>JARUPO010000002.1:1301250-2602500 GCA_039700045.1 Malbranchea zuffiana
CGTCGCGCCTGAGAGGGCCTTTGCACTCCTTTCGATTTTCATCCTCTCCACACACGCACGCGACACACGCTCACGATATATATCTGTATCACTCTACATCGCTCACTCCCTTACTCTCTGTTTTCTGCTCTTCATATCTCTAGATTCCTCGTTTCAGAAAGCGGATCTGCTGGACATGTTGCTTTTTCCCGTTTTGAATGGGCATATTTCGATATTTGTTGGACTCGGCTTTTGTGAAAGTTCCTGCTTTTCTTTTTGCTTAACAAGACTAGGAGTTTACCGTTTCTCAGGTTTTCTTTTTTTGCTGCTGTAGTTGATTCTTAACACTTAATTCAAATAATTTGTTCTGGCTTTCTGGTTTTCTGTATTTGATCCTTGGTCCAGTTGGTGGTGGTTGTATTCTTGATTATGTTTCCCTGTCCCTCTCTGCTGTTTGTGGATGTAACCTTCATGCTAATGATTAGGTGGAGGGTAAAAAAGAAAAAAAATCTATGTATGAAATACAGATTTCTAGAGTAAAACCAAAGATGAACCGTACAAAACTGAGTGACTGACTCCATTATAATACAAATATCTCTCCCATATACCTATCTTTCTTCCCCGTAGAAGGGAAAAATGTATCTTTCCCAAGCACCATGATAAAAGTGCTCCTTTTATTTAGACACCTCCAGCGTAGTAAACCTTCCTCACATCGACCAATTTCTTCCCGCGAGCGCGTGCGATATCCTCGGGAAGTTTCTGGCTCATGAGGGCCTGGTAGGCTGCCTTGACTGTGTTCATTGGGTTGCGGGACCGGGTCACTCGTGCTGCGATGTCATGGATACCTGCTACACGGCACATTTCCCAGATGAGATGCTGGCAGCGGAGACCGAAGCCTATGATCTGATTAGCCTGGATAGGGTTTTTGCGACTGAGCAAGACATACCTGGCGGTCTATGCATGAGAGTAAGTTCCACGGCACCAACTTTACCCTTGAGATCGCCGTAGATGGTCCGATTTTCATATCTCGGGACAGGCTGCATGTTTCGGATAGCTCGGTATTGCGATTGGATCCTTCCCTCTGACGGTTCGCTGGATTTCCCTTCGCCGATTCCCAAGAGTCCGTTCCGGTTCCCTGCAACCGTGAGAAAGTACATTTTGTCGATTTTACCCAGGCGAGTCATGTTGACGACCCGACGTTGAACGAGGGTTTTGGTCCTGAGTGTCCTGATCTCGATCTCGCTGTAGCCCGTTGCCAGCATTAATCTTTTCAATCCGGCGGGGATCTCTCCGTCCTTCTTCTTCATACCCTGAACTTCATTCTCTGGTTCCTCTTCTCGAATCTGCCATTTGAAGTCTCCGACATTGTGCAGGTTCTCGCCCGGCTCGAAAACGTCGGGGACAAGCGCGCTGCGCGGGTTTAACTCTGCGTCCTTGTCGCCTACCGTCATCCGCCATTCGTCGAAGAATCGTTCAACGTCTGCGCCGGTAGGCGTTTGAGCCTGGAACATAAAGTTGGCGAGTTCGGTCTCGAGTTCTTCGGTGGTCTTTAAGCGGGAATTTGGATCGTAGTTGGTCGCGGGCGCACGTTTGTGGAAGTCGACGGCCGGTTCGATGGTGGAGAAGTCGTCGAGATACTTGATCTCTGAGTAATCCTGTCGGCGGCCGAAGCGGTGCTGTAGATCCTTGGGATCAATGCTCTTTTCACCTGCTTCGATGGCGGCGAGTTGCTCCTTTGTGTATTCTTCGGGGAGTCGGGCTTTTTCTTCTGCCGTGTACGGTGCGACGTGGGAGATGTCTTTTTTCTTCGATGCAGCAACATCAGATGCCTTGATTATGCCTGACTCAGGTTTATTCGAGCTCGTCGGGGGCTTCTGGCCATCGTCGTTGGAACGGGAGGTCGTGCTGTGGAATTGTCGCCGCGGGAGGCTTGCGATTGTTGCGGATGAAGGGCGGGAAAAGGAGCAAAAGAGGCACCGGGCCACTGGCCTTGAGACACGCATGGTGATGATTGTGCTCACTCGACCCGGGAACCCGTTCGTCTGGCACTGTGTCAATTGGCGAGATCTTGAAGGATGCGATGCTCTTCTTTTCTTTTGGCCGTCGGAGGTTTCGAGGTTTGCTGGGGAGAAACTTTTTTCCGCGACCCAACCTTGAGCCCGAAACTTTTGGACAAGAGAAAGAGGGACAGACGGCATTCTGGAGATGCGGCGCATGAAGGAGACGGCAGGGTTACAAAACTGACATTCTGTCGCCCGTCGATGTGTTTTGAAAATCTATGTCACATATTTTCCTGCGGCGCCTTGTGTCGTCCGCGAACAGCCTCCCTACGAGACCTTTTACCAGCGCATTTCCTCGAACCCTTTACCACCCTCGAACGGGCATATATATACCGAAATTTTACTCTACGATGAATCGCAAGGAGAGAGCCAGCTCTACCGAGCGCGGAGAGCCGCCGCGAAAGAGAAAGAAGGGTGGGAAGGACAAAAAGGCCGCGAAGCGCGCCGCAGCAGAAGACATTGTTCTTGTCACTGATGTGAGGCATCTTTTGCAAAAGACCAAAGCGGAATCAAGCTTGGCGGGAGAGAGGGATACGCCGGTTGCTCCCACTGTCGTACATGCAGGGAAGGGTGAAGAGTTTCCAGAAACAGAGATCACCATCTCTGAATTATCGTCTACTGGCGATGGGCTTGGGCTTTCGGCAGCCGGTGACCACGTCTACGCCGTGCCGTTTACGCTCCCGGGGGACACGGTCAGGGCGAGGGTGCATAGAACCGTTGCAGATAACTCGTATAGCTTGACGGACCTGGTGGAAGTGATCAAGCCCTCTCCGCGCCGGAACGACTCACTCATCAACTGCCAATACTTCGGCACATGCTCCGGCTGTCAATTCCAGATGCTCTCCTACGAAGAACAGCTCCAGCATAAGAAGACGGTTATTGAAAAGGCGTATGCGAACTTCTCGGGCCTCTCGCCGGAAGAAGTACCCGCAATTGGAGATACGATGGGTTCGCCGCTGCAATACGGCTACCGAACGAAGCTGACGCCTCATTTCTCGATGTCGAATAAGAATCGGGATCGCCAATTAACTGAAGTGCCCGCGATTGGCTTTATGATGAAGGGTCGGCGGAGGGCTATGGATATTGAAGATTGTCCCCTTGGCACGGACATTGTAAGGAGAGGACTGAAGAAGGAAAGGAAGCGAGTTGCAGAAAACCTGAACAAATACAAAGCCGGAGCCACGCTCTTGGTTAGGGAAAATACAATCAGAAAGCCCAAATGCGACGCGGCACCCGAGCAATTGGAAAACGCCGACGAGGATGTCATCCGCACAGAGTTCCCAGACTACATCGAAGAAAAAACCTACATCACAGATTCCAACGCCATAGCCTCCGAGTACGTCGAAGACTACCAATTCAACAACGTAGCCGGAACATTCTTCCAAAACAACAACTCCATCCTCCGCCCCTTCACCCAATACGTCCGCGACAACGCCGTTCCCCCACAACAATCTACCCCCGAAGCAACAAAGAAGCCCAAACTAAAATTCCTCCTCGACGCCTATTGCGGCTCAGGCCTCTTCACAATCACCCTTTCCAACATCTTCCTCTCCTCTCTCGGCATCGACATCGCAACAGGCTCAATCGAATCCGCCCGCGCAAACGCACGTACCAATAACCTTCCCAACACGGGCTTCGCGGCCGCCGACGCGGCGCATCTGTTCTCTGACGTACCCTACCCGGCGGACCAGACGCTGCTCGTGATTGATCCGCCGCGCAAGGGGTGTGATGAGAATTTTCTGAACCAGTTGTTGGCGTATGGGCCTGCGAGGGTGTTGTATGTGAGTTGTAATGTGCATACGCAGGCGAGGGATGTGGGGGTTATGGTTAGGGGAGGGAAGGGGGTGGCGTATGAGGTGGAGAGCGTGAAGGGGTTTGATTTCTTTCCGCATACGAGTCACGTAGAGAGCGTTGCGGTTTTAAATAAGGTTGTCAAGGGGTAGATATAGCCTTTTAAAAGTACATGACTTCTCGGCCATCTAGTGTGGTCTACATTAAATTCAATTTAGAGATGAAATTAAAACTTCTTGCAACTCAGTTTATTTGGATATGATATGCGTCTCATCAAGACTGAGATTCATCTACAACGCTCAGAAAGAACAAGGTCAAAAAGCCAGGGGGCAAACGCTGCACTTAGGTGCTTCCAGGTCCTCCGAGCAAAGCGAATCTTCGTACGATTGAGGGACCAATCTCGTCGTATTCAGCCTGGATATCAATGATTAGCATCTGTGTTATGGGAGAAACAAATTCAATTGCCTACCTTGGTATGGCAGTAACTGCGGAACTCCGGGGTCTGTCCGAGTAAGCTGCCACCAAACCATGGACCATGTCGTTGCCTCTTGTGGGTGATCACTTGTACATCCAATCCACCGCTCCTGGCTCCCCCGCTACGAGCCTCTGATTGCCGGATGCGAGCATCCACCAGATGTTTAATATCACGCTGTAGGCGGCGCCCGAAATCCTTGTACAAAGTAGACCCTCCTGAGAGGACGATGTTCTTGTAGAGGCCTCGTCGAACGTCGATAGGTGATGACTGAATGACGCCATCAACGACGGTTGGGAGCGGTTTTAGGAAGTCGGAAGAGTGGATTTCTGGGTTGAAGAAGATCTCCGGGGCAAGGAAACGTTCATATCCGACGTCGATAGTAACGCTCCTTCCATTTGGAGATGTGACGGTGTGTTTTAAGAAGCGATCCGGTTCTCTGTCATAGCGCGCGAACTCCTTGACGATATCTGGGCACACGTAGCAGTATTCTTCCTTGACTTTTTCTGCTGTTTTCATTGAGCTATCTGGTTCACCTCGCTCTCTCAGCAGGTTTTGGACGAAGTATGTGATGTCTCTGCCGGCGATGGGGATGCTCTTGATGGACGACCCAATGACGTATCCTTCAGCCACCGGAATAACGTGTGTAACACCGTCACCAGAATCGATAACGGTGCCAGTAAGAGATCTGTCCGTAACTTTCGACGATGTCCACGATGCTGCAAGTGCTAGAACAGCCTGTACCGCGATGTACATACCGGCGCAGTTGAAGGA
This sequence comes from Malbranchea zuffiana, assembly GCA_039700045.1. Lineage (NCBI taxonomy): Eukaryota > Fungi > Ascomycota > Eurotiomycetes > Onygenales > Malbrancheaceae > Malbranchea > Malbranchea zuffiana. The sequence goes on from JARUPO010000002.1 coordinate 1,306,327, forward strand.
CTCGAAGAAGATCTCAGCGGTATTTTCTCGGTTCTCCGGGGGGTTCAAAGGCTATCACATTAATCAGTCACTGTTGCGATAAGACAATATCAGAGGGTCAAGTTTACTGGCTCAGTGAGAAGAAAGTAGTGGTCTTCCGGTTCGACTCTCAGGTACTTGAAGATCGAATTCGACCAGAATCGCTCCATGTGATCCCAATTCTCGATTTGTCCATGACGAATGGGATAATGAACACCGTATCCGGGCCCAGATCCAGCTGAAAGAGCTTCATCGCCAATGAAATAATCTAGATCTTCCGTTCCCCTCTTCGAGGATAGAGACGAGCTAGGTCCGGCACCTCCAGTCAGAAACGACGGCTTGTTCGCGACCGCAGGGCGTCCGGATCCTGTTCCAGCTGCGCCACCAGCTGCTTTTGTAGCAATAGCCGTAGGGAAAACGAAGGAAGGGGAGTCGTTGCCGGCGAATCCTAGTCAATTGCTGTTAGGTTAGGCTGCGGAGGATGGACCACGCAATGGCTGTACGCACCAAGTTTGGAGTACCCGGTACCGCTAGAAGACGAAAATGTCAGTCGATGAAACAGTAGAAGAGTCTAAATATCAACGTACTTGTCCATGACAACGGCGGGAGTTTGCGACGCCATATTTGGTATATGTGGTAGCCTCACTGGCTACGGGGGACTGGCGGGGTCGATACTGGAGAGAGCAATGGGCAATTGGTCGACGGAGAGGGCACAAGAAGGAGTGCAGCGGCCAAAATTAGAAAACCGCCCCGACTGCACAGAATTCAAAGAGCAGCGAGTATGGCAGACGGTGTAGTGGAATAGTGTCAGTCTACAGCAGCGGGCAACGAAGACGTCGGGAGTATGTAATCGCGAGGGAGTGCCAAGCCTGCACCCACCACAGCGACATTCCCAGCCATGATATATATAGAGAGAGCAGACTCGATATAAAGGACATGCACACTCCGTACTAATACTCATATTTACAGAGGAGTTGTGTAGGAGTATTCCTTACAGTAAAATCAAGCTCATAGCAACAAAAATCTCGCCCATATCCAAATATCCATATGCCACCACCGCGTTTCGAACCTGTCTCCCGCCTTTGTGCCAATCAGCAGCTAGGGATACAGATATAGGTCTCCTACCTCAACGAAGCGGATGCAAAAAAAACTTGTAGCTTCTCTTTGATTGAGCGTGTCATCCTTAGTGCAGGGGCCATGCTAATCTTCTCTGTATCGTTTCAATTGACCAAATGCCCGAAGGCGATATAATACATTATCATGGGTTTATATGGGCATGGTTTTAGTGCGTTACCCTCTGATTCGCTGGCGGTGTCCTGTGCTTGATTACATAAGCCTCGATCCTCATCAGGATATTCTGATATTCAATCTATGGACATGATAAAAATTCTTGAAATGCGTCTTTTGTGGTGCTTGGGAATGCCAAAGGAGGTCCTCTGGTGCGGCTATAAGGAAACTATGCATGATGTCTAGCAGTTGGAGATCCCCGCCGCAGACAGGAAAGAATAGTGGCCATTTTCCCGTCTTTCCTTCTCTCCTGTCAACCAAAGCTGCGCCGTTGATACTGCTGCCAACGCTCGATAGGTGAGCTTCAGGTGGCGGCTTCTTCAGTGTCCTCTGAGTGCTCACTCTGCTCTCTCTGGTCTTCTGTCGAGGGATTAAGGGGCTTCGACTTTGCCTCACTTATCCCGCTTGTATTCTCACTGGGAGCGCCTTAACCGTCTCCCACTCTAGTCATTCGTTTTATGTTCCTATTGTTCCATTTTAGATATTCCTTTATTCGGAGATACCTTTTATACGCCGTTTTCCCTCGTCGCCTTGCTTTGCGGTTCCTTCAATGTGAAGCTGGGATCTCATCTCGCCTCTCCGCCCGGAGTATACGGAGCTCCCCTTGTGTGTGGCCCGTAAAGGAGTCTTCTGTCCGCATTGTTCGGAAACCACCTGCTAAAGCCTGTGAACTCGTGCATGGGACTAGCATTTCAGAATTGTTCTCAGCTGCAAGCCGCTTAGTCGTTGTCGCCCGGGGACTCACAACCTATTTCAATTCACTCCCTCCCTCTCTTCTTTGCAACGTGCTTGTTGTCACGCCTCTTCCCAGTTGAACCCAGCTCCAAGAGCTAGACAAGGCAGTTTCAGACGGAGTATTGTCTGCTGTGGATATCAGGCAGTATGGCACTTCAGAGTGAAGGACGTGGCATTTCAGCCATCTTTGTCCATGCTGGTGCTGGCTTTCACAGCCATCAGAGTGAGGAAATCCACTTGTGGGTTTGCAATCAGTAAGCTTCCCTTTCACTGTTCTATAAAGGGTGGGAGAGTCCATCAGTGTCTAGGACTAGAGCTAACCAGGCTACAGAGCTGCACTTCTTGCAATGGCAGTGTTGAAAAATGGTGGCAGTGCGACCGATGCCGTCGAGATTGCCATCAAATTCCTCGAGGACCACGAAATTACAAACGCTGGTTATGGAAGTAACTTGACAGTCAATGGCACGGTAGAATGTGATGCAACTATCGTTGACCATCTAGGCCGCAGTGGTGCCGTTGGCGCAGTCGAGAGTGAGAATGTCCTGCCCTATGCCCAGATCCATCGCGCTAATAGTAATCCAGATATCAAAAATCCAATTGTCCTAGCAAGGCTTATTCTTGATACTTCGACCAAACCACTGTCGCTGAACCGTGTTCCCCCAAATTTTCTCGTCAGCACCGGTGCGACCGATTTCGCTTTTGAGCATGGCATGCCCATCCTCCCTACTGACGTCCTCGTTGCGCGAGGTGCGAGGGAGCGTTGGGTTCGTTGGAGGCATGAGTTGCAGCAAATCGAAAGTCGAATGGATTGGGAAGACCAAATTGGTGTTGAGTATCACTCTGTCGCTCACCATTCTAATCTCTCCACCACCGGAGCAGCCTTGAGTCCAGCAAACTCACAGCGAACCCGTCGTAGTGTTTCGCCATTGTATGCACCACCAAAGCCCACGGGGAACACTGCAGGTGGATACGGCAGTTGCTCTCCCAGCTCCGATGGGTCTATCAGAGATACGGCTTTCATGATGGACGCGGACGGTCAAGTCAACGGTGCTGCAACCAACGATAACACCGTTGATGATCCCATGGATGATGCTGACTTCATTGACGACACCTTCCAGTGGACACCGATTGAATCAGGCCTCGCTCAAGAAGCTGAGACCACTCATGACCTCGGTCTTGATGCTCAAGCAACCCCCACACGGTTGGCGGATCAGCTCATGGCGCAGAATGCTTCTCAGGCAGACCAGACCGAAGAAGACAAGATCAGCGACACGGTCGGGGCTATCGCGATTGACTGTCATGGGAATATAGCTGCAGGCTCCTCTTCCGGAGGAATTGGTATGAAACACATTGGTCGGACCGGGCCAGCTGCTTTGGTGGGAATTGGTACGGCGGTGATTCCCATTGCGGAAGTTGATGAAACGGGAACTTGTGTCGCAACAGTGGCAAGCGGAACTGGCGAACACATGGCCACTACTACGGCAGCGGGCGTATGTGCCGAGCGGATTTATTCAAGCACACGCAAGGTCCCGGGCCAACCAGGCGCGCTAGAGTCGGTGACAGAGGATGAGGCCCTGAAGGCCATGATTGAGAACGATTTCATGGGTACGAAAGCCTTCCATCCAATCTATATTGTATTCCAAACCCGCACTTCGGATCACTAACTTGGCTTCATTGTAGAACACCCCGCGGTTAAGGCCAGCCACTGCCACGCTGCTATGGGAATTATGGCAGTCAAGAAGAGCAAGGAGGGGATTGCCTTTTACTTTGGCCATAACACCGATTCTTTCGTGGGTCAAGCTTCTGCCTAGCTATGAGCGACTGCTAATTCATATAGGCCATTGCATCCATGAGTTCAGAGGATAGCGACCCGCACTGCTTGATGTCTCGCAATCAGGGCTCCGGGAAAGTAGCTCAAGGAGGAAGATACGTTAGGTTCAGGAGGTATTTACATCAGCCCCCCTACCTTCGTTTCCTTACGACAGCGGCTAACCATTCACGCCCATAGGTACCAAGTCGCTTCCGCTTAAATCTCCCTTGACTGGTCCTGCGTTTCTTCTCGAGTCGTCAGAGCATAATCCTTGGAATCGGGTCTGCCTTGGATAATTTTGATTGCCTACTAGGCATTCACCGTTTTCATGTTGCAATTTAACCCTTGTTCCTTCCGCAATTCCCGGCATTAATTCCCTTTCCTCTGCATCATTATCATCGAGGGACCGAGTACCGCAAAGCCTTTGAAGACGTGAGTGGAGGGGAAAGGCAAAGCCCCGGTCAGAAGCAATCCTAAGGAGACATCCTGAGCTTGGCATCTACATGCGTAGCAGCGTTTTCCTGGAGCAAATCCTAACATTTTCGCGGAGTAGATAGTCCTAAGATAAACCATCTGACCAGACGTCTCATCTAATAATACTTTCTGGTGCGACCCTCTGGTATAGGTTAATGTAATCACCTCGTAAGTATCAAGACAATCCAGGGGTGGGAGTTGGCGTCTGATTTGGAGTTGGCGTCGCCGCGCCTGACGAGATCCCACCCCCATTTAACCCCTTTGGCGCCTTCTTCCGCTTCCTCTTTCTCAAAACTACGACAGGTTTCGCGCCATAGTCACCTAGCTCAAGATGAGAGCCGCAAGTGAGACAATTCGCTCCCTCGGGCGGTTCACAAAAAATACTCAGGCAAATACTACACACAAAGCCCACATCCACGACCTTCCTATGACAAAAGCAGGCCGCGCGAAAGTCCACATCGACTCTCGTGGGCAGTATCAGATGTCGTCGTGACGCCTGATCCGGCAAGAAAGCGACCATGAGGTACTGGAGGAACCCACGCGGGTGCGAGACGGATAAGTAGATCCCCTGCGTTGCGTCGCATGCTTGCTGGAGGAAGACGGCGTCGCCTGACAGTTTGCAGATGTCGATTGGGATGTGTAGGCGCTGACAGGCGAAGATGGAGTTCATTATTGGGATGTATTGGTGTGCGGAACCAGTAGCGCTGGATACGGAGATTATCAAGATGCGGGATTTGAGAGTCCCAGTGCCTGTGCCTTGGTCTGAGCGACTTGCGCTATGGGAGGTGGTGCCCGGGGGAGGAGGGAGGCCTGTTGCTGGCGGTGCGTGGGTGGATGTTGCGTGTGGGTTTGTTGCTGATGTTGATGAGCCGTGGGATTCTGCGTAGGCTATTGATTCGCGGTTTATGTGGCTGAGGGCGAGGGTGAGGGCGCCGGCCATCATTGTCGAGGGAGATGTGCGGAGGGAGGAGGCGGAGGTGGTCGAGAGGAGGGATTTGAGGGATTGAGTGATTTGTTCTTCGATGGCGCGGAAGGGAGGGTATTTATTTGTATTTGCCGGGGTGGTGCTGGTCATGTTGATGTCGCCGTCTGTGTCTTGTTCTTGTCGAGAGGTGGTTGGGTAGAGCCATTTTGCTTGCTGGCGACGACGGCGATTTTGTTGGCGTAATTGCATGCTAGATGGGCGTTTATGAAGACGAGCAGGTTGGCGATGGCGGTGGAGAGGGGGAGGGTGTCCTGTAGCAGAGCCCAGGCGTGCGGATTTGTGTCGAGGACAATTGTGAGGAGGGAGGGGTCGTCTGGATTCAGTTAGGATTGTGGTATGGGTTCTCTTTGGGTTGGGGCATACCGGTGGAGCTGTGTTGGTAGGTATCTGAGTCCATTGTCTTGAATTGTGGTTATAACATGTTGTATACCCCGGATTGCAGACTTGAAGCTCTGGATGAGAAGAAGTCGTGAAGATGGAGATTGCTATGGTGGTTCTAATGTTGTGCCGTAGGGCTAGCTTCCAGAACAAATCACATGTCAGTGCCAAGCCAAGGAAGCCTTCCCTGATTCGGCCAGCTGAGAAGTTAACGTGACCAGAGAGATTGATAAGAGCTGCTCCCTTCCCAGTTGCCGTATGCGAGTATGTTGCAGACCTCGCTACTCGTAGTGCTAGGAGTGACACCAAGGATGAGTTACTGATCTGATTCCTCAGCAAAGGCGTCGGAGGAGTGTGTCGTCGAGCTGTGACTGAGGGTAGCACTGCGTAACATCGCGACATCTTGATCCTCTTCCTCTGCCAGTTGCGAGTAGCCAAGCTAGAGCAGCCTGCACTGTGCTCCCCCAGACATCCGATGCACCACCCCCATGTCTCCCTCCCAGGCCAGTCTCCTGCTACAGATTTGATCCAAGCAGATGGCAACGTGCTGCCTCCCTGGACAAGCTGATGTACCGGTACCGCAGGCTGTACGTAAGAATAGAGTTTACTGATAAGGGAGCTCCACTTTAAAGGAAAAATAAAAGCGCGTCCTGAGGTCATTTTGTGGTACCCGGTACATCGACCGGCCCGCTAGCAGAGATATCCCTCCCTCCAGCGAGGCCACTTTTCGCTTCTCAACTCGAACTTCATCTTCATTCTTACACTGTTCAGGCTGTTCTATCACCCTCGATACTAGAGCTCTCTCAGTGTCTGCGTTGGGTGTCCGTCCGATGCCGTTCTAATTCTCCGGCGTATCCTGGTTCTGCTCCCTGACTCAACCTCCCAACAGACGCGCAGACCAACACGAAGCCACGCCCTCAACAGATCGACAACGCAGGACATCTTTCCACGGTGATCCTCATCGCGCAGTTATTTGTCCGACCCCAGACCGGCGGCTGATTCCACTTTCTCCGACCGCTTCTCCAGATTTCTGACTCTCTCTGTCTTCCTACCCTTGACCTGGCCACTTTCGTCCTTTTCCGCCGCTCCCGACACTGCGACATCATATATATACTGCGATAGAATCCATTTTTGAGAAACAAACGCCTTAATCGCTTTGTACTTCGACACGCTAGATCAGATGCCTATGGTTTCGGCGAATAGTCACGAACGCGCGGAACTACTTGCTAGGGAAGCTGTTGAGCTGGTCGATGCTGGCCACCTCGAGGTGAGCTCTTATCAGCACCTTGCGGTCCATTTACAGTCTAACATTTGTTTTCTAGGCTGCGTCCCGCAACCTCCGGGAGGCCATTGCGCTTGCTCCCGAAAGCAACGAGGTCAAGTCTGCCTTTCTGAAGATCAGGGAGGAAGAGGAGAATAACCATCCACTGCTACAGTTATGTCGACGCTATGTGGCCCAACGGGATGAAGAAGCTGGTCAAGGAGCTCTGAGATACCTCCGTTCAGAGGGGCTTCAACTTCCCTCTGATGTTGCTCTCGACTCTCTGAAGCTCATCCTCTCCGTTCCTGCTGCGAAACTTTCGACTATTCAAGATGATATTATCAGTGGATTACTTCGATCGAGTGCTGCTACACGCCTCCATTTTGCTGCAGAGCTTCAAGTCTCTGTGACTCATATTTTTGATGAGATCTATGATCGTGGCGATGGGTCAGTCGTCTGCCTGGACATGGTTGTCTTGGAGAAGGGGCTATGGCAGTCGGAAAAGACAAGGAGTCACTGCGAAAGCGAACTATTTCAGCTGTTTATCGCCAAGCTGATGGAATCGGGACATGATCATGACGGTCGGGCTCTTAAAGGTATCGCGCGCCTCCTGGCTGTCGATGCTACTGACCTTCAGCATCTGATTGACGAGGAGGGGCTCGATGTTATCCTCTCTTCTCTGGATATCAGACTGCCCGTTGACGTACGAAGCCAAGCGACTCTCGCGATCGCCAAATATCTGGAAGCCTCCGAGGAAGCTGGTCAGAAGCTTCTCGAGAAGATCATTAAAGGACGCATCGCCAGGCAGCGGAGTGAAGATTACATTATGGCGTTCTCTGCCGCAGCAGTGGTTTTTCCAATCCTGCCATCAGCCGCAGCCGCTCTCTTCTTATCTGAAGGATTTCTAAAATCCCTCACCCCACTTTTGAATAAAACGTCAAACGCCCATACCTTGCAACTTTCGATTCTGGAAATGTTCAATGCTGCGTGTATGGACCGGGCGTGCCGCGAGGCTATCATGAAACACCACTCAGACTGGCTATCGCATATTTTGAGCAATGGAACTGCGAAGAACACCTCTCTTGCTGCGGTTATCTTGGCGAAGATCCGCGCAACTGAGACCAAGGAGGAAGCGGAAGACAAAAGTCGCGTTACCGAAGAGAACGGCAGTTCACATGATTTAGTCGAACGGTTCAAAGACCAGCTCTCGAAACCCCAAGAGGGCAATGTGGCCCACCTCATCGAGGGGTTAGCATATTCTTCCGTGAAGCCAGCGGTGAAGGAACAGATTGTCACGGATAGTTCCTTTCTCCAAAAGTTATACAGAGCATTGATGCAGAACAAGGCGGATACGTCGCTACTCTTTGGCGGCCTCATGATTATACTGAACGTTACAAAGTACCAGCCGACTGTGTCAGAGGAGCAGAAGAAGCTTTCTGAACTCAAAGCCTACGCAAACGTCTCGAAGCCGGCGGAATCCGACCAACGAGAAGATGAAGAGCATGTAAAGGCACGCTGCAACGCGGTCATTGATGCTGGCGTCATGCCGTTACTTGTTGAATGTGGGAAGTCTCATGCCGTTTCAGTCAAGGGCTTGAACCATCAGATCCTTCTCGCCTTGTCTAAGGATCCGAAGACGCGAGGAAAGCTTGCGCAGCAGGGCGCTGTTAAACTTCTCATCTCCGGCCTTACTCCCGGGGGTGAACCTCCGCGGCAGCTTGACGAATCAACGCAGAATGGCACCCATGCCCTCGCCCGAATCTTAATATCCGTGAATCCAGCTCACGTGTTTTCATCCTCCGGATTTCCCCAAATCACTTCCGCCATTCGACCATTGCTTCTTCTGCTCACGCCTCCGGAAACAAGCATTTCCTCTGATCAACCGCGTGACCTCCTCCCCGTGTTCGAAAGTCTCCTCGCCCTCACCAATCTTGCCTCGTCACCTGACCCAAATGCCCCCGCTACAATTGTCCGCGTTGGCACCTGACCCAAATGCCCCCGCTACAATTGTCCGCGTTGGCTGGCCTACCATCGAGGATCTCCTCTTGTCACACAACAGCTACATCCAACGGGCTGCCTGTGAACTGGTCTGCAACCTCATGACCTGCGAACAGGGCGTCGGTAAGTTTGCCGACGGATCCGCTCGCGCTGGACAACGGCTACATATCATTCTCGCTCTCGCCGATGTTGAAGATGCCGCAACTCGACGCGCCGCCGGCGGTGCGCTGGCTATGCTCACCGAGTATGACGCTGCAGTTTCAGCTATCCTCGATCGAGCGCGTGGGGTCGAGATTCTCCTTTCGTTATGCGAGGAGGAGGACGATAGTCTCGTGCACCGGGGTGTTGTGTGTGTGCACAACTTGGCGCTTGCCTCAGGGGATATTGGCGCCAGAGCGAAAAAGGAACTTACACAGCGGGGAGTCATTGATACCCTGACAAGGTGCCTGCAAACGGCCAAGAACCAGGCCGTGTTGCAGAGTGGCGTTGCGGCATTTAAAGCCCTCGTCGAGACGGGAAAGCCGTGATAGAATGATTTATGCCTGCTGAACCATGCTACTTTGACTAGGTCTTTTGATGCGTTTATACAAGCTTATTATTCCCCTTTGCTTTACATGTACTTTTTGGGCCTGACGATGATTTGGTTTCTTACTTGGGGCAATCTAGCTTTTTCGAGGATTATTAATTTCGGCGTACTATTGATTGCATTGGGTTAGTTCTACGCTTTGGAATGGAACGGAATTGGGATGGTCTCTTTTCTGGGCGCATGTATTTCTTGGTGTAGTTACTACAATTACTAGAAACAGATATAGAATCATGCAGTGCAACGGCTCTAATATTCGCCAGGGGGATGGCAGGTGGTATTTGTATGCAATGTTACTGGTGATCCCCCCCTCTCCCCAAGCATTCGCACCCATGTGTTTTGATATTCATCCATGTTGGTCGAAGGTGAGGACAGCTTGTGGCGGGATGACGTCGTTTGACTGGCTGGCCCTACGGCGGGTGTGATACCGTAATTTTCAGCGATACCGTGGATCACCCAGTCAGATTCCAGCCAACGACAGCTGGGACAGCCAGCACGCCTCTTGATTCGTCAGCAGGTTACTTATGTCAGCGGTATTTTACGGGGACGGTTTACACGGAATAACATTGATCCGTAGAGGAGCTCCCACCGCATCTTTCGACGACTTCGAGATTCGACATCAGGACAACTTGTCGACATCTTCATCTTTGAGCTCTGGATACATTTGGAAGAAGCTATATGAGCGCGTTATAACCATATACCTTTCAGAGGGGACAACATTTCCAAGTCCCGGCTTGCTGAATAGCTCCGTTATTGGAGTGCGACAGGGTGAGTTAAAGACCCCCCTTTCCCCATCGTTCAGATCCACGGATCGGCTTGCACCCGATACTTCCCTAAGACTGCGGCGCGTCGAGCGAAAGATCCATGGTTCACGACAATCTTCCCGGTCACAAGAGAGAAAAAAACGTTAATATTGACTTTTATTATTACGGATTAACGTTAGTTGACTAACCTCCTGACGCGCGACCCGATTTCTGATATCAGGTTCCCCGTTTCTTCGAAACAACCACACACAAACACACACACACATATCGAATTCTCCAAGGGAAATACAGAACCCAGCTTTCGTACCCATGGAGGCCTCTACTCTCGTTCCTTGCCCTTTCCTTTCTTTCCGGGTTCGTTTGCGCTGCGCTGCTTTCATTTGAAGTACAGGGGATTTCCTTTTGCTCTCTTTCCCTTCACTGGTCTAGGCTTTTTATCTCCGTTTTTTATATTTCATCTACTGGGTATCCTCTTCCTTTTACCGTCACTGGCTTGTCGCCGTTTCTTTACTCGCTCTCTCCCGCGAAAGTACGATCCGAATACCTTTGCTCCCGTCGAACGATAGATATAGAGTGCGCGCTGGTCGAGCTGGGATATTAGATTGTCGGACAGATATAGACGTGAAGTCCAATACGCTGAATCAGGATTTGAGCTGGATACCGGGCTGTCAAGCTTTCTGAAGCTTGAACTGAAACCTCTTGTTCGGTACCATACACTTGAGATAACGAGGGAATCTGATCGTTCAAGATGAAGTTCGGGCGAAACCTCCCCCGGAATATGGTGCCGGAATGGGGCTCCTCGTACATCAAATATAAGAGCTTGAAAAAGCTTATCAAGTCCGCTATTCAGGCGAAGAAGCTGGGGCAGGATCCTGACTTGGCAGGTGAGAGACGATGACTCGAACTTTAGAGGATTTTGGCTAACTAGTAGTAACACGTCTATAGGTTTCTTTTATTCGTTGGATAGAAATTTAGAAGACGTCGATGGTTTTTATAATAAGAAATTCGCCGATTGCTCTCGTCGTCTGAAGCTCCTAGAAGATCGCTTCGGTCATTCGATGTTGACTGCCCACCGACTCGACGCGGAGGATGTGGAAGATCTCTTGGCCGCATTGCTGGAATTGCGCGGCCAACTGAGGAAATTACAATGGTATGGGGAAGTCAATCGACGAGGCTTCATCAAGATCACCAAGAAGCTTGATAAGAAGCTTCCTGGCGCACAGGCGCAGATGCGCTATCTGCCCTCCAAGGTCGATCCATCGCCATTCGCAACAAATTCTCGGCTCACAACCTCCTTGAAACGAGTCAACGACTGGCTTTCCGTGCTTGGTGATGAGAAGGTTATGGATGATGCGAGCTCCACTCATTCCACTCTGTCCCTGAAACGAGTTGCGTCCCGGCAGATCCTAAATCTTCCATCCAGCCTCCTCACTGCCGTTGACGATGCGCTTCGAAAGGACGATACTCCTATCTTGTTGGAGCTTCTGCATACCTTGAAGATCGCTGCAGATGACCTGGGTGATAATATTTACCCCAAAGTTCTAAGATCCCTTTTGCAGCGGGCAATTTTCTATCGATCCAGAAGCTGCGCCGTTGCTTTACTTGGCAGGATCGATAACCTCGAGGAAGAAGACGATATCAATAAACGAAATTGTATCCATCGTCTCGTCATCTCTATTGGACGCTCTCAGTCGACTGCAGATTCAGAACAGTCTGCTTCCATGGTGCTTAGTTTCCCCGTGGATACCTCGAATTATATTACTCCTGCCGCCCATCCGACACTCGTACCCTCAAGGCCGGTTCCAAAGGAGTCCAACCACCCAACGATACTAGACCGAGATGCCCCAGCTGTTTCTTTTCTTCAATACCTACTGGATAATCTTCGGCCTGAGCAGCGCCCGGCTCTTCTGGCAAAAGATATTTCCGGTCGAACTCCGTTGCATTTTGGTGCTCAATATGGATTCAAGGTTGTGTGTGAGGTGATCATTGAGCGTTTGCAGGCTTGGAATATGTTTGACGTCTCCGAGGGAATCGACGGCCCTTCTTGGCAGGACAATGAAGGCTGGGCACCTCTTCATTTGAGCGTTGTAGGCGGCCATCCTCTAACGACACGCGCGCTTCTCGATGCAGAGAATTGGAGGGGTGGAAATCAGGAAAAGGCAGCGATTCGGAAACAGATTTCAAAATCTAGTGCCGTCCTCGCGCTTGCGACCAAGGCGAATTTTGTTGATATCGTTCACCTCCTTGTCGATGCGGGAGTGGATATCAATTACCAGGATGAACAGGGGGAAACTGCCTTACATGTTGCCGCTCGATTTGGCCATGATCAATGTGCTAGGGCACTACTTGATGGTTCAGCCGACCAAAAGGCGGACACGGAGCTTGCGGAGATTACTTATTCGTGGACACCACTTTTTATCGCTTGTGTGGATGGAAATCTGAATGTCGTACAGTTGTTGATTGAAGCTGGTGCCGATCTCGAGAGGTTGGATTCTTCGGGATGGACTGCGAAGGAACATGCTGCGCTCAGAGGACATATTGCTATCGGACACCTTTTGGCGGAAGCTTCGCCTTCGGTCGAAGTGAGCAGCGAGCCTGATGGCTCGTCGACTCCCGCACTATCTTCGTCACCGCCCTCACAATCCTCGCTTGCCGAGCGCAAGTCCAAGGGAAGAGCGGCTGAGCCGATTAAGACTTTTGGTCATCGCTACCTGACTGATGAAAGTATGATACTGGTTAGCCTGGGGACAATGGATATGAGAAAGCATATCCCAGCGGTAAACTTGGATCGTATCCCTATGGCTAACGCGCATCTCACGCAACTTGACACCGCGCTATCAATCGTCGTCTCTGCGAGCGGTGCACACGGTGAGCCGGAGGTTGTTGACCTCCCGATACATGATAACTTGTCTACGGAGCCAATCGTCTTTCATTCCGCCGATGCAACGAAGACAAAGATCATATTCGATCTGGTTCCCACATATGCCGGATCCAAAGACAAGGTCGTTGGGCGAGGTGTAGCCCTGCTGTCTAGCATTAAGCCACATGTCGGATCAAAACGCATCAGTTTGCAAGGTGATTCTACGGTCCCTATCATCGCCGCTAATACTTTGGATATCATCGGATCCATCACTTTCAACTTTTTGATAATCACGCCATTTAGCCATCCGAACATGGCAATCGATCAAAATCAAACTTATTGGAAGACGGTGGCGTCCACGATGGTCATTGGCCACAGAGGTATTTAATCGTTGGGTTATTCTTTACTGGCTTATATCTAACTATGTCAAGGACTTGGAAAGAATATGGCCGGTCGCAAGTCGTTGCAGTTAGGAGAAAACACTGTTCAGGTGTGTAGCATGTAGGCCTATAAACGGGGGTTATCTAACCGTTATAGTCCTTTATTGCCGCTGCAAATCTGGGGGCATCTTACGTCGAGGTAAGCTCTCACTGATGACCTAGAGATTATCATAGCTAACAGGAACTTTAGTTTGGTAAATATACCACGTTACATACCTTTGGCTCTACCAAGCTAATTTATTGAAGATGTTCAACTCACCAAGGACCATGTTCCTGTAATCTATCATGACTTCCTTGTTAGCGAGACAGGCATTGATGCTCCCGTCCACACTCTCACGTTAGAGCAGGTAGGTTTTACATGTCTGGCAAGTTGGTCTGACGGCGCTAATTTGGCACAGTTCCTGCATGTCAGTGAGGGGCGAACGCCTTGGTCTCAGCAGGCGGCCAAGGAGGCAGCGAAGCAAGTTGCCTCAAATGGTTCCACAACTACGCCCGATGATCGTCGAGGCGTGCGTCCAAGGTCAATGTCCGTGGGCGAGGAATTGAACGTACCCAATCTGGGCGACAGGATGAAGCATACCAGAGATTTCAAGATCAAAGGCTTCAAAGGGAATACACGGGGAAGCCATATCCAAGCACCGTTTGCGACGTTGGAGGAATTGTTCAAGAAGTTACCCAATACCGTGGGATTCAACATGGAATTAAGTACGTTCCTCTGTCTATCTCGATCTATACCCTGACTAACCACGAATAGAATACCCAATGCTCCACGAGAGCGAGGCTGAAGAAATGGATACATATGGCGTCGAGCTCAACTCCTTCGTCGACACCGTCCTCACCAAAGTCTACGACCTAGGCGCCGGACGTAACATGATCTTCTCCTCCTTCAACCCGGACATCTGCCTCTTACTTTCCTTCAAACAACCTTCGATCCCAGTCCTCTTCCTCACCGACTCCGGCGTCGGCGAAGTCGGCGACATCCGCGCCAGCAGTCTGCAGGAGGGCATCCGATTCGCATCCCGATGGAATCTGCTCGGTGTTGTCACTGCCGCGGAGCCGCTTGTGCTTAGCCCGCGTCTGGTCAGAGTGGTGAAGGAATCGGGTCTGGTGTGTGTTTCGTATGGTGTCTTAAATAATGACCCAGCTAATGTTCAGGTAAGTTTTTCACTTTTCCATTATCTTTTACTCTTGTTGAGTTTTGCTAATGTGTCTTGTTTGATTTAGCTCCAAGTCAACGAGGGGATTGATGCGGTTATTGTCGATAGCGTCCTTGCTATTAGGCAGGGCTTGACGGAGGCGGAGACTCCTTCTCTTGATGAGGCTTAGATTACTACTGTGCTGTTCATGTCAGAGGTCATTGCTTTGTCTTCAGAAACGGTCGATTCACCCTATTCTGAGGTTGATATAGTTAAAGCGCACCTATGGAATTAACATTGAGTTATTGTTACGGATTGGCCAATTATTCTTATGCAGTGAGGGCGGTGCTTGTTCAGTCAGGAGCAATAATGATCCCTTAATAAGAATTGAGAATTCACACTGATTCCCATTTTTACATCAAGTTTTTGCTCTCCAATATAATCATCTTGTGGCTTGCTATTCTTTCCAGACAAGGAAACTGGCTTATTTGATCCAACATTGTAAAGATCCCCGGTTCTTCTGCAAGTCCAGATATAAGGCACATATTGGCAGATTACACACATGCCAGAAAGATCCTTCAGCATCCAGCTCGGCTTTCCAACCACTTTTCACACTGGATGTTGCTAAAATGGTTATTTGAACCTTCTTTTTTTTCCCGCATGGTCTAGTCTATTCACATCAGACACCCATCTTTGACACTAGAATGCAACTCGCTCATCGCCGTACGGATTCTCCTCGTTCCAATCTCTCCCGATGCAGATGGAGAGGTGGCCGCCTCGAAGACCTCGACGATCCATTCGTACCAGACTTTTCGGTTGTCGGTTTGGCGGTACATCGTTACTACAATCTCGGAGTTGGGGGGGATATGTAGCGGTGTCTAGAATTTGGTTAGTTTTGTTCACCGAGGTAGGAGAGGGAGGACAAACCTTTAGAGGGAAATAGATCGGGAACCAACTTATCATGCCCGCGCTCTTGTCGTCCATGGTAACTGGGTTCGTAGATAGTTCTACATCCTTGTAGAGAACTGTCTCGAAGTATCCGCCTAGACCATGGCAGATGCCGCGTTCGCGACAGGGGAACGAGAGTCGTGCTTGCCGTGTGTTGTGCTCGTTTGAGATTACGGAGGATGAGATTGATTGTGGCGGGATATTGGGGTTTGGATGCGAGAAGGACCATGCCGTATGTACGATTGGAGTCGCTGGCTCGAGGACGGGGGCTGCAGTCGATTTGGGGATTGATGCGGATGAGCTGGATCTAGGTGTTGCGATTGGAGGCGTGGGGGATGAAGATGGTGGTGAGGAGGAGGGTAAAGTGGAAAGAAAGTCGAAGGCGTGTAGCATTACGACGTACGGCGTTTCGGGCGCGGCTGGGTTCGTGGTGGTTTGGTTTGTGACGTCGGCGTGGAGGCGCGGGGTGGATATCGGGGTGAGATGGGCGGAGTAGGATGCTGGGATGGAGATGCCGTGGGTTGGGTTGAGGAGAGGGGTGATTCCGTCCAGACATTCGGGGGAGAGTTCGTTGTCGCCGAATGAGCCTAGGAGTTCGGAGACTATGAGGTCGACGGGGGTGTGTTTGGGGGCTGCATCTTCACAGGGGGTGCCGTCTTCTTCAAGGACGTAGGATGTTAGATAAGAATGCAAGATGGGTGAGTAACTTCTCATCACTTACCGTTCAGGCGGACTGGACCTTTCCAGCTCCTCATATCCGACTGTACCAAATTCACAGCACCGCCCCAGATGGTCGCATTCTGGCGCTGGAGATGGACAAACGCGTTCTGATTCTTCTCCACGGCCCATACTTGAATATCAACACCGGCTTCGACGCTCGCCCGGATTGCTCTGGTCACCAACGGGCCTCTCCCGGCACCAACGACAGCCAGGACAACCCGCTCATCACCGCTCGAGGTGGGTTTCCCTTCAGCAACCCAGTCACTCAACGCTTTTGTGATAGCGCGCTCGTACCACTCATATTTGATTGGATCTTTTTCAAAAACCTCGTACGTCACGCTCTCAAGGTTAACTGTTAGCGGTTGTAGAGGCGCCTGCAGATAATCCTGGTATCCGACACCAAATCGTTCCATGGGAGATCGTGGCGGTTGCTTATTTTGTAGGTTTCGTATGTAAGATAGATGCGGGGTTGGATCCTGGCCCTTTTTACCGGAAATGGATGCGGAGCGTTGCGAGGCCTCGGCGGGAGTTGGTGCGGTTTCACCATTGAAACCGGACTGGAGTGAGTCCGGAAAGGGAATTGGTCCGACGTCGCAGAGAAGAATCCAGGGCTGAGTTTTTAGGCGCATGAATTGAGAGATGAGGGCTTGGTGGGTTCGGGAAAGGACCGGGAAGCCCTTTTGGTTCTTGATGAATGAGGCTCCGTCGATGGCAAGAATATGTACGGGCTCGGAGAGCCATCTTGATTGAACGTGGACGGGCGGCAGTTGCTTCGGGAGGGTCAAAGCTGTCATCCATATCAGCAGATATTATAATAGAATATAGCGAGGGGATCGATAGAAATTTTCTGTTCAGTCTGGAAATCTTGGAGATAGGGATTGAGATGAAACACAGAGCTGGGAATATAACTTGTAAATAGCAATTTCTATTCTTACCTACAAAGAGTCGCGAGTGATATTTACAGACTTTCCTGATGACATCCCAAGCATCCCAGGTACCAAGCAAGTCTATCGCTGGCGGGTTTATTTCCCGTTCACCAAGGTATTCCGCCCGCGCGAAAGGGGTGAGGTCGCCCATTTCATTAGCTTCCATATTCGGATTGTCAGTCATATTGAACCAGATATGAACCTGCATATACGGCGCGACGGCGAATATCTCTTGGATCGCACGGGCATAGTATACCAGACCTTCGCTATGTCGGCTTCCGTGATGCAATCTTGGACTGGGCACTATGATATAGCTCACGCCACAAAACGCAGCATAAGCAATTTCATGCGCCAGGACCTGGCGGGAGATATCCGCAATAAGAGGGTCTGGCGAACACAAGTCTATCCACCTGCTTGTGACAGCGACCACATGTCCCGTGGACTCATTGGGATGTAAGTCGGAGTCGGCAATGGACAAAGGCGGAACGATAAGAGCTCTGGTATTGTCAGACGTAGCTAATGTCTTGCAGGCATCGTACGTTGGCCGTGGCGCGTTGGACAAATGGGACGACAGTAGCGTCAGAACCCGGGAATGGAAATGCGGGTTCGTGACGGGGGATGTCACAATGTCATACTACACGAATATTAGCCATATATCTATGAACGAGCTGGGGCGGGTATCAAGTACATTGCTGTCATGTGCCCGCCGAACTGTGTCTGGAGAAGCCGGTGTTTTGCGCTCCGTCTCGTGTTGGCCAACAACGAAATTGGGCGTCCAGCTGTCTGTCGAATCCATAGCTTTTAGTGCTTCGAAAGATTCAGATCCGCTGGAAGGCTGCCTGTGCTGGCGTCAGTGCAGAAGGCGATGGGTGTTGAGAATAAGACAAGTGAAGGCTCGAAATACAGTTCATCCCCGCAGTGGAACCGATGCCTAAGGTATATTCAGCCAACGAGGTGCCAGAGATAGCAACCGGCGAGCAGAATAAGCAGATAGGAACAGCGTCTGTAACCGTGGCCGCCAAGGCTTTGAAGTTTGGGAGTTGGTTGCTCTCTCAGTGATGTCTCCATCGAACAATTCGTATTGATATCCGATGTCGAATGGCGGGTGGGAAATGGAGGGCGCTTAGTCAGGCAAGTTTGGCGGGGTCGGCAAAGTTGCCTCTTCCGGAGCTATCTGGCATTTTCCGCTGAAAAAAAGACTTCATCAATTCACCTCAACGCCTTCACTCGACGACTCCTGTGAATAGGTTCATTCTACGCTAAAAAAGGTGCCGTTGACAATGGCAGACAGGCGCCCCCCGTCTGATGAGAAATCTCGAGCTAAACGACTGAAAACCAGCGCCGCAGACATGGATCCTCGTTCGAATCCATACCTCGCCCACATGTACGAGAACGAGACTTCGACGAACGGCGACATGGACGGAGTGGCTGATGGATCGCCTTTCAAGAGCTTCAAGAGGCATCAGACCACTGCTGCTATGGCGCAGGCGGTGGAGGATTCGAAACTTAATCCCTTTACTGGAAAAGCAGCCTCCAGCAGGTACTTTTCGATCTTGAAGACGCGAAGAGATCTTCCAGTCCATGCGCAAAGGTGTGTATGGTTTGATACTTTGTACGCGCCGTCTCCGTACTAATATTATTTGCAGAGACGAGTTCCTCCGGCTATACCAGGAGTCGCAAATCCTCGTCTTCGTGGGTGAGACTGGTTCCGGTAAAACGACGCAGATTCCCCAGTTTGTCCTTTTCGACGATCTTCCTCAATACCAGCGCAAAATGGTCGCATGTACCCAGCCACGAAGAGTAGCTGCCATGTCGGTGGCGGAGCGTGTTGCCAATGAAATGGATGTCAAGCTCGGCGAGGAAGTTGGTTACAGTATTCGATTCGAAGACATGACCAGTCCCAAGACCATACTGAAATACATGACGGATGGTATGCTTCTGAGAGAGGCGATGCATGATCATGACCTCACGCGCTATAGCACCATCATCTTGGATGAAGCTCACGAGCGCACGATGGCGACTGATGTTTTGATGGGCCTGCTGAAGGAGGTTGTGCAGCGCAGACCTGATCTCAAACTGATTATCATGTCTGCTACTTTGGACGCACAAAAATTCCAGCGGTATTTCCTTGACGCGCCACTTCTAGCTGTCCCTGGTCGAACTCACCCCGTCGAAATCTTCTATACTCCAGAACCAGAGCAGGACTATGTTGAGGCAGCTATCCGGACGGTCCTCCAAATCCACGCTACTGAACCAGAAGGAGATATACTCTTGTTCTTGACCGGAGAAGAGGAAATCGAAGACACCGTCCGTAAAATTTCGCTGGAGGTTGATGAAATGATACGCGAAGCCGATGCCGGCCCGATGAAGGTTTACCCTCTCTATGGTACACTACCTCCAGCCATGCAGCAACGCATTTTCGACCCAGCTCCGCCACCTCGTAAGCCGGGTGGGCGACCGGGCCGAAAATGTATTGTATCCACCAATATTGCCGAAACTTCGCTTACCATTGACGGTATCGTGTACGTCGTGGATCCCGGCTTTTCCAAGCAGAAGATTTATAACCCTCGAATCCGTGTCGAGTCGCTCCTTGTATCGCCAATCTCCAAGGCCTCCGCTCAACAACGTGCCGGTCGTGCTGGTCGTACACGACCTGGAAAATGCTTTCGACTGTACACAGAGGGCGCGTTCAAGAAGGAATTAATAGAACAGACGTATCCGGAGATTCTTCGTTCCAATCTGGCGACCACCGTCCTTGATCTGAAGAAGCTCGGAATCGACGATCTTGTACATTTCGATCTCATGGACCCGCCAGCGCCAGAAACCCTAATGCGTGCATTGGAAGAGCTGAACTACCTTGCCTGTCTTGATGACGAGGGAAACCTCACAGCTCTGGGGCGTCTTGCGTCTGAATTTCCCTTAGACCCCGCCCTCGCCGTCATGCTTATATCCTCCCCCGAATTCTACTGCTCCAATGAAATCCTATCCATAACCGCCCTCCTCTCTGTCCCGCAAATATTCGTGCGTCCAGCCGCCCAACGGAAACGCGCAGATGAGATGAAGAACCTGTTCGCGCACCCTGACGGCGACCACCTCTCATTACTCAACGTCTATCACGCCTTCAAGAGTCCGGAAGCGCAAGAAAACCCGCGCCAGTGGTGCCATGACCATTTCCTATCTCTTCGCGCCCTCCAGTCAGCCGATAACGTGCGACAGCAGCTCCAGCGCATCATGGAGCGCGAGGAAATAGAGCTCGTGTCAACGCCGTTCGAGGACAAGAAGTACTATGAAAACATCCGGAGGGCCTTGGTCGCTGGGTTCTTCATGCAGGTCGCCAAGAAGGAAAGCCAGGGAAAGAGCTTATATCGAACCATCAAAGATAACAACGAGCCTGTCCTATTGCATCCAAGTACAGTCTTGGGCCATGAGGCGGAGTGGGTGCTGTATAATGAGTTCGTCCTCACAACCAAGAGTTTCATTCGAACAGTAACAGCGGTCAAGGGCGAGTGGCTACTCGTAAGTTATAATCTCCGTATCATATCCATATCCATCGTTCATCTACTAACCTTTTCCCTTCAGGATATTGCGCCAACATACTACGACATATCCAGCTTCCCGAAAGGCGAGATCAGATCCTCTTTACTACGGGCTGCAGAACGATTGTCGAGAAAGGAGAAGATGCGGGAAGGAAGCCGGAAACGCTAATTTGGGTGCCTACTTTTTGCTGCGACCTGTCCTCTTTATTCATGAATTTCTTTTAAATAGAGCCAGGATGAGATACATTTCTATCGCCTAGTTTTCCTTAGAAAACACAGAGTTGGTGGTATAAGTTGATTGCTTTATTTGTTTTGCTCTTATGCTTTGATAGCAGTTGGAATCTGATACAGGTTGCTCCTCTGACACTGTATACCTTTCATCGCCCAATAAGGGGGCAGTGTACCAGGCCTATTCCTCACGAAGAAACATTTTTGAAAATATTTAGATTTTCATACCACCAGGATATCTATCATCCTGCTCTCTATCGTACATCTGTCCTCTTAATACATTTCATGAATATGTTCAAACAATGAATGCCCTTTTACCCGTCCAACTCCGGCAAACTAACCAAGAGCATGCTCCCAAAATGCATCCCATCCTGAGCACGACAAAGCAACACCAGCTATCAAAAGTTTATGCCTATATAAAGGCGAGGAGAGGAAAGAATAGGAGCCTGTAAGACCAAGTTCTGAGTGCGTCAAATAGAAAGAGCAGGCCCGGAGAGAAAAGAAGCTCGATCGCTAACGCCGGGACGCCAGGGGTGGGTATATATACTGTGTGCGGGAGTTTGGTTTGTAGGAACCAAATAGAATGTCCTCGCCAATGCCGGCCGCTAAGAAGGGAGTGATCGAGGATAAGCTTCAATTTCCTCATAGAGCCGTGAAGCGATGCCGGACGGACCGAAACCAGGTAGAGGTGGGGTTCGAGGTGGGCTGCGAAGTAATTGAGCTAGGAGTAGAAGGTAGCGAACGACTCTCCATCCTTTTCAACCAAATGCATCGGAAATCCGCAAGCAGTGGACATCAGGGATTTCAGGTTCCTTCGCTTCCTTGGGTTCTTTGACTTTCTTGCCTTGCTTGACCTTTTGATTCTTCAAGGCCTGCTCCTCGCCACCCATCGCAGACAGGCGGAAGTTCTGAACGACGAGTGTTTGCAGAAAAGTCATTTGGTCCTTCAGCGACCTGATTTCGGCCTCGTGCTTTATCCTGCTGACGTCGAATGCCAGATCACGAATATTCGACTCGGATGCTCGCAGCTCGTTCCAAAGAAATCCCAGTGCGCGCTCAAGTTCGAGCTCCTCTCGCGTTGCGCGATGTCCTTCTAATATATCCAGGTTATTCAAAGCTCGCTGATGTTCAATGTACGGGTCCTCCGATTGCTCCGACTCGAGATGTATTGCTCTCCGAATTATTCGTTCCATCTTTCGTGCAAATGTATAGATGTCTTCGTTGGACGGTTCCTTGTCGGGATTAAGCATCTCCCTTTCACACGCTTCACGCCACAGAGCTCCAGCCTGGCGCGTTGGGAGCCTGTCTTCCGACCATTTCTCTGCTAACACGTAGTGGATATTGCATGATACTGCCGCAGATATAATCTCGTGTGACAGGTCGTATTTGTAACAGCGTTCACAGAACGCTATCATACGCAGAATCAGGTGCCGTACGCTCGCAAGGTTATGGGCCTTGGTCAACATGATATACGCAACACCTCTCAAGAGAACAAAACGTCCCATGTCCCAATTCCTCGAGCCGCCGTAGAAACGTAAATATCCGTTCAGAACCGGAATTGTATCAATGTAACCCGTCCGACGCATCACCTCTAACCAGGCATCAGCCCGATTGACGTGGTCGAAAGCGAGGGAGGCGGTGATAAGGGAGCCCATAAGATTGGGGTGGAGATTTCGAGGGGGAACTGGAACCTCGGTCACATCATGACTGAAGGGGACCCAGTATTCGCGGATATTAACCGGATGCCCCTGCCCTTGTAGAGATTTCAAAAAGAAGTCGAATCCGTGCAGATCTCTCGTTCTCGAGAAGAAATGAACCGACGCTGCGATGACCGACGAATTCAAGAAAAACCCGTTGGGAAATAATGTTTTTATAATCATCCTCACGACGTCGTGTTGGCTTGCTTGAGTAAATTTCGTAATCAAGAGTGCGACTGCGCTTGGGGTGAGAGGCTCTTCCGAAGCTAGCATGTTTTCCGCAACCCTAACAAACAGATCCGCCAGGCCTAGCTCTCCAGAGAAGTAATAATCGAATAATTCCCGTAAATCATCTGTTAACTTCCTGCGTTGTCCAGCTAGCTTGTTCATCTGAACCAAAGTCATGTCTGTAGCGAGATCATGGAACTTCTCGGTGTCGTCTTTTTTAATCTTAGTGATGCGCTTCTGTATCGAATCCAGTTTTGATAAAAGCTTCTCCGTGTCCACTTTGTAGTGACCAAAGTCAGCGCTGTAATCCTTCGGCTCCACTCCGTACGTATGGGCTAACGTCGGCCGAAGTAATAATCGGATGGCAAGTTGCTGCATTGCCAGAATCTGGATAGCTCTTATTCTCATCGCCTCAGCGCCAGTCTGCCCTTCTTGCGGCCCTGAGTACCTAATTTCTCCATCAAAACCCTCGCCATCGTGGTCATCCGCAGGAGGATCCAGTTCAATGGGCGGCTCTGCGGATGCGGCTGGGGTCGCATGATGTCCTAACCATTGCATGTTGACATTATTGTACAAGTCGTCCGTCCTCATAGCTACATTTGCAGCTGTGCTGTACTGCCGTTTCGCCATTCGCGGGGCGTACGAACGCAAGCTCCGTTTCCGCGCCAACTCTTGTAGTATACGATTCTCCTCTTCCTGTAACTTCTTGGTTTCCGCCTTCACAGCCTCAATTTCCTGCAGTGTTTCGAATCGTCGCTTCTCCTTCATATGCGTATCTATCACCATGGCGGATGCGAAGATCGAGGAGTAGAAGACGGTGAATCTATTGCCGATTAAGAGCCGCCTTCGACTGGCGGCGCTGGCCGCACGGTTGGCAACGGCATTGCTGCTTGAATTTAAACAGGACACGCAGCGGCAACTCCACGAAGATTGGCCTCGAAGCCATAGGCTCTTCATCATGGAGAGGCGTGCAGTTGTGGAAGTAGAAACTAACGGACGGACAAGATCGGCGGGTTTGGCGAGGGGGGATCCATACGTTAGGGGCGGATAAGTGGTGCCAATCTAGATATAGAAGACATGAGGCGCTATCAAGTGGTCAACGGTGTATGGCAGGACGGTTGGCGGGACATGTTGGGCGAGGACGGAGTTTTGGACGTCAGAGGAATTGAGTTCCGAGCAACAAATTGGTGGAGGTGGGCAGATGGCAAACAGTGCAAACAGGCTCCGAAGTACGAAGTCACGTGAATATCTACATCCAGATGGCCAGGTTGGCCCCAAAACACGACCAGTCTGCAACCCGACCAACAGATTCTCAGGCTGCCGTTATGATGTCGAGGATAGCGGAATGGCTGGCAATTGCTCTCTTGTGCTTGGTTCCATTGTCGTGTGCGCATAGCCCGGAGGTACCGCCAAATGCGAACCTTGACTGGGCCAGCAGACATATGATAGGTAAGCTCCGTCTGCTTCAATCACTACTACCTACATAGGTACAGCGGGAGGTAGCTAACAAACCTGCCGTGTACTTTTAGAGGAACATCATATCACTGGTTTTGACCCGGGAGCGTTCTTCACCCTTCACGACTTCGACAACTCCGGAACCTGGGACCACGACGAGGTCCGCCGCACCTACGGCCTAGAGGACGAGTCCAACGACCACCTAGACGAAAACCGCAAAGATCAAATCGCGCGCGACGTCTTTGCGATCTTCGATCCCCTGAAAACAGGCGAGATCCAGTCCCCGGAGTTTGTAAGACTATGGAAGGAAGGAAGACGGCTTCCCGATTTCGGCACGGGGCCAGGTCACCATGGCGATATGGAGTATGAGTATGAGATTCACCACTTTGAGAAATACCATGGCGATGGGGCGAGCGAGGATGATCTGAATCACCCGGAGGATATCGAGCATTTCAAGCGCCACGATGAGCAGGAGGATGCGGACGAGAAGCTGGAGCAGATGCAGCATATGAGCATTGTCGAAGCGAATATCCCTGCCAAGTTCAAGAGAAGGGGTTCATGAGGTTTTGGTCCATTTACTTTCCTTGGTTATCTTTGACATGAGTGGCATCTTCGGAATGCTTGTAGATATGACATGAACATATACCCTAAGCGTTGTAACTGAGCGCCTTGAGATCAGAACCTTGTATATTAGACGGTTGTCACCCTATAGACGAACTTGACGGTACATGTATATCAAAGACACAATGCATCACGCCCGGAGCGAATGTCTTGACCCTTTCAACATGACGGCACACTATCCCAAGATCCACAGGCTGCATTGCCGGCAACCACGGTCTCTTGAGTACCTCAAAATCATTGACAATGCTCTCCCGCATCGTTTCAATATCATTCACGTCGACATTCTCATGGACATGAACCCAGCCTCCAGACTCTGCATCCAACATCTCCAGAGCCCCTTTCCACGATTGCCTGGAGCTCGGCAGCAATCCCAAGTTAACATGTCGAATCCGTTTCCACGCATCTCTTCTTTGGAGTAGCTCTCTCACCCGCCGCATCACATCCACCGCGAACCCATTATCCCCATGGAACACCACAACTCGATCCTCTTCCCCCAGCCCCTCAATAATCCCCTGCAACCCATCAACACTCCCATCAGAACCGACCCTGACAACCTTCACCCCCCATCCATTCGCCCTACACCCCCTCCTCAGTCCCTCAATAGACCACCCATTAAGCTCCCACGCCCACACCCTTCCAACCCCTCTCTTCAGGTACGAAAATACAAAATACCCAATGCCAGCATACATATCCAGCACCGCAACATCACCTATCCGCTGCCCGGTACCAAGCTCAGCGTCTTCCAGTCCTTCAAACGTAGACTCAACGCCCAATATGCGTGCCTTCTCGGCTATATTCCCACGGCTGAACATCGTGTATAGCGGCGCCCAGATCTGGACAATGCCGGAATTCTGGACGGCGCGCACCCAGAAGGCGGATGACAGGTCTTTTTCTGTGGGATGCTCTTCGTCTCTCCCTTCGTCGGAGGCACTGCCAGCAGGGCCGGGGGCCCTTGAGCCAGGTAATCGTCCAAAATCTCCATATAGCGGAACCGCCCCTGCAGGACTCCGCACGCGGTTCTCAGCGCCGTCTTCTCCTCTTGTAAGCTTGATAGGCGCATTCAGTGCGATGTGCGTGACACCCTGGGACGAAAAGGCGCGCGCAATACGTTCGTACAAGCCATGTAACTGCTCCTGACTCAGTGCTGAGAACAGGCCCTCCAATTCAGGTGTAGAAGAGAATGTGCTTTGGGGCAAAAGGAGGAGGGGCGGGTATATTGAGTATCGTTTGGGGAGGGGTATTGTAGAGGGGCAGACATTGTGAGGTGAGAGGAGGGAAGAAGGTAGTGTAGAGATGTATTCCCGGATACTATGTTGGAGGGTGTTAATCGGTCTTTTCTTCCTGCCTTTA
The DNA here is from genome assembly GCA_039700045.1 of Malbranchea zuffiana. NCBI lineage: Eukaryota > Fungi > Ascomycota > Eurotiomycetes > Onygenales > Malbrancheaceae > Malbranchea > Malbranchea zuffiana. The sequence goes on from JARUPO010000002.1 coordinate 1,332,765, forward strand.
TGTCTGAGGTTTGGTGGGTTCGGGTTGGTGTTTGAATTTTCGCCGCCGTGAGCACTGTTTTCTGTCGCAGATTGCTTGAGATCTGCCATCCTCCAAGGATAGTGAAGTAAAAAAATTGACTGAAATTGCCCCAGGTTGTTGATTTTCAGAGTTGATGGAGCCGATGACGTTTGGTCATAGCCATAGTAGATTCGCCTGATAAGTTCGAAAAGTTCACGGTCAACAGCCAAACTCATTTTTGTGCTTCATTATCATTATATCTACTATGATATATACAGCAAAACTCGCTCAGTAAGTTTTAAATATAAACCAGGATCATAACTTTTTCCAGAGTCAAGTTTAGAATCCCAAATACAACACAGAACACACCTTCACCTTATTGCTACCCATATCTTTATCGGCAATCACTGGCGCTTCTTCGACAGACTTGGAAGAAGCAGCCAAATTCCGAGACACACAACTAGAATGGCGAGAATAAAAGGCTGCAGAATCCACACACCCTTGGCCTGAGCAATTGCACCAATAGCAAATGGGAGCGCCGTGGTGCCAGATGCTCCAATGGCCGCGGCGAACCCGATAGCGGCGACATGGAGATGCTTCGGCAAGAGTTTTGTCGCTGCGACGACGGCGATCGGGAACAAAGGTCCCAGGAAGAAGCCCACGAGGGAAATCATCACCGCCGAAACAATGAATTTCGGCACAAGCCAGAACAGCAGCTCGACAATCATGGTGCAAACCAAGTACGCAATAACGGCGTGCTTCTCGGATCGAAACAATCTCGGGGTCGCGAAGCCCAGAACCAGTCGGCCCACGGTGAGTCCCAGCCAGAATCCTGTTGCACTCATACCTGAAGCAAACGCGGAGCCGTGCCGAACGCGCATCATGAAGGTGACAATCCAACCACCAAGACCAACTTCAGCACCAGCATAAATAGCAATGAATATAGCGCATACCCATGTTACCCTGCGCTTCAACGCCTGTGCAGTAAGGCTGTTGCCAAGATGCTTGTCGATAAGCTGAACAAACTTCGTTGCGGACTGTTCGATTTCGGGGCTTGGTACAAACTCCGTCACAGGGTGAGTGTCACGATATTGTTTCGCATCACTATTCCAGAATGTGGCCACCATAGAGGCAAGTTCCATGAAAGCGGCGCCGGCTGTAAGGTAGTAGAACTGATACCACTTCCAGTTTGCCTTTGTGATGAGACTGGTGGCAATCGTGGGGGCCAACGTAGCACCCAAACCGTAGCAAGCGTGTAGAATTCCGAGCAGTTCATTCGCATTTGCCATCCCGCCGACCCAGGCATTCCACGCCGCATCAGCCAGACCGTTTCCGAGCCCACCAAAGATAAAAGCTATGATAAGCACGGGGAACGGAGGATGCAGGCAAATGACGACGTAGGCGATGAGGTGAGCACCTGGACTGAGAAATGCAACTCCTCGCTGTCCAAATTTGACGTGAATCATGTTGTTGACCAGCGCCGAGGTCACGTATCCGACAAGAGGGGATAAGAAAACCAGCGAGACCACGGTGTACGAGACATCATAGTATGTTTCCAGCTAGAAACGAGTTAGATGTAGCCAAGGGAGAAGTATTGTGGATTGGAAGCAGAAGATAAACATACATATGGAATCAGCGCCTGGTTTGAGGGACTGCAATCAGCATGTCTTCATATATCTAATTCGCATCGGTAGCCACCACTCACCCCATAAGCAGCATCGTTGAGGCCAAGTATGATAAAGCTGTAATTGCATGCGAGAAATCGGAGGAGATTGATTCTCGGGTGCCTCCATGACGGCGCAGCGCTTGTGGCAGTGGATGGGGGAGGCAAGTCTCCGTCTTCACCTGAATGCCATGAGTGCTGCGACACGGAGTTCGATCTCCTCTGAGGTGATTCGGCGAGACTGGGGCCAGCAATTCCCACCTTGAGACCTGGTGATTCGTTATGTGGTTGTGGTTCTATTGTAGTCATTGTCGAGAGTAAACAAGGCAAAAAGTCCAGGAAAAAGACAATGTTTATCTATTTGAAACTGGCCGGCAAAGCAACCGTTTTATCCTCTTCGAAGAGCTCACTAATGCCTTCAATTGAAGCAATTGAAGCAGGTTTCAACCACACGACATGAATCGCAACGGGCCTCGTCCCCGGAGCTTGGGTGAGTTCCGCATGAGAGGCGGGGTTTTTTCTGCCGCTTATCTTGTCTTGTTCTGGAACCCGACGGCGTAATCGGGAAGGGAATTATTCATCAGGAGCAAGTGATTTTAGTGGCATCTTGTCTGGTGTCCATGTCTTTCTCCCGCACGCCCTGTGGCCCCGAGTGGGTTCGGAACTTCGGATTGACGTCGGGCCCGTATATTGTACGAAATACGAGGGGCTTGTTGCAGGTTGGCCAATTAGTTATCCAGGCGGAAAGATCTGAGCTTGGCCGCCAAGCGATATACGATAGTTATACGATCTATGCTGCAGCGGTCTTTTGAAGAGAACGGGATGAGGAGAATCATCGTGGGGAGGGTCTGATCACATCGGAACTTCCTCCCCCAACAAGCTGTCACCTGTTCTGATCTGGCGAGCAGAAGAAAAGAAGAAGCCATTGTTTTCTTGTCATCTCACTGCCTTGTGCCCTCCTTGCTTGTGGGTGAGAATAAGTTAGTAACACAAGTGACAGCAACATCTGTGATGTGCCATGACACCCAGGCCTTACAACTTCATGAGATCCTTTGATTCCCAGCTGTGTTTTGATTGATTGTTTCGATTATGTTATACTGTCTGCGACCCGGAATATTTTTCCTCTGAGGCCAGGCACAATGAAAACAGTTCCGGGTGTTGCGCTTGAGTGCTGCTTCGATGAATTGACAGAGTTTCACATTTCAGGCTGGATAGTGCTGTCTAGATGGCACAAATGGTTTTTTGGAGCAATTCAAGGCCGTGCACAAATGCAGCAGCGCTCTCATGAAGGAGATCAACGGGGTTAGGACTCAGTTCAAGTGAATCCCTGTATCAAGGGAAGGATCTCTTCATTAGAGTCAAGTGTTGTTGCAACAAGGGGGACGAGGCCAGTACACACAAGTGAACCACCAGAAGCACCAGAATGCATGGACACACAGCGCGACATGGCACCAATTCAAGAATCGATCATCATTCCTAAAAATAGACCGTAAATTAGTTTTTCGGCGTCGATCTCTCCGCTCTCCCCGCGCCAAAGCCGCCATCCTGAAGAACTTGTGAAGGATGTTTTGACGTCTCGACAGGCATTCTTCTAGATCTCACTCTCCGCGCTTGCTTAAAAAAATGTGATTAAAGTTCTGAAGTCTTTCAGCACTCTCCATTTGACGTGGCTTTGTTTGAAAGTTGCTCTTGGCGATATCCTCGTGTCGAGGCGGCTGTAGTGGGCATTTTCGGGGCTGCTCCGGGCGACAATGCCCCATTCAAGCATGCTTGCTGGCAGATATATAATGTGGGGAATCTCCCAGCGGCGGGCAGCATCCAGATCAGGTTAGCACAGTCCCTGAGCCCCCTTGGGATTGGCGCAGAGCTGAACATTGCGCAGCTGGACTCTTCTTCTTCGGCACAGAGAAAGGGCTTGACTACAAGGCTGTTTCAATGGTTTCAGGAGTTGCATGAACAATCCTTGACTTTGTTGAACTCACAAATTCTCAGCTTGATGTTGCTGTCAGTCTGTCTGATCCTACATACTTCCCTTGTAAGGATGTGAGAGCTGAAGTGAGCTGTTAGCCTTGTCAAATAGTTCTTGATCTCAGGCTCTCAAACAGCTGGACCTGCATGGATTTTCCAAATCAGACTCTGAAGGCTGAACTTTTCCAGGGCCTCTCTTTCTATATTTACTACAAATTGATCAGACATTCAGATTGATCAATGCCACAAATGAGCTGGCCACCCAAGGTGCAGTTTGGCATCTGAAACAGTGGTAGCTGGGAAATCATTTCACTAAGCAGGGGGAAAGTAGTCTTTGGCCATCTTTTCAAAGTGTGCACTGCCTTATCTGTGGACACATGGGGTTGTTCCGCCCCCAAAGTACAGTGAGTACCTCCTAAGTGGATGTGGTGTCATGATGCCAGGTCAGGTCTGACATCAGACAGTAAACAACAGCATCTGGAGGAGTAACATATGTCAGAATATATAAGTAATGCCATTCCCAGCTGAAAACAAGAGAGTCATCAAGCAAATTCATACTATCATTCATCCAGAACCCAGCCTTATTAACGCCTATCATGGCTGTCTCTACTCTTCTCCAATCTCTTTTCCTCTTCAGCATAGTTCAAGCCTGGCCACTTGAGCATTCTCTAAGAAACTTGAATATTTTTGAAAGGAGGGATCCGTGTAATGGAGTCGATGCTGAGCCAGTTCTTTACCACAAATACGGCACCGACAAATGCCCACCGAAATTCAAGCTGAAGGATGATAGATGCTATCACGACCCTAACACGAGCTGGAAATGCGAGCAATTCTGTCAACTTGAAACGACCTTTATCTATGGGCGAGAACAGCCGTTTGCGAATGCGTACTGCCATGGACCCCAAACGTGCACGATAACCAGTACCGAGACTCGTACCATCACTTGGAGCTTTAGCTTCAACCCCAAGTTTCTCGAAGCATATCAAGTGGGTATTACAGGCGGCTTCTCGGTCGCCTCAGCCCAGGCTTTTGCTCGAGCCTTTTCAATCAAGCTGGAGAATGGCCAGTGCGGCTACTTCACGTTTGTGCCAGTCATTAAGAAGACTTGGTAAGATTCCACGCTTCCGCGAAAAATTGGAGAAGTTGTCACTCATCGAGCGATTAACTAGCGGAAAGATTGGCGCTCCCACGTCTTGCACGGCTCGACCAAACGTGAACAAATATGAATGTGTGGAGCAGCTGCACCTCAACAAAGATGGCTCCATTGACGGCGAGACCATTTTTGTTCGCACCGACTGCGGTACACGTATGCCCCTTGGCAAGGACAAGCAAGATCCAGTGTATCAAAAACCCGGCGTTCCTCTCGACCGCGGCTTGCAGGAATCCTGGGCTTCGACCTGGAAGAAGAATGACTTGGATGGAATGGACGATAAGGATATCACCTGCAATACCTCGAAAAAGTCTCCTTCCATTCAAGACTGCCTGCCTCTGCTCAAGGGAAGCACGACATATCGTGACCTGTGGGTAGGGTCAGGCCTGAAAGGAAAATCATGGTGGCCTGAGGTATTTATTCCTTCCTAACCGCTGCTTCACTTCGTGCTGACTCTCTCCCAGTACCAGAATGGCTGTGCCTTTGCTCTGAACTACAAGTCCAACTGGGATCCCAAAACTGTTGAAGATATTCCGGAAGCAGTATGCAATCTTACCAGGGGTGATGTAGCTATTGCTGCGTTCAGTATTGCAGACAAATGCACTGCCAATGGCAGGATTGGTGGGAAAAGGCCGTTCGGTAGGGGCAAATGCGAGGGCGAACTTGAGTTCATCGTACCTAAAGGCTTGCCGCCTAATGGCCATTGATTTCTAGAGTTTGTCTGAATTGAAAGAATAAGAGAACCTCTGTTAGCCAGGACTTCTTTCTGGAGACTTTAGCTTCCACATGGGGTATTCAACAGTGCCTTGGGTCATAGCTCTTCAGAGACCGGATCTCTGTCCGGGGGGAATTTTGCTTCTGCAATTTCCAACATTATTTTTATAGGTATCTACCTCCATTTCACTCGAAAACCGTTGATTTCAATCTCATTATGTGCCTGAGAAACCAAGGAAGATGAGTGAGCTAAAGGTAGATCCTGAGCGATTAATGCTGAAAAACATGAAAACCAAATTCACAATCTCTGATCATGTCAAATGGAACAACCCAGAGCCACCATAAATTCATCATACAAAAAAGTTTCACAAGACGCCTTCACAACCCCTTGCGAATTGCGATGATAGAAGGTCTGGGAAAATTTCGAAGTCTGGGGGTTCTCACGCATATGCGAGGATGAGTTCGCGGCTAAGAGGGGCCTAATTGGTCGCTGGAATCCAGTACCCTAGCAAGCAAATGTTAGCTGTCAATGAACAAGCAAATATACTAGGGAAACGCACGAGTAATGTTTTGCAAGTGTTCCTTCTCCTCCCCTTGAAAGGTCGATATTGAAACCGTAAAAATTGCCGTCGCTGGTGACAATCATGACGTGCGGCCTATTGCTACTCATCGCGACGACACTCCTCATCGGTCCTGCATTCGCGGCCGCGCCACCGCTCGGCCTGGGGATTTTAATCCATGCAAAGTCTCGGGCCGGTTCCCACATTTCTGTTACTCCTTTGGGCAGATAACCTCCGACTGTGGCGGCGAAGCTGTTGCCTACGTTCTGGGATGTCCGCCGAATAATTCCCATAAATGTACCGTTGTGCTTTCGATTGGAAAAGTCCGGGTGTTCTGTGTCCACCGCCGATTCATCCCCTGCAGAAGAGCCGGATCCATGGCTGAACCCACGACCGCCGTTGGGTGAGCTGGTGCTCTCTGATGAGGCTTGTCCCAGTTTAAAAATGTGAATGGTTTCAGTCGCCGAAGAGACGCAAAGTAAAGTGGATGTGATATTAAACGACATGCTGTAAATCCGCGACGGCATCGAACCTCTTCTGAACTGGTATAGCTTATGCGCATCCGGGACAGAAAAGACGCGAATAATCGTTCCCTTGTCCGAAGCTGTAGCTAGAATGGTTCCATCGCTGTTCATCGCAATGCAAGATAGTGGCGATCTGTGGGCTTCCACCACATTGATGGCCTCTAGTTTCTGGGCATCGAAGATGAGAACTTCACCGGTTGTAGGAGAAATATGGGTGTTTCCGGGAGGTGCATGTGACGGTGTCGAAAATGAGGTTGGCGGCGCCTTCTGAGGCAGAGGATAGGCAAGGTAACAGTTATCAGACGACGGCGAAAGGGCGCAAATAGCTGCAATTGAATTCAGAAGTTAGAAAGGGACTAATTCCCAGAGAGGGCGGTTCATCCTTACCGTTCGGATTTGGAGAGGTTTCAATGGTGTAAAGAAGTTTCATGGTCTGAATATCGTACAGATATATCTGATCCTCCAGCACTACCACTAAACGCTTCCGGTTCAGTCGAACTGCTAGAACGGTAGTGGGAAAGGTGAGTTCGCATATCACAGATTGTCGCTGCAGAATGTCCATCAGCGCATCGAGCATAAAGAGCATCTTAGTTTGGAGCATGGACGGACCTTGGTATTCATAATCTGCAGCCGTCGCGGGGAAAGGATCAGGGCGACGAGGGACGTAGAGAATAACATCTCCAGTATCGCAATATTGCCTTCCTTCGTTTCATAGCTCTTTGCGAAAGGATCTGTTGTAAATATCCGAAAACCCTTCGAGGTACCTATAGATTGGAGTGGTGAGTTTGCTTGTGCGGGGAAGCGGAGGATAGTTCCAGCGGAGCCCACTCACCCACAGCAAGGTGGCTGTAGTCCTGGTTAAACGTCACGAAGTTCATCGCCATGTTGATGAAGTAGAGACCTCAAGGATTGCAGGCGAGAAGATATTGTATGCGCCAGGAGGAGGCCTGGCAGGCAGAACTGCAATCAATGCGACCTACGTGATGAACTCGAGCCTGGCAGCATTAGTGTGGCTATAAACTCCTCATCGTAAATGGAAACCGGGGAGGTCTGTCATAATATGGAATCCAAAAAACCATGAAGGAGTACGTTCGCTGTAGGAATCAGACAGAATATGCTTGCAGCGCGCGCAGCCAGTGTGAAGTCTGCATGGCGGTCACTCAACGGGAAGTCAAATGACGCAGGTCAAAAAGCTCGGACCACGTCTTGGCGAAATCACGTGCTGGCTTTGGTCGATCTCTTGGCATCAACTTTTTTTGGATGATAAGATAAGGAAAAAAAGGAGGGGAGGCCGCTGTTGACGGCGGACAGCAGACAGCTCTGTCAAGACCTGCTCGAGAGCGACTGACAGAGAACAGTCAAGATGGGGAAGCCCAATGTCAAAAAGGAGCAGGAAGCGGGGTTGATCATGGGGGTAAGTACTGCACTTCTGGGTCTTCGTTGGCTGTTCGTTCTAACTCGAGGACCTCAGACAAATGGGAGCAGCATTGTCTCCAAGCGCAGTGTGGAATGGCTATACTATCCAGAGCCCCATTTTATCAGATACTTTGTGAAAAAGAGACAGAGGCGCTCCCCGTTGATTAATCGTGGTTACTGGCTTCGAATGCAAGCCATGGAGGGTTCGGTTAGGGCATTTCTGCGTGCACCATCAGACCGTCCAAAGGTTGTGATCAACCTGGGATGTGGCTTGTAAGCTGCGCCAACAGCTATTCGATTGTATAATTGCTTATAAAACTTTGCTATAGTGACACGATGCCGTTTCGATTCTTGAGCTGCGAGCCTGACCTGTGTGAAAATGTTCGCTTTATTGACGTCGATTATCATAAGCTAATGCTCGAGAAGCGGGCCGTTATCCAACAAACTGAAGCTTTAAATACCGTGCTCCTGGATACAGAATACCCAGCGCAAGAAAGCCCTGTTCTTGTACGCAGCAAACAATATACTGGCATTGGAAGTGACCTAGGAAACCTTGATGTCCTGGGTTCAGCACTGCGGTCTGAGCTTGGTTCCACTTCTGAGTATTCATTTATTTGTACTGCTGAGGTCTCTCTGACTTACATGGAGGTTAAAGCTGCAGATGCCCTCATTCAATGGGTGTCCAACTTGAGCGATGATGTAAATTTTGCCCTGCTCGAACAATATTTTCCCGACGACGTAACGCACCCGTTTGCAGACACAATGATGAAGCATTTTGGCAAATTACGAACACCGCTTCGCTCTATTCACCGGTACTATACGCTGCAACATCAGCAAAATCGGTTTATTAACTCAGGGTGGAAGCTCGCGAAGGCTAGGAGTTTATGGGACCTTTGGAGCCATTCTGATTTTCTGGACAAGAACGCTCGAACTTCTCTTGACAAAGTCGAAGCATTCGACGAATGGGAGGAATTCGCACTCTTTGCGTCACATTATTTTTTACTGGCGGCTTCCACCAAACAGCTGAGGTTCAACGACAAAATCATTCGTAGAGACTCGATATCCGTGCCATACCATGGCTATGCGTCCTACGAGTATAAAATTGCACCCAATTGTCCGCCCAAGTTCAAGCATCATCGGCGCTTTGGCGCCTTGTTTCCAGCTAGCGAAAATATCGTGGGTTTCCACGGTGGAGTTGGCGCCCAAACTCGACTATCGACAACGGATGTCTACAGCGTGGGGGATGTGGAGAAGGCACCTGGCCTACCTCCACGAACTATGGATGCACGCATGTGTCATACTATAACCCAGTTGAACGGCGCAGACTGCTTGCTTGCTGGCGGAAGAATGTCACCAACACAGGCGCTTGGCGACTGTTGGTTGAGGCGTGAGTACAAATGGAGTCAGGTCGACAGCCTCCCGATCCCATGCTTCCGCCACGCTGCCACAACCGTGGACCTGGAGATGAGCGGGAAATCCGTCCTTGTGTACGGTGGTAAATCGGGCTCTGGAGAAGTTCTAGGAAGATTCCTTCTCTGGAACGAGAGGCGATCCTGGCAGGAATTAAGCATCACTGGCCCAAGTCCTTTACCGCGATTTGGGGCATCTCTAGTCACTATCGACAGGAAATCTGGCTTACTGCTTGGAGGAATATCGCAAGATGCGCTGGTTCTGAATGAAATTTGGTCCTGGGAGATTTTGGACAGCGGGGATGGAAAGCTTTCGGTCGCCTGCGCAGACCTGACCGAAAAACTAGCAACTAGATCACTCCTGTCGAGATGGCTAGGGCGGTTTGGAGCCACAGTCAACGTCACCGAAGGTGAAATTTTCGTCATTGGAGGCATCTTCTCGGAAGGGTGCATCCCGGGCCGATACGAAATATTGAAGCTGAATATCCATACCCTCGAACAATTCATCAAGGGCCAATTATCATCTGGTATTTCTCCCTTGAGTGTTATTGACAACAGACACCAACTTCACCCAAAGCTGCTCCTCGTCGGCCACTCGTCGATCAATGTAGGCCCGCGAGAGATCCTGATTGTTGGCGGAGGTGCAGTTTGCTTTTCGTTTGGTACATTCCTCAGCGAAGGAACGTGGTTGTTCCAGGATCACCGATCCGATGCCAATGATTGGGCCTTGGTCGAAACCCCTACCGCTTCCGAGGGTGCCCCGGAGCAAGCGATAGATCCAGTCGGGGAATCGGCAACATTGCTTCCGACAGAGCTCACCTCAATTCCGCGGGTGAAGATTGGCAATTCAGAAGAGTTTCACGCTATTGTTACTAAGGCTAGACCGGTCATTTTGGAGGGTCTGGACGTCGGCCCCTGTATAAAAACATGGACAAAGGAATATCTTGAAGACGCAGTGGGGCGTGACCGGAAGGTATAACTAGTAGAAGCAAGCAAAGGTGCAGGGAACAATCGTTGATACAGTCCTAGGTCGTCGTCCACGACTCCCGCGCCGAGCATATGAATTTTCAAACCAAGAACTTTTCCTACGTGACAAAGGAATTTGGCACGTTCCTAGATGAAGCACATGCAGGCTCGAAGCAATATTTGCGATCGGTATCCTCCGAGCGACCGTCTGATCAACCTGCGAATCTTTCACTGGACTTCCCTGGATTAGGGGGTGATTTCCGCTTGCCGCCTGAACTTTGCCTAGTTTCAGAGAACGCGCACAGTTTTCCGCTGAGAATATCAGGGCCCGTCACCCTCTGGTTACATTATGATGTTGGTCTTGTCTCTTTTTCCCCAGTCTCCAGCAGCCGCAGTTGACCAAAATATCCATCACACATAGGTCTTAGCCAATGTCCTCTGCCAAATCCGCGGAGAAAAGCGGCTAATTCTGTATCCTCCGTGGGACGTATCCCGGCTCGGATTCCCCCCCGGCGCCTCCAGCTCAACCTTGAATGTTTTCCGCAAGAAGGATGCAGAAGAAGAAATGTCCCTTTCTTCCCCACCTGGGACATCGCCACACGAAGCCCTCCTGAAACCCGGAGATATCCTCTTCATTCCTCCACTGTGGCTACATACGGCCAGCCCCACAGGCAGCGTCAGTGTCGCTGTCAACGTCTTCTTCCGCAACCTGTCTCCCAGCGCCTACGCGCCGGGGCGGGACGTTTACGGGAATCGCGATTTGCACGCCTACGAGAAGGGCCGTCGGGACGTGGAGAAGATCGGGCGTGCCTTTGCTGATCTGCCTCGGGATGTTGCCCGGTTCTATCTCGACCGGCTTGCGGCTGAGTTGCGAGAGAAGGTGAACATGTGATGGGCCACTGCTGGTCTTAGACACAGTATATTATTCTACCCTCCATATACAGACAGGGGCTTGAACGCACATGGGTTGAATTAAGAACTCGATTTAAACTTTGAAGAAAGGCTTGTTTGCAGGAGAGCCAATCATTTCCATAGACTTTGTGGGGTGACTGGGGTAGATGGACCCACTAACCATTCAATGCTGGCGAGGCTTTCCGCACATGCAATTCAATCCAACAACACTGATGAGTGAATATTTTCAGGAGAGGATGGAGAAACAGGCGTGAATTGCTCTTGTCTGTTTTTCCCTCTCACCTGTGGTTATGTCTTCTTCTCCCTTTCATCAGCCTTTATCAGTTTGACAAGAAGTAACTAGAACTTCCCAGGCAGTCAATCGTTGCTTGTTGATTCAGGTATATCATCTATTTTATCATACCATCTTTTGGTAACAATAGCTGGCCTATTAGCCTGAGGCATATAAATTATCTCATGCAAGCACTCTCATGGAGATGAGCAAATTGTATATGAGCAATGCTCTTGATCCCGCTTCAGCCGTCACACTTTAAGGATTTTCCATCTTGAAAACGGCCGGTCGAAATTTTTGACTCGAGGTGTGCTTTTACTCCAGCAGATATTAACCCTATCATGAGCTTTATAACAAGGTTCCTCTTAGCCCGGTGAGGGTTAGTATAATATGTCCAGTCAAAAGCTCTCTCTTTCAATTATACGAGATCTTCCTGGCTAGCCTGGATGTATTTCTAGTCGAGGCTTGCTTCACCGATTGGGTAGGAATATGCAGAATTCGGAGAGGACGGTATCCATGCTGGGATTATACGGAAGAGTAGCCCCTTTGGAGTCGGATAGCCGTCGTATCTTGGTTTCCCTGCGTCCTTTTTTAAGCCTTTACCAATCGAAAAGAAAATTTTTCTTGAGCCTTCAATCAAACTCCAACAAAGCTTCTGCTTAGTAGCTTTTGGGGCAAACTAAAAGATGAGAAAATCAACAAATCCTTCTTTTCATTGGCCGCCCAACGGGGTGGCGCTGAAAGACTTCGAGGAAGAAGTTGGCTGTTCAAAGAAAAAAGAATCAGGATGTGCAGGTGGAAGTGCTCATCCCGGCCAAATGCGTTGAATGACGTTCCTGAAGTACTATGGAACTCTTTCAGCCCCGGGCTTTGCCCCCTGTGTTGATGTCATTGTTGCTAGAAGTCAAACGTCAAAACTATTTGGAAACGATTGTCTGCTCTAGCAGATTTGAAATATGTTAAGACCTTGCTTGCGTGGAGTAAGGATCTTGGGTAAGCCATTGAAGAATGAAGTGTAGGTAGAGAGCAATCAACTCAGGGAGCATTATCAACAGTCTCTTCGTGGTTTCGACCGAGCCCGGATGTAGCAGGAACTTGAAGTCATTATAGGCGGATAATAGTGAAGGGAGAGTCAAGAAGAAGACCATGCTCAGGAACATGGGGCAATAATTGCCCGTGCTTGCTGTGGATTCTGGGCATGTAGTACATATACCTAGATCCTTGACCGGATGTCCAATCTTTTAGAGTCTCCTCTTCATCTTTCGTGTCAATACTAGCACCATCGTCCGAGTTTCGTTTTCTGGTTCAGAATGGTCCACGCGTCCCAATCACAGCACTTTGCATGGTGATTGGCTCGCCCGCCCTCCTTGGCTGGAACGAAGCGGGCAGCCATTGGCGTAGGGCGGCCGCTGTCCAACTTCATGGCAGCGCTAAGAGGCCAAGGCTTCAAGGATGCGGACAAGATTTGGGCAGCGGGGAAAGACTTGACGATCTTCGAGACTGGCGCAACATGTCAGATACTCGGACTTCAATTGAGGAGAGAGCGGGGGGGAATGGGACATCTAGACTCAACTGTGTCTCCAGTTCCGATTATCGACAGCAGTTTAGGGTTGCCGTGTTGCCCTCGCCGAGAAGAGTTATCAGACAATTGTCTCCTCTGGTTCTCTGAAAAGGATGCGGCATGATGTGCTGGCCAACGTTCCGCGACAGGTCAGCCTGCATGAACTCTCAATATCTTCACAAAAACCGTTACTTCGACTCTCTCAACCAGTAGCTTCCACTCTGCATCCGGTAGGTTCACGAAGATCGCCTTCATGCTCGAATGAGTATACGAGATGGGAGGGAAGAAGGTTCTTGTGGCGACAGAAAGGGAGACAATGGGCGGTACCTTCCAGGCCTCTCTAGATTGCCTGGCCAGCCTTGTACCTCTTGTACCTCGCTCTCCCCACACGCCCCAATTGGGTTCGACCCCTCCTCGCCCTTCCGCCACCTCCATCGACCTCATCCTCTTCTTCTTCTCCTACTTCTACTTCTTCTCATCCTCATCATGCCTTGTCAAAGTCAGCGTTTCTTTACTGCGAATTGATCTTCCGGATTCGTTAGTACCAGTTTCTTGTATATACTATTCTTTGTATTCCGTATCCGGCGCTTATGGGGTTGTCGCGTGTTTTCTTCCCAACCCCCTAGCCACGTCGGTTAGCGAATGTTGAATCAATTGAGTGGGCATATCAGGTTTGCTGATTGCAACACTGGAGGGCGATTTAGTGTTCATTGATATATAGTACGTTCATCCTCCCCTTGATTGCCAACCAGGCGGGGTAACACATCCGGTTGGGCCATTGCTGACCGTGTGTGTGTTGCAGAAGTCCAGTGTGTGACCAGAATCTCCTCTGGTTGCCCTGTCACTCGCTTTATCCTTTCCATCCTTCCTCTACATGCAACAGAAAGTCTTCCCGCCAACGGATATCCCGCAATTGGACCACCTGCAAGCTGACGGACGATGTGATCCGCCCTCGCGTCCTGGAAGCCAACTCTGCCTCGATACGGACTCTAGGCCAGTTCCAAATTTTCGCGTCAATTGACTAAAAGCCATCGAGTTGCGGCAGCCATGGCGACAGTTGTCGTCCAGCAACATCAACTGCGGCATTCTTCCACTCCACCCCCCATTCCTCCTGCGTTGAGCCTCAGCGGCGCGGCGTCACGGGCCCCGACTCCGATCCCGAACAAACACCTCCCCGTCTGCCCCACAGGTCCCCCACCCGCAAGCTCCAAGGTTGTTGCCATCCAGCAATCATCTTCGGATGCCACACAGGAGACCCCACTCTACCCTCCAAGCAAATACACTCGAGTCTCCAACAAGCCTCCTGTCTATTCGATTGATGCCCAACAACTGGCGAAAGCACTCGACGAATTGGCCGCACAGCCCTTACCGGATCCCAATAGGGTGTTTCCCTGGCTCCATGGCTTACACCCGGATAACCAGATTCAACGAGCTTTCTTTCTTCCTCGACGAAGAACCCTTCGACGAACTCCCAAGTACTTGAGAACCATCACCATCGTGAAGCTAGGGGGTGATTTGACGAGATCAAGGCTCAAGGGGGCAGTCGCAACACATGAAATTCTTGATGGCCCTACATTCATTGAAGCAGATCCTCCCGTAGGATTTTCAGTCCGCAACTTCCAGATCCAGACGGCCAAACTGGCTCCAGTGTCAGACATTATCGTATATGGAGATGATGACGTGAAGAGCTCAGACGTCTTAGCCTTGGGTACTCAAATTGCCAATGCCCAGCAGATATGGAGAAAGAAGTATGATCCGGGTCATGAATTTTCCCAGTACCATACTTTTGTTCTTTCAAGTAAGTCGTTCCCATATGCCCGTAAGATTTGCTACTTGTTCGGAGGTTAACGTATGACAGGCCCTTTTCGAGAGGTCCAGGCTCGTCAGCCTCAGATCGTAGCCGTTGACTCAGAAGGACAGATAACTGGCCAGGTCATGGATTTCTGTATGCCACCCCTATCCTAATTCAAGTGGGACAGCATTGAGCTGACGAGTCAGTTCGATGGGAGCGAGTTGAAATGTGTAGCATGTCTCAGGCTTCCGAAATATCAAACGGCGTCTGGCTTGGTCCAACACCAGATCTGCCCCCTTCGCAGCTAGGCCAAGGCCCAGAGCCGAGTTTCGATGTCTTGATTGAGGCTCACGACGTAGCTAGCCTCCCTGACCCGCGATTTTTGGCCAAGATATCAAAGCAGCTGGGTAGACGGACGCATTTCTTGGAATTTCCGTCGTCAGGCAGTTTAATGGCCCCTGAGTTGAGTCAGATCGAAGTATACGATTTCATCGACACATGCAGGTGGATCCATCGGATTGCTAACGCTCCAGAGTCAGAACAATCAGTTGATGAAGATGGCGATATTCCAATGACGTTGCTTGATGCCCCTCGACGCAGGGTGTTGATTCACTGCAGCGATGGCTATACCGAGAGTTCCTTGCTGGCGATCGCCTACTTCATGTTCGCAGAAGGTGTCCCGGTACATGAAGCGTGGCTCAGACTTCATCGCGAGAAAAAGAGAAACTTTTTCGCGTATCCCTCCGATGTTACGCTCCTAGTCAACATACAGGACCGGCTACTGCACGAGAGCCCGGCAACAAAGGGCAGGAAACTAGTCTCCCAACCGGATCTCAAGTGGATGACGAAGATGGACGGTTCGCTGCCAAGTCGGATTTTGCCATACATGTATCTGGGTAACTTAGCCCACGCAAATAATCCAGATTTGCTGCGAGCGTTGGGAATCAAACGACTACTCAGTATTGGGGAACCCGTGAGTTGGTCGGCCGAAGATGTTAGAAACTGGGGCCCCGAGAACATATTGATGGTAAACGAAGTGCAAGACAATGGTATAGACCCGTTAACGCAAGAATTTAATCGATGTTTGAAATTTATAGGTGAATTTCCAGTCCTAGTTATTCGTTATATCTCTAACCGGTTCTTAGGGAAAGGGAAATCGGATGGAGCTGCTACTTTGGTTCACTGCCGCGTCGGTGTTTCGAGGTCTGCAACTATCTGTATCGCAGAGGTCATGGCATCTATGGGGTTATCCTTTCCGAGAGCATAGTACGTTGACTCCCCAACAGGTTCCAGCTAATATCATTCTAACATTACCACAGTTGTTTTGTTAGAGCTAGGAGACTGAATGTGATTATCCAGCCTCATTTACGATTTGTGTCAGTATCACATCCTACCAGTTTATTGCCACTTATTAACCTTTCTCAACAGGTACGAGCTTCTCAAATGGGATGAACATCTGCAGCAAAAGCGTGGCCAGAAACCACACAGGGATCTGGAATGGGCCACCATAGCTCGCGAAATTGCACTGATGAATAAACCATATTGCAGACAGCAATAATCGCTATGGATTTTCCTAAACGCGCTTTATTTGCGAGCAGGCTTTCGTTCTGCTTTTCTTTTCTTAAGATGATGATGATGATGATGATGATGATGATGCAAGACTCCGTCGTCGAGTGGCGTTGCGAGATTCTATTTGATGATTATATGATGTGATGTCCCGACTAACTAACGTGTGTGAAGAAACGATTGAAATGTGGTCTCCGGCTCCAAATTACTGGAAGTTGCGGTTCATGACCTGGTCTTGTTTTACTGTCTCGTTCCGCCTCACGGATTATTTTTTATAATTTCTGCGTAATGATATGTTCCCGCAGTCTTATGTCCTTTTCTTACGAAGCGATGCTGTCTTTATTCTTGTGGTAGGGAGATTTCGTCTCTTGGTTTTCATCTTTTGCTAGGTTATGTGTCCGATGTAGCGATTAGGTAGTGATATAACTTGACGGAATTTCCTGACGCTCATGACCGAGTGTTCTAAAGTAGTTCGGATTCTACGAAAAGGACCATAGATGTGAGCCGAACAGGGGAATCTCTCCTTCTTCCTCAATTCACTGAATTAATAACTATAGCAAAGCAATGCATATCCTGTATGTATGCGTGGTGGATATCCGCGGGCTCCTATGTATGCATTTGCGGAGAATCGCAAGTAGTGTATGAATAGACAGGGAGTAAAAGATAGAATATAGCTGAGACAAAGCCATTCCTCCAGGTAAATAGCTCAGCAGACTCCGGAAGGAGGGAAGACGTTGCTTCTCAATTCGTTATGTGCAATCTGACAATGGTGGGGAATATGCGCATACGAAGAGGAAATAGAGATGCTAATAAATAAATAAATGAGTAGAAGGGAACGAGGGAGGATAAAATGCAATCACTCGTTCTATCTTGCCGTGTTGGGTATTTTCAACACCGTTCAAAGACGCGGTATAGCCCCTTTAAGTCAGCGACTTCGACAACGCCATGGACGAGGTCGTTCGTAGCCACTAGCCGGGATCGCACGGAGGGGAATAACACGTGTTCCAGCATCCAAGCCAATTGCGTTCGTCGACGGATGATAGACTCGTCTTCTTTCGGCTGTTCTCGCTCATGCTCCTCGCCGCCTTCTTGGCTATTCACCTCGTCGTTATTCGCGTCCATGGGGGAAGGGGGCGTGGGTAATTGCTCCGGGGTATAAAATGCAGCAAGTTCTCGTAAAAATGTATCGAAGCAAGCTTCTTCGCTGGTCCAGTCGACGTAGGGTCCCAGACGAAGGAGGAAGCGTGGTAGCTTGGCTAGGGAGGGCATGTAGCCCTTTAGCAATAGTGGGATGGAAAGGAGGCTGCCGTCTTCGGAGATGTTGAGCGAAAAATACTCGTTGAGCATATCTCGTCGTTGCATGAGGTGCGCGGCTACGGTTTCGGTTACGTGGCTCGGGTTGAAGTCTCTGGTTTCAGCTGGCGGGGAGCCTGTCCCGGGCTCTGTGGCGACGCTGGGATCTTCTTTTCGGCGGCGGTGTTCGTTTTGTTCTGCGGTTGCTGCGAGGGTGAGGAGGTCGAGTAATTTGGGGGAGGATTCGAGGTTGATGACGCCAAAGTTGCCAAAGTCGGTTAACCCGATCTGATAGAAGAATTCACTGCATACCATTCCGTAGTCTATGAGGTAGAGTTTCACACCGGATTGGATTGCTGCGATTCGTCGCCGTTCGTCAACTAGTCCGACATAGGTGAGTGAGGCGAATATCTCGGTCAGATTATTGTGAATTTTCGAGCGGACTGCTGCACGCAGGTTCTTCACGGATGAAAGTCGGATGTTCACTGGTTCCCGACCGCTCTCTTCATACTCGAATTCTTGCTGTGTGTTTGTTGACTGCGATGTGCCACCTAGATTTGCCGCTGATTCTTGGGCGGTCATTGGAAACATGGAGGTAATCTTCCGCATTTTAGCGTCTGTTCGAATTAGATTGTTCTCGTTGGGTCGTTTCGAGCCGATGGACGATGCAGCCGCTGCAGTTTCTTCCCCTGGAGTGTTGGACGGTCCAGCCGGAGCCGCAGAGGGACGTAACCCTGGGAGCAACGTCTGGGTCATGAATGTGCGACTGGAATCCACAACAGCTAATTTTGCCCTTATGGTGCTGCAGATGGCTTCAGTGATCTCATCTTCGTTCAGGAAATTGACCTCTCGCTTTGTTGGGTGAATATTAACATCTACCCGTTGCGGCTCAATTTCCAGGTCCAAATACGCAAACGGATGTCCGCCTTTAGGGAGGAAAGCGGAATATGTCTGCTCAATTGCTCTGCGCATAGCGGACGACTCCACTGATCGATGGTTGATGAAAAGGAGGAAAGTGGTTCGTTTGGCATGGTAGTTGGCATTGCTTACCAAACCTGTCGTACGGAAGCCCCATTTTTTGTCGTCGATTTCAAAAGAAATCAGTTCGCTAGCTACGTTGCTCCCATGAATTTGCCGGATGCGATCGATGGTGGTGGAGTTGGCTGAGGTTGATATGCTCACCCCGGAATCGCCGTATTTCTTGCACGACAATGCGACTCCTCCGCAGTGAACGGCGTAGCGTCCAACGATATCTAGGATTTTGGCATACTCTTCACTTGCAGATCGAAATGCGCGTCGTCGTGTCGGAACATTGTAAAACAAATCTTCAACCTAGATCAAAGTTAGGTTTGGCAATTCTGCAGCCATTGAAGGTCAGAATTACCGTTATCTGAGTCCCGCCCCGACCTGCTGTGGGCTTGGGTTCTGCACTCTGTCCAGGTTTCGCCGGAACAAGCTTCCCGTCCCTGTAGTGTGCTTTCCATGCACAACTGGAGCCAGCAGTCTTGGTGATGACTGATAAATGGGCGATATGGCTAATGCTTGCCAAGGCCTCTCCACGAAACCCGTATGTTCCAATAGCTGTGAGGTCTTCAAAGCTTCTCAGCTTCGAGGTGGTGAACCTTTCACACAATATTGGTAGGTCATCGTGCTATAGTCGTATAATTAGTATCAGAAAATTAGTAGGGATTACTGGACCAACCTCAATACCATGGCCGTTGTCCGTGATTTGAAGGAGCTTGAGGCCTCCGTCCTTGACGAGAATCTCCACGGATGTGGCGCCAGCATCCACAGAATTCTCAATCATTTCTTTCAGCGCATGCATGGGGGCAACAATAATCTCCCCTGCTGCGATTTTATTCACAACATCCGGATCAAGAGCCTTTCATGTGTTCAGTAATGATGAGCCGGACGAATTTGATATCACGTGTTCGAGCTCAACACGTACCTGGATTTTCCTGGGGCCATGAGATGTCAGCCCGGCCTCTGTTGCGGTGCGCTTGACGCCTCTGGAGTCTCCAGAATCGATTTCCATCGTGTCCTGGTCCATTCGGGTGCAGACGAGATGCCGTGGTGGTCGCTTGGGCCCCGGTTGTAACGAATTCTGGAGCAGCGCAACTTTCAGCAGCATCCGGATGTGGCGATCAAAGAGAAGCCCGCGAACAGCGGCGAGTCAGCGTCTTCCTCCAGCATAGAGATGGAGATCAAAGAAAGATCGCTGGAATATTATTATTAGATGCGCGCTCTGGCGGGCTGGTGAGGTTGTTGTATGTTTGGTTGCTGCGTCATGGGGAGAAGCAGCGCCAAGACCTCCAGATGTTGCCATGAACCGGTCCACAACGGTGTGGATAACTGATCAGTTGAACCGTCGCTCAGTTCCCCTTCAACGGCCAACGTTATGGAGGGCCATTGCGGATCGGCAAACAGTCGTCTCATGTTTAACGCATTCGATTGATGCGAGGGAACTGTTCCTGCCAGCATTCGCACCCTCACTAACCTTCACACTCGAATGACACCATCTCGTCAGAGAGCTCTTGCGGAGCAGAGCTGCACATAGAGAAACCATGTCGCCGGCTACGCGAATATCCCTACCGGACGTCGAGCTTGGGAAGAAAGACGATGACCACCGCTCTAGAATTGGACGGCGCCCGACGCCTGGCCTGTGGACATGGCGGCTTCCACGGCGGAGGCGTATTCTCGCCGTGATTATTGGCCTTTTCTTCGTGTACCTATTTTTTGGGAGGACGCCTTCGGATTATAATGACCTGAATGATACTGCGCCGGTTCCTGTCGATTCTTCGTTGCGTTCTGCCTCAGCTACGCCTGCTTCGCGCCGCCCGAAAGGCCCGCCGCCCCTTTCTGGCGACAAATCCTCCCCGTCGGATCGTTACTATGAAGGTCCTCTGAAGTTTTATTCCCTGGGGAAGACTTTATATTCCGTGCGTGGCATGATGGGATATCGTGCGGAGAACAAAATTGTCCTATTCGCTGCAGCCAATTTAAAGAGTCTAACGGATCTTCTTCCCTTGGCCTGTGAAATGGCTGCGGAGAGGCTGAACCGGGTACATCTTGCTGTGATGGGACGCGATGAGGTGTCTATCGAGGGAATTCAAAAAGTTAATGCTTGGAGCGAGGCAGAATGTCCTGTTATCTGGCATGGTAAGACAGGCTCTTTGATTCCTTTGTTATCCATTGTCTGAACTACCGCAGATGCTCGTCCCGATTATGGTCCTTGGTCCACGGATTCTCGAATGGAATCGAGCGTTAAGTCTGGGCTGGCTCACATATATAATATTTTCCGCCCACGAGTCGTCATCACCCATGGCGAAAGTCTAGATGAGACCTACTTGATAAATGCCGTTAAGAGTCGCACTCACCAGATGGACGCTACACATATTATTCTCAGTTCCCGATCGTCCGATTTTAGGTGGATTGCGAAAGTCGATGCAGCAGCGTTAAAAGGTACGACCATATACTCCTTCCCTCCGGTTAGTACATGCTAACTTCACTTATTACAGCTTGGAACAAGGTAAAAGTAGAAGTACTTGTGCATGCACCACCTGCATCTTCAGGCTCACTACTCCGGTTGCTCAAATCCCTGAAAAGAGCAGAATATTTTGGACCAGCACCTGGTTTAACCATTGAACTTCCTCCGATTGTTGACAGTACCCTCCTTGACTATCTCTCCGACTTCAAGTGGCCGCCGCGTACAGAGAACCAGCAGTTTACAATACGCCGTAGGATTTCGCCGCGTACAGTGTCTTCCGAAGAAGCCACGGCCAGAACCATCGACGCAGTTTACCCAAAAGACCCACGATTCTCCCACGTCTTGGTCCTTTCTCCCCAAGTAGATCTGTCGCCCTCGTTTTATCACTTCTTGAAATTCTCTCTCCTCAAGTACAAATACTCTGCCTCGGATAAGGAAGCCACCGAGAGCCTCGTGGGCCTTTCATTGGAACTGCCGTCGTCTCGACCGACTGACGATCAGCCGTTCTCTCCACCCAAAAACCCGTCTTCCGCCTCATCAGAAGCTACAGATACAATACCCATGTTCCTTTGGCAGGCTCCCAATAGTAACGCGGCGCTTTATTTTGGAGACAAATGGGTCGAATTTCGTTCGTTCCTTGCCAATCGGTTTTCTTCATCTCTGCAAGTCAAGCAGAAGACACGCCCTGAAGCAATATCCCACAGATTCCCAGCATGGATGGAGTACATGCTAGAATTTATGCGAGTTCGTGGCTATTATCTTTCGTACCCTGCTTTTGCAGGGCAGAATGGCTTATCGCTGGCAACCCCACATAACGAGCTTTCCCATTTACCGGAGGAGCATATGTCAAGCCACGACTCAGATTCAGATGTGTTGGAGTCACAGCGCAGGAAAACCAGCCCTCCAGAGGTCCGATTGTCGGATGCCTGGTCGATATCGGAAATGCTCGACAGCTTCCCTGGCGCTCTGCCGTCCTTATCCTCTCTGGAAATCTTGAATTTCACGGGCGAGCCAGGGAACAGTGCGGAGCTAGCGGAGAGAACGAAAGCATTCGTGACTCAGTTCAAGAGAGAGGTTGGGGGTTGCAAAGGTGACAGCGGTAATGACCAAGTTAATATATCCCCGATAAGTACGAGTGACCTCTTTTGCTTGCAGGAGGACGAGGAGGGCGGAGAAGCTAGAGCATAATGTACTTTTATTGTACCCTAAACGCAGCTGGCTGCAGGATCCTGTACTTGGACATATTTACTATTATCTGATGTTGGTGCTGTTCTATTGTATGTTTCGTGTTGGATAATTTCCTGGCTGTGGTTTCCCTTTCCTTATTCCAGGCTTTTATAGAACAAGGTGCATGGGCGAGAAAGCTGTGAAGCAAATATAAATGAAATAATATACATTTAATAGCTGATTGTGATGCCTCTTCAATATTGACGCTGGGTTTCTGAGCGCAGAAGAGGATGGAAGTTGCTTGGCATGCTGACTAAGACTCGCAGGCTGCTCAAGAGGCGTGAGCTCGTCTTCATTGAGCAGCCCGAAGCTCCCCAGCACTGCACAATAACTTCAAGTCAACAACACGCCCCCGAACACCTACCTAAGATAAGACTAGGATCTGATTTTTCCTGGCTGTTACCTTCGGATCCTTCAGTACGCTCTCCGGACTGACACAACACCTGGAACACCTCGTGCACCTGCGCCATGGCGAAGGACGAACGGCCCAGCGCCGCCGATAAAGGCAAAGGAAAGGCCGACGAATCCCGGGAATTAAACGGGGACAAGAAGGAGAGCAAAGATGGGAAGCCTGTTCTGAATGGAAAGGAGCAGGATGAGACTAAAGAAGGTAGGCAATGCGGTTGGATGGTACCTTTGCATCGTTATGCTAATGGTAATGCTTGACAGAGGAACTCAGTGAAGAGGACCAACAGCTCAAAAATGAACTCGAGATGCTGGTCGAAAGGTTACAGGTAATGACTCTTTTCAGCCGCTGCTCAGAGTATCATGGAAACTAACTGACCTGCCTGTTCCCAGGAGCCGGATACGTCACTTTACAAACCCGCCCTAGAAGCAATTAAGAACTTCATCAAAACCTCCACCTCATCCATGACCGCCGTTCCGAAGCCTCTCAAGTTCCTCCGACCGCACTATGATGAGCTTACAACGGTTTATGAGCGATGGCCGGCCGGAGAAAACAAGGTATGTTGGTTTGGAAAGCTCGTCGAGTAGCCGACTGACTGGTTCGCAGGATTCCCTTGCAGATATGCTCTCGGTGTTGGGGATGACTTATGGCGATGAAGAGAAGTTCGAAACCTTAAAATACCGGCTTCTCTCACGGTCAAACGACCTTGGGTCTTGGGGACACGAATACATCAGGCATCTCGCCCTGGAAATTGGCCAGGAGTATCAAAATCGTCTGACGGACGAAAAAGACGTACAAGATTTGGTCGACCTTTCGCTCTCCCTCGTTCCCTACTTCCTAGGCCACAATGCTGAGGCCGATGCCGTGGATCTGCTGAGTGAGTTGGAGATGATTGAGGAAATTCCTAAATTCCTCGACGAAAATACATATTCGAGGGTCTGTCTGTACATGGTCAGCATGGTGAATCTTCTCACCTACCCAGAAGATCACCAATTCCTACGAACCGCCCACGATATCTATATGCAGTATAATAAACCTACGCAGGCCATTGTTATCGCCATTCGTTTGAACGATATCGATTTGATCAAGAACGATTTCAAAGCAACCACAGACAAATCAATCAAGCGACAGATGGCCTTCTTGGTTGCTCGTCAGCACATTTGGCTAGATATCGAGGATGAGGAGGACTCGGAACTCGTTGAGTGCTTCAACAATACCCACCTCTCCACCCACTTCCGGAGTCTCGCAAAAGACATCAATATCATGGACCCAAAGATGCCTGAAGACATTTATAAAACCCACCTCGAGAGCAACCGTGGGGGTGGTCTAACCAACGTTGATTCAGCAAGACACAATCTTGCTAGTGCTTTTGTCAATGCATTCGCCAACGCCGGTTTCTGCAATGATAAGATGATGCTTGTCGAGGGTGATAAGGGGCCATGGGTTGGAAAACAAAAAGACGATGGTATGATGTCTACAACCGCGTCGATCGGAATGCTTCTGCAGTGGAACGTCGAGGAGGGCTTGGACAAGATTGACAAATTCACGTACGCGGAAGAGGATCAAATCAAGGCCGGTGCTTTGCTTGCTATTGGTATTCTGAACACTGGTGTGCGACTTGATTCAGATCCCGCTCTTGCCCTTTTAAGCGATTCCGACAACTTGGAGAGCAAGAATGTGATGATGAGAGTAGCCTCAATCATGGGTCTTGGTCTATCATATGCCGGATCCTGCAGAGAAGATTTGCTTGACCTATTACTGCCGATTGTGGAGGATGTCTCTTTAGATATGCAAATCTCGGCAATGGCGGCAGTTTCGCTGGGTATGATTTTCGTTGGCTCGTCGAACCACCAAGTCAGTGAGGCCATCGCTACCACTTTGATGGACGAGGAGAGACAAAAGCACCTTAAGGATAAGTGGACAAGATTCATGGCCCTTGGACTTGCGCTATTGTACTTCGGCAGGCAGGAAGAAGTCGAAGTGATCCTCGATATCTTAAAGGCAATCGATCACCCGATGGCAAAGCCAACTTCGGTTTTGGCTTCTGTTTGTGCCTGGGCCGGAACTGGCACTGTCCTGAAGCTCCAGGAACTGTTGCACATTTGCAACGACTTTATTGAAGATAAGGAAGAAAAGAAGGGCGATGAGCTGGTGCAATCATACGCTGTGCTCGGCCTTTCACTAATTGCGATGGGCGAGGACATTGGCCAGGAGATGGTTCTTCGGCAGTTTGGCCACCTAATGCATTACGGCGCCGCAAATATCCGAAAGGCAGTTCCTCTCGCCATGGGCCTGATTAGCGCGAGCAACCCTCAAATGGGTGTCTATGATACGCTGTCGCGATACAGCCACGATAACGATAATGATGTTGCTATCAACGCAATCTTTGCGATGGGTCTCCTAGGCGCCGGCACCAACAACGCTCGACTTGCACAGCTTCTCCGACAGCTAGCAAGCTATTACCACCGTGATCAGAATTCGTTGTTCATGGTTCGGATAGCCCAAGGTCTACTTCATATGGGCAAGGGCAGCCTTTCGGTCAACCCATTTCATACCGATCGCCAAGTCCTGTCCCGAGTGGCTGCCGCAGGCCTCCTTACAGTGTTGGTCGCCATGATTGACGCAAAGGACTTTATCCTCGCTGAATCACATTATCTTCTCTACTTCCTTGTTACCGCCATGCATCCTCGCTTCCTTGTTACCCTCGACGAGAACCTACAACCATTAACCGTCAATGTGCGCGTTGGGCAGGCTGTGGATGTGGTCGGACAGGCAGGCAGGCCCAAGACTATTACCGGCTGGCAGACTCAAAGCACGCCAGTCTTGCTATCGTACGGAGAGAGAGCCGAGTTGGAGGATGAACAATACATCAGCCTCAGCAGCAACCTCGAAGGGCTCGTGATTTTGCGCAAGGTATGCCTCAAAATGAGCCTCAGTAACACGAACAAGACTAACCATGGTATTTTCCAGAATCCGGAATGGGAAGCTACCTCATGAAAGCTGTTGGGATTTTGAACTTGTTCTACGTAAGGGAATGTACTTTTTGTGCTACATAAACTGGAGCGCCTGGTGTTTCTACAATTAATCGCATGATTTTCAATATAATGATCAAAGAACCCTGGCCTTCTGGGCTATCCCATCTAAGGCCCTGCCAGTTGTAATGCCGGCTGTCCTATCACACACGAAAGACATAAAAATCATGATGAGACGATGTTAATGCCGTCGCGCTCCGTAAATATTTCCTTGGCGGACTTTCTGGACCTTATTCACGTGACCAGCGATAAGAAATATTGATAGCGAAATTATATCAGAGCTGGAGATGCACTCACAATATTGACGCTTAACTTCGAAGATCAAGAGCTAGGCACGCTCTCAAAATTGTTAAAAAATGAAGCTCGACGCAAAAGCAATGCGGTACCTCACCGCGGAGGATTTTCGCGTTCTCGCAGGAGTGAGTCTCTCCATACCACTGAGCCTGGCTGCAGAAAGAGGCAGAAGAGGAAGAAGAAGGGGAGCAAGATCAAAGACTGACGCCGTGGTTTCAACTCCGTATAGGTTGAAGTTGGTAGTCGAAATCACGAAGTCGTGCCTACTCCTCTCATCGCTCAGCTTTCCGGCGTACGCGGGGGTAGCGGGGTACATAAGAGCATATCGAATCTTGCGAAGATCAACTTAATAGCAAAAGTGAAGAACACGAAATGTACGTCTACGGCCTCTCCACAGCAGAGTGAAAGCTTTATGCTAACGGCTACCTTCGTGGATAGATGACGGATATCGACTCACATATGGTGGTCTCGATTACCTCGCCCTACACACCCACCAGAAACAGAAAAGCATCTACTCCGTCGGCAACCAGGTCGGTGTGGGGAAGGAGTCAGATATCATTGTGGTAGCAGACCAGCAGAAGATCCAACGAATATTAAAAATCCATCGCCTGGGCCGGATATCGTTCCGTTCAATCAAAAATAATCGCGACTATTTACGGCATCGGTCCTCCGCGTCATGGATGTACATGTCTC
Organism: Malbranchea zuffiana; assembly: GCA_039700045.1. NCBI lineage: Eukaryota > Fungi > Ascomycota > Eurotiomycetes > Onygenales > Malbrancheaceae > Malbranchea > Malbranchea zuffiana. The sequence goes on from JARUPO010000002.1 coordinate 1,359,669, forward strand.
GATTAGCAGCTGTCAAGGAGTTTGCGTTTATGAAGGCGCTCCACGAACAAGGGTTTCCTGTCCCGGAACCGATTGCGCAGAACCGTCATACGATCGTGATGAGCTTGATCGATGCGTTTCCGCTACGGCAGATTTCTTCGGTACCTGACCCGGCGTCGCTATATGGGGAGTTAATGGAGTTGATTATACGACTGGCAAAAGTAGGGCTGATCCACGGCGATTTCAACGAGTTTAACATCTTAATAAAAGAGGAACCGATGCCAGAGTCGGTAAAGGGGAAAGAACGAGAAAAGCCGGAGACGGCGGAGGGAGAGCGTGAGAATATAAAATTGACGCCGATCGTGATCGATTTCCCGCAAATGGTATCGACGAATCACGTTAATGCGGAAATGTATTTTGACCGAGATGTCAATTGTATTAAGAGGTATTTCCAGCGGAGATTTGGGTTTACGAGTGATGAGCCCGGCCCCTTTTTCGCGGATGCGAAGAAGTTGGTTGGAAGGGATGGTGTGAGGTTGGATGTGGATGTGGAGGCTTCGGGCTTTTCGAGGAAGATGGCTCGAGAGCTGGAGGCGTATATGAAGGAAGTTGGGGTTGATGGGGATGCCCGGGATGAAGAGAACGAGGGCAGGGATTCCGAAGAGGATGAGGATGGAGATGAGGAAGATGAAGAAGGGGATGAGGACGAGGACGGCGATGTCACTGATCATGATAACCCTGGAAACGATCTAGGAAGCGCCACAACAAAGGAGACCCCAGATATTGGCAAGCTTCAGATATCCGAACCGTCATGAAGCCGCAATAAAAAGTTAGTTGATCAAGAAACGCTACTGGGCTACGCCGGTCCACCAACCGGTCAGCCGGCGGATGCGTCTCACAAGGAGCTATATTCCTGGGTCACTCATAAAAAGACATCTATCCAAGCCGCAATGCAAAAAGACCAGATGTGGAGCACGACTGATATGTGGTATTCCGTGTTCCAGCTGGTGTCTCCGGGTCGATGGTTAGGCCAGGAGACGAAGATGTTAATATCACCTCAAACCATACCACATAGAAAATTCTTAGGATTTGTTGAGCTCAAAAGACAGCAAGCTGAGTGGCAGCAATGGATCTTCAACCATTCAACGGGGAAAGAAAAAGGCTAAAACGGCATGCATGGTAACTTCGGCCAGCCGGAATAAATCGCCCTGGATTAACTACGGTGACCCACAGAAGCCACACTCGAAACCGCCTCCGTCTGATCTGGGCCGGAGAAGAAAAGACCTCCGACAGACTGACAGACAACGTCTCGTCGCAATTGACCCTCTACTCCCTGAAGAGTAACTCCTCACTTTTATTTACATTCATTCCGCTTCTCTCATATGTAATCTGTCTTCAAAAATGGTTAACAAGGCCGCCAGAGCTGCACAGCTCCCCTTCAACTATTACATGCGACCACTTCCGCTCGAGCAACGGAAACAAATCTATCTGTATGCGCCCCTACTCACCATTCCTCTTAGCCATAATCTTCCCCGAAACCCGCCTACCAGACTACCTGCTAACAGCACCTGATCCCGCAGCCCCGAATTCGTAATCACACTCATCCGCACACCCTTCCTCCCGCCTCGATATGCCTCCTTCTGGGTCCCGCTCTCCTTCAACAAGCTCGATTTGAAAGACTACTTGAAGCGCGTATACAATGTGGACGTTATCAAAGTGCGAAGTTACGTCGAGCAGCAGAAAGTGACGCGGGAATTGCCGCTGGGCAAACAAGGTGTGGGACCGCTGCGAAGACCGATGTCGAAGAAGAAGATGACCGTTGAGCTGGTGGAACCGTTCGTGTGGCCGGAGGAACCGACTGATTTCTCACCGTATGTTTACGCTACTTTCTTTTCTTGATTTATCTTTGGCTGGTGAAGTTAGGTGAATGATGCTAAAAAAATTTGTTTGTTCAAACAGATGGGAAAAGGAAACGTTTTTCGAAGCGAAGAAAACACAAGAGGAGTACCAAGAGAGCTTCGGACCGGAAGCCTTCAAGAAGCCGCCCGTTAAACGGCGCCAGGAGCTTGCGAAGGAGGCGGAGCAGGTTTTGAATGGCGAACGGGAGTACAAACCGACATGGCAGGCCCTTGGGTTGAATTTCGAGCGGCCGTTGCTGAAGAGGGAGCCAAGGTCGAAGCAATAAATGCGGATATTACTTCCAAGGTTGCTTTCCGTGGAATTGGGGGGCGGAGGCTCCTGGGTCTATGCAAGTGAGCTCAGCAGGGGGTTTAAGAACGTCCAAATTTTCTGACTTGAGCCTAATGAATGGCTTCGGTGGCCCGTGGATTCTTTGTGATTGTATTACCATAGTTGATTATTTCTTGTCTCCGCTGCAGCAAAATCCTGGTATTGTATCAATAGAATGTCATATAAACTTAAAATCCGATTTCTCTATCATACGTTGGCACGAACGAGGCATACGAGACAATTACAAGCGAAGGAAGGAGATTAGACTCGTATTATGCTCGATAACTATGTATACCCAAAAAAATCCAAATCAGAAACGGGACCCAGAAACATTGTTGAACTAGGGATTTGTTCGGGTCATAACACCGTCGCTAATATCGCAATGACAACTGTAACAACACCGGCGAGAAAATTGCAAGTTCTTCTTCGCAGGGAATCTAATGCAAATGAAGCACGCTATAGTCTGCTTTCAAACAACGGATGGCGCTGTGCGCCTGGCCAGTGGCTCTGTGGCCAGATGCGTCGTACAGCATCCCAGATATGCCTGCAGAGACGATAAATAAGTGCTCCGAAGTCTGAGTATCAAGAGGCGTACAGGGAAACTTACTGGACATAAACAATTTCAAGACCATTCTGCACTTCCATCGGTACATCGCGGACATCCTTGCGATTATGCTCGGGTAGCAGAACAGTCTTGACTCCGGCTCTATGAGCGCCGATTAGTTTCTCCTTGATTCCGCCGACGGGCATGACACGGCCGCGAAGAGCTATTTCGCCTGTCATTGCGATCTCGGGCGGAACCGTCTTGCCGGAAAACAGAGAGATCAGCGCAATCGTATGAGCCAGGCCTGCGGATGGTCCGTCTTTGGGAATTGCGCCGGAGGGACAGTGCACGTGCAGACTACGATGTTTCATAATATCTTCATTCGGGTCCTGAGTCAAGTTCAGCTCGAAGGAGTGTGCCTTCACCCAGGTCAAGGCAACTTCGACCGATTCTTTCAGCACGTCGCCAAGTTTTCCGGTTAGCTGTACGCTGCCAGTTCCTGGCATGTCGGCAACTTCGATGAATAGAATGCTACCCTGGCCGCCGGTGGAGTATGCAACGAGACCAGTAACGATTCCAGGGCGGGAGTGTTTTTCAGCGATTTCTTCGTCGAATTTCTCGATACCCAGGATTTCATCTAGTTCTTCGATCGAGACCGTGGGGTTGTAGGTGTCTTCCTTCCCGTCGTCTTTGGCGTCTGCGTACTGGACTGCCTTATAGCGACAGACAGATCCAATCTCCCGCTCCAAGTTGCGGACTCCGGACTCCCGTGTGTAAGAAGTGATAACCTTGTCCAGAACCTCGTCAGAGAAGGCTATTTGCCTTTCTGTAAGCCCATTGGTTAAGGTCTGCTTCGGAACAAGATGCCTTCTTGCGATGTGTCTCTTCTCAATTGTGGTATATCCCGACAACGTAATTGTTTCCATACGGTCCAGCAGGGGTGCAGGAATAGTGTCAAGCGAGTTAGCAGTAGCAATAAAAAGAACCTTGCTCAAATCAATAGGGATGTTGATGTAGTGGTCCGAAAATGTGTGATTTTGCTCGGGATCGAGGACCTCCAGCATTGCTGCAGACGGATCACCATGGAAGTTGGAGCCACCAACTTTGTCGATTTCATCCAGCAAGAATACGGGATTGGCAACGCCCACTTTCTTCAAGCCGTTGACAATAAGACCAGGCATCGCTGCGACGTAGGTTCTCCGGTGACCCCGGATCTCAGCTTCGTCCCTCACACCGCCGAGAGAAATGCGGTGGAATTTACGCCCTAAAGAGGTCGCAATGGATTTGGCCAAGCTCGTCTTGCCTGTTCCTGGAGGGCCGACAAGCAGGAGAATTGGCGATTTATCAACCAGACGCTTCGACTTGAGTAATTGCAACTTTGCCTCGATGGCATCCCGGTCAGCCGCATGAGTATCTGTTCCATCTTCTGCTTCATTCTCGACCGCAGCATTTAAGTCGCTTGACAGCTTGGACATCTCCCTTTCAACGTCTTTGTTCATCGATTGTTTCAGTTTAAGCACGGCTAAATATTCGAGAAGGCGCTTCTTAATCTTTTCCAGCCCATAATGATCGTCATCAAGTTGCTTTCGGGCCCGCTTCAGCGTCTCAGGCCCCAGCTGATCCTCTGTTGCCTTTGTCCACGGAATGTCCGCTATGTTTTCTAAATATGTGCGGCACACTCCATACTCAGCGTTGGCTGGGTTCATTCGACGTAAACGTTTCAACTCTCGGTCCGCGACTTTCTGAGCCTCCGGGCTTAATTTAGCGTCCCGAAGCTTCTGTTCAAGCTCATCCACTTCATTAGGCTCCTTGTCATTATCACCCTGTCCGGCACCTCGGCGTCCGGGCATTAATCCGTTGGGCAGCATGGCACTTCTCGTTAACAATTCCTTTTGGCGAGGATCAAGGTTCTTTATATCGACGCCGAATTTCGTTGGGAAGGTAGTGGCCGTAATGGAAGTCACTTTGACGTTGTCTTTGATACCTTGGACCTGCTTCGCCAGTAACTCAATCACGCGCTCTAGCCGGTCTTTCAGATCCAACGCTGCCAGGATCCTCAGTTTCTCCTCGAAGCTGGCTTCTAAAATGTCTGCCATAAAATCTGCTAGAGCACCGGCTTGGGAAAGTTCCTTCTTGGCAATAAAGAGCTCGAAACGCTTCGCCACGAGTGGGGAGAGGCCGGAAGTCGGGGAAAACATCGAGGTCAATCTCAGGAGTGTAAGGAATTCGCGCGATAACTGTTTCAGCTGTTCGAACAGCTCCGGAATTCCTGCATCGATGGAATGAGGCACTAATCGAATCACGGCGTGTTAGCAGCTTGTCGGAAAGTTACAGGCTGGGAAACATGCCTGGCTCATCATAAACAGTAACTTCAGCTTCAATGTACGGCTTCTCCTTTGTCACCTTTCGAATAAACAGTCTTTTTGCCCCCTCGACCACCATATACGGCTCGGAGTTGGCCCTGCTCTGGACGCCAACTACCTTCGCAACTGTCCCATAGCCGAACAAATCTCTCTTAGTCGCTTCGCTAGGATCAACGTCAAATGCATCCGGGGGATTCCGGCTTCCCTTCGTCTCAATATCTAGAAGCTGTTGACCATTCTTCGACACAAATGGTGAGTTGAGAGGAACGCATCCGACGACGATCGGCGAAGTGTCAGACCGCTGGGAGGACCGGTTAAACAAAGAAGCCAAAAGGATGGGAATATCAGGGCGCTCTGAGAGAGGGATCCTCAAGGAGACACCAGGAAGCAGAACAGAATCCCTTGGTAACGGGATGATGGGGAGCTTCATCGACCGTCCGTTGGAGGAGCTCATTGTGGTTGCTGTCTTTTGCGTTTGGGACTAGAATATTGACTCCTATAGAAACTGCTGCTTAATATCAACTTAAGCCATATCCAAACAATGTTTGAGAGCCTGGAGATGAGGTTAAGAAGAGTGTAGATAGTCCTAGAATGGCGGAGAGTCCCCTCAGAGTAGACCACGAGATACCGAGGTTACCGTATAGAGTTTACCGTATTTATTGGGTAAATGGCGGTGTTTTAGCTCCGGGTGGCGTAATCTCCGAACAGTAACGTCACTTTGCTTTCCAAACTCTTCTTCTGCTTGATATCGGCCACTTTGGGCGCTGCTGACGGGCATCTAATAAGAGTACTGTAGATGGGTTTTCTAGGCCCCGTTTCATTCTTCCAGTAGTGCTTCAGAAGATGTCCCGTAGAATACTACAATCGTTGTGTGGAGATGTAAGGGCCGCCCCTATCAGCTCAGGGTGCCAGTACAGAGTACTCTGGAGAGAACCAAACATCTCCAGCAACCAAACTCAAACCTTTCAAAAGGGGTCGCGTTGAGAGACTCGTGAACTCTCAATCTCCAGAATTACTTTGTTACAGCCCCGCCTACTATCGTACTACCTGTCGTGCTCTCATACCAGAAGTTTATCCTCCATCTCACCTTCGAGAGTACCCCCGCGATTACCCCTCAGCCGTCACCCGGACATCATGACTTCAGAGAAAACTACCTTCGCCATCGGCACACGGAAATCCAATCTGGCACTCCTTCAAACAGAGCTTGTGCGCAACGCATTGCAAGAAAGATGGCCGGACTACGAGTTTAAAACGCACAGCCGCGAGTCTGCCGGTGACCTGAATCAAACCACCCCGCTACGCGAATTCACGACAAAAAATCTCTGGACGGAAGAGTTGGAGGAGCTTCTGATAGCAAAACAGATAGATCTGGTTGTACACTCGTTAAAAGGTGCGATTTTCTCTTTTCTGCCGTGTCCGCGTTTGCTCCAGCTAACTCATGACGCGCTGCAGATGTGCCAACGCAGATTCCTTCCTCCTGCATCCTGGGGCCGGTCCTGAAGCGCGAAGACCCACGAGACGTACTGGTTACGAAGAAAGGCCTGAAGCCACTGACCCTTGACGAGGTCCCCGCTGGCTCGGTCATCGGCACCTCATCTGTTCGACGAACAGCACAGCTAGCACGACACTACCCCCATCTAAAAGTGCAAGATGTCAGAGGAAATATCGAAACCAGATTAGCCAAACTTGACGCTGAAGATGGCCCCTTTACCTGCCTTATACTTGCTGCCGCGGGTTTGTTGAGAACGGGCCACGGTGCGCGCATCTCGCAGTACCTGGATTCTAAGAATGGGAAGATGTTACATGCCGTTGGACAGGGCGCTTTGGGCATTGAACTACGGGCTGACGATGAGAGGATGAAGGATATGCTTCGTCAGATTGGAGATGCGAAATCAACTTTTGCGGCTTTGGCGGAAAGAAGTTTGTTAAGAACGCTTGAGGGCGGGTGCAGCGCACCTCTGGGTGTGGAAACCGAGTGGATTCAAGGCGAGAATGAGAAGGATATCTTAAGGATGAGGGTTATCGTTGCGAGTGTGGATGGAAAGGAGGCCGTTGAAACTGAGAAGGATGCGGAAATTAAGTCTTCCAAGGAGGCAGAGGCGTTTGGAAAAGATGTCGCACAGCAGATGATCGAAAATGGTGCCGGGAAGATTCTTGAGAATATCAAGCAGAAAAAAGCATGGTGATATCCGATTGATCGGGAACAATGTTTGATGTTTCAATGAGATATGAGTATTTCCAACAGACATAAACAGCATGGCGTATTAGTTAGCATGGGACTTAAGGATTCACAGCTCGTTATATCATAAACATGGCTAAAATCAGTATCAAAAGTCGAGTATTTATTGATGAAAGTCATCAAGCTTTGTTTTTGGTGACTGCTGGTGCATGCAGGGAACAACAGGCAGCCGTAGCCGTCAGTACACCAGGCCAGCTTCGGAACATCCAAGAAGCCTCTTCTTCTTCATCTCTTCTCCAACCCTTGATACACGAAGCTGACACTGATAGAATCAGCTCACCTTGGCTCCATATTCACTCGTTAGCCAGCCGAAAATTCCGCCCAAACAAAGCCTGGGCAAACGCTGATCTATATATCAGCAACCGAAAACACCCCCCCCCCCCCCAACCATGCCCCTCTCATCTTCTCATCTCGATGAGGAACGTCAAACACCAAATAACTATCCACAAATCTATCTATTCGGTGACTCGCTCACTGAAAGGGGGTTCTACGAGCAAGATTGCGGTTTCGGCTTCAAGTTGAGGGAGTATTATGATGAGAGGGTTGAAGTTGTGAATGAGGGTGAGTTGGATATTTTTGGCCGAAGTATACCTTTTCCATGCATATAATCTCCCTGCTGCACCCGGTGCCTGTAATTTAGGACGATGCTGAGATGAGACAATAGGTTATTCGGGGTACGTATGCTCCTTCAATTGAGCAATGAAAAGACGTGGCAGTGATGGTTTATCTCTCATTCTAACGCCCTATACAGACAAACGACCAGGTCACTGCGGGCAGCTTTTGACAAATATATCCTTGGGGCAGTTGAGAAGCGCGGCCCTCCAGCTCCGTTGTACATCACTATCTTTCTCGGGGCCAATGACGCTTGTCTGCTGAAAAATACACCTCTGGTCCCCCTGGCCGAGTATGAAGAGCATATCCGCTACTATGTGCAGAGCATTCTGGATAGTCCTTCGATGAGAGAAACAAAGGTGGTGCTTATTTCGCCTCCTCCAGTGGACGTACCTCCGCCACCTAAGCTTGGGGAGAGTATCCAGGATCTCGAAATAGCTCTTGACGCTGTACGTTCCGTGGCTGCAATGGGGCGAGGACACAAAACGTGGAGATCGAAACGTAAATTTGCGCAGAAAATTGTAGAGATTGGTCGGGAATTTCAGGACCAAACAGACCGAGTGGCTGTCCTTGACTTTTGGACCGTGGTCACCAAACACGCATGCCAACGAGAAGGGGGCCCAGAAGAAGTCTTCGACAAGCTCGACGACAAGGATAGGCTACCAGGCTGCGGTCTGCCAGGAGCGGAAAAGTTTGGGACTAAATATTTCACAGACGGACTTCATTTTGGTGAAACTGTATGTCCTTTTGATTTAAAAGTCAGATTTTTGGATTGCTGACGTTGGGTCTAGGGATATGAAGTTCTCGGCAGTGAACTTCAGAAGCTGGTACTGGACAGGTGGCCGGAGCTGAAAAGAGAAAACTTCCCGCTTCGAGTAAGCTGTGCGTTTCTCTAGGTATTACCGTGTCGACAGTTCTAACCGTACCCCGTCCAGAACTGAGGCCGTGTCTGAGGGACGTCGGCGAGCTGGGAGGGATTTCATAGAGCCTCTCTAGCCTCTGTTCAGCGTATTTCCGGAGCCACGAGGATTGTCTTCCGTGTAGTCGTCCCAGGCTCTCGCTTTCATTGTTTCCTCGTCCGCCTTTTCTATGTCGTCTTCATCGACCTCCTTGGGCAAACCCGACTGTTCACCCCCACCCTCAATAATCCCTCCTCTCTTCCGCTCTTCTTCCAGGTATTCATCAATGGACATGGTCGGTAGATTGTGGCCCGACCTGAATACACCTTTCTGGATTTCGGTTCTCCTGCTTGTAAGCACGAATGGTTGCAATGGCACCCCTGTTTTACTTAGCAAAGGTCCTCGTCCACGACCACCTTGGGAAAGGCCGACGTCTAGGCGATCCGAGTAAGCGGATGAATCGCCCAAGCCCGGTTTTCTAGAGTCCTGTTCATTTTGTGGAACCTGTGGTGCGCCCGCCTTCTGGAAAGCTGCAAGCATAGATAGTTCCTGTGCAAGCATATCTAGGGCCTGAAACGTGTGATGAGTATAAAGGTTGATTTCCGCCAAGTATAATTGCCTGACGATTTCATCGTCGCTATCTTGCGCTCTCCGGTCATTTGCGAGATACTATAGCATCTTAGTGTAGTCCCGGTATGGTTGGACTTCGGGGTTCAAACCTCTAACTTCTGTTTAAGCTCCTTCTCTTCACGAAACCGGGCAACTTTCACTTCCCTGCGAGAAGCATGATCGTTTAGCGGAGCCAGGGTGAACGAGTCCGGATTATCAGTGTATCGCTCGTAGAGCTTCCTGTCAGCCGGAGATAGGATCCCGTAGCGGTCTAGAAATTCCAGGAACCGCTCATACTCTGCGCGAGTCTGCTGGAGGCTCTCTAGACGGCCCGGGCCATATGATCGTTGGAGAAGTTCTGCAAAAAGAAAATCGAGTGTGAGGTACCTAAGCTCGGTATTTAGTTAGCTTTGTTGGACTAACGGAGAGTAACGGTCCATACTGTAAGTCTCCCGTAGAAATGTCTTCAAGCCCTTCATTCAGACTAAATAAAGAAAGTTTTTCAATCGCCTTCTGACATGAATCGAAAGTATTGACGGCAGCATTGAACCTCTCTGCGTAGTCGGGTTCAGTTGCGTTTGATGCTTCCAATGCCTTCTTCTGCGCTTTAGCGGATGCGAACAGTGCCTGTAAGCTATGCGGTTGCCCATCCATTGCAGTTAAGGGTATCACTGGTCACTCCAAGCCTAGAACTTGGGCCCTCTGAATCCGATATCTGCGTCAATGCTTCAGATTGAAATGACTGTTATCACAGCAACCTGAAGGCAAACCCCACGATCGCCCCAAGGCGGCATGTGAGCAAACCAAGCAAACATCCAGCTACATTAACTAGTTAAGTTACGTGTATTCAGAATACGCCTCCCCACCACCAGGGGCCGTAATTATCGTATCTCCTTTCACCTCAGAATACAGGCATCTTCCTCAAAACAATATCAGAATCTGGGACTGGAATTGAAACAATTGATGATGGGAGCCAATTGCAAGCTCACCTACCTACTCCTTAAATAACTGTGCTAGTGATCAGGCGTCGACAAACATGCACTTGAAAGAAAGGCATGGGCTTTGTCTGCAGGTCTTGCCTGGTTTGCTTTCAGACAGATCTAGTTCTGAGACTCAGGCTTGAGTTCCCGCCCGACCATTCACTTTCTTCTCTTTGCACAGGTAGAACTAAACTTCTATGCTTTAATTCACTGGGATGGCATTCTGGTCTCTGACACCCTTGACCTGAAGTACTAGTGGACTTCAGCGTCCAGGGGATACAAGCAGCTTGGTGTGAGGTGGCTTCTTGGTGGCCACTTGGCGACCTGCTGTCTGCTTTTCAACTGGAGCTGGTCGTTATCGACTGCCTGAGGCCGTCATATCCTCATATCCTGAAGCCAATATGAAGCTTGAATCTGCTGAAGCAGAAATGAGCCTCACGGCTGTAACAAAACTTGAAAAGCATCCGATGAGGGATGCTGAAGCATCGGATACCATGGAATCAGATAGCGAAGATGAAAAGCAACAGCTGAATCCTACTACAACGGAGAAACGGCGTCAGCTGAATGCGAAATTTAAGGAACTGTTAGTAGAGCTACAGAAAGATGAGATGCCTTTTTCTGACTAGGTGATTCTTTAGATTGTCTGAACATGCCGAGACGATTACCGCGGAGGATATAAAACAGGCGATCAAAGTGACGAAGGACAGTGAGCTGTCAATGTCGAATATCATTGCAAAGCAGGATTTCGCCTCGGTTATCCACGATCCTCGCGAATACCAGCTGGAGCTTTTTGAGAAAGCGAAAGAAGAAAATATTGTTGCTGTGCTTGATACTGGTAATTCAAGTGTTCGTCTCGAGGTACTTCGCTCTGACACTGGATAGGTTCCGGGAAAACGTTGATAGCTGTCCTACTCCTCAAGCACATAATCGAACAAGAATTGATAGACAGAACTGCCGGGAGGCAGCATAGGGTGGCATTTTTCTTGGTTTGTTATACACTCAACGTTTTATTGCAATGGGAGTTTTAATAATAAATAGGTGGACAGCGTTACATTGGTTTTTCAACAGGCAGCTGTTCTCCAAAACAACATCGATCAGAAGATCGCCAAATTCTGCGGGGCGATGGAAACCGATTTATGGAATGGTGAAACTTGGGCAGGCCACCTTTCGAAGAACATGGTCATCGTCTGCACTGCAGAAGTGCTTCATCAATGTCTACTCCATTCTTTTGTGCGAATGGACCAAATAAACTTGTTGATATTCGATGAGGCTCACCATGCCAAAAAGGACCATCCATACGCCAGGTATAGTTCTCCGATGGGTTGATTGAACGTCAGACTAACGACCAGCCAGGATTGTTAAAGATTTCTATATAGCGGCACAGTGCGTTCGGAAGCCCAAAATTTTTGGCATGACTGCGTCTCCCGTGGATGCCAAAGTAGATGTGGTTAAAGCTGCGAGGTAAGATATCAAATGGGATGGAACCAAATATTTATAATAATGCCCTCTATCTAGGAGCTTGGAAACGATTCTTGATAGCCGTATTGCGACGGCTACCAATCTTTCTCTTCTGCGGCAGCAAGTAGCCCGCCCAGCGGAAGAGATCTGGGAGTATGACCGACTTGATGCACCTTTTGAGACGAAACTGTATCAGGAATTGCGATCTCGTTTTAGCGACGTCAACTCACTCGAGAAACTATTCACCTTTTCGCTGGAAGCATCTTCGACTCTGGGCGCATGGGCTGCTGACTGGGTTTGGTCATACGGCCTGTCCGAAGAAACGCTGCCGAAGCTTGAAGGACGCGCTGCTCGAGCAGCAACTGGTAATCTGCCATTGTCAAAACTCGTGAAAGCTGAAGGTGAAATCGAGCGTATCCGGGCGGCTGGGGAAGTTGTCCGAGCTCATGATTTTGGGGAGCCCGGGCCGGAACTTATTAGTCGAAAGGTGGCGCTGCTTCATCGTGAGCTCTCAAAGTACTTTGAACGGCAAACAGACTCAAAATGTATCGTGTTCACTGCACAGCGTCATACCGCCAGGATTCTATGTGATATTTTCTCCCGCATGGGCACTCAACATCTTCGACCTGGAGTGTTCGTTGGTGTACGTGCTGGTGATGCTTGCGGGATGACTACCTCGTTCCGTCAACAAATTCTCACAGTTGTGGCGTTCCGAAAAGGCGAAGTCAATTGCTTGGTAAGGCCATGGGTCTTTCACCGTCCATACTCTGCCCTGCTAATCATACATAGTTCGCAACTTCAGTGGCGGAAGAAGGTCTGGATATACCAGACTGTAACCTCGTAGTCAGGTAGGCACGCGTTCTCGATAGAGGATGATGATTACTAAATTCTAGGATGGCAGATTTGATCTTTCCGCCACTCTTATCCAGCATATCCAAAGCCGTGGCCGGGCAAGGCACCATAATTCAACTGTGCGTTTCCTGTGCTGTTAAACTTTTAGACCTGGCTGACATGCCGCGACAGTTTGCTCACATGGTGGAACGGAATAATTTGGCTCACCAATCTGGGCTTGAAGATATACGGAGATCTGAGGTAAGTGGCCTATGACTATACTTTTGATTATGGTGTTCCTAACTGAAGATGTTGGACTAGGCCGTGATGGAACGTTTTTGTGCAGTGCTTCCCCATGACCGTCTGCTTAATGGCACCAACGATATGGACTTGATTCTCGAAAATGAGAGGTATAGGAAGACATATACCGTGCAGACAACGGGGGCGAAATTAACATATAGTTCCTCTCTCGTTGTTCTTGCACATTATGCTAGCTCTCTAGTAGGAACCCCGCCCCGTTATGGCCATGGCAAGTCTAATAATGAGCATTTAGCAATACGAGAAAGAATTCTCGACACAGGTTAATTACTTTACCCGTTATGAAGGCGATGCCTTTGTTTGCGAAGCAGTTCTACCCGAGAAGTCACCCGTTCGGGGCTCGACAGGAATACCTTCATCACGCAAACTTCTTGCAAAGCAATCAGCTGCTTTTGAAACGTGCCTGCTGCTCAGGAAGCACGGGCTTCTGGACGACCACTTTGTGTCCACCTATCACAAGAGGCTGCCTGCCATGAGAAACGCCAAGCTGGCCATTACATCCAAGAAGAGCAATCAGTATGATATGCTGGTCAAGCCAAAATTGTGGGTGCTCTCTCGTGGGGCTGCGCCCGTTCGCCTTCATGCTATGGTCCTTACCCTTCGGCCGTCCAAGGCACTTCGACGGAAGTATCATCCCTTGGTGATGCTGACTCGTGAGCCATTACCAGCGCTTCCGGGCTTTCCTCTTTATTTGGAAGATGATATTTGCTGTGAAGTTATTTGCACTAAGATCGCGGCTCATATGGGCGTTTCTGAAAGAGATTTAGAAACGCTCACCACCTTTACGTTACGAATATTCCAGGATGTCTTCCACAAAGTGTACGAAAGGGAAATTAACAAGATAACTTATTGGCTGGCACCATTAGATCTCCGGGATAATTTTGCTCCTGATTGCCCAAATCCCGGAAGCATCGTCGACTGGGAAGTCCTCCGGTACGTTGAAGAGAACCCGGAAATTACTTGGAATCGAGACATGCCATCATCTCAGTTGTGCAACAAGTTTATGTTCGACAAATGGGATGGTAGATATCGATACTTCACCTCTGAGATCGACCCTACTCTTCGTGCTTCGGATCCGCCACCATCAACCATGGCTCGCAGGCGGCATATGAGCAACATAATGAATTATTGCCTCAGCTTGTTCAAGAAAGCTAGAGCAATATTTCTTGAAACTTGTGATTGGGAGCAGCCGGTAATTCGGGCTGAGCTTGCTCAGCTTCGAAGAAATCTTCTAGACAAACGAACCGACAAGGAGAAGAAAGTGGATGTCGCAGCACCGTATTATATTTGTCCCGAGCCTTTGAGAATCTCAGCGGTAAGGGCGTTCGGATTATAATCAAAGATGAAGCTAACATTTGTCCACAGATCCCAGCTCCTGTAGCAGCTTTGGCACTGGCTTTCCCTGCCATGATCAGCAGAATCGAATCATTCCTTATCGTGCTGGAAGCTTGTCAGCAATTGCAGCTAAGAATACCTCCTGAACTTGCTCTCGAGGCATTCACAAAAGATTCGGACAACACGGAAGAACACCGAGCCGAACAGATTCATTTTCAGCGAGGGATGGGGAAAAATTACGAGCGGCTTGAATTTTTAGGGGATTGCTTCCTGAAGATGGCAACGTCAATTTCATTGTTCACTATGAATCCGGATAACGATGAGTACGATTTTCATGTCAAACGAATGTGCTTGGTGTGCAACCAGAACCTGTTCAACACTGCGGTGAAGGATAAACTTTACCTGTTTATTCGCAGCCAAGGGTTTTCGAGGTAGGGTTATCCCATCTGCATGCTGTGCCAGACTGCTAATATGGTTCAAGACGTGGGTGGTACCCGGAGGGTATGACGCTACTCCTGGGGAAGAACCAACCCGCCGAAAACAAACATGCTTTGGCCGATAAAACTATCGCTGATGTTTGCGAAGCCCTAATCGGGGCATCACTACTTGCAGGTGGGGAGTTGCATAGGTTTGATATGGCGGTAAAAGCGGTGACTGCACTCGTCTCGAGTGAGGATCACAATGTTTCGGAGTGGGCAAATTATTCCCAGCTGTATTCGCTGCCAAAGTATCAACTTGCCGATCCTGATCCAGCTGAACTTGACCTTGCAGCGCAGATCCAGAAGAAGCTGGGATATCGGTTCAAGTATCCTAAGCTCTTACGCTCTGCATTTACACATCCATCCTACCCAAGTGCATGGGCGAAGGTTCCCTGTTATCAGCGACTCGAATTCCTGGGGGATTCGCTACTGGATATGGCCTGTGTCGAATACTTGTTCCAGCGCCATCCAGATAAAGACCCGCAGTGGCTCACTGAACACAAGGTATATATCGGACCGATTTGCTGAAGTATGTCGTTGGCTAATATCAGTTAGATGGCCATGGTGTCGAATAAGTTCCTCGGATCGATAGCGGTTAAGCTTGATTTACATCGTCATCTTCACCACTTTAGCACGGCCCTTCAAGCCCAGGTCACTAGTTATGCAGAGGAGATCGAAATGGCGTCCGCTGAGAGCCGAAATGCGCGCGACGCATGGACATCCACAAGTGACCCGCCCAAGGTAAGATCTTTGGACAATGCTCTGAGTGGGACTAACCAAATCCAGTGCCTACCCGATATGGTTGAAGCCTACGTAGGGGCTATTTTCGTTGATTCTGACTTCAAATACGAAGTGGTCGAAGAATTTTTCAACAAGTACCTGCAGCATTATTTTGAGGATATGACGATCTATGATACTTACGCTAATAAGCACCCTACGGTACGGTGCTTGGAAGTTATGGATCTTTGGGAATATTAACTGACTAAATTTCAGACCTTTTTGCACAATCGGCTGACGATAGATTTTGGCTGCAACAGTTATTGCCTGAAAGCAGGCGAGGTGCCAGCCGTCGACGGGGCGTCAACCCGTGTACTAGCAGCAGTCATCGTCCACGATGAACTTGTCGCAAAAGGAGAGGCATCGTCGGCCCGCTATGCAAAAATCAAAGCCAGTGAACTTGCGCTAACCAAGCTTGAGGGCCTCCCACCATTTAGGTTTCGGCAGATATATCGGTGTGATTGCAGCGAAGCCAAGGAGGACAATGGCAAGGCTTCTGATGGCGACATAAAGGAATAAAATGGAAAGAATTTCTGGATGATCTTTTTGCACCGGTCTCTTGCGACCCTAGATATATTAGCAGATTTTGTTGCATGGAGCGCAATGCCGGGACGTGCTGGTATCTCATGGTTTCACTGCACCGCCGCTGGCTGTCGCTACCGGGTGCGACTCGGATTGACATAGGCTCTAGTAATGGGTCAAATCGGATCTCCTCTATAGAATCGAAAGAGGTCAATTCCTGCTGAGCCCATCTTCTTCCCATCCTATTCGTCGTTCCTTTTATCTGGTCGCACGGAGAATGGGCACGTTTTCCACGGGATGTTCGCTCTAGGGCACGATGCGGTAACCAAAGGAACACCCAGAACACTTGACCTTGTCGTAGCCGACACTTCCTCCTTCTAAGCCGTAATTGCAGCCACCGATTGAATGCGAAGAATCGTCTCAAGTCGTGACGTCTGAAGTTCTGCCAGTGTACACCGCCTGGCTCCTTTTAATTTCGACCCCTGAAACTTTGAAGGGGCTGTCAGGTGACCAGTAAACACGCCGCGTGCACCAAAAGTTCAAGGGAGATCACCGCGAAACGGCCAGGATCACAGGCCCAACACCTTCATTTGAAGTTATCTTACCTCTCCTATTCTCACTCTCGCGACCACCACACTATCGGTCGATGTCCACGTTTGTCGGACCTGTTAATACTTTCTAAGCTCTCGATGAACCCGCCGTTTCGGAGTTCCAAGGTTCCAGAGTGATGGAGGTTGTTTCCCCAGGGGTGCCTGTTCCCAATGGCCATTCTCCGCATAGCTCGATACCGGCTACAGATCCGGCTCTCGTCGTCCAGCATTTAGCAGATGTCCTTCAGGGCACTTTGGGTGCGCTCAAAAGGGATTTAGAAAGTGCCGGGAGCTTCCTATCCCCGGAGAAGTACTCTGAAACTCTGCAACGATGTAGTCGTTTTGCTTCTGAGGCGCAGACCGCGATTTATGCCCATAAAGATCTTATTCAGATAGAAGAGTTGAATGGGACAGAAGACGGGTATTGTATGTATACAGCCACCCTGTATAGTCTGCAATCTAACTGGAATCAAGCATCGCCCGCTCGATATGAGTTTACACTAGGCTCTGAAATAAACATTACCTCAACCACGGTTACCGCAGTCGCGTTATTCAAGAAATCAACTCAACCACTCGATCCCGCAATTCCTATAGTCGCCCAAGTCCAAGTACTTACACTGCCAGGATTCTCTGCGTCGAACGATACCGCTTCTACACAAGACCCTACATTCTCACCCTATGAAGTCATCCGCTCACTCGTTCACCTTGGTCTGGCACCATACTTCGAAGCATATACCAGAGGACAAGATGGCGCGAAGCCGAAAGGTGACGCCGATGCCAAAACGGGCGTACCAGGCGCAAAGAAGAAGTTTGCGGAGCTTGGGAATATCTTGCGACACCTCCAAGAGAATATTGAGATACCCGTGCTAAATCTCCCGCTCCATGAGATCGTCCAATCTGCGTTAGATGAAGCACATGCTCGAGGTGTTAAGCCGTCCGTGGATCTTGTTCCGGCCGCCGTCCTTGACAACCACATCGTGATAAACAGCATCCAGGCCAACGTGAATGGATGGATAAAATCTATTCAAGGTATCACAAAGATGTCGCGGGATCCGGAAGGCGATTCTGCAGGGCAAGAGATTAATTTCTGGCTCGACATGGAAACTGCTCTGGAAGGAATCGAGAACCAGCTTCAAGCTGACGGGGTCCAGCTCACAATGGATATCTTGCGACACGCCAAACGGTACCAAGCGACTCTCAGCTTTGTTGCGGACACCGGGTTAAAAGAGGCGACAGAGACTGTGCAGAAATACAACCAGTTGCTCCGTGATTTCCCGCTTGGCGAGCTTCAGTCGGCAACATCACTACAAAAGATCCAGGAGGCCCTAAATCTCATCTTTTCGCACTTAAACAAGAAACTTCGCCTCTGTCCTTACCCCATTAAACGTGCGCTGCCCCTTGTTGAAGCCATTTCTGGTGATCTCGATAAGCAGATACACGAATTGATCAAGGGGAAGACTATCATGCATCTCGACTTCAAGGAGTTTAGGGCCTTGATGCGGGCTGCTCAAATTGTTTGGCGGGCTTGGGACGAAAACATCAAAGAATTTACTAACGTCGCTCGTGATGCGATGAGACGGCGACATGAGAAGTTCATCCCGATCAAAGTCACCCCCAAGCACAGCCAAACCCAGGATCGATTGAAATATATCAATACCTTTAGGACGAATCATGAGCAGCTCCAGCGGACTATAATGAACGTTCTCCGCCCGAGGACAGGCCAGACCAATATGCCTCCTGGCCCTAGCGCCGATGGAGCCGTCGTTGAAGACATTGGCGATGTCGATGCGGTCGAGGAGGTAAAGGAAGCCTACGCAGATTTGAAAGATGTCGACGTCCTGGACGTTTCTCCCGAAGGCACTGAAAACTGGATAAAGAAGGAAACGGCATACAATGAACGAACATCGCGTGTCGAAAACTTGATCATTGCTCAGCTGCGAGATAGGCTTGCCACTGCCCAGAATGCGAATGAGAAATTCCGCGTATTCTCGAAATTCAATGCACTGCTTGTCCGACCCAAAATTCGAAGCGCTATAGGCGAATATCAAACCAAGCTTATCGACGAGGTGAAACAAGACATCTCCTCTCTGCATGAACGCTTCAAGCAACAGTATGGTCACTCGGAAGCTCATGCGATGGCCCAATTAAGAGATCTTCCTCCCGTATCTGGCGCTATCATCTGGGCGCGACAAATTGAGCGACAGTTAGACGGTTACATGCGGAAAGTCGAAGACGTACTCGGAGAAGACTGGGATCTCCATGCTGAGGGTCAAAAACTTAAGGCTGAGAGCAATATGTTCCGGAAGAAACTCGACACCCGCCCTGTCTTCCAAGCGTGGTCGCAAGATGTCCAGCGACGGAACATTACCATTTCTGGACGACTATTTAATATCAATCGGAATAGAGCTGCTGGAAATGTACTGGAACTGGCTGTTAATTTCGATGCGCAGATCATTGCTCTCTTTAAGGAAGTCCGAAACCTCGCCTGGCTAAATTTCCAAATCCCCCATGCTATCAACAGTATCTCGAAGGAGGCCAAGCGCGTCTACCCTTATGCGATTAGCTTGATGGAGAGCGTTCGAAGTCTTCATCAGACGATCAGAGCTATTGCTTCCATGTCCCAGGCCGCAATACTGCTCAACGGTTACCAAAATGACGTCCAAGCACTTATCATGAAGGGACTACCCCTCCGCTGGGAATCTTTCATACACTCGTATGAGCTTCATGTTAAGCAGGGCATCGCCAATGGCTCTGTTGACCCGTCAATTGCCCCTGGCCGTGGCGAAAGCAAGCATGTGCAATTTGTGCGTGAATTTGCAGTTTCAGCCTCCGTTCTGCAATCGAAATCCGCCACACTCTCTTCCATTGACGAATTTGTACAAAAGACTGTGCTTGAACTCAAAACCTGTCCATACGATGCTGCGGCCTTCCGCCAGCGCCTAGATCAAATCCAAATCGCGGTCGATAAACTAAACCTGGAGAATTATGCTAACCTCGGCTTCTGGGTGTCTAATCTGAACGAAAAGATTGAGACCATCCTCCAAGACCGCCTCCGCCGTGCTATCCGGGCGTGGATTCGATCCTTCCAAGAGTCAAAGAAGGAGGGATCGAACCAAAGAGCCAGCAACCTTGACGCCTCAGGTGCAATTGAAGATGGAGAAACGGAGGTAGCTAGGATTGAATTTCCGAAATTACTTCTTGAGATTTCCATGAGACACCAGGTTATGCAGCTTGATCCTCCTCTCGAGTTTGCAAGAGCAAGTTGGTTTGCTCATTTCGACCAGTGGATTGGAACGCTGTGCAACTTGGAGACCATTAAATCGTCGCGGTATAAGATGTCTATCCATGCTGATACAGCTTTGCATTCGGAAACACATTTCTCCGCCCTCCCTCAGTATTGTGCCGAACAGTTAACTGAAGTATACTCAGTGGTGGAATCCAGACTTCACGAAATTTCTGAGTATGTTGACAAATGGTTACAATTTCAATCACTTTGGGACTTGCAGCCTTCGCATGTTTATGACGTTCTCGGCGATGACTTGTCGCAGTGGCTTCAGTTACTCCAGGAGATCCGCAAGAGCCGGACGACTTTTGACACATCGGAAGTCAGAATGTCTTTCGGCAATATCAGGATCGACTACGAGCAGGTACAAACTAAGGTCAATGCCAAATATGATCAATGGCAACGGGAAATATTATTGAGATTCGGAGGAAAGCTGGGAAATCGGATGCGAGAAGTCTATGCCGAGCTCCAAGCAGCCCGAAGGGATCTCGAAGGGCAATCGCTCGAGGCCTCCTCGACTGTTCATGCTGTGTCATTCATCACAGTCGTTCAACAGTGTAAACGAAAAGCTCGTGTATGGGAACTGGATGTGGACTTATTCCGGCAAGGCCAAGCTACTCTTGCTCGTCAGCGCTACCAATTTCCCAATGACTGGTTGCATATCGAACAAGTTGACGGTGAATGGCTCGCCCTGAATGATATTCTGGAACGCCGCAGCAAGACCGTTCAAGATCAAACTGATGCTCTGAGGGCAAAGATCACCGCGGAAGATAAAGTAATTAACGACAAGATTGCCGAGATGATTAACCAGTGGAATGAGGAGAAGCCTGTCTCGGGATCCACTCCGCCTGATGAAGCCTCCCAGACTCTGAGCTACTTCCAGTCACGTCTCGAAAACTTGCAGACCGAGTTTGACATGGTTGCGAAGGCAAAAGAGGCCCTGGATCTGCCCAGCAGCCCCGAGACGGCGCTTGCGGCTATACTCGAAGAAGTTCAAGATTTTATGGCCGTATGGGCGGCACTTTCGACCATATGGAACAGCCTCAATGACCTCCGTGACATGCTATGGAATAGTGTTCAACCTCGCAAACTCCGACAATCCCTCGATGGGCTGATCAAAATGACC
Organism: Malbranchea zuffiana; assembly: GCA_039700045.1. Lineage (NCBI taxonomy): Eukaryota > Fungi > Ascomycota > Eurotiomycetes > Onygenales > Malbrancheaceae > Malbranchea > Malbranchea zuffiana. Next base: position 1,380,842 of record JARUPO010000002.1, read on the forward strand.
AAAGAGATGCCCAGTCGGATGAGACAATATGCGGCCTTTGAACATATCCAAACTATTCTCCGGCAGCTTCTCAAAGTTAACCCCCTGCTTTCGGATATGAAATCTGAAGCCGTCCGGGAGCGCCACTGGCACAAGATCTTCAAAGCTCTGAAACCTGGAAAACGGTTCTCGCAGATGTCGTTGACTCTTGGTGACGTTTGGGATTTACAACTCGCAGCTAGCGAGACTGTCATTCGCAACATCATTACCCAAGCACAAGGTGAAATGGCTCTCGAAGAATTCATCAAGATGGTCAGGGAAACATGGCAGAGTTATTCTCTCGACCTTGTCAATTACCAGAACAAGTGCCGTTTAATCCGGGGGTTCGACGATCTGTTCGCCAAGTGCAGCGAAAATCTGAATTCTCTTCAAGCAATGAGACACTCGCCCTACTATAAGGAATTCGAAGAAGAAGCTACATCGTGGGAAGATAAGCTGAACAGAGTGCACGTTCTCTTTGACGTCTGGATTGATGTCCAACGCCAATGGGTGTACCTCGAAGGAGTTTTTACCGGAAATGCGGATATCAAACACCTTCTGCCACTCGAGTCGGGCCGATTCCAGAATATAAACTCGGAATTCTTTGCAGTGATGAAGAAAGTATACAAATCTCCGTTCGTTTTAGATGTTCTTGCCATCAACGGAGTTCAGAAATCTCTTGAAAGACTCGCAGAGCTACTTAATAAAATCCAAAAAGCCCTCGGTGAGTATCTGGAGAGAGAACGTGTGTCATTTCCTCGGTTTTATTTCGTCGGTGATGAAGATCTATTGGAGATTATCGGCAACAGTAACGATACCCTTCGTGTCGCGAAGCATTTCAAGAAGATGTTTGCTGGGTTATCCGGGTTACTCATGGACGATGATGGGAACATTGTCGGGTTCACTTCTAAAGAAGGCGAAGAAGTTCGGTTGAAAAAGGAGGTTTCCCTTGTGAAAACCCCAAGGATTAACGATTGGCTTACCGCTCTTGAAACGAACATGAAGACGACCTTGGCAGAGTTACTTTCGGAGGCGATTGAGCAGTTCGAGCCCATATATTCTGCCCCTGAAGTTGACCAAACTGCTTTCAATGACTATCTAGCGAATTATCCTGCGCAAATCGTCGTGCTCGGCAGCCAAGCGGTATGGACAAATGCCGTTCAGAAAGCCCTTGAGGCTGATGGCAGTGGTCTACAGGGACTGTATGAAGCGGAAGTGAGGGTGTTAGATCTCCTTGCCGTTACTGTCCTGGGTGACCTTGATGCCATTACAAGGAAGAAGTGCGAACATATGATCACAGAGTTCGTTCACCAGAGGGATACTATCGCCAAGCTGATTGAAGCTGGTGCTTCTTCCCCGACACATTACCTCTGGCTACTACAAATGCGCTACGTCTACCAAGCCGAGGGCGATTACTTACAACGTCTGTATGTCCACATGGCAAATGCGAAGCTAGATTACGGCTTCGAGTACCTAGGCGTCCCTGAACGTCTAGTACGCACTCCGCTTACCGACCGATGCTTCCTTACTCTTACTCAGGCCTTGTGCCAGAGGCTTGGTGGCTCCCCCTATGGACCAGCAGGAACCGGTAAAACGGAGTCCGTCAAAGCGCTAGGCTTGCAACTGGGCCGATTCACCCTTGTATTCTGCTGCGATGACACTTTTGACTTCCAAGCAATGGGAAGGATATTTTTGGGTATCTGTCAAGTCGGTGCTTGGGGTTGTTTTGACGAATTCAATCGTCTGGAGGAACGAATTCTTTCGGCCGTCTCGCAACAAATCCAAAATATTCAAATCGGATTGAAAAATACCGATGACGAAGCAAAAGCAGGGATTGACCTAGTCGGACGCACCTTGCGGGTCAACCCTAACACAGGTATCTTTATCACAATGAATCCCGGATACGCGGGGCGTTCCAATCTTCCCGACAATTTGAAGAAGCTTTTCCGCAGCGTGGCAATGTCGAAGCCTGACAAGGAGCTTATTGCGGAAGTCATGCTTTTCTCCCAAGGTTTCAAGCAAGCCAAGCCGTTGTCAAAACAAACCGTACCTTTCTTCGACCACTGTGCTACCCGTTTATCGAAACAAGCTCATTATGATTTCGGACTTCGTGCCTTGAAGAGTGTACTCGTTAGCTCTGGAGGCCTCAAGCGCCTTCGTCTCGCAAAGTCCGGGGGGGATCTCGGCCCAGAGGAACTTATCGAGCCCCAGATTATCGTTCAAAGTCTTCGAGAAACCATTGCCCCTAAGCTCATTCGCGAAGATGTTGAGATTATGCTGCAAGTCCAGACTGAGGACTTCCCTGGCGTTGAATATGTGCCTGCGAACTACGAAAAACTTACACAGGCGATGCGTGATATCGCTGCAGAAAACCACTACGTCGCTTCCGATACTTGGATTGCAAAAACCCTTCAGCTCTACCAGATTCAAGGCATCCATCACGGTGTCATGATGGTTGGAAAGTCAGGGGCCGGAAAGAGTTCCTCTTGGAAGGTTCTTCTCCAGGCATTGCAACGCGTAGAAGGAGTGGAAGGCGTTTGCCATGTTATCGACTCGAAAGTCATGTCTAAGGAATCGCTATATGGGAACTTGGATAGTACTACCCGTGAGTGGACCGACGGTCTGTTCACGGGTATCCTGCGCAAGATCGTGGATAACCTCCGTGGAGAAGACTCTAAACGCCATTGGATTGTCTTTGACGGCGACGTGGATCCAGAATGGGTCGAGAATTTGAACAGCGTTTTGGATGACAATAAATTACTCACCTTACCGAACGGCGAACGCCTGAATCTTCCTCCGAATGTTCGGATTATGTTTGAGGTCGAGAACCTCAAGTATGCGACCTTGGCGACGGTCAGTCGATGCGGCATGGTCTGGTTTAGCGACGATACGGTGACACCGAATATGATGGTTACGAATTACATCGAGTCTCTGAAGACGCGGACATTTGAGGATCTGGATGACGACAGCGTTCCTTCGGGTCAGACTTCCGCTACGACCCTGGATACTCAGAACACGCTGGCAATATTCCTTGAGCAACTTCTTCAACGCGACGATCTTATCCTCAAGGCGCTTGACGAAGCAAGGAAATATAGCCATATCATGGAATACAGCAATGTTCGGGCTCTTAACACGCTCTTCAGCTTACTGAACAAGGCTTGTCGAAATATTCTCGAATATAACATCCAACACATTGATTTCCCGCTGGAACCAGAGCAGATGGACTCCTACATGTCGAAGAAACTCCTACTAGCCCTTGTTTGGTCCTTGACCGGCGATTGTCCTCTAGGGGAAAGAAAGTCCTTTGGGGAATTCGTGACAGCGTTTTCTGCGATTGACACGCCCCTGGTGAACGATTCCGCATCGCTCATTGATTTCGACGTCTCCTTACCCAAAGCCGAGTGGATATCATGGCAGTCTCAAGTCCCGTCTATTGAAATCAATACCCATTCTATTACTCAGACGGACGTTATCATTCCCACCCTGGACACGGTGCGCCACGAAGACGTCCTATACTCGTGGCTCGCTGAACACAAGCCGCTCTTACTTTGCGGCCCGCCAGGTTCCGGTAAAACTATGACACTCTTCTCTGCTCTCAGGAAGCTTCCCAATATGGAGGTAGTCGGTCTCAACTTTTCGAGTGCTACCACCCCGGATCTATTAATCAAGACTTTCGAGCAATATTGCGAATACAAGAAGACACTCAACGGTGTAGTGATGTCGCCCAATCAGATCGGACGATGGCTAGTAATCTTCTGCGACGAAATTAATTTGCCGGCGCCCGACCATTACGGGACTCAGCGCGCTATCTCTTTCCTGAGACAACTCGTGGAACAAAATGGGTTCTGGAGAACCTCAGATCGGACCTGGATTACGCTCGACCGCATCCAATTTGTCGGGGCTTGTAATCCACCTACTGATGCCGGCCGTACACCGCTGGCCGAGCGTTTCCTCAGACATGCTCCTCTCATCATGGTCGATTATCCTGGGGAAGTCTCCTTGCAGCAAATCTATGGCACGTTCAATACCGCTGTGCTTAAGATCATCCCAATGCTTCGAGGTTATTCCGAGGCTCTTACAAAGGCTATGGTGCAGTTCTATTTGGAGTCGCAAGCCAGGTTTACACCCAAGATCCAACCTCACTATGTCTATTCGCCTCGAGAGTTGACAAGATGGGTTCGGGGTGTGTATGAGGCTATTAAACCTTTGGAGAATTTGTCAGTCGAAGGCCTTGTCCGGATCTGGGCCCACGAAGCTTTGCGGTTATTCCAAGACAGGCTAGTCGAAGAGGATGAAAGGCAGTGGACTACCGACAGTGTGAGACGAATCGCTCTAGAACACTTCCCTACGATCGACGAGACGCAGGCACTGAAGGGACCGATCCTCTTCTCGAATTGGCTGTCAAAGAACTATGTCCCTGTCGAACAGGAGCAACTGCGGGAATTCGTCAAGGCCAGATTAAGAACTTTCTGTGAAGAAGAGGTGGATGTTCCGCTGGTGCTTTTCAATGATGTCCTCGAACATGCTCTCCGCATCGATCGTGTCTTCCGCCAGCCTCAAGGTCACCTTATCCTTATTGGTGTGAGTGGTAGCGGCAAAACGACTCTATCCCGATTTGTTGCCTGGATGAATGGATTGAAGGTCTTCCAGATTAAGGTACACGGAAGGTACTCAGCGGAAGATTTTGATGAGGATCTAAGGAATGTTCTTCGAAGAGCGGGATGCAAGGGAGAGAAGATTTGTTTCATCATGGACGAGTCAAACGTATTGGATTCGGGTTTTCTTGAACGCATGAACACTCTTCTCGCCAATGCGGAAGTCCCTGGCCTGTTCGAGGGCGACGAATTTGCCTCATTGATGACTGCTTGCAAGGAGGGAGCCCAACGACAAGGATTACTACTTGACTCGCAAGAAGAGCTTTATAAGTGGTTCACGCAGCAAATTGTTCAGAATCTACACGTTGTGTTTACCATGAACCCGCCGGAAGATGGCCTATCATCCAAAGCAGCGACCAGTCCCGCTCTCTTCAATCGTTGTGTGCTTAACTGGCTGGGTGATTGGTCCGATCAAGCGCTCTTCCAAGTTGGTTACGAACTTACCCAGAGTGTCGACCTCGACAAGCCGAACTTCGTTGCTCCAGATAGCATTCCAGTGGCATATCGCAGCCTCTCTCTCCCTGCCTCACATCGCGATGCAGTCGTCAATTCGATGGTTTATATCCATTACTCTCTACATAGGTTCAACCAGCGTTTGCAAAAGCAACAAGGAAAAACTACTTTCCTTACGCCACGCCACTACCTCGACTTCGTTGCTCAATATGTCAAGCTTTTCAACGAGAAGCGCGAGGATTTGGAAGAGCAACAGCGTCATCTCAACGTCGGTCTCGAGAAGCTTCGGGAGACTGTAGACAAAGTTCGAGATTTAAGGGTCAGCTTGGCGCAAAAGAAGGACCAGCTCGAGAAGAAGGACGCAGAAGCGAATGAAAAACTTCAACGCATGGTGGCCGATCAGCGAGAGGCGGAACAGCGCAAGGCTGCTTCGCTTGAGGTTCAAGCAGCTCTGGAGAAGCAAGAAGAGGAGGTCGCCCGCCGAAAGGAAATTGTCCTCAGCGACCTCGCCAGGGCCGAACCGGCCGTCCTAGAGGCTCAACAAAGCGTCAGAAGCATCAAGAAGCAGCATCTTACCGAAGTTCGTTCCATGGGAAATCCACCTGCTGGTGTTAGACTCGCTTTGGAATCCGTGTGCACGCTGCTTGGTCACAGGGTGGATAGTTGGAAGACCATTCAGGGAATCGTTCGCAAGGACGATTTCATCGCCAGTATCGTCAACTACGACAACGAAAAGCAAATGACTCGTGGTCTGAGAACCAAAATGCAAAACGACTTCCTGTCCAAACAAGAGTTCACTTTCGAGAGGGTAGCTCGTGCTAGTCAGGCTTGCGGCCCGCTGGTACAGTGGGTAGCAGCGCAGGTCAACTATTCTCAGATTCTTGACCAGGTAGGTCCGCTCCGAGAAGAGGTTGATCAACTCGAAGAACAGGCCCTACAAACGAAGGCGGAGGCCCAGGCCATTGAGAACACCATCAATAATCTCGAGAACAGCATTGCAACATATAAGACCGAGTATGCTGCGCTCATCAGCGAGACCCAGGCTATTAAAACGGAAATGTCGCGCGTGCAATTCAAGGTCGACAGAAGTGTCCGTCTGCTTGACAGCTTGTCATCAGAACGATCCCGTTGGGAAGAAGGAAGCAAGTCTTTTGAAACCCAGATCTCAACCCTGGTTGGAGACGTACTTATTGCCGCTGCCTTCCTTGCGTACAGTGGTCTTTACGACCAACAGTTCCGCAAGACAATGATCGACGACTGGGTTCACCAGATCAGCCAGTCGGGTATCAACTTTAAGCCTCATAACCCGATTACAGAATACCTCTCCAATGCCGACGAACGACTTTCCTGGCAGGAGAATTCGCTCCCAGTTGACGACCTCTGCACAGAAAATGCCATCATTCTCAAGCGATTCAATAGATACCCTCTCATTATCGATCCGTCAGGACGAGTTACGGAGTTCTTGCAGAAGGAAAGCAAAGAGCGGAAGCTTACCGTCACCAGCTTCTTGGATGATTCGTTCGTCAAACAGCTCGAGAGCGCCCTTCGATTCGGCAACCCTATTCTCATTCAAGACGCAGAGCATCTCGATCCTATCCTCAACCATGTCCTCAACAAAGAATACCAGAAGACAGGTGGTCGTGTTCTGATCCAGCTTGGGAAACAAGAAATCGATTTCTCACCCGCTTTCAAACTCTTCCTCTCTACCCGAGATCCTTCAGCATGCTTTCCGCCTGATGTCTGCAGCAGGACCACCTTTGTCAATTTCACTGTTACGCAGAGCAGTTTACAGACCCAGTCTCTTAACGAAGTACTGAAGTTCGAGCGGCCGGATGTTGACGAACGAAGAACCAACCTGATCAAACTCCAAGGCGAGTTCAAGATCCATCTACGTCAACTAGAGAAACGCCTTCTGCAAGCCCTGAACGAATCTCGTGGCAACATTCTTGACGATGATAATGTGATTGAAACCCTCGAAACGCTGAAGAAGGAAGCTGCAGAGATTTCTAGCAAGATGGTGGAGACAGAAGGTGTTATGACTGAAGTCGACAATATCACGCAGGAGTATAATATTATCGCGAGGTCATGCAGCGCTGTATTCGCCGTCCTCGAGCAGCTCCACCATCTCAATCACTTCTATCAATTCTCTCTTCAGTACTTTGTCGACATCTTCAACAACGTCCTTCGTCAGAACACGAAACTCGCTCAGGAAAAAGACCACGCTGCGCGAGTCAACATCATTTTACGTGATCTCTTCATTACTACCTTCCAGAGGACATCACTCGGCTTACTCCAAAAAGATCGCGTCACGCTTGCTATTCTCCTTGCACAGGCTTCACCTTACCCGATGGACAGGAGCATCCTTGACCTCGTACTTGATCTCAGCGTCGAAGGGTCTGATGTTTCTACGGACCAGAGTCTTCAGGAGATATCCATGATCAAGATTTCGAAAATGTCGCTCTTCAAAGAAATCATCCCCAACATAAAGCGTGAAAACTGGGAACGATTCTTTTCTGAGGAGCTCGCCGAAAATTTTGTTCCGCCACTATGGGGACCCGATACCGATGCGCTTGATCAACAGCTGCGGTCTCTGCTACTCGTAAAACTGTTCCGTATGGACCGGTTTGTTCCTGCTGCCGAGCGGTTCGTGGCGGCTGTGTTTGGTTCGGAGTTGTTCCAAGGCAGCGGAGACTTGAAGGAAGTTGTTGAACAGGTTACAGCGACAGCTCCGATTGCGCTCAGTTCCAGTCCTGGGTTTGACGCCAGCTACAAAGTGGACAGCCTTGTGGAACGGATGCATGCTACCTGTGCGAATATTGCAATGGGTTCGAACGAAGGATTGCAGAGTGCCGATAAGGCTATCAGTAATGCAGCAGCTACTGGATCCTGGGTTCTGGTTAAAAACGTTCACCTTGCACCATCGTGGTTGCAGAGTCTGGAGAAACGCCTTGACTCGCTTAAACCTCATGCGAATTTCAGACTGTTTCTTTCGATGGAATCGAGCCCAAAGATCCCGGTAAATCTAATCCGAGCTTCGCGAGTACTGATGTACGAGCAGCCCGCTGGAATCCGCGCGAATATGAAGGATTCCCTCTCGTCCCTGAGTGTCAGGGCAGCGAAACCGCCTGTCGAGAAGGCTCGTGTCTATCTCCTTCTTTCCTTCCTCCATGCTGTCGTTCAAGAAAGGTTGCGATACGCACCAACCCTAGGATGGAAGGGCTTCTGGGAGTTCAATGACAGCGACGTAAGTGACCCCACGATTTTTTTTTTGAGACAATCTGCAACGCTTATACTAATTGATCATCTTTACAGTACGAGTGCTCTGCATTTATTCTCGATACTTGGGTTGCATCCGTTGCTCAAGGGCGATCTAACGTAGCCCCGCAGAAGCTGCCATGGGATTTGATTCGCACGCTCATCACTGAAACATACGGTGGCAAGATCGACGACCGTGAAGATTTCCAGTTGCTCCGCGATCTTGTCACTACCTTCCTTACCCCTGCTGCGTTCGAAGACGATCATAGATTGGTTCCTGGGGTGGAAGACGAAGCGCTTCTGTTGCCATCCGGGACGAACATTCGAGATTTTGTCGAATGGGTGAATCATCTGCCAGAGCGAGAGCCGCCCACCTATCTTGGATTGCCGGCCAACGCCGAAAAGCTCCTTCTCGTTGGCTATGGTACGTGTATGATCGGGAATCTGTCCAAGGTTACCACACTTCTCGACGAGGGTGAACAGTTGATGGTGGAAGCGGCTTCGATTTAAATGTAGTTTGGTTTTCTTTTTAAAAATTTTAGTTCGATGCTTGAACATGGCGGCCATTAATCTTCCCTTGCCCTCATTATTGGGCGTTCGGGATACCCTAGCTTACATTCTCTCCGATTCATTTTGTGTTTTCCTATCCAAGTTTAGAGGATACCCCAGAGATTTCCTTGTGTGGCTATTGTGGTTTATTGCTGCTATTCCCTGTACATTTTCTGGCTCCATGCTATTTCCCATATTGTTTTTAATTATCAGCTCTATTGACTGTGATCTTTTAATATTGAGATGTATGGTTAGACTGGATTTGTTTCTCTTCCAGGTCTTCTTAACGATACCTGTTAGATGTGCCCATCTATTCACATTGATAAGAAATCATCTACAAATACTCCAGTCTCTGCTGTCTTCTCGGCTCTCTTTTCATCTTCATTCATGCTCTGTCCATACCCTTATGCTTCCACCCAGGCCCTCATTCATGTTCTCAAGTACATCTTTCATATACATACACCCTCACTATAAGTACGACACTGAGCAACAATCAGTCCGAAACTCGGATCCCTGGTGGGAGGTTGGTTGTAGATTGCGGGACTGGTTGTAAGGTGAGGAGATAAATGGGGGATAGAAGAAAGCCCAGAAGGAGCTGAAGATGTATGTTTTAATGGTAATGGGTAAGATATACTTGAGAATATTACATGAAGAAGAACCTGGGTGCAAGCATCAGCGCATGGACAGGAGCATGAACCTTGGAATGAAGATGAAGTGACTGGAGTATTTGTAGATGATTTCTTATTGCAGTGAATAGGTAGCACATCTAAATAAAGGTGACAATTCTAGAGTTCAAGCTAGTTCTGAACTGATTTTTATAACATCAACAGCTCAACGGTTAGTGATGCTGATAAAAAATAAATAATATCATTGTAATTCTTGAAGATAGCTCAAAGCCAAAGGTAATAAACTACAATGGCTCACGACCCATTTGAACCCTTGACGTATAGTTTCTTGTAGTCATAAGGGCAAGGGTTGTTTTGATAATACGGATCGACCGACAGAACAGCGTATCCAGGGTCAGCAGCAGCGATGCCAGACGGCCAACGCGGATTATCCCGCAAGCCGTCATAGGGAGGCGGATTGCCCTGGTGCCCCCATGAGGTGAAGGTAAACACGGGCCGCTTGGTAATGGTGATAGCCGCATAAGTCCTCGTGACTGTGGCGCGTCTCTCAACGTTCTGCTGGAGCCTGGGTGCAGCCTTGACCGCGGCCGTGAGCTGCGTGTCCGACAAGTCATGAACCGCAGGTGCAAAACACACTCCCTTCCATAACTTGCCGGCTTTCCGGTTCTGCGAGCCGGGTACGTAGCGGATTAACTGGCCGTTCGCACTCTTACCACCGTTCACCATGGCTGTGTGAGCAGGCGCGAGGAGGTGGGCTCCAGGATATTCGTCCTTCTCGCAATCTGACTCCCGCCGGTCCTTTGCGTCGGTCCAACCGGCACCAGCGTGATCACGTGTCCAGGAAGACGTCGCCTTCAAGTCTTTCTTCTCCGGACGCCACGAGGTGGTGGCAGCCTCGGGAAGACAGGTCCACGCCGACCACTGAGGCTTGACTCGGATTGCTGAACTGTAGTGGAAGCATGCCTGCGAGAATGCTTTCGGGCAATGAGTTGCCACCGTAAGAGGTACCGCATTAGGTGCGTAGGCGAGTGATGTTACGATGTACTCATCCGTTCTAGTTGTGTCGCTGACGCAGGATCGGGAGCGATACGTGTTGTTTACCTGGACCCTTCCGCTCTTTGGTCGATTTCGGAGGAACATGGCACCTCCTATTGTTCCCACCCCTGCCTCCAGTTCTTATGGGGCCACGAGGGGTTGATTGATCCGTCGGGTTGCCGTCATCGCCTTTCTTTCCACTGCCTTTGCGGATGTTCTTTGGTTGCTTGAAGCTGGATATACCACCTGTCACGGAGCTCAGTATATCGAAAACCTTTTTGAGGTCCTCCGGTACGAGGTCCGTCCCACCACACGGGCTGAGCCACCATTGAAAGGCGCCTGCTGGATCTTCTGATTTGGGATAGATGTAATTCACCATCTCTGCTCCGGTGATGGCCGCGTCTACCAATCCACTGTAAGCCTCGGGCGAGAAACAAGGAAGTAGACGTAAAAATGAACGTACCCAAAGTGATATCAAGGTATTTCCCCGGCCCAGGAATGAACGCCAATCCAAGTTCAAGGACGGCTTTGAGTGTCGACATGAAGATGAAACACCCAATCTATCGACAGTCAGCAACATTGATGCTTTCTGATATAAAAGTTGAAATACGAGGCAACATACCTGAAATAGCATAGGCATTGCTTCCAAGAAAAAATTGGCAGCTTCGTTCAAGGCCAAGCTATCACAAAGGCACTTCCCAGGAGCTACCACCTCATTGGATCCCGCCGGCTGTTCCCATGGGATTTTCTTCGCACCGGGGAAGAAAGCTACACAACCATAGTTATACATTCTGTTCTCTTCCTTGGCCTTCTCAATTTCATCGCTGCACACATCTAGACACATGCTTCTGGTTGATTCCCTACGGTCAGGATTCTGAAAGATTATGCATGTCTGCTTGTTCCGCCACCTGACGTCAGTAGAGTTATAGTAGTCATTGATATCTTCGCCTTCTTCCGGTTCTTCCGGAGGAAACCTTGTGCAAACTGCCTCCGGGCAGTGGCCGTATTTGCAGGCGAACTTACAAAGCCGGTTTAAGTCAACATCGAGCTCGTCCTGTGCGACGACACGCTGCGCGTATTCGCCGAAGGAAGGTCCCGTAATTTACCTGTTTCTGTACAGACGCACAGGGTTCTGGGCAGAATCCGTATTTGCACGTAAAAGCACAAAGATCTGCTGTCTCAAGGCTTGGGTCTTCTCCCCGCGTGCATCCCGTTCCGGAACCGGGTCTCTCAGGCTCGGCATCCATATCATCCGCTGTAAACTCTTGCAGGGTAACCGCCCAGTCAATGCTGCCAGCGAAATTCAGACTCTTCCAATCGTTCCGCCTTGTATCCTTCGTCGCTGGGTTCATGTAACTGATATAATCACCTGAAATATTCCAAGTAAATTAGCTACAGATCAGAGCCGATCTCATTGAGGGCCAAAGGGCAGGAGGGGCGGATGGAACCTTGATATAGCATAACATCTGTGTTTGTGGCATAGTCGTGGAATGTCCGAACACCACTTCCCCGTTTGATAATCTCATTAATCTCGGCCTGGGCAAGGTAGCCACCGGTGTTGGTGCATCTCCCAAGTTTTGCGTCCGACGTGGTCCTTGAGCCAGTAAATTCACAAAGAGGGCCCCAGCAGCCATCCTCGGCCATATGGAACGACCTTCCGTAACTCGATTCACCGACAAATATTTTGTTGTTTGCGGCACCGGCTTTGGTCACTACGGTACAGCCTTGGTTAATCGTGACAGGAGCGGAGAAAAGAGGGGAACACTGGCCATACCCATCCCAAGGGAGTTCCGGGTCTCGGTCAAGTTCACTGTCGTCCAGGGGTTAGCACAGGCCGAAAATCAATTTCTCCTTGGAGCTTGGCGGTTTCTCCTACCATGGCTTCTTATGCATTTACCAGACGGGCAAGAATCAAATGCGTTCGCATTGCCATAATCCCATTGACCATGCAGGTCATAAGTCATATAGACGATGTAGTCAATGATGGCCGTGATTCGATCAATGGGAAATGCCTTAAGGTACCAGTACGATGCGGGAGCGGCAATTGACACGGATTTACCGGAGGCCACCTTCCTCTTCAGAATTGTCAAGAATTTGAGGTAGTCAATGCCATCGTTCTTTTTCCCGATGGGTTTGCCATCGACAAGAATGTCCGAAGCCTATCAGTTTTCCCCGGGTTAGATGCATTGGCATCGCATTATAGATGACGAGAAGGAGGCAGACTCACACCGGGATACTCCCAGTCAATATCGACACCATCAAGGCCCTCGTCTTCGATAAACTGAGCAAGGTTGCTAGCAAATGTATCACGGTTGTCAATGATGGCACTGCGTATGATGTTGTAGGTGGCGGGCTCGGTCGAGTACGCCCAGCCACCGAAAGACACAATCCGTTTAACCTTAGACAGTGCCTTGAAGTCGGCCCATTGATTTCCCTTGTCCTTGATGACAACTTTCCAGGTCTTTGGATCAATCTCGGCGAACCCCCAGTGGATATGCGTGTAGGTGCCATCAGTGCTGGCATTCTTGGCCTTCAGCCAAAGGCATTTGCGCTCAAGGTTATACGATTCATAATAACCAATGCAAATAAGCGGCAGGCCTCGTTATGCGCGAGCGCGGACCACTCCGGCGTGTTCTCAGCTTCCAACGGCCTGGCTCACTTGGCAACAATTCGCATGTCACCAAAACAGGGGATCGAGGCGAGTCCCCTGCATACTAGTATCCTAGTACAATGTTCAGACTGCCAAGCAAAGTGTGGAACGCATGGCAACTCGCCTCCTAATTTCCGCCGAGGCGTCACGGTCCTTTGTAACTCAAAGCGCAGGGGGTTTTTCCAACCATTGAAATCAAACACAGACCATCTCGGAACCAGGAGAATGGCGTGTATATAAAAATCGAAGGAGATGCCTACAACCGCCACCAACGGGTGAACCGCCCTTTCGCAACCCTCTCCAAGTCAAACACATTGATCTCTTGCCAAAACATGAAGGCATCAACCCTTCTCGTCGTCATCGCCGCCGCCGCCGCCCCAGCATCGGCCATGTACATGACGTTCATGCCGCGGGAATACGCAGCCAAAAGAATCACGGATGACCCCTGGTACTGTGCAGAGACAAAGATCGAGCAATACTTGAATCCACCCAGGCCGACTGGCACTCTCCTCTCCGCGCTCCTGTCATATGGTGGCAAGCTGGCCAAACCCTGCACATTCACCGGCGCCGACTGGCTTGACTGCCCGCTACCAGAGCCCTCAGAGTGGTGCCCGTTCAGCACCGAGGCGCCCAGCAGCTTACTCCCAGAATACTGGAGCCATGCAAGCTCTGCAAACTCATGGTGGGCAGCACACAGCTCGGAGGTTGAGGAAGCTAAGGAACTGTGCCCGATTGGTTGGCGCAAGGCAATGCTCGAGGTGCTCAGTGGTGAAGCATGGTTGAATAGCACGATTGGTTATGCCTATTGTTATGATGAAGCACACCCTACGAGTGACCGACCGTCAACGCCCATAGCGACACCCACGGCTACGGCATCAGCTGGCTCCCGAGTCACAAACCACGGACCCGGAGCGACGAGTACTACTACTACTACTGTACCAAATAGGAGCACGAATGCAAGAGCTGCGGGTGCTGGAATGTGGATGGCTGCAGGCACAGCTTTGGTGGCTATTGCAGCGAACATGAGGTTTTAAGCAGTGAGAGACCGTAGGGTGTATAATTTGTACTTTCTTCATATCAATTGGAAATAGAGTGGATTGGTAAGGGACAATTAAAATAGGGTGGCGTTACGTAAACACCCCCTTTCCTAATTAGGCAAGAGCTATACTCAATTAGGAAGATTCATAGTTTTTCCGTGCCAACCTTGGAAAGAAACCCCTCCACCATTTCTTCTCTCTCTGTCCCTCAGTGAACAATCATGGAAGCAGCCCCTATTCCCAGGGCTTGACACCTGATTCCCAGGACTCAACCTTCAGGCCATCCCGCTCCCACTTCTTCATGGAGGTCATGGTTACTCAGTGTATCCATTATTTAGGAGGGAATTAATTACCGAACACGCCCTAATTAGAAAGGGAAGTTGATTTATATCATCATAAATACTGTCATTCAGCACATTGGTATGGTTATTATTTCTCCACAATCTGTCAACATAGGAGGACCATGTCTCAAATCATTCATGCAACTCTTCAGGATAATGCTCCTCCATTGCCTTCTTCACAGCTGCTATGCACTCCTCTTTGCGATACTTCTCCAAGTTGGGCCATCCATGTTCCCAGAAAATGTTCTTCAGCATTGGAACCATCCCGCTGTCATCGGGCTGGTCCTGTTCTTCGTGGCCCTCTATGACCCATCGCTCGCTTATTGGCAGGAAATCCAAACGTCGAAACGCGTCTTTCAGGATGTTGAAAAAAACCGGTACCTCCAAAGCAAATGCACCATAGCGCCAATCATCATCCGCTAGCCAGGGATAATCAGCATACACCTCGTTGTCAGCCGCATAGTCGTTGAATCGAATCCAGTCGGGGCAATCAATGAAGTAGACAACTCCTAGGTCTGTGTCCAGAAGATAGGCATCATTATACCGTCCGCCAAATGTGAGACCAATTACCTCAGGAGGCACTGGTTCAAGTGCATCTTCTGAGCATACCCTCGCAGCATTTGGTCCCTTTAGTGGATCACGGGCAATTCTATCGCTCAGACGAACCCAGTCCGCAAAGAAGCATCTTGGGGAGCCGTGTGCTTGGAGATCATGTTGAATATAAGGCAGACGACGGAGGAGCTCAATGACTTCATCAGACTTTCCCAGGCTTCGCATGCTCTCCACTGTAATGGAGGGCCATCCTCCCTCTGGAGGTTCTATGATTGCCGACTCATCGAGGTACATTGCCGTGAGAAATTTGTAGTAGTCGCGGATGGCATCGATACAGGTATCCCGCGAATAAGAGATGTCGTCTAACTCGAGCATCGTGGCAAGGTTGAGAAGAATCTAAATCGCACTTGTCGCAGCACAAATACCAGCGGGAAAGGAGCCGTCTGTTGGAGGATGTCAGCTTGAAAGCCTTCTTGCCGAAATTGCGCTGCGCAGAAACAAAGCCCACCTACGTGTCCGAGCGAGTCGCCAATATCAATTTTTCGCCCGAGCGAGAGGCGGATGATTCTCTCAGGACCTTGACAGGTGGGGGAATAAAATCTTGGGAGTCAGGATCATCACCCAAGAGAGTCTCCGGGTTTAACTATGGTCTCGCACTAAAATATGCCAGTTGCGCTGTCCCGGCTTCCGAGGACAGGGTACCAGGTGCACGCCCACAGAACTTCAATGATCAATCGTGAGTTTTCTTGCTGCCTGGAACCAAGTCTGGATGTATAAAAGCACTACCCAGCCCTTAAGGGGGAATTGCTATTCTATCCCAACATCCCTTGGACGCCATCAGGGCAGATATTACCAGACAGGATCCGGCGAGAGGCGCTGAAGCCTACTGTGCAAAGAGGGAATCAATCGGCACCTCAGATCGGTACAGAGCACAGAGCACGACGAGTACTCCTTACTGCAGCGGAAATGATCAATGCACACACAGCAAGGAATATAATACCGCGGCCCTTCCCCAGTGCCATGGTGGGAGTAGTTGCCTTCAATTTAGCGAGAGCGGGCCTCTGGGGCCCTATCTTTCACTGGAACTGCCTATCTAGGTATGTACATACCTACTACGGAGTAGTATAGAGGTACATTAGGTATGTAGTTAAGGAGGTACCTTGTAATAGTAGTATCTAATCTCGTCTCCAATTAGTACGGCGGAGGATTTGAAGTAAGACACTCCATCGCCCAGACCACATTGCCATACAGCAGGGTTCATGCCCTCGCAGCTACCCCTGGATGTTCCTGCGTCCGTTCCGTGGCTACAATGATCTGATCTAACTGCGCGATCTCCCGCTTGACCACTGAACGTTGTCGCTGTTTCTTAAGTTACCGCCTTGATCACCGCCCTCACACCAGAGAAACTCCGGACGGGGCTCTGCGGGCCGAGGCTGCTTGGCTCTCCAGGAACCATCACTCCCACCAGAAGGGCCTATTCCCTTTGGTGGAGCGGTTTCCAACACTGGCACCTTCTTTCTTTATGTTGCACTACTGGCCATGAAGCTGGCCGATGGTGGGATGTAATACAACCTAGACAGCGCGGGACGGCGACAGACCCCATAACGATCCGGCGGGGACTTCACGTTGACTGCTGTATGGATGCTGGTTGAAGGAAGCCCGTCATGATCGAAGGGACCTGATGATGGCTGAGCAGCGTATAAATCCGTGCCACTCCGGACCCGGACTCTGATGTCCTGCCACTCATTCTCCCCAGAAAACTCTGCTGCACCAGCATGGCTCGTCTCATCGGATGCTTTGTCGTTGGCTTCACTTTGCTCGGGCTGTCCTCGGCCAAGTGTACCTTCAAATGGCCAGCAGCTGAAGGGGACACATGCGCCTCCATGGTTGTTGACTGGAGCATCACCATGGAGCAGTTTCGCCAATGGAACCCCGACGTGAACTGCGAAGAACCCCTGAAGGCCCTCCAGGAGTACTGTATTGAATGGCAAGATGATGGCACGCCTCCTGTTACGACAACGCCAACGACATTGACGACCACGACCACGACCACGACCACGACACCCACAATAGCCACCACTCCAGGGCCATCTCCTACCCAGCCAGGCATTGATAAGACATGTATGTATGTATGCTCTTCTCACGACCCTTTTGGGCCTTGGTGATAGAACTGTTGCTAATAGTTCAATAGGCACTCGCTTCTACAAGGTAGAGAGTGAGGACACCTGCGAGACAATTGTGCAAAAGCGTGGCACATTTACCCTGCAAGACTTGTGAGTTCCGGGCCTTCCCTCTTTCTTGCACGAAAATATGGCTTACAAAATTGTTTCCGGGAAAAGCTACAAATGGAATTCTGCTATTGGAGAAGGTTGGTAATTCTGGAAACATGCCGGCCCCTTTTCGGAGCCATTTGCTGACTTTGCTGACCCTTTGATACTATAGACTGCTCGGGCTTGTGGATAGGATACTATGTCTGTGTCGGAGTCCCTGGAACACCAACCACAAGGACCACTGCTACCACAATTACCACAACTACCCCGAGTGGCCCTTCTCCCACCCAGACCGGTATTATCAACACCTGTAAGTTCAGTGTGGCTCGAGCTCTTGAAGGCATAGCTAACTGTTCCAATCAGGTACTCGATTTCATAAATCTATAGAGGGAGATCATTGTGCTAAACTTATTGACAAATATAGAACATTTACCCTCAATGACTTATAAGCATCTTAACAAATTAAATGATGGGAAATCAGACTGCTAATATAACTGTCCATAGCATCAAGTGGAATCCAGCTGTGAAAGCAGGTATGGCAGGGCATATGATGTTTTCTTCCAGATGCTGAACAGTCCACACGCTGACCCTCCCATTTAGATTGCTCTGCATTCTGGCTTGGATACTATTACTGCATTGGTATTCCTGGCACGCCCACAACCCGACCAACATCCACAACAACCAAGCCAACCGGACCCACGCCGACCCAGACCGGGATCAACCCGAATTGCAAGAAATTTTACAAAGTCCAGTCGGGTGATTACTGCGAGAAGATTGCAGAGAGTCACAAGATCAAGCTTGCAGATTTGTAAGTGCTGTTGGAAACTCTGAGTTATGGGTGCTATGCCGCCTCGATTTGAATCCAGGAACTGACTATTGGGAATTAGCTACAAGTGGAATCCCGCTGTCGGGTCGGGTTGCGGCACACTCTGGGTGGGATACTATGTCTGCGTCGGTGTTTGATTTCTTAATAGTCGTCGCTTGGCACTATGTTTCTGCTCTTGCTCTTGTCTGCTGAAGCTGGACGACAGTCACTATTATGCTATGGGGAATTAAGATCAGATAAGATCGATAGCCATAGCGTTTAACACTTTGGATCAACGGGAACTCACCACAGCTTTCCCTCATCAGACTGTCCGTGGATTCTGCTACATACTACTCGTACGGAGGGGAGAGGAGAGGGGGCCAGTGGAGGGTTCGTGGCACACATGATTTAACACATGAACACTGGATAGATGTGGAATCCTTGATGCTGCGTGAGATGGCCTGGAAGGGAAGTTGGGAATGAGAGTCTACAACTCTTTGCAATATCTCAAGGCAGATGCCTCATAAGTCATGATCCTGGAAGCCACAGACAGGGGTGCAAACAGTCTTGTGTGCCCAGGCGGTGTGTGGAGTCGCGATAAATACTCCGTGCTTGCGTCTCACGGCATTATGGCGTTTCCCCTGACCACTGGCAACAAGATTATTTCTCTTTTAACAAGGGGATTCATTTCGTAGACGTGACCATCTCATGCTTCATATACACCCTCGTTGTCAGTACGGCGGCACCCAGGAACAATCAACTCGAAACAATCAATTCAGATGTACGGAAGGATGAGATGGTGTACACAAAATGAATCCCCTGTTGGAAGAGAAATATTCTCGTTGGCCAGGGAAAACGCCATGCTGCTGAGAGACACAAGCACAGAGTATTTATCTTGAGCATTAGCACTGCCCACGCACGCAAGACCGTGCACCCTGTCTGTGGCTTCCAGGATCATAACCTATGAGGTATCTGCTCTAAGATATTGCAAAGAGGTGTCTGTCATCAAGATACCCTACTTCCCAACCCTTCCAGCATCTCACGCAGCGTCAAGGATTCCACATTTATCCAGTGTTCAAGTGTTCATCATGTGTGCCACGAACCGTCCACTGGCCCCTCCCCTCTCCCCAGCTTGCACGAGTGGCAGATTCCACAGATAGTCTGCAGATCAGCCTCATCTGTGCAGGATGCCTGCTTTTTGCTTTGCTCCTTTCCCCCGGCAGACGGGGACGATCGAGAAGAGGACAGTCTGTCTGGCATCATGATGATGCGCATATCCAAACGACAACTTAACTTACTCCACCAGATCAGCGACCACGAAACGAGAGGAACCGAGTTTATCCCTCACGAGACGGACCCCAGGAAGAGGGGGGAACCGCCCAGTGCATCGTCATTTGTTGAAGATCGTTTGCTTCTTGGCGCGGTTGACTCAAGCGTTTTGGAATTTTGGCTCCGATTGCTGTTGAAATCTTCTGAAACTGAGTGGTGCGCAAGCCTGTCACACGCGATCGATGCTTGCATTTGCTTGGGCTGAGGAGGCGCTTTTTTTTTTGTTCCGTTGTTTCGTTTCAGGATTAGTTCCGTTGGCAAGAGTCTGGGTTGGCGATTCGCTCGTCTTCTCAACCTTCTTTTGCAGCCTCTTTGCTTTTTTTTTCTCCGTTCTCGCCCGCTGGTCGCGGTGGATTGGTTGGTGGATGGGTGCCGCGGGTGGTTGCGTGTTGGCTGCTGGCGCCGCACCAAACTGATGGCGGCAACAGAGCGAGGATGGGAAAAGAGGGGGCCAGATTTCTTGTCAGAGCTGAATACGAAAGTCTGAAGACCGCTGTCCAGTGTCTGGTGAGGTGATGACCGTTGTTGGTGGGTGTTGGGGGCGGATTTTTCTCGTCTGTTGTTGACGACGACGCCGTTTGTTATAAACCCCCCGTCCGTCGCTGCAGCTGTTTTTGCATTCTTCCTGGGATGCTCTTTATTTTGCTTTTTTTCGATAATTCTTTCTTCACCGGATATCTTCTTTTTTAATATTTTTTATTCTCCTACTTTTTTTAATAGCTATAGTTACATATCTGAGATACCCCCCTGTTTACTTCATATGCTCCCTTTTAAACTATAAAGGCGTCTCCGCCATACATGCACATCCAATGCCATTTTTCAAAATGAAACGTCCTCCCGCAAAGCTGAAAGAGCTTCGAATGCATGTTAATCCTACTGACACGGCGATGACGCCGACGTCGTCAAAATCGATCTTGTCGCTGCTGGTGGGATCAGAGTCATTGCACCCGTGGGTAGTGGGGGATCAGGTCCCCGGACTCCTTATTCCCTTTGGTAAGTCAATTGATACTATTTTCTTGCTGCTTATAATTACTAACTGTGACTGCGTTGCAGCATTTCTTTCCACCCTACGTGCCAATCTGCAGATATCTGCCGCTGCCGTTGAGGATGTCTATACTTCACCCCATACATACTACTCCCTCGATCCAACATCCGCCACCTACAGTCCTCCCGAGCCTACTGCGTCGAAGATACCAATGCCGACTCAGTCGTCATACTCGGGCCAAAGCATATCCTACCAACTATCTCATCCCGACCCTCCCACAGCTCCCGCCGTAACCATTGCTCCCGCAACCACCGATGAAGAGACAGCCGCAGCTCTCCACTTAATCGCAGAAAGCGTCTCAGAACAAAAACAGCTCGCCGCCCGCGCAATCCTCTTCAACCCCGCAATCCTCGCAATATCAATCCTCATCTTCCTCACCAGCATCAAACTCCTCTACACGGGTTCCCCCAGCGACATGATCCTCATGCTCGGCGTATGGGCTATATGCAGCCTCTTCGCCATCCTCATCCTCCAATTCATGACTAGGAAATACACGCCCATCATCTCCGAAGTAGGATCCTGGCCCTGGCTCTCGCAGAGTTCCATCCACGGCATCTCGCACAAGCGCGACGAGATACTCACAGCCCGCAATTGCAGCGGCGAAATAGTCGCCGTGCTGGTCTTGCGAATTGCCAAAACGATGTCTGGCGCAGGTACGCCGGGCGTCGTCCGGCCACGGTCTTCGCGACGGAAGAGCTCGGCGCGCTGGACGGGGATTATCCGGGCATGGACTGTGCAGCGATCGTATCGGATGCAGGGCATCGGGACACGCCTCCTGGAAGAGGCGGTTTCGAATTGTAGGCTGCGGGCCCTTGATGGGCCGATGTTTGCGGATGATCATGCGAATTCGAAGATGGTCTTGCCCCGGGTGTTTAATGGGGTGTTTGAGAAGCAGGGGAGCTGGGCTCGGGCGTTTTTGGAGCAGATTGTTATTGCGCAGAGGGGATGGAGATGATGATGATGATGGGTATGATAATGACTAGATGAGCAATATGATCACTTGTCCTATTAATATATATATGATCCCTGCCAACTTCATCAGGGCTTTTTTACCGACCCATCTTTCTTGATCGTAGCGCCATTCTT
Organism: Malbranchea zuffiana; assembly: GCA_039700045.1. Taxonomy (NCBI): domain Eukaryota; kingdom Fungi; phylum Ascomycota; class Eurotiomycetes; order Onygenales; family Malbrancheaceae; genus Malbranchea; species Malbranchea zuffiana. The sequence continues at coordinate 1,402,548 of JARUPO010000002.1, forward strand.
TTCCAGATGAGCACCTTCAAGCAGCTGATTAGCAACAGGAGAAGAAAGCACAGAGATACGACACGAAAACATACCCAGAGCAAAAAATGCAATTGACTCTGTCCCCGATGTTAGATGTTTTTCCTACCCAGAATTGACTTGTGGACTGACCAGCGTTATTACAGAAATTCCCTACTTGCTCAAACCTCTCATCGAACACACATTTATGCCAACCTAATCAGTATTGCTGTTAGCGGTGGTGTAAAGAATGTGCCAATATGCCCTACCATAAGCCTGTTTTCGATTCGGCAGAGTCAAATCATAAATGTCATCACCTGTACCAAATGCATGACTGAGCTGTTTTAATGTTAGATTTATGACAGACCATCTGTGAGATTTTTATACTTGCCTCATGCAACATGGTATGACCGAAACCTGCTAGTTTGGCCATGTCTGATCGATGTCTAACGGCCTTTGAAATTCCATTGACGGTAGCACGCAAGGCTGTCTTAAGATTAAATGCGGAATAGACTTTCTCCTCTGAGAGCAAGGCATATTTGATATACCAAGCGCAAAGTATTTGGTTTATTCCGTCATTTGTGGAAGTGTACGCAAGGGTGCCTTGAAACCTGGAAGGCTCTCTGCAATCCTTGAATTTCTGATTAAAGGCCACATCCTTATCAATGTCGGGATCACGGATCGTGTTGCTGCCCTCCGGTGGTTCCTCGTATCGCCCAAAATCGTGATAAACGATCTAAGACAAGAGGATTATAAGTACCCGTAGACATAGAGACCGAAAGAACCGAAGGGCCGGAGGGCTGCCGTACTACTTCATGTGTTGGCAATGGCCCCTGTGCTCTTTGGTTCGTAGTTTGCGTCAACCTCAATACCTCGTGATAGACACCTAGGATATCGTCAAACACTGACTTTTTGAAAAACATATCCCGATACTAACTTTTAACCTTCGCGGGGTTGTACCCTTGCGTATATCGGGTTTGAAGATCCATTTCCAGAGATCTCGCGAGGTCCCTTTATTTATGGCGTCGAGGGCGGCTTCAGCCATCACCCGGGCATTTTCAACACCATTTCGCACCAACTTTTCCAACTCTGGCTCCTTTTCACATGAACCGTCAATGATCCACGCATGGTTCACACAGACATGGAGGCATAAGACGAAAGAAGTCAAGAAAAGAGACAGAGAGCGCATTTCTTCCACTCTTCTCCGTGTTTTTGGCGCGGTCTCGAGGTACATGGCATGTTTGAGCTGCATAGAGGCTCTATATATAATATCAAAGCCCGGCTCTGACACCAGGTATGGCGAATCCATGAATTCCTATCCAGCTTCGAGGCGAGCATAGCCCATCTTGCCATAGCGAAGCAAGGCCATAGACGGAGAGTCCGAGGGCGGTTTTCTCGCCGAACAAGGGAGAAAATCTTGAATGCATTTTCGGTGGTATGAAAACTGAACATTGCCCGGTCAGGAATGAATTGGCAGAAAACGGCTGCCCAGCCTGAAGAACCAGGAAGGGCATAGCACTGGCCTTTCTGCACGTCAGTTTCAATGGGCTTTCAGTAACTCCAGCGGGCGGACGTAGCCAGAGTAGACGATGCAACTCCCTAGATGCTATCATCTCCGAACTCTTCCGTTGGTAGTACTCAACGGGCGTAATTGTGTACTAACAACCATAGCGGCAATGGGAGGCCACCTGCCTTGAAGCTATTCAGAGCCATCAAGAGTCGTGTGGAGTCGTGCTGGTCGTTGGATGTCGGTCGCGGACAATTCCCAATCCGGCCAAGTGCAAGGGGAGCTTCGGCTTAGTCAGCAATCCCTGATAACGTAATCCACCACCGAGCGGGCAGCCAAATCACCGTAGCTCAACTAACTAGATTTTAACCCGAAATATCTACACCCACCACCCCCTAATTACATTAAATTAAATTACACTAGGACTAGGACATGTTGTTCTTCTATGCCCAAGAGAGCCACAATTGCTACATCGTGGTGGCGCCCGTGATCGTGGTGCGGGTGCTGGAGCAGCAGACTCGGGGGGTTGAATGACGGGCTGTTCAACAGCCTCAACAGGTGGAATAATAAGATCCTGAGCCTCTTCCCTAGTTAGGCCTCCTTCGTGTGCAATTCTGCGAGTAGATCTCTTGCGTTTTTGCTTCTCTTTCTCATTAGAATTGAATATATCCTGGTATTGCTTCTTCATAATGGCGGCGTTGACCATCCCATATTCACAGGCCTTGATAATTTGATCAAATCCTTCCACCAAGCCCTGGGGTGAGCTCTCAAGCCCCTCCCCCATAAGAGTCTTGACCTTATCCACCTGCCTATGCAGCTGACGGGGGTTGCTAGGCGTTTGTAGGATCCAGGAAGACCCTGAGTTGCTAGATTGACTAGCTGGAGGGGAAGGGGTTCGAAGCTGAATATCTAGCTGCTGGATGACCCGATCAGGTTCAAATGGGGCTATTCCAGTAGCCATAAAGCCGCTTTGAATGTTCTGAGCCTTGAAGGCTTCCGTACGGGCTGCAGGGTAGGCATCTAGAAAGTCTGCCTTCTTGATGGTATTGAAACCAAGCCGCATTCGCTGCTCAACCAGGCCCCCATATGCTCGCTTTAGCACTGCAAAAACACTGACATCCAGAGGCTGCAAGAGATGGGATGAATGTGCAGGCATGCACAATGGAATAATCCTATTCTCCTTGCAGATATGGTCAAATTCGGGGGTAAGATGACTGCCGTGCCCATCCAGAATAAGAAGTAGGTGAGTACCAACCCTGCGTGGATTTGCAGCTGGAATAAACAGCCTAGTAAGCCATTTGATTCCTATCTCATCTGTGGTCCATCCATTAGAGCTAACATCAAGTCTCCAGCCATCTGGAAGCCTGTCAAACCAGCCTTCCTGTAGATTCTGACCCTTGAGGATAATATAGGGAGGTAGGGCCCATCCTGACGCGTTGACTGACTCAATCACGGTGACCCATTCCCGATTTCCAGGCTGTAGAAGCTTTGCCCGGCCGTAGCGCTCAGCACTGGTGATGACCTTGGTAGTTGCACAGAGGCCCATTGCAAATCCAGTCTCATCAAAGTTGTAGATATCCTCAGCCAGAATCCCATGCTCAGCAATTGTATCCCCCAAGACCTTAAACCAATCCTGAATAACCTTCCTATCCTCACATTTTGCTCGCTCATGATTATAGCATCTGGAATAGCAGCATCAAAGCTCCGTACGGCGTTTAATCAGTCTTGAAACCCAGTTCTTGCCAATGCAAGGGGGGGTAGGGGTGGGATTCCGTAGGGTAAGAAGGTGGTTGGTCATATTCTCGACAAAGGCCGGCCGTGGGGGTATTCCTCGTTTAGCTAGGTCTAGAATCCATTGAACTAGCAGGTTCTCTTCAGCTTCAGTTAATTTAATTGAATTTGCGCGTAAATTTGCCCTTGAAGGTCGGCCGTTAAGTCGATAACCAAGAGTAGAGCGTGGCACATTAAAAAGGCGTGCAGCTTCAGAGATTGAGGATATTTCTCCATTTTTAATAGAAGATTTCGCGAGTTCAAGTCTCCCCTCTATCTCTATAGAGTTTCTTGCTTTTTCACTGCGTATTGGTGGCATGATTGCGCGTTGAAGTTATTTGATTAAGATAATTGAATTTGGCTGCCCGCTCGGTGGGGATGCCCGCTCGGTGGGGATGCCCGCTCGGTGGTGGATTACGTTATCAACCTCACCTCAATCTCAACGTCAACCTGCTGTCCAACCATCTGCAGCTATTGTCCAGTGCAGAACCAAGGTTGTTGAGGGCTTTTGTCTAACGTTGTTATAGCGACAACCCCGCTTTGCTCCGGAGCTAAGCCCTGCCCACAGGATGATTGCATGCTGTGGCACTGACCCAACCTTCACGGATGGCGTATAAAATCTCCGTTGTCTAAGGCCATGTTATACCTTGAAGATGAAGATTGGATCAGGATTCTCTGATTTCTGTGAAGATCTATATAGCTCAAAGTAGCAGCTGTATACGGCAGCTTTGCCCACTATCACCGTCTGTGATGTTTTGGTTTGACATCAATGAGACGGCTCTGTTTCTTCATACGGACCCATTTATTTCGGGGCGCGGAAGAGTTCGATACCCGGCTGCTCCGAGTGTTATTTTGCCGAGCTAATCGGTCAAATTTCTCTATTCGTTCGCCTATTTGGACAGATCTTTCTTCCGCTAACAGATCAGCTTTTATAGTCCGGTGCTACGAGAAGCGCTTCGCCCCTTATGCAAGCCTTGAGCGACGGGAAGATGCTCATAATGGCAGTGCCCCGAACGCTTTATATACCAGATATATCCTGGCGTCGTTACTTTTTAGACATCTTCGAGCGCTGCGACTCTGCTTGCGTTTTCTTTTCCATCACACTCTGAAATGAGAGGATTTGCCTTTAGTTTATGCATCGCCGCCTCGGTTGGCTTGGTGTCGTGCGCTGCTATCTCTAGAATAGACACTCATGGCGTTTTCAATGGCACCAGCATTCCTCAGGAGAGGAACCTGGATGGACGACAGCATTCTTTAGAGGCACGACGGTATGTACCAACAAAGGTATGGCGGTTTAGCTTGTTGCTAATTGCTATTCAGGTTTCCTTATTCCCGGTGCCCGGATCCGAAACACCTAAAATGTTCGGATGCTCGATGCGGCGGGGACAAATTGCAACGCGGCAAATGCAATAGCCCAGATTATGGATCACATGAGATTCCGGTCCAGTTTCCTCTGCCTTCGAACAGAGAGCCCTTACTTTGTGACTGTATACATGATGAAAATGAACGGGGCAAGCAAGGGTCGGTTCTAACCTCAAAACAACTTACAGAACATCAGCTCCCATTTAACCATTGAATATCTGACCACTGCTTACAGGCTACTCAGTTTAGAACTTTAGTCCCGATTCCATTCCCTCTACCTCCGCCGGGATTTCCTCCTCCACCCCCGCCCGTTCCGCCTCCCAAAAAATCGTGTAACTTGAGGCAGCTTCCAAAATGTAAAGATTGCCAAGCCGTTAACAACCGGTGTACAGAAGGACCGTCAGTCGGATGTCCGTGCAAGAAAGAATGCCCCACTGGAGACAAAGAGCCGGAATGCAAGTCCGACACTTGCAAACGGAATGATGATCATAAATGCACACTTGTATGTATTGAGAAATACAAATTTTTGTTAGTTATCCTGACTTTGGTAGGGTCCTTTAAAGGATTGTTCTTGTAAGGCCAAGAAGTGTCCAGAGCCCAAGGATGCTGTAAGTTGGATGCCGCTAAGCATTTGCCTTTTCTGACAGTATACAGCCATCCTGTTCGGACAGCAAGTGTAAACCGAATAAAGAACATAAATGCACCGAAGGCGAGCATAAGGATTGCAAGTGCATTCAAACCGCACGCGTTCGCTGGTACCGCCATCCGGATCCACAAATGCTGATAGTCATGCTTCAAAACTTTCTCCCGAAGTTCCGCCTGATAGAGGATCCGACGACGACAGCTCAAGTCCCTATGCAATCTGCTACTCCTTCGGATATTGGTCTTCCTGAATGTGGGAAGAGAGTTCTCGGGGACGTCAAGAAAGGATATGCGGTTTCCTTGAATCGAGATGGAATTAAAACGGCCGTTGAACAGTTTTGCAATGACCTTGATGGCAACAAGCGCAGCAAACTCACTAGCCAATATGGCCCTGATGGGACATCAAAGCACAATCAGGATGGTACGAAGTAGAGAATATATCTTATGGCGGAACGCGAAAAGGGGGATGACTGCAAGCCTGAAAACATTAATAAGAATGATTGCAATAAGGCCCTGATGACGATTACTGATGGTTGTGATACGAATACAGTCACCGCAAAACAGGGTGGTCATCTTATCTACAATTGCTTCAGCTGGTATGTCAATGGCTTTGGAGGCATTGACATATTCAGGATCCATCTTCATCAGAAGATGGAATACAAATGGTCACAGCTTGAGTAAGTGATCCCATATCCATTCTATGACATGTGCTAATTATATACTCTTAACAACCAGATGGACACTTTACCATTCAACCGGCCAAAAAGTCAGCAGACCTTCAATAGCAAAAGATCGTATAACCGGAACACCAGGAAGGTCTCTTGAGACGAAAGTTTTTGATCCGACAAATAAAGACAAAACAGATATTAGCTTCACCTACGGTATCTTTCCCGGAGGTGTCCGATGGCCCACGAAAAAACCAAAGAAGGGCACCGGCTGGTGTGATATGGATGATTGTCAAATGGAAGCCAATGAACGCAGGACTTGAACGAGAATTCGATTGCTACTTGAGAGGATACTGGGGAACATAATGCTGGGCATGTAAATGATGAGTGAACAGCACTCAGAAGGCAACTGTTGGCTGAAGATGAAAAGGTCAGCTTCAATACTAGAGTAGTGGAGTTCAATCTTCATCGAGACCAAAAAAACTGCCTGAGACACGAGTTAAAACAAACGGAGGATCATATGATCCTTTCGTAATCTCTTCCGATGGCTCAAAACGCGTATAAACATTGAAGTCTCTCGCCCCTTGAACGGCCATCATGGGCTCCAGTATCGGCCGTTGCAAAGGAACCAGCTGGGGCATATCATATAGTGAAACGGAGATTTTTCGTAGGCCTTGCATCGATGATATGATGCGCCAGACTTCGCTCCAAAGTTCTCGATCACGCACAAGTGACGTATTGTCATGTTCAAAATTTCCGATGAGCTGAATCGACTTGATACTTTGAAGGCGAGAGGGCAGAATGGTATGGTGCCAGGCAAGTATGGTGCGAAGATCGATGAAATCAAAGTCATTGGAGGCGTAAAGCAAATCGATTGATTCCGCGTAACTGTGAATATTGAATTATTAGACCCATTGGCAGCTTGAAGTTTGTAATACCGGGAGGTGAGTGAGAAGCCTCTCTAGAGCATAATGATATTAGAGAGACAGGAAAACATGCAGACATACATCTGTGTACAGGTTAGAGGCAAAGCGAGCAGCCTTGTTTTTAGGACACCGGGCTTCGGGCCCCCATACCCCTTAGACCATCCTCCCTTGCGTTTCCAAGAATGGCGAGCTTTCCAGCAGTAGTGACTAGCCGTATACTTCAGGCTCTCGGGTCCACCTGGGCAGGGCATAAAGCTCAGGTGTTGTTCATCGATAACCCTGAAGATATGTAGAAAGTTGCCGCCCAGCACCATCCGGTAGATAGCGGTACGGACTTCAACAGGGATTTTCGTCAACAGCCCCGAAGCCGATTGATCTCTCCTACGGGGTGATAGCCGAGACAGCTCTCGCTTTCGTTTCGTGGGGAGTGGACGAACGCCATATCGTAAATTTCTGCCCCGCCACTGACGCCAGCGATATCGAATCTTTTCATATATTTTGCAGATAAGCGCAAAGGGATAAACGAGGAGAAGGCAAGGTCCGCACAATATGGCTACCGCAATTGCGACCAGAGTATCCCCCCTTTCAGACCCGGTCATGACCGACCTCGAGGTCATTCCGAGTTTCAAGCTTTGGAAGTTGTAGTTTTGAGAGGTATGAGGCAGGGAGGGTTGGACGAGGAGTTTTAATATAGTGAGTCCAATGAAGGGACAGGGGCAGTGCAAGGCCGCCTTGCTGCTGGTGTAACAAGGATTCCCCACAACATAATTAACTACATCGACGGATATTCTGCTGCTGCTTGTTGTCTTGGAAGCACGATAAATTTCAATATGGATTTAACTGTCAACAAGTCACGATACTACAGAGGACACCCTGATTGCGCCGTAAGTTGGATAGTTGCTGAATCTCCCTAACCATACTATTCATCATTTACCACACTGCTTATTGACGATAACATGATTTCAAACCATGTCGAACACTCAGCTCCCCCATACTATCTCCTCATAGATCTTCCAGCTTAAAATTGCCACACAAATTCCTCTTAACTTTACAGCTCGAATCGCCTCTCTACCATCAAACTTATCATCAGCCCGTCGATCGCACGCATGCAGGGTACCAAATTCCCAGTGGCATCGAATAATATATAGAGGAGAATCGGTGGAGCTAGGTCGTCCCAAAGCCATAGATGGGTGTGCCGAGCTAATCGAGCCAGGAAAAATACTTAGCATGAATATACTCCAATTCGTTGTAAATAGGGACAGGAATCCGACGGAAGAACTTACGCGCTGTAGAACGTATACTACCTGTTGAAAATCAGACCACGGTTAGTATACAATCCTCGGATGCTCTTTTGGCCGCATATGTATTGGGGAATGACCTACGTCGCGAGTGGTGACAGTCTATATTCCCGGGTCAGCCAAGCTCACTGCGTTGAAAAGACGGAGCAGGGACCGAGTCAAATGGGGAGCAACTCACTTGTCGATGTCTAGACGCAGTATCGTTTGATTCGAGTACAGTGACCAACTGTCCGATTATCTGTACAGAAATATGTTCTGTCAGGAGCGTTCTTACTTGAATACCTTAGGCAGCAGGCTGGAGATAAACTGACGAGTCTCAATCTTTCTACGACAACCTGGCGGGTCGTTTCGTAAATCGATGCCTGAATTCTTGCAATGCCAGCGCGACGTGCGAGGCGGCTATAGACAGGTGCAAGGTTGGTTAGCAAAAGTCAGAGCCAGAGCCATTTCCATAGGCCTGGCTTTGATGTCGAGGGAAAAGAGCCAGCGGGCAGGCATTATTGAGGGAGCTTCCTGGGCCAAGGCACTCTGTATGTGCACATACCGAATCGATGGACGAGCTATGAAGAAGCTATGTTAGCGACGATAACTAAACAAACATCCCAGCGGCGAATACTCACTGATACCCAGGATACTGTCCTTAAACTTTCGTCTATTTGGAAGAAAGCAGCGACAGCCGTTAGCCAGACTCTCCTCTCTTTCTCTAAAGGCTTATCACAGTAAATGAACATAGAGAATCACTAACCGGAATCTTTTCGGGACGGCTGCCTGGCCTCTGCGGGTAAGGAGCGCCATTTGGGATTTTGGTGGTATAATGGAAGTAGGGAGCGGAGGGGAAAGAAAATCATGTCTTGAAGCTCGAAGGGCGAGAAGAAGTAGATAGGTTGCGTCGAGAAGAAAGGAAGTCAAAGGATCAGCAGCTTTATAATGGATGGAATTGTGTTAGCCCTCAGATAAAAATCCCCTGAAATCAAGTGAATTAAATCTCTTCAGGGTGACAACACAAATCCAGCAAAATTTTCCCTCTACAATACAAGAGGGGTCACAATGGCCAAAAGTTCTGCAACGTCATTCCGAGGTCGAATTCAAATAAAATCTGTATCATTGAAGGTAATGATAATTTCCTGGGGAGGAAATCGAGCCAACTAATATTAAGGGGTCTAATAATAGGGTTAATGCAGTAGGTCCAAAGGATGCCGATATCAACTCCAGCGCCTGTAGTGGTCACCAAAAAACAGAAATGGCAGTGTCTAGGAAATAAAGGTCGCCTCTGCGTAGAGGGTGCCTTCCTCTGAGACCTCAGAGTCACCGATCTTTAGCTTGAGGGTGAGTTTCTCTTGGGGCGAATACTATGGTTTGCGTCAGTACTGAAATCAGGTAAAAGCGAATTCGACACGAACCTGATATATATACGGCTTGGTGCCCGCGACGCTGCCGACAATCGTCTTTATGAAACCGGGAACCTCTCCCATGACATCTACGCGGTCAAGCCGCGTTCCAAGAGCGCCTTCAAGGGTAGCGCTGACATCTTTATCATCTTTGCCTTTGCCAGCCCAGGTGTACTTGACGGATTTTGGCTCCGGCCATTCATTCTCAGAGTCCTCAGATGACTCTAAATGGGTTGCTGTTGTCGGTGCTCCACCATAAACGATCTCTCCTTCCTTCGCAATACAGCCAACGCTGACAACCGTCGATCCATATGATGGCGGAGTGGTATATTCCATGAGGATTGCCGAGTACGTAGGGCCTTGAAAGTTGACAAAGTTCCACCGTGCAGCTAGAAACGCATTAGCAAGCACGACCAACAGGTACTCATGTGGGACAGGGACATACCAAGATGATGGGGCTTCATCCCTTGGAGGGCATAGGCAAAGAATCCCCTTCCGCCAGTGAAATCATATTCCTTCTCAGGCGTGATGATTGACCCCTCAAGCTTGCACTGGGGCCAAAAGGCATGTCGCATGCTTCCCCATGGATTCTCTGGATCGGTACCATAATACGTGGTTCCGTCTTTCCCAATGACAAGTCCAGGAGTAACGCGTTCAACGGTGAGATTGACGAGGCTATTCTCATTGAGAGCGGACTTGATGGTATATGCCGTACCCTCCTCATTCATAGTTATAGCAACATTGTCGCCACCGAACGAGAGCATGTCTGGATCAAACATGTGGTTGTAGACGGGGTCCGTGAACCACTTTTGCGGGGTTTCGGGATCAGTTGAGTAGAGCTTGGTATTGAAGTGGCAGGTTGTATGGAGGCCGCTGGCATGAGAGAAGAAAATTCAGCAAAAAAAGTGGAATGATATAACGTGTTGAGAGGCCTCACGCGACATTGCTGTAGATCAATTGAACCATGGCGAGGTCCCCTTCCTTCGACAGCAGATAGAAGGTTTGTGTCTCCACACAGGTTGATTGCATGGCAGCCCATTGCAGATCCTCCTTCTTTAATTCAGTGTAAGGTTTCGTTTTTGCCTGTTCAACAACAGACTGAATGGCCTCAGCACCATAGATAGGCTCCTGGGTTCCCGCGACAGTGGCCAACCTGTGACCACGAGGGCAGTCAGTAAACAAAAGAAGTACGGCCAAACTGTGACAAAACTTACGTTGACTTGAGCCAATTCATGATGACCACAATGAGATAGATCGTAATTAGCCGTAAAAATAGGGATAGGTGATGTTTGATGTCGCGGCCAAAAGATCGAGGGGAAATGGAGGAGCGATGATGTCGATGAGGCAGGGAAGAGGGATGCGTTGGCGCCGGCATTACTTTGTTCCGTGAGCCATTCCGATTGGATAAGGTTACGCTAAGCGCTAAGCGCCGATCTCCCCAAAAATCCAAATTACGACACAAGACGCAGTCGTTGACTTCACGAAGGCAGACTCCCTACGTTCCCGGCTGCACAGACAACAGACCCGACGGATTCAGCCTAAGCTGACGCTTCCCTATATTACCACGAAATAACGAGTCACAATGGCCACGAAAAAGGCTATTCCGACCGACACGATAGTGAAACTCATCGTAGGAGCTGGTCAAGCCAGTCCGAGTCCGCCCGTCGGTCCCGCTTTGGGAAGTAAAGGTGTGAAGAGTATGGATTTCTGCAAGGTATTTCCCCCCCGTGTGTTCTGGAAAATATTGGACAACGCGCTCAACCCACCGTTCCCACAGGAGTTCAATGCCCGCACCGCGCATATCAATACCGGCGTACCGATTCCAGCCCTTGTAACTATCCGTCCCGACCGATCCTTTCATTTCGACCTTCGAACTCCAACAACGTCGTGGCTACTTCTCCAGGCCGCAAAGATCGACCCTAAAGACGGTCGCGTGCGTGGCGGTGGGAAACCGGGCCACGCATCCATTGGTCAAGTTTCGTTAAAACATGTCTATGAAATTGCAAAGATTAAGCAGTCGGAGCTGAGGCTCTCTGGATTAAGCTTGGAAGGGATGTGCAAGAGTGTGATTGCTGCAGCCAAGTCGATTGGCATCAAGGTTGTGCATTGATCATCGTCAAGCTCAACGGTCTAAAGGGGAAGATGCAGCTGTGGCCACTTTGGTTTGAGATTCGTGGCGTCTCTTCATTGCAAGGCGTTCGAGGGAAAATCTGTTAGCATATGGTTTTTGCTTTGGGAATGCGCCATATACACTCTGACGGTGGCTATTAGAATTATGTACAGTATACGGAATATTGCGAGCGGAATACGATATGAGGCCCTCTCAATCTGGAAGCCTTTTCTTATCTGATAGACTCATATGAATGGCCCTCTATCTCGGCTGCTTGAACGGCGTTCCAGCTGAGTATTAGCTTCAGATAAGTCTGCGTGCTATCATCACAGGAAACTTTACCAGCTTATGGACCAGATAGACCAGCACTGATCCTGGTGGTCGATCAGGAGGCAATGTTTTCTAATAATATCTCTTTAATTCCAACGTCAATAACGTATCAAACCTGTCTTCGGTGACAAGTCTAGACCAGACAACCCTGATATTGATAGCAACCGGATCTCGGAATAATAATGATCCAATCACCGCCAAGACTAATAGAAGCCGCAAATTGTTCTAGAAGTCTGATTATCTAATTTTATATCTCACGTGCCTGCGGCTGTGATGTAATTTTGCCGTAACGATCTTGTATGTCAAAGTAAGCCAAGTATCCTCCCTGCAAACTATAAAGCAATGGTACCTCGTATCATTGTGCAGCACAATACCAAGTCCCTCATGTCCGCGGAAGAGCAAAAGATGCGCCATGAAGGATTCCCTGCATCGAACCAGCTTAACAGCAGGAAAAGAGCGTCATTGAACATCCGCCTGGGCTAATTAGTTCATACAACATCTTCAGTGGCGGCGGAATCTCGGGCGTCGATCGCATCGGCACAAGCGTTCTCGTACGGAGTAAATTTCCATCGGATCCAAATTTGACCGGCATTGCTTGACCTCCCCACTCCCCTCCCGCTTGCACCGTAATCGCGATGATTCAGCGCTGAGCCCCAATTTCTCGCATTGTTTTCAACCATATATACCTCTTGGGCCTCCCGGTGTATGGCGCAGTGCAATCGCATGCCGCCTCTAGACTCGCCGCTCGCTTGCCGTTCGGGTTTTCCTGCGCCAAGTTCCGCTCATCCAATCTATACAGGCTCCAGGGCAGCAACTACCTGAAATTGACTATCGACTGCCTCTCGCATCTTGTGGAAGGAAGAGGGTAATGAATGTGCCTGAATAGCGAAATCCTACTTCCTATTTCTTTGAGCGACCGAGTTACCTTATAATGTCCTCTGCTGCCCTCAGCTCGCCACCGCAGGACGAGGCCACTGGTAAGACCTGATACATGGCTGATATTGACCAAGGGTTCTGCTTGCTGATGTAGAATCTGATTGTAGGTGCACTTTCCAAAACGCCAGAACGCACCCAGCCGACGTCCGCCATGGCTTCCGCTACGAATTCGAACCCTCCGCCTCATCCGGACCAACCGACTGTCCGCTTCTCTTCCGTCAACCAAGAAATTGAACCGTCTTATAGCATTCATACATCCATTACACCTGCTGCAGATTCAACGCTGCAGGCTCCTCCATCTGAGGCACCGATGTCTCCCGAAACCAGAGACGAGTTGCTGTCCCTATCTCTCAAAATCCAGAAATCCCGGTTACAGGAGGCTCGAATGCATAATTTTTCCTTTGATCCTCTTTCGCTTCCGGCATCAAGGGTAAGTTTGACATCTAGAGATGCATGGTGTTTTCCGTTGTCGTTTTACACTGGTCATAATGCTGATGATCTCTTTCAGGTACCCTCGAAAGATTCAAGCACGCGAAGCATTAAGGACCTCCCGAGATCAAATGCCCCGTCTCCGCCCCCTTCTGGCCCGCAATCGCCCCATATTCGTCCTAATGACTTGGCAGAGCGCATAAGAGAAGTTCCTCTCAGAGGAACAGCGGGCCAGGACCCAATGACTCCGCAAAGTTCGCTTTCGAATGAAGCTTCAGGCAGAGACACTCGTCCTGGATCGTCTGTTGAGTCAGGCTCGAGACCCTCTACATCATCCGGCCCTACTTCGGCAAAGCAGTTTCCGTTGCCGGAACGACATGCTCCAAGGGACCCGGCTCTCCATAAGCCGAAGTTCTATATCGAAGGCTCTGAGGAAAGCCCCCCACCAACTCCTAGATACGAAATGGGGTCTTTCTCCTCTTCTAGACCTGGCTCCGGCACCGCTACCCCTCTTGGAGATTTGAATGACCCATACTCGCGACATCGTAGACCGCCTCCACAAACGAACCTTGCTCAGCTGGATCAGAGATTCATTTTTGGCGGTATTGATTCCAAACGACGCCCTCACAAGTCGCATTCTTCTACCTCGTTGACCCCGACCGTGGTCCCACGTTCTGCGAGTGTCACGGATTTAAAGGTCCAGGATAAGAGGACGTCCATGTTCGGCGGAAAGAAGGATCATGATAAGCTCGAAAAACCCCATGGTTCGATGGCAGAGTTAAAGAGGTTTTTCAAACTAGGCCAGAAGCAAAAGCGTGGGCAATCCCCTGCTTCAACTCCTAGAAAGCATTCTTCGCGATCGTCCGGCAAACATCCCCCTTTCCACGCTGCGCCACCAAGTGTTCCGTTTGCAGACGATCATGGCCTGCAGTCCAAGTATGGAAAACTCGGAAAGGTCCTTGGCTCAGGAGCTGGAGGCTCTGTACGTCTTTTGAAGCGGAATTCTGATGGTGTCACCTTTGCCGTTAAACAGTTTCGAAGTCGGCATGAATGGGAATCGGAAAAGAGTTATGCTAAGAAGGTTACGGCCGAATTCTGTATCGGGTCCACTTTGCATCATGGAAACATCATCGAAACACTGGATATTATCAATGAAAATGGCCGTTGGTACGAGGTCATGGAGTTTGCTCCCTATGATCTTTTTGCCACCGTCATGACCGGCAAGATGACTAAAGAAGAGGTTACTTGTGCTTTTCTCCAGATCGTGAATGGCGTGAGCTATCTCCACAGCATGGGGCTTGCGCATAGGGATCTGAAGCTTGATAATGTTGTAATCAACGAGCGCGGGATTATGAAGCTGATCGACTTTGGAAGTGCGGTAATCTTCAGATATCCCTTCGAAAATCATATCGTGATGGCTTCTGGTGAGTGCTAGTTGACCGTTATTTTCCTTCGTATCCAACTTACATTTATATAGGCATTGTCGGTTCCGACCCCTACCTTGCGCCCGAAGTCTATCAAGAGGACAAAAGATATGATCCCCGTGCAACGGATATCTGGTCTCTTGCCATTATCTTTTGCTGCATGACATTGCGGCGATTCCCCTGGAAGCAGCCGAAAGATACTGATAGTTCCTATGCCCTTTTTATTGCGCCTCCTACGCCAGGGACTCCAACTCCGGATTCACCGCTCAGGGATCCCTCCCGGCAGCGCCCCAAATCAGCCATTGATCTGCCGTCCGCGGCCAGCGAACCGCGAAGCAGCAAGTCCCGTGAAAATTCACCGGCTCCACGAAATCGCCAGCACTCTCCGCACCCAAGTGCTGATAGTAGGATCCACGCCAACGTCGGAGGCCATTCCCATAGTAATTCCGCATCAGAACAGGCAAAATTGAAGCAAAAGCCGCCACCTGCATCAGGGCAGTCGGGACAGCGGCAAGAAGTTATCAAAGGCCCATGGCGCCTCCTACGTCTTTTGCCTCGGGAAACACGGTTCATTATCGGAAGAATGTTGAAGATTAACCCTAGAGAACGAGCCACACTGGAGGATGTGTTATCGGACGACTGGGTCCGAACCAGTTATGTTTGTCGGCAGGAAGAATCTGGGGAGGTGATCAACGCCCCGAATCATCGTCATGTTCTCGAGCCTCCGTCCGAACCACCGCCCCCTGTTAATAAGAAGCAGCGTTAATTTGTTCTTTTCATGTTACATTTTGGTTAAGATTTTCTGGGTTTAAAAAGTGCCTTTCACTGCATTCCGGCGCTGGTTCGTTTCGGCTTGCTGTTGGGTAGTTTTGACGGGCGTTTTGGAAAGACACGGGATTTGCGGCAGCTTTTTGAGGGTCTTTTTTGGATGTCATTAGCTACACTTGTTTGTTGGAACCTGTATATTGAGCAAAAGGGAGGGCGTACAGACACCTCTGTTTCCCTTGTAGTTAACTTATTCCCAGATTCAACAATGAGTGGAAATTGCAGTTGAATGCCTCCTAGCCTTCCATGTTGCCTATATTGTGTGATCACTAAGCCACTTGTTTCCATACACAGCGAAGGCATTATACACTGTGATATGCTGCCAGCCAGTAGTATCCTTGTTACTGATACATTCAACATTTTCCTTGGTGACTTGGCTTCATGTTATATCAACAGGCCAAAGGTGTCCAATGTGGTCAACAATGATTGCCTTGTGATCCAACTCTTATTTCAAGTGGCTTCTTTTATCATACTCTAAAACTATTATATACTTTATTGGATGAAAGCCAAAGCAGTATCGAGAATAGGGCTAACTCACGCGCCCCTTTGCCGAATTGATCCTGTCAGGGGAACCCCTCAACTTTGACTTCATGGTGATGGAGTTGTTCTAGAAGCCATTCTTTGGGCTTCTTTATGGCTTTTCCATCGATCTGAAGCTCTGAATTCCCGGTTTGCATACCCCAAAGCCATTTCGAAGATCGCACGGACACCGCCGGCCAGTCCAGGTTGAGATATGCGTGTTGATTGGCAACGGAGCCGCAACGACATGCAGGCGGAAAGCTAAAGCCATGTGCTCGGGGAGCGTGGCTGGTGGGTGTAATCAAGTATTGTTTCATTTGTTACGTTACGGCGCTTGTTGTAAATAATGCACCTAGACAAGAGTAACAATACTGTATATACAAATACCATACCGAACCCCATGGTATGCTTCAACCTCCGCCCGTTCTCCGCTCCGCAAGGTTATTTCAATGACAGCGCGGGAGAGAGCTCCTTCCACTGCCGATCCTCCGCCGCTCACCGTTCCTCTTACTATCGACACAGTCCCGGATTCTCATGGCTGACTGCAATCAATGCCGTGCAACTGCTGTGAATGAGACTGTCGCAAGTCTCCCTGATCACTGCTGAGCTACCCCTCCTCCTCCGTCGTCGTCCCAATGTCGGACGGGACGAAAAAGGTTGACCAGCGTGTCAGCTATGGTGAGCCTTGAGATTCTCCGTTACTACTGAGTCTACTGCTCAACAATTACTAACTCCCCGTTTGATTAGTCCTGCCTATGCCCGATGGCCCTGGTGGGCACCGTTTAGGAGTCAACGGCCTTGCTGTGGACACGGACAGTTCCATTCTGTGAGTCTATCCACAGCCGCCACTCGAACGAACCTCCTCGGATACCAGTACAATAGCCCCGCCCGTACCTATGCTAATTCAGCCGCAGATACTCAGCCGGCCGTGACGGCGTGATCTGTTCATGGGATCTGAACCTTGATCTCCGCTCCCGTAAACCCGTTTCAAACCCATTTTCCTCTCCAGCGGATCCAATCGTCGATAATGAAAGCTCGAGAACAGTCAAAGCGACGACCTTCCGTCGCCAAGTCCAAGCGCACACACACTGGGTCAACGATATCATTCTCACTCGAAACAATTCGACTCTCGTATCAGCCTCATCAGATTCCACAGTCAGAGTATGGAGGCAGGACTCGGAGGACTTGGACCTACCACCGTCAATCGGCAACCATAGCGACTATGTGAAGTGCTTGGCATCCCCGCGGCCTCATGCTGACTGGGTTGCATCCGGCGGCTTGGACCATAAGATTTATCTCTGGGACTTGAATGGTGCAGGCGAGAAGCTAAATATCGATGTTCAAGAGGGCGATAAGACTGCAAAGGGCTCTGTGTATGCTTTGGGCGCGAAGGGTGCCATCCTGGCCAGTGGTGGCCCCGACAGCGTGGTGCGCGTGTGGGACTCTGTCTCTGGAAAGCTGATAACAAAATTCGCTGGTCATACGGATAATGTGCGCAGTATATTGGTCAATCAGGATGCGGACACTATTATCACGGCCTCTTCCGACCAGACAGTCAAAGTGTGGTCAATGACGGCTGGAAGATGTATGCATACCCTTACCATGCATAACGACAGCATCTGGTCCTTATATTCGGATGATCCACGACTCTCTGTATTTTACTCGAGCGACAGGTCTGGATTGGTTGCTAAAACAGATACAAGGGGTGCAGCGGATGTTGATCAGGGCATCTGTGTCGCTGCGCTGCAGGAAACTGAGGGAGTAGTGAAGGTAGTGGCTGCTGGCGATTACATATGGACTGCGACGCCAAAGTCCAACATCAATCGTTGGAACAACGTTGATCTTAGCCCAGACATCGATCTGACACCTACGTCGCCTTCGCATCGCCATACCTCTAGTACTGCCTCTCGACGGAGCACTAATGTTTATCCTACGATCGATGAATATCCTAGAGAACCAAACCCACGTATTGTTCCGCAAAGCTCGATCCTCGTTTTATCGAATACAGCACCCTTCACGGACACACGTCAGGAGACTGATCCTTCTGTGAAAGAATCCCTCATCAGCAGCGATGTCGACCCGGAATTACAGGGGATTGAGATCGTTACCCCGATCAGGTCTTCGCCAGAAGAGACGATTAGGGGTCAAAACGGGCTCGTGAAACATCTCATGCTGAATGATAGGAAGTCGGCCCTCACCCAAGACACTGCTGGAGAGGTTACTTTATGGGATTTATTAAAGGCAAGCTGCAATTGGGCTGTCACTGTCGACTCAGAGTTATTAACCCTCGCCTAGTGTATACCCGTTAAATCGTTTGGCAAGCGACCTCTTGATGACGTTGCTTCGGAACTCAACACCACCCAGATGGTTGCCAATTGGTGCTCACTAGCGACTAGAACAGGGAAATTATCTGTGATCCTTGAAAAAAACCGTTGTTTTGACGGAGAGATATATGCGGACGAAGTCGGTTTGACAGATTTGAGCTCGTTCAAAGAAGACCAGAGAAGTAGGTATCCGAATCTGTTGGTTCCTGCTGTGGTTCAAATTAACAATCACGTCCTTTATTTTAGTAAATCTCGGGAAATGGATTCTGCGCTACTTGTTTACCGGACTTATTGAAGAAGAAACGAAACGAGATGCCGAATACCGATCCGTTATACAGAAGAAAGCGGAGGAGTCGCTCGCACCGCGTCGACCTGATGCACCACATGCCATCGACATTCCCAAGGCGAACAATAGCTCGGGACGACAGGCATACCTCGGGTCTTCCTATGGCAGCCAGAGAGGGTTTGGCAACAGTTTTAACCCCCCAGCAACCCCTGGGCTGGGGATCGGGCTCGCCACACCTTTGCCCCAACCATCCATTTCTGAAAATGCCGTTTCGAACCCACTCAGTTCAGCGATCAGTGAGAACGAGACTGCGAGTGATTATTTTTTCCCTCCTACGCTGTCCCATGGTCTCGGTTCTTCTGCTACTTCTGACGTGAATACAAAGTCGCCGCTTGCATCAGAAGACCAGTCGACCACGGCCCTACCTGTGCTCTCTCCGTCAGAACCAGAGAAAGAAGATAAGCCAAGACGCAGTGGCTCCTTTTTTGGGAAGAAATTCCAGATGTCCTTTCCAAAGAAATTGGGGAGGACCTCCACAGACGCAAAGCCAATTGCAGAAGATAAAGTTGAAGAACCGGAAAAGCCTCCCGAGAAAGAGGAGATTGCTGGTACAAGTTTCCGTGCCGTCATTGACGAAATCAGAGGTCAATATGATAGGCTATTATCGGAACGTCCAGGACAGCCCTTGGAGTCGCTCATTACTCCAAGCCCGGTGAGCGAGACACCAGTGTTATCGCTTCCGCCGGACACGGCCATTCTTATCCAGGAAGATGGGCCAGCTCTTGCTGTGGCTCGCGATCTTTATCGGGGCACAATAGCCACTGTTCGTCACGACGTTGATACGGTTGAGAAGGCTGCACCTAAGTGGTTGGGAGAGTATCTATTGCAGGTCAGTGACAAGCTCCGGAAGAAACCTTGTTGAATTCGAAAGGTTCCTTTTGTGAGGGCGAACTGTTCACTGACCTGTTTGGATAGAGCAAAATGCCATCAAAAGAAGTGGTGAAGGTTGCGTTTATTTTGAAACCCTGGAATGACCTTCTCCCTCCCGTCATAATACCCGACCCGTAAGTGCTTATTCCTGCAATATAATATAATCCGGAAGACTGGTCCAAATTTACTTTGAACAGAAACAACCCTGCCGGCTCCCGTCTAAACGCAAATCGCATGCTTCGCGCAAAGAAAGTTCTTGCATACGTTGCCGAACGCCTTGATGCAGAGTACCACGAAGACCCGGAATCGCCGCTCAAACCCGAGGAATATCTAGAGCTCTACTGTCAGGGCACTGTACGTAACTGATAGAAGTCCTTTCATCTCTGCATTATACTGACCATGCGGGGCTCCCAGTTGATCCATCCAAATATGACACTCGCCACAATGCGTACCTACGTCTGGCGCACCGGTAACGACATGGTCCTCCACTACAAAGCAAACGGCAAGCGGGAGATCCCAATCCGTCAATCAGAAGAATCGACCCGTGATGTATCTGGCTCGGAATCCGGAAAGAAACTGAGCCAGGATCTGAGAGACAGGAGCAGCTTTGCGCCACGACCATCTATAGCGTTGGCTGACGCTTCGGGAATTCCTAGCAATGGTAATACCCCCGGTACTCTGCAAGCGCCTGCGACTGCGGGCTCAGCTTCCCCAGCTTCCCACTCGCAGGCCGCATCCACGAATGGGCTGTGAAAGCAGTAAACAGTGAAGATAATTCTTACGCCACTTGGAAGCGAATAGAATGCATTTTAGAGCCCTCTTCTGTTTTCTCACTACTGACAATTATATTATACCCTTCAGCCCTTTTTAATTTCAGTATTACTTGCCATTATAGCAATGACATTATTATTCTGTTGATCTTTGAAATCCTTTGGTGAGTGAGGAGGCTGCCGCAGAGCTGGGAGCACAAGGTGGAAGGTCAAGGAAATAGTCTCTAGATTGTCTATATATTCTTTACGTTGAAGTAGTGTACAAGATCTCAAGTTTCGAATGAAATTGTATTACAAGCTCTTCGATTCAGCATCAGCTTTCGCCGACGCTCCAGCCTCCATCAAGTTCCAGGCTCTCTGGTAACTACCCAGGAAAACGGCGCCGCCAATGCCAATCCACGCAACCCGGGGTCCGATTCCTCTCCAAAAGGCCGAAAATCCTTCATCCCGCCAGATACCGCGGACGATATCTCTCACTCGCACCCTTCCTCCAGAGCCACCGTCCCCTCTTCGCGCTAGCATGACTCTTGTCTTCACAACGTCAAGCGGGGTAGTTAACCCCGCGGAAATGGATCCAGCAATACTGCCAAAAATCGCGCTGGCAGTTGCAGATATCGGCGCCGTTGGATCCCCCTTCTTCGTGTCGTTCTTCCACGACTTGTAGCTGTCTTTCATCCCCTCCCACATTGTGAATTGGAGAATGGTAAAGGGGATTTCGCGGGAAATTGTGATGGCGGTTCCACGGTACAGCTCGCGGGTGACGAGGAGCCAGCCACCTGTTCCACCATGGGCACTGGCGTGGCGGAGAGAAAGGATGTCTTTGAGAGCGAGTAATGTCGAACCGCCAAATAAACCGGCCTGTGCGCGCTGTTTTATGACTTCGGTGGGTACCCGGACGGCGCATGCGGCTATTTCACCCAGCGATGAGGCGAGAGAATGTGTGAGGACTGTATGTTGCCAGGACGCCGGAGTGGCTGTACCTGAAGAATGTGGTGGAAGCAGAAGCCGTTTGACGCCGTCGTAGACGACAAAAAAGCTAGCTGCGGAGGGTGCGGAGCCAAGTAGGACGGACGGCAGGCCGGCATAGATGCCCCGGAGCGTTTGGCGGAAGGGAGGAAGTGCAGGCTTGGAAGAGGCTGCCGATGAAGGGTGTGCGTGTCGTTGTCGGACTTGTTGGAGTCTGGTTTTGATTGTGTCGAGCGGGAACAGGGAGACGTCGACTGTCAGCCCGGCAACGGCACCGGCCTGCAATTGATACGCTGTCAGTAAGTCAAGGCCAATATATCGATAACGAGAGCGCCTACCAGGAGCGATCTGGTCCATGGGGACGGGACTAAACCGTGTGACGCATCCTGCTCCGGATGGTCGACAGCGGCCATTGCGATGGGGGGGAACTTTGCGCTTTTCACCTCACTAACATCGGCGCAAAGTGGTTTAAAGCGAAGCAAATATTATTTGCGGGTCAGCTCATGGCACCATTAGCTATGACTCGAAAGTGTTCGCGTGCCGACCTTGTCGAAGTTAATGGTCGGAGAAATTTGGCGGTTGACAAAGCTTCCGAGCGTCGGCAAGCCGAGGAAGTATCAACGTCATTGCTGGGTCGTGGTGGATGTTCGTGCAACGAAGCTTGACAGAGCATAGGCATTTAACTATAAGTGTCTGGCAATCAGGACTGGAATGACCGGATCATCAGCAAATTCCAATTGCGACTCCTAAACACACGCAAAGAACAGCGACAATTTGTATTGACGTAATCAACCCCCGAGCGGGCATCCCCACCGAGCGGGCAGCCAAAATCAATTATCTTAATCAAATAACCTCAACGCGTGAGAATGCCACCAATACACAGTGAAAAAGCAAGAAACTCTATAGAAATAGAGGGAAGACTTGAACTCATGAAATCTTCTATCAAAAATGGAGAAATATCCTCAATTGCTGAAGCTGCACACCTTTTTAATGTGCCACGCTCTACTCTTGGTTATCAACTCAATGGCTGGCCTTCAAGGGTGAATTTATGCACAAATTCACACAAATTGACTGAAGCTGAAGAGAATCAGCTAGTTGAATGGATTCTTGATCTAGCTAAACAAGCATTACCTCCCCAGCCAGCATTTGTTGAGAATATGACCAATCATATTCTCCTAAAATGAAATCCCACAAGACCTCTATGAGTTGGCAAGAACTGGGTTTCAAAGCTGGTTAAACGCCGTACGGAGCTTCAATGCCACTATTCCAGACACTATAATCATGACCAAGTGAAATGCAAAGACCAAAGAATTGTTGAAGATTGATTTAAAGCCTTGGAGAATACAATTGCTGCACATGGAATCAGGCCTGAGGATATATACAACTTTGATGAGACAGGATTTGCAATGGAACTCTGTGCAACCACCAAGGTCATAACCAGTTCTGAGCACTATGGCCAGGCAAAGCTTTTACAGCCTGGAAATTGTGAATGGGTCACTGTGATTGAGGCAGTCAATGCCTCAGGCTGGGCCCTCCCTCTGTACATTATCCTCAAAGGCCAGGTTCTTCAAGAAGGCTGGTTTGACAGTCTGCCAGATGGCTGGAGGCTTGATGTCAGCTCTAATGATTGGACTACAGATGAGATTGGAATCAAATGGCTGACAAGAGTGTTCATTTCATCTACAAATCCACAGTGGGTTGGCACTCACCTACTTCTTATCTTGAATGAGCATGGCAGTCATCTTACTCCTGAGTTTGATCAAATCTGCAGTGAGAATAGGATTATATCTCTCTGCATGTCAGCACACTCATTCCATCTTCTACAGCCTCTGGATGTCAGTGTTTTTGCAGTTCTAAAGCAAGCATATGGAAGACTGGTTGAACAGCGCATGCGGCTTGGATTCAACACTATTCAGAAGTTTGATTTCTTGAATGCCTATTCAGCAGCACATACAGAAGCCTTCAAATCTCAGAACATTCAAAGTGACTTTATGGCTACTGGTATAGCTCCATTTGAACCAGACTGAGTTATCCAGCAGCTTGATATTCAGCTTTGTATGCCTACCCCCCCAGGGAGCCAATCCAGCAACTCCCAGTCATCCTGGGTTCTACAAACACCTAGCAACCCCCGCCAACTACATAAACAGGTGGATAAGGTCAAGAATCTTGTGGAACAGGGCCTTGAGAATCCACCCCAGGATTTTGTGGAAGGATTTGACCAGATTATTAAGGCCTGTGAGTATGGAATGGTCAATGCCACTATTATGAAGAAGCAGTATCAGGATATATTTGCTGCAAATGAGAAAGAGAAGCAAAAACGCAAGAGATCTAGGCGCCATATTCAACATGGAGGAGGCATAACTAGAGAAGAAGCTCAGGCTCTTCTTATTCCACCTGCTGAGCCTGTTGAACAGCCTGTTATTCAACCTCTTGAGTCTGCGGCCCCAGCACCTGCACCACGCTCACGCGCTCCACCAAGGTGTACAAACTGTCATATTGTTGGCCATACTAGAAGAAGCTGCCCTAGTCCCATTGTAATTTAATTTAATTTAATTAGGGGTTGTTGAGTGTAGATAATTTGGCCAGAATTCATTCAATTACTATACGATGATTTTTGGCTGCCCGCTCGGTGGGGATGCCCGCTTGGGGGTTGATTACGTTGGTGAGAATGGGAGGAAATGCTGATGACTAAGCAGGATGCAGATCATGTGATTATCAAATTCGATCCTCCTCCGATGCACTCAGTGCAGAGACGCGCATTGCAAGGAGAAACATGTTCAGATAGTGCCTGATATTGAGGGTTAAATTCTATCACCATGGCCCTGAAGGGCGTTGGAAGCTCGCTTCTGCAACCCATTGCTGCGAGCGAGTTCAGTGAAGTCTTTAGCCGCCTCCGAAAACAATGGACTGGGGGAACAGATGACCATCCCCGAAAAATTGGTATGTCTCGAACTGTTTAATGTTGATGTTCTATTCTAATTGATTGATAGCGCTTGCGGTCAGTGGTGGCGGAGATTCTATGGCCCTGGCCTATCTCTGTAGTCGATTGGTGAAGGAGAACATAGTTCCGAGCCTGGATGTGAATGCCTTTGTAGTAGATCATCAAGCTCGTCCGGAGAGTACCTCTGAAGCAGATAAAGTTGCCTCTTGGACGGAGTCTCTAGGTATATTGCTGTATTTTCCTCAAACTAGCACCACTGCTAATAACGTACTAGGAATCAAAACCAGAGTCTTAAAATTAGACTGGCCCGAGGATCTAGAGAATCCATCTAGATCGCCGCACTTTGAGACTCTTGCCAGAAAACTGCGTTATCAGGCCCTTGGTAATGCGTGTCTGACGAGAAATATCCATGCCCTCTTTCTCGGGCACCATCAGGACGACAATGTGGAAACTGCCCTGATGCGCTTGGCCCAAGGCCATAAACGCCAGGGGCTTACGGGATCTGAAAGCATATCGACCATCCCTGAGTGCAACGGTATATACGGTTTATGTGAAAGCGGCGGGTTTACCAGCCTTCAGAAGATACTGACAGGCCCCTCTCGGAGATTTCTTCTCGGTTTCGACCCGGGTCAAAACCGGCTCAACACGCTGCGCGATAGGGCGGTGCATATTGCCGTCGGAGGAGTATATCTCTTCCGTCCATTTCTCGACTTTCCGAAATCTAGATTACTAGCCACATGTCAGGAGAACAAAGTGCCTTTTGTCTCGGATCCCACAAACGCCGACCGCACGCTGACTATTCGCAACACCGTGCGCTATCTGCTCGCGTCAGACGATTTACCGCAAGCTCTACAGAAACCCTCGATTACCTCCCTCATCCAAAAGAGCAGACAGGCCAAGGAACGCACGCAGGAATTAGCAGATTCCCTTCTAGCCGCTATTGAGATCATAAACTTTGATCTTCGGACCGGCACACTAATCGTCAAACTACCCTCCCCAAAGGAAATCGCCGCGCTCGAGCAAGCAAGTTACAAGGCAGACACCCCCCCGATAGACAAGAGAGACGTCCAGGCGATCGTCATCCGGTCATTAGCGGACCTCGTCACTCCAAGCGCAGACCGCAAGACGCGGCTCCAGCAAGTCCGCTCAGCAGCCGAAGTCATGTTTCCCGACGTGGAATCATATTCCTACATCAAAGCCGATACCTTCACCATCGGCGGGGTACAGCTGCAACCCATGGGATTCAAGTCTGAGACCGACAGATACACGGCCACAGAACCGCAAGAATTCGTCCCTCGAAAACAAGCCCTGCTCGTCGCAGCAGAGGTATCTCCAACCTCAACGACCAAAAAGCAGACTAAGAAGTTCAAGAAACGCCACTCCTCACCCAGCGGACCGCAGGAAAACATCTGGATCCTCTCCCGCCGCCCCCAACCCCGATCCGGAAACCCGTCAATCGCCAAATTCGAAATCAAAATTCCCAACACCACCCCTTCCAAACTCACCGACGACACCCCCTGGACCCCCTGGCAGCTCTGGGACGACCGCTACTGGCTCCGGCTCCGCGCCATTCGCGAAGACGACACCGACCTCCTCGACCCATCATCAACCTACACCGCCAACGCCGGAGAGACAATCCACCTAACAACACGCATGCTCACCGAAAAAGATCTCGCACGCATAAAATCCCAATTAAACAACGCCTACTCCCTGCTCCAACAGCGCGAAAGGGAGAAGAAAAAGAAGGAGAACCACGACAGCGGCCAACGGTTTGGATCTAGACTCTCGACCCCGTTTATACCGATTTATGTCCTGGATAGCCTCCTGTCTCGCATCGCGCCGGGGAAGAACCGCTTCACGCTCCCGGTGCTCTGCGCAAGTCCTTCAGCCGCAACCACAAATCCACCACCTCCATCGACATCCAACGAACCCCCCTCCTCCCAAGGAGAAGGAGAAATCTACTTCTCCCTCCCCTCCCTCGTCGCAGGTCTCCCAGCCCGCATCCACGTCCCCGGCGCCGACAACAATAACGACAGTCCCGGCTCAATCTGGCGAATCTACTACGACATCGCGTACAAGTTTGTCGATCCGCACGTCCTCCGGACCTGTAAATGGAATCCCAATGTTTTGAAAAAGATGAACGTCGTACGATCATCGGAGGAAGAACGTATGGGATAACTATAGATATTTTTGATAATTATAATAGTCTTGGAGTGCTTTTGGGGGGTTATGTGGTTTGACTCGACTACCTTTTTCTTTTATATCACCATGTACATCGTGATGCTTGTATTATTATACCTCCAGTCTAGACTTAAACCACATTCCGAACTCCGTTTCTTCATATTACCAGATATGCATTCAATTCAGCCTTTTACTCTTTACAGAGAACAGCGAAAACAACATGAAACTGAATCATACATATCCCATTCAAGCATCAAGGATTCCAGCCAACCAACTAGCCCAAGCCTAATAAACAAACTCCCTAAGCAATGCAAATCATAAAGGATATACCGCCTAGCCAGATACAAAGCGCTAATCCCTGATAGAAGCCATATTACCCCAATTCCTGTAGACGGAACACCACGCTAACATTGAACAAACCCTCAAAAGTCCTTCCCAACATGCCGTTCACTTCTCCAGCTCTGCAACGCTCACCTGCTGCGCCTTCAACCCTCCGACCTCTCTCTTCAGCCTCATATTCTCCTTTTTTACCCTCGCCAGCTCGTCGAGGGCTTCTCTCAACTGCGCCTTCAACGCCAAGTCACCTGTGCCCTGCCGTATGTCCTTGGTCATCTTACTTAACTCGTCGTTGAAACGTCGATAGAGGGCTTCATTCTCGGCACTAGCTTCACGGTATAGCTCATCAAGCTTCTTGGCACGCCGTTCGCTCACAATCAGCGAGCTCTCGATATCCTTTTCAAGCGCGGATACTTTGGTGTTCAAGTCAGCTGTGGTTGTCGATATTTTCTCAGACAGCGTGCGGACACGGGACCCAAGCATCATTTCGGAGTGAGCTGGCGGGGGCGAGGATATCGATTTTGAATTGCCATGAGCGGACGTTGGCCTGGCCTTGGTTGGAGAGGTTCTCGTGCTAGATATTTCACGGCCAATCAAGGTTAGTTCTGCTTGTAGCTTCGACTCCGCAGAAGCGATAGCCTTCTTTTCATTCTGGACACGTTCACGCAGCTGCAATACTGTTAATAGCTGCGCATATGATAGGTTTGGATATTGCATACCTTTTGTGGATTTTGCATTTTCAGCTTCCGGATCCCCGGGGTATTTGACGAAGTTGGCAGTTGTGAACGAAGTCCAGGTGATTCAGTGCCATTTGGTGCCGGTGTTCGCTCTCTAAGGCCGGTAATCTTCGAAGGAGAAGCACGTTCTTGCAGGGTATCAGCTCGTCTTCGCGGCCCTTGCGGAATTCCTGTTGGTATGTTTGACCTCTTAGTCGGAGAGCGCTCAGCGACTGAAGACCTTGGCGACAGAGGAATATTCTCCTTCCGACTCGACGCGACTTGGCGCTGAGGAGGGGATGTGATGCGAGGAGGAGACTGTAGTCTGATAGGAGACAAGAGGGCAGTATCTCTCCCTGCAGTTGATGGTCTCGATGAAGTCGACGGTGTAGGCACTGCTTTTAGACTTGGTGAGACAAGTGGTGTCACAGGTCTCTGCGAATACTTCTGAGAAAATAATGGGGCGATCTCCGCGGCGGGCAACCGTTTCAGATCGGAAAGAGAACTCCTCCGCTTTTTCCTGGGAGAAGGTTTCCTCTCGGCAACGGAGTCTTCGTCGATAGATAAAAGAGTCGGGGCAGCACTATGTGAACTGCTTGGGCGAGCCAGGTCCTGGTCGCTAGAAAAGAGGCTGTGCATGAGAGGCCGGTCTCGAGACATAGGGCGTAACAAGCTCTGTAGCCTGGTATCAACATCGGTAGATTTGGATCGCATAAGAGCTGCTTTCGTAATAGTTGATGTAGGCGCCTCTGTGTCCCCAGAAGAGCCCTTTGACTTGCTCAAGGATCGAATAATGGATGTAACCCCACCGCCACCGGTTTCAGTTTTACTGCGCTCGCGATTCAAACCAAAGCCAAATCGTTTCCGAAACGAAGAGTTGTTGGAGTTCACTGACCCGTTGTTTACTGATTGGGCTCGGTTTCGTCCATTCGCTGGATCATTAAGGAGAGTTCCTTCCATCGGTATAACACTAGGAGCAGTATCGTCAAAGAGGCGCTCGAAATCTTCAACAAGTCTGTCAAGAAGAGATATGTGCTCTCGCGGGTCGCCCTCGTCGGCCAGGATGGCAGAAAAGACCTCGGTCAGCGCACCCCTATCGCCGTCATTTCCAGAAGCCTCCAGCAATTCTGCTAATAGTTTGACAAAAGATGTTAGAGCCCGGCGGTTCTGAGGACTCATCTCCGTCAGGAATCTCCGAAAGAAATCTTCGAAATCACCCGGAAACATCGATTCGTATTGTTTTTGAATAAGCTGGAGCGAGTGTGCCGGTATGATCGGACCGAATCCTTCTTTCCAGGCCTTCGACATAAACGTCTCGAAGGCGACGATGAGCACATCTACAGGTGCTTCAGCAGCAGACTGCAATCTACTCGCATCTTCAAGGAGGACATTATAAAGCTCATTGACAGCAGCCTGATCAGCACGGTCCCGTGATCGAAGAACGCGGCCAACAATATTCCCCCTTCTCGACTGAATCGCGATGATATAGGAAGAAAAAGTCGTTTCCAATAATTGGAGCTGGGTTGTCGTCTCATCCGAAAGGTTAATGCCGCCGTTCACAACACGCGGGCTCTTCCCACCAGATGAACCTGACACTGAGCCTTTTCGCATACTATCAGTTTCTGATCCGGCGAGACTCGGTGGTTGAATAAGTATCGGTGCCGGTGGGAGTAGTACACGAGACAACGCCTCCTTCGGCTGCCCACCACCCCAGAAACTGGAGAGAAGTTTAGACGGGGATCGCGGCCGGAGACCCTTTGATGCCTTAGCGGAAGCAATGATGTTTTCAGCAAGGATACGAAGGACATTGAAATTCGCTTTTAAGAGAGTCTCGGTAAGGAAGGGATTTTGCGGTTGGATCAATGGGTGAAGCATGTTATGGACTGTGTCGTTAGCCTTGTTTCAATATTGAGAGGGCATTATACTCACGTCTTTTCGTCAAGATTGAAACGAAATCCTGCGGTGCGAATATTTCTGTAGAAGAAACCCCAATAACTGAATTTATATCCATCTTGTACTTCTCCCCCGCGACTGGTGAGATAGATATGCCCACTTCCACGTCTGTATTTGGATCCTCACGGTTCTTTGAATCGAGTTTTATTCTAATGGTGGACGGCTTTTTAGTCGGAGGATCTGTCGAATCGTCTTCATATACGGCGATCAAAGTCTTCAAATCTCCATACGTCCCATCCGGATTATGTAGAGACCACTTTCCACGCTCGCGATATTTTTCAGGAAACCTCCCTTCGATCTTTGCTTTGGTAATTTCTTCAATCAGCCGGTAAGCTTTGCCTTCATAAGTAGATTTCAGCTCAAGGACGTGCAGTGCTGTTTTCTGATTCGAGCGCTCGTTCCGATAAAAGTTTTCTGCTGCGATAAAATGGATCATGCGACCGCATTTGGATTGAGCAAAGCGAATATCAGATAAGTTGAGTGCATCCAAGAACTGAAGCTCTGGCGGGGCGGAATCCATGCCATTTGTCCCAACCGTGGGCTGAGGTTTATCCAGCTCTGCAAATAGCCCACGAGCGGTCAACTTGCTCTCCACTGATTTGGACAGTAAAATCAAGGAGTCAGAATAAACCAACATTATGCCAAAATCGCCCTGCGATCCTGTCCCTAATCGGTAAGGAGGCGCGAGCGCGCAGATATCGACAGCGGTAATCAATCGCCCAGACGGTAACGTGGCAGATGGCAATCCGGAAACAAGACTCCGTAGTCGTTTTATCCCTTGGTTTGCATTATTTGGCGATGAGGAATCGAGCGAGCAAATTGTTGTAATGGTATCTCGGGCTTTTAGCAGAGACTTCACGGCAGGGTGAACGACAGGAAGGGCGCTTGACATTGCATCTATCAAAAGGCTGTATCGCGGCAAACGTTGTATCGGTTCCATTAACAGGGAGCGCATTCTTTGCTCTCCAGTCTCATAGACGCGTTTGGAAAAGGACGAGTTCTGATCACTCAAGAAAGAATTCAGCACCTTGGTGAATCCCGTGTGAGCATGCATATACTCTTCGTAGGGCTTGGAAAAGTGCGGGAACCAGTCTAGGAAGCACTGTGCAAAGGCAATGATGCCCATTGGATCTTTTCGCTTTCCATTCGCATCTTTGGCTAGCGCAGAAGCATCAAGCACGGTATCCTTGGTAATATCTGCGAGCGCATCTTTTTCCGTATCCTCAAGTACCTGTCGTATAGCATTCAGAAACCCCATATTGACTTCGAGTATCTCATTGAGACAAGGCGGGAATAACTTGGCAAGCTCGTTCTCATCAGGGCTCGTACTCGACACTGCTTTGCCCCGAGCTTTCTGACGGAATCGCAGGGCGACATTATGAACCAAATCATACATCTTCCCCACGTACCTTTCCTCCGTATCTACCACTTCGCACATTGAAAGCCGGAGTGCCTCTTTCTGCGCAGCCGAAAGCGTTCTCGACCTACTCAGATTCGTAGGCTGTGATGGCGCGCGCTTTAATTTAGACGTAGGAAGAAATATCGGATCCCCCAAAGCCCCGATGAGAGAAGCATATTTCCCAAAGCGAGCCGCAAACTTTTCGCGAACATCTGCATCGTAGCCTGAATCCCGGGTATTCTGCGCAGGGACAGTAACAGTGCCAGGCGGCAGCACCAAATCAATATCAACCCACGGCACAATGCGATCCTCAAACGCACTCTTCAAATCGCGAATCACCTCCGCAGTATCCTCCACTCGCGTCATTTTATTCGCCAGATCAGCCGCATGTACTTCGTCAAATAACCTTGGTAGACGCGAACTCTGTTGTTTCCCCGGTCGCGCAGCCGATATTAACGCATCCTTAACTAGATCTGGTATTTCCGAAAAGCATTTGAGTAGACACACGGCTAGACCGCGATAGACCTCATCGCCCTGCTGTTCACGAGGCAGGTGGTTCACCGCAGCGTACAGCGGGGCAGCTGGCGATACCGTGATTCGGGGATAGCTATATACGCCGCCGGGAAAGATGATATGTGCTTGGATGCGCGAACTGCTGAGGGTCGAATTTGCAGTTGTGAAGGGCCCGTGGAAGATGAAGACTGAAGAGAGGTACGGGTCGACGGCGTGGTAGAGGGAGAGATATTCTAGCGGGAGCCCCGCGAGCGAGGTGGAGGCGGAAGCCATGATTGAGGAAGAAGAGAAGGAAGAAAGCGCGCGCGCGCAAAGCAGTTGCAGTTGCAGCGCAATCGATACGATCGTGAGGAGGGAGGGGCGGCTGGTCTGTGTTCACCCGACAACAACGTCCGTGATATCTGGCTGGCAAAAGCAGAGGCAAAAAGGGTTCAAAAGAAGGTGTAGCAGCTCTCTAGTCTCGCAGACGAATCGATCGGTACCTGACCGCGGAATGGGCACCACCGCTTCGTTGGCCCAATCGCTCTGGATCTAGTTCTAATTGTGATATGCACGCTCTGACTGGCCGGACGGGCCTTGTTTAGCCAGAAATAGAACGAGTGATCTCGACACACAAGCAAGTCATGTTGATCTCGCTCAGCGACGGTCGCGGGGCAAAAGAGGGAAAATGAACGAACGGGGTTGGGGGGAGAGAGAGAACAGGGCGAGGCGGCGCGGCAAGGTTCAGTCCTGGGGCTCCTGGCGGTGGATCACGAAGGAACACGACGAAGATCGACCCTATGGTGTGGGCATCGGACGTGGTGGCGAGAGGGCGTGATTGGAGCGTGGTGAGGGTGAAACAGCGGGATGTTCTGCAGCATGCCCCGTCTAGGAAATCGATAAACAAAGCGCCATTTTGGGCGACACAGCAATATTGTTTGTATAGTTCTTTTCTCTCTTACTCATACAATAGAGCCAATGTCCTTCTACTTCCTATGTTACTTTGTACTCTGTCTTTCCCACCAGCTTGAGGTCTGAGAGGTATTCTCCTGCGACGCCCAGGATTGCGGTGGCTGGCTGGGGAAAGCTCCAATTTCAGTCCCAGCTCCCCGCCATCTCCCTTGGCGTAATAGTTAGCTGGGTCTATTATTGCGTGCCGCTTCAATAGCATCAAGCAGGCAGGAACAAGGACAAGGGGCATGCTGGCTGCAGAGTGGTCGAGTCATGGCATCTCTTCTCATGCAATTGAATCGTCAGTTATTCCGAATTGTCGGAAGGGAAAGCCACGGAGAGAGAGAAGTTTGAAAAGGTAATATTTAATTTGTACGCAGAAAAACTAGGTACTATCCCATCACTCCCATCACGCCTAGGAACTAGGAACCGGTCATAGAACAAACATAAACAAGCCGCGCCTCTTTCCTGGTTCACTGTCCCAGATTCCATGGGACTCGCAAAGAGACAATCCGTGGTAGGGACATGAAATAAACATTCCCCACAAACACATCTCTCTCGAGAACCCTTGGTTCAATGACGCGAAGAGCAAACAAAGAAAATCTCAGTACAGAAATGAACAGCCGCAATGTGGCGATTTTAAGCACAGAAATACCCGCCAAACGCCAGACCAAACCAGCTGTCGACTCGCTGAGAAATCTCGAATCTCTTTGTGTGCTGATTTCGTGGTTTAAAGCGGCGACAAGACGAGGAGAGATGGCGTACTCGGTAACGTCATAGGTGGATATCTTAAGCCCAGCCCTATCGAGGAGGAAATGAAAGCTTGTCAGCCAAAACTGAAGCGTTGAATGTCGGGGTGGCCGATGGCACTGCTGATGATGCAAGAGGATAGAAACGGAGAGGGGTTCGACTCACCTTCTCCTTCAACTTGTCGTGGTAGGTGGAATCACGGTCTCGCCGTGTGATGTGGCTATCTCTTGATGAGCCGGTGGAGAAGATACTCCCAGCTCTCTTCTGGAAGCGTGATGGCGGCACTTTCGATGCGTCTAAACAGAGGTTCATAGCATCAGTAACGATGAAGAGCATCATAAGATGCAGAGGAAACGACATACCCCACTCCTTGCTCATATGTCTCTCAAACTGAGATGGGGACTGCGGCGAGTGCGGATACTGGGCTCCGGACGGAGAGGTCGAGAACTGCTGGGTATGCGGAGCAGATTCAGTCTTCAAGAGGCCACGGGAGTCGGCTGAATCGGCGCTCATTGACCGTCCGGTAGTTTCTGTATGAAAGGGATCACGCAGCTGGGCCGTCGAGATAGGATCACTGCCTTGCCGGGGTTCTTCTCTAGGCATGCCTGTACTTTGTTGTCGCTGCTGTGGTTGTGCTGGTTGTTCTTGGGTTTTTTCATGGCCAACTGCATTTCAGGAATATTAGTATATCAACTATGCGGGGGCTTCCGTGTGGATCGAGGGACACTAACAGAAAAACCGCTGGAGTCGTGATTTCGAAGCAGGGCTCATCGAGTTCCGGTGAGCAGAAGTCATGGTGACGGTGGTGTTGAGAGGGTCTGAAGCGACCTCTCTATCTTGCTGGATGTGCCCTTAAATTGATTGAAAGTGGACAAAACCTGCTGAAGGCGAAATGACGACTGCGATGATGTATAGAACTGGAGAACGAGCGATGCCTCCTTATATAAACGTCACCGTTCACGTCCGTTGACCTTGTTCTTGGTAAGCTGTCTCCCCGTGATTTTAGATAAAGATGAATAAGACGAAGAAGAAAGTGAAAAAAGAAAGAAGGTGTAGTCAAAGTATTTAAACCCCCGGAGCATACGTCAAAAAGGAGGGGGGAGGAGGCGTCAAGCCAGGTTGGGATAAGAGGTATCCAAGTATAGCGCCTAAGCCCATGGATGAACCATGTCCCAGCAGTTTCGCCCTCGAGGCAGCTGTCCTCCAATCCGAGGGCCCCGAGAGGACCGAGAGACGGTGCTCCCTCTGCTATTCGAGACGAGCCTAGAGGGTTTGGACCCAGCCCCAGAACCACCCCATGGTAACGGGGGGTCAGCCACCTGGGCAAAAAAGAAGTTCATCCAATATCCTGCACTAGACCCTGTTGGCGCCGTCATGGGCCTTCAACTTTGAAGTAGCGGTACATCCGATGTGGCCGTTGATCAGCAGCCATGGTCTTGTTACAGTTCGTTCCCCAGAGTGGCGAAAAGGCTGAGAGATCCTCCTCTTCTTCTCCACGTTTGAGGGGGAAGATGATTGGTAGGAGATCTTTTCTTTTTTTCCTTCCCTTCCCTGTCCAGCTGCTCCAGGTCATTGCTGTTGGGAATTCAAAAGGCGTCTGGATGGTGTTTCGTCAAGGGAACAAACGTCTATGTAGTGTGACGACTCAGAGGTACCGCGGTACTCCCATGGACAAGTCCAGAACGCTGCCAGAACAAGTACCGAATACATCATATCATCTGACATCGCGGGCGAGCTGCACCACCGCAAACATCCATGGGCAAGCCCAGAGAGAGAGAGATCGAGAGCCAACGCAACGACGAATGAGACAGAGTGGAAGAAGAACACAGTTTCTTGGCCGGGCTGGGGGATCGCATCTTCTCATTTGTCGCTTTTCCGAGCCAAGGCAGGAAATCCTTGTACCGTCCTCCAAGTCAGATGGTCTGCTGCTAAGAATCACTGGAAGAGATGAATTGCAAAGATCGTTAGAAAGTACAAACTTTGTTCTCCCTGCCATCGCTGGCTTCAGCTATACCTGCACGGTCTAGATGGGAGCGAGGAAGCACGAGGGTGGAGAGGGAATGCTGCTAATATACCCCGTCCATTCAGCGGAGACCCTCACTTACGACTCACCTGTCCAGGATGGTCGGGGCGGAAGAGAGAAAGGAAAGGTCATGTTCAAACCGGATGATATGGCGAACAAAGAACCTCCGGGATTCGTTTTTGAGAATTGAGATTGGTTGAAGAATTGATGGCGGAACTCTGTCTACACGCTCCAACTTGATCACAGAGAGCTTCCATGAACTGAGACCCCTGGGGCCTGTGAGATGGGGAGATCTACCAGAGAGGCATGTGATTCGGTCCGACCATGTCACCTGTATCGTGGCTGTGTCAGGAGCCCAACCGAGTGGCCGGAGCGACAAGTCGATGAGGTAACTGATTGATGATAGTTAAGTTAGCCCTAACGTAAAGGATGAAAGATCCCAGCTCGAGTCATGGTCCGCGTGCACATTTTCATTTCAAGAAAATTACTGTATGCGGATCCCCGATCCATGGGTGGTGAGGTTGGTGAAAGCTTAGAGGCAGATGAGCCAGCTGGCAATGTACACATGTACTCCATACTCGTACCTCTAGGCTCTCGCAGCGTGCGGAGGAGCATGGAATTGCCGTGCGTGGTTGGTAGCACCGGCTAGTTTATGCAGAAGTCAGCTCGAGAGGTCACTTACAGCGGAGGGGTCGTCCCTTGAAGACTTGACTCCTCGGCGTCCGGGTTTCACGAGGAGCTTACACTGACCACCAGCTGGTCTTACCACGGCCAGGGGGAAAAGTCTCGAGCACAGCCTCTTGTCGTGCCCAGATCTGAGATGGACTGTGGCTTTCATCATCGTCATCGTCGTTGGTTCAACGGGATCAGTCAGCCATGGACTCGGAGTCTCCACGTCCCCCAGACCCCGTGTCACTCGCTCCGGTCGCTCTATCAAGCCCAACAATCGTTTATTTTCCTAACCATACTAATTTCCTAGCTCTCTAGAACACACTCTTTTAATATTTAATATATAATATAATTTACACTCGTCGTTGTTGAGAAATCAAAGGATTAAGACTCCATACGATATTTTAATAGGGTGGGCGTTGACCCGTGGCGGGCGTTTACCCGTGGATTACGTTAATCAAGCCGCCCCCGCTGATTAAATTACCATTTGCGAGGTTGCTCGAGGCTCCTCATTCTCTTTACTACTACTCTAGTAAGGATTTTTCCCAGCTAGTCTGGTATATGTGTTACTACTTTTCATTGGCATCTACTTGATGTCTTCAAGCATTAAGTGAACTTGAATCTACAAGGTTTACGACTACTGATTTGAGTCTACAAGATAAAAGTTATTATGATGCCCCAGAACAATTTCCATTGGTCTAAAAAGGAAGAAGCGGAAGAAACACAACTTCAACAGATCTGCATACTTTTCTTATGAGTGACCGAATCCAATAGAGACAGGAGCATATAAGTTGACAGGTTAAGAAGGACTTACCTAGGCATTCCTCTTCATAGCCTCCCCATCATTGGCAGCAGTGCGAGCAGGCGCCTTGGAGGAAGCGAGCGGAGCGGCGCGCGCAGAAGGAGTAGTCATGGTTGGCCGGGGAGGGAGGGAGCGAGGGGTCGAGCTGGCACAACTGTCAGTACCTACATACCTACCTACAAATGGGACAGGCAAGGTAACTTACATCAAATGGCCCACGCCTTACGCGATCGGGTTTACGACCCAAATCAGAAATACCACCCAGCATACGAGATGGGAGAGGGAGCTCGCGATTTCTGTTATTAGAGATGGTGGAATAATGGTGATAATTGTTGGGAAGGGTGAAGAGGGGAAGAAGTAGTCAGGAAGTGAGGTTTGGATTTGCCAGGAGCGTGTGTCTTCCCTATTGGGACGTCCTGCGCCTTTCCTCTTTTGGCACTCGTGATTCCTCCCAGGTCCAGCTGTGAGGCACCAAGGCTACGTACTCATATCTACAGGTACTTGCATCATGACTGTGTTAGGAGCCCAACTGAGTGGCTGGAATGACAGTCATCAAGGTAACTGATTGATCTAAAAGAATGAAAAGAAAGATTCTAGCTGATGCAAGTCATGGTCTATATGCAGATTTCATTCAAAAGAATTACTGTATGTGGAACCCCAATTCATGGGTGAGATTGGCAAAGCTTAAGGCGGAAGAGCCAGCTGGCATATACACATGTACTCTGTACTTCAAGCAGCGTGCAGAGGGGCATAGAATTCCCATGCCTGGTTGGTATGTAGCACTGGCTAATTTATCAGTTAGTCTCAAGATCTCAATGCAAGAAATTCTTAGTCAATGAAATAGTGTTATTGTGAGATAGACTACAGAGATAGATAAATATAAATGATTATATCATGTCAGAAAATAGCCCCTGTGAGGAAAAACTCATATATCCAGGCAAAGTAGATCAGGCTCTTTTCGGCTCCATACTAGCTCCAAGACAATGCCCTTAGATCAAGCTGACTAGAGCATCAGGACCATGAGTATCAATTCTTGTCCTTGTCGGGATCTTCCTTTAGTTGACGGCGCTCTGGTCCTCGGCGAAATCGCAGTGGTGAGGGTTCTGGGCGCAGAACTTGGGCACAACTGGAGCAGCGCCGATACCATAGGCGACGAGATATTCACGGAAGTTGAGGAATCGAGAGGTGAATCGGGTGGTTCGCTTCTTGCCGTTGGCATCATTGTTGCCCGACCAGAACAGCTCAGCAAGAGCAGCGCCACGTGGCCAAAGCTTGTTGTCAACAGTGGTATCGTCGGATTGTTCAGACCAGAGAGGAGCAATACCGCCAAGGATGTGCTTCTTCTCTTGAGCAGTGAGGCCGTCGGTGAAGTCATAATCATAGATTCGTTGCCAGGTCTTGTAAGGAGCACACCAAGAACCGCCATCTCCAAGATAGTTGAAACTGGGGGTACCTGGTGGTTTAGGGTTGGACATAACATTGTAGCGTGGGTCATTGGTAACATATCCACCATTGCCGCAGTCAAGGTAGAAGAAATCAGCAGAAGAGACAATGGTATCATAACCCCGGCTGGTCAACTTCTTGAGATTAGTTAAACCAAGATTCCAGGAGTGCATGATCGTGTCCTTTGGGACCTTCGCCGCGTGGAGGACTTCAGAAAGAATAATATCCTCCCAGACAACCAGGCGCTTGTTGGCGCGTTTCTTGAACATGGGGAAAGCACGATCAACCCAAAGCTGAAGAAGGTCGTTAAAGGTGCGGCTTCGGTCTTCTGCAAACCACTTTTGAACGTTGGAGCTAAAGTTATAGCATTGGGTTCGAAGTTCATCGCCGCCAATATGGAAGAAAGCATCATCAAAGAGGTCAGCCACTTCACCATAGACATTTTTGGCAACTTCATAGGTAGGTTCGTAGAGAGGATCAAGTTGACCGGGATTAGGCTGAACAGCAGTATGAAACTCCCAAACATCATTTGACCACCAGGAATCACCACAAGTAACAAGCTTAGGATCAATCTGTTTCCAGCCGGAGTTGGCGTGGGTAGGCATGCTGATTTCTGGGAAGATTCGAATACCACGCTGGCGGGCATATTCAATGAGTTCCTTGACATCGTGATGGCGATAGGTTTCACGACGAGAGTAAGCATCCTTGGTCATTTGCGGATACTTCTTAATTTCAAGTGGCCAGGATTGGGTGTCAGAAAGATGCCAATGAATGGTGTTGAGCTTGGCCAGAGCCATGGCATCCATCTGGTCCTTCAGCTTCTTGACACTGAGGAAGTTTCGGGAAGTGTCCAACATGAAACCGCGGATTGTGTAGTTGGGCTTATCCTTGATGGAGACTGGTGCCTCAACCTTGAAGCGGTTGCCATCAGCAATGACAATCTGCTGGAAGGTAGTGAAAGCATGCAGGGCGCCCCAAATGGTTTCGGAGGTGATATCGATGCTGCCGGAAGTCCCATCGATATCCAGAGTATAGGACTCGTCGACCCCGTGAGAGAGCTTCGCCTTAAGGTTCTTGACTTTGACGCTGACGCGCTTCAAAGATCGTCGCTGCGCGCGGGCCTGGTTGTTGTTGGAAGTAGGGGTACTGGTAGGGGCAGGGGCACCCAAGGTCGGGAAATCAGGCCATTCTGGCATTGGCTTCTCGATAACCGCAGGCTCCCATCGGAGTCGCTTAATGGTGTCGTAGGCACGATTCCAAGCATTGCGGAGAACAGGCTCGCTTGGGCCATTGTACTGGACGAAGTAGTCGAGGAAAACAGGATCGCCTCGGCCCCATTTAATTTGCTGAGGGGCTGGGAGAGGGTCAACGGTGACAGCGGCTTCGGCGACGGCGACCAGAATGGCGGTAGCGGCCGCGAGAGTCTTGTAAAGATTGGCGCGCATGACCAAGGATTGAACACCCAGGTTCTTGCAGGTTTGGAAAGGAGAGTGTTTGAGAGAATGTTGGAGAGGGATGGAGATCAAACCAGAATCTGGGGGGCAAGAGAACGGCCCTTATAACTCACGCAGCGGGAGACGACCAAGTGTGCTCAGAAGGACGAGGTGACGATACCCCAAACCCCGGCTCGCCACGCACTAAGACCAGTTATTATAACTTGATAATATAAAAGTGCGACGTTAACTCACTATCCAGTAGAAGACTCTGAGCTAACCCTTGAGGGGGACGTCGACGAGGATTATTCCCAGTTGCTGCTCTTCGATGTAACTCGACATCGGAGTCGAGTTCGCGACGGTATTTCTTATTCAGCATTCCGCAGCGAGAAGCTACATACTTGCGCCATGCTAGGGAAAATTAGACCCGCAGAGAGGGAATGCATGTTCGCATCGCCAGCTCATCGAACGTCGACATTCAGATACGGAGGGGCCAGCACGAAGCAAGAATGTGCCTCGCGTTCCTCAAGAAATCTGGAAATTATTGCAGCGAAGATCTCTCGCAAGAGTTGGCGGCGCTCCCTGCTCCCCTTCTGCTGGCTTCACGGTCTTTCTCATCCATCGGCAACATCGAAGTCGGCGAATGATAGACTCCCGAGGTTGTCGAGAGAAAAGCTCCTTAATTCCCGATTACGAACGGACCTGGCTAATATAGAGTGACGTATTTACAGGGAC
The DNA here is from genome assembly GCA_039700045.1 of Malbranchea zuffiana. Classification (NCBI taxonomy): domain Eukaryota; kingdom Fungi; phylum Ascomycota; class Eurotiomycetes; order Onygenales; family Malbrancheaceae; genus Malbranchea; species Malbranchea zuffiana. Next base: position 1,442,776 of record JARUPO010000002.1, read on the forward strand.
CAGTTTGGTACCTTTCGAACAACACCTAACTTTTCCGCTTCTTCCGGGATCGCGCAGGTGCAAAAGGTGCGAAATATGCTGGAACTGAGCTAGATTTCCTGTCACACCAATACACACGCTTGATACCATCCGTTCATCCTTCATCTCCATCGCAACGGTGCCATCTCCCCATCACGTCTCTGCGTGGCGCCGGAACAATCGGTACGAGGAATCTCATGAGGAGAAGGGATAAGAGGCGGGGTCTGGAAATTAATCAGAAGTGATTAGACGCCACAAAGACAAGGGAAAGATGACGCGATCAGTCAATATCTGGAGTCTGGGGTATTACACGAGCTCTGGGGTGCGGAGTGTGTGTATGATGGAGTTATCCATAAGTCTCCAGTCTTCCCGCATCTTGAGAATCCCAATGGCCGGGTGCACCTTCTCAGTCAGACGCCATCATGACCACTGCTCTAACTCCACTGCAATTTTAACCCCCTGCAGGTCCGCCACGGGCGGCCCGGGTAGGCCTAGGCCCCGTGGGTTTGGGTTGCGCACGAGTCATGAGTCTCCCCATGCCTGGAGGCCCCTATTTTTCTTTTTTTTTTTCTGGCTCAGCTTGGTCTTGGGGCAGTTTTAACTACTTGGCACTCTCCTGATATACTCATAGATTCAGCGGTGGCAGCCCGGACTTCCATCGGGGTTGAGCATAAACCCTCGATGATCAAAACAGCATCCGCATTTCAGTGCGCAATGGGAATAGTGAGTCCCTCCGTCAGGGCGAAGAGCCCTGGGCCTTTGGCAGCAGCCACATCCTCTCGAACAGCATCCACCAAGGGCCTTGCATACTTTTGCACTGGTCCAGGATACACCACCAAATCCTTCAGGGGTTGAGTCTGACATTGCCTGTACAGGGTTCTGGGCAAGTTTTCTCTGCCAAAGAGCTCTGACCATATCCATCTCCCTTACAGTTGGACCTGCAGGTTTGCGATTCTCCAGACGGAAAGTATTCTGGTCTAAATTGTAGAATCTTTCTCTTATTTCAGCCAAATTTGCCCCATTCTCTTTCTCGATAGCCCGCTCATGGTCTCTTAGAAAACGGTAGCTCTTCTTTATGGCAAGTCGAAGAAGTGTTCGCTTGATGTATTCCTCATCTTGAATTAGGCGGTCCAGTTGCCGGTCCTGTGCCCATCTCTCAGACACCCACTGCCGTTGAAGGTTCTTGGAGGAACTAGACAAGAAGAAGCTCTTGAATCTCCGAAGTCTGCGAGCGATCGGGCACATACCAATGTGGTCAAGCGTCTTTTCAAAGGTACGTCCAAAAGGATCAGGGGTATCATGACAGCGGTAAGCCATTCAGCCATTCGGGAGCAATATTATGCGGTGATTTGAGCATAAAGAATACCATATTCAAAACATAAACGATTCTTGTGTGCGGATTTGTGGTATTCGACCTGTTGCAAACGGTTGATCCTGCAGATATAGTCTAACAACTTGAACAGAACTTGAACGAGAGACTCGGAGGTGCCGGCACCATAACAAGTTCGTCATCGACGAACGGGTAAGCGACCATCATATTCAAGAAGTGTGGTCCATAGGATAACCAAAGGCTCATCTAATTCGAAGTTAGACACTCGTGAATACCGAGGCAGGGGGACGTGGCACTTGGGCTCAGATAAATTATGTGGTGGAAACAAGAGGTCAGTCAGATTGTTCGGAGCGGCAGTATAATCATCCGTTCGGAGTACACTCGGCGATAATTCGGCATTGTCAAGCCACTGTAGCAATGCAGGGCACAAGTTTGATTGCATGAGATGGACGGAGTAAGGAGAAGCGAGAAGTCACTGGTACTTGCACAAGCATTGAGATGTACAGATACAGATGGCCCTTTATTCTTTACCATACTCAAAATTCCAGCTAGTCTATCAAACAGAAAATAAACTCCGTCCTATAAACAGGTGCCCTCTCAATCAACCTCGCTTTCCTTCTCACCATCACTCTTCTTTTCAACTATCTCCTCAGCAACAGGAGATTCAGGAGGGATATCTTCCTTTTTCTCTTCCTCACCCTGCTTTTGCTCAACTGTCTCGGTGGCAGCAGCAGCAGCAGCAGGAGCAGGTGGTTCCGACGGAGTTTCGGCCGGCGGAGATTGCTCAGGAGGGAATATCTCTTTGAATAACTCGGGAAGGAATCGATCAAGTCTCTTCTGCGTTTCTGTCCAGATCTTCTCCTTTGAGGGGTCCTTGCTCGGGGGTGCGAGATAGCCGCCGTCCGCCATGACAAGAAGGATGTTCTTTAAGCTTTCTGGCACTGCTTCCTCCTGTTTATATCGTGACGTTTGATTAGCTCCTTGTCACTCAAAAGAGGACCTGCTGGGTAAGGAGGTAGACTTACAAGACCTTCCCCTTGGCCACTGTTCATCATCCGATCAAGGATATCCAAAATCTTCAGCCAGAGGTCCAGCATCCCGCCCCATTCCGAGAGTAGCACAAGATAATGAAGGAATATTTTACACACGAGCGTTGCGGCTTGTACGCGAGTCTCGCTCATGCCGACCGGATCGGACTGATATACTTCCGGCTTCAGCAGGCGCAAGATGAGCGGGAATAACACTTCTCCAAAGATCGCTACCCATTCCTTGTGATCGGTGGAAGCGAGCTCGGGCGAGAGCAAGGACCGCTGGAGTGCAGAGATGGCTTGGTGTCGGATATCGCGGCAGGGGTTAAGGCATTGAGTTGTCAACGAATTGAATATCGGCGACCAGTATGCGGCCCAGGCTAAATTCATATTAGCTATCTGGCTAGATGAGAAAGATGAACGAATACGCGGGATAATACCTTCATTCCTTTCCAGGTGTGACTGCTGAATGAGTGCTGGTACGCGGCTGGTTAACTTGTAGATCAGTCCTATCGCCTTGGTACCTCGAATCACGAGCGGATTGTCCCTGGAATACGTTAGCTGAGAGCAGAAAAACATATCTGGCAAGGACTTACTGTGCTTTGGGCTTCTTCGCCGGCTTCGCCCTCCGTACAGACGCATCTCGCCGCAGTTCTTGTACAGCAACTACGCTTCCAGCGGCCGCAAAATCATTTGCAAGGCCTACCGCAGCTTCATAGTTGTCAGCGATAATAACTGGCGGCTCCGATTCTATAGTATTTTGCAAAAGTTCGAAAATCATTGCCGCACCCTCCTGGTGCCGATGCAACCGTTGCAAGATGGACCAGAAATCGGGATATTTTGTGATTTCTTTCCATAGAATGGCCTCCTTGGATATGTGCGTCAAGCCGGTTATTATTGGAATTGCCACGCTCTCCAGAATATCCTGATCGAAGCTGGAAATTGAATGCAGGATAACGGGTGGCCGCATGAATGGATGCTCCTATCCGCTGTCAGTAAAAGCGTAGATGTCTAGGAAACAAATACATACGTGGCTACGATGGAGCAAAGTAAGCAGATAGCTTATAACGCGGGACAGCGTTAACGGGTGTACGTTCTTTGCATCGCGGACAATATTCAGGAGAGACCGAGTTAAGCTTTCTCCAACTTGTTCTGCAGTATCGTGGTCCCGAATAGTAAGAATGGTGGCCAATTCGAGGATGTAGACCGTCCCAGGCTGGTACATGGGCTTTCTCGGATCCGCTCTGCTATTTACGGGCTGAGCATGGTTGGAAGAAGGCCTTTCCGATTTAACAACCATCACGGCAGGATTGGTGTCGGGGATCTCGACAAGAAGAGCATTTACCAAGCGTGTCACAGCGTGCGAAGGCATTGACCTGTTGATATTAGACTTGAACAGACCTCTAACGGTATTAGTGCTTACTTGATGTTGTCGAGCAATTCGAGGACGCCGCATGCATTGATGCAATCGAGCGTGCACAGAGTATTCTCGAGTTCTTCGTCAGACGGCTCCGGCGGGTCGTCCGCAGCGTAACTGGACAAATATGACGTGAATGCCGAAAGAAGGCCAGTGTCACCACTACGCCCATCCCGATCCACAACTTGGGAAGGGGGCTGTAAGGGAATCGGTGGGATATCCATGTTGGAGTCTCGAACATCCAACTGGGGAATGAGTGAGTTAATGAATAGGTTATGGAGGGTTTTGACGACATATTGCCATCCGTCTCGAACAACCGCCTCGCTCCCAATAAGAACTCGAAAGAAGACAACAGTGGCAAGCTGTGCTCTGAAATCTCTGCCCAACTTGACGGCAAGTTCGCTGACCATAACAGGCCTCTTTCCGATCTGGACCTCGGTATTAAGCGACGTATTCGGCGGGATCTCTGATGCTAGGGTACTGATGGAGCTGAGGCAGAATACTATCCGATCCAAAGCCTCGGTCAAATTGTAGCGTGCGGCTATTTTCGCACATTGGTCAAAACCAGTGACAATTCTCGAGAAGACAGCGTCATCAGATGCGGACATGAAGACGTAGGAGAGCGTCGCAACGATAGGTTTCCAAGTCGCCTCGAACATATCAGCATCGTATATATTGGAGTCGAAGTGCACTAGGCCGCCAGCAGTGGATGCTTTTATCAACATCTCTTTCCAGGCGTAATCAAAGGCATGTTTATTTTCATGCTCATCCGGCAGAATGATTTCGTTTTCACGGATCGAGCGGTATATATCTTGGAGAAATTCGACTGGGAAATCATTACCAGCATTAACCCCGCCCAGATTCTTCGCAAAAGCTTCAAAAGTCATCCGATTTTGAGGTCGTACGTTCGGGTTGTGTGCGTCGGTGTTCAGCATCACAACAGCGTACGTCAGGACGAAAAGGGAATCGGCATCCGCCACAGCTTCCGGCTTCGCCGATTCCATATATCTCTCGGAGAATACGGTGATAATCCTTGATATCAAAGGAGCCTCGCCCGGAAGGCGAAACGACCCAAGCACGTCTCGAAGGGCATCCAAAAACCCAACATTCGAAAAATCGAACATCGCCATAAACTCATTTAGAATCTCCTCATTGTTTCGATTGGAAATGTAATCCCCCAAGACCTTCTTCGAAATGCGGCTAGTTCCTTTTAAGAACTTCGCGATTAGTTTCGGATCGTCTGTGTTTTCTATGATCCCATGGGATGCGAGGAATGCAATTCCAGATTTTGGGTCCTCGTTGAACTTGGTAGCACCTTGAATAATCAACTTCTTTCGTTGCCGTTGTTGTCTTAACTTTGCGAGATCCGGAAGTCCTTCGTGGTGCGGCTCATCATTCATCCTTTCGGCTATAAACTGGACATATCCTAGGAGTGCGTCGAGGCAGAGCGGTGGAACATTTGTTGTGCTCCATGTTGCTGAATCCGGGAATGCGTTTCGAGATAGAAGGCCAATCATATCTTCGCAGAGGTCGGCTCGATCAACGTTGCAGTCATAGTTTACGAACAGCTCTGCCATAAAGTTCGGTATTCTGGCCAGACCCCCTATGCTCTCTACCATGGCTTCTCTGGCTGCAGGTCTCCGCGATCCACCTTCCATCCCAAGCTTCTGTCGGTCTTTTACGGGAACTGGGGTCGAACGACCGCTTCCCGACTGAGACGGAGCCGGTTTCACCAGCTTAGGGGCCTGCGGTACCCCAGTATAAAGGGAGGGGTCTATCCCCGGCTCTCGGGGTATTTCTACCCTAGGATGCAGGCATGCGACCAAGTATGATAGAAACAACTCCTGTTGTAATTTCAGAACATTCCGACAGGTAGAGAGAAGAGTTCCTGCAACCCTAAGTGAACCACTTAGTATTGGCATATTGTCCGATCTCACTAACTGAAACAGATGCCGGCAGAGATCATCACTTGCCAAATGTGCAAGGCTTGGATATGCTGCAATCGAAGGTCCAGCGACTTCGAGAGCGACGTCGATAATCCGTAACGACATGACTCTCATTGTGTCTGTGTGCTGTGGATTATGTGGATCTAATAGATCAATGAGAACGCGGAAGAGTTCCCGAATCGAGGGTAGTGAGTATGGCTTGATTTCCTGTGGCGTCTCATCTTGGATATCGGTCTGGGCGGCAACCCCCTCTCCATTGAGCATACTGGCAGAGGCGTCTTCACCGCTGGGCCGTTCTCTATCAGGAGTCGCGGTGTCGAGTCCCAGGCTCGACGGATGGTGAGACGCAACGGTGTCCCCATCTACTGAGGGATCCATTTTGAGGCCACCAGAATTCTCCAGGTCCCCGGTCCCTTGTGGTTGGGTCGGCTCCTGAAAGGCCTCGGCGTCTAGTTGGCGTAGGCGTTGGAAAATAACCTGACACATATTCACCATGGATATCTCCGCCGATTTTCGAAGAACCTCTGAAAGTCGGGCCTGGCAACACATGCTCAATCCCGTCTCCATCATTTCACAAACGCTTTCATCACCCAACAATTCGCCTTCCGGCCGCGAGATCATGCCCTCCATCAGTTTGAGGATTCGCAGTAGGACAACTTCGTCTGCAGCAGAATCGCTAGCTTCAAACCGGCAATGTGTTATGGCAGCGGACAGACGTTGCAAGGCCATGGATAGCCTTGGGGAATCTTTGTTTATAATATCGTACGCAAAGAACTTCGTAATCGCAATGAGGGCTAAGGACGTAATCGGTGCAGAGGTTGACGAAGAACGAATAACCTGCAAAAATGGGTGTAAGAGCGAAGGGGTATCGAACGTTCGTATATCGCGGCATTCCTTTAGATCAACGCGCAATCTTGTAAAAGCAGACATGAGCGGATTGTCCTGCATGCTCTTCCCTTTCTTCCCTCTTAGACCCCATCTTCCTGCGAGTGCGGATTCCCCTTCATTGGCAGTACCCGGCTTCGAAGCCGTGGCTCGAGGAGCACCAGAGCCGAAGGAGACATTGCGGGGACTGGGCGGCGCAGATGCATCCCATTCATATACTCTGGACGATCCGCTTCCTCCCAGAATGGCAGCAACCGAGGAGTGTGCCCACCTGGTATGCTTCCGCATAGAAGATGTAACAGTAATGCATTCCGTCGTCACCAAAGCGACCGGGTCTATAGCTACCGGACAGGTGCTTCGCGCTGCTGCGGGACCGTCATCTCGCGCGAGCCGGGGGCTTGCGGAGGAGATAAGCGAGTGTCTCTTGCGCCGGAGCGGGATATCATGTTCTTTGCTTGTTCCAGCCTCAATGCTCATGATTGCCCTGGAGAAGACGGAGTGCGGTCTGCGAGGGGGAGGCGGCGAATCGATCGAGGACGAGAATGGTTAGGCTCCACGTGTCAAGATCAAGGGAGCATGTCTTCGAGGATTCACGAACTCAAGAGTAGGAGTTTGCAGAAGACGCCCTGCGATCGAGTGTGAGAGGGCAACTTGGTGAGGAATGGCTTTCGGTGGAGGTTGTGGTGGTCGACTTGTCCGTTGATGTCGGAACTTCTTGCCTGTCCGACTCCGGCACTCAAGCCTAAGAACAGCTTCAATGACCAACTAACAAAAATTACTAAAACGAAATAGAAGGCCACGCATATTTCCTGGATTATTTTTCACAGAAATGTGGATGCTACACTCGTCTATTTGATGGTACGTATCCTAACTATCTGACAGATATGCCGTTTCTCCAGCCTACGACAATATAAACCTTATACTTCGCAGGCAACCGCCGCCTGTCAGGAGACGAGGAGACATTTGAGAGATTTGCAGGCTGTAATTCCATCTAGGAGATCTTTGAACAGGGCAGAAAGGCCAGTATACTGTACCCTTTTCTCGAGAAATCACTGCGCCATTGAACACCGTATCTCTCCGCATTTTGCCAGTTTCCAGAGCCCAGCACCAGGAAAAGAGCAAGAAAAGAAAAGAGAGAGAAAAAGGAAAGAAAGGAAAAAGGAACGGAGATATAGATTGGAACATGAGATGGTAAATACGCAAGGAAACGATAAAGGATAGAACACAGTTGGGTGAGATGGAGCTGAATATGGTATATTTCGACTTCGGGCGCGATGCACGATAAGAGAGAAGAAACGCGCTGCAGAGAGCCTTGATTCTGGTATGCAAATTCGTGTCTGCGACAGATGAGAACAGGTTGGAGTGAGATGGCAAAGTATCGAAATGTATAGGATCGATCAAGATCACCTTTTGTCCGCCTCTTGAGGTTCATCGGCGTCCATGTCGTCATCAAGGTCGATGGCGTCTGGGTTTGCAGTTACCGCACTCGCTGCAGGTTCTTTCTCGCCGTCGGACGGGGCGGGACGATTTCCGCCTTCAGGCCCTGTGCTAGCGGCCACGAATCCCAAGGGCGCTCTCGCCTGGCGCTCTAATGCCGCCATAGCGTCAGCGCGCGCCTCAGGTTCCTCTGCCGCAGCGGCGTCAATAGCTTCCTTGGTAAGCTGTTTACTTCGGGCAATTGCTTGAGATGCGATGAAGTTGACATCGGTGCTGTAGAATCTTGGTTAGACATAGAACAATCTCGAAATGGAGAGAACGAAGGAAAAAAACATACTTGTACTGGGCCTGAACACTCCTCTTGATACGTAGCATTTCCTTGAACGTATCCTCGTTGCCATGTTGAACTTCGAATGCTTCCCATTTCTGCCAGAATCCAGCGTGGGTTCGGGGGTCGCAGAATTGTGAAGCGTGTCCGTAGATCGCCCGGGCGCGGTCAATTTCACCTAGTCTGCGTTCCATCTCAGCGAATTTAAGACACATGTCTTTTGCTTCATTGTCAGGTAATGCAGCAATCGCACGTTCGTAGATGGGCCGGGTGGATGTTAAACCGAAGTTGGATGCCGACTTTGTGATATAGAAATTGAACATTTCGAATCTATCCTCGTCCGATACAGCTCGAGTGGCACGCTCGTATATCCTCATTGCATGCCGCGCAAGACCCCTGTCTTCCTCTAGATCACCATACATCAGGTATAACGGTTTGGCGAACTTAGGTGGGCATCCGTCAACAGCTTGTTCAAATAGATCTCGAAGGCGTTCGATACCAATCTTGCGATCAACAGCCTTCGTAAGGTACAAGTTCCATAACTCGAACGCAACTGGATAGCTGAAGAGATCAAGACCGCGTTCGTAAACTTTGAAAGATTCTTCAAAATATTTATTCTCTTCCAGAAGGTTCGCGAAATTGACAACTGTCTGAGGAGTTGCGATGCGTAGCTCGAATATCCGTTCGTACACCTTCCTGGTATCGTCAAGGGTCCCGACGCTTTCGACAAGGTCGACATAAAAGCTCCACAACTTCCAACTCTTATGAATACGTTGTTGAGGGGATAACGTCTCGTCAAAATAGTCGACTGTCGAGCGTTTTGGCGCCTGGGTTGCTTTTGCCATGATATCCACGGCCCGATCGAAGTTGTCATTGCGCAGCTCCATCTCAGCCCATTCACACCACGTTTCTGCAAGCTCTGCAACAGTCTTGAATGGAACCTTGACGGCCTTATCGAATATTACCCGGGCGGTGTCGAGGTCGCCGCCCTCTTCATAAAACTTGGCGTAACTGACCCAAAGCTCGTGAAACTTGCCATGCGCTTTTTTAGGGTTGATTGTGGCAATGGCGTCTGTGTAGGTCTGAACGACTTCCCTCTTGTTATCCCCCCACAACGCCACACGCTTTCCCCATTCAATCACATTGTTCGGGTTCTGCCGTAAAAGAACATCGTTCACCAAGAACGGGCGGCGATCCATAAGTTGTTCGAATCTCATCATACGAAGGTCCAGGTCGAAATCGGCGTTTTCGGCCACTTCTCCCTTGTCTGCCCGAGCTGCCGCAGCTTCCATCAAGGCCCCTATTATGGACTCCTCAAACTCGACATATGAATCAAATATCATCGTGAAGTCCCGCACCGTTAAGGCTGTCGTGATGCCTTCTTCAAAAACGTCCCGGGCTTTCTCGAAATTACCTCGAGTGATCCAATAGGTAGCCGATCCGACCCAAAGTTTCCCTTTCTGATCAGGGAACCGTTCTGCGCCGCTGCGAATGATCGCATCCACATCGATACCTACCCGGGGGCCCGTTTCTATGTCTTTTGCGTGGCTAACGAGTAGCTCAATCATTTCCGTCCACAGCTGGAACTGGCTCTTGCCGTTCTTTGACTGAAATCGAGAATCGTCCAGAATCTCAATATATTTCTTCACTGCCTCGGTGTACTGCTTCATCCCGATCAGGATTTCTATGTAGTCTTCGGCATTCTCAGGGTGGATTTGCATGTATCTGCTCCATACTTTCACCGCAGTGTCACCCGAAGCAGAGCTTGCGAAAGCTTTGTAGAGTTTCCAGATTCGGTTATGCTGCGTTATAGGCAGAGCTCGAAGAGCTCGATCAAATGTCCGGCGTGTTTGTGTGACAAGCGGTTGCTCGAGTAGGAAGGCAAGGAACATTTCCCAGATGCGCGGCATCTTATTGAGAAGAACGACGGCTCTTTCAAAGAGCGCATTGACCTTGAGATACTCGATCCGATGGACCGACGGGTTGCGGCCCCTGAGGTGCTTGATCCGGAATTCTAGGTACTGAGAAGGAGAGGTTAGACAGGCTTACCGTCAGCGGGAATAGAAGTCAGATTACCATCTTCCAGAGCTTGTATGACCGTGGCAGTTGCTTGCAAGCGCGTTCCATGACCTTCGCACTTTATTAGTATATATAACTAAGGGAGAGACATTTCTCACTTACAAATGCCAGCTCATAGGCTGTCCCACCCTGCTCTTTGAACTCGATATATGACAACCATGGTTTGATACTGCCAGGATTGCGAAGGATGTCTTGTTCGTACACTGTATCCTCGCCGGACTGTAGAGAGAACACAGTTAGTAGAATCCTTTGACAGCCAGAGAACCCATTCGACTCACTATCAGGTAGAAGTCCGGGCGGGATGAACCCATCTTGTCAGTCTGCGCAGATTGCCCTTCGGATGTGACACTCAAAACCGTCCCCGGCATTTCACCACTCTCGGGAGTGGGACCTGCTCCAGGCCGCCACTGTGCTAGAATAGTTATAACTTGCAGAATCTGTCTCCTGTGGTGGTCGCGAACCTTTGGAAACTCCTTGTCGCCGTTGTTCATGGAAAGACCAAGGAGTCACGTGATTCGGATATTATTCTAGCGTTACGTTACGTTACAGTACGGGTACACTCCCGTGAAACAGCGGTGGTCCAAGCTTCGCGGAGCGTCATTCGGTCCGGCGCGACTGACGTCGGAGGACCACAGAGGGGACAACGACGCATCGCAGCGCCCGGTGTTTGATATTCGCAGTTGTGTCCGCCTAGCACACTACACTGACAATGTCGGGGGCAGCAGTAAGTCCATTCTCAGCTAACCAGCGCTGCTTCACCTGGCTAACCCCAATCTAGGATCGAGAGGCCGTGTTTCCAACCCGCCAGTCCTTAGGACTGATGAAGGGAAAGCTGAAGGGAGCAGAACAGGGTCACAGTCTTCTGAAACGGAAGAGTGAAGCCCTAACAAAGTGAGATTATTTATATATATCTGGCGGAATTGGTTTTCAATTACTAACTGTACTGCTCTAACAGGCGATTTCGAGGTTCGAGAACCGCTCTCAACATCAACATTTCAGTGCTCTAATTCCGTAACCAGAAATAACTAGGCGCATCGATGAAGCTAAGAGGAAAATGGGACGGGTCATGCAAATTGCGGCGTTCTCTCTTGCAGAAGTCTCCTACGCAGTGGGCGGTGATATCGGTTTCCAGATCCAGGAGTCCGCAAAACAGGCCCGTTTCCGGGTACGCACAAAGCAAGAGAACGTTTCGGGCGTACTTTTACCACAGTTCGAGAGCATAACAGCTGAAGGAAGCAATGACTTTGGCTTGACTGGCCTCGGCAAGGGAGGCCAGCAAGTCCAAAGGTGTCGAGAGACATACGCTCGAGCGGTTGAAACATTGGTGGAGCTAGCAAGTCTACAGGTAGATTCCTGTTTTACTCCTAGTGGCTGCCGCCGGTGCTGATGGGCTCGGGAATAGACTGCTTTCGTGATTTTAGACGAGGTGATCAAGGTTGTGAACCGGAGAGGTAAGCGTATCTCTATTTTTGGTGGTGGACTCTGCTAAACACAATAATTTCTAGTTAACGCAATGTATGGCAAACCCCTTGAGATGCGTGCCCTTTCCGGATTTTACTTACAAGCTTTACGCCGCCAGTGAGCACGTCATCATACCCCGAACCGAAAACACCATCAAATGTAAGAAGCTCCTGACCTAGCGATGACAACATGACTTACGTATATCCAGACATCAACTCAGAGTTGGACGAACTCGATCGAGAAGAGTTCTACCGACTTAAAAAGGTACCTACACTATTGCGTAAATCGAAAGGAAGAATTTCCCTCTTACCCTCTCTAGGTTTCCAACAAAAAGCAGCGCGACACGGCTGCCGCTGATGCCGAAATTAAGGCGAATCAGGAACGGGCAGCAAAAGCTTCTCAAGCCAATTCAGAAGACGCAGCCGCGCCGACAGACCTCTTAGCGCAGGATGAAGATGAAGATGTCATATTTTAGCGTTGATTTTGCAAATATTCTTAGTTTAACGACCCTTTACTGTAGTATACAGCGCGTTCCAATGCACATCGACGATGTTTTAACCGGTCAAAGGGAAAGAAAACGATATGTACTGTCCAAACGCCTAAACGACCATAAGCTAGCCCCATATACTGTAACAACATCAAATACAAAATTCAGATCACTGTCTCTGGTACGTCACCCGTATCGGCTTCCCATTTTCCCCCAATGCCATTCCAGACGTAGCCTCCTTCGCGCTAATCGCCCCAGACTCGTTATCATATTCCACGAACGCAATTCCCTTGCGCCCCGGGACCATCCGCACCTCCTTGAATCCTTCGAACCGTCCAAATATAGCAGTCAAACCATCCGCATCGTAAGAATCGGGAACCTCTCGTAAGAACAGAATCTTATTAGGCGGCAGATACTCGTCGGGGATAACAGGGGCGGCAGCTCCGCCAGAGGGTTTGAGACCGGCACCACGCGCCGTTTTGGCAGGACGGACATCGGCTGCTGCACCGGGCGCACCGGCAGGTCTTTTAAGTCTCTTCTGAGCTTCGAAGGCTTCCTGCGCTTGTTTCCGCTCTATCGTTGCCATGCAAGTTAGTCACCATCCAGATACGGAGAAAGGATATTCCCAGCGCATATTTAATGCTGGCAACGCGTCAACGAACCTTTCTCAGCCAGTCTTCTCCTCTTATGCGCTTCCAGTTCCTGATCCCCGCCCTCCTTCAACACAGTCGCGTCACTCCTCGTCCTCGCATACTCCAACACCATCGGCTTCTCAAACAGTTCGAAGCCATTAACCTCTTCAATCGCACGAGCTGCAGAGTCAACGTTGTCAAAAACGATAAATGCCTGGCCCTTTGCCTTGAGATTTGTCTTTGCGACGATTTCAAGAATAGAGCCGTATTCGGAGAAGATTTCGCTCAGGGCCTCTTTGAGCTGCTCGACTTTGACGCGTTCTTCCAGATTGCGGACCTGTAGGATATGGGGTTAGACGGTCTGTACAGGAAGGGGAATGGGTGCTATGGGCTGCAGGAAAAACGGACGTAGACTCTAGATTTCTAGGTTAGCTTGCTGCGATCATGTTCAAAGACTCGTTGACGGGAATGGGGACTCACGTTGGATTCGGGGGCGGCCCGGAGCCTGCAGCTGCGGCTGCCATTTTCCAAGCGAGTTCTTTGATTTGGATCCCTGGCTGGTTCACCTAGGAAGCTTGATTGCCGTGTAGTTCAACTGTCCAGATGTGCGCCAGAGCTCACCCGGACCTGATGCCGCCGGGACAACGTCGGCCCGGACTCCTGGAAATTGGCACAGGCAATGCTCAACATCTGAAAGTGTGCAAATTCAAGTTGTTTGGCAAGGAGTGATCTATTTGATCGCTTCTATATTAAGTCTAGGTTTATTACTCTATAGCCCTGCAGTCTATGAAATGCTGAACACCAAATCCCTACGCCGGTATCAACCATTGCCGCAGGTGGTCCACGGCAACTTTGAGCTGCTTGGGGGGTAACGACCAGTCCCCTTTCAGTAGCTCCCTGTTGTCCGTTTCCGTGTACAAATATTCTGCGGCTGTGATTCGGACCTATTTGGTTCATGATCAGTAATCTGACAGGACCATATTAGGCAGCTAACGGTTCACAAAGATGCCCAGCTTCGATGAGATTACGTACCTTGGGGAAAGCATGCAGCAGCAGACTTGTCATCTTCCTGGTTACATCTTTCCGTATGGTCGTTTGCCTCCATAAAACCGAGTATATCCTGATTGCAGCTTCAATTCGCGGGATATTGGCGGATTTGAAATGGAATTTTTGAATCAGAACGAAAAGCTTTCGGCCCCTGAAATGTTTATGAACATTAGCCACTGATCTTCGGCTGCTTCTTTAACCTGACGGACATGCTTACCTTGAATCAACCTCGAGAATCTCCGAGCTGAAGAGACTGTCCAGCACAAAAGACATAGTTTCTACAGCCGGGATAGCATAACGGTCATCATTTATCGTATCCTCCAACAGAGAGAATAAATCATCGAGGATCTGTTGCTCTAGCTGTCGTTTGCTGTCCTTATCGAGCCTACTCAGATATTCGATAAGAGCGGATCTTGAAGACTTGAGCAAAGTCTCTGTGCCAGCACTAAGTGAAGTAACCACTCCTCTGATGAGCGATGGGCGTGCCCAGTCGAGCCGTAGTAACCCAAATAGCTGGATGAAGTACTCAGGCGATGATACCTCGCTGAAATGTTCGTATTTCCTAAACACGGTGAGCCAAAATTCTGTCTGGAGTTCGTCAGTTGCACCTACCACTGCAACGGAGGCAGTTCCGCTTCTGAGTCCCAGAAGCCCTGTAAGCATTTCCATGCTTCTAAACGAACTTTGTCGAGTTTTTCAGATGCAAGTCGGACGACGCATCTCATTAGATCGTATATGGATGCCGGCCTATTTGCGCTGTTGCAGGTAGATGCAAGAATTATATTAACCGCATTTATAGCTTCAAGTCGAATAAACGACCCGACGTCACCTCGATTATCGGTCGTATAGTCATTAAGAAAAGCGTGGATATTTCCGATAAATGGTTCGATATCATCTGTCCATATCGCAAGATTAGTAAAGTCCACCTACTATATCAGCCATCATACCTATATGAGGCAAAATTCCCGTCGCAATGCATTTGACCGCTGATGTCCGTTTCGCGATCTTTTCCTCTTCTCCGGCGGATCCCAGAAGCTCGTCGATAATAAGCCCTCTGCCGACACTTCCTGGCGGGATTCTCCTAAAGACAGCCCCTAACGCAGCTATCTGACCGCGGCCAGTTGCGGCCTTCCAGCTCGCATGAATATTGTCAAGCCATTGCTGAACAACCTTCATCTGCTCGTCCGTCGACAAAAGTCCAAATAGATTTGAAGCTGCCTCAGACGAAGCTTCAATAGGAACATCATCTGACCTCTGAACACAGAGCATCATCACCTCAATTGCCCGCTGTAGCAACTTGGCCGAAGGGGGCTGCACCAAAACATCCCCATTTTCGTTCACTCTTGCACATGCACGAGATAGCGAGGATATGAGGCGAGCAGATGCTTCCGCCGTTAAATCTGGACGGAACTGAGACTGGGTGAGGCTTTCTTTGGATGGCCCTGAGGGAGAATCAAAAATCTGCCAAAGTTGGGATATCTTTGTAGCAACTTCGTTTTCCCTGTCGTTCGCAGGATCTGATCGGCGGGCCACAAATGCATCTACTATGGCAGCAAGGGAGAGGAGAGATCCGTGTCGAAACTCCGTCGCATTTGTCGATAGGCTAGAGAAGCGCTCCAGGCTCCGATTGAGCACATATAACATGTTTTTTGGTGGTCCCTGAAGGCTTAACTCCCCAATCGCAGTCGCAGCTGTCCTTCGCGACGGAGAATCCGGGGATGCAATGCCTCGCCACTGTAACATGTCATCAAGAATTGCTTCCCAGTACACTTTGCCTAATCTCGCAGCATCCCGCGCAACGTCGAGCATCGCCCTTGACCTGCGGGCGACGGCATGATAATCCACAACCTGCACTAGAGGGATTCCTTCCAAAATGCTATCAGGGTGCCGTCCAATAAGCTCTTGTAAAGCAGCCGAGGCGCCTCTTCGAATGTTCCCCGAAGAATCCAGGCATGCTGCACAAACGAGTTCCACCGCAAGAGTCTGTAGCACACTTGTTTCTTTCTTGGCTCCTATTGACACTTCTTGAGCGCGGAGTTGAAGTAATTCACCGGTTGTATATTTGCGGGCGATCGACCAAATACCAAAACAAGATGCATCCCTAACGCTGCCGCCAACTGAGCTTCCTGTTGAAGACCGTTGCTCGAAATCAAGACCGGACACCAACGATCGTAAGGCTCGCGTAAGCATACTCGGCGGAAGCGAGCGGCGGAACAAGAGATGCCCCAACGTCAAAATCACGCCCTGCCATGTTTGTGGATCGACGGCACTTATGTTCCTTTTCACTGGAACCGAAGTTACCTCCTCCGCCGCGAATCTAGAGATCAAGGATCCATCTGGTTTCTCGTATAAGATATTTTCCTCCAACGAGCTAAAGACAGCCTCCACGATATCCGAGGCCATGTCAGGATCTAATTTTAGAGTAATCATACTCAGTGCCTTGCTTGCCGCAAATCGCACTGGAGTATCATTATCTGCAAGGGACGTAAGGAAGTGGTCAATTGCATTTTCCAAAATTGTCGACACTTTCTCCTCAGAAACCTGGCTGGCTGATCTCTCCTCCAACGACAGTGCGAGTGTTGTCATCGACCGAAGAATCTTGATCATTAATTTTCGCGCAGAAGCTGACTCGCCAATAGTTCTCGCAATTTTTGATTCCCCTTGTGAAAGTGTCAGAACCTGGTCGAAAATGGCTCCAACGAAAGGCGCGAGATCAGCACCCTGCCCAGAACTCCCCAGGGCTGCAATAAAAGAGAGGATCCCAATATAAGCGTAGATGGGCAGGTCCTCCTGCCCATTATCCGGGCGTAGAGCCCCAAGAGCCCACTTTATAAGAACATCTAGAAGCCGAAGCTTTTGCATATCGGGCCTCAACGCCAGCCGGGATAAAAGAGATGCTGCGGATTCTCTCTCCTTCCCAGGAAGCATCGCATACTTCAAAGAAACTGAAAGTGCCGAAAGTGATACAGGAGGAAGGTCCGCGGAAAGCCCAGATAGTACCGACAAATTATCATGCGGTACGGGGATTGTATCTGATGAAATAGAAGATAGGTCGAATGGTGCGAGGAAAAGATGAGACAACCACGTTAGCATCACATAGCGCTCTTCCCAGACCAGTGGCTGGCCCAGTAGGTCATGTAGATCTTTGCGAGGTATAGAGTCCCACTCAATGAAAGCCTGCAGCATGGGTTCCAGATATTTTGGCTCGTTGTTCAAGAACCTGCTAATGACTTTGACTCCGCGAATTTTACATAGGGCGTAGAGAATTCTGCAGATAGCCCTGGAAAGCGGATAAAGCTCGAGAGTCGATTGCTGAGCAGTAGCCGTCGAGGCATACTGATCACGATGTACCTCGAGATAGCTCAAGAAAGCACCCGTCAACTGGAATAGTAGGTACTGGAGGTGAGGATCTAGGAGCTGAGGCCATTCTTGAAAGGGTTCAAGCTTTGACAGATCTCATTAGTTCATCAAGATATTATAAGTCAAAAAGGCACTTCCTTACAAGTGATATCAGCTTATTCGTCTTTTGGATCTGTGCCCAACGATGAGGCCGTTTCCCGGCGGACTTCCATAACAATGGGGGAAGTTTGGCTTTCAGCTGGTGAATAAGATCGCCAGAGGCACGCTGCACTTCTACGTCTCTATCGCGAGGGGCATCCATATCATTTACCGGCCATCAAGCTCCCAGACTCGCCAGCCCAATTGACGAAGTGACCAAAGCGGCCCCTTCTGATAACTAATGCCAAGTCGGGATGCCCGTGTTCGCCAGGCTTGGCATTAGATAGTTTCATAACCACGCTAAACTAAGTTAAACAATACAATTGGTTTAGCGTGGTTTTCAATCAATCGGACATCCCAACACATCGACGCTCAGGGGCAAGGAGAGCAGCATTTCCTCCGATCTGATCAGGTTCGAAGCCGATCTCGGATTGCGAGTCATTTTCCCTTTTGAAACAGCAAGATATGGCCTGATGCAGGAGCAGTTGGCCGTCCTTTTAATCGCTTTGAACTACCTAGGTAGAGAGACATCCGGTTCTGGAAACATGACGTCGATTTGCCAGTTCCATGGCTGCTGCTTGAGCTTACGGAGAATACATACTAGTTATATCATGGTCCACGGGTGACTAACACCTTTCGAATGCGCAGATGGATCTTAGACTGTTCTGAAAAATAGGAAACCTTCCTTTTACGAACTTTGAGCTCCGTTATTGTATCTGAATCGAGCGTCACGATGAAGATCGCCATCACTGGCGCGAGAGGGTCCTTGGGCAAAGCCGTTGTCAGATTCTGTGCTGATGCAGGCCATCATACCGTCCAAATCAACCGTACCGATCAAGAATACGACGGCACCCCGAATTCTGAGATGCGAACAGCCGATGTCGCAAATGACTATGATACCACCCTTGAAGCCTTCAAAGGCTGCGATGCCTTGATTCACCTCGCTGCTATCCCGGATCCCGTCAACAAGAGTGACTGGAAAGTCCATAATAACAACGTCAACTCTGCCTTCAATGGGTTCCACGCCGCCGGTAAACTTGGTATCACCAGGGTCTGTTACGCCTCATCTGTTAACGCTATTGGGCTCGTGTACTCCCATCAGCCGCTGCATTTCGATTACTTTCCCATTGACGAAGAGGCTCCACAGCGTCCCACGGATTCCTACGCTTTAGCAAAGGAAGAAGCGGAGTATCAGGCGCGATCATTCGTCAACTGGTTCCCAGGAATGAACATCGCATGTCTGCGCATCCATGAAGTGGCGCCACTCAAGGAGGTTCAGAGGGAGCACCGAGAGAACTGGCATGATTCGGCTGTCCCACAGCTTTGGGGTTGGGTGAACCCGGTTGCTGTCGCCAGAGCCTGCATGCTCGCGGTCGAGAAGGCTGAGAAACTGAATGGCTGCGAAATTTTTAATATCATCGCGCCAACCACGACTCAAGATACACCATCTGAAGAGCTCGCGAGGAAGTATTATCCCAAAGCAGTGATTCGGGGAAATATGTCTGGTAACGAATCATTTTGGACTATCGAAAAAGCCAAGAAGATCCTGGGCTGGACGCATGATGAAAAGGAGTAAACGTACTGTCGGACCGAGCTTTTCGTTGCTTCTACGAGGATGCTATCAGTTTCTAGCGGTATGCAACCAAAATGTATCAATTCATGGGGACATACGGAACACGTTTACCTCTGTACCTGTTTATCCGATATTCAACTTCCGTAATCTGCAAACCAAGTATATATATCGCTAGCTCCCAGAATGTATCTAATTAGCAATATCTTCAACAGTGATGTATATGAATGCCCATCCAGAGCGTGAGTGCATGCAGATGCACCACCCTCACTCAGTAGACCACCACATATGCTCTAGATGCTGTTTATAAAATCCCAATTATTGTTGTATTGGCCATGGCTCTTGGGTGTGCCCCATCACCGTTTGAATGAGAGGAGACGCGACATGAGGGGAATTAAAGAACTGGAGATTGAGGATGGAAAGGCGAGAAATGTTTATGACCTTCCGGGTGTTTGAGATCTTGTACATTTGCCTTGGACGTTGTCGGAGCACCTCATGATCTGCCTGAAATGTATAAAATATCGAGCTCGCGGCTAGATCACTCTCTTCGTTCCCACAGCGGCTAATATCATTTTGCTCTCTTGTATTCCGCTTTCCCAAATCCAACCCACTTCAATCGCACATCATTCTCAAACTCCTAAGTGCATCCATAACCTTGATACCAGCTTTTATCCATCTAAGTTTTCAAGTTAGAATCCCAATGAACAAAATCTTTCTTTCTCCGAAGAAACTTACAAAATACCACTGGCGACAGCAGGCCGAGAATGAACCACCGACACATCTGACACGATTTTTGTAGAGTTTGCCACCTAGCATAAGTTTTGTGAATAAGACACACGTTCAACGTGGAGAGTTGGAAGCAGGTATGGACCGCTTGTCGAGAAAAGGCGACTTACAGAATGACGCGGATCCGTAACCTCTGTTAAAGCTCGTACAGCAGGAACACGATGCGGCAGCAAGCGTGATATAAAGGAACAGAAGGTAAAGAGTGCTGAGGAGCTTCATCTTGGAAAATCTAGCTGGTAGTGTGATATCCAGTAGCGAAGACGAAAATGTGCTGTGATCTGTGTTCAGGTCGGGCAAAGACTTCTCCTTAAATATTTGAAGTCCAGAGAAATATGACCTTCGGGAAGAGCATCGCAGCCCCTGAAGATCTCGGTTCTAAATGTCAGTGAAGCGCCGACCGCCGGCGGCTGAACACGAGGCCCGGAAGCGGCAATGGCCCTGTCCACGTCAAGATACGAGCATCTGACTCTTTGGCTCGAGATGGAGGAAATATTTGTGAACTCCCTGGCTCCAGAGCTGCTTCAGCTCCGGGGGTTCAATGCTTCGTGCATGTGGAATTGGCTGCCAGTCCGCTTCCGCATCGATGGTTTCTCTGTCCTGTTGAGCAAAGCTTTCCAAAGGCTCTGAGAGCGCGCCGTGGGCCGTGGGGAGCAGCTCCCATCTTTTCTCTCTTTCAGCCGCATTTCGCAGCCATTTCCATTTTTGTTTCGGATACGAATGCCCACGCCCTTGAAGAATGATTAATAAGGTTTGATTGTGGGTCTTTCCTTCAACTGACATGACGCTTGACGGTTTTTTCACCTGTCTTGTTGAGGCAGCCGTCTCGCGGATCCCAAGAACTGATTTTTGAAGAAGAAAGATCCAACGAGGGGTCTGAAGGCATTCCTTCCTGTTAGGCTGGCTCAGCCTTTTCCGCATGAGATACCAGCTCACACCGCTTGAGATCAAAGACAGCTGCAACGCTATCTTCGCCCGCTCTCATTTCCTACCAATCTACTCCATACTCATTCGCATTGGAGCAGGGAAACAAGTCCTCGCTCTTCCTCGCCGACAGCACTGGAACAGGCATCTTGCCAAGCAGGCTCCATTTCCTTAGAAGCAGCTGCGGTACACATTGCCATCCTGCCCGATCCAGTATGAGAATATGCCTCGTCGGATGGGAGATTTCGATATACCGCCATGCCGTCATCGAACTGGCAGAACAGTTCCCATGCATGGAGACGCTGGGCGTATCTCTCCCGACCTGGGATGAAAGGGAGTCAAGACGATCGTCAACTGAGCAGCCAGGTTTGCTTTATTTGATGAGCTAATTTTCAGCTGCTCCAAGCCTGTTTCTTGATGTTTCTGGCGCATCAGTTCGGAGTTAGTTATGGGTGAATGTGGTCAAGGCCCTGAACATTTTCTGGCAGGATAAGATGTCAGTGATCTTGCTGTTGTAATTATTAGACTAACAAGGCTGCAACCTTTGTAGCCAAAGCTGCTAATGGAACATTCAACAGTGATAAATAGAAAATGATTTATGAAATACATGAGACATCGCTCTGCAATTTTTTTGTTGTTGTCTTGAAGCAACTCAGGGGAACTTGCGAGATTCCTTGGCTCTTCGGAACAAAAATTGTCCGGCCGATCGCCAACTCCTCGGCATCGGCTTCATCCTTCATGCTGGACATCAAGCCGCAAGGTCACCATCTGGCGACAAAGGAGCCGGAAATTTCTTTTACAATGCTGCTCGTGAACCCGATTTGATGAACTACACTAAACAACTGAAAGACGAGCAGCTGCCTATTTTGCGAGGTTCATCGCGGCGCTCACGCACGAAAGATGGCTAAAGGCCTGCGGCGTGTTGCCTATCTGCTCACCAGATATTCCAACTTCCTCTGAGAATATACCCAAATGATTTGCAAACGAGAGCACGTTGTCAAAATAACTAAATGCGTTTTTGCGAAGCTGCACAACGCTTGGCTCATCTTTGCTATGCGGTTTCGCCTTTGACGCCTAGAACGTAGGTGGTTAAAGGAAGTTGTTGGCTAGCAGGGCTGGGGAAACTCACCCGGCTCAGGGCTTCAATAAGCCAGAATGTGACCATGATGAAGGCGCCTTCCTTCCCACCTACTCCTGTGAGCCCGGTTATCAGTTAAATGGGTGTACAGTTGATAGCCTTTGCCCAGGAAAGCAAGGAAATAATGGGGCAACATACCATCGTGGACTGTTCTATGGTCATATCGGAACACCATTTTCGCGCTTGTAAGTCCACCCTTTTCCGGCGGTTTCATTATTTGACGAAGTGTACTTAGCATTCGTGGATCGTCTGGTGATAAAAACAAGACCAAGGGTGCTATCAGGACGGAGGCATCCAGGTCTTCACGGCTTTCATAACTCATGCAGAAGAACCCCTTCTCAGAGTTATACCCCCTTTCCATGATCTCCTCATACAACTCGTCACGTGCGTACAGCCATTTTGCTCGTTCGGGACAGGGCAAGTTGGATCGTTTTTCTGTGAATCGAATGGCCCTGTCAATTGTTACCCAGAGGAAGATTTTTGAGAAGACAAAATTTTGTTTCCTGCCGCGGACTTCCCAGATGGACATGTCAGGTACTTGGAGCATTGTGATAACGTGATTGACAATCCGCCGGACCGCAAGCCACTGGTCGTATGAGATAGGCCCGGCAAATTTATTATACAGATAGATGCTGTCGAGCAGGGCTCCGTAAGTATCAAGTTGGATATGAGAAGCTGCCCCGTTTCCAATTCTTACGGGCCGGCTGCCTCGATAACCTTCCAGGTGGTTCAATTCTATTTCCGGCATCTCGCGCTCGCCTCTGATGGTAACGACGATTGGAAGAAGTTGGCATTGTCCAGATTCCACTTCCTTTGGAGACATAGATGGAATAACATGTCCGAATATGAAACCCATGTACGCCTCCGCTTCGTCGCTATAGCCGTTTTCGAGGAAAACGTACAGTACGAATGAAGCATCTCTGATCCACGAATATCGATAATCCCAGTTCCGAGTGCCGCCCACATCTTCGGGTAAAGAGAAGGTAGGTGATGCGACGATGGCGCCCGTGGGTTTATATGTAAGAAGCTTCAGAACAAGTAAGCTTCTCTCGACTTGTTCTCGGTAGTGGCCGCTGAATGTGCACTTCCTTGTCCAGCTAGTCCAAAAGTCGAATGTTTCCTGTTCGAGTGTTTCGAGATACCGACCAACGTCTACCTCAGGAAGACCGGTTGTTTCGTCGTGGACAATGAACGTCACCGTTTGTCCCGCGGACATTTTAAACATTGCATACAGTCCTTGTCCTTTTAAACCTTGTTTGTGCTGCAGGTCAAACCGCATTTCGGGAAAGTCCGAGTCCCCCAAATCCCCACTGTCGACATGGATATCCACTTTGAGCCTCCTTGTCTTGCTTTCAAATATTATCTCTCGTGCTCCAGCGCCACCAATACCTTGTTGGAGGTAATTAGTAACTCGATGGCCGTCCTGAGCATAGTTGAACGCGGGGAAGATTTCGACCTCCATATCAATTACGCCTCGCGCACACGAAATCTTTCTGAGAATACTCGAGTGCGGTATCGGTGCCTCCAGTCGTTGGCCCTTGCCGAGACCATCGCAAGGACACCATCCCGACAGCCATCCAGCAGCTTGCGCTGATGAGTGCTTACGACTCGAGACCGGAAAATAGTCCAAGACATCCGCAACTCCATCCTCATAGATCCACTTGGTTTCAAGCATGTTCGTGTAAAGTTGGTATTTCTGTTTGCACATCGCTCCAGTCTCTGGCTTCGCTCTTATGGAAAAGTAGCCTCCTTTATCCTTATCCAGAAGCCGACAGAAGACGGATGGCGAGTCGAAAACTGGCCAACACATAAAGTCGAGACTTCCATTTTTACTAACAAGGGCACTTGTGTGCATGTCTCCAATGATGCCATAGTCCTCGATTGCACAGTATCCAGATGGCGACTCTTCCATCTTTTCTGTTATTGCATTCGTATCCTCCTGTGATAGGTATGGGCTTTCAACTGGCAGTTCTGTCGCACTTTATATTCCAGTGAAGCGGCTGTTAACCTGTGAGCCCAGGAAATGCGTAAGTGACTCAGATGCGGATGAGACCGATAACGAGAAAATTGTACTGATGTTGCAAATTCGCGGTATCTTGCTTCGCTGCTTGGAATTCAGATGGTTTATTTATACTCTGGGATGATGACATCATCTGTCCAAGCCTGGGCCGTCTTTCCGAAGTTCGTGGACAAGCAGCAGCACAGTCGGGCACATATGAATCGACTGGACATCGTCTAGTGGCCGGAGGTATCTTGTGATTGTCTCGTTGTCTGTCGCCTTAATACCCTTCGAATACATAATCGCGACTCCAGCGCGGAGATTCTTTGAATACTGGTTCCGCTTCAGCCTGCAGATAGAGTTTGATATCCTGATATTTCATGGATCAAATTCCGCTTCGAGAAGTATAGCCCAATCTCAGTGCTGCTGAAGTACACTAAAGCATAACTCCCAAGAATTATCAGAGATGTGGTTTGATCATCTAAGGGTCGATTTGTGGGAGACCTATATGAGGAGAATAGGGTAACGTATGGTTCAACTCGGGATCCAACTTTTAGACGTACATACGTCGGGTCCGGCCTGGGAAACAAAACATGATGCCGGAGTGCTAGGTTCAAGATACGGTGGCCATCTTGAAGTGCTCTTGACATAGTTCCAGAGGCCTGATGAAATTCTTGATAATCTCGCTTCGCCATGCTTGACCTCCAGAATCTGCACTGGTGAAGCACCACCTCACGGCAGAAGCGTAATCGTCACCGCCTTCATCGCCCACACTCTGCGACCATTTCAGTGCAGCCATGAGGTCGAACGCCTGCTTAGTTTCGCCGGCCTCCGTTGGATATTTCTGGCGAAGAGGATGGTCTTCTAGCCGTCTCCCAAAGCAAAGTTCCAGAAGAAGGATTCCCAAGGAGACAAAATTGCGGTCGCTACCTTTCGCATTTGAAGGTGCGGAATGATTATCAGAAAAGTTCTGACGGATAAAAGGTTTGTGGTATGGTGAATGGCAGCTGTCATCATCGCACAAGAAGAAGTAGACGTCTGCTTTCGTAAGGTCGGTTCGAAGCCAGGGAGTTGATTGCAGCTGAGCGACGGAGGAGGCGAGGAGAAGGGAGAGAGAGTATCGTTGACGTCGGATGAGGGATCCCTCAAATTCACTGGAGAGGACTTGATCCAATGTTAGCGTGCCATCATCGGGCGGTTTTCTCGTTTCCAGCGAGTGAATGAGATATATTTCTTCGTCCTGGCCGATGACGCCCATACATGGACCACACTCTTCAGCCAAAATTTTGCAGAGTTCGATAGTCGATTCCGGCAGACCCAGCTCAATACTTGGTATGATTGTCGCTTGTGTCGCGAATGCTACTGTCTTCCGGGACCCTGGTGTCGATGGCTTGAGCTTTGGCGGAGCAGAGGGCGGTGGAACGAGATCGTGGGTCGAACAGCCCGCCATTTGTCCGCACTGTAGCTCTCTTCATGACCATGGAATTTTCGCCTGAGGCGAGGGAGCAATGAACATGACGATAAGCTCGAAGCAAATGTCCGCACACGTTCGATGTTCCAGGCGAAGATTGGCAAAGTGATACTGTTGGCAATCGCACTGCCAGGACTTTTGAAGTGCTTTGAACAGAAGGTCTGATTTTCTCCATGACTTCTTAAATGCTGCCTCGAGAGTGACTATCTTCTTCGAATGTGCCGGCCCAGAAGCTTGTTGGAGGGCGGATAGCCGATCGCTCGTGCCGAGCAGCTTTTCCAATCGCTCATTGCATTTGTTGAGCTGGCTAACGAGTCGATTCCGCACCGGTTCATTCAGACTGAACTTCAAGCGGAACATCTCGAAATCAAATTTCGATTTCGCCGATGCAAGCTTGTCGCGTTTACTCGCAGGTGAGTACGCTGGGCTCGCAGGTCGCCGCTTGTTTTGCTCCGGGGGAGGACTGAGCTGGTCCTGGACCGCTGTCTTGTCGAACGATAATTCTGTTCTCAGGTCTGCTGCTGTCTCGTTCATCTCCTGGATGATTTCGAGGTATACGGGATAGGACTCCTGAAGCTGCCCTTCTAGCCGTTGCTGCAGAGCTGCGTCAGACCACGACCGACCCCCAGGATCGGCCACCAGGCGCGCCACCTCATCTGCATTGACGATGGGGATAAGCAGCTCTTGACGGTTTCGTCGGTATTGAATTTCATGGAACCGCACATCGCTGCGGCATCTGATGTATTCCTTGCGGACTCGCCATAAGAAACCGCCCACTCTGGCTACATTGTGCCAGTGCTCCAGGCTGGAGATAGTCAGGGGAAATGCTGCGAGAACAACGCCAGCAACTTCAAGCCCACTCATTGCGAAGCTGCAAGGCTGAGAAAGCAGACGGGAAAGGAGAAGCTGCTGAACTAAAAAGGGTGCAGCTCCTTAGCAGTTTGCAGCAACTCTCATATCAGGAATATCTATTGAACTAAAAAGGCTGCAACCTTAGTAGCCAAAGGCTTCGAAGTGGAATATTCAACAATATCTCTTCACTTATCCCGTTGAGGCTGAGTGAATGCAGCCCCGCACTTGCCGGGATGTCACTTTATGCGAAGCCGAAATCAGTTGACATTGAACACCGCATTCCGTGCTTGGACAGCATTGAAATGCAAGCCACAGCCAACGAAGAATGCAGTATATATACGCGACGATTCATGCTGGGTCATGAACGAGAACGGAGCCAGCGTCAGCTCCGTCCAAATTGATCGTTTGAACCCATGTCCGCGTTACGATGGCTGTCTCGGCATCCGCACAATCTCAACAGTGCATCGTCGCCCTCAGAAGCATCGTCTCCAAGCTCACAGATCCTCCCCAGAGGCAGAGTCAAGTGGACCGCGAGCGTGCGAATGATGAGTTGGAGCGATTCAGTCTCTGGACGGGAAACATTGGCGCCCTCCATCGCCCAGAATCTCCGTTGTCCGTCGAGTCGCGCCTTCGCGAGGCCAACGACATGCTGATTTATCTTCTCGATATACTTCAGAACCTGAACGACGTTGCTGGGGAACGTGAGTTCCCCTTTGCTTCTGATCAATTTTCGCAAATGATCTAACGTGATGATGCTATGGGCTTCGATTGGCAGTCTTAGAAATCGTTTCTGGCAACCGTCAGGGAGAAGAATATCATGCCGATTCCAACGAGGAAAGCCAAATTGAAGAAACAGAACTGCTGGAAGAAATTGGGGGCTGCATCACGTCCCTCTTCAGAGTAACCTCTCTCATCCCCAAGACTGCGCCGACGGATCTCTTTACCAAGGCCCTCAGTCGGAATCGATATCGGTTCAACGACCAGTTTGACGTTGCTCATGTTGGCGAGAAGTATCCTAAACTTGCCACTGGAGATTCTGCGTGGCTGAGGAAGCGTCTTGTAGAGCCATCACTCAACGTTGACACTATCTCAGCTACATCCAGGATCACCGTGAGAAACTGGGAGCTGCGCTCACTTTTCATGATATTCCCGAGCCCGAATCATCCAATTTGCAGGCAGAAATTCGGCCCCCAACCACTAACCTACTAGTACTCCCAGAATCCTCTAGCCGGCCATCTACATTCTTTACAGAAGCTTCGACACTGGCACCTGGACGCATAACAACCGACTTGCTGGTTGCAGAAGAAGAATTAGACGTTGAAGATGATTCAAGATCATACACTACCATATCTCACTCTGTCAATGAGGATCTTGATTCATCCACCACTACGAGGATTCCAAGTCTCAGTGAAATGCAAACAGGACCAAAGAAAGAAGTGGAATGCCCATTTTGCTTTCGCGTGAAGAAATTCAGGAATGAGCGAGCGTGGAGGCGACATGTTTTTGCTGACCTTCGCTCTTATGTGTGCACGTTTCCTGACTGCGACGCCCCATACTTTGGCGATGCCAATGAATGGTTCCGTCACGAAATGCAGAACCATCGCGTCAGTTATACCTGTCGACTCTGCGAGAACAAGTCTTTTACGCTCAAAGAGCGCTATCTTGCCCATATTCGGAAACATCACTCTGAAATCATGCAGGACTATGGCGAACAAACTGTGCTCGATATTGCTCGAAAGCCTCTCAGTGAAATATCTGCTCACGAATGCCCGTCTTGTTGGGACTGGGTGGATCGATTGAAAGAGAGGGCGGAAGTCGCAAGTTTACCTTCAGAGGCAGATGACCGCGCTATCAGAGTCCTCCCAACAGTCTTCAAATGCCACCTCGCGTCCCACATGGAGCAGCTAGCGTTATTTGCAATTCCTATTAGCACTTCTTCCGAAAGCGATGTTGATTCGAACGCGGTCATCAATGAGGATGCAGGATGCTAATGCAGGTTGTTACTTGTACCTATTTCTGGTTTGTTATGATCAACACCCAAGAGCGATTGAAGATATTTTGGCACCTGTCAGGTCTGATATAAACTTCGCGATGTTCGAAGCCGCGGCTCATAGCCAAAAATATACGTGGCTATCGAGGTTGGCGTTGCAGTGATAGAACTTCTTGAGAGATCGTCGGACGAACAGCCCGTTATTTGTCCGCACTTTCCTCCGTACGAGGAACAAGCTCCCTCCAAGGCCAAGGGGCGAAGCTGAGGCTAATGCGGATACTAGCCTATTTCTGGTTAGGTTTACGAGGATATTTTGGCAGCTGTCAGGTCTGATATAAACTTCACGATGTTCGAAGCCGCGGCTCATAGCCAAAAAATACGTGGCTCTCGAGACTAGTTACCACTTGGCGGCGTCTCTGTACTCGTACGCTCTTCAGGCAGGTCGCCCTGTGGGGCTGGCCGGTATCAGATCCACCTCACGTCCATGTTCTCCTCTCAGCACCTGATATTGGCAGACTTCATTCTCAGCGCGGCTGAATCCATTCTTGGTCCTTCGAGAAAGATGGCCGAGATCTTCACTAGCTTCACGGAGTAGCTCGGAAAAAGGGCCGGCTCTCTTTTATAAACAAAGTGCCCCTCCCCATTTTTCTATGGCGGGCTGACAGGAAAGATTCCCTCGTTCTTTTCTAGCTACCATCCCACAAAATGAAGGTATGTGTATTGATATTCCCGGTGCTCTCTCAATGTATCCTGTCTAATAATGTTGCGTACTCAGATCTCTACACTTGTTGTCGGTGCTGTGGCTCTGGCTACTCCAGCCATGGGGTGAGACTCACCCACTTACTCAACAAAGCGTGTTTGTGCCCTCCAAAAGATTTCTAACATATAAAATGAATACAGCGAAATGGTCAGCGGCTGTGGTGGAGGCACCGTCTTCAACCCCCTCGCCCCGACAGCTCTCTTCGACCGAGTCCTACAGTTCTGTAATAGTATGCACCTAAAGCACATCGGTGAAGAAACGACTCGCTTCGACTTCTATCGCCCAGGCACCAACCAGGTGGTGCCCGTCACCCTGAGGATCGGCGCGACTGGAGGACATAAGTTGATCTTTGCGGGTGGGTGTATTGATATGTTTGGATCGCTGTGGAAGGCTTGTGAACCAAGAGATAAGACGAATTGGGCTGGGGGTTACATTTTCAGTGAAGACCAGGAGTGGAAAGCAATGGTTTTTTGAGTTTTGAATCTACATGCTTATGTAGATAAAATTTCACGAAACCAAACCTCGACTAGATCCAATCTTCTCTCCCCTCACTTTCCAACTGCATCATTGTCTTCCGCACCCGCATCACGGCCATCGCGACAGCTAACGCATTCCACACATCCTGACCCTTCTCGCTAAAGTCGAATTGCGCTATCGATCGTCCAATCGTATTCCTGTCCAAAGACGGCTTCACCTTCGGATCAGAGTCCAAGGTTATGAGCGCAATAAGGGGTCCGCAGACTAGAAATCCAATGAGCAGAGGGAATGTCCGGTCCGCGTATTGGACTTCTGGTTCCGTATCGGGTTCTCCAATCTTAATGCCGGCTTCAATGCTCGGTCGTAGTCTCCAGGCTTCGCGGTAACGACATGCCAGCTCGACGAGGCGGGTATTTATTGACTCGATGGCGCTTTTCACTGATTGACACTTCTGAAGAGACTGTATTGTATAGACTGGAATAGAATTTGGTCGAGTATGAAGGTCTGCGTCTCGTAGTGCCCAATGGATATAGGACTTTACAAGGCGCTGAATCACGTGTTCAGCCGGAAGGGATGCCTGTAGACGATCTCTGACACGGCTTCCTAGAGAAAAGAGAGCATCCAAAGCCCTTATAGCTATAGCAAGTCAGCTTCGGCGCAGTTATTAGGTTTAGAGCCATGCTTACCTCGAAAATCCTTCCCACTAACAGAGGTAATGTGCGCACCCTCGGTCCCCGGAGCGGCAAACAACGACTCAGGCAAGGTCGCAAAATCAAGCTTCCAATGACTCGGCACCACGGGTTCGAATCCCCTCATCGCAAGCCGGAAATACAGATCCTTTTCAGCTTCCGCCCAATGGCCACCCGGGAGCTTCACCGCAGCCGCCCATCTCTTCGCTTTCTCCACAGAAAAGTCAACGGATGCCCCCTTTTTCTCATGGTGTCGTAGATTATGTTTCTTCTCCCAGAGCTCGTCTTCGCTGATATCGGTTTCCCCATCGCGTGTGATGATCGCCTTGGATAGAGCTGGCTCCACGATTTCTGGAGATGGACGGTAATCATCGTCTGGATGATGACTATTCTTTGAACTTCCCCGGTCTGAGGTCGGAGTAATAGGAAGTACTCGAGTATCGTCATCCGAATCGGAGATATCAACCGAGGAATCTGAACTGCAGTCAGAACTCGACTCGGAATCATCTTCGGATACCAGCAGCTCCTTATCCCTTTCCAATATCAAAAATTCCGTTTTCAGTTGATCAGATGGGTCGTCGCAGTCCAGATCCTCGTCGGATAGCAAATCACTCTCATCACTGGAAACCGATGAGTCACTTTCAGATAGTTCAGAGATATCTAGGTCCTCGTCACCATCGTCAGGTTTATTCAGAAGTGTATCGCCTTCCAGATCCGACCGTTCGGAATCCGCAACATCGCAAACCGATTCCTCCTTCGGTACGTCCGTAACTCGTCTCCGTTTCGCAGGCCTCGATTCGTCAATAAGAGTCGACCCATCCAAATAGGCCCCATCATCAAATCCGACGGCACTATCTTCTCGTTCCCTTTTCACACCCGCTCCAGCAGACATCGAAACCATAAAGTCTTTACCACCGCCTACCCGCTTGTCTATATGTGCGTATTCCCACTCCTCACCGCAAAATTTCTCCGTCGTCGTAATCGTCCCATCCTTCTTGTGTACCTGTTTCCGCGCTTTCCGACCCCTCGAGTCGTCGCCCTTATCGCCATTTTCCAACCCCGAATCCCGCTTTAAAAAGATCGAGGTGAGAGATTTTCGAAAACGACGCAAGTACCCCATGACGACGAGGTCGTATACCCAATTTTAAAGAAATATTCTGCGTTTATCGACCAGAATGACTAACCCAGAAGTGAGTGAGAGAGCGCGCGTGTCTGTGTGTGTTAGAGAGACAGAACCAGAAAGGAAACACAGAATCTTGAACTTAAGTGAAATGGAAAACAAACCCCAACTGAGGGAAAGAATCGACTGAGAAAGATAACTTTCCGCCAAAGGACGAGGGAAAGCAAAATGTAAGAGAAAATGACAAAGACGAGTACAACACAAAGACACCCCAGCCACCTGTACCCGAAGCTGTAGAAGGAGCAACAAGGTTACAAAGCCGTAACCTGTCGAAGCTTCCGGTAGGAAGAAAAGTGCTGCAACACAAGTTCATTGTGTTACCAGAAAGAGAGAGCATTATCCTCTCTCTCTCGTCCAATCTATCAAAGAGATGTAGCATTGTCGTTGACATTGCCCGATTGGGAGCAGCACGTGATACCATATCAGGCACCGTTGGAGGCTGCTTCGGGTATCAAACAATCGGCGGGAGAAGAGAATTGGATCTTGGAAATACATAGTTAGACAGCCAGTAATTGCTCTCCCACCTTGGTTGAGCTATGAAATCAAAAAATAGCATAGAATAATCCACCCTTACCCTTCCTACCTGTTCACATTTCAATGATCTGCCGCCTTTTTTCTGCTTGGAAACTAATCAGGGGTATGTATTTGTGAAAGGAGACATCATCATTACAACATCAACGAAAAGAGGAACGCATGAAGAAAAAGGGGCAATTTCAAGTCAAGTGCTCGCCAAAAACCACCGTAGTTCCACTGGCTGGCTTAAGGCTTTTTTAGACAAAGTCGGCATAGTAGGAGAATCCACGGAACTCTTCTTGCATCGCTTGGGAGAGAACTGCAAAGAGTCGTTAGAATCATGATCGATGAGAAGGGTCGGCTGGGCAACTTACCGGATTGTACTGGAGTGAGGACAGGTGTGACGCTCGTAAATTCTTGGTCAAAGTTACTCGTATCAGTCGGGCTGGTGATGGTTGGGTAGAAAGGTGGCTGAACACGTTTATGGTAGATGTCCTCCCAGTTGATATTTCGGAAGAACGCGTGCGACATGATCTCCTGCGCATCGGTAGGCCCAGAACCCAGTCGAAGCTCCGGCTCCCGAGTCAACAGTTTTTGCAAGATCGACACGGAATCACGAGGCATGTGGATTGGATAGAGTGGCTCATCAGCCAAAATGGCTTCGTAGATTTCGTCCTCGTCCTCTCCTCGGAACGGGGACTGCTGAAGCAGCATCTGGTAAATGAGAACACCGAATGCCCACCAATCGACAGCTCGACCGTACTTTTTATCCAGAAGAATCTATGGCGGCCAAGTTAGCGGGTGGGAATCGAAAGTAAGCTCGCGCTATGTCTTACCTCTGGTGCCATGAATTCTGGGGTACCGCAGAATGTGCTTGTTGTGCAACCGTACCACATCTCTTCTTTGCAGAGACCGTAATCACCGATCTTGATATGTCCATCCAGCGTCAACAGGATGTTATCGAGTTTCAGATCACGGTAAATAACACCATTCTCGTGGAAATACTTCAAAGCCAAACACACTTCCGCAGCATAGAACCTAACACAGTTAGCATCTCAATAAACTGAGTCAAACATGTGGTACTTACTGTGCTCTCTTCAACCCGAATTGTCCACGCTGAATATGCAGCATGAGATCACCACCGCTAATATACTCCATCACAAAGTAGACCCGTGTTTCAGTTTGGAAGCACGCATGGAGATTGAGCAGGAAGGGATGTCGCTCCTTGTTCGCAATTAAAAACACACGCTTTTCTGACTTGGTGCTCTCAACTTCATCATTCTCAATGATGAATTCCTTCTTCAGGACCTTGATTGCATACAGCTTTTTCGTTGACTTGGTCTCTGCAAGCATGACCTTTCCGAAGTTACCCTTTCCAAGAACAGCAAGGAAGTTGAAATGATCGAGTCCAACCCTTACTGGTGGGCGTTGAGCGGGGGCGGCAACCTGCTGAGCTGCTTCTTTGGTCACAAGAGGAGGCGGTGTTGGATGGGTAGCGACAGGCGTTGCCGCTGCTGCCGCTGCTGGTTGCATGGCATAAGCAGGGTGGGATTGTTGGCTCTGTTGTGATACTTGGATAGGCGGGAGCTGCGGCGGTTGCGAGTAGGAACTCAGATTCGCGTATGCACTTGGGTCATAGTGGGCGTGCTGAGGTGGCTTAGGCTGGGTCTGAGGTTCAATGTACGGTGGGCGGGCGTTGTAATCTGTAGGTGGCCGATCGTACCCACCCTGGCCTTGTCCAGATGGCGGGCGCATCCCTGTGGCTACTGCAGCGGCAGCAGCTGCTGGGCTTTGAGCAGGCGGAGCGGTTGGGCGGCCGGCTGAGGTAGGAGTTTGAGGTGCCATGTATGAACTATGTGCCGCGCTCACAGCCTCAGGGGATGCAGGCTTTGGCTGATGTCTGTGGCCCGGATCCTGCGGCCTCTGAGCGTCGCCGCTCTGTTGCCTGCTGCCGGGGCGAAGGGTTTTGGCAGCCATAGCACCGCCCGCCCTGTTGTAGTTTTTGGTTTTAATCAGAGTCTCGAGAATTTGGTTAGCCACTTCCATGGACATGCCGCAGAAATCCGGAACAAGATGTGCGCATTGAGCATGGCAAGTGAGTGCACATTCTAAACAAATAAGTTAGTATGTTTTAAGTGACTCAAAACAAAGGCATGAGACTGACCTGAACATTTCTTGGAGTTCTTCCTCCCAAAGGGTAATAGAGAGCCACAATGACAGCACCAATTGGCCGAGATGTTAGAATAAAATTCAAATCTATGGGGTATCCGATGGTTGATCTTCTCCTCGTCGGGGTCGGTCTCGTAGTTGGCCTTGCTGATACATTTTGTAACAACCTTGGGATAGCACTTCTTATGGCAAGTATACTTGCAGTCCGAACATTGCATGCCAGCAGCGTATTTGAGAAAGTCCCCACAGAGGGCGCAGCGCATGATATTGTAAAACTGCTGTGTGACGAACTTGTGTCCTTGCTTCTCGTGGACTTCTTCCTTCTTCTGACGGACAGCACCTTGTCGGTTGAGACCGATATCGAATGGTCTTCGATCCTTGAGTTGTTTGGCTAGCCCAATGTTAGCTTAGGAATGGCTTGAATGGGGGGGCGATTTCTTACCAAAGCTCATCGTCAGATGAATCCTACCCACAGGCTCTAGCGCGAACCAAGAGTCAACCATCACTGTTGCACCCTGTCCGATTTGGGCTCCTTGTCCTCCTTGGGTTCGCTGTTGGCCCCCCGGGGGTTGCGGTACACCAGTGGGGTGATGGGAATCTGGTCGTATTCCGCCGTCCATTTTATCTGCCGACACCCATCCAGAGGCATTGAATTCTGTCTCTATTTTCTTTCTTCGCATCTCTTCAGCAATATCGGACAGTCGAATCCAGAGCATTCCAATCGGAGTAGGGCGATCACCGCTCTTATCGTACACAGTCAGTTCGATCTCATTCGCCTTGTCGATGTCAATGTTAAAGGTCTCGTCTGTCCACCTATCCATGCGAGTTGCCTTGGTCTTGGCCTTGATTGCATCTTCAACCTTCATAATGACAAAGGTTTCCGGGCCCCTGGAAAATCTCGAGCCAGCAGCATGGTCAACATCCTGGACCGCGTGGATGCGCATAGTTAGATGACCGGTAAG
Organism: Malbranchea zuffiana; assembly: GCA_039700045.1. Classification (NCBI taxonomy): domain Eukaryota; kingdom Fungi; phylum Ascomycota; class Eurotiomycetes; order Onygenales; family Malbrancheaceae; genus Malbranchea; species Malbranchea zuffiana. The sequence continues at coordinate 1,477,846 of JARUPO010000002.1, forward strand.
CGGTTTCCGGAGATTTGGCGTATTCAAGCTCTCATCTACGTACGTCAGCAGCAACACTTAAGTAGCCTAGTAACATGACTTACCGTCCGGATGATCCGCACTCTCAATATCAACGTGGAGATCTTCGTATCGTTTGAGTGCCTGCTTCAGGAGCTGAATCTTTTGGTTACTTTCGATTCGCCGCCCTTCAGCATCCGCCCTGCTCTTCCGGTCGCCCTCATCCTGGTACAACCGAACCATCTTCTCGATGCCAGCCTTGTATTGTTTTTCCACGCTTAATTTAAACTCTAGCTGGGACAACATCAGTTGGATCTTTGGCCCCAAGTAAGGGGTATCCCATTTAATCAAGTCTGGCGATCAAACCCATTAGCAAGATGTTCTAACGCTTATAGGAATGTTAGCATTGAGAAAACATAACACTTGCCCAGTTTACTAAAATTCGGCCGCGGCTTCGCAATCGGCCCATCAGGTCTGGGATCATGATAGGGAGCTCGCGAGGGCATGCTTCCCGCTCCGCCCTGCGGATAATCAGAACCATCCTTCGGTGGAGGTGGCGGAGCCCCTCCATATCCGCCGCCAGAGTCCCTTGTTGCCGTCGGAGAACCCGATCCACGACCCATTTTCCGTATCTGTAGCTCTCTCATCTTCTCCTCCAGATATGCGATATTTTTGCGTCCGTCACGGATATTCGCGTCTACCCTCTGCTGGACGAGCGGGTTGTCGGTGGACTGGCGCATGTTTGTCGCTGCGTTTATGAGGGCCTTTTCCCGCTCGATCTTGCGGTAGACCGTGGCCATGAGCTCGTCGTCGCCGTCCATCTTGACAGTGTGTGCTTTTCCCGAGACTTTGGTTTGGTTTAGGAGGGATACAGATTGAGTAGTCTAAAGGAGTATATAAGTGAGGTTAGCCAGTGCAATTGATAAAACATTCTGTTATGTGTCTCGGCATTGAAGAGGAAAGATTGTGATAGAATGGCCCGGCCACAACCTAGGCCGATGCCAGTGACAAGGGGAGAATGGTGCAAATGATTCACTCAGTCCAACAACCAAAAGACAATTAGAGTCAAAGAACATACCTATCTGTTAGAACTGTCAACCAGCCTCTGACAAGGAGCGAGTTGACAAGCTCAGCAGGGGCTTGCTTTTATATGCCCGCAGTACGTAAGTGGAATCCCAACCCCAAGACCAGGAGGGGAGAGAGGGGACAGGCAGTCAAACTGCTAAGAAGAGGAGAAATGGACTGAATTGAGCAACCTGAGAATCCCCCAGCTACCTTGCCCTCAGTAATAAAGGGGACGTGGCCGGCTTGAAGAAGAAGATGTGGTGGTGGTTGGTGGTGGTGATCGGTTGGGATGGGCTCGCGACCAAGAACGGAGAGAGGGGAACGATGGACGGAGGCGAGCCGCAGCGGTGGTGGGGACAAATTTCTTGACCTTGCGCACCCAATCCGATCCGGCAATGTCAACGTCAACTCTTCGACGCTTACCTTATGGGATGTCTACAGACTACTATGATTCTCCTCGACATAGACGAAACTATATGGTTCAGACAGTTACAATTTACAGCCTGCGCCAAACCTGATCTTCTGGATTTCCCCGCCTGTTCAAACTGCCAAAACCAGTCGCCTCCCCACCGCATGCAAGCAAGGCTGATACCCCGTCATCATTCAATGCAACAGTCCTGCAACATATCCCCGATTTAAAAACGAAAAAAAAAAAAACTTCTCTTCTGCTGCCCAAGCAAAGCTTTTTACTAACCAGGTCGAAGCCAACAGGCCGAGAATTTTGGTGGTCAAGGCCAATCCCCGTTCCACGGACAAGGCAACCTGTCTCGTCCTTAGATCTGTTGCTGAGCCTCAGCAGCCGTTCGGTTTGCTCGAAGGTTTGTTAATTAGGTTAAGTCCATCAGGCAGTGAAGGTGGCAGATTACTGTTATGATTAAACCTAGGCTTGGAATCAATGGTTATCTACAACTTCGCCTCGAACACCTGATGCTAGCCCAACTGCTGACCAAAAGTTTCCCATCCATGCCGTGGCATGCTCCTGACAGAAGCGCCACCTTCGCTCCCATTTGTTCCAGACGCGATCGTGGCTGATCATTCGGACCGCTTCCTGATTCTTGGGATACAGCCCCAAGATACAAGCATGACTGCATAAAGACCAATGCAAATCGGATGCAGGACAACAGTACCGAGCCTCTGCGCAAGTAGACCAGTAAAAAATGGCGCCACAGCCCCTCCACTGCTCCCCATCGCGCTCACAACACCCAAACTGGATAGCTGAATGTTACGTGGTAACAACGTGCTAAATACCGCCGCCGCACACGGGTATATTGGGCCTAATAATAGCCCAACGACCGAGAGAGCCACTGCGTCGCCCACGATATTGGGAACCCACCAAACTACCGTTTGGAATGCAGCTGAGCCAACAACGAGGATGGCGACCGAAACCTTCCTGCCCAATTTCTGGGCGGGATGGGAGAGTAGGAATCGACCAAGTGTGATACCGCCCCAAAATCCAGTTGTTACATAACCGACTTTCGCAACGTCGGCGCCACGGTGGCTCACAAGGAAGGATACCACCCATCCTGATATGGACACCTCGGCTCCTTGGTATGCGAAAATAAAAAGTGCACCAAGAAGTGTCACTCTGTGTTTTATTGCCTCCCTGAGTAGGCGTGTTTTGGCAACCTGTGCCTCAGTTCCCTCTGCTTGTCCTGGTGCAAGTTGTGGTGTTGGAATATCCTGTTCGTAATCGCCCCAGGCCCACCAGCAAAATATCATATTGAAGAGCAAAAGGCCTGCGGTAATAAAGTAGAAAAAGCTCCAACTTATACCATTCGATGCAATGGCCGTAGCTACCAATGGGGCCGCGGTGCCCCCGATTCCATATGCCCCATGGAGGGTTCCGAGGGCGGCGGCATTGTTGGCAAGGTTGGCGCAAAACACGTTATTAAGCGCCAAATGTAACGCCTGTCCGAAGCCTATCAGGAAGAAACAAGCGACAACGATGGGGAAGGGAGGTCTGCAGATGATTGCAATGTGTGCAATAACGACTGCTAACATCGACAAAATATAAGTTCGAGAACGGCCAAATCGGGTCTCGAGAATGTCCGTGCAAGGGGCTGCTGAGATGAAGCCCACGGCATTGGTGACGAAGATCAGAGAGACGATGGCATATCCGATATCATACTCCTTTTCCATGTAAGGAATCAATGCGCCCGGGGCGCTATCATTCAAACCTTGCCCAAGGGACATCAAGCAGCTATTCAGCATGCGCCATTTGTTCTTGGGCGGATTAGAGAGGCCCTGAATTCTATCCACGGTAGGATTGGTGACGGAAGCCTGAGGACTGGTTGTTTCGGGGCCGTTCAAGGGAGTTCGGGTCCTAGAAAGGATTTGCTCTCCCTGTAGCCTGCCCTTCCCATCTCTGTCGCTTGTTCGATTCAGTCCATGTTCATCGTGATGCAGTGCAGCGTTCGGGTTCCGGATACATGGTGATTCCTGTAGTTCGATCAAGGATGCAACTGCGTGCGACGACATCGTGGCCAATTCGTGCCATTGGAACAGGGGAAGCCAGCCAGAGTCGAGTAAGCGAAAGTCGGACAGTGAAGGATATCCAACCCTCAATTTAAATACGTTAAAAGCCCCGATGCGCTCAGTCGGATCGATTATCGTTCTCAGCCAGACGGCCTACGGCAGCTGATTAAGCGGAGCGGGAACAAGGCTTGGCATTTTGAGACTCGAGCCCACACAAATCCACCTCCACTCACCAGAAGCTGTTTGATCGGAAACCGTTCCACGACAAGCCCAGAAGGATCGGATCTTTGCGAAAATGGGCCCTCCGAAGAGGAAACTACTGGCGACAGTTGAAGAGACGCTTACACCGCCCTCCGAATTACCCGATGGCCATGTCATCGCCAAAGTCATCCGAGCCACGGGCAACAATGTGTACTCGGTCGAATTGCCGTCTAAAGAGTCGATCCTAGTACAACTTCCCGCACGGTTCCGATCGACCATCTGGATGAAGCGGGGTTCCTACGTCGTTGTCGATACAAATGCGCTGGAAGAGAGGGATAATAAGTTGGCGGGGGAAATCACGAATATTGTGAGGGATGAAAAGGCATGGCGGAAGTCAGGTTACTGGTTCGTAGGCCGCCGAGGACACTTCTATGTTGCTGGACTGACGCGTTTAAATAAGGCCAAAGGAGTTTGTAAAACAACCCGTCTGGGACAGCGACGACGAAGATTCGAATGTTGGGAAGATGCCACCGTCCGATGACGAGTCCGATAAATGAAGAATTATGTTATATTCGTCGACATTATAAAGATAAAGGCGAAATGGGCCACGCGTGGACTGCCCGGGGCTAATTGATCAAAGGCCAGCAGAATTCAGTCCTTGTGGTCTTTCGCCTGTTCAGCGGGTATCGGTTTCGCAGCGATCTTCTCTCGTTGCTGGAAAGGCCCAAAAACTTGTCCGGATAGAACAAGTACCACCACCGACGAGCTTTCATCAGTGCTCGGATAAACATTCCAAGCCCACTCCTGGCACGTCCACATGACAAACGAAGTGATGATCGAGTACCTGGCCTGCCAGAAAAGAAAGGGGGTCGCCCATGCTAGGTACGAGAAGAACTGGTAGTGTAGAGTCCGAGCACAGAGGAGGCCGATCGTTATCGAGGTCAACATGGTCGTCGCAATGAATGACGGGGTCATTTCCGACTCGAAATTCTTTCCCCGAACGGCAGCTTTGGCGGTATTCAGCAGCGATTTACGCGACGGGCCAGTCCAGGAGAATACTAGAAATGCGAATAGAAGCACTAGATGCCCAGCCATTAATTTGGCTGCGAACGAGCTTGAAAGAAACGTTTCCTCGTCCAAGAACCTCCAGTTCACTGTCCACTTGTAGAGAAATTGGCGCGTAAGCTCGAACGATCTTGATACGTAGCCGACGGGATTCACTAGAAGAAAAGGGGTGGCAATGACCGTCTACCTCAGATAAGTAAGCAATTGTCAAAAGCCTTGGATGCGAAAAAGGGCACGAGAATACCTGTACTAGCAAAGACATCACTCCTAGAGAGGCCGCCTTTGGTAAGCCCAAAGCCAGAGTAAGAATCACAGCGAGAGCCGGGGCAACAAGCAGCAACGTCATTTTCACGCTCACACCGGCTGTCCACAGCAACACCGCCGTATGCCACCGACGTTTCTGGAGCATGTAGATCGTCGCCCACAGGAACATGGTCGCAACCGCGTCATTGAACATTCGCAGCATGAAGATGCTATGGAGCCGTTTAGACAGGACGAGAAGAGGGAATAATATCGGCGGCGCACGCGCAGCCCGGTAGCATGCCATTACAACTGCCAATGTAGCCACATAAAGCGTCGCAAACACGATCTGGCCGAGAACGATGTTGCGGCCTTTGTCTGTCACGTAGTAGAGAAGGGAATAGATATAGACGTGTCCGGCAGGATATACTAGCGGCCCCGTAGAGCCTTCGATGCGAGTGTAATCTCGTTCTCCGGAAAGGAACACGGAGACTTGCTGCACGTACGTTGACCAGTCGATTTCCGTATCTACAAAGCAATGCGTAAGTACTCATTGAAGCAGTCCTCGGATGGAAAGGGAGTATATACAAGGTACTTCCCAAATAATCAAAGCACATAAGATGCTATCCGCAAGGAGCAGCAATGGACAAATCCATCTGGAGTGCTTGGGATTTGTGCAGAGATCGCGAACGCGTTTGTAGATCTCCATCTTCATTCACTGATCGGGAGAAACAGGAGAAACGGCTGCTCAGAGAGTATTTTCGAACGACTTTAAGGAACTTGAACGCATCTTAGACTGAATTTGCTCTGGATGGGAAGAAATTCAGAAAATGTGTCCTTCTCGCCCCCGTCGAGCTCTCGCGACACACGTGCTTCCTGACAGCGGCTGTATGGGGCTCAATTGGCTTTTTCGGGGAAAGATTCCGCCCGCCGGGACACCGCCAAGCCTTGAGAGAATGCCTTGAGAGAAAGCCTCGAGATGATGGAGTAGGGGGCGAGCGGAATATAGAATATCGATATGAGATGATCCTAACTTGCTGATGGGGATAGCGATCTTCAACATTTAAATTCCATTTGTCTGAATGCATAGTAACCAAGTTTCCAACCTCCGACCAACCCGGGCTGGGAGTTCGTTGAGAGTAAGGAAAGACAGAAATAAGAAAAGAAGTAGATGCACACACGCCCATCTGTCGCTGATCATTGTTGATACAAAAGATGCGCTTATATTCTGCCCGCCTTCCGGAAGATGTCGAGGTATATTCAAGAGGGGATACCGTCCCAACCGCCTGGTCTAACTTGCCCACCCATATTGTACATGATCGACAGAAGATATGGCAAACAATATCGTACAAAACGCAGTCGTAAATGCTATTGCAAGTCATCCGTCTGGCGCGCAACTCGCCATCACTGCTCGTTCTGCCGGGAAGAAGGCGGGCCACTGGGGGAAATATTGCTCCCCGTTCGTTCTGGCGGCGAATCAAATCCCAAAATCTGCCCAAAAATTCCTCGCGGTTTCGGTACCGGACACTCTCTCCCGGCCTTCGTCAATCTCTTCGCTTCCTCCTCCATATGTTTAAACTCCGCTACAGCTTCACCCAACTCGCTCATCCGGTCGGGCTGGGTATCCGCCGTCAGGTCAACCGGCTGCTGCTCTACCGGCTTTCTCCTTCGTTTGCGTATTCTCTGGTGCCCGTCTGGCGTTGTGATCATTTCGGAGTCTGCGAGTGTGTGTCGGGGTGCGGGGCATGGGAAGACATGTGGGAGGCCGACGATGAGGAAGGAGGCGGCAAGGGTAGCGGCGAAGAGGGAGGTGGTCGAGCGCGACCGCGGGTGGAGGTGAGGAGGCATGGGGGTAGGGAATTGTTATGCCAGTAGCTCACGCATTAAGCATGCGGGAGCTCATCGCGTTAGGTTGCGTTCCTTGAAGGCGTCAGTGGAAGTGCAGGGCAATTGGCAGAGCGTTGTTCAACTACTCACATAAACTCATTATAGATACAATGTTTATTGTTTGAATAGAAAAAGAATGATCAATTGAGTCCAATGGGTGTTTGTCCATCCGCAACACTCTCCCGTCTCCTGTTCGTGTCATTGAACCGAGAAATATCAGTCACGTGGAAGGAACCAGGCTCAAACTCCGCGCTAAACCTGTTCGGGCTCTCGATCTCGATCTTATCTTATCAATCACGACTCGCGCCAAGAAACTTGTCCAACCGCCATGATGATATCTCGCCGCCGCCTCTGCTTTGACGACGACAACTCGCGTGCGCATGGCAATGTCGGACTGGAAAGCCTTTGTTTCGAGTCGAAGATGAGTATCGTGCTACCTATACAAAGATAACAAACCACTCTGTGCGGCTCCCAACGAGGGTCAAAGGCTTCAACTCAGAATCTCTCTCGTGTCACTCCAGAGAGCCCGTTACAGGATGAGTGACCTCGACAAGTAATTATCACTCCTTGCGATTGGCTTGTTATATGTATCTTGTTTGTGCTAACGTTTCTCCTTTTAGAGCCATTGCGCAGCTGCGCTCGTGCCGCCCCATTCCAGAGCCTCAGGTGCGCGAACTCTGCTACAAAGCGCGCGAGCTCCTCATCGAAGAAGGAAACGTCGTAACCGTCGATGCTCCGGTGACAATATGTGGCGACATCCACGGACAGTTTCATGATCTAATGGAGCTATTCCGCGTGGGCGGCGACGTTCCCGAAACCAACTACCTATTCATGGGAGACTTTGTCGACCGCGGCTTCTACTCGCTGGAAGTCTTCCTCTTACTCCTCTGTCTTAAAGTACGATACCCCGACCGAATCACACTGATTCGGGGCAACCATGAGTCGCGACAAATTACGACTGTTTATGGATTTTACGATGAATGTATTCGAAAGTACGGAAATGCGAATGTTTGGCGTTATTGCTGTGAGGTCTTTGATTACCTGGCGTTAGGAGCCCTTATCCTAGGCGCGAGCTCCGAACTCGATCGTCCGCTTTCCACATCAACCAGCAGCGACCCAACCAATTCCATTTCAAACTCACAGACCGACGACGAATTGCTCGAGGTAGAAGTTCTCAACGCCAGGAACGAAGTAACATACGCGAGCTACCGACGCCGCGATCAAAACTCACAAGAACACCTACCAAACGACACCCGCGACATCTCCCCACCGCGAGACATATCCTCCGCCCCAAATAGCAGCGTACCCGCCCGCCCCGGTCCCGCCGGCACAGGCGCAACCTCCGACAGCCTCGGCAGCATATCCACCAGCAGCACCGGCGCCGTCCTATGCGTGCACGGCGGCCTCTCCCCACTCGTCGACAGCGTCGATAAAATCCGCCTCATAGACCGAAAACAAGAAGTCCCGCACGAAGGCGCAATGTGCGACCTCCTCTGGTCCGACCCGGACGAAATCGAAGGGTGGGGTCTAAGTCCACGGGGCGCAGGCTTCTTATTCGGCGCAGATATCGTCAAGCACTTTAGCTACAAGAATGATCTCTCTCTAATCGCGCGTGCGCACCAGCTTGTCATGGAGGGCTTCAAGGAGATGTTCGACGGCGGGATCGTGACGGTCTGGTCCGCGCCGAATTATTGCTATAGATGCGGGAACGTCGCGGCGATTCTGGAACTATGTGAAGATGCGAGTAACGGCGGTACTATTGCGAGGAGTAATGGCGACTATGGTCGTAGTTTAGGCGGGATGAGAGAAGGAGGAGGCCGGCTGGAGAGGAGGAGGACGATTACGGGACCTGGGAGGAGATACAGGGTGTTTGACGCGGCGCCGCAGGATACGAGGGGGATGCCGGCGAAAAAGCCTGTTGCAGATTACTTTTTGGTGAGTGTGGATTCTTCCCTCCTTCCTCTCACTTTGGATATTCTAAATTTTCTAACTTTGATCTCTAAACAGTGATACCAAAATTGATAAAGAAGCCCTCGAAACTGACATGATCCTTTTGCCTTTTCCCTTCTCTCGTCGTATCTGGCATCCATCCACCCATCATAGTGTGTTTCTCTCTTAAGCTTCAGCAAACAGAGACCGTGGAATCCAAAGGAAAGAAAAGATAACAGGAATACCCGTATCAAATACCCAAAGCCTTTTCCGACTGCCAGATCAAGCGTCACCTTCACACTTGTCATGCTTGGTCAAACTAGGAAACACTGATGATCGCAACCAAGGAATATTACTTATCAAATGCATAACGAAACACAAAATTCCATCGGTAGTCTGCCCCAGTTCATATAAATACATCGTGAGTAAAGTGGTTGAAAAACTAGAAGAAAAAGATTCTAGAAACGAACGGGATATCAGCTTCGAATGACAAGTCAAGGAAAAAAGAAAAAGAGTAGAAAGTGCAATATATAAATCTGTTAATCGTATGCATAATCAGATATACCTCCGCCGCCCGAGAAACGCCCGTGTCCGCGTCTAGCAGAGAAAAGAGATAGCCGCCCACATGCGAGAAAAGCCATAAAATAACACGAATCAAAACGCAGTCATCAGGAAAACGAAATCGGAAACTTTAATCAACGCCAGCATCACGCGACCAGATTCGAAATAGTGTAGTTTCCTAAAGCCATCCGTATTTTCCCATCAACTCATCATCGTGCATTAAACGTAAGCGAAATCAAATGCTGACCCGGGTTGCTCCTCTCAATAAAATATGTGACTGTGGTCCTGGGGATCCTGCAGAGGATCTTGAGCTGCGGTAGGGTGGTACGTCGGTGTGGCACTGCTGGTAGTAGATACGAACTCAGGAGGAAAATAGCCGTCAACAAATCCCTGGGTAGTAATGGGGATTCCCATATTCTGGCCGAGGCCGTGGCCCATCTGACTCTCCGCCATTACCTGATCGGCATCACCGTAGTTTTGCGAAGGCGCACTTGTAGTTGGCATCTTCGAATCATAGGAGATATCTACGCTTGACCCGTCGACGGGACTACCCCAATCCCAATTATCCAAGCCGAGTGCCAGCGCATGTTGATCTTTGAACCACCAGTCCTGGCTCTCCTCAACCAGGCCTTTTGTGAGGGTGGCCGGGGGTTCTAAAGCAGGGAGTAAACTGGGTGCAGTTTCGCCAGTGGTGCCCTGGCTTGTGGGGAATTCCGCTAAGTTCATCTGCGATTGTTTCGGACCGGTATTAATCGCAGTAAAATAACGACTCTCGGCAACAGGCTCGGACGTGGGCATGTCGCAACTTTGTCGTTCGATGGTTTCAACTTTGATAAAAGGATCCTGCGATGGGATGAAAGGCCGTGGGTACTGCTGCGGTCCGGCCAAGTTAGCCGCTGCAGGGTGATCTGAAGGTTTTGGAGCCGGTTCCAAGGAGCCTGGAGCTTGGTCAGGCGTCGAGTTTCGCGTCGAGGAAGTGGACCTGGGTGGATTGCTCGCTATTTTCGTGGACGCATCGGAGGTCGCCGGTGATTGAGAGCGATCCCAGGGACCCCAGAAACCGAACCTGGAGCGCGAACGTTCGAGGACGGCGGCTGCCTCATGAGGGATTGCAACCCCCCATTTCTGGGCTGAAATATCTAATATTCGAAGCGTCCGACGGGCACAAGGCCAGCTCTCGCCCATCTCTTCCAGATTCTTGACGCCAAATGTGATATCTCGGGCAGAGGCCTTGTCCGGCAGATTGAGGAGATGGATGGTGCAAGCCGAATGGACAATATACACAGCAATATTGCAAATTTGGCGCAACCCATATGTCCGTTTATAAATACGGAGTAGCTTGGATATCATAGAAGCACCTTGAGTGCATAATTTCCTTGGAGAAACATGCTGAGGGAGGGGTGATGTCTCTTTTGTATACTTTAAGAAGGGGCGGTAGAGGTGTATGAAAAGGAGCTGGAAAAACATGCTAAAACTTAATTAGCCACAGTCCTTACAAAGTTCACAGGTCCAGACTTACTGCATGAGCAGAACTGGCGGGAGTTGGCCATCCTTTGGCTCAAACTCCTTCGGAAGGTTCTTCCTCCAGGCCTCCAGTCTCGTATGCAACTGGCTCAACCGTCTCAGCTCTTCTTGCTTGCCCATCGGCTGTTTTAAAGGCGTCGGGTGATAAAAGTTGGACAGGAGGTCGTTACTAATCTCGCACAGTTTCGAGATCTGCAGAGCTATAGCGCGGGTACGGGAGGGCTGGACATGATCCTGTGAAACACCACTATCCGTATATGGTGACCACATTTCTGCGTCTTCATCAGGGAACACGTCGAACTTTGGGACAGTGATATGTGATCCCGTCAACTGCGGTTGGCGACCAAGATAATTCGACCAGCACCTGGACGAGGTTAGAAGGAGCAATATAAATAGTATTAGAGGGGGCACGAACTTATCAAAAAGGTAGGTACCCCAGAATGTTATTCTCCGTGCGTCAATGTCCTCTGCACTTAGTCTGTGGGATCCCATACCAGTAGCATCGACATTCAGTCCGAGATCAAAGGCCATTCGAAAGCTCATTCCACTATACACCCAACCTGAACCCTCACGGGCACATCCCGCTTCCCGTACAGACATCAGTGCGAGAGCCTGGACTGTGCACAGCTTGGCCTTTTCATGCTCGTCGTTGTCCAATATCAGCCGCTTAGCTTCTCGGAAGAAATGGTCACCCGCCGTTGCAGGATCCATGGGGTCTTCGCGAGCCGCAGGCCACGTGCTTAAGTGGGAGCCGAGGGCAAGCATCGCGTTGACCAGTAACGCGGAGCAGTATTGAGTCGATCGACCTTGGATAAAGTCGCGGTAGAACATCTTCTTCGACAACGTAGTAAAGTAGGAGTAATGCCAGGTGAAATACATTGTGAGCAAGTGACGGATTAGGTCTTTATTCTTGGTCACAGTGGTCCAGCAAGTGATCGAATCTTCTCCGGAGCGCTCCTCGTCCTCCATATCACCGGAGAATGAATCTGATTCCTCCGATTCCGTACAGGATGGCAAAAATATTAAGTTTGAGGTTCCGCCCACATACTTGACAGCGCCGTCAAGGCGCAGCTCACTCAGCCTACCGGATAGTTCGGACTCAAACTGCGGGACGGGTGTGGTTGAGAAAGTCTCGAGGTCTTGCGAAGAGGATTCTTTGGTGATTTCCTCCTTAGTTTGTCGCTTCAGAATAGATTCTGCGAGCTCTTCCAAGTCATCAGAAGCCCGAATTTGCCGAACAAGATCCATGACATCCTCTTCGTCATAGTTTAGAATTGCTTCCACCAATGTCTGTAGCGTAGTATTCCGGTTTTTTAAATTGTCAATGTCTTGTTTGTAGACACCTTTGCGGCGATGGTCTGAATTCGGGTCGTATATGCCTAGATACCCGGTATTAGCCGATGAACTCTTTGAATCCGAACATTGAAGCAAGACATACACGGTGTGTGGTAGACTGACGAGCAAGCAGCGCAGCTAGGAGTATTTCCATCACACTTGAGAACGTCAGCAAGCTGGTTCCACAAACGTTAAGAGGAAATAACCTCCACAAACCTTCGACTTCCGTTTCCGACAGGCGATACATGCAGTAGAAACACATCTTCTCTTAACACTTGGGGCCTTCTCTTGATTCTTTGTTTTGGCCTTTGCCTTTGCCGGCCGGCGGACCCGCGGTTTCGGGGTTTCTTCCGCAGGCGTCCCTTCCAGATGTTGGCTTCCGTCTGCCATGGTTGCAGTCTTCACATCAATTATGGCCACGACACCAGCGGCAGGAATTCCAAGTATATCGACCGTACAGGAATGTTTCCACTATCTCATCTCATCAAAGGCTCGGCGAACGCGGAAGTTCGGCGTGCGGAGAAGCTAAGAGCACCAGGAGCGCGTTAGCATTATTGTAAAGAACTTCGGTAAGATCGAAAGCGGCCAGAGCTAAATGCCGTGGGGCTTTCGGTGCTTCAACGACCAGAGTCGAGCCAGTTAGGTCGGCAATCTCAGCACGATCGCAAGACGACTTGGAGATTATGAAATCGTACCTTTTGGGTAAGATATAGCTATGCAACCCGACGGGTCGCATTAATAATAATTCGTAGAGCGTCGACGAACACCACCAGACCGTGATCGACGGGGGGAAGTGGACAAGGTTACGGAGTAATGTCGGCGGTCTCAAGAGGTAGGGCAGCCGGAGTGGGATTGAGTCAGCCTGAAGGATTTGGTGGTGAGTGACGGAGTGGAAAGGGGGATCGCGAAGAAAAGGTACGCAGGCTATTATTGATCTCAAAGACGAATTGCACTTATCCCGGCCGTGTGGAAGAAGAGAGACATCGTTCTTCGGAGTTTGGCTGTGAGGTTGGAAGTCTACCCCACGAGGTCGGATCGAGCGCCAAGCCCGCGCTAACCACGGATCGATTGGGCGCGGCTTGGCGGAGGATTGATTGATAAGATTGGCTTGTTGATAGTTATCGAGCCATCGCAGGGGGCAGAAAACATCGCAAGACAGACCAGTTTCATTCCAGCAAAGCGAGCCGAAGAAAGGTAAATTGGCTGCTTCGTGTTTTGCGATTCAACCACAACGACGGAGTCCTCCGTTCTACGAGTCTTGTCTGCACGAAACCGTGAGAACCGGAGCCTCCGAATGTCCCGAGCTACAGTCATCATTGTTCAAGAAGTTCCTTGAAGACTCGGACTCGGATCAAAAATCCTCCAGTTTCCTTGTCGAAACATAGAAATCGAAGCTCGTTTGTATGCGGGCAGGGTATTATTCCTTGGGATGCCGTATTCGGAGCCAACACTGGTCCAAAGGAGGATTTTACAATTGTTGGCCTTGTCCAGGCTTCTCGGCAGAAATCGTGGGGATCGCGCCGTATGGGGTATGCTGGCTTACCTGAAGCGATTGTGAAGGCAATCCCATAATTACTATACCTGAATATTAGATATTAACCTCTCTGCTACTTGGTCAACTAGACTTCAAAGTCCTTCCTTGCTTCTTGTTGTGGTGAGAAACATTGAAATCTACTTTATCCGACAATTCAATTATCTCGTTAGTTACTCTCCCAGAACTTAGCCCAACACCAATTCATTCAGGTCAACCTCCGAAAGCGAGAGCAAGGGAAGAGTTTTGTCGAAGGACGTCAGATACAAAAGAAGACGACGTTGACGGTCGGTCCTACAAAGAGCCGCATGCAGGACCATCGGACTTGGCAACGCAGGGATCCATGACATCTCGAACCTCCATTATTCCTCGTATTTTCACGACCACCGCCTTCAAAGGTGGGAGCAAGGGATTCACAGGCGTTTGTTCTCCTGAGACTTCAACATGTCGAGCTCGCTCCCGTTTTCCCTTCTGGAGAAGGTCTACCGCCTCGTGATCACCGTCCTCTCTGCCTTCACCTTTTTGTTGACGGGAATCGCCCGTGATGATAGGTGTGTTCTCCAGACGCTTAACACACACTGCGTTAGAATGGAGAGTCTAATGGTTTAGACAGCCGTGTTCTCCGGCCATTCGAACAGGGGCGTACTCTCAGGCTAAGTGCCGGAGGCCAACAGCCCTTCAAGGGAAATATCCAGGCAAAGATACTGGAAATCTACCAAACCGCCAGCCTGGCATGTGTAATGAAAGCTGAAATCTGGGGCGGTCAAATGCCCTTAATCGTCGTCCTTAAACTATTCGACCCACGATTTTCTCGCCATTTTCGCGACAAGTGGGATGCCGGTCCATGGGCCGCCGAGCAAGCGGCAGCGCTTCGGAATTTCGTATCGAGCGGCGATGCTATAGGGTTCTTGAATCATGTCAGGGCCAAGGCTACTCTCACCAAGCCACAGGAGGGATGGAGCATGGCGCAGAAAGAAATCCTTATCCATCATGAATGCCTCGAGGCATACGAACGCGAAATCCGAGCGTACAGCAGATTAAAAGACGTCCAAGGCATAAAGATCCCATGGCTGTTAGCACCCGTTAGCTTCTCCATCGACAACCATAACAATCTGTCCAATGATCACCAGAATCCCTTCCGCATCAGAGGTATCCTGATCGAGTATATCCAAGGCTTCAATCTTCCGGACCTACCCAACGAAGCCCCCGCAGAATTATGGCCGGAAATTGCAGACCAGGCACTCGAGATCGCGCGCGACATTTCCGACGACGGGGTGTTTAATAATGATGAGATACC
This sequence comes from Malbranchea zuffiana, assembly GCA_039700045.1. Classification (NCBI taxonomy): domain Eukaryota; kingdom Fungi; phylum Ascomycota; class Eurotiomycetes; order Onygenales; family Malbrancheaceae; genus Malbranchea; species Malbranchea zuffiana. The sequence goes on from JARUPO010000002.1 coordinate 1,492,953, forward strand.
ACGTCTCCGCGGGTTCATTGTTAGTCCGATACTCGACCAGGATCGATATCGGGTGGTAATGACGGATTTTGCGCGGAGCAGACTTCGTGAGGCGGACGAGTTGGATGGAGATGGAAACCGCCGGGATATGGAAAGGGAGCTGGAATTGGCCTTGCGGAGATTGATTAAACATACTAGTAGGTAACAGGGTCAGGCGTAGATTTGATAGAGCTCGAAGTCAACATGCGAGCTTGAGGGAGAACAAATACAAGAGTTAACCACACCTTATACTTACGGGAGATCCATTGCTCTTTTTTGATCCTTGTACAATGAATCGAAAATCAGAGCACAAATCCACCATCAACGCCCACCAACATCATTCGACATTGACCCGCAGCACACAACACTGTCAACTCGATCCAAGCACACTCTGACTCCCATTCCACAAATATGACTCCTTTACCCCAATGCCTAGGTCACGCCAGCCAGAAGATGAAGTCAGATTACACTCAAAAATTAAGAAAATTTAAGCTTCCCCAGATTAACCGGCCCACCCCCCTTTGCCCCCCACTCCACTCCCGTTAACAGGCTAAATCAGCCGCGCGGAAGTCGAAGGAGTGTCAAAAGTTGTAGAAATTGGTATTTACTTTGATCTGATTTGAAAAAGCCTGCTATATTTGGTTAAATGAAGTATTCTTGCCGTGCTCCTGGCAATCATTGCCAAGATGAGAGAACCATAAACGCTACCAGGCTACTGTGACTGTGATACAAAGTCGCTGTCAGAAAGTTTCTCTTCATAGTCACGGAAATATCCTTCATATTTGAGCCTGGATGCCATCTGCCCCGGAAAACCCTTCACCTGAAGAACGGCGAAAAATGGAATCGCAAAGCCCCAGAAATCAACTGGCTGGCTATTTTCAAACACTTCTTCATGTTGTGCAATATGGAGAGTTCCATGTCCAACTGTTATTATCATGAGTCTGAAGACTGTTCCCACTCTTGGTGCCAACATCGATGGACGTTTCCGGGTGCGCGCTCCATCCATGACAGAAGCGACATGGACATATACTTTCGCATCGAACCGAAGAGAGGGAATGGAAAACGCAAGGCCGCTCCATCAAGGAACCCATTTGCGAAGCCTCTCTTCACCGATCCCGTCAAGATAAGCGATGAAAAGGAGTACCCCAATGCAGGACGCATAGCTCTTCGAGAGCTTCTCAGATCCGATGGGGGTTCGGCACGGGAGATGGCCAAAATCGTCATGAAGCCTGCCCCGGCCAAACCGGGCAGAAGGCTCGTACCAAACCGAGTCAACATGCGACCCATGGTAGTGTGTACCTTAGATGATCCCCTCCAGTGCTTCGGCACCAGCAGCAATCCCCCCGCACGAAACCGAACGAACACCACTCAGTCACATAGCAGAAGATCCAAAGTCGACATATATTCCCTACAGCTTCCAACCATTCGACTGTGGGCTGCTCTAGAGGCCGTCCCATCCCCAACGAAGATTTATCAGCTTGCGACGAAGCCCGTTTGCGGTTTTGCTCTTCCACATATTTCAGGCAATCGAGCCCCACATCAGCATTTGCTCAAAAAGGCGACGCGATTTATTCGGAGAGTTCGCGGCCCTGCTGCTGAAGCAGGAGCCTTTGAGCTAAGCGAAAGTGAGCTGAACCCAGTCGTTTACGCCCGCACTCTGTGTACTTTCAACGAACACCTCCGAGGTGGGGCTCTGCCATCGATGTGCCGGATGTCGGTCCAAATGCTGTCATTCCATAACGGCGACCTCCTGCCAGCCCAGACGAAAACGAAACGGTATCGGCGACGCTGTGTCAACCGGCGCGTTGTATTCAAATGGAAGCTCCAGGGAAGTAGCATCGTTAAGGTTCATGCCCTGATGAGATCGGGAGTAAACGACGAGTGCGATGTGTGCGATGAGGATCTGGGAGGCCTTGTCGACGACCGGTGGTTTGATGGGGGCGGAGGCACCTTTGACTGGTGGGAAGGGGATGATCGTGGGTTCGGCGATGATGCAGCGACTGAAGTGCCCGCTGGCATGGAGGAACTCGGGATAAACGATGAGGCGGATCTTACACTTACTTCTGAAGCGGAAGAGCAAGTGGCAGGCCCCGAATGTGAGAACAACAACGGCTGGTTTCGGGTTATCCCCGGCCGACCACGAGAAAATGGGGACTTCCTGCGGCGAGCAGTCCTCGAGACGAATTGGCGGACGAGTCAATTGTTATCAAGCGATCCTCCACTTCGCACTCCTCCAATTCTTCCGCCACGAGGATCGAGGCTTGTTCGTATTTGAACTATTCGACTCTGGGTCGAAGAAAGAGCAGTTATTGTGGGTTAGAAGACCGTGCTCTCTGTATCTGGCGTTATTAGCGCGGAAGAGATAGGGTGGATTCCAGGAGACTTTGTGGTATATGTATAATAATCTCCCCGAGATACCCGTTCACCCCAATATTTTTGTTTTTAGAATGATTGGCCGAAGTAGCAGCGCAAGCATAGCCCCTCTCATTGGATTAATCTACGTAAGATAAGATCCATCCGGATGGCTTAACGCATTCCTATTTCGTGGTGGGAGCGAATCCTAGCAGTTTATATCAGCAAGCGATACCAAAAGAAGAAAACAAATATAAGTCCAGGGAACATACGCTCTTCGTCTAGCAATGTTTTCTCCTTCCAACTCTCTTCGATCCACTCCACGGTCACGATGTGCGGTATTTTACCCTTTCCAGCATGTTTCGACGTTGTAGAGCGCAGTTTGGAAAGATCCGACGAAGGTATGCCTTCGTTGACGATGATGTGACTTATCCTTTTGTCATCAAGGTCATCGAGGACTACTGCGCCAGCAAACCTTGCCGTGTTGGATGCGAGACGGAGACGCAGCGGCAACGCCTCCGATTGAAAATTCGCGAAATAGAATCCTTCGCCTCTGAATAACCAGCCGGGTAGATCTTTGAAGTTGCCTTCTTGCTTGTATTGTGTGCTAAGCTGCTCTTCGATTTTTGATAACTGGGCGGCTGAAAGGTCGGAGACCTTGGAAATTGATGTGAGAAGCTTGGGAAAGTCAGCCATTGACAGTTTTCACTGAAGTGTGGCGACATGATATTGATGCTTACGTCCTTAAGCTCCCCGGCAGTACAGTCTCGTGCATAACTGTCCGAGTATTTATCGATGTTGGCGGCAATCTCCGCTTCTTCACCTGGCTTCGTAAAATACATATGCCTACGTTTCATCAGTCGACAGCCTGTAGAACCATAACATGCGCTGTGACAGACCTTGGTTCGAGCGGAAGTAGAAAATCGGGAAGACCTGCATCGGCCTCATTTTGTTTGACACAGTCAAATAGCCATGAAGGCTTAACCACGTTGTCCTTTGCTGATTTCTGTAATGAAGCCACTTTCACGGTTCCTGCTGGGGGTCAGCACCAATTCGTTGTGCAGCCATGAAAGCTATACGTACGCCTATCCGCTACGCAAATGGTGTTGGGGGCTGCGGTATTCGTCTGGTATATCTTCCCGCCATTCGCCTTCACAAGTTGCTCAATTTCGACCTTGGACTTTTTCCTCGGTTCAAGGGCCTCAGTCATCACGACTACCGTGATAAGTTAGCGGCAATATAGTAACAGGGCAATGAGACTTACAGAAATTCAGCCCATCAAATATATGACCGGACGGGCCCGCATAGGAAACGGGTTGTCCCTCGTCATAACCGGCTATTTTAAGCGGCTTCTTCGCTGTTGTTTTGACCCTTTTCCTGCGAGAGTTATCAACCTTGAATTCTTTGTCCTTCTGTTCCTGTTCCGCACTCGCTTTCAAGTCCATGAATTCCTGAATGGACAAAGCACTCTGCCAATCCTTGTCCATCCGTATCCTCTTAAACCGTGGGAAACGTAGAGTCAACCCCAATCGAAATTGATCACTAGGAGTCACGGAAGCGGCTTTCACGCATAACACCACGGACTCGTCCGGTCTGATCCACACATCAGGGCGTTCATATTGGGCGTCACCTCCAGCTAATTCTATATATTGAGTAGGCGGTTTCTTTGGGTCCCAGTCTTTCCATTTACCGTCTGTTTGGTGACGAACGTTTGCATAATCGGCAGCCGTGAACCCACCACCGACTTTGCAGAAAGAATAACATTTCATCGGGCTATCACCTTTGCGAATCTGACCCTCGTCAACCCGAAGACCACACAGAAAACTTGACAGTCCACCGCCTCTTTTCCCTGAACCGTAGTATCCGCCGATCACGACACAATCCAACGATTCGCCAAATTCCGTCATGTACTCCGGTTTGACCTTCATCCAGTCATCGTGGCGTTCGTGAAGTCGATATGGAGAATTGGGATTCTTAAGCACGAGACCCTCGGAAGCCTCAGCAACTACTTTCCTTAGTAGTGGCTCGATATCTGCCGCAGAATGGCCAACATCGTAGGTATGAACCTCGAACCGTCTGTGAACTGGTTTGATGCTGGCTTCTAGCGCCCTTCTCCTATCTCGTAAGGTATACCTGGTCAAAACCTTATCATTGAGGTACAATATATCAAATATGCGGAACAAGGGCCGCTGGCCAGTGGCAGAGAATGGATTTCGCTGTTCTGATAATGCAGCCGTCTTGAGAGTCCCAAAAGGCACTGGAGCATCTTGTTCGGGATCCCATGTAATCATTTCGCCATCAAGAATAATGTTTTCAACGCCATCCGCGAATGCGTCTTTCAAGTGGCGTGTTAGAGCACCGTTATCATCGCAGAAACCATTCCCATAAAGGTAAGTATAGTCTTTCGCCTTCCGAGACCAGAAACCAAACCGTTTGCCGCCAGGAATCGAATCATCTGCCTCCATATGCAATTGCATCCGCTCACCGTCCAGCTTTTCCTCGATCCAGAAGGATGGATCCTCGGGAGAAAGCCTCATTTTTTCGACCATTTTTTGGAATGATTGCGTTTGGAATTGAGCCAATTGCGGTTGAAAGCATTGCATAAGCGTGACGGTCGCCTCGTCTCCCTCCAAGCGCACATTTGGATCATACAACTCCCAGCAGACCCGGCGAAGGCTGCTAGAAATGCTGAACAAATTTTCCGCGTCAGGGTGCCAGATCTCAAAGAAAGTACGCTCTGTAGCTCCGACTTTCATCTGCCGGAGAATAATCCTGATAAGCCACATCATTTCTTCGGGGTTCATATTTCTGTAGAAATCTGCCAGAATTGGCAGTTGCTCATCTTCCTTGGATGCAGCTGAAAGCCTGTCCAGCTTGTCATTGACATCTTGTATGGACATGTTCCCGACCTGTGTCCTTATCGGCCGCTTGGAAATTACTTCGTAACATCTCCCCGCGAAATCTCCGGCCATCCTACTCGCCATGCTTTGTCCAGGCAGCTTCCAATTCAACAAATTGAAGCCATCTTCAGAGTTTTTGTCAATCTTCATAACTTTGACTAGTAATTTTCCGATTGCCTTTTCTTTCAACCCATACATGGCTCTGTCTCGGTCCTTTTCAGGGATGATCAACCGGAATGCGGGATAGATATCGTTGCCCACTTCCTTACGCCATCGGGAAATGAACCTTTCGATGATATCTCGACGCACTTCTTGCGGAGAAAGGTGAGCTGCTGAACGGCCATGTGGGCCGACCTTCCTGCGCGCCGCAGCAGGGCCCGTAGGCTTCTTCTTGTTTTCATTTAGGGGATTGAAAAGTGTGAGAAATAGTTCATGAAATGGCAAAGTAGGGGAATGGTTATGTGGGCGGTTTGGGTATCTAAACACAGTTAACTCAAGCCAGCCATGGGACAGACGCGGTCACGAACTTCTCATCCAGTTCCGTCTCACTCTCCCGGTGTGTAGGCCCATCTAGCTCCATGGTCGAGGATGAAACGAGTAAGTCAAGGTCTGCTACTGAGAATTCAATTTGCACAGAATACTCTTTGCCTCAATAGTTACATAGACTTCTCAGTTCACATCTCTCGACGTTTTCACCACCAACGCGACGGCGTCTCCTCAAGATATCGCGAGCAGGCAGCAGGACACGAAGATAACGCTAGATCACGTGATAAAGAACCTTGTTAGGTAATACAGCTCACCCCTATCACGTGACTCTCTACCGTATATAGTTAGACTAGCCTCTCCCGTAGTAATAATGTGAATAACCGTCTGCACTAACAGGTTATGAGCCCTCGCGCAGGCGTTGTATAGGGGAAATTGACTATCGGATATGATTGAGTAGAGCCTGGGAGGCTTCTATACGCGGCATTCGGGACGAATTGGCGGTAGATACACGACCTAGAGCCTACGAATCGATCACGACTATCAACAACCTCAACAACGTACGCTGCAGCTGACGGAGTCCGAATTGAGCATCCCCAGGCTGGAGATACCCCAGGAGATGGTGAACACACGTACGGGAGGCGGAATCGATTTACCAGGCGCGCAACTACACGAGCAATTGCGCACGGAGACCTGGACCCCTGAACGAGGAACCGCAGGGGTAACGCCCCCTACACCGGAGACTGGCCAAAGAGCAGGCCAATACGAACAGAATATGGAGAATAGAGGCAGTTGAGCAGGCAGCCCTGAGCCCCAGCAGCAAAGCCAAACTGAGCTTGACAAACAACTTGAACTGGCCAGGTTACAGCTCCGAATAGCTGAACTACAGCAAGCTAGCCAGCCTGCCCACCGGGGGCAGGATGAAAGACCAAATGATGAATTTACGGCGTACACCAGGCAGAGAGTGGACCCCACCTCTGAGGTCGGACGCTATATAACGGCATTCCATGAGACAACCAAGTCAATACAACGACCAACTGCCCTAACTGGCACCCCAACATACGTGGCATGGCGGAGCAGCATACTGCTAGCGGCAAAGCAAGCTGGAATTGATCATATCCTTCAAGAACGGCAGATAGAACCACCGAGCGCGGACGAACGAGTAGTCAAACTTTGGCATGCTCAGAATGCCTGGCTCCATGGATTCATGTGGTCTGCCATATCTACGGATGCGCAGTCTCATTTCAAAGCCCCGGACGAAATACTAGCCTATTCTCTATGGGATATACTAGAGACTACCTTTGCTGAACGGCCATACGCTGTACGAAAACGCCTTTTCTGAGAGCTTATATATATCAACACCAAAGACCTCGGCAGCGACCGCAGCCTGATTGAACAAGCCCTGGCAATTCGGACGGAATTAGACCGCCTAGGATACCCAGTACCGGACTGGGAGATGTTTGATATAGTGCAAATGCGACTATCCCCACGATGGCAGGAGTTCATGCAAACTAGGCTTGACCAAGCTGACAGGCACGGGGATAGAACACCAGAGGATGATTTTGTCACCCTGATGAAGGATATACTGACTAGGCTACCCACCACGAGCGAGCCTAAGCGAGAGAAAAAGCTAGATACATGGACTAGCAAAGACCAACGTACGAGAGAGCCCAGCAGCCAAAGGACCCAGACCCCACAAAGTGATGGAACCAATCAACAAGGATGGACATGCCACTACTGTGAGAGCCCACGGCATATGATTAAGGACTGCTGGTATAAGAATCCCTCACTGGCAGATGAGGGATGGCGCCAACGGAATACTGCAAAGATTGAAGACCTGCGGAAGAAACACCAAGCCAAAGGAAGCCGTACAAGAGGAAGGATTGAAGCCCCAACTGACGGGCATATCAATTCCTGCATAGAGACTCCCTACAGCAACAAGACGACCCCCAGTCCAACATGGATCATGGATTCTGGGGGGGCCTCCCACGCAACCGGAGACCCCCGGCTTGTACGAAACATGAAGCCCCAGCTTTCTAAGACCCTGCAAATGGCGAATGGCACTAAATCCCTGATTAGGGGGACCGGCCGAACGAACCTACCAGTGAATGGGGGGGCCGTACGCCTGAATGAGGTCAGACTGGTGGAAGGCTTGAAAACTAACATAATCAGTTTCGGACTGCTTGTACGACAAGGCTATACCTTTGAGCAGCTCCAATCAAATGACCAGCACTCAATTCTATGGACCTCTCCTGACCAAGCTTTCAAATTTGAGACACCATTGACAGAGGACAATATCTATGCATTAAACCCTCAGTCACGAGCCCCAACACTGTGGAATATGATTGCCTTTATACTAGTCAACGAGAACTCGCAAATTGAGCCTGAAAATGTGGAAAGATTACTTGCAAACACCAAGGAAGTAGATGATTCCTTCCTAGCCCCAAACGAACGTGCCAAACCACCTACCGTATGAGAAGACACAATGACCAACTGGCACCGGCGCCTAGGGCACATGAATGCCCATGATATATGCATCCTAGCGAAGGATCCACGCCTAGGGATCAAGATAAAAGGTGTGAAACGTCTAGGTTTCTGCGAGACTTGTACGAAGGCCAAACAAGCCCGGAAGCCCTTCCAACCAGCGACTAGGGCCACCCGACCAGGCTACCGCGTCTATGTTGACCTGGCAGGTGGAGGAGACACTCTAGCAGACAAACATGGCAATACGATCCCTACGTACAGCGGCGCTCGCTATATCCTCATCCTCACAGATGATGCAACCCGTCATAGATGGGGATATCTATTAGGAATGAAATCTGAAGCAGTCAAGGTCATTAAACACTGGATGAAGATGATCTATTCAACTACAGGCCGCAAGATTGGCATAATGCATCATGACCAAGGCAAGGAATTTGTGAATACAGACCTTAGGGACTTCTACAGGAACGAGGGCACCCTAATGAAGACCACGAGCCCTGACATGCCTCAATCCAACGGACAGGCTGAGCGCTCAAATAGGATTATCATGGAACGCGTACGAAGCCTACTATTTGATGCTGATCTCCCTACGCCCCTATGGGGAGAGGCATTTACAACAGCAGTTGTTATGAAGAATCTCAGCCCTACAGCAACGACCCTGTATGGCTGCAAGCCTAATACAAAGCCACTTACACCATTTGAAGCATGGACAGGCGTACAGCCTAGCGCCAACTGGATACGGCGCTGGGGATGTGATGCCTGGAAGAAAGACCTAAAGGAGACCTCAAAGCTAGGGCCTAGATCTAAGAAGATGAAGTTTGTGGGCTACCACGGCCTACATTACTACCGGCTCTGGGATCCCGAAACTGGCCAGCTTACCATGGCGCGAGACGTAGATTTCAATGAGAATTTGACCGACCTACCAACTATAAATGTGACAACTGAGCACGTACGATCTGGGAATGAGCTTAGACTTCCAGACGAACTGGATATTATGGAACCAAAGAAGGAGTGGCAGCATAGCCTGCTAACCTACCTCCACAAGGAGAAGCCTGAGATCATGAAGCAACTGGTTGATGGCGATCTTTCTGGCCTACTAGAGCCATCCTATCTAGCCACTGAGCAAGATATTCTAGCTGAACCTGAAGCTGAGGAGAATATACAGGATAATGAGCCAGTCTTGAGCACCCTAACTGACCGGCCAGCTACCCTAACTGACGCGAAACGATCCCCAGATTGGCATCACTGGGAACAAGCTATTCAAAAGGAAGTGAATGGATTCAAGGCAAAGAACACCTACACCCTTGTGGAACGCCAACAAGGGATGAAGGTACTGAGTGGGAAATGGGTATTTGACCGCAAATTGAACAACAAGGGGGAGACCGTGCGATTCCGTGCGCGCTGGGTGGTGAGGGGATTTCTTCAAGAGAAAGGAGTCCACTACAAACACACGTACGCAGCGGTAGTCAGCGGCCCTATGACCTGAGCCCTATTCACAGTCACGGCAGCAAGAAACTGGAAATCACAGAGTATAGACTTTGTATCTGCCTTCCTAAATGGAACCCTACCTGAGGATGAGGTTATATATATGGTACTTCCTACCGGCGTGAAGCACGGACGTGGGAAACTAGTGGGACTACTACGGCAGAGCCTGTACGGACTGAAGCAAGCAGCCCGAGTGTGGTATTCAACCGCCACTGAGCACCTGAAGTCTATGGGATTCAGAATATCACCGTATGATGCTGGACTGCTGATACACAAGTCCAAGCCAGTCTATATGACCCTCCATGTTGACAACTGCCGGATAACAGGCCCGAACCAGAAAGATATTGACTGGGTGGTTCAGCAAATAGCCACCAGATTTGAAATCAAAAATGTGGATGACAGCAAGCCTTACCTAGGCATGAAGATTGAAAAGCAAGCCAATGGAGACCTTGCTATCTCACAGGAGCACTATATAGAGGAGCTTCTTACTGAGTTTGGAATGGAGGACTGTGTTCCAAAGAGCACCCCCATGGAAAAAGGTCTAAGGATTGAATTTACCCCTGATGATGATCAAGGCCTAGATCAAGACTTTACGCCCACCAATTACCGAAAGGGGACAGGCTCACTACAGTACCTAGTGACCTGTACACGCCCTGATATCGCGTACGCAACAAATTACCTGGCACGCTTCAATTCCCGGCCCAACCGAGCAGCCTGGATGGCATTCAAACGCGTACTACGATACCTTAAGGGCACGAAGAACAAAGGGATAGTATACAAGGCAAATGAGAGCAAGGAAGGCCTGCAGCCCACAGCCTACTCTGACTCTGACTGGGCAGGCGCGGACCCAGCGTACAAATCAACTTCCGGCTATGTTATAGCATTGAATGGAGCCCCAGTCTCATGGCGCTCCCAGCGGCAAAGCTCAGTCTCAAAGTCTTCCACTGAGGCTGAGTATATCAGTGCGTCCGAAGCAGCCTGCGAGCTTGCATGGATGAATGATCTACTACTTGATGCGGGGATCCTTACTGCAGGAATGCCCACACCCAAGCTCCGAATTGACAACAAGGGAGCTGTTGACCAAGTGAAAGCTGAAGCCCTAACTAGGCGATCACGGCATATAGAAATCTGCTACCATATGATCCGCGACTGGGCGGAAAAGGGTGAAATAGAGGTTGAGCACGTTGCTGGAACTGCCAACCAAGCCGACGGCCTTACGAAGCCCCTACCAGCCGACCCCTACACGGAATTCCGGGAGTCTCTAGGGATTCGTACGATAGAGACCGCAGGCGACCCTACTACCGGCTAATACACCATGATTACGGGATTTCGGTGGACCTACGCTACCACAAGGGATATTTACGGTACCGGAACGTATGGACTAAGTCTAATAAGGCAACTAGAGTCGTATTCTATTATTATTGCGTATTTGAACGATTTGGGGGAGCTGGATTGAGCGGAGGGAGTTCGCTGCATGGGGGTGTTAGGAATACAGCTCACCCCTATCACGTGACTCTCTACCGTATATAGTTAGACTAGCCTCTCCCGTAGTAATAATGTGAATAACCGTCTGCACTAACAAACCTCTTCGCTCGGCCCGACAATAGACCGAGATCGCATCGCGCCAGTATCCGACCTCAAACGTCGCTGAAGCGCAGGGGAATTGACAATCTTTTGCCATTCGAAAGACTTATTTTTATCCCTTAACCTCACAAATATCGTTTCCACAATGGATTCCTCGATTTAACCTTGTACGCAAGGTGAACCGTGAAGATCGACCCAATCCTTTCTCCTGAATTAGTAGTACAGACGATGATCCCTGGTTCTGGACACTTCAAGTCTATGCCGCGAGCTCTATATTCCCATGCCCGATGTACGGATTAGCGATCCGGCCTTGAAACATGAACAGGCTGGAGGAAATCCCAAGTATCAGAAACAGTCCACAGCTCTCCAGGGAGCCACTCTAGCGTTCGCATCGAGGACCCCTCAAACCCCAGCGGTCGGGCGTGGAAATGAGGCCAATAATGCCAGAAAGGCCGCGCTGCTGGCAGAAGCGAAAAGATCCGATGTTCACGATGCCAATGGGAAGGAGGAACCGATGCTTTCTAGTTCCGTGAAAGATCGAATTAAACAGTTCTCTGGTTCCACGGTTCCTCCAACCCAAATTCCTCAGGATGCATCGGTGACGTCAGATCCGGGACATATTGCTGCTCAGCTCGCCGTGAGACGGTCTACGGTACGGGCCGCTGTGAAGCCAAGTGCGAGCGTCTCGTCATTGATGGATAGGAAGGAAGTTATGCCTCGGCAACCGCTTGATTCCAGTGATGTTTCACGGGGTTGCGAAGGTCAGGATTTCAGTGACGCCCCGATGCCTTCGTCAAAAAGAGCCTTAGAAACTAGCCTACGGCCAAATTCATCAGACTCTGGCGCCTCCTTTCAAGATCGGACGAGTTCTCTATCAGGAGCTCACAGTCCCGTCCCCAGGAAGCGGGAAACGCCGCCTCCCCCACCTCCACCAAGACTATCTGGGACAAACCAGTCACAACCCCTTTCAGCCATGGCTACGCCTACCAAGGAAGATCCAGGATATCGTTCTCAGCTGTCATCGCAGCGATCCAATTCCCATCTACGGCCCCAGAACTCAGGGATATCGGAAAGCTCTTTGGGCGCGATGGCAGCCATCTCACGAGCCTCGCTTCGAGAGCCATCTCCTTCAAAACATCGACCTCCTCCGCCTCCTCCTCCGCCCCACCGGCGTAAGGAACCCCGCTCTCTACTTCAACCTTCCCTTCCATCTGGCAGGAGCCCTTCTCGAACACCAAGTCCCAGCAAAGGAATGAAGCGGACCATGCGTCCAGAGGTAAAATCCGACGACGAACGCCAGCGCACAAAAGATCGTCGGCTACCACTACGCCCACATCCCCATAAGCATCAAGAAGGGAACCGTAAACGGTGGCGTGATCAGGTTACACAACAAGAACGGAAACGATACGAGGGGCTCTGGGCCGCAAACAAGGGTGTTTCGAGGTTTGGAATTGGGGAGGACGAGGCCGACGAGGTGCTGAAGAGGCCTGGTATTCTTGAAGATTTTGTACTGAACCTTGTGGTCCGGGACATCTGGTCGCGTAGTTGCTTGCCTTCTGTTCTCCTTCGAGATATTTGGGACTTGGTAAGCCATGATGCGGTGGGCATGTTATCACGGGAAGAGTTTGTTGTTGGGACATGGCTCATTGATCAGTGCTTGAAGGGACGGAAACTTCCGCTCAAGGTCTCGGACAGCGTGTGGGACAGTGTACAGTACCCTTCTGCAGGTCCTAGACTGCCTCCTCGTCCGACTTAGGGCATCTTCTGCGTGTAAAGATAAGTAGCTTTCTTGGAGTACATTAGTTTTCATGAATCAACCAAGGGCAGTGCATAAACCCCTGTCTTGCTTTTGAATTCGTGCCAATCTTCATCCTGGTCTCAAATTATATTCACAACCGGGCTTCACCACTCAGGCGGGAAAGGAATATTCACAGCGCCACAGCATCATATAAATTCTCACGTACAATGATCAGCACGGTACATTCCGAGCCTATTTAAAGCCTCAAGCTAGCAAGCTTGTAGACGGCTGAACTAGATCTTTAGAAAAGGGTCTGAGCTATGCTCGTAGTCGACATGCCTGCATGCGGCTTGCGGGCCGGCTCATATTATTCAGAAAATGCTTGCCCTGGGTATTCTGACGCTGGCCAATCGGCAGGACCCTGCAGAGAGCTCTGTGACCGAATTCAGCAAAGGGAGGGAATACCTATCTTGATTAAAAATGCTCGAATACTCTTCCAACAGTCCTAGAGTTTGGACTAGGAATGGAATTTACTCGTAGAGTCCTCTCCTGGCAATGTGTTTTGAGCGACGATGATCTAGATCGAATATCCTAAAGTCACACAGCCGGGAAAAACTCGGCAAAAATCCAGCGTTGTCTGGTCCAACTTCAGCGTCTGAGGAGCATCTGAAAATTTTAAGTTATGCTCTCATTGAGCAATATGCTTTCGAAAGTGATGTGGACTGAAATATCTTTGAGAGATGGTCGAATAGCTATCTTGCGTGCTTTGCTGGCCGTCGAAGATTGTCCAAAGCCATGCCCTGAGGCCCTTTGGTGCTCTCCATCACAGATCACATCTGGTAGATCTCTGATCAAGCACCCAATCAAAAAATTTGCTCAAGGTTTAGAACGGCCGTATTGCCCGATCTGGAAAGCAAGAATCCCCGCATCTCAGCTCTCTGTGGGTGAGCTGGCAAGTGGCGTTTCCCAGAGAAGTGGAACGCGGGCCGAACGACGGCGTCATTTTCCATTCAGTTGACGCCAGTGAGAAGTAAACGGGTAGCTGCTATTGGATGAGACAGGATGCTGGAGGAGCATGATTCCATGCTTTTGTGTTCAGCGCTTAAATCTGTCACTTCTCCCCGCGACATCGGGATGGCCCGTTCACGAAGATCTCGCAGGAAACCCTTCAAGCAGGAATTGTGGGTCGCCATGCATGCGATTCCCCCGATCTCTTCGTCCCCCTCAACGAGGCTGACTGGTTGTCGATCAAATCCCCCACTCCCAGACTGTGCGATGTGGGGGAGAGACAGCTGGGAGCCTGGGGGAGCTCTGAATGTTGCGGAACTTGCCAACCAGGACCAGACAGCACGCTGCATCTTGATTGGGAACGCTCCCACCACGCAAGGCTCGAGTGCATTTCTTCAGCTGCGGGTTCCAGGGATAGCGCCGTTAGCCCAGATAGACCCTTGTCTTGTGAAATCTCTCAGAAGCGGAGCGAGGGAGGGGGTTCGGGTCGGGTCCGATTCCCTTTGGAGACAAGAGTCTGGCGTCGTTTCATGGTTCAGGCACGCGTCGAATATCAAGGGTCCCCGTCCTATGAAGGTGAAATTCTCCCGGGAGCCATTGGCGCCCAACCCCAGAAATCGCGCCATTGCGGAACGAGTCCCAGAGAGTGGCAAGGCTGCAAAGCTCGCGCCACAGTAGTATTCCGAGTCCAGTCCAGTCCCGCGCGGCCTTCATGTGGTGTGTCGATGCAGGCGTGGGGCAGGCCACGATAAGATTTGTGAGATCTCACATTTGTGGCTGACTAAGCGCATCGCCAACGACGGGCGGCCCGCTTGGCACATGACATCTCCGCCCGGGGGGATTTTTTGGCGTGTCGGACTGTTCTTCGTATAACTTGACAGCCGGACGTGGACTCTTCGTCCTTCATTCGACGTCGTTTTGCATTGGATGGGCGTTCATTTCTCTGCTCTCTTCTGCTAGTTCAATCATTGAGGTTTCTGTGCCGTCCCTATTCTTATGCGTATCTCCGTTGACCCGACCACTCGTGCCTGATTTCGATGGCAGAAGAGGAGACCAAGCCACTGCAACCGGGGAGGCCAGCAATACCGAGAGGAGCCCGGAAGAAATTTGCTAAACCTCCAGTTAAAGTCGCATGTTTATCATGGTAAGCTTTGGTTTCTTCAATAGCCTCAAGTTTATCCTCGAGTTGCCTCTGTGCGAGAACATACCTAGGAGGTATCGTATGTGGCTCTATAGTATCTCCACTGTTGATTGGTCTCCTACATATGATTGACTTGAAAATATTGGGACTCTATGAAGACGTTCTAACTATATTCTAGCCGGTCCTCCAGAATTAGATGCGACGGACAGGAACCATGCGCCACCGTAAGTGATCTAATTCATGGCGAGGCATAGAGCTCATGCACTAAGCCATGCGCATTTCCAGTGCAGTCAAAAGGGCAAGGAATGTTCCTATCTTCCAAGCAAACGGGGAGGTCCCCGAAAGAAGAGGATTGTCGCATCCGCAATGGCCGCAATGGACAGGCCGGCCGGGGTGTGGAATCCTGCGCAGCTACCAGTGCCGCGATTCGATGAAGGTAGGTTTGTGATTTGGGAGCCCTAGATTGTGGAAGGCGTTGATACGATCGTCAGATAGATACCTTCAATCAGCTTGATATCCTCGCCGTCCCGGGAGCAGGGCTCCGTCATCTAGACTTCCCCACTGAGATTGAGACTATGTTCGGGAGCATGCTAGCCTCCCCGAGCAGAGAAACCGGCTATGCACCTCTAGGTCCCGGTTCTGTCCCGATCCTAACTCCCCCTCACAATCCAACGAGAGTAAGGCTATATGGAAATGAGCGAGACATGTTAGTTTCCAGCCATTTTCCACGTCTCGTCAGGGAGATTACGTTCTGACACGAAGCATTATCCAGATTGAATGGTTATTACACATTCATTCACCACTACTTTCCAATTTTCCCGCCTCCTTGCTCTCCGCCTGCCGCTGACTGCCCGTTGGACTTCCCGACTCCTGGCACAAATTTCTCCTCTGACGACCCACGGCTCCCTTATCGCCCGCAGTCTCCTGTCACTCTAGCCATATCCGCCATACTTGCGCGTATTCCCCATCCTAGTGACCCGGATCCATCTGCTCCCGAGTCTGTGCTACTGAGACGAGCGTATTCACACAAATTTGCACGTGCTGCGCTTGAAAGTGTGGAAACAGACTCGGAAATGGCTGAGTCGATTGCCAGTCCGTCGCAGGCGCTACAAAATGAAAGGTCTACCCCTAGCAGATTACCCATCCATCCGCATACCCCTGTGGATTTGGAAGGTATCCTGGCACTGCTGGTTCTGAGCATATATGAATATACACAACGCGGAAATCTAGCCAAAATGCGCCATCGCGCTGGCCAGGCATACGTCATGGCCATGAACATGTCGCTACATGCACTGGGGCCCGACGATGGAGTATTCGCCGAGGCTAGGAGGAGAGCGTGGTGGATGACAGTATGTTCTTCTATTTCACTACACGTTATAGTTACTAATAAGCATATATGCAGTTCTATTGTGTCTGTCAAGGATCGATTGTCAGCACCACGGTATGTACCTAATCCACAAGGGTATCGATAACCACTTACCTTCTTCAAACCATAGCCTCCTACAATTATAACCACCGATCCCCGTTTTGTTACACCATATCCAAACTTTGCCGCGGATCCTGAGGTACGATTCCCCATATCTCCTTCTTTCTACTACATCTAACTCATTATCCATAGGCGTGGGCAATTCTGATACAATCGCAACAAGTTCTCGTTGCTGGCACGCAGTATGTCATCGACCTCAATCGAGCCTTACAGGGCAGGACCAACATGTCACACATTTACGAACGAATGAAAAAACTTGATTCATGGGCCAGTGCAGCATTGACTCAAACGGAAGCACCACCAAGCGGGCAGCGTCCGGCAACAGATGACTATTATTCAGAGGCCATTACAGCCGATAGCATTAGATCTATCGCCCGGATAAAACTGAGCAGGTACAACCATTTTAAGGCTCCATCTTCATTTATATATCCTGTCTAATCACATTCTGCCGTATAGTGCAAGGATCAAAGTTCATCGCTTTCGGGCCTTTTTCGACATCCCGATCTTTATTAAGAAGCATTGCGATCTCACATGCGCAAGTATAGGAGGCCCGGACAAGGCGAGCTCGACCGAGTCTGATCGGACGGAACCCGGCAAGCCTTCATGTTGCAGTACCAACCTAAGTCAGATCCCGACGCCGGCTCCGACGATAGGCTCACCTTCACCTCGTTCTACATCCGACTCCTCAACGTATCATTGGCTTGCCGAGGATTCATTCCCATTCGCAAACTTCGAATCGACCAGCATATGCCTACAATCTGCACTTACGATAGCACGAATGTTCAGAAATTTACCCTATCCGCGTCCAGTGTACCGCGAGAATGATCCTTCCTCCGCCCGATTGCCACCCAATCTTCTGCCTCGCACCATGCCTTCATTCGCCTGCTGTGCTATGCAGAGCAGTTACGCGATGCTCATGCTTTATTATAAATCAAACGTGGTGAAACAAGAACCCGACGATAATCCGTTAAGCGACGTGGATCAGCTGGGCAAAGAGCTCAAGTATGGTTTGGAATGCGTTATTTCAGCAGTGAAAAACTATTCGATTGCCTTTGAAGCGCTGGATGGGATGAGAGGTGCGTATTTTGTATCTTTTCAAATGGAAAGGTTGAGCTAATGCTGTGCCCATTTAGATGAGATCGAAGGTGCTTATCTGACGGCTTTCCCTCAGCCGTAACATGCCCCTCGTTTTGCAGCACGAGCTGTTTTTGGACCACATTTGCCAGCAGCATCGATTCCAAAGCTCTAACAAACCCGGAGTCGACGAATAATTCCAGTATCACCCCACTCCGTGACGATTTATGATCATGACTTGGCGCTCTCTCTCTGCCTTCTCTGGTGGACATTATTCTTGCATGGGCTTATTTTATTCTTTCATTCTATTCAAATTATTATACCCAATTTATCGTCGTTATAATACTGGATAAAAAGCATGGCGGCAGCTCTCCTTGTGAGGATTTCAAATCATGTCTTCACCCGTGTGATCTCTCATCCTCCTAGTGATATATATATTCTGCTGTCTGTCTCAACTCCTCTCTCATTTCTTATGATGCACACTACATACAGCATTACTTTCCGTGTATTCTATATTACTGTTGGAAGTTACGACACTTAATCAGTTTCATGTGTTTTTCTGTCATATTTTATCTTTCAATCTAATTAGGATTGCAGCAACATGATATAGCTAAACGCTATCAAAATAAACATAAAATTCCAGGTCCTGCCGCATTCAAACACAGATAACCCAGATAAAAACGGTGAGATATATCCACAAAAATCACCACGATAATTGGAAAACCATGTATAAGAAAATTTCAACTCCCATCCATCCCAACGCCCAATAGCCAAGGAATACAGATCTTCATCATAGTCATACCTCAGAGCTTAGATCTTATCCCCTCCAAACGAAACTTTACATCTTTCAGCACCTTGGTCGAGGGTTTCCATTCGTCAAACTGCTTTAATAACTGGCTGGTTTCTTCCGATAGTTCGCGGCGTACGTATTCCTCTTCGAGAACGCCGCGCATCGCGAAGGGGAGGATGTATGGGTTTGCTGTCGGGGTGGAGTGCCGGGGTTGATGGATTTCTAGTTTTGCGTTGGTAATTGATGTGGTTTCGAGGGCGAAGGAGACGGCAAGTCTGGACATGTTAGATTTAAGCTGAGAAGAAAGGGAGGGTCTGGTGAGAACATACTGGTATACAGCGTCGTCATCGTATAGACGGGAATGGCCTTCTCCTGAGTACAGGCTGCCTGCAAGTGGAGAGCTGAGTTCGCGAAGAAGTCCGTGATCTGAGATCCCCAGATTTCGGAGCTTCATGGCAAATCCGACGAGATGCGATACGCTGGGTCTAGATTAGTATGCGCCTTTTTTTAGGTGTAGGATTACTAGGAGTGACATACAAGCTTGGTGCATGCACTCTGCCGTCTACAAATACAGCACGGTATATATGTGGATGGGAAGCAGTTGCGAAGACAGAGGACTATCAAACGTCAGCTATGATCGAACTAGCGAATCATCAGGCTTCCCAGCATCATACCTCTAGTGATACTAATTGATCATCAATGCTACCGATGTAGGTTATCCTCACTCCAAAGCCAAGGACGGTTTCCAAAGCCGCTCTATAGTCTTGAGAAACTTGGCTGTTTGGATCCGCAAAATCGAATAGTTCGCCTGCAGATCCACTGATCCATCGAGATCGAAACTCAGGAAATGGCCCAAGACTAACTCCGGCCATTGCACAGATGGAAATGCGTGTGGAATGGACGCAGCCAAAGGCAATCAATTTCGCGACCAACATTGTAGCCACAGGCACTCCTTGGCTATGGCATGATATCAGGATAAAATCCGCTTTCCGGATATCCTCAATCCAATTGAGGAGTAATTTCCATAAGATATCTAGCCGTTCAGCGATCCGGCCTTCGCCTTCCAATGCAATCTTTTTGACTTGACACGGGGAGGAATATCTTGCGGCCCACTGTAAAATCGCTTTTTCGCCTAATGTCGCGAATTTTATGGACGTCCCTGTCGGTTGTCCAAGAACAGTCCGTATGAGCGGAGCCGGAAAATAGCCGTGGATCCCAATTGCCAAAGCGTTGTTCACTCGTGGAGGAGCTTGAATTCGGGTAACATGAGCGGGTTCTTGTACCTTGGCATACAGATAACGTCCAAGCTGCTTAAGGATACCAGCGCGTTCTTGGACAGGAAACGTATCGCTAAAAGTTGGAAGTAGTTGGTTGGGTAACGGCTGAATCTTCTTTAGGTTAGGGGTTGATGACTTCGGTGCAGGACTAGGCTCCGCGGATTCCAACTCGGCTGCCGTCCCTTGTGCTGTGTTTGAATATCTCGCTTTCGCGGACTTTTTAGATCTGGGTTTAGATGATGGAATAGCAGGGGGTGAAAGGTGTCTGGTAGTTTGTTCCTCTCCTTGCCCATCAGGAGGAGGTGCAAGCGCATCAGCCTGATTCGCCGAATTATCCTCTTGTGAAACGCCATTGGATGCGTTTTCCCTTGACCAAAACAACCACCCAGAGCTTTTGGTAACATCCTTCGTTTGAGGTACATTATCGATTGTGTCAGCCGTTGCCTCTTCTGCCAACCCCAAAGCTTCAGGCGGTCGCCGAGAATTTGCTGAATCATCTTTCATTTCGGAGTCGTCGTTCAACTTATCCCCTTTATCCTCTTCGGGTACAGCTGAGCTGGCTGGCCACACATAAAACCAAGATCTTTTCTGGGGCGTTGTAGCGATGGCTGTTGAGCTGGCGGAAGCTTGTTCCGGAGTAGCCGGGCGCGCAGGCGTGGACTCTTCAGCTGCCTGAGGAGCTAAGTCGTTGGTTGGTGGGCTGCTAGGTGGTTGGGCGGGAGAATCCTCGGGAACATCTGGCGGTGCGGGATCCGCGGCTCCATCTTTATTTCCAAAAATCCAGCCAAACCAACCCTGCGAGGGGTTGGGAGGCTCAGCTTTCATTCCTGGTTTCGGTTCTTGCGCCTCTTCCGCTTGTTCGAGCTGAACGCTAGGTTTTGGCTTGTCTTCTGATCCGTCGTCGCCATTACCAGGCTTAAGATCCTCCTGTTTCCCCTTTGCAGCCGCCTTAGTATCATTCAGGCTACTTTCATTGCTCTTTATACTCGAAGCTAGCACGTTTGGTATCTTCGGAACAGGCAAAGACGCCGTCGACCCAACATTGATTCTAGTCGTAGTAACGTCTGCCGGAAGTGATCGAGTTGAGACACCGCCTTTCTTGATGAGATCTATCGATGGGGATCGGGATGGCCGCGGGGTAAAGGACGATATCGTGTCTGAAACGGCAGTGCTGGCAGCGGAAATGCTCTCACGGGCAACCTCTGTTACGGCCGGCGCCTTCGACCTGTGAGGCCAGGAATTCAGATACCAGCTCTAAAGCAAAATGTCATTAGCATACACTTCACATCAACTTGCTCAAAGAGCGCATTCAACCCTCACAGCTGTATTCCCCCTCCCTCTGTCTGTCCTCTTTCCCCCAGATTGTGCTGAGGATGGTTCTTCCTGCGTGGTATCTTGTTGCTTTGACCCCTTGCTGTTCGCCATGGAAATACATCACAAAGGAGCCGAGTAAGACAAAGAGTAGTAGGTCAATACCATGGCGGGTGCGAGTCAAGGAGCTGGTGGTGAATTGGCAGAGCTTCATCCGTCACCAGCGACGCATGTTGCCTGTGCAAGCAGCTGATAGGCCCGGGGCGTGAGCCAGTAACGTGATGTCATGGGGTCAAGCCACAGCCCATCGAAGCTTATCTAATCGCCATGTGATATGTGGCTGGTGAGATCTTGGCACCAAATTTCGATATCGCGTAAAGGCAAAAGAGACGAGGCGACCAGAGACGAAAGAGAAGACAAGAGGACCCAGTGGAGGTGGGTTTATTGCTTGAGCATCGATTATTTAGAGCCGTGAAGCTGCTCTCAGCTGGGCAGCCAATCTTTTCGTCAAAATGGCTATCCAGAAAAAGGTGCGCATTTTCCTACAATCGCTAGCGCTTTCATAGCTGACACTTTTTTTTATTCAGCACGGCAAAGGACGTTTGGACAAGTGGTATAGGCTCGCGAAGGAGAAGGGCTACAGAGCTAGAGCTGCTTTCAAGCTCATTCAGCTAAACAAAAAGTACGGCTTTCTCGAGAAGAGTAAAGTGGTTCTCGATCTTTGCGCTGCGCCCGGAGTAAGCCCACTACATCTATTCTAGCCAAATCAGCGATTGCTAATAACATTTTCAATGCTCTAGTCATGGTGTCAAGTAGCATCAGAATGCATGCCGGCCCAGAGTCTTATCGTTGGTGTGGATCTTTCGCCCATAAAACCTATTCCTCGAGTCATCACCTTCCAGAGCGATATTACCACGGAAAAATGTCGGGCTACAATTCGACAGCACTTAAAGACATGGAAAGCGGATACTGTGCTGCATGACGGTGCGCCCAATGTCGGTGTTGCGTGGGTCCAAGATGCTTTCTCTCAGGCCGAACTGGTACTCCAATCTTTAAAACTCGCTACGGAATTTTTGATTGCTGGGGGCACATTTGTTACGAAAGTGTTTCGTTCGAAGGATTATAACCCTCTGTTGTGGGTATTCAAACAATTGTTCGTGTCCGTCGAGGCCACGAAGCCGCCGTCTTCGAGAAACGTTTCCGCCGAAATTTTCGTTGTGTGCCAGGGATTCAAGGCGCCGAAACATATCGACCCCAAGTTCCTAGATCCAAAGCACGTATTTGCCGAATTACAGGACCCAACGCCTAATAATGAAGCCAAGGTTTTCAACCCAGAAAAGAAGAAGCGCAAGAGAGAGGGTTACGAAGAGGGCGACTATACCCAGCATAAAGAGATTGCCGTTACCGAGTTCATTAACACAACGGATCCTATTGCAATCTTAGGTGGCTACAATAAGCTAAGCTTCCAGCAATCGATGAACGGAGACCTCGCGTTGGCCACTCTTGAGCGCCTTCCGGAGACCACGGATGAAATCCGAACTTGCTGTGAAGATTTGAAAGTCCTAGGAAAGAAGGAGTTTCGTACACTCCTACGATGGCGATTAAAAGTTCGCGAAAAGTTTGGTTTAGCGGTGAAGAAGGGATCAGCCCAAAAGGATGAGGGTGAAGAAGTAGCAGAAATCGAACCCATGGACGAAGAGCTCGCGCTCCAAGAGGAATTGCAGCGATTAAAGGACCAAGAATCCTCGAGAAAAAAGAAGGAGAGGCGCAGAGAGAATGAGCGTAAGCAAAAAGAGATTGTGCGCATGCAGCTGAACATGATCACACCGAAGGAGATTGGTATGGAGCAGATAGGGCCTATGGGCGAAGGTGCGATGTTCTCAATAAAGCCCGTCGATAGGGAGGGTGCCACAAAAAAGATAGCAAGCGGCAGGATGGCCACCATCCAGAGCGATGATGAAGATGAGAGCTCGTCGCCAAGTGATGAGGAGACCGATGAAGAAGAGGACCGGCTGGAGCGTGAATTAGATGCCATGTACGAACGATATCAAGAAGATCGTGAAGACCGCGACACGAAGCTACGCGCGAAAAAGGCTCGCAAGGGCCTCGAAGCTGATGAGTGGGAAGGGTTTTCAGGTTCGGATGATAACGGAGAATCTGAAGATGAGGAGGATGCCGATGTACCTGCGTCGCTGGCTAATATTTCAAAGACCGCACAATCGAACGGTCTGTCGAACAAAGCCGCCATGTTTTTTGACCAAGATATCTTCCACGAACTTGGAGATGAACTTGAAGATGTTGAGGAGGACGCTGAAGAAGTTGTGGCTGCCAGTGATGACGAGGAAGCCGATTGGGTTGATGACGACGAAGGGGAGGGCAAATCACCGACCGATAAGAAGCGAAAAGCGAGCTCAAGTTCATCAGAAAGGGCTAAGGAGTGGGATGATCGAGCTCAACAAAAAGATGTCCAAGAATTCTCGGAGGATGATGATCCCAGGACAAAGGACGGAAGAATGGGTAAGCAACCAATTCCAGCTTGTAAATCATTCCAAAGCATGCTAACATGAAAATAGACATCGACATCATCACCGCCGAAGCCATGGCTCTCGCCCAGCAAATGGCCACCGGCGAAAAAACCACCCAAGAAGTCGTCGACGACGGCTTCAACAGATTCTCCTTCCGCGACGTCGACGGCCTCCCCGAATGGTTCCTCGACGACGAAGGCAGACACTCCAAACAACAAAAGCCCATAACAGCAGCGGCGGCCGCCGCAATCCGCGAGAAACTGCGCGCCATCAATGCCCGACCCATCAAGAAGGTTCGCGAGGCCAAGAGCCGCAAGAAGTTCAAGCAGGCTCAGAAGCTGGAGAAGTTGCGCAAGAAGTCTGCGCTCCTGGCTGATGATGAGGGGATTAGCGAGCGTGATAAGGCGCAGAGTATTGCTAAGTTGATGTCCAAGGCAGCCAAGAAGAAGCCGAAACAGAATGTGAAGTTGGTCGTGGCCAAGGGGACGAATAGGGGTATTTCTGGTAGGCCGAAGGGTGTCAAGGGCAAGTATAAGATTGTTGATGCAAGGATGAAAAAGGATGTGAGGGCACAAAAGAGAGCGGCGAAGAAGGCAAAGAAGTGAGCTGTTTATTAATTTAATGTTAGCCGTAGATATACCATGCATTAGATGGATGGATGGTGGAATTCTAGTGCCCAAGCTGAAACTTTTTTAAGTTTGGCTTATTGCCTCTCACATCTATGCTACCCGGATTATAGTACTGCTTCCATCCCGAGGCATATATCTGATAAACCACAAAGGAGAAGATTTATAAGTATCTTCCTAGATCGATTCTTTCCCGAAAAAAGAAGATTGCATGGGCAATATCAAATCTACCCTCGCTGATCCTCCGTCTTGCTTTCATGGTTCACAACAATGAAAGAGAGGAAGACGACTGCGGCCCCAATCCAGTAAAGAGCACTGGAATACTGCTCATGAATGAAGATCTGAGCAATCAATGACAAGGGTATTGTCATACTGAGGCCAACAGTGACGACCAATGGCGTAGTAAGGAGCATGGCATATGCCCAACAGATATCTGACACCAGCGAAACAATTGCGTTGAACTAGGGTAAATAACTTAGTATCAGAAGAGGTAGGATATAGGATCCCCCAGGGAAACACTTACCAGAATTATAGTCCAAATACGGCTTGTTTCCGGCAGGCCAAACGGTTCGACGCCGGTGAAGTGTAGTATAATGAGACCGGGCCAGAGCATGAATGTGTTGAAAAATCCAACCAACCCAAAGAAGACGGGCATGTTAACCCTGCTCTCATCACCTACTTGCTTCTTCATGACGATGGTGTAAATGCCATATAGAATGGCGCTGAATCCGGCCATTGCATCGCCCACGGCGATTTCTCCGGGGGATTTATGCGGGAAAGAACCTCGGTTCTCATCGCTTGAACCGGACAGATCGACTCTTGAGATGATGAAGATTCCAGTCAAAGATGCAATGACGCCAAATAATTTTCGGGTGGTGAATCTCTCAACGCCAAAGATGGCGCCAACTATCAGCGTCCATACACCTGAGGGCTATCAGTAATGTTCTTGCCCAGACGCTGAAACTCTGTATCTTACCGCTTGTAGATGTCAAGATAGTTGTGCTCCCGACGGTAGTATATTGAAGACAGGCAAAAGCGAAGTAATTGGCCTTCCAACGTTAGATAACTGGTTCACGCACGAAGAGTTGCGAGGGAGCTCACAAAAAACTGGTTTCCAAGTTAGCCATTGACTGATAACTTCATAGAGCCATCAAGATGAGAAAAATATGCTCACCCACAAGAGGCAAAACTGGAAGCTCAACCTCGCAGTCGCTCGAAAATCTAGCCTCCCCGTACCCTCCTGCTTTGCAGGCACCCCGCCCAGCAGGCCTGATTCATTCCCTGAGTCAAACAACTCTTCCTCCTCTCGTGCGCCCAGGAAAGGATGTCTTTCATCCGATGTAGTGTCCGAACTGGGCCGTATCACGTTTATGCGCGGCAAGATCTCCGCCCCGGATTTCCTCTCCTTCCAGCTCTTGTAAAAGGCTCTCACTCCATGGGGAACCAGCGGAAGCATAAAGAATGCAGTATTAAAGTAGGTAACGAAAAACGGTTTCGAATAGGTATTGTCTGCGAAGATCGTCTGGAAGCCATAGTCCGAGTTAGCATTCAGCGGTCAATCGTCAAGCCCAACGCGGTACGCGAGACGGTTTTGTCACCAGCAAAAACAATATTAGAGCCGAAATGACATACACTTGCGAGGAAATTAGATGCTGTCCATAGAACTACGACGATGAGTAGTAGGAGTATTCCGAGGGACCGTCTCGCGATGCCTCCGCGCAGGGAAGTGGCATGATCTTCCGGTTTGTTGCTCGAGGCCGGGGACACCCGGTAAGATGGAATCTCTCGAGAACCATAAGATTCTGAGAGTACGGGGTCTCCATGGCGGATGTCACCCGCGGTCGAGGCCATATTGTGTGGGGAGAGGCCTGAAGCCTCTCGATAGAACTGGACGGTCACTCGCGACGGTGAATGGAGATTGTCAGGGCTTCATATTGCACTATGGCTGGAATTTAAAGCTCTTCTCTGAGTCAAAACATGCTCCAATGGACGAAATCTCGGGTTGAATGTTGAGCGGATCTTTGGTTGTCGTCAAACTGAGGGCTGCGTGACTTGTGCTTCCTGACGCCAAAGCTGACGACATCGGAACGCCAATTCGTCTCACACGACCACCGACCACAGAAAAGAAAAGAGATGGACACATTCTATTCAAGAATCGTTTCCAGATTAATTCGGTCTCTATTGTTTCAGTTTTTGGATTTTCAGCATCTAGCTTCAAGTGATACGCCTCACATCCCTTACAGATTTCATCGAGACTGGATCATGCCCTATTTCCAATGTCAAGCTTCAGCAGAACCACTCACACCGACCGTCACAGCCTTCTCGGCCCTTTGGAACAATTCCCCGTGCCTTCTCTCCAGAATGTGCTTTTGAATGATAGCTATATGGTCATTTAGACCCCTCCGGGCCGCAAGATCAACAGGCGTGCATCCATCCTCGTCTTCCACATCAGCCCGAGCACCGTGATCTAGCAGTACCTTCTGCAGAAGGTCGTATTCGGACAAGAAGTCCGTCTGCATAGCATAATGAAGAGCAGTACGACCCTTCCTATCTAACGCATTGACGTCAACTTTTGGGCATTCGAGCAGGGCTTTGATAACTTCTTCATTGCATTGTTCTTCGACGGCAAGATGAAGTGGACGTCGGCCTTCATCACCATCCGGCGCAGTTAGATCAACGCCATGAGAAATTAGCCATTTAATTTTTTGCGGGGTCGGCCCTGCGATGTAGTGAAAAACATAATGCATTGGCGTATTCCCTTGGTTGTCCATTACCGTCTTTAAATTAGCACCTCTTTCGAAAAGGAGAGAAACAGTCTTTAAATCTGGTCTTGATACCCCGAGAAGTAAAGGAGTAGCTCCTGCTTTGTCTCTGGCGTCAATGGAAGCGCCGCGCTTTAGCAGAAAGTCAAGCTCTTCGCTAGAGAGCCCTCTCATGGCAGCGTGGTGGAGGATGGTTCTTCCTTGTCTATCTTTCCAATGGATATCGGCTCCGTGGCGCAGGAGATTTTGAATCATCTCTGGTGAGTCTTGGGCAAGATATCCTCGTCCACAGCATTGACATCTATACCTCCATAACCGAGCAATATGTTGGCTAAAGAAGGCTTGCGCTGCACAGCAAAATGCAAGGGCGTTTTACCAACATTGCTTCTGGCATTGAAATTTGCCTGGGACCGCGAGAGTATCTCGAGAACCTTCCGGCTGAAATCGTCCTCGTAGCCTTCATCGAGATGCATAAAGATGAAGTGCGCTAAAGTATATCCCTTTCCATCTTTGGCATTGACATCGGCGCCCCGTTCGAGAAGGAGGTTGAGTGCCCTAGTGTTTGTAACGACATGAAGAGGAGTCCTACCTCTGTCATTTTGGGCGGCGATGTCAGCCCCATAGTCCAAAAGCTGATCGATTACTTCAACCGACGGAAACGTTGCGGCTAGATGCAACGGTGAATTCTGGTTGTTGTCTCGAGCATTGCTATCAGCGCCGTTGCGGAGAAGGAGTTTCGTTGCTGTCTCATCCCGCAGTTTAGCCGCAGTATGGAGAGCGGTTTCTCCCTTGGAATTTCGAACATTCACCGTGCATCCCAAGTCTAAAAGGAGCTGCATGAGATCTTGATTTCCTAATGCGATCCGCAACAGTGTCTGCCTGCAAGTGCCGCGACAAATGCCGGCATCCGCTCCCCGTTTCATCAATAGCTCGATAATTCGTTTGTTCCCATGTTTTGCCGCAAGATGGAGGGCGGAGGAGCCACCATCTACCAGAGCTGTATTTATATCGAATCCCTCGTCCAATATTGAAGTGACAACAAATGGAAGATCGTAGGCTATCGCCTTTCGAACGAGTGTTCTCCGCCGAGTTTCTATCCATCCCCGCAGAGAGGATGGATAGTTTGATTTTTCAGCCTGGTACATGATGAAGGACCCCAGAAACCAAGTCCGTGTTCCCAGTATCGATCGGGCACTCTCTTTCCTGGGCATTTGAAAGATATTCGACCGCGCTTCTGAACCCCGTTAATACCTGGCCTGTCCATTTTCCCTCATGGACTTGAATAACCTCTTCCAAATCAGCAGCCGCCCCTTTTTCTTTGAGCAATCTGGCCACAGCGTCCTGCTTCTTTTCCAAAGCCAGCTGGAGCGGAGTTCGCCCATACGCGTCCAGAATATCGATCTCAGCACCGTTCCTTAACAGAAAGCCCACCATCCGCTCATGGCCATTCAGGGCAGCAAGATGCAGCGGCGCGTACCAGAATACGCCGTTTCTCATATTGATATCACGTATGCCCTCCAGTAAGAGCTGCACGACTCCCTCCGATCCATACGACGCAGCCCAGTGGAAGGAGTCTTCAAACATGCTTCTTTGCACTG
This sequence comes from Malbranchea zuffiana, assembly GCA_039700045.1. Taxonomy (NCBI): domain Eukaryota; kingdom Fungi; phylum Ascomycota; class Eurotiomycetes; order Onygenales; family Malbrancheaceae; genus Malbranchea; species Malbranchea zuffiana. The sequence continues at coordinate 1,521,592 of JARUPO010000002.1, forward strand.
TCTCGCTGAACTGTTCGCGTTTCGGGGGTCGTATCCATTCGCTTTCAGGGCCCTTTTTCCATTGATATTTGTTGAAAAAGTATCGAACCACCGCTTCCTGGTTCCTCTCGATGGTGATTTCCAGAGGAGTTCGTCTGCGTTTAGGCTTTAGCTGGTTTCGTCGCCCATCTTCCTTGCAAATCGCGCGAAAGTATTGATCTCGAGGCAGGCGGGAGGTAACATCGCGTACAACCGCGCTGATGTACCTGCTGCCCGCGAGCCTTAAGGGAAGGTAGTCTAGAACCGGTACATAAGATATTACATGAGCCAGAACCTCAGGTGGGAGGCTTTCGAGTGAAGATGACATGGTCTTGGGGTTGGCTGACTCTGATGGTCCCATCTGATTGAGCGAGAGGTGTCAACGCGTTTTGCTTGGAGTCCAGATAGGGGTGACCTCTAAGGGGCCTGAGGCCTTACCTGAGATCATGTGCAGTTTGTGTTTGCTTAAATGAAATGAAGGGACTGAAGTCCTCACATCAAGGACAACACACACACCTGCAACAAGTTGACTGGATAGATGTGGCCATCATAGTCTTAGACTGCATATGGCCTATGAAAATATGAAGAACAAACAAACAACAAACAAGGGCCTCAATCCAGACAGGCCACGTGAGTATGCGGAATCAATATCTCAGAGCCATCTATTGGTAGGCAATTTCCAAAAAAAAAGTGTACAAAAACTCCACACAGCCAGAGAGAGAGGGTTGGCAAAAAGGAAAGATATTAGATACGGAATCTCATCCCTCGAAGCTCTGCATTCACGAAGCCTGGTGCAAATAGCGGCAGGTTCAGGGATATCATTACGTGTGAGAAGCTTTGCCCATGCAAGAAACAAGACGATGACCAGTATATCCAAGTGGGAGCTTGAGAGTTGATAAACGGCACAAACTTCAGAAACGCCAGGGAGACAAAACACCAGACCATATAAGAAAGGGAAACGGAAATATGAATGTCAGATATCTAACAGGCACAAGTATCGCGATCACTGCTGCCAATATCGACGATCGGCGGTTCGAATTCGGTATTATATTCCTCCGATTCTTCTTGGGCGAGGGCGCTTTTGGCGATGACTGCAGGACATGTTAGTAGGGAATGGCAGAGGTATATTCACGAAGGATGGACAAACCTTCAAATGCCTGCTCAACATTGATAGCTTCCTTTGCACTGGTCTCAAAGTAGGGAATATTTCCCTTTGACTGGCAGTATGTCGAAGCGCGCTTCGTAGAGATCATTCGTTTGCTCTCTTCCACGTCAACTTTATTACCCAAGACAACCTGTCTCTCGTTAGCTATATGCCAGGTATTAAACAACATAGGCAGCTCACAAAAGGGAAGCTCTCGGGGTCCCGGGGGTTTGCTTGGATCAGGAACTCATCCCGCCAGCTATCTAGATTCTCAAAGCTCTTCGAATTATTGACATCGTACACTAGAACGCAGCAGTCTGCTCCTCGATAGAAAGCAACGCCTAGTGACTGGAAGCGCTCCTGGCCTGCAGTATCCCAGAGCTAGTGGACAGTCAGTTTACTGCCCAGAGAAAGTCCCAGAAAGAATCATCCACAATGTACCTGCATAGTCACCAGTCGGTCATCGACGAGGACCTCTTTCGTAAGATAATCGGCACCGATTGTAGCTTTGTAGCTAGCGCTATACTTCTTCTTAACATATTGATTCATAAGGCTCGTCTTGCCAACGCCGCTGTCACCAAGTATGATAACCTAGAAGAGCAGACAACATCTGTTAGTTGCTGGATTCCTGGTGGCTGGTCAGGTGGACCAAATACCTTCAAAAGGACCTTCTTCCGCGATGCCATAGTTGTAGAAAACGCCTAGCGAGGCCGAACCTAAGGATATCGGGAGTTTTGAGAGAAGGGTATATGTCGTTCACTTCGCCGCAACGGGCCTCCTCTACCTGCAAGTTGCTGTTGGAGAGCGGTTGGAGAGAGGATGCGGGGAAGCAAGGGAAGCCAGTAGGGAATCCGTTTGTGGTGTTGCAGAGAAGTGGATATCGTGAAAGCGACCTCTGTGTCTATGGAATGAAGCTGTTAACTGAAGTCGTGGACGGGAGCAACGTTGAGAGAAGTCGAGATGAGCGGAGTTGCGAGAGGTTCGGAGCAGTTGATGTCGGCAGCCAAGCACAAGCAGCAGATGCCAAGAAACGACCCGCTGACTTCAACGGCAAGGGAGATGAAGCGCCGTCGACGTCAACATCCGCAATGGCAGGACAGAGTGTTATTGACAGCCCGCGAACGTCGAAAGGGACATTGGCTATGGCGAATTTTGTATATTAGCATTTGGAATAAAAGGAGCAGATTCTATTATTCTCCTCAGACACTCATTATTTGAGCTATCACGAGCACGCCGAGAGAATGACGCCTGATACTATATCCGTCTCATGTCGATAGAAGAGTTCTTAACTCCTCCACGCATTCCCCCCGGCCTTGGGGAAAGTAATTATATTATACACATCTACCACCATGCCAGGTTGGCAAGAGGAATTCTTAGCCGCCCTCAACATTCGCGACCAGCGAGAAAAGGCAAACCAGCCCCTCTTCAATGCTTGTACGCAATACCTCCTTTCCCCTCATACAAGCCACCATCGCTAACGCAACGAAACAATTCAATAGATACCCGCCTCGCTGACAGAACCGGAAGACTCGAATCGGCAGCTGCAGCAGCGGCTCGACAGCCGCCATTAACCTCTTCCACCGCCTCAATCATCCAATCCCAGTCCCAACAACCCATTTCTTCCCCGTCCACTCCGCAGAGGCCTACAAGACGAGAAACCGCACCTGTCCAAACACTCCAGAGCACCGACTCACTTGCCGCGGCCCGAAGAAACCTAGCGGATGCCCAGCGGGCGCGTACGGAGCTCGTGGAACGATTGAATAGTACTACTGCAGAGCTAGAACGGTTAAAGAAGAAAGCGACGACCGACGCACGGAAGATCGCAGACTTGACGGCGGAGAAAGCGCAGCTGCAGCAGAAGCTAAGGGATCGAGATGAGGAGTTGAGGGGGAAGGCGAAGTTGTTGGATGTATGTTGGGCACTACATCCGCGTGGATTTGTTTCAAATTTCTTTGGTTCTATTTACTGATGAGATACGTTATAGGACCTCCAGTCTGAGCTTGTATCGCTGAATCTGCAGATGAATATGGCTGAGGATCGAGCTAGGAAACTGGAGAAGGAGAATAAGGAGCTGGTGGCTCGTTGGATGGCACGGATGGGCCAGGAGGCTGAGGCGATGAACGAAGCCTCCAAGTATTCATGACCAACATAAGCTTTTTTTTCCATGAGATATGCAATAGACTGCGCGGGAATTGATCCATAAAAGAGATCAAGAAGGGCAGCAAGCGTTTCTATTTTGACTGATAGATCCCTTTTGACTTATCGCTAGCATTATTATTATGAGCATTGCATTAGCGATTCTAATGTCTTTTTGTATAATAATATCTGTCGGGACCTGCGCCCCGTACAATCTGGACTTTCCCTGAAAGTATCTCCAACCTAATTCCCCGAACCTTCATAGTGCTCGCAATAAGAATATTCAAGAAGCAATCCAAGAACTCATCCTTCCCAACCAAGCCACTGCCCACCGAACAAACCAAAGGGTATCCCTAGATCTATAAACAATCATAAAACCATTCTAAAAGGGAAATAGAAGCCATAAAAGCACTCGAACAAAGGATCCATAATGGGAAGAGGCAATGCTCAATAGTAACGCATGCGAGCTGCTCACAGCTTATCAGAGAAAGCCTTGAGGCGAGTGCTATCCTTCGTCGCAATGAAGTACGATCCTCCAGCATCAGTCCAACTGACGCTCCCAGACCAATAATTCTTCGGCTTGACAGAAAGGAGGTTGATCGGCGAATTCAAATTGCGCGACTGAATCCTGTGGCCGGCGGGAACAAAAGATTTCAAGGAGACAATCTGACAGCCTTCCTTCATATCCAAAAAATAATTTATCAATTTCGCATTGAGCGCAGGAGTGAAAGCCTGGTTGTTGATGAGGACCACATCGGCCTTGCGGAGAATTCGACCAATGGACTCCGTTTCCAAAAAGTCACCCCGGATAAGGTGTGTTTTGCCAGGGGCTATACCCCAAAGTCGACATCGAGCTTTGAACTCCGCCTCTTGAAGCTCGGCGAGATCACAGGCGTTCTGCATCATCTCGCAGCCCCAGCTCTCGCAGCCGATTTCCAAAGCGGCTTGTAGGACAACATTTCCTACCCCCGAGCCCAGATCAACGAAAATCTGATCGGACTTCAAGTGCGTTTGTCTAAAAATATCTGAAATGAAACGGGGTAGTAGCTCCCCGTATACATTATCTGAGCCGTTTTCGTACTGGCGTAGGGACTCCACGCGTGGTGACACGGTGCGTGAATACACTTGTGTCAATATCCTTTCCACCAAAGGTAAAGATAACGAATGTTTTGTATCCAAATGTTTCGAAATAGAACCGTCGCATCGCAGTCGTTCTATCTCCCTGTTAAAGCAGTGGATTGCCTCCTGAAATTCGGACAGCGAGCCACGAACGACTGCACGGCGGAAACGACGTTTTAACCCCGTCGACTCGTCGTCGAATATCTGTAAATGTTCCTCCGGAATATAATTTCGAGAAATAACAGCGACTATCTCTTCTATATCTTCAAGCGGCTTGAATCCGTCTTTGTCGCGAGGAAGCACGAGTTGGTATCTAAGAAACAAACATGATATTAGAAACCGAGTTTTCCGCTAGACTGGAGTATATTTCACACTTACTTTTCCCCTTGCGTCGCACTAGGATACTGCAACGTTGCCAACGGCGCCTCTCCCTCTCCGTCCAACGCGATTTTGAACCCCGCAGGCTTCAGCTTAGACGTGATATCCGCCGCATGAACGAAAGTCAACTTCGCATTTTGTTCCCTAAAGGCATCCTTATCTCGAATAGAACGCTTTAAATCAGGTTCCGCGCTCGCGCTGGTCCTCACCCGCTTTGCCGTCCGGGTATTGAACGACACATCGGTGTCACTCTCGTCGCTGCTGCTATACAGCTTCTGCTCGGGAGACTGCCGTTTTCGCGGCGCGGGCTTCGACTTTCGTTCTAGAGGAGGCGAAAGAGGCTCACGAGGACTCCCGATACTCTTTGATCTTGAGAGAGAGCGGGAGGTGGAACGCTTTTCGGGTTGAAGGCCTTCGGACTTTGTATTTCGCGAACGGGGAGGGGTCGGGGCGGTGGTGGTGGCCTTTACAACTGTGGTTTTGCATTCGACTTTTCGGATTTGAGGCTTTTGCGCTTGGATTGCTCCTGTTCCTTTCTTTTGAAGGTGGTCGAAGAATCCCATCGCTTCGCTCAGGCTCGAGAAAGGAGGGCGCAGGGCAGGCTTCAAGGATGAGTGAACAATGAACGTGAGAATTAAAGAATGGAAGATATGCAAAAATGAACGTGCTAAGTAAGAACAATATAAGTCTAAGGTGCGAATCTATAAGGATAAACAGGTTAACATGTTGGTCAGTGCCAGGAATGAAGTTCAGCCTGTCAAGTCGCGTTGGTGGCGATGCCAGAATGGAGATTGATACTGCCAAGCCCACTAATTACTAGCGGTATGTAATATTACATCACTGACAGGCCGTTGCATATTCAGCCTCATGTCAAAACATCCCTCATTGGAAATTCAAAAATGAAAATAATGCGTGTTAGCGGTCTGGTCCCACAAAGGGGTCACAATATTAAATGAGAACAGTATTGAGAAAAGTATTAGGAAAAGGGTATCAATGCCATCCAAAAAGGAGCCCCAGAGCCATGACCATGCACGCCTAGAAATGAAGAAATAAAATCCACCGGAGAATATGCCCAAGGATGCAAATCATGTCTTCACCCACATCATGAAATGTAGCGGGGTTCAAAAGAGGACATCCCAAAGTGTGAAAGAGAAAGAAAGGGTATCAGAATGTAAGAAATTGTAGAGGATGTATAGCCTGTTGTCAACCACCGCCTTGGGAGGACGTTGGAAGGCCAGGGCCAGGGAAATGAGCGCCTTCTTTGAGCCTCGTCAGTGCGCCTTGCAGCGCCTCCAGCCACTGGGTGAGTGTCTCCTTGTCCGGTGCGCACAGCCTATAAACACCGTCCTCATAGATAAGCTGGAAGCAGAAGGCCTTAGACCGGGAAACTGGGTCTATTTCAGCTGCGTTGACGACCTGCTCCAGAGGAACTATTTTAACGGGCGAATATTCTTTCTCGTCCTTGTAAAAGTAAAGTTGGTGCGCTCGAAGGACCACCCAGCGTTTTTTCCATTGCCGCATCCCTTTAGTGCTTCTCAGGCACTGCAAATAACCGTGGAAAAGGATCTCCTCCGGATTCAAAATAATAGACCCGTGCCCACTGTGATGGCTTGAAGAACGTTGCAACGGCGCAGCTCGATCAGCGGGGGTTGAAGAGGTAAGGGAAGCAAGATCATGTCGGTGTAATGATCCGGTAGAACGCTGTCGTAGCGGCGGTCTATGGACATCGGAGAAATCAGATAAAGAAGTAATATCATTGCCGGAGAGCTCATCCAGAGTTTGCGGCACAGTCAAACGCTGAGATGCTCGAATACTCCGTGGTAATGGAGAGAGGCTTGAGCTCCTCATCCCGTCCTGGTCCGACATCTCCCATCCGCTCTCATTATCATCGGCAGTCGTTAGGCCGGCGCTTTGTAGATATGGATCGGGATCATGAATTGAGCTTTCATCGCGGATAAGGTCAACCCAGGTATCAGCTTCCTCCGGGGATGCTGCTTGAAATCTATAATTTTTTGAGGGCGAAAATATCCCAAATAGGTTTGGCAGTTTCGACTTTTTGGACTTCACCAGGGCAACTGCGGATATGTCGGACAAGGTGATCCGTATTCGAAGTTGCGTCTCTTCTTCATCTTTGTATAGGGAGAGGAGGTTTGGACGAAGGACGAGGAATCCAGGTTTCCACGATGCCCTAAACGACTTGCCACCGTGTCAGCACGGAGAAATCCAATCGCAAGAACCCCAAACTCACATGCTTGTTCTTTGACCTCCGCATGACTTTGCCTTTCTTCAAGACCCTGTCGAATGCGAAGCTGCCGTTATCGTTGACTGGCGAGAAGGTGTCTGGACTCAGGAACTCGCCACGAAGGTTGGCTGGTTTCTGCACCACTTTGTCGCTGCGCATCGACCCTGCTACATCCCCGGCGCCTTGAGGACGAACCCTTAATGGCATAGCGACCGGGGTCGACGAACTTGGCCGTGTTTCTCGGTCCATTGTGGGCACGCGACAGAGGATCACATTCTCAAGAGGAAAGGATTCCCAACGGTGGACGAGTACTGAATTCAGGGCAAATCAGCAGCAAAATACCCTTAGGAGCTCTTATTTTCTGGTTTGCGGGAGATGTCATGTTGAGTTTGCATCTTTCAAAGCTTGATTGATATTGAAGGGCAACTAAAGGGGCGGAAGTGTCTGGGCTTCCCGTTCTGGCAGATCAAATCACGAGCCAACAATTCCGCACACATTCAATGTACAACACAAGGATATTCTACACAACTGATGTTTACACTGTTCTAGATGGGCATGATTGTCTTGAATATTACTGGTATGTCACCCTCTCCAGCATCTTCTTCTTGTTGTTCTGTTCCCTTTCTCCTGGGGCCAAAGAACTGCGGCCTCTGTGCCGATCATTCTCCTCATATATTGCCGCCCAGCCAAGCCTGTTCGCCCCTTTAAACCCTCACAAGGAATCCAGGCCTTCCCATGGCCTCACAAAGGGGGACAAAAGTGAAACCACAACCATCAGCCAGACCACCGCAGAGAAAACTTGAACCTTTTTCTAATATTCCTCTCTCTCATCACCTCTCATCTCTCCTCTATCAAAGTAGTAGAACAATTATTCCATGGCCAGAAAGACAAATGCGTAATGCGCCAAGATATGATTTATTTTATATGAGTCCTCATTGGTTGTTTTATCGGGCGGAGGGTTTTGGTTGGCTGACTTTCCTTTCTTTTTCGCTTGTGGTGAAGAATCAGGCTTGGCATTAATTTAGTTCTCCATTCCCGTCAACTCTCATCCTCATCAACGAAATCGTGCCAGCTGGAGGGAAAAAGACGTCCATCTTGACACGCTTCCTCTCCACGCCGATGTCTTCTATTATCCCGATCGTCCGCTTCTAAAATCGATGGTACTGTGCACCACCAATCCCTCCGCCTGCGGATTCCGGTCCTTTGCGTGATAACTGTTGGTCGTGGACTTGGACCAGAAACGGGAATCAGGTCGCTCAACGGACTCCTCGTGGCTATCAAAGCCCATTGACAGTCGCTCGTTATCCTCATCTTGCAGCAGCTCTTCTCTTCTATCGACTGTGTCTTTCTTGCCGCCTATCTCGCCCACTCTGGAGTCCCTACAGACAAAAACTTTGCCCAGTTGATCAAAGGGGCTATCCGGCTCCTGTCTCCTCAATCCTCCCTTTTCCCCCGGAAAATCCATCTTACCCTGCCGCGTCCATGGGGATCGTTCAGCGGCTCGCCAAGCGAGTGTCCCACTTGCCTGGTATGCCGTCCGTTGACAATGTCCTCAGTGAAAAGGGCGCGCTAATACCGCGGTTTGCCTTCTTCCGTCGACGGATACGCCTGAGAAGGAACTCTGCCATTTCAATACCCCTCGGTTTTGTTTTATTATTTCCATGTATTGTAATCGTCCTCATAATCCTTCTCGTTGTCACTCATCCGTCGTCCCCTGGCGGGATTCTCGTTCCCGCCGGAACTCCTCCCTCAATAAGGTATAGCTGCTTCCTTTCTACAATTCTACTTACGTGTACTAACTATTTCCTTTTAATGCTACAGAAAAATCAGTGAAAAGCACGACAAGGTCTTTGCCACTGGTTGTCTTGAGATTGATACGTCGACCCCACGAGCCAACGCCGCCTTCGTCGTGCTAGCCAGGAATAAAGAACTTGAGGGTGTCCTTCAATCCATCAAGTCTATTGAGAGACATTTCAATAGGTGGTACCACTATCCATACGTATTTCTGAACGATGGCGATTTCGACGATCATTTCAAGTCGGTGATCATGAACTATACGAGTGCTCCGGTTGAGTTTGGCAAGATTGATTCGACAATGTGGGGATATCCGGATTGGACAGACCATGAAGTGGCCAAGGAGGGCATTCGAAAGCAAGGAGACGCTGCCATTATGTATGGAGGACTCGAGAGTTACCATCACATGTGCCGATTCTACTCTGGGTATGTACATGACCCATATCTGGAGGGACCTGTGCTAACAATAGAGCAGCTTCTTCTATAAGCATCCTCTCCTCTTGAAGTACGAGTGGTATTGGCGACTGGAACCCGAGATCAAGTACTTCTGCGACATTACCTAGTATGGAGATCCATCTTCCCACCTGGGCCACTGCTAGCTAGTACTAACTGGACTTCTAGCGATCCATTCCTCAAAATGATTGAGCATAATAAAACCTATGGGTTCACAATCGCGGTAAAAGAACTAAGAGAAACCGTTCCCAACATCTTCCGCTACGCTTCCGCCTACAAACGGAAGCACAATCTCGAGTCGAAAGGCTTATGGGAAATGTTTTTGGAGCAAGACGAAGAGAAGCCCAAGGAGGAAAAAGACACCCAAGCGCCGCTTCCGGATGAAATAATGCAAACAGAAGACGGGAAGAAGGGACTACCGGACGTGGATCCGGAAGCTATGGAGGGCGAAAAGTACAACATGTGCCATTTCTGGAGTAATTTCGAGATTGCGAGACTGGATTGGTTCCGAAGTAAGGCGTATGAGGATTTCTTCCAGATGATGGATAAGAGCGGAGGTTTCTGGATGGAAAGAGTAGGCCAGCTCCGTATTCTTAACTTCCAACATGGTTACTAACATCAGACAGTGGGGTGATGCTCCAATTCATTCTCTTGCCGCCGGCGCGCTTCTCGGAGTGAAAGATATTCACTATTTCAGAGACTTTGGATACCGGCACACTACTATCCAGCACTGCCCGGCCAACGCTCCAGCGCGCCAGCGCGACCATATTCCTTACCTCGAGATGACTACTGAAGACGAGAAGAAACGGCAGGAGGAAGATGATTACTGGGCAAACCCAGACCCGCCAAAGGAGAACGGCGTTGGTTGCAGGTGTAGATGCGACACGGACATCGTCGATGTTGAAGGGAAGCAAGGTAGCTGTCTAGCCGAATGGGTCAAGGTTGCCGGAGGATGGGCCTCTCCATGAAGTTGGATACTTTGCCGTTAGTGCCTCGGGTTCTGTATGGTCCTTGATTTGCGTCGGCCGCACGGGATATTAATGCGGGAGCGGCCCCTTTAATCAATTTCTTGACTCAAAACGCCACACAGTACTCGTTTCAACGTTCTTGCTTCTATTTTCGTGTCTCTTGGAGTACTCTCGAATCAGCTCGCCTTTGGACAGCCCGCATTCCTCACGACATTCACGCCATTCTCCGCGCTTCTTCCTAACATTGACTGTTCGTGGGCATTGAAGTGCTCCCGGCCCTCGACGACCACAGGTCATGCATCATGCGATGGTCCGTTATCCGTCCGCCTCAACCTGCCACACACATACCGCTCAAAAGAAAGTTATAATGACGATATATTAGACATGATGGGGAAAGCAGGTCGGAACATTATATTTGTAATGCGTTTTTATTCCTATTCAACTTTTCCTTCTTCCAACCGTTTCCCCTTCCCATGATTCAGCTTTACTTCTACTCCTACTCCTACATCCTCTGTTTTTCTCCTTCGTTTTCTTTAGTTTGTACTGTACATAAGATTGCTTTGCTTCCTTTCTGTTCTTATCCCGCTGTGTTACTCGAGAATTAGCCTTTGCCTTGCCTTTCGCTCGTCAAACATATCTTGCTATCAGGAGGGCCGACTGAGCTGAGGTATGCGTTGGCGTATCGATGCTCCAAGATTGTGTGTGATAGGATAGACTGATAATACCTGTTTAATCATTGAGCTTTTCTACTTTCTCAACCATGAGTTTGGACTTGCGGCCTTGACACAGAGAATGGATGGGAAATGCATGATATCATCAGGGTTCTAGATCCAGACTCTCCCAACAGACACAGAGTAGTTATGCAGCCGTTTTGTTCCTGCAGAAAGGAAGACGCACCAGGAGATTATACCGAGAATAGCTGAAATAGTCCAACGACTCACTGCAAATTCCTTGCGCTGTAAATCATACATCGTGCAGTTCAAACCATTGAGATCAACGGTCGGCGCCAAGTAGCGGCTTCTCCAGGCGTCGGTGGGGGCCCCCGAGGCGCTCCCCGTGCAAGCTCCGAGCTTAAACAGCTGACAGGCAACAGTTGGACCAACCCCACCTCTCCCTCCTCTTCCGCCCCCCGTCATCGCTGGCCTCAGACTCAAAGAATCGACAACTCATCACCAACATACAGTCTCCCATTTCTGCTTCTCCTTCATCGGAGATTCTCAGACTGGGAAAATACGACTCGGTTTTCAGAACGTGTTTCAGGATGTGATGTGGTTTGATAACATCATCATAGTACTTGCTCTATTACTGTGATAGGAGATCTAGTTCAACCCCTCCTTTCCGCTGGCCAACGTGAGTATTGTTGGGCATATCTGCTTCAGCCCGGTGGTGCTCTTTGGACATCTAGGAGCTTTGGACCTGGCCTTGTGCTGACGATATGACTTGAAGCCTTTGGTCCGTGAAGAGGAGAATACCGTCTCCTCCGTCTTGCCTCGACTGTGGCCTGAGCATTCAAGTACGTACTTCACGGTCTCCGGTCACCGTTCAGCTACAATCTCAGGATAACTAACTAACCCTCTGAGTCCAGAGGCTCCAAGAATCCCTTTTTATCTTCCTCTACATACTTTTGTTGCCCCTCTACACTCTCTACACGCTTCAACGCGTATACTATACGATGACGTCAACACCTCGTTCCGAACGCCCTTCCAGCTCACTGAGCGAAAGCTGGACGACACTCAGCAATTCAGACGCTCATTCCGAAGATGACTGGCAATCCGAGCACACAGATTCTGCCTCTTTAGTTGGCCGCAGTGTCACGGATGACGTTGCCAGTCTTGACAGCCGAGATTTAGAAAGTGAGCTCGGTACGGACACTGAAAGTCACTGCTCTGAACCACAGGAGTTTTTACCCCCGTTGTATCGGGAAGCGGAGGATCATAATGATGATGACGATGATGATGGTGACGAAGAGGAGGAAGAGGATGGACATGAGCACGGTCATCACAACGCACTTGAGTCGAGCTTCCTGTCGACGTCTGATTCGATTGTCTTTGACGAGCCAGAGCACTGGCCGGACACGGAGGTGGTTGAGTTAAGCCAAACGATCGGTATATTTAGCCATGAAGATATTCCTGGACACTCCTTAAACCACTCCGAAGCACCCTTTGCTATAAACGTTCGGCAGACAATGGCAAAGCACCCGATTGACGTTGATCGCCCTTTTGCCGTGTGGTATTTTGGAAGCCAGGATTTCAAAACGACCATCCTGGACAAGATTGGAGATGTATTGGTGGCCAGTCCAAGGAACAGTCTGTACGCCAGCTCTGCCAACTCGTCCCGGTTTCACGTTGTCCCTGCGTCGTTTGGTCCGGACTCCACCCCAAACTATGCTGAGCTGCTCCCTATTCACGTTCAACTTGTCGTGGACGAGTGTGTGTCGGCCATCTCAGAGCCGCAGCCCGACAATACTCATGCAATTACTCTTATTTTCAAGACGCAAACCCCGATTAAGTCTACGTTCACAAGCAAAGGCTATGAAATGGCGTATCCCACGAAATGGGCCACTCCCCCGGACGTAGCAATTTTCTTCATGGCCGATAACGACGATGTCACCGCCCAACATACGCGTTCACTGGCCATCAATTTCATGAGGAGGCATACCATTCCTTACATGGTCATATCAGAAAGCCCTCGTTGGCTAGGACCCTATAGTAAGGTTCCTCTTGATCCCCGCAGCTTTCATATCGGCGTGGAAGAGCGCGATTCCAAGAGTCGGCGGGCGAAATTGATCGAAACCTGTCCAATTGACTTGAAGACCTTTGAAAACATTGCTCCCGCCCAGCTGAACCGAAACCTGGCTGCTCTGACCAAGTTACCTTCTACGCCCGTGGTGGTAGATGATGATGAGCAAAAGAAACTTCCACGGAATCCAGATGTGGAAAAATATGCCACCGACATCTCAAGCTCCGGGTATCCCTTTACCGGAAATACGGAGGATACTGCGAAGGCTTTGAGGCTTGTGCTGATGGGGCTTATGTGCCTTATCTCGGTTTCCCTTGGGTACAGCGCTATCAGAGCCATGGTCCTGGTATTACTGCAATATTTCGCAGGCTCTGCGAGGGAGATGTCTTTGCTGCAACGAACTAACCCGTTCCACACCTCAACGTCATTCGTTCCTTCAAGCGTGAACGTCCGGGTGATGGAAACATCGCTCCAGAAGACTCCAAAAGCAAAAGTCGATCTTTCGAGTTGTAAGAAGGAAAAATCCATGGGTATCGACAATTATATTCTGGAGCTCTCCCAATCTGCGAACAAAAAGTCCACCGACTCTGACGAATTCCGAGTTCATGTGGTCGGAGACTGCCATGTGGTTGTTCGAGTGCCGGCAACTATATCGACCAAACGCTCCCCTAGATTCGATGTGAAGTTGACTAGGGCAGATACCGACGTGAATTTCGAAGTTTCCAAACTGTTCGACGGCGTATACGCCCTACGTCTTGCGCGTGAAGATGCATATGGTCGAATGAAAGTTCTCATGTTGACACGAACGAAGCCTGTTATCGAACAGACAGCGGATATCGACTTTGGCACTCCGTGGCTGAAAATTGCAAGTTGGAAGAAAGCAGCACAAGTCCTGTCATCCGAATTGAAAAAGGAACTTAACACGGCACAGACTGGTCTTTCGAAGGCATACGACCGAATCTGTCTCGATCTGCAAACAGTGGGTGACGCTCTACCAGCACGCCACGATTCGCTCCAACATGTTAATAAGGTCGCCACCGCTATGATGCGTCGGTCAAAACAGCTATCGGACGGCATCAGACGAGATACCATTGGTCGCGTCCTCGCATCGTCGCAAGTGCTTCGGGCGCAGGCCCAGAGTGTTAGCAAGGATGCTCAGGACTTTGCGGCTAGATCATGGTGGCAGTTGCAAAACCAAGTAAAACAAGTACCACAGATGAAGAGCATGGGCTTCGAGCGAATGCGGTGCAAACTCGAGGACATGAAGAGGTTGCGATCTCTCGCCACGGCGCAGAGACGGGCCAAGGCTTTGGCGCATAATGACTGGTCATGGAGAAGAATTGTTGCCCATACCAAAGGCAAGTTCCGGTGTAAGGGGAGGTTGGCTAGAAGGTAGAAGACTTGACATGTCTCCCCTCTCTTTTCCATGTCCATATTTCAGTGCAATGGCAGCTCGTGTTTGGGCGGCGTTTGGTTTTGGGTTCCGGATCATGGTGGGAATGGGATATTATCGGTCTTATGCAACTGGGGACTTTGGGGGAATATGGATAAACACCTGTCAGACTCTTGCTTTTTTTGCCGCCCTGGGTGGTGCCGATGATCTGATGAATGTGGCGGGGTAACTGCCTTATCATTGCTGGGCTCTGGACATTCGATGTATGATTTAGTTTCTTATCTGCCATACCATGCTATGCAAGTAATAATCTCTATTCATAGAGGATGGTGTCAATAGCTGCATGAGATTGTCTGAACTTCAGTACAAAAATTTTGTTTGCCTGTTTGTGGCCGCGCAGTTCGAGATCATGTGGAGATGGCTGCTTGCTGACTAGGCAGGCTCTTCATCCACACCCACATTTTTCTCCCCCTGACAACAAACAACAAACTCCCTTGACCACCACCCCATCTTCTCTCTCTATTATCCTATTTATTCCTATCCATCCAGCAGAACTATCCAAACCATATAATACACTACTCCCTCCAACCTACCCCGCCCACCATGTCTGACGCCCCTGAAACCAAGGCCGACCCCACCACAGCTGCCCCTCCAGAGACAAAGCCGGAGGAAGAGCAGAAGCAACAGGAGGAAGAGACCGCAGCAACCACCACTGAGACGGCCAAGCCAGAGGAAGAGCAGAAGAAGGATGAAGCGACACAGGAGATCAAGCCACCTGTGACGAGCGCCAGTGTGTTCTCGATGTTTGGTGGGGGGCCGAAGAAGGAGAAGAGAGAGGAGGAGCCTGAGGATGAGAATGAGCCGTCTGGCGCGACGAAGAAGAAGGATGATGATGTGAGTGGATTGTGTTTGATGTAGTGTTTTGGTTTTTTGAGAAAATTTTATTTGGGGGGAGGGCGTGTTCGTTGGATGGCTTTTTTTTCGCTGCTACGTTTTGACATTTTGAGCGCAAAGTGAGGATTGCATTGGAACAAAGCTAATGCTGAGTTATCTTGAACAGGATGTTGAAGCCGAACCAGATATCCATTTCGAACCCGTCATTCGCCTGACTGAGAAAGTCGATACCAAGACCAACGAGGAGCTCGAGGAGCAGACTTTCAAGATGCGGGCCAAACTCTTCAGATTCGATCGTGATGCAAAGGAGTGGAAGGAGCGTGGAACAGGCGAAGTCAAGCTGTTGAAGCACAAGGAGAATCAGAAGACGCGCTTGGTTATGAGGAGAGACAAGACGCTCAAGGTCTGCGCTAACCATTACAGTATGTCGTTCCCGTGTCTCTTTCTTTTGCGGTTTGTGGCTGGATGGTTATACTGATATCTTATCCTTTAGTTGTCCCTGATATGAAGTTGTCGGCGAATATTGGCAGCGACCGAAGCTGGGTGTGGAACGCCGCTGCGGACGTGAGCGAGGGCGAGCCAGAAGCTCAGACTTTGGCCATTCGTTTCGCCAACAGCGAAAGTGAGTTTATTCGCTTTATCCTATATATGCGCACGTACTAATAGTCTCGTGTAGACGCCAACCTGTTCAAGGATGCTTTTGAGGAGGCCCAGAAGGCGAACGAGAAGCTTTTCGCGAAGCAGTAAATGCGCAAACGCAGTCTCCTCGTTAAAAGACGAAATGTCATGCCGAACACGGCCGATATCAGGCAGAAACCAGCTCTCTTGCCCCCTTTGCCCGCGTTCTTTGGTCCATTCTTAATTGGAAAACAAAACATCAACTCCCCCATAAAACCCAATCCCAGCCCCAGTTGCCTATCATCCTTTTTTGTGTTCGCAACATCTTGTCAGATTCGTCGGGGTCATCCAGGCCTACCCGGTGTCAACTGTGACGAGGAACGAGGCTCCGATTGACGTGACCATGACGAAGATGATGGTAAATGCCAGATGATGAAGAGATATCGGGACAGCCGCTCTGCTCTGCGTCGCGAAAGATACACCGTCAGCATGTAGAGCAGTCAATCCATACATAGCCAATCCCCCCAATATAAGAGCACCATTGACACAAAGTAAATAAAAATTATCCTTTTTGTGGTAGAAGTGTGTCCATTAACCAGGTGCGGTGGTTGTGATGCATTAATGATTTCATAAGCTGCACCGATGATCAGAATCCACGGTCCTTCGGTTCTTTCGTTGATCAACGACGGGAATCTCCCCTCAAGTGCCGCCTCTTGCAGAAACCTCTTCGTCGCAACCTCATATCTCGCTTCGTTGGACAAAATAAACTAGCAGCGCGCACTCTCACACTTCATCCCACCGCCAACCCAGAGCTCTTCAGTCTCCTCCACTGCCAGCTCTCACCTCCGCACCACACCAACACCCAAGTCAAGCTCCCCCGAATCGCAAGAGAGCAAAGAAGCAAAACCCACGCAACATTCGTCAGATCTCGCAAAATGCCTGATGTAAGTCTTCTTACGTCCTATTCACTACCTACCAGCTTTAAAAACATCCTCTGCTTCACCGTAGCTGCGTGATCCTTTCGATATATTCTACCCCTCTCCCAACTCTCGCGCTTTAAACTTTGGAGCACTCTTGCTAATGTTAATGCTTTTCGCTATAGGTCAAGCGCACTGTGAAGCTCGTCACGGAGCAGAATCCTACGTTCGTATCTCCCTAGCCGCTGTCGTTTTTCGCACTGTTCCCTCCCCGTTGTGATGTCGTCGCGAGGGCGGGATTCCACCCCGCTCTCTGGCGCGCAAGGTCGTTCTATCTGGAGCAAAATTGAGGGCTACCACGCGATCATAGAGCCGTCTAGCTCTCTTCGTCACAGACGAAAGAACGAGTCAACATTTGCTGCGACGCGTGCTAATATATACTCCCTTGGACAGTGGAACCGCCTCCGAGGTAGAAGGCTTGCCAATCCGTCGCTGGTCCGTCGAAGTGTATCTTTTGAATGAGCATGGCGAGGAGATTCCTGCTTCTCTCTTCGATAAAGTGACATATACGCTTCATCCTAGTTTTGGCGATAGAGCGATACAATGTGAGGGCTTTCCACCTTCTTCTGGCCCTTTCTTCAAGAATAAGAAGAGGTTTTTAGCTTGATCACGCTTGGCTGACGATTGTCCCTGCAGCTATCAAGAGTCCCCCCTTTCGAATCGAAGAGGAAGGATGGGGAGAGTTTGATATGGAAATCCGTTTCCATACATTGGACAAGGAGCATGCTGTCACTCATGATTTGAATTTCCAGCAGACGAGATACGAGTCGAAACACGTAATTGTCAGTATATTCTCCTCCACAAAGACCAGCTGGCCGTTCTTTACTGATATGCTTATCCCCGTGACAGACATTCAAGAATCCCAAGCCAAATCTTCTTGCCGTGCTCCGCGAGTCTGGCCCAGTGCCAGGTGATGAGAATGGAAAACCCAAGCGCAGCGGCGCTCAGGATGAAGGATCCAAGAAGAAGAAGAAAGTAGACAAGAATGTGAGTGGAGACCGCTGAACTTTGGGCTTGGAATGTCACTGGGTCGAGTCTGGAACTAAATATTCTTTTGCTACAGATTGATATGGATAGATTGGCCGATGGGCTACAGAAACTAGGGGAAGATGATCTTCTCCAGGTTGTCCAGATGGTTCACGATAATAAGTCCGCTGACTCTTATACGAAGAATGATATCGAGCGTAAGCCACCTAAAATTTCCCCCCTGCTAATTCATAAACTGACAGTATGAATAGAAGGAGAATTCCACGTCGACCTCTACACCCTTCCTGACACTTTAATCAAAATGCTGTGGGATTTCACACAGGAGAAGGGAGTCGTATGAGAATGGACTCCTTACGCAACACTCCCTCGTCCGCACAAGTCATGAGAAATGAACCAGAAAAACATTTGGAGCTTTGGGCACAACTAAAGTACAAACTCGGTGCATTGGCAAAAAGACACAGATGAAACATAATGTGTGCTGCAGGATGATTTTTTTGCCTACCTCCTTCCCCCCATATCAAGGATGTAAATTAAACATCTCTATGATTTGCAGTTGGGCATTTCCTCTTTTTCTCTCATGTTTTCCTATGTTATCCCCTACTTCATCCCCAATTTGGCGTCTTGATTTGGGCCAATCCATTTTGCTCCTTCATATTCTTTGGTGGGAGGTTATGCATTTCTCTCGCATGTATGTACCTTTTTGAGCTGCCTATAATAACATTTTAGGTTAATCCAGCCTGCTATTCAGATAGTGAGGTTACCTCACTTTCGAGGCATGTCTCCTTGTTTGGATAGGTGCCGTTCTTATAGACTGATAGGTGGGTTTAGATAGTAGTATTTCATTGATGTTGAAGAGAAATATGAGAACGGACTTCGTAGTTTTCATGCCTCTTTTGATTCTATATACCGCGATATCGCCCTTTGATTCAAGCCTCATGACTCTTTCTGTGGATGGGAGGGGATCTGGAGCTCAGGGATGGACGTGCCACTGTAGATTTACTGTTTTATACCCGAGAAGAAGTGATAAACCCAGTCCTTAGAGCCAGCTAAAGTAACGGATTCAAAGAGACTACAAATACATATAGGAAGAGAATGCTAATCAGATCAAGAAAATCAGAAAAGGGAGCATATATATCAACGAAGAATAGCAATTTCAGTCTGCCATCCGAAGCCAAAAAAGAAAGGAAAAAGGGAAAGAGGGGGAGCTTGATCCTGTGTATGTTTCCTGTCCGACGAAAGATGGCTTAATAATGGGTTACGATGCCGCTTGAGCTTGTCGTCGTCGTCGTCGTCGATGTAGTCTCAGTTTCAGAGGGAGTAGCATCCGTCATTGGGCGATGCGGACGGCAGCCGGTTTTGGTTATGGTTTTGGTAACCGTCGGCAGCGCATCTGTTGGAGTTCTGCTTGGCTTCTCTGTTCCTGTTGGCTCTGGGTCTGTGTCCGTGTCTGTCTCTGTTGGTTCGGGTTCCGGCTCTTCTGTGTTTGTAGGTCCGGGATCCGATGAGCCTGTTGGTGCTGCGGTTGGGTCTCTAGTCCGCGACGGCTCTTGGTCATCGTCATCATCATTCTTCTTGCAGGTACAGGTATTCTTTGGCGGAGATCCACTGGTAGTTCCGGTGGGCTTGGGCTCGATGGTGCCCGGGGGATCTGCCCCTGTGCATGTCGATTTGTCCTTGAGTTTGGAACCTGTACTTGTGGGTTTGGGCTCTTGAGTTCCTGTTAGTGATACGGTGGGATCAATTGTGGCTGATGGGTCCTCCTCATCACCGTTGTCGTCGTTATCATCTTTGCAGGGGCAAGTGTGTTCTGGAGGGGATTCGGTTCCTGTTGGGCCAGGCTCAATTGTTCCTGTGGGCTCGATAGTTTCGTCCGTAGTTGTAGTTAGACCGGTCGTTGTCGCTGGTGCGGTTGGTTTTGGTGCTCCAGTTGGAGTAACATCGTCTCCTGTATTTGTTGCCGGGCCTGTTTCTGTGGCTTTCGTCGGATCCGCCGTTTCAGTTGGATCAGGCTGGTCATCATTTTCTGTGCCCGCCTCAGTCGGCAGTGCCGTACCAGTCGGTTCCGGGTCTGCTGTTTCGGTTGGCTCAGGTCCATCATCGTTGTTCTTCGTGCCAGTTCTAGTTGGCGGTGCGGTGCTAGTCGGCTTCGGGCCTGGTGTTCGAGTGGGTTTGGGGCCATCGTCATCCTCTGTGCCTGTCTCAATCGGCAATGCCGTTCCAATGGGCTCAGTGCCTTTATTCCCTGGGGTAGTTTGGGTCCGCGAATTGGTGACCACCACCGTTGAGAACGTTGTCCGCGACTTTGAAGGAGAAAGTCCAGGGAACGATTTACAGATATTCAAGAAAGTCGCCAGTGGGATATTCTATTTAAAATGTCAGGAGTTATTCATGATTAAAAAGGTTATAGCTTACCAAAAGCTTGCGCTGAAACAAAGATTTTTTATCGTCATTACCGCCTCCCTTCTTACCTTCGACTGAGCATACCAGGTCCAGGTTTGCCGCGCTGACGACTTTGTAGCCTGCCGTCGCAGGGTCATTTTCGCCGCACCAACCTTTCTGGTCTAGTAAGAGCGAGTTAGCATTTCAAAATCTCAACGAGCGCGATAGCAAATAGCACAAAAACTTACTATAGCCAGCAGTTATGTTAAGATTGAGGGTAGGGGTGCCAAACTTAAGATTGGCCTCGATTCCAAGTTTATCGAGAACATCGATCCCGAAGGTGAGGCGTGCTTGTGGACCGGCAGCGAAATTCACGGTCAGATCAGTCATTTCCATATCAAACACCGGAGTAGTCTGCACGCTGCTCATTCCAGTAACGCCAGTGTTGCCAAAATTGATTAAATCAAGGGTAACCTTTCCGCCATTCGGGAGTGAGGTCCTGCCACCAAACTTAATGGTTGACCTGCCGAACATGGACATGGAGCCCTGCACCAGGAATGAAGTCGTCGCTCCTAGGGAGAATACTTTGGGAATAACGATACCGGCACCCGGAATTGGAGCTTCGAAGAGAGTCTGTTCCCATGTCGTCCAGTCTTTGTCTTTATTTATTTTGGCTATTTCGGCCCTGAACTCGAGAGCTGTCTCGAAGTTTTTAGGGCTGACTTCGAGCACTAGTCCTACGGGTATAAAGTTTTCAACCTATAACAGATGTTAGAAGATGGTGAGACGATAGAAAGGCGGTTGGCTACCTTGAGGCTTCCAGTAGTTTCAAAGTTCCCCTTCATATAGCAATTGGTGCAGAACAGCTTTAATTTAGGAGGAAGCCTATGCTGCAAGTCAGTAAATTTATTATTTGGAGAACCGCAAAGCAGACCTACGTGGTACGGTCCTCATATAGTTTCATTTCTTTGTTCGGGGTACCGGCATTCACATTAATATTGACTGACTTGGAGATCGCACCATCTCCAATGTTTTTAATCTTGTCAACCGCATCCTTGAAAAGATCCTTTATGTCGTCTAACCAGCCAAACTGTGGCGCACGCGCCTGGAGAGCCTGGAGGTCTCGGGAAGCCAACCTGGTCTTCCCAAAGTCCAAGTCAAAAGTACCAGCAACCTCGTTCCATTCAGCTGGTTTCGCCTTGAGAGTGACCAGACGCTCTTTGTCGTCGTTGTCAACGTCGGTAATCCTACGTATATTAGTTCGATTCCACATATTAAACGCTCAGCAACGTACTTGTAAGCTTGCCGTTGGCCTTCGGGACCACACGAATCATGGTTGGCAATCATCAGGAAATTCTTATCGGTATCTTCGTGGATATAGGACCATTCACGGAGAGCTCCGGCATAAGCTTCTTGCGAGGAGAACTTTAGAGACATCTGCCCATCGTCTCCATGGCAGTCAACGCTGGATGTCAATCCCTCAAATGATTCCATCATAACGATTGGAAGGCCCTTTGGCGCGTGTAGCTTCATGTCTGCCAGAAACAGCTTCCCCTCGCCTGTATTCACGTAAGAACATGGAAAACAGTAGTGTATGGCCCAGAATCTGCATACCTGCGAGGCCGCCAAAAAGCATGCGGGCATCTTTGCCCGGCTTGAAGCCAGAAAAGTCGGGCGCCTTTCGGGCTTTGATGCCATCAGGTTCGATATCTGATAGCTTGATTGGTCGTAGGACCGTGGGTGAGTCGCCTGGACTCTTGGGATCGTAAGGATTGGTATTTGTAGCAGTAGATAAAGCTGCCACAATAAAAAACAGTAAAGAATGCATGGCGGCAACCGTTGTAGCCGTACAGAAAACAAAAAGAGGGAATTAGCAGATGCTACAAGAAATAAACAAGCAAAAGACTTCATTTGAGCACGGTATATATATCTCATATATACGATGACTCCAGGATTCAGGATTATGAGAGAGCTATTAACAGTTCTCAGCCTCACTCGATGTCAATCGAGAAGGCTCCTTGTAAGCAGCATCCTGATCCATAGCAGAATACGTTCTGCATGGCTTGGGATATAAAAATCTCAAGCAAAATTAGGAGGGCTCCGTCAGGAATCAGCCCCCTTGTTCTTGAAACAAGCACTGAGCTTGGCATGTAGGAGCAAAAGATAGCTCGTGTGAGCGAGGCCCAGTTGAAGATCACGCCACAGGGAGCCAGGGACACATCTAGCCTGTTTATCCGCGCTGGTTTCGGCTTGTGGAGTACATGGATCGGCCCTCGAGCAGCCGCCGACATCATCGACGTGTGAAAGATCCGTAGACGGACTGGTGGGGGCCATTGTGGCGGCGTAGGAAGAGGCTTCCATTGGAGAAGTAGGCGAATCCAAGCCATCAGCATCGCTGGAAAAGGCTGTCCCTGAGCCTCTCAAAGTCCGTTGAATCCCCTGTAGGGAGACAGGGGCCATTCGTCGTTGCCAGGCTATTTGCAAGGGACTCGAGCGTCGGGCTTCGTATCAGCCATATAAATAAAGCCACCCACCCCAGGATTAGTTTCCGGGCCTATAAAGAGCCAAGTCAGCATCAGCACCGGGTGTTGCATTGGCATTTGCTATTTTTCGACGGCGTAATCATCGTCACCAGTCGTATGTTGGGGAGGCCAGGGAACATACGATCTTAGAAGATCAAACTGCCGAAGCGATCTATTGAGACCTGGGAATGAAAAGCCCTTTTCATCTCAGCGTGACGATGATGTGCTTGTTCTTCTCAAACGATGGGATGTGATGTCGTTGTTGTCGAGGCCAAAATGTGTGGGGCCCATTGAGCCTCATCAACCTCGAGCCATGCGCTATGTAAGTCAGGTCCCCGCATGTCAATATCAGAAGCTTTAGGGGAAGCAGAAAAAGCAGCAAGTCTTTCCAGGAACAGATGGTCTCTGTTCCAAGGACCCGTGAGGCTTTGTCACTCGTACAAATCCTAGTAACATTTCCTCTCGTTCGTATTTCCTTTCAATGTTGACAACCACATTCACAATCGTACTGCCAGCCTAAGTTTCCAAACGTGTCGTTGAATGAGACAGCCACTCGGTCGCAAGGCTGGTCCATACCCCAAGGCCATGATTATATGCCAGAAGATGAGGATTATTCATTGTGACCATCATGGTATTTCCCCAATCAAATATTTCTCACCGTGACATGTACCGCCGCAGCGCATCAACTTTCTCATCATACATTAGGTGCATTCATAGATACAGAACACACGTAGAGCTTGTCCCTAATCCTTCTTTGGCCTCTTCGGGCCTGACCCGACTCTGGCTCCGCCTCCCGCTCCGCGACCAATATCCAAAGGTTTCTTCTTCTTGGGCCGTTTCTTCGCGGGCTTTTTCTTATTTTTCTTCTTGGACGGCTTCTTGGGCTTTTTCTTCCCGGGCTTCTTACTCTTATTTTTTTTCTTCTTGGGCTTTTTCTTCTTGTCCCGCTTCGAGAACTCCTCATACGGGACCACCGGTCTCTTCTCATCTTTCTCTCCTTCCTTCTTCTCTATCTGCGACTCCGGTCCCTGCTCTAGCTCCGCCTCTCTCGTCTCAAGACCCTCCACAACACCGTCTCGCTCCGTCTTTCTAATGTCGACCATCCAGGCTTTAATAACTGTTCCATCGTCTGGACTGGACCAGGCGGCGTATTTGTCCCCTATCGTTATAGGAGACGAGTCGCATTTGGTGTCCCCGAAGAACTTCAAGATGTATCCGCCGTAGACATGTCCGTGGAAGGATCGTGCATTTTTATCGAGCTTGTAACATTTCCCTGGCTCAATATCCGCAGACTCGGCGTCGAAGCGGCCAATCCTACCATCGCAGTTGTCCTTCGAATAGATCTGCACGGACCACGGTTTGGCCGGCCCCTTTTCCGTAAATGGCTTGCACTCGGGTTTTATTCCCCGCCTTGTTGGCCAGTTTAAAGGGGGAGTAACTGCCTCGGCCAGTGCGACAGCGAGCAGAACGCATAATGCCTTGTCGATAAGCATATTGACGTTCTGGTCATGTATAGGCTGGCTCTCTATATCAAAGGGTTAGGGTAACAATTGCTGCTCAAGCAACGGGCCGGGAGCACCAACCTAGTCAACAAGCCAGAGGCTTTGTGGTGCGAACAATGAGCTTCCAGTGATCCTGTGGGAACATGCCTCCTTCTTATACACTCCCCCATGGCTATGGACGGCTTTATGGCAAACTGGCGTCAGCTTCATGAGTGTCGATCTTTCCTCGTATTTCCTCGGATTGGCATTCCGCCGGGTTGTTTATTTTTATCCTCTTCCAAACATTTGATCTCGGGGCCTTGGGGAAATCTCTCCGTCTCTCAATACGGATCTCGTGTTGGTACATGAAAGCGCATATCAGCGGGGGATGGAGCAGAGCAAAGACCAATTGCCTGGTCGCCTGTATTTGCAGTTCGATATGAATGGCAGAAATGGGGAGGAAAACCCAGCGAATGTGACAGGGAAGAGACATGCAACGCTCCAGTCGACCAATGAGCTCTAAGGCCGCTGACACTGGGAGTTCGAGGAAGCCCAAGCGGATTCCTTCTTTGTAGCCTTAACAGCGAAGAGCTAGATATAGCGGGGGCATAATAATTGAGCCGGTAGCGGGTGCCTTTTCCAATGTAAAGTCTTGTTCTGTAGCTCCGAGCGCGCATAAGTATGTCGATGAACGATGCTGGATGGCATCTCTTGAGATCCGAAAAACCCTGCAAATGGGTTGGTCGCGGTAATTTTGTTGAAGTATCGACTGCCTGTACAAGTAAAGACAGACAGTCGCATCCCTGGTCGCCATGCTTCTTCACTGTTCTATATTGAGATCTCCACTGCAAACTTTGGGGGTTTGCCATTTGAACCTCCCGCATATCCTGTCAGATTTTAGCTGAGCAGCTTCGCAACCCACTTTTGGCAGGCTTTGATGTCTCCAGCCATCCAGTCCTAGTTCAACATAAAGTCTCGTCCTCGTCGAGCAACAAGAGAAGCCAAGGAACACGGCGAAGTACCACCGACGGTTTTGGAAGTAAAGCATTCTCTTCTCAGCGTCAGCTTGATGATTAAGCTGGGGATACGAGGCCAAGAGGTCTGACGCCTCACGGGGGATGCAAGGCTGCATTGGATGCGTGGTATTTGGAATGCCAACTTGCATTGAGGCTCATAAGTGAAGTGAGCCCACGGCTGAGAGAAAATCTCCTTCACGCCTCATACGCCGTCTGTAGTAGTCTGCTTCTTGCGAGTTTCTTGTAAAGGTTTTTCCGGTCTTGAGGAACTGGTCGCGACAGATCGCAGAAAATACTATTGTCGAGCTTCGTCGTCAAGTGCAGGGGACTTCTGCTGCTAGGGGATATGGTCATGAGAGGAATTTGCAAATGCGGGGCGATATACTGAGGGCATTGTCATTCCAATGGTCAGTGGGGCGAGTAGCGGGGAAGATACTACCAAGGTATGGATAGAGAAATCCTTAACTTATCCATGGATATCAATCACTTACTTGTATCTGGCACATACTTCAGCCAGCTCAAGCCTGGTCAAGCACACCTCAGGCCTTCGGGGTAGGTGGCCGCTTATCCACTCAACGGATGTCGACTCCGCTGGCTATCTTCAAAAAGGGTAAAGATCGCGGAAGCATGAGCCACCAAGGAAGTTTCGAATATCCCAAAATACCGACAATGAAACAGATACAGCTCGAAAATATGACCTCGGAACACGATTGTGATTTCGCACAACCTATAGAGAAGAACATGTCGACAAACCATCATTTCAAATGAAAAATGAGGTCCACTGATGGATGTCTTCTAACAGCTGTGAGGCAGTAGAGTATTCTCCGCGCCAGCACTTATTCATCACAGCCCCTAACAGCCACCGAGAAACATTCGGAAATTTCCCAGCTGGATAAAGCTTAATAGCTTCATGATCTTCTAGATCTTTATAGGGTGCTTCGCGAGCAATCAAAAAGTAAACCACACTGCCAAAGGCAAAGAAGTCATCCTGAACAGTGACTTTATACTCTTTGTAATTCTCCCAACTGGGCGGGCGGTATTTAGCTGTGTTGCTCACTGTCGACACCTTTGTCCCGTTTATACAGCACGAGGCAAAGTCAGCAAGGACGACGTCAAAGGTATCGGTAACAAGGATATTAGGTGTTCGCAGGTCACAGTGGATGATGCCCTTGCTGTGCACGTAGACCAGTGCTTCAGCAATTTGTTCCGCCCATCTGAAATATGGTAGGTCTCCGTGCATTGTTGCCATCACCTTATCAATGTAGCCATTCCAGTAATAACTTACCCCAGCTCGCAACCAACGTCGTTAAAGCGGCCATAGTAGCGTGCTATCTGTGGATGTCGACCTAGCAGCTCGTAGGTTTGTTGTTCGCAGCGCAGGTCATCTTCAGAGCCGGGGAAAGGAAACTTGAGAACAGTGGGCTTTTCAGTCTTGAAGATACCGCTGCTTGTACCATAATTATGTGATTTGTCCATGGTGATTGCTGGTGCTTGGTTCCAAGGTTGATGGATTGATTGATTGATTAGTCATCCACACTTGCCAAGGCTGGATTCGATCCGAGATTGATAAGATAAGATCCGCTCTCTCAAACTTCTATCCGCAAATTCGAAGCTCCCTGACGGAGTACTCTTCCTCCCAAATCACGACACTTATCCCTCCAAAACCATGTCCCTCTACTTCGACGCAGTCTCAATTCTCACCGCACCCCCAGAGACCGGCGGCTCCCTGAAATCCCGCATCTACAACACCTCCAAGACCCTGAAATCCGCCCCAGCACAGATCTACGCTCTCATCATCGAGTGCTCGAAATGGAACGCCGTGATACGGGAGGTAGTTGATCGATCTGAGATTTTAAAATGGGAACCAAAGGTCTGTTTACTTTACCTTCTTTTTACTATCTCTTTCACCAATGTAAAAGGGCAGAAGCTAACCGTCGCCGCCTCGCAGCAATAGCTCACACCCCTCCTCTCCCTCCTCCTAGTCTACGATCTGCTCATTTCCAAAAAGGGCATCGCTGCCCCCTCAAACCACCCTCTCCGTCAAGCTGTCGAACAACATAAAACGCGCCTAAGAGCAGAATTCACCAAGCTGCGCGTCCGTCGCGGATGCGCGAGCATCGAGGAGCTCCGAAGTACCCTACAATCTACGCAGGAGGCAGCTGGCTCTATATTTGCGCCGCGCTGGGTGCGGATTAGTAATGTGCGAAGCACGCTGGAGAGGGAATTAGACGAGACTTTCTCTGCGTTTGCGCGGGTTTCGTCTCTCGCTGAGCTTGAGAAGAATGCGGAGAAGGGGGTTTACATTGATGAGCATGTGCCCGATTTACTCGCCGTGCATCCGTCGACGCAGTTAATAACTACGCCAGCGTATAAAGAAGGGAGGATAATCTTGCAGGATAAAGCGTCTTGTTTTCCCGCGTACTTGCTCCTTGGCGATGGAGCGGCGGAATGGGAGGGTGATCTGATCGACGGGTGCGCGGCGCCAGGAAATAAGACGACGCATCTTGCCTCGATACTCGCTCGATCGAAGCAAAGCGGTAAGAGGCGGAATAAGATCTTCTCCCTCGACGCATCGGCGACGCGATCGAAGATTCTGCAGAAAATGGTCAAGATTGCGGGCGCTGAGAAGAAGGTTACTGTACTTGCGGGGCAGGACTTTTTAGCCCTGGATCCAATGGACGAGCGGTTCGCAGATGTTACGGGCCTCTTACTTGACCCCAGCTGTTCGGGCAGCGGCATCGTGAACCGCGAAGACGTGCCGAAACTAGAGCTCCCGCAGGCCCTCATGCGAAACGGGAACGCAGCAACGAGTACACGTAAACGAAAGCGCAAAGAGGCGCCGGTACCAACCACACCAGACACGGAAGAAGCAAGCGAAGAAGCTCAGAACGAAGGCAACATCGACACGGCGCGACTCACCAAGCTCTCAAATCTCCAGGCTCAAATCGTGGAACACGCGTTTAAATTCCCTGCCGCCCGACGCGTGACGTATAGTACGTGCTCCATCCATGCGCAGGAGAATGAGAATGTGGTATCTCGGCTTCTGGCGTGTGCGATTGCGAGGGAGAGAGGGTGGAGGATATTACGCCGTGCAGAACAGGTTGAGGGGTTGAGGAAGTGGGAGCATAGGGGGCTGAGTGTGGGGGAGCAGGAGCAGCGAAGGAGGAAGGACGGGGAGGGGGGAGAAGAGTGGATGTTGGATGAGGTGGAGAGGGATGCGTGTATTCGGTGTGAGCCTGGGGATGGGGAGGGTACGGGTGGGTTTTTCGTAGCGGGGTTCGTGAGGGATGATACAGCGAGTATCGAAGGGGTGGGCGCAGAGGAAGATGATGAGGAGGATAGTTGGGAGGGCTTCGATTGATGTAATCATATACGACACACCCCGTCTCACATTCGATATTCAAAGTAGAGGCATCGAAGTCAATGGAATGCATCAAATAATCAGCCGCCAAACATATTCCAATCTGCCCTCCAGAAAAGCGCACATAAACAATATTTTGTGCCCGAAAATACCCCCATCCATATGCTCCAAAATTAAAATCCATCCAAAGAAAAATAGAAGATGTAAAAACGCCATTCCATCCAACTCAATCCATGCACCGGTGCCAATCGTAACAAAACAAAAGCAGAAAAAAAGTCTAATGGGGAATAAGCTAAATCCGAATAAGAGGCGTAGAAATCGTGCAGAAGAGAGTCGGGATCAAACGATGCGGTGTCTAAGAGCTGTTAGCGGCAGGACTTGATAGTAGGAATCGGTGGAAAACTGACTGCATGAGTAAAGTCTCCAGGCTGGCGGAGCTACAGCCCCGTCCATCAGGAATCTGGTGCATGATATCCACCACCGTTGCAAACACGTCGCCGTCGCGATAGGCCAGTAAGGCCGGGGCGGTGATATGTTCCATCTCCGCGATCTCATAATGCAACTTGACGAAGCGCGTCGTGATATGCTTGCGCGCCAGCGTCGTAAGGCAGTCTTCCACAATCGAGCTCTCCGTCGACTGTCCGAACATTAGTTCCAAACCTCTATCTAGGAATCGATGGATGGAATACCTCAGGATCATATATGCAGACAACCACAACGGTATCTCTATTCGCCTTCTCGACCGCATCCAAATAGCCATTCGCACCCACAACATCCACCGTTCCGAAACGCTTCTTACTCGGACTCACGCGCCTAGCGCCTCCCTCCTGTAACTCCCGCATCCTCGCCTCACGCCACTCACGCATAAACTGCTCATCCCCGCTCCCACCATCCGGAGACTCCGTCCGCTCCCTCTGCGTCTGCTGCTGGATACTAAACGACTTCGCGTGATTCTGATAATCCAGACCCGTGGCGCCCATCAGAGTACGGCGGAACGACCGCTTCTTCGCACGCTCATACGACTGCGCATCTGCGATGACGCCCTTGGGTCCCGTGTTGGCATCGTAGACGGTGGAGGGGACGTGGTAGGACGTCGGCTTCGAGAGCATCATGCCGTTGTATCCGTTATCCTCGTCGTCGAGGTCGTCGAAGTCGTCGGGATCAGAGTGGAAGATGTCGTCGGTGTCTCGTACACTGCGGCGCGGCTTGTCGTTGTCGTTGTCTTCTGAGTCAAGGGATGTGAGTGAGTCGAGACTATTGCTGCGTCGATGACTATCTTCGGGGTGTGTGGTGAGCTTTTCGCGCTGGTCGTTTAGGAGGCGCTCGACTTCGTCTTGGGCGGTGGACATGATGACGGTGGGGAGGGATATATAAGTTATATATAGCTCAAGAAGTGGTCAATGGTCAAGGCTCAAAGGGGGGTGGTCCGTCCGTTTCGTTTGTTCGTTCGGAGACGAAGAGGATGGAAGATGGGGGTTTGAGAAGTCTGGTTGGACCAATGGACTCTGAACCGGCGCGAGGGCTTCTTCCAGAACGCAAAAAGAAAAAAGGTCCAGCAGACCAGTGGATTGATGAGAGAGGAGAGATCGTCGCGCGGGTCAGTCCAGCGTGACCAGAAGCCCCTGTTTCAACACGAACCGACGAACCCGTTTGTCTGACGAGATTTCAGGGTTGATCCCTCATGTTTCGTTTCGCCTCCTTTGTTGACAAGTGGTGGAAGGCCAGCCGGTTGTGGGTTAGCGCCGGGGCGAGGGTGGGGAACCACGTTGTTCTTTAATTTTGGCTGGACAAGGGTCCTGAGCCTTACTCATTCGAGGACATTGGGATGTTGATCGGAATTTCCGACACACAAGAACAGAGGTTGACGAGGAACAGTCTGAACAGTGAACAGAGGGAGATGGCACTCTCCCCACATTCGTCCAAGGAATCATTGGGACGATCCAAGGCTGGCTCCTCGCCCAACAATGGAACAGGGAGATTGCAGAGGGAGATCTTTGTCTCGACTCGTCAAAGCTTGCATCTCATTCATCAATGAATACGCGCACAGCCACGCGGAACCTGCAGCCACTATTCTTGATCGCTTCACTCAGTCTTTGTTCTTGTCCTTGGTTGCGATCAGATCGGCGAGCGTCGAGTATGAAAATATAAAGTCTCCTAGCTCCTTTCAGGTTCATGCCATGTCCTTGTAAAACTAGCCGAAGTTTCCCTTGAGAGAGGACGGCGCTTAATCCACGAGGCATCCCGAAGCCGGTACAAGGGTAGCTCCGACAAGGATCGTTCTTGAAGAGTTCGCTGCTCTGTATGTATTAATATTATTAAATCTAATGTGATTCTTATATGCTCCTCCAGATGCCCCAAACTCCATATATAAGACGAAAATATCTCCAAGAAGCAAGCAAACGCCAATCCATGTAGGGAGGCTTCATCTCGGCACAGGGATCTTCTCCCAATTTTTTTCTCCCTCCATATTCGCCAATGTCAAATCATTCTTCATGACAAACATTCTTCTCTGCCCACAGAAGCCGCCGGGGCTAGCTACGCGCTCGATCATCTGGAATGATCCAGATCCACTGGAAGAATTGCCGGGACCGTCGTCGACCCAAACATTCTGCATCCATCGCTTTCCCGGCGAGTGGAGGCGGCGCGGGTTATATTCGGGATACCCAATCTTGCTCACGATGTACTGCAGATTCGCAAAGATGCGCTCAAACCGTTTGAAGAAGGGGAGCCAGATCCAGGTGTGTCGCGAGTAGGCGACGCGCACGTAGGGGTTCAAAAACACGCCTGTCCGCCCCGTCGCGCGCGGTTTTCCCAGGATGTATTCGAAATCGGCGAATATGAGACAGCACTCTGCTGCCTCCCAGAAGGGTTCGGGGTCATGTCGGAACGGGATGGTGAGGCCTGATTCCCCCAGGGAGAAGGTCTGAAATAGTCCCGCGTCAAAAGCGACCATGCCGCCCCAGCAGCTGCGGACGGGGACGGCGTCCTTTTCTGCTAGCACGCTGTTTCTGCTCTCTGCGGAGCCCAGGGGAGCGAACCAGGGGTAGAACATGAGGCCCATGCCGTAGCCCTCGGTGTCGCGCACGACGAAGGTGTCGTAGAACATGACGTTGGCGACGAAATCCAAGGCGCAGGCGGCGCGGTATTGGGATTGGCCGTTGATGTCGATGTTGGTGGAGAATAAGAGTTGGACGGCCTCGAGGGGCGAGAAGTATATGTCGTTTAGGAAGAGGATGCGGTCGAATTTGGAGTCGACGTGGCGGAAGCCGTTTACGATTTCGTTGTAGGTTGGTGTGTAGGACTGGTTCAGGGGTCTGAGTGCTCGGTTGCGGACTTCGGCGAGGTATTCGATGCGTTTTGTCCGTTGGTCGCCGTTGGGGAGGGAGATGGGGTGGAATTGGGAGAGGGGGATATGGCCGCCAGTCACGACGGATGAGTTGCCTGCGGAATTAGCTATGACCTTATATAGTAGGAATGGAGGTCGTACATGGAAGCTTGCCCCGTAATCCCGTCAGGGCATCACGGGTGCCATTGCCACTGTCATTCTCGTAGATACTGACAAACACATTATCTTCGCCTAGGATCTCGACCAATTCCGTCAATGCTGCCCCCCACGGACCACGGATCAGGTCCTCATTTACGATATTCGCCGCAATAAAGACCCGTTCATGATTCGGATTCCCTCGACCAGGCTTTGTGGAGCTGACAACTCGATCGCGCAGCTGCAGGTAGTGCTCGGGCGGGTTCTGATACGACGGAAAGAGGAGGGCTTCGAAGACGGAGAGAAGAATGAAGGCTGCGACGAGCCAGGCGGAGATTCGAAAGATGCGAAGGGGAGTGCATGTCTTGCTTTTGCGGCGGAAGCGTCTGTTGATTGTGCAGCAGTCGAGCCAGGTCAATGGCTGAAGGGAGGAGGCAGGAGAAGATTTGGTGAGGTCTGGGAAGAATCTCGAGTGTGGTGGGAGTGGGCGACGGGGTGGTTGAAGCGGGACGGACTCCTCGTCGTCACTGTACAGGGATGATGGGCGAGAAGAGGGCGGAGGAAGCAGCTCAAATGCTGCCATTGCTTTCTGGTGAAGGGACATGATGTGCCCATTGACAATGGAAAGGACAGATATTCACCAGATATATCATTGCCATAACCAAAAAGAAAATATATTCAATCCAGGAGATATTGCCAAAAGGGGGCGCGGGGAGCGGAATATAAAACGCCAACGGGGCGAGTGGCAGCGGGAAATCCAACAAAGCCAACAAGGCTAGGGAAAGTTATCTGGGGCGCTGCATGGAGTCACCGCAGGCCTCCAGAACCACTCGGCATATCATAGCAAGTAAGAAGAATTCTGACAGGGCGATCGGGGAGGGAATTTGTATTGTTGTCCCCACGAAACGGGCGGATCTCCAAGGTCTGTGACGCGCCAGCCCAAGCTTTCTTCAGTGCCGCAACCCGTCATCCTCCTGCCAAGGCACAACCAACCCCATTATGTATTGTCTCCGCATGCAAAGGGCGCGCAAGAATCGTCGGAGAATCAACAAGCAGAAGGCTCCAAATACGAGTCCTCTGTAACTGTTCGACGAGGCCTCGGTAATCGTACATGTCGCTCGACTCTTCAATATTCGCTCATCATCTCGGTGGTCAAGTTGCTCAACAAAGGGTCGCCGGCAACCAAGCTTTGTGTTAGTGGAGAACAAGCTTGATTCGGTATCCAACCCGTCAAGTGGTGAAACCATCCCGGAGCATGCATACAAGGGGTCGGGTCAACGGCCACTTGGATCTCGTAGTCTCACGACGTGCGGAATGATGCCTGCAAGGGCCCTGGCATCCCAGCCTACCGAGGGCTTTCACACTGATCAGTGATCAATTTCACCATCAAATAGGTCACGCTGGAATGGCTTTGGTAGCAATTTTGCCATATCTGAAACCAAAAGAGTTCTGAGTGTACCTGGTGATGTTTCCGGGCAAGTTCAGTGGGGACCCAAGCAAGACGAGGCCCTTCGTTACGCTGCTATATTCACTTGTTCCATCACCTCAGAGCAAGGATGAATGCACCTTTCAATAAAGGGAAGCAAACCACATGGCTGTCGTCGTCATCACAGTTATGGCTGGATAAACCAGGAATACTGACCACCAACTCATCCCAAATGAAGCGATGCAAGTATCGAAGATGGAACCAAAAAGAATTGAATTAAGACCTCCTCCTCATCGTAACAAGATAAGACCGCAATGCTAGCTAAAGAAAAAAGAAAAGGATATGGGACATGAGCAACATATGACAAGGCTAAAAAAAGGAAAAGGATATGTGAAGAAGCCTAAATATGATATACCAAGCCGTCGATGATGATAATGCGGAAGGGGAAACAGCCACAAGGGGACAGAGGTAGGGAAAAGGTTGATATCGTAAACAGTGGGTGATGGGAAAGGAAAAGTGGATGTACGTATGGTATGTGCGTGTGTAGTTTAACAGTTGAATGGCAATATGCGGGTTAAGTTTTAATCTTTGCATCTGACCTGAATCTGTTCCGATTCCGATTCCGATGAAGCGAAATAGAGTAGGTGCTGACTGAAAGAAAAACTATGTGGTATAGATCCAAGGAAGGAGCAAAATCAGAGAAAGAAAATCCTAAGGCGATGATGATGGCCGTTGAGAGGCATGGCAGGATAGCAAATCAAAACAGACAAAGAAAATCGTGGCGATGCGTTGGGAAGCTAACCGATCAGAATGGGGGCGAGGAACAACCAACTCCAGGTGGAATGCAGGGCGCCCAGGTGCGTATAGTGCCAGCGCAAAATGGGGTCCGTGAACACGCAATGGGATGCCCAAAAAATGTATGGCGATGACGCTTGAGATGAGAAGATGCTGCTCCGATAATGCTTTGAAAAGGATTCTCATGGCGAGCTGTGACACCAGTGACGATGGTACACCCAAGCGCTTTTCTGGCATTCCTTGCTGCAGTACTTTGTCCGACGGCAGCGGCGGCACTTGGCGAACTGGCGTTGGAATTCTTCCCATTTCCCGCATTTGTAGTACGCGCACTGCCGAATGCCGCCGCGTGAGTCGTCCTTTCGGCACAGGTTGCGCATCACCACGCACGCCCAGTACTGCATATCTTTGGAATGATGTCGGACGGTGAATTTTTCCACCAGAGGGAAAATGTTGAAGTCGTCGGGTAATAAGTACTCCTCTTCCTCTTCCTCCGATTCAACGGGAGAGGCTACCTGCCCGTTCACTTCGTCTAGGATCTGGATATCCTTCCCTAGCTTCAACCTGGGCACCAAATGCGTGTTTTGAAAGTATGATCGGAGGCTGCAGTATTTGGATACGTATGCAAGGAGCTGTAGGGCCATAAGAACATCCTCGTCACGGGGGACTGCCGCCGATAAAGCGGGAGCCGTCGAGCGGTCACGAAGATAGAGAGGGTACGGGGACTGCTGAACAATAGGTGTTGCGTTGGCGACGGTCGCCCGTGTTGGTGAGAGTCCGTTGCCCTGCTGTGCTGCCGCACCTACAATACTTACATCGACACCAGGACGGTGGCTGATGTTGAAGGTTTCCGGCTCAGAACCTTCCGAAGGATTCGGGATCGCGATCCCATGGGACTCCACACCGTCGTCCAGAATCGTATCTTGGCCTCCAACATTGTCGATTTCCATGGCATTTTGAATCCCAACAATGGGTTCCGAATTCGATTCTGCAGGGTCGTCGGTCATTGCAGCATCCTCTCCATTCTCGTCAGAATCGCCGGATGTCGATCGCTGTTGACGGACTGACGGGCGTGGCCTTGGAGTCCTTCCAGTGAGCGGTGGCGGGAGCGGCTGTGGCTCAAGGGAAGTGTGAGGGGTCGTGGGGGACTCAGGTTGCGAAGTAATGCCGTTCTGTAAGCCCGGAACCATGGATGGTAACCGGTCGGCGTCACGGACGGGCCGTAGCCCGAAGCCATCGGCACTGTCCATTGATGGAACAGCGGTTGCCAGAGGCTGCATTATAATCTGCCGATGGGCGCCTGGCTGGTATCCACGTTGAGTGTGTGCTTCCCGGGAAAAGTTTGTCCGTTCCGGAGGAGACGTCAAAACCATATGTTGTGAAGGGTCCATCCCAGTACCGGGTTGACGAGTCTCTTGGGAGAAAGGGATAGGGATTTCAATGGACGGAGGAGGCGCTTGCCGTCTGGTCGTACGGTGGTCCGACGTCGACGCTCCACGCTCGGAAAAGGAAGGACGAGAGTTCTGGTCACGCGTACGTGCGGGTTTGGCTCTCGAACGGTACGGATCAGACTCGTTTGAGCCTCTCGTCTTTTCAATTACTCGAAGGTAATTGTCGAGAATCGTGGCGATGACAGGCACCATGTCGGCTTCCACCACCCGTGTCCTGACATTCTCCGATCCCCGTACCCCGATATTCACAATGCACTGGAAAGCAAGGTTCCATTTCCACATCTCCATTAGATCCCTACTCCGTCCTGCCTTCAGTATGCATACCAGCTGTTCGATGCCTCCATCGACGGTTAGGATGTCACGGATGCGCGCAGACGAAGTGGTCATGTAGGCGAGGTGGTTCAGGGAGTTTATCAGGGGAAGGGTTGATGTACAATCGAGGGCACGTCTGTCGTAGAGTGTAGTCGTGATGTTGACGCAGGCTTTATTAACATTGGGAATGCTAAAATTGACTTCCCTCATGGCTGCTATATGTTTAATGGGTATCGTCTATAAGGATCTGGTAGGATTAGGCATTATACGTTAGTCTATAGCACTCTCAAGAGAATCTGCACAGCTTCTCTCACCTTCAATAAACCAACCTAATTTTGGCCAAGGCCAGTGAAGTAACCCGACTGGAAGAAATCAAGGGATCGCCCAGACAGGAGACATAAACCAGAAGCAATAACCACTTCTATGTAATTTGATGGCGAATTGTCTTAAGAGCCGCTCGATTGCTCAGCAAGGCCCAACCGCAAACCGAGATGCCGCGGCAGAGACTGACGAGCTGAAAAGACGAAATCTATCACGAAGAATTATATCACCCAAAGCAAAAGCCCAGTCGTCAAGAATTAGATCGATAGGAGGAAGATTCTGCTTGTTCGACGAGGCACTGAGCCGTTCGGCGTTGGGTGACGATAGGCTGAAACGAGGCGAAAAGTGCGAGCCACCAACAAAGACGAGCTCAAAAGGGCAAGGAACGAGGAAGAGCGATCGCAAATGATATAAAGACGGTTATTTCTGAGATGATTGAGATGGATAGAGGAGGGCGGCAACGAGCTTTGGGGGGATCGTAACGGTCGTAGCGAGCGGATGGGGGCTAGGATCGAGCCTCGCGCTAAAACAGAGGAATCGAGGTGAGGAGGCCGACGAGGAATGGCTTGAGAGAAGACAGAGCCGGAGACGAGGTTAATGAGGGAGCAGTCGTTAGGATGCAGGCGAGGAAGAAAAAGAATGAGGATTGTCGTGAAACGGAGGAGAACGTGGAGGAGATCCTCGAACAGTTGAGCAATGGTAACAAGGGGGGCAAGGGCGGCACTTTAGACAGCACAGGTGATTTTGCCCCCAAAGCCAAGACCAGCAAAAACACAACAGCCAGCCGCCGCGGTGATGACAGCCCAATGATGGATGGAATTTGGATGTCTTTGCTTTCTTTTGTGTTTTTTTGATGTCTAACTGGTGATTGTTCACCTCCAGTGACCGCGCAGGCCCAGCTTTCTTCAGATGTTGACGCAAGAGATGGGCAGGCTTGATGGTCAGTCAGGTACCTACAGCCGCTTGTTGGGCACGCCACCACCATGAAAGAGCTTTCTAGTCCGCTCCGGAGTGGCCACAGGGTCTTATATTGTTCCATCAGCAGCATCCAGCATTACTCATAATAATAATGAAGTCCGCAGCTGACCAAATGCTGTTGCCCATCGACGTCAGTGCATCCGCAGCAGCCTACAAGTTCCTCAACGATTCTCCTCTCGTCACAGCAGTCTCGTGATATTCGGTTGCCACACAGATCGGCTCACGCAACAGGCCAAGCTTCTCATGGCCGAAACCCGTCAGACAGGATCTTTCAACCGCACCCCTTGAACTGATTGTCATGGCATGCGCTGGAGGTGTGCTGCCGCTTGCTGATGTGCATCCCCGTAGCGCGGAGTCCTCCTGGTCATCTAACTCTAGGCCAATCAGATTGATGCCTCCAGGGGACATTTTGGATTTGATAGTCAATTGCCGAAAGGCGAGAGTCCCGTTGCGCTGGAACGCCTGTCTTTCACAGCGGAAGAAGGAGCGCGAATCTCCCCAGTCGGACCGGTGCCGAAACCTAGAAACCCGCCCCGTTCAAGCGAGGAGTAGACAGCATGGATATGGCCATTGTTGAGGTTCTTGGACTTTCTGCAGGCGTTGAGAAATCATCCCTCTCCTTCCTGGAAGAAGTGTTACTGTCTGTCCAGTGTAAACGATGTCATTTCCATCCTGGCGCTGAAGCCTTCAGCTCAAGAGAGTTTCCCTTATTGATATGTTGGCGCTAATCGGCTGTCCCAGCCAGCCTTTGTCGCCGTCTTCTGGTGTTTACAGAGCCTCTGTGTTTGTTGAAGACAAAGAAGCCCGGAAGAAACAATGTCC
Organism: Malbranchea zuffiana; assembly: GCA_039700045.1. Classification (NCBI taxonomy): domain Eukaryota; kingdom Fungi; phylum Ascomycota; class Eurotiomycetes; order Onygenales; family Malbrancheaceae; genus Malbranchea; species Malbranchea zuffiana. Next base: position 1,559,794 of record JARUPO010000002.1, read on the forward strand.
GCCAAACGTCACCTCCAAGGCCTGTCTTCCAGAAATCTCCAAAGCTCGTCCAATGGCGGTTGTGAAAGATCACGTCCACTGGCCCCAATTGGACAACTGCCTCGCAGCCAAGACGCTGGTGGTAATTTGCCTTGGACCCATCCAGCTGGCCCCGTCCGCTGTGCCGCCGTCTTCCTGTCCTCGAAGCGACGGCCAAAGCTTCCCAGAGCCAGACTAGTTATTTCTGCAGGTGGACCCCAATTGCTCAAAATCTTCCTCTTGGCTGGCGGCCCCAAATCCACTTTCTCAGGGACGAGCAAGCGATCCTCAGGAGACTGACGGACTGACAGATCTGAAACTTGGGGATCAGAACAATGCGACTGGTTACCCGTTTGGATCGCTCCGTACCGGGTCCTTCATTTTCTGGGGTGGTATTGATGTTGATGTTGATGATATCTCGATGTTGTTTTTGGTAGTTGTGCTTTTGCATGAATCCATCATGGAATGGCGGAAGATTGGATGTGGTATTCATGGTATCGGTACTGTACTGCATCCCCTTTCCACTCCGAACATCCTCTCTTTCTGCTTCTCGATATCAGTTCAATATCAGCAGCTGCCAGTGCTTCATGAAGAAGACATCGCCGCTGAAGAAACTGCCTGTCATCCCTCAACCTTGATTCATCTCTCTTATTCTCAAGCAATAATAATAATGGTAAACTTTCAACCCTGAAAAAGAGCAACAAGGTTCGGCGTGTTCAATTAATAATACAGCCGTGTATTTTTTGAAGCTCTTCGGACATCCCCCTGGCTGGCCCCCAAAGCCTGATCGGCCTCCACAGCAGCCATCGACCACTCCCGAGGATCGCTGGTGCATTTGCAATGCAAACCCATGAGAGTCTTTCCCGCCGAGTCTGACTACCGCAGCCGTCCAGAAGAGGCGATGAAAGAGTGAACACCGCGTCTTATCGCCATCTTCATCATCTTCTTCCATATCGAAATCGTAGCCCACGTAGCGCATAGCACCGCCCACTCCTCGGCAGCTTGGTAACCCCAATACCAATACGTGGTACAGACGAATACATCCATTTTGACAGTCTCTGTATTGTTCCCCGGTCTTTCGTTGGCCCACAACCACCAAATTTGCCTCGCTAGCTACACCCACTTTTCGTTTCCCCAAGCCCGCCGTTCGTTACCTTACCATGTTCTGTCACGCCGTAATTATGGTCCACCACGACCGACCACCTCTCCTTTCGAACTTCCAACCATCATCCCTCTCCCCCCCCAGTTTTTACACTATCCCTCCAGACTCATCATCATCATCGTCTCCTTTGACCTGGTCATTGCTTTTCTCTCTCTCCACTCCCTCCCTCTCTCTCTCTCTCTCTTTTCTTCCCCGTGGAGCCTTCAACTCTTCCCTTGCAACGGGCACGACTTTCTGGTCTCCTCCCTCCAAGCTCCGGAGAGCAACCCTCCTCGTCCCGAGACCCGGACGAACATCACCACTCCTCGGGCTGAGTTGCTTTCGCGGACGAGCGCCATCGCTTCGAAACGATAGGAGCTGCTTGCTCATCAACTCGTCCAATCTTGGTCTCGTCCCGTCGACCCAATTGACCCCCATCGAAGCGCTGCTGGCCACTCGCCTCTCCTAGCCATGGCTGACCTCAACAGCGAGCAGCTGCAGGCCAAAATCACGGCTGCACGGCGCGAAGCAGAGGGCTTAAAGGATCGCATCAAGCGCAGAAAAGATGAACTGGCTGATACCTCTCGTGAGAACCCCCGAATCCTCGAATGGTTTTGTTTGGCGAGCCAAACTTTCCTGTCCTCGACTCCTATCCCCCGTCTCCGCTTTCACCTACACTCTTCCAGTCCCTTTGCTTCAGTTCTAGCCAACCCTTTTGAGATGCCACTCGTACGGTAATATTATTCTTCTAATGATGGTACTAATAACCGTTGCCAAACTACAGTTCGACAGGTGGCTCAGAACAATACAGAACCCCTGCCACGGATTGGCATGAGGCCCAGACGAAACTTAAAGGGACATCTCGCCAAAATCTACGCGATGCACTGGTCGACTGATAGACGCCATCTGGTCTCCGCATCTCAAGATGGTAAACTTATAATATGGGACGCCTATACAACAAATAAGGTCCATGCCATCCCGCTGAGATCCTCTTGGGTCATGACCTGTGCCTATGCTCCAAGTGGAAACTATGTCGCGTGCGGTGGCCTCGATAATATCTGCTCCATCTACAATCTGTCGTCACGAGAAGGCCCAACCCGTGTCGCCAGAGAATTGTCCGGCCATTCCGGCTACCTGTCCTGCTGTCGTTTTATCAACGATCGTCGCATCATCACTTCCTCTGGAGATATGACCTGTATGCTTTGGGATATCGAATCGGGAACCAAGGTGCAGGAGTATGCCGACCATCTTGGGGACGTGATGAGCATCAGCATCAACCCAACAAATAACAACATCTTTGTGTCTGGTGCATGCGACGCGTTCGCCAAGTTGTGGGATATTCGAGTCGGCAAGGCTGTGCAAACATTTTCTGGCCATGAATCCGATATCAATGCCATCCAGTTCTTCCCAGACGGCAATGCGTTCGGGACTGGATCGGATGACACTTCGTGCCGGTTGTTCGATATCCGTGCCGACAGAGAGCTTAATATCTATCAGGTGCGCCATTCTATTCCATCTCGTCGATATCACCATTGGCATTGGGCCCAAAAGTGTCTTAGTATGGGATTGTTGCTGACATGCTTTTCTTTAGAGCGATCAAGTTTTGTGTGGTATCACCTCCGTCGCCTTCTCAGTGTCTGGACGTCTTCTGTTCGCCGGTTATGACGATTTCGAATGCAAAGTACGTTGAACACAGGCTGCTACGTGCTGTTGTAGAAACTAAATTTATCTTTTCCAGGTTTGGGATGTCCTGCGAGGAGAGAAGGTCGGCTCGCTCAGCGGCCATGAAAACCGTGTCAGCTGCTTGGGCGTTAGCAATGACGGTATTAGCCTGTGTACAGGTTCTTGGGATTCTCTTGTGAGTGACACCAATACACCTTGAGGAATAAAACGCGCGCTGACATAGGATCGCTAGCTCAAAATCTGGGCTTGGTAATAGTCCCGTTGGGACTCACGATATCCGCCAATCTATAGAATCCATTCTTGGAGCAGTCTATGCGCTCGTTGTACATTAGCACCGGGGTTTCGTTTGCTTGTCCCTACTTTCCATCTCTGTTTTCGTCCTATCGATGCCGTCTTGCCGCGACTTTTTCCTCCACGTGAAAGGCTTGGAGATTAAAAGATTGGTTGGGCCTCTATACACGCATCATTTCCGGTGGCTGGGAGTACACATTCTTGTCTCAGCGCGGGGGCTACTGCGGAGTACACGGATACGATGATATGACAGTTTCTAGGTCGTCTGATATCTCAGACCACCTTTGCACTGTCCCGACGCTTTAAGAGCTGAATGATGTTTAATGAGCGGTTGAAGAATGTGGAGTGTTGTTCCAGACGGGAAGTTGTGTGGGGTTGTGTTGGTTGCGGAAATCTGATGGCACCTGTGGCTCCCGTCGACGCTTGGATTTTATCTTGATATTTCTCTTTTCGTTTTCTATCTCCTTTCCCTGATACCAGTTTCTTGCTCGCTCGACATTTTCAGCCTGGCTTTCGCTGAGCCCAGCTTTCCCCCTCCCTATTTTGATCCTTTGTTTTGGCATGTTTGCTTCGTTTCTTTCTGAAATTTCCTCCCCTGCATCTGGTTTCCTGGTTGTTGATTTTGTCCCATTTCCCGCTCCTGGCCTTGTCAGGGTCTGGGAATGTAGCGCTTTTTTAAATGATGCTTCTTCCTTGGCTAGGGATACACCACGTTGTTCGTCCTTTTGGATCTCACCATCCACCCTTATTCTCAATACCTTTCTTTGCATCAATAATCATTTGCTTTCGATTGTTTACCACAGTCCTCACTCCGGGACTCTAAAACAAACATGTTTTCATTTTCTCTCCTTTTGAGTTTACCCTCCTATCTGTTTGACCTACATCGCTTCCGTTGTTCTGTCATCAAACTCCCGTGGTCCCCTTGGCCCCCTTGGCCCTCCTATCTTTTCCTGTACTCTTTCTTCTTTCCCTCTCCCTTCTTTTATTTCTCAGGGTTGATCCTGGATTTTGGCACCTGCCTTGTCACACTTATCTAGGCACAGGCTTTCTCCTTTTTGCGTGTCCCTTTTTTCATCTTTATAACTTTAATAGTCGGTATTTTTGTGTGTCTCTGTAGCTGTGCTGTTGGGCCTATGTGGGGGAACTTGGCATGTGTGTGACTGATAAATAAAAGAATTTGATTTGAATTCTTTGTTTTTTTCACTGGGTGTCATGATTCTATTTCATTGCTTCTTGGCTGGTTCATGGTGGAAATAAAGGGCATAATATCTTACATGCCATGTGATATTTCTCATGGTTAAGTTATGGTGCATTACTCTCATCTATGCCTTCTTGTTAGGAGAAAGTGAGAGAAAAGAAGGAGTTAGCTTGAATTATCTCTCTGCTATATATCCATCTCCATGCTTCTAGGATCTTCTCACGTTTTCTCTCTTTTATCTGCCTCCCAAATAAACCTGGAACTGGGATGAAAGCCTGGCATGTAGCCCAGCAGTGGGCAGTTATTGTGCCCCAAACCATGTCAAATGAGTAGTGGAATAAGAAACTGAATAAATCGCCACAAGCTTAATAATTTGGCCATATATGATTTATTCTCGATGCTATTTTTACCTCATACCCCTAGATCAGTTTGCAGAATGCTGGACCCCGTACAGTTTAGGGTGATATAAGAGATGTATTTTGTCTGAAATTTCGGAGGGAATAGGTAACCGAAAGAGGAGAGCAGGAGATAAAATGATGATGAATATATACCCGATTTTAGGCCCCTCATTCTGAGACCTTTCAATAATCTTCCGCTACGCCTCCATACGTCGCAGCGAGCCGTGAAGCAAGATGCTCTTTCGCTGTAAGCACCCTATCACTCGCCCTGGCCTGCGGAGAGAGTGTCCGTTTGTGCTCCTCGACTAATTCGCTTGGAACGGGTGTGAGTTCTGTCCCGTGAGCGGGATGACAGAAATAGACCATGCTATATCGGTCTCTGCCGGGATCGGAATTCGCTTCTTGTGGCCCTTGCTGCTGGCGCTGGCTACGTGGGAATACAACGCGATGCACAGTGGACTTTAGGAGACCTGCCGTCCAATAGCTCAGTAAATCACCAATATTGACTAGAATCGGCGGAATTCCGCCTGCTGCTTTCGCTCCTGCTCGCTGAACAGGCCGAACAGGAACAGCAGCCCATTCTCCCGTTGGCGTCTTGATTTCCAAACCTGGTTCCCCATCTCGTTGAAAGAGGAGTGTTATACTGCCGTAGTCGCTGTGGGCGCCGGCGCGGACGTCGATGTCGTGCTCGTACCCGGATGTCTCGGGGGATTTTAGGGAGGGGTAGTAGAGCATGCGGAATGTGACGCCAGATGGACCTTTTGAAGGGTCGTGTCTGCTGGTGAACCAGTCCGGTGGAATCTTTAGGGAATTTAGATGCTGGACCTAGGTGTGGGATGGAAGAGCTTACGTCCAGGCCGAGGGCCAGGAGGGTTAAGATACGGTCGCAAGTCTTGCGGCAGAGGTCCATGAAGTCGCCTATTTCAGCCTCATGCGGGACTAGGGAGGGAGGAAGCTGTTGTGGTGCTTTGTTGTTTTTGAATTCGCCAATGTTCATGGCTCTGATATGTAGATGTTAGATGGGATCCAACAATATAGAGCGGGCATGCTCACTCTTTAAAATCCCCGCGCTAGAAACTCGCATTCGAGTACTCAGTATTAACTTTTGCATATATAGTGATAGTCTCGTTTGCTCATACCTGTTGGTGTTCTGGGTCGAGAGTTTCTCGATGCATGCCAGACCAGCCTTTATTCTGCTCGAATTAGCATCTGTATAGCAGATAGCGGGCTCCTATACACACATCCGACCCTATCGCGACCTGTTCCTTTTCCTCATAGGGTGATGCAAAGAACTCTCGAGCCTAGTGCCGTAGAGCCTGTCAATACTACTGCTCAAAAAACAAAGGTACCATATGAACCAGAATACCATTTTAAAGGCCGACTCCACGCTCTCCGGTGGAAAATCTGTAGTCCCGCTATCGACGTATAGAAAGCCATATTTCATCGCGGCGTCGATGACCTGTTTGCCCACTTCCGGTGTGAGGCTGGAGATGTCAATCACGGGTAACTGGATCAAAGAGCGGGATGGGTTGTCTGCCATAATAACTTGGTATATCTTTTAAAGTGTTGAAGATCTCTGCGTACTGCACAATTTCCTATGTAGTAGTTGATGACATCGTGAGGACCCGCCGTCGTTGTGGCGGAGAGCCGCGATCTTATCTTATCTCGTGCCCTTCGCGCGGTTATTCCCGCCAAGTCTTTTCCTCATGTGGCTAGCGGCGGAATTACCGCCAGCTCTGGAAGTTCCAGCAGAGGGCGTGGAATTTGTCCCGGTGCATCTCATCCTTCCAAAAACTCCAAGTTTGGAACTTGGGAGGTGGTAAAGGCTCTGATGTAAACTGAAAAAGAGATGGATGTCGATAATGGTGGTGCAATGAGATGTTGGCTATAGTTTCGGCAGACTTGTTGATTATAGACATTGGAAGGAAGTAATCAATTAGCTGGCTTTTATCCTGTCAAGGGGTCCTCGGATATGCTCTGCTTCCTGGCCAAGCTGTGTCAGCTGTGTGAATGGCACAGCTTGGTAAGTTATAACATCAATGTGTCATAGAAAGTTTGTTGTTTGTGATCAAGAAGACAAAAGCCCTACTTTGTACAATCCCTTCTAAAATTTCATGATCATCAAGCCAATTTTTTCTTATAGCCTATGATTGGATGGAATAATATCCTATGCTTTCAAAAAGAGGATCCCTTCAAGAGGAACCTGTTCACATGCAGAATTGCTGAATATGCCTAGCCTGCGCTTTGATGCCACGCCCCAGCAGCCATATCGCCAAAGCCCAGTCTTGGCTGTTTGTGTTCCTTCCCCAGCTCGTCTTGTCACATCACATCGAACCACAAGGAACTTCTGGTCAATTGTGAATGCGGCCAGCAACCTCACACCAGACCACTTCTCACAGCTTCGTGGGCAGTATACGACCTCAATTCCACTCTTAGCACGGAGAGGTCTGCTCTCACTCGCGAACGGGTTTCCATGCTGGTCAGAACATAGCTACGGCCTCACTGCTGACGAAGCTATGCCTAGTGAGTGACATTTCTGCTTTCCACCCCACTTCTGCCCCAAGGAATTGAGACTGATCTATTTTCTGTTGCAATCTAGTCCGCGGCCTCGATGAATGGGCCAGCATCCGCTGCCAGTCTTTGTCCCTCACCTCTTTGAAAGGCTCCGTGATCGGTATCCATGCGTCCCACTACCTCGACCAGCACCTAAACCACCAAGCCACGAAGGAGCCTCTTCTCATTGCGCTTGGTGGATTCCCATTTGCATTGAAGGCTCACATCGAAAGGGAGCTTCAGACGCTCAAGTCATTGGGAATCACATGTTTTTTCGTTTTTGACGGACTGAAGGTTGGCAAGCCGGAACCCAATCTCCCTGCTCAGGCGCATTCGTCTCGAGCTTTGGAGCAGGCTTGGGACTTTTATGACCAGCAGAAGGCTGAGCAGGTCGTGGATGCGTTTAGCAATGCCGGTAATACTTGGTTTTGTCCCCGCATCGCGACTAGATGGCTGATAATTACCTGTCAGGAAGCACAAAGCCAGAGACTCTATATAAATTCCTCCAAAGAATACTCCATGCGGAAGGGGTCGATTTTCTCGTCGCTCCCTATGCCGCATCGGCTCAGGTGAACACAACTCCTTTCAAACTTGCCTGCTCGACGCGCTAACAGCAGTGTTTCAAGCTCGCCTACCTTGCAAGAGAACCGGATAACTTAATTGACGCTGTCTTTGGGCCCACAGATCTCTTCCTCTTCGACGTAGACAAGGTTATATCGAAATTGGACACAGAAGCCTTCCAGTTCAACTGGATCACTAGGCAAGTATGCCAGGAGGAATTGAGCCGGATGACCGACGACCAGTTTTTTGATTTCTGCCTGCTTCTCGGCTCACCATACCTCCGAACTTTCCCACCTTTCGAGAACTCTACTTATCCCGGCAAAGGGCTAAACATCCGGGAGGCAATCAATCTTTTCAACAGCACAGGCAGGAACGCTTTCACACTATGTGCGCAGTTCGAAGAGGACCAGCGAGTCCAGGATCTACAGTATGCTGATCGTTTCAAACGTGCTGTCATGACGGTCAAGCACCATATTATCATGAATTCCGAGGGGGTCGTTGGCCCATTCAACCCACAGTCCGTGTCCAGCGATTTGCACGAACTCATCGGCCTGCGCCTACCAGAGGAACTTTATTTTTACATCTCCAAGGGTGTTGTGGGCCCTAACGTCCCCAACTGGCTGACTGCTGGTGAAATTTCACTATCACTACCTCTGGGTACCGAAGATTCCGAGGTCTATAGGAGATTAGTAACGGACAAACTTACCCCTATCCGGACACAGGCCTTGGGTCTATTGTCGAACTCACTCCATCGCTTTTACCAAACCAAGGCAATCCAGATTCGTCCCTGGCACGAGGATAAAGTAGATCGCTCTATCAACCTGAAGAACCAACCCTCTGTCAAGGAAACTGTTGTTTCTTGGCGCCTGCGAAAGGAGCAATTGCCAGCGAGTGTGCGAGAGCTTCAGGTACGTTCGATCACCACTATATAAGAATCCATTTACTAACAGGATCAGGGTACTTCTCCCCTTCTAACCTCTTCTTTGGCTATCGTGAAGGATAAGGATTTCGCTGCAAAATCTTTTGCTTCCAAGGATTCTCCGGTATGTTCATCCTCCAAGATCAAGTTGCTTAAAACTGACTTTCCAAGCCACTTTCATCAAAATTCGAAATATTATCAAACGTCACTTGGAGGTTCTTGCAGCTACGAGGCTATATTGACGCAAAGCATCAGCTTACAACATGGGGTCGGGCTTTGGAATCGGCTCTTTCATCTCTAGACCCTTCGGAAAACCTGGAAGAGGCCACTTTCCTCGCGGTAGAGATGCTTCGACTGGGTATACTCAGCTCTAAGGACTGGTTTTCAGATGTCTCTGGCGGCCCGATGAGAGGCTCAGGTGGGTTATCTGACGACGATATGGTCCACGACACAGGAGCTGACCCATCTGAAGACGAGGAAAAAGCATTCAATCTCCTGGTATCCCGAGTGGCCTGCTTCGGGAAAATCCGCCACAAGTCTATTGGATACTCTGGACCCCTGAGCCGACAACTTTTGTCTTTCCGGTCTTTGATTTTCGCCCTTCGTTCTAGCCTTCGTGACCTGGTGGAAGCTACCATTGCTGGTCTTTTACTAAGTGGGGACGCAGACAGAGACCGCGATGATTGGGCCGAGTTAGGCCTCAGGTATGTCTGTCCCGGCCGGATTGACGCCAGACGTTTGAAGGCTAACTAAGATATAGCTTACCTTTTATTGACGACAATGACTGTGGCCTTGGAATTGCCGTCCGTACATACCTCGACGACTTGCCCCAACAAGCCGACCCTACCTCGCCGGCGGTGCGTGAGGAAGTCAAAGCCAAAGGCAAGGACTGGTTCCAACACAGCCATAGCTTTGTTGAAAATCTGGAAACGGCCTTCCACCTATGGGATGCAGTAAGTCTACCATACCTAACTGTTTTTGTCTAATGCTAAGAGTTATTATAGGTTTATAAGGCGTCTCAAGAAGGGGGAGAAGACTTTAAAGACAAGAAAGTGCTGGAAAATGCGAACAAGTGGCTGCAAGACAGGAGATGACCTTGGTCTCTAGGACTGCCATTCAATTTTAAACTGATGTATACCATCTACTTCTTCAGCTCAGAATGTACACATATCCAGCACCGTTATGAGCAATGGTTGCCTTAGCTTCCCACCTCGAATTTGAGCATGGCCTTCCGATGCAGTAAATTTTCCCTCTCCTGTGGGAATACGAGTACTCATTGTGGAACTTCATGGTAATGCCCAGACCGATTATCTGATGCCCCAGCTCCTCTCGGACATCAGAACTTTATTTCAACCTCAACTAGCCCCCAGTCCTCTATTGTTTCTTCATTCTGAGTCAATCTCTCCCAGGAGCAGAAGAATAACCCACCTATGCCAATTTATGCGATCATCAGCTCCGTAACTTACCTTTCTGTATTTGCCTCCCTGCCCATTAAGTCAAGAGGGTCTGAATTTTTAAAAATAGCGTGCTGACACTAGTCCCAGAGGGGTCACCACCCCGAGCGCGAGGACATGCCGCACTCTGGCACCCGGGCGACTGCGCAAGAGCTCTAAAACTTCTTACTCACAGCTAAGAAGCTGTCAATTATATAATTACACAGGGGACGGCGTGAAGCGGAGCTCCGCTCTCGGATTACTTGATTGGAACCGTCGTTGGCTTCCTTATATATCGGCTTACTCCACGCAGAAATGTATCATTTTGCTTGACAACTTCCGAGTACATTATATCCCCAAACAAAAGCATTAGCTGTTCGGTGCTATCGCCATGAGCTCCCCACTCATTGCAATCAAGTTCTTCCTTGGTAAAATCCCTCTTGTCCTGAAAACCATCTTCCTCCACGCCTTGTCGCTCAGTCCTCGATGCCACAAATGGACCCTACGTACCGAGCTGACAGTCACCATGCTCCGTGAATTTATTACCAATGCCCCTCCCTCAACGATAACCCAGCAACAAGCCATGTTTCTTACCGATCCGGGTGTCAAAGGCAATGTCTGGGTTGGTAAAGCCACGTTGCCTGCGTCGCCAGAAGACGCTGTCAAGGGGCTGTTGTTCAAAGCCATTGAGACTCTCAAGGTGGGAGGAGAGCAATACTCGAATCCGGCTCTGCTGGCTGTGGAGGGTGAATGGGTCGGCCCTCGAGCTGGCGTTAAGACCAACAATGCAGAGCCGGCGACAATGTCTGAACGGGAGAAGTATGAGAACCTGGTCAACGAACTGAAGACGGATACCACGCTCCTCTATTTCCACGGTGGATCGTACTATCTCATGGACCCCGTTTCAGCTCGCCCGCTGATGTCCAAATATGCCAATCTCGCCGGCTGCCGCGTGTTTTCTGTCCGCTATCGTCTTGCGCCACAACATCCCTTCCCAGCAGCCTTGCTGGACGCTCTGCTTGCGTACTTGTCACTTCTCTACCCGCCTCCAGGTGCATTCCACGACCCCATCCCAGCTTCACGCATTGTATTCGGTGGAGACTCGGCGGGCGGAAACCTGGCCACTGCTCTCTTGCAGACGCTCCTCCAATTCCACCGAGATGCGCCGGCTGGTGAGACTCCGACTGTCGACTTTCATGGAACTAGGGTGCCGATACCACTACCTGGGGGTGTAGCGCTGAACTCTCCCTCCATGGATCTCACGCGCAGCATGCATGGTGAGGGACCGCATATGTGGGATTACCTGCCGCCCGCGTCTGTTTCTCCTGCCTCATCTCCGCCCTGTACGGTATGGCCGGCTGACCCGCCTCGCGCTGAGCTGTTTTGCGAAGACAGCGCCCTTTGCCACCCGCTTGTATCTCCCCTCGCGGCCCCTTCATGGACAGGTTCACCACCTATCTTCATCGTCTGCGGCGAAGAAAGGCTCACAGACGAGTGCAAGGCATTCGCACAAAAGGCAGCAAGGGATGGCGTGACGGTGATTTGGGAGCAGTATGAAGCAATGCCGCATTGTTTCTCGTTGGTAATCGATGGAATTGCTGAATCGGATGCATGCTTTGAGAGTTGGGCTGGGTTCATGGGAATGATTGACCAAACGCCTGAGGATATAGAAGCAAGGGCTGAGTTTATCGTGGCAAAGACGTTAGAGAGGAGGCCAGTTGATATTGTAAACCTGTTGAATATGAGTGAGGAGGATATTCTGAATGGCATGCGGGCAGCGCGTCGGAGGATAGCGGATCGTTTCTCCCAGACCGTGGCTTCAGCATCCTCATGAGTATTGTCACCTGTGACCTCCTACTAGACTAAAGAGTGCGAGAAATGAAAGAAAAGGGCCTTGCGCTTAGCAATTCCCCTCCATTATTCGGCTGATGTACTCGTATGTGTTCTTGAGAAGTCATGGCGCAAGACCCCTGGCGCTCTGAGGTGTTGACTCGAACTTTAATTCAACCTCGTCCAACCGACGACATCTACAACCACGTCCACCATTCATGCTGTCACCCTCCCCAGCCCTCTTTGTTGGTTCATTCTTCAAGATGCATGGCTGCAATCTATATCATATGCCTTTTGCATTGCCAATTGGTCGGAAAAGCTGCCGCTCCCATCCTACACTTACAGGGAGCTCCGAAAGCGGTTGGCTAGGCCTACCAACTCGCGACGTTCACGTCTTGACTGAAGGGAAATGACTATGCAAATAGTGCTGGTGACAAGATGGATCACCAAGCAGAGACTGGACTCCCTCTGGTACAGAGAATAGGCTGGCTGCTGTTGAAAGACAACAAGACACTGCCTGTTTGATTCCTGAAAGTTGGATATTATGTCTCAGTCATGATTGGTCTACAGCGCGACAGAACGGAAAGTACCAGAGACTAAGTGAATTGCACGGAGGATTCCTGCGGGTGCCCTCTTTGATTTACTTTTTAGTCATATCAACGCGCTTGTGTTGTGGCAGGTCCCTCCATACCCAACTTTCTTATCTTTTTACATCCGAGAAGAAGATTCCGTTTCTACTCTGAAAATTTTGTCAGAGTCTCGGGAGCCGCCTTGATTTAGACGAGGACTTAAGAGGTGAACATTGTGACATTGATCCTGGCAGCTTCCAGTTATACTAACATTGAGGATTGGTAGTCCGGTGATACCGACACTTGGAGAGACGGGTTTATTACTCCTCTTTAACGCTCTTGGGCTGATATTGTTACCACTTGCGCCCTCATTCGTACGCTGCAACATGCCTCATGTACAGCCGATATATCTACGCGGCGGTGAGACTCTCTGTTGGGCAACTGTCCCTCGTGGAGAGCCAGTTTGCCAACCCCCATGCGATTGCGTCGATTGCGTGAATTCTTTCTATATCCCCGAGGAACAGGTACAAGGGCAGTTCATATACCGCGAGAGACTGTCAGACGAAAATGCTCGAGCAATCGCCAGAACATATGTCCAGAATATGGAACGGGACAGACACCATATACTACAACGGCTGCAATTGCATGCAGATGTGTTCATGAACCGCTGGAAGAAAAGAAGCCGCGAAAAGCGGCGAACCTTGTTGAAAGAGGTCGATCCAGTCTCGAGGAGCATCGATGGATTGTCCCAAGATACTCGTACGACGATAACAAGGAGAAGCCATGGGAGCGAACCGTGACTCGAAGACGCCACCTTCTTGTACCTTTCCTGAACGTGGAAGTGCTCAGGGAAGATCCAGCAACGCTCTGGGCGCTTCTGCACAATCGAACGGCATATCACCCGCAACACTGGGCAACTTATGATAGTAGCCAGCTGACTATGGCATGGGGACGTGGATGGATCCATGTCGACTTCTCGAGAAAGTGTATCATTATGCATGGGATAAGGTACGGCTAGCTTGTTGATTGAGAGGCAGGACCGGCTCATCGTGGAGACATATTTGGCTTCCCCGCGCCGCACTGGTGCTCGAAGCGCAGACATACCTTTTGAACTTCCTTCGCAAGGTGGTGGACAAGATCCTAGAGGGGATTGACGAAAGTCAGCCACCCAAAGCGGACAAATGGGAGAGCTTCAAGAGAACAGGCTTCAAACCAACAGGAGAATTAGAGCCGTGTTCGACATATACCCATCGAGAATTTTCGGCTCCGCCAACTTTGAATATCGACTATCTTGTGCCGCTGGCGGAAAGCAGACTCAATGCTTGCGGCGACCATCTATGGTCCTTGCAATGCGAACCAGCATATATGCGATTGTATATCAAAACCATCCTTGCTGAGGGGAGACGTGAAGTCGTGCCTGAAGCGGAGTTGTGGGTGGGTGGGGGGAGATTACCGACGATATGAATAGCTACTTCTGGTGGCGCTGGATCCACATCGAGTGTCTACATCTCAAGAAAGTGTACGAATCTTTCCGTGATAGCATTTACCGGGGCCAGCCTCTTCCGGCTCGGTTCGATCGAGCAATGAGTGCGTTGGAGCTTCTGATAGTCAACCGGGTCCTTTCCTCATCCACCTTTCTCTCGAATCATGTGCAGACCATGCCCGCCTTTCGTCGCCATTGGTTCTTTGAGAAGTCCGACGTCAAGGGAGGATATTTTAGTACTCGAGTAACGCCTAACAACACGCAGGAGGCTCTTAATGACGATCCGCTTGACTGGTGCATTACTCAGTTGTTTGGGAAGCCAGATGATCAGACGCATTTTGACCATGCCATGCTTTTTTCCTTCTTACAAAATCATCTATCGAAATGTTCCTCGGAAGAAAAGGCGCGCTTGGATGGAAGGCTCTACGAGAAATTGTCCAATCTTGCTGCAGCGCATGAGATATTGACTTTGATCCGCTTACATCGGCCGCAGAACAAAGCTGGAACCTTCGATGATCTTAAGAGGTCTGAGGACCGGCCGGTTTGGAAATTTATTAACGCCGAATATGACAGCGCTTCTCCAGGCGAAATGAAGCCAGCGAAACGGCTGATTAAAGATTTCTACAGGCAAAAGAAACCAGCTGGGAAGAAGGATAAGGCATGGCTGGAAGAGTCAAGGTCTCTCAGGCTTGCACTAGAGAGATTTTGGACGCAGATTCGCACGGTTACCAGGAAAAAATACGATAAATATCCTCTCGACACAGAGGAACTAGATTCCATGTTCGAAGCTGTCTCGGCCCATTTACAGCCAAGCTATATCGATGGAGTACGTGAATATGAGGAACGGATTCGATTGAATTTTACGAGAGAAGCCACGGTAACCGCTTCTTATGCCTTTTCAGCTGATACCGATTCAGAAGCTAAGTCAGCTCGGCTCGACTTTTTCTCCCCAAAGGTAAAAGTCAAGACACGTCCGGCAGCACCCGTGCCCTCTGGAGACCAGCTCGATCTTGAATTCAATCCCCTACTGCGCTCCGCACCCAAACCCGCGTGCCTTGTGACCCCAATCCAAATGACCCGACGCGCATTTAACATGTTCACGCATATGTTTCCCCAGACTGCAGCAGAGGCGTCAAAACCGTCGATTGGGAGAATTTCGTACACGCCATGGCGGATGCGGGATTCACTGCTCGCAGTACTGGCGGATCAGCCGTGTCCTTTGAGAGTGCAAGTGGGAGGATCGTGTTCCATCGACCTCATCCTGTTGCGAAGCTGGACCCTATGATGCTCCAATCAATGGGGCGGAGAATGAGTAAGTGGTTTCAATGGACGAGGGAGAGGTTCGTGCTGGAAGAGTAAAATTGGTTTGGATGAGGTGCTTTCTTGAGTTGGGGGTTTGGATACTTTTAGTCTTGGCTGAGATTGTAGGATACGATTATTTTCTTGATTTGCTATCCAGGGAGGGGTAATTTGTGCATATCTTGAGTGGCAGAGTCCGGACAGGTTTCGCTGGCGACGAGCAGCAATCGAACGACCATGTCTTCTTGCAAATGCCTGCGCTCTTCGGGCTACGTCCGTCGTGGCCGTCTGTCTACCAAGATTCAGGGAGGGGCCAATCGCACTGATGGCAGCCATGGTCCTCTGGTATAGAGTGACGGATCGAAAGTGAAATGCGCGACTCTCAGCAATATGATACCCCTATTCCGTAATGACGAGGAGAACCGTGATGGTGTACCTAGACTTCTTCCGCCTGATATTGGGATTGGTTTATGAGCTCCTTGTCTGGATTAATCCGGCGCTTAGATGGATTTTGGAATCTTGGGATCTTTTTTTTTTCTTTCAAGCTCCTATCTGGTGTAGTATGACTGCATGGGATGTTTGGGCATGTAGAAGGGCTCTGAGTTTAGCTTGTGGCATGGCAATAGTAAACCATACTCATAACTGAGCGCTACACGCCCTGGGAACTGTAGTTATGAAAGTGTTGAAGGGGTTCTGCCAGTGACGACACATTCAGATTGATAAGCCAAATCGGCTGAGTTTTAGCCATCCAGAGCTCAAGCCACCTCAACCTTAGTCGACAACAGCTGTCATCTCCAACTCCATATAGATCTGCAATTACAAACACCCTCAAGCACAGAGCACTTCTCATCCCGAGTATATATACTGACAGTCAGAATAAAAGAGAAAAAGCCATACACTGCTCACCATGGCTCGTCTGAGCACCCTCTTCCTCGTTTCCCTCTCCATCCTCACCTCCACCGTCTCCGCAGGCTCCGCCGTCCTAGACCTCACCCCCAAAAACTTCGACAAAGTCGTCTTCTCAGGCAAACCGGGTCTCGTCGAATTCTTCGCTCCCTGGTGCGGCCACTGCCGTACCCTCGCACCCATCTACGAAGAGCTGGGCCAGGCATTCGCCTCGTCGTCAGAGAAGGTGCACATCAGCAAGGTTGACGCGGATGCGCATCGGGATCTGGGGAAGAAGTATGGGGTTCAGGGATTCCCGACGCTGAAGTGGTTTGATGGGAAGAATAAAGAGGGAGAGGAGTATAATGACGGCAGGGACCTGGAGAGCTTGGTCAAGTTTGTGAGTAAGAAGACGGGGTTGAAACCGAAGGGTGGTGTTAAGCAGGAGGAGAAGAGTAAGGTGGTTATGTTGGATGATCTGTCTTTTAAGAGGGAGATTGGAGGCGATAAGGATATTTTGGTTGCGTTTACGGCCCCGTGGTGCGGACGTATGTTTGATCTCTTCTCCTGACCATATTTTGGATTGGTACTGATCTTGATAGACTGCAAAAGCCTAGCTCCTACCTGGGAGAAGCTCGCTGCCGACTTTTATCTCGAACCAAGCGTTCTCGTCGCTAAAGTGGACGCTGAGGCTGAAAATGCCAAAGCTACCGCCCGCTCTCAAGGAGTTACCGGGTACCCGACCATCAAGTTCTTCCCCAAGGGCTCTACGGAAGGAGAAATTTACCAAGGTGCCCGCAGCGAAGAAGCCTTCGTCAACTTCCTCAACGAGAAAGCCGGAACCCACCGTGTCGTCGGCGGCGGCTTGAGCACTAAGGGCGGCACTATCGAGTCTCTCAATGCGATTGTCGCAAAATACGTCTCTGGAGAAGAGATCGCTAAGATCTCAGAGGAAATCAAGACCGCAGCGGGAAGCCTGCAGCAGAAATATGCAGCTTATTACGCCCGGGTGGCCGGTAAGCTTGCTGAGAATTCCGAGTATGCGAGCAAGGAGTTTGCTCGGTTGGAGAAGATTATTGGGCAGGGAAGTCATCTTGCGCCGGAGAAGTTGGATGATTTGATCTCGAGATCGAATGTTCTGCGCCAGTTCTTGGGCAAGGGGGAGAAGGAGGGTGAGGGTGTCAAGGATGAGCTTTGAGCAGCTGCATGATCATGATTATCTCGTTTATTTGCGTAGGATTGTAAAAGTAGATGGATTGAACTGTTTGTCTATGGTTAGCCAGGGAATGTTTTAGATTGGATCAGTTTATATGTAGCGTATCAGAGGATCATTCAGTAGATTCTTCCTTGTCGTGTAGACGCAACATCACACCCTCCTCCCAGCACACATTTATTCATCACATCATGGGTATCATAAGCAGGTATCAAAAACAGCAGGACGCACTCCAGTCAGTTCAGCATATCACCATAACCATCGCTATTCTCACCACACGCCCATAGAGCATACGCCAACGCGTTCAATTCGCCGTATTCGAATCAGAAGCCACCGCCAACGAAGCTTCCAACTGATCAAGTCGCCGCGCCATATCATCTACTATATGCCCACATCATCAGCATCACTTCCAGTGCTTGCCCGTATCCGTAACCGTCAGAGGGTGGGGAGGGTATGTTTCTCACGTTTGCCAAATATCTCAGTCGAGACATTTGCGAATTTATGCTGGAGTTGATCGAGGAGATCGTCGACTGCGAGAGCGAGGTTCTGCGCACCGGAATCTTCGGTCGTCTAAGGGTTGGAGAGAGTTAGTTCACGGTATGTAGGTGCTAAGTATGTGTGTGCATGCGGGGGTGTTTATGGACGTACCTCTTGCGGTGATGTTATTTGGCTGGAGGGACGGCCGGGAGTGGGCATTGTGAATGAGAAAGCGACCCGAGGGAGTGGATTGTCTGTTTGTAGGCAGATGGAGAGATGTTGGTGGTTTGACTTGTGGTGTAGACAGTTGGGTGAGGTTCAAGGTTCAGGAACAATCTGACCCAGTCATAGGCAAGCTTCAGACCAAGGACGAAAAAAGTCATTTTATAGATCTAATTTATTCCATACCATACATATTATTACTTGGTAGTATTTCAACAATATTCATAAATTCATAAACGTGCCCTGTCCGTTGAAAATATCCTCAAAAATATCGGGTATACCGTATTCATCTACAAAAGCCGTATCCAACTCGAATGGGGCTGGCCAATCCGGCGTGGGCAGAGGCAGCTCCGCAAATGGGATAACCGGCTGTACCGCGGTAGGGTCGGCGGCAGCCTGAGGAATGGGATCATGTTGTTGTTGTTGTTGTTGTTGTTGTTGTTGTGTGGCAGTCTCCGCCACAGCGGGTGCTGTCCACTGCAACTGCATCACCAACTTCCTCGTCGTCGCGTTCGCAAGCTTCTCAAAAGTATCGCCAGCACCACCGGCCACATTCCATTTCGCAGACAGCGCAGCGAGAACTACGGAGCAGATCCGACACCGCTCGGTGATTTCTTCCAATCGCACGGTTCGAGATAACGCTGGACAGGACCAGATGGCGTATAGCATCGTGATTCCGGCGAGGAAGCAGCCTTGTATGAGCATCCAGGAGGGTTCCATCTCGTTTGTTCGGAGAAGGGAGTAGTATATTGTTAGCGCTTTAGATGACGCTTGGTAGCATTTTTGAATCATGTCTTCTGGAGGAACGGGGAAGAGAGGAGTTGCGCGATACAGGACGGCAATGGTGGTGTGGTAGAGCCGTTCGTACCAGTCGAAAGAGTGGGGGGTGTTTTCCGCGTTGTAAATGAGCGATAGTTCGTGCCGCCAGTCGTCGAGGGTGTCGTGGATGTCTTGGATCTTTTGAAGGCGGCGCGCATCGCTTGTCGATTCTTTCAATTTCGTCCCGTTTACGTATACCTCGCAGATTATACGGCTTTGAATCCTGCGTAGGCGGACGTGGTGTAAGGCTAACGCAATGCTGGCTTGGCTAGAGCCATCAGAGTCGGTTTCAGTCTCGGCAGGGAATAGTGCGTCGATATGGTCGTCGGTCAAGGTCAGTGGTCGACCGAGATTGAAGCATACGGTACGATCCATGGCGTATGTTATCCAAAACAATCTTCGCCTTGTATCCCATTCCGAAGGCTGGAAATTCCAACTGGGATTATGTCGATGTAGACCCATATCAATGCAGAGCTGATGGTCATTAGCATAATTTATAAGTAGAAGTTGGAGGATCCTTACCCGCATCGCTATTCCAAGAAGATGCCACTGACTGCTTCCAGTTGGCCTGTAAGATGCATAAACTGCTAATAATAGCATAATGTGTAATCCTCCAATGCCGTCGAGAGGCTGAACATCGTCAAAGCACTTCATCGCATGTCCAAACAGTTCCGTCGCGGAGTAAGGCTGATTGATCCGGGTGTCGTGAGTAAAATGCTGATGGTGCCAGGCCCCGAGAGCCATGACCAAGTAGAAGAGCACTTTCTTGAACGACAACGCTTCACCTGCTGATCCACAGACCGTCTCCACAAGATTGCATAACGCTGGCCTGTGGAATATCGGATACTGAGTGTGTACCCACCGCAGATATACTTGAAGCAGCTCCCTAGCCACCCCAATTGGCAAGACAGGAACCTCGCTCTGCTCTGGTCGAGGGGTAGGAGCGAAAGTGTGCGTTTGTAAGTTTGCAGGCGGCGGCAGCAGCGGCACAGCTGTGGACCCAACAGCCCCAGCGACATCCTCATATAGATGGCTTTTCACTGTAGACGCAATCAACTTGGAGAAAAGCACACCACTCGCTCCACCCATGAATCGCATCTCCCCTGTAGCATTCAGAGACAAAACGGCGACATCCGCCGCTATATCCGCAATCTCTTGATCAACTGAGTCTTTCTCAGCGCCGGCACCAGTAGATTCCTGGCTACTATTTTTCTGACCATATTCATTCCGTTGCAGAGCGGCCACTGGTGCCAAGGATTCTCGAGGTTGGGACGGCACAGTCGATCCAGTCGCCAAATTCTGCACATCGGACACGTTGATAGAGCATGCCCGCGCAAGCTCGCTCTCTAACCATGCCACGCGCTGGCGTAGCTGAGCTTCTTCCTCCACCGACAATCCAGCCCGTTTGACTCTCTTATGCGGTATGCAGCGCGTTTGCCGGCGCAGGCAATGTGTACAAGCGGGCGTCAAGCCATCGCACTATACAGATATATCGTCAGCAGCGCACTCTCAGCTAGAATTGTGTCAACGTGAGTTACCTTTATCTTGCGCCGATGGCAGGACTGACATGCTGTGGTGCGCGATGCGGGGCTACTCTGAGATTCCATGAGGACTATGCTAGTCAGGCCGGCACGGACAATCCATGCCGCTTGATTTCCAGTCGAGTCTTTTTCCTCATATGGACTCGCTTGGAGGATATTGTCTGGATGTCTCGTTTCTGGACGTCGTCGTCGTTGCGTCGTAACCGGACAGCCTTGGGGTTCCTTGGCTTGCTGCTAATATTAGAGGGAAAAGTGGCTAACTACGGGGAGGCGGAGCTGCCTCAGGGACAATGTAACGCCGAAGTGCCGAGTGCCGGCAGCAACAACATATCTCGATGAAATAAATGGAAGAAACTCATAAACCATTAACTACTCGTATACTAACAAATTATACAACCGCCTGTGCAGCGGGTGCAACAGCGTCTGGTTTCGAAAACGGAGCCGCAAACCCATACGTCTTGAATCCCTCCTCATAGTTCTCTCCCGGTTCACGCTCTACTCTCAATCAGCAAATCTAGCCATGATGCCAAAGAAAACGATAGACTCACCATGATCAGGCGGGAAATTCGCCCTCCGATGCTCATAATACTTCTTCCTCAGATCCTCTCCATCACTCCTCATATGAAAGGTCGCATACAAACTGCACCTCTTCTCCGCTGTCCGATTATCTCCCGACCGATGCGCAAGATGCGATCCGAAAATCAACACGTCCCCGCGCTCAAGCGGGACCTGCACCCACTCGTGGCTCCCCTCCCACTCCTCCGTGATGTGTCCGCCGTTCGAGAACTGGACTTCCATCTTGTGTGAGCCGGGCACGACTTCCAGACACCCGTTTTCGGGCGTGGCGGCGTCGATTGCGAAGTTTGCTGTGATGTGTTCGATGCGGCCGATGTGGTCGTAGGCGGGGGCGTCGAGGTGGGCTTGGAACCCGTTGCCAAAGGGGAGTTTGTAGTTGATTTTGTCTTTAAAGAGGAGCATTTCCTGCTCTCCTTAGCCACTCATCAGTCCAACTTGTGGATGTTGGTTATGGACTTACATCTCCGGATAACTGTGCCAGAACCCCCCTCAACGAGTCCCCCCTGACAAGCAGCTGTCCGAATCCCTCATGGTAATCGACGAAATTCTCCGTGCGCATCAACTGTCTCTCGCCGTTGGAGTTGATTTCGTCGTATGGCATCCATTTACCCTTTACCCGCGGCCATTGACGCACTTCTTCCGCCCAGGCATGAAGCTCTACCGGGTCAACGAGCTTGTGCTCTTCTGCGCGGAGGATGAGATAGCCCTTCTCATGGTAATGCGTGAGTTGGGCGGGAGTAAGTGTGAGGCCCATAATAGTAGTATCGAGAGGAAAAGAAAACTAGATAGAAGAATAATATATTTGATTTGAGCTTGAGAAAGTAATCATCCCTCTCGAAGCCCATGCATGCGCCTCTCTTTTATAGTCATTCATCTCTCTGTCTACCGGTTCTCGAGTTGGTCGTTCAGTACCCCGCGTGCCTTGACTCTCGCCCTCTAAGTTGCTGCTGGCGTTCGCTCCTGTAACTTCGCTGTTCGCACCGAGGTGGGTTGTCCCAGCTCTACGATGGGGTCGTGTGGGACGGGGCCGGTGGTACAGTGGAGATGGCCGCACTTCGCGCCGATGATGATGTCGAGCACACGTTTTGCTGGTCCCCGCATTTCATACCGAGAGAGCATAAATCGAGCATTATGAAGAAGTACGACGAGAGCTGTGTGCTGGGATGATGGCCGTGATCGTGTGAGGGGTATATAAATACAGTCCCAACCCTCGTGCTGGCGGTTCATCCATCTACATCCATGACTACAGACCGTTATTACCCCCTAATCAACACCCACCATGTCCTCTGCAAAGGAACAACAAGCCCGCTCAACAATCCGCCAACTCTTCTCCTTCATCCTCGCCCAGGGTAACGCAGATTACATCGGCGAACCCGTCTCTCAACTCGAACACTCACTGCAAGCCGCGCAACTCGCCGTCGACGCAGGCGCAGACGATGAGACCGTCCTGGCCGCCCTCCTACATGATGTTGGCCGCTTCATACCCGCCGCAGACAAGATGCCGCGTATGATTGCGCCCGACGGGACGTACGTGGGCCGCGCGAGCCATGAGTTGGTGGGCGAGAGGTATCTGCGCCAACTGGGCTTTAGTGAGAAGGTGTGTCAGATTGTTGGGGCGCATGTTATGGCGAAGAGGTATTTGACGGCTGTGGATGGGGATTATTATGATGGGTTGAGTGAGTCGAGTAAGAATACGTTGAAGATGCAGGTTGGTTTAACCCCTTTATTTCTGTAACGATGTCTCGTCTGATATTGTGTAGGGCGGTATCTTTAATGAGAAACAGGTCAAGGCCGCGCAGGAGGATCCCCTGCTGGAACCGAAGCTCCAGGTGCGGAGATGGGATGATCTGGCAAAGGTGCAGGGGATGAGGACGGCACCGCTGGCTGCGTACGAGGATCTTGCCGTAAAGTGCCTTCTCTCTAGTATGCAATGACAGGATACCCAGTAAAAAAGACTGAAAGAAACGAAGAAAGATCTTTGAACTCAATTTGTTTCCTACGGTGCAGATTTAACCCCTACGATCGTCCTCCACTCCAGAGAGTATGCCTTGCCACAAGTGTCAACTGTTATTGTTTGCGTCGATGGTTTTGATCCCGAATATCTCGAAAATGGCATCGCGGCCGGTATCCTCCCGACCCTCAAATCGTTCGTGGACAACGGTTTCCATATGACGGCCAAAAGCGCCATGCCGTCCTTCACTAATCCGAATAACGTTTCCATCATCACCGGCGTCCCTCCAGCTGTACATGGAATCGCAGGGAACTATTTCCTTGATCCGGAGACCAAGGAGGAGCGGATGATCCAAGATGATACCTTGCTCCGCGGTTCAACGATTCTACAACTGATGGCAAATCAGGGAGTAAGGGTGGCTGCCATCACCGCAAAGGACAAGCTGCAGCGGATCCTAGTCCACGGTTTGGACGGAGCTATCTGCTTTTCCGCTGAAAAAGCAGCTTCTTGCTCCCTCGATCGAAATGGTATCGGGAACGTGGAAGACTGGGTCGGTCGCGCTGCTCCTCCACAGTACTCTGGGGATTTGTCTCTCTTCGTTCTAGATGCCGGTATCAAATTATTGCAGGAAAATCGAGCGGACTTGCTGTATCTGACCTTGTCTGATTACGTCCAGCACAAGCATGCGCCAGGGGAAAAGGAAGCAGACGAATTCTTTGTGGAGCTGGACCGTCGATTGGGGCAGCTTGTTGATCTAGGAGCCGTGGTGGCGGTGACTGGAGACCATGGCATGAGCGACAAATGCACCCCCGACGGTCAACCAAACATTCTATTCCTGGAGGACAAATTGGAGGCGAGATTTGGACCCGGTAGTGCAAAGGTGATCTGTCCCATCACAGATCCGTTCGTTCGTCACCACGGGGCTCTGGGTTCGTTTGTCCGTGTATATCTGGAAAGCCAAGATATGTTGCCGGGTGTGCTTGAATACTGCAAGTCTCTTCCCCAAGTCCAAGTCGCTCTTACTGGTGAAGAAGCGGCAGAAGTGTTTGAGATACCACTTGACGGCGACCTTGTCGCTGTTTCGATTGAAGACGCAGTGATCGGTAATCGTGAAGCGAACCACGATTTGACAAACTTGAAAGGCCATCGTCTTCGATCCCACGGTGGACTCACGGAGCAGGACGTCCCCCTGCTCATGTCCAAACCAGCAAAGGACATGGCAAAAGCTGCTGAAAGGGATTGGCGCAATTATGATATCTTCGATTTGGCGCTCAACTGGTGATCCAGGGTTGATTCTTTCTATATCGAGTCATGTATATAGCATAATAGACGTTCACAGAGGTCGAGAAGTCTCGCCAAAGTCAAAGTCAAATGACCAGGGCCCAAGTCCAGAGATGTGGCTCTGCGCTGATAGAATATCAAAATCTCCCATATTGTCAATCCATTGGAGATCATTCGTGAATGGGTCACCCTGGCCATGCACATGAGACGTGTTGGCGGCTGATTCAACGTTCGCTTTTAGAGATTTTTGTAGAAGCTTTTCTACTCCATCTGCGATACATACTAGCAGGTGTTGTTTATGCATGGTTGCAGTGATAGTCCTTAATACGCCCGCAATCTTCTCGACGAGATCTAAAATCTTAGTGGCGTCCATTCGGACTGTCTCTGAATATTTGGTAGCGACCTTGAGGAGAAATACGACGGCAAAGGCGATCATTGTATCGAAATACAAGGGTAGTCCGTTCAGACAGGCCTGAAGCTCCGTGTCGAAGACGATAACACGCAATATGGAAGTTGCAGAAAGTACGGCGGTGTTGGCGATATCTTCTAGGTCTGGAGGCATATCATGCGGTGTGCAGTTGTTCGATGGTGCCCCCCGAAATGCATGGGAACAGAGATAGAGCTTCGCAAAATGGAAATGGAGGCCAACACCCTTTCGAGGGTAATTGCCGACATTTCGATTGGGCCCAAATCGTTCGCTCCAATCTGCAAACCAGGTGTCCAGCATGATGGAATGTCGGCGAAGCTGTGAGAGCTCCTGCGCCGCTACCGGTTTAACGACATCAACCCCAAGGCTGTCAAAAATTTGGGTGCTGATAGACCAGATAGCTACTTGGCTAACTAGTCGAGCATCATCTTCGACAGCGTGTTCGGTGTCGAGAAATCGAATAGCCGCCGCGGTTGAATCGGTTTCTCGGGTCATTGGCGGCCGGCCGTAGGTGACGGAGAAATGATGGTCGCACACATACACGAGATAGTATACGCGGGTTTGATAGTAGGCTTCCTTGTCGCCCTGCAGTGCCTGATAGATTCCACGATGGAGCTGTATTTCGGTGGCAGTTCTCACCGCTGAGATATGTTAGGGCATATAATGTGGTTGAGGACGAGGTACTTACCAGCACCGACCAGGACCCATGAGAGCTCGCTTAGCCAGAACGCACCGATGCAAAGTCCTCGAACGTCGTCGATATTACTCTTTCTCGATAGAGTCTGGGCGGCGACGATATTTTTAAATTCTTCGTAGCAGGCATTGAAGACATGGTCCGGTTCTTCTGAATGAAGCGCGCCAACGGAGCAGATGGCAGCAGTCAGCAGTGGAGAGCTTCGACGGACACTCATTAGACTGTCATGATGGCCTAGGATCCGATAGAGGAAGTGATCTAATCGTTGCTGATAGACGTTAAACAATGACTCTGCCTGGTGCAGGGATATTATCCCGCGGGTGATGATATCGGGTCGTGGGGTTGGGAGTCGTAAGCTGGGAAACTCGGGCTTGGAGACTTCCGAGACACACGACGCGGGGATGGCGGCCGGGCCACAGTCTGCGTCCATCACCACTTCCCATGTCTGCTGTTGCTGTGGTTGTTGTTGGTGCGTATGGCGATTGTCTGGAGCAGATGCTGGTCGACGCTGCTCCACGCTGTCAACACTCTCTGGAGAGAGACGGCCGTTGTCTGATGGGTGAGAGTCGAGGGTAGTAGATTGTAAATCTGGCATGGACAGACGTTCCTCAACTTTACTTAATGCAGCCTCGAAGCTTTGCATTTTCTGCACCATAGCAGCTTTCCATCTGGAGTCGTATTAGCAAGCAGAACACCCGAGAGCAGGTGCAGACCAGTGTCGTACGTCGCATCATCCTCCAGCAGCATCTGAAGACTGCGATTGACAGTACACGAGAGGCCTCTCTTCTTGCATCGCGAACATGGCGGTTTCCCTTGAGGCAGATGGCATTTTATCTCCACGCAACGAGTGGCTGTTAGCATCCCACCAATAGG
Source organism: Malbranchea zuffiana (assembly GCA_039700045.1). Classification (NCBI taxonomy): domain Eukaryota; kingdom Fungi; phylum Ascomycota; class Eurotiomycetes; order Onygenales; family Malbrancheaceae; genus Malbranchea; species Malbranchea zuffiana. Next base: position 1,586,129 of record JARUPO010000002.1, read on the forward strand.
AGGATTGTTGATTGCTTGCAGTCTACCTTTTGCTTGCGACACGCGACACAGGCGGTAATCTTGCGACTAATGTCGGGTGGCTTGCGGTCGCCAAATGTCTCTCGCAAGACGTCAATGGCTGGCGGGTTCCAGAGGGGATCTCCTTGCATACGAGCAGCCGCCATGATATGAGGAGGTAGACGCCAGATACGAGATACCAGTCGTATTCAAAAGAGAACCCTGCTCATAAGGTGCTGTTGGCAGAAGGACGATATTGAAAGGAAACACATTATCGTATCACTGCTTGGTTAGTTAGCATTAGTTATTATCGACGAGGCAACGTTGTAGTTATTCCCTTCGCCGGCCAAGGACTGGCACTGACTAACAACCAGACAGAGAGTCGGGTCCTCAATGCTTCACCAGCCAGACATCCGGATAGCGAATCACCATGGGCCGATTGAACATGCCTCGCGATGTCTTGTCGTGGACTGAATAATGGGGCTGCTGGACTTCTCTCCGATGCACGAATTGATGTCAAGCAGCGTCGAGGAGACCCGTGGGGGCAGGCGGAAATTCACGTGGGCGCCCGGCTCCGGGCCACGTGTGGGCGACCATAGGACATTAATCGGGCCGACAATTAGGAGGGTCAGGATGATGGACATCACCACTTCACGCACCACACAATACAAACTCTGGGCGCGGGCTGGGCTTTGGCTGGGCAATTGCTTGATGCCAGCCACGCCGTTGCTTGACTGCAGCACTTCTCTCCGAGTATCCCAAGCTCCGAGTCTCCTGCTACTATGCGCACTAGCCGCTGTCCTTGGATATGGAGATGATCCTCTGTTCCAGCGCTCAACCGGTACTGAGATATATAAACCATAGGGCCGTCAGCAGCTTCAGTCATGTCTGTTTCTGGAGAGCTGCGACGGCCCCTTTTCCTCTACTACTCCCTTTTCTTCGCCAGTCAGCTAGTGACCAGGACAGCTCGGTAGCATCCAGTCTGCGCCATGGCATCCCAGCCTACGCTCGCCCAGAAGATCAAATTCCTCTGTGTTGCTGGTGTTGGTCTCTTTTCTGATGGCTTTCTCAATCTCACCATCGGCCTGGGTGCGTCATCTCTGTCTCTTTGTTGTTGAGATCTCTGCTCATAATGCATAGTGATGCCGATGCTGGGCTATCTTTACTTCCAGGATAAAGGCGGCAAAGTCCCGACGCTGTCTAGTGACATCGTTAAAGGCTCCCTCCATGTGGGCATGGCTGTCGGGCAGATTGCCTTTGGTGTACTAGGAGACGCTTGGGGCCGCCATCGAGTCTACGGCAAGGAGCTGCTCATCACCCTACTCGGCACTCTCATGGTCGTCTTGCTTCCATGGAAAAACTTCTCCCAGACTTCTATCATCGCTTGGGTGGCAGTCTTTCGTGTCGTTACCGGAATTGGCATTGGAGCCGGTATGATCTTTCGAGCCTTACCTAAAAATTCGATTCTAACCAGTATTGATAGATTACCCCATGTCTTCATCCCTCTCTGCGGAGAGCACGCCGCTTGGCTCGAGAGCCGTGCTGAGTCTGACCATCTTCGCTGCAATGGGTGTGGGAAACATGGCCGCAAGTACCACCTTCTTGGTCTTAATAGAGGCATTCAAGAGCGCCGTCGAATCGAACATCCGTCGCCTCGAATGGGTCTGGCGTCTGTTACTGGGCCTGGGGATGATTCCAGCTGCTATCACCCTGTACGCCCGATGGACAATGCCCGAGACAGGTCCTTACGAAAAGTGTACGTTTTCGGTATTCCCCCCCTTTTCTTCAGCTCTGGCTTACCAAATATAGATGTGTCAAAAGAAACCACCACGACGCAAAAGGCAGAAAAGAGAGGCCTCAAAGAGCAATTCCATGACTTCCGGGTCTATTTCTCTGAATGGAAACACGCTCGAGTGCTATTCGCTACTTCAGCCGCTTGGTTCCTCTTGTAGGCCAACTCAAACCCCCTGTCTATCGACCACCCTACTAACTACGATAGTGATATTGCCTATTACGGTGTCAACCTCAACCAGAGTCTGATTCTTTCTCAAATTGGCTATGCCGCTGGTCCTACCCCCTGGACCACTCTCCGCAACACCGCCGTCGGTAACATCATCGTCCAAGCAGCCGTAAGTCTTCACCCATACAATTCTACCCTTATACACACTAATATCATAACAGGGCTACGTCCCCGGTTACTTCATCGGCATCCCCTTGCCAGACCTCATCGGCCGCCCCCGCCAACTATTCTACTCCTGCATGATCGTCGCCATTCTCTACGCCGTCTGGGCAGGAGTCACCAACCACACCTCCACAGGCGGGCTCATGGCCATCTTCACCCTCTCCCAACTCTTCCTCAACATGGGTCCCGACTGCATGACCTGGCTCATCCCCGTGGAAGTCTTCCCCACCCGCGTCCGCGGCACAGCCCACGGCATCTCCGCCGCCGCAGGAAAATGCGGCGCCATCCTCACCGCTTTCGCGTTCGGGACGGTCACGGAGAAGATTGGGCTGCCGGGCATCCTGGGCGTGTTCTCGGGCGTCATGGTGTTGACTGCGCTTACGGCGTTGTTGGTTCCGGAGACGAGGGGCATGTCGATTGAGGATATTGAGAATGAGGTGCATTATGCGCGGTATAATCCGTGGGATGTCTTCAAGTTTCCGAAGCTCTGGCAATTGGAGAGGGAGGATGCGGATGTCTCGCCGCAGTCGGGGAGTGTGGTGTCCGTTGATATGGGGCCGGCCAAAGAAAGTGTCTAATTGACTGAGTTGTTTTTGTTTAAAAATGAGAAAAGCGCTTATCGTTGTGTTTTATATATACCCAATATACATAACATTCTTGAAGACATTATTACCCTCTGGACACGATCTTTGCACATCAAAAACAATGCATGCAATTATCCCTATCAGGATTTCAACCTAAACAGCCACTCCCCTCAACTTCTCCACCGCCATCGCAATCGCCCCAATCGCTTCCTCCAACAACGGCAACTCCACACTCTCTCCCTCCCCCGCCTTTCTTAACAACTCATACCCAACCCCATACCTCTCCTCCTCATCCCCAAAATACAAATAACTAGTCGCCATCCTCAATCTGAAAGCGCCCCCACCGAGGATAACCCTCTCATCTTCCTCGCCAAAAACACACCCGGGCAACGCAGCCACACCGCACTCCTCGATCAGCCAGCGCGAGAGCTCTCGACTAGTCTGTATCCCCAGTTTTCTCAGCTGGGCTGCGTACGGGCTGAAAGATGGGTATAGATAGAACGAGCCCTGCGGTTCAGCGACTTCGAGACCCAGGGACTTGAGGGAGGTGTAGAGGCGGCGTGTGCAGTGGGCGTGGAGACGGACGACGGATCTGCGGTAGGAGTCCATTGCCTGACCGATCTCTGACGGGCCGGTGGCGAATGCGAGGACGGACGCGCGTTGTGAGGGTGCGGAGGCGGCGGACCAGCATTCGGATGCATAGGCGAGGATGGTTTCTTGGATTTGTTTGCCGGCGGAAGAGGAGGGGAAGATGGCGTAGCCGATGCGCCAGCCGCCGGCGGAATATGTCTATAACGTATATTAGGCAATTTCTATGTGGGTTTGAGGAGAATGCGAACATACCTTTGATAGACCACCTGTCATTATCACAACTCCGTCACTGCCTTCCTCTGACCCCTTAAACGCACTAACTCGCCATTCCTTTTCCTCAAAACAGATATCCGAATAAATCTCATCGCTAATCAGCACGATCCCCTTCTCCGTACAGAACCTCTTAATCCTCTCAGTCTGCTCCGCACTAAACACCCTCCCAGTCGGATTCGATGGACTATTCACAAGCATAATACGCGGATCCGCGCCCGCCGCAATCGCATTCTTGTAAGCGGTTTCCAACGCCTCAGAACTCAAGGTGTGTCGATCATGCGGATCTGATTCGATCCAGAAGAGCCGTTTGCGTGCATGCGCAACTTGCGGCTCGTAGCTCACCCATGATGGACGCGGAAGGAGGACGTCGCCGGAAAGAATGTCGAAGAGGGCGAAGAGGAGAGGTTTGGAGCCGGGAGCGACGATGACTTGCTCCGGTGAGATTTGGCTACCGAGACGGTTGGAGGTGAATGAGGCGATTGACTATTTTCCTAGTTAGGGACGGATTTATATGTTGGCTGGACACAGGCTCACCTCTCGTAGCTCTTTCAGCCCAGCGACGGGCATGTAACTTGTCGAACCGCATGCCTCACGATGTCGAGCCAGGACATCTTTCTGGATTGGAAAGGTTGCTTCGCCAAAGCCAAGATGAACTACTTTTTTCCCTGCTGCCCTGGTTTTCTGGACGAGTTCGTTGATTTCAAGGGTGGGCGAGAGGTGAAGCTGTTTCGCAGTTTCAGTGATGATGCCCACGCCGTTGGTCTCGGCATTGGCGCTAAGTTTGGCGCTTGCAGGCATTGTAGACGAAGCTTGTTTTGGAGGATGCAGACAAGAAAGGACTCGGATCTTGAGTTTTGATATTTCTTTTTGAGGAAGGATACGAGATCTTGCGCGTTTACTCCTTTATATGTGGCCAAGGGACATACGGGGAGAAATCGCCGCGGAGTGCGGGATACGATCTCTCGCGTTTGCTGACATTGGACCGGCCGCGGACTCGGCGGAGAATCGCCGTTGTTTGATCAAACCGCTGTGGGACGGAGGGATAAGCAGACAATATCATAATGTGAAGAGCGAATTTCTGCGAGAGGCGTGCCTGGACGATTTGTCTCGGCAGATATAGATCGATCTGAGTAGTGACAGCTGAAGCATCAGGGAGCAGCTCAAAGCACCTGCATCAACTCCCCTCCAAAGTAAATATGGCTCAGGTCTAAGCCCTGGACAGCATCTCTTCGAGGATATCAATGGCCCTGTATCATGTCCAACCAATGCCAGATAGTAACAGCCCAGAAGGACTGGGCTGGGCTGGCGATGTGCAACGGCAACTCGGGGACCGAGATTGCATGTTCGGCAGAAAGAAAGGGCTTAGGCCGCCGAAGTGGCGACAAAGAGGGGATATACCCGAGGATGAACTGGTCGAAATCCCGGGAGGTTTGTTTAGACCTTGGGAGATCGAAGACTTGCGTAAATGATGGTCAGTTCGTTGTCAATTTGATCCTTGACCCATTGAGACTCTGCTGGCTTGGAAGCGGACTGCTGATAGTACGCAAGAGCAATCCCATAGCTGACGCATGTTCCCCCAGCTACCTCTCAAGGCCGAGAGAAATATGAACAATCATTGGCCTTGACGTGCAACCGTAACACGAGCGTCTTGAAAGCGTTGACAAGAGGGGATCGCGATCAGATAAGATAAGATCGAACTCTGACTTACATAAGCATAATTTAGCCTAATTCGGACTAGCGCCAGAGCTCCCAAAATTTCTTTGAACCATCAATATCAGATTCTCTGCGAGTTGCCCGCGATACACTGTTACACCTTTTTATTCCCATTGAAGCTGTTTCTGCTCATAGAATTCTAATCATGGTGAAAAAGAGTGTACTGCTCAATGCCCTTGATGCGCACAAGGGGCGGGATTACGCAAAAGAGCGTCAGAAGAAGTTACAGAAAGCTGCTGCAAAACGGAAATCGTCGAAGACTGAGAAGATTGCAGAAGAAGAGGGAGGTGATTTAGAGCAAGAGGTATGCTAGTTCCTTTTCTGGAGGTTGGTATTCCATAATTATAGCTCTGACATTCGATTTTTCAGCAGGAGAACAGTGAAATCCGCCAGGAAGATGAGGCAGAAGACGTGAGCGAAAAGGAAGACGAGGACGAAAAAGCCGAGTCAGAAGAAGAGGAAGAGGAAGATGAAGATGAAGACGAAGAAGATATCCCACTCTCAGATCTCTCCGATGACGACAAAGCAGACGTAATACCGCACCAACGCCTCACAATCAACAACTCCGCCGCAATCCGCGCCGCCCTCAAACGCATCTCCTTCCTCAACGACACAATCCCCTTCTCCGAACACCAAACCCTCACATCCACCGAACCACTGGACGTGCCCGATGTAGACGACGATCTCAATCGCGAACTCGCATTCTACAAAGTGTGCATCTCAGCCGCGAAATCGGCGCGGGGTCTCTTGAAAAAGGAAGGGATCCCGTTCTCGCGGCCTACGGATTATTTTGCGGAGATGGTGAAGAGTGATGAGCACATGGGCAAGATTAAGAAGAAGTTGTACGATGAGGCGGCTGCGAAGAAGGCGAGTGCAGAGGCCAAGAAGCAGCGTGATTTGAAGAAGTTTGGCAAGCAGGTCCAGGTTGCGAAGTTGCAGCAGCGCGCAAAGGAGAAGAGGGAAACTTTGGAAAAGATCAACAGTCTGAAGAGAAGTATGCATGCACTTTTTGTCTTGCTCATTGGAAGGAGGTTGTGAACTAACAAATTTCCAGAACGCAAGGCAGACGGCGGCGGTCCGACAGAAGATGAAGACCTTTTCGACGTCGCGCTCGACGACGCCAGCAAATCCGACCCCCGTTCTAATAAGGGTAAACGGAAACCCGGGGAAGCAGGTTCCGCCAACCCCAAGCGGCAGAAGAAGGACCAAAAGTACGGTTTCGGTGGTAAAAAGAGATTCTCGAAGAGCGGTGATGCCGTTTCAAGTGGTGACTTGCGCTCGTTTTCTGTTGGGAGGATGAAGGGTGGTAAGAAGGCTGCTGGCGGGGGTGGCGGCGGTGCATCGAAACGGTTAGGGAAGGCTAGAAGGGCGGCTGGGAAGAGGTGATCAGTTTACTTGTATAGTTATCTTGTTGGGAGGACTTTGTAACTGTTTATATATCCTCGCTGTTGTCGCTTGGATTTTTCTTTTATTTTCTATCAAAAGGACGCGCAGTTGGCGGAGTCAAGGGCGCTATAATACAATAGGATTTTACAAATATCCCCATTTATTTTATCCTATGGAGAGCATCTTTCATCGTGGGCCCCGTCTTGTTCATGGCATCGTGGTCACTGGATATTTCGGAGAACCTGCAGGGAGGGATGGATATCGACAGTGAATAAGCCTACTCTCCAGAAATGGCATGTCATGTATTGTGAAGGCGGACATGTCGCAATATGCCATGTATATACAAAAGCCGCGCGACTAGCGCCGGCGGGCGAGGGCATCAGGGAATGAGATAGCGTGAGTTTAACCACGGTTAACCGTGCCCATAGTATGGCCATCGACGGTCTATCTCGCGATCCTCCAGCTTCAGAGGTTATGTTTCTCGCTCTTCCCGAACTTCGACCTTGAGGGGAGCTCTAGGCTTAGTGGCCGAAGGGTATATATATGATCGAAGAGTGTAACTCCTTATCCTAGGGCTTGATCCGCTTCGAGGGGCTGCCATTCGGCTAGCCTAATGCGTCCTGCAGCGCGCCGAAGCCCCGGATTCGGTCTAAAAGATGGTCCACCGACACGTTAACATTCAGTCGCTGCTCCGAGACGACTAGGTTGAGCTTTGTTTGTGTATCTTCCGCATGTGAAAACGAGTGGTCGATAACTGCATCTTTTGACCGCTTTGAGCTCGCTTTGTATATCCTTTTACCGCAGCCTTCCACAGGGCAGACCCAGGTATCCGGAGGAAGATCAATATCGTTGATAAGGTTTTCGTTTTCGTTTTCGTTTTCATCGTCGTCTGTTGCGTCCGTGCCGGCCTCTGATCGCGGAGCAGTAGTGACCTGTTTCAAGAATGAATTGTCTGATACTGATAGGATAGAGCGACTGCTCTCATTTATTCTTGCGGACAGGGGCGCATGTACCAGTCGGTGACCGCCCACTCTGGTTGGTGTTTCTTCATCTAACGCCATATAATCGACTTCCTCCTCTGAATCCGAACTATTCATCGGAGGAACCTTGCCGGATTTGCCAGCTCTTTTTGAAGGAACGGAGCTGAGTTTTGGTCGAAGAATGGACATTCGCGCTCTCCGACGACGACCACGTGGAAGTGATTCTTCGTCGTCGCTCTCTTCCTCGTCGGACGAAGAAGATTCTTCGTCATCCTTCCGTTGTCGAGGGTGTAGCGGCGTGACACGAATGTCGTGTGACGGTTCTGAACCCGCCGCGGATTTCAGTTGCTTATAGATCGCTTTTCGGGGCCAGTCCAGGGAAGATGTGTGTGCGTTCTCCATCATTTCAACAAGGTAACTTGCTCGAGCTTTGATCAGGTCTTGAGCATAATCTAACGAGTCCATCTCGTATCGCTTGACCAGAGCTTCCGCCAGGCTTTCTATGCTCAGTTGTTGCTTCGACAGCATTCCAGATTCCTTCATATCCAAAATGACTTCAAAAATAGTATCTGCTTGAGCTCTTTCTTCGTCAGTTGCGGGGGAATCCGCGGGTTCCTCTTCGACTGGCTCAACAACTTCTTCTTCTCCGTTTTCCAGGTTGTCGAACAATTCCTACAACTATATCAGCGGATGTCCAGAGAATCGATCCAAAGACTGCCATACCGGGTATTTATCGCGTAGATGTGCGAAAATAGGAGTTGACGGCCAATCGACGCCTTCCCTGCCTTGAGCCATTTGCGTAATAAGGAAGATATGGTGCTTATAAAACACCTCCGCGGCGTCCTCTGCATCCTCGCACGCTCCATGGGTGTGTTTCGTATACTATTAATGCGCAATGCGCATTAGTCCATGCCCCAAACAGCTGCGCCGGTTTAATAATCCTAAATTCACCTGATCAAGTAGGTATTCGAGCTTCGGATTCCACTTTTTGTTGCGCGCCCGCCCCTTCCGCTGATGCTTGTCTGCTAGAAAATAGAGTAGATCGACGGCCTCGACCATTTCGCTGAACATTGGTCTGTAGCCCCTCGCCGGGTGGATGTAGAACCACCCCGCCTCACCGGCTACCCAAATCCCAATTTCGCCATCGTCATGCTGCCCGTAAGCGTAATGCGTGACATTATCGATAATAACACGTTTAGTATGATAATCGCCATCCAGGACTAGAAATGCGCAGATTGACAGCTTGTCAGCGGGCGGGTCATATACACTCCGCGCTCTCCAATGGTCAACCCACCAAGCCGTTCCTGTTCCTCTTCCACCTCTTCTAATTGCCCCGTCACAGACAGCGGGTTATCCGGAGAGGCAGAGAGGAGGTCGGCATATCGCGCCTTGCCCGGGAACTTGACCTTGACGTCGGTCAGGGTGAACTCCTCCCAGTCATTCTCGTCTGTCAGGGAGGGATCTCTGGGTGCTAAAACGTTCTCGATTCGTGCGGTCATGTCTTCGTAACGATCATGATGGTAGGAAGAAATAAGAGAATATCGCCATGCCTCGAAAGAAAGAGCATTGAGGTGGTGCGATGGCTGTTTGTCAATCCCAAGAATGATGTCGTCGTCCGCTGCGGCTCTTTGGTAAGCTACTGATAGCTACGGGGGTAATATTACAGCTGGACCAGTACGTCAAATGCGATAACCCACGCGGAATGGCTGCGTTATAGTCGTATGGCAAAATTACCCACATTTTCCCTCCGCTCTCTCGAATCGCGTCTGAACATTGACTGACACTCCGGGGAATTTTCATTCATTCAGCAGTGAGCATTCTAGGTCAACGGACCGGAAAATAGGCCAATGGTCCCTATTCGTCGGATAGCATACCCCATGATGGCCGCAGCAGAACAGCTCGAAGGAGTCTTCGGTACATTCCGCCCTTCATCCTCTACTTTCCCCGATCCTAACAGCTAACCAGAGAGCTCTCCCTCTAGCCGTGCATAAACCAGCCGGAATCTCTTCCGCAGAAGTCCTCCGCAATCTCCAAAAGCATTTCAGAGCCTCCGAGATGTTTCGCCCCTGGCTAGCCGCCGAACGGGCGAAACGAAATCGGGAGAACTTATCGCAGCGCCAGAGACGGAGAGATAAGAGAGTGGATGTCAAGATTGGGCATGGGGGGACTCTGGATCCGATTGCGACGGGCGTCTTGATCGCGGGTGTAGGTAGGGGGACGAAGGAGCTGAATTCGTTCCTGGGCTGTACGAAAACGTACGAGACGGTGGTTCTATTCGGTGTAGCGACGGATACGTATGATCGCGTGGGCAAGATCGTGAGCCGGGCGCCGTACGAGCATGTTACGAGGGAAAAAGTGGAAGAAGCGCTGGCGAAGTTTCGGGGAAAGATCATGCAGCGGCCGTCGATATATTCGGCACTAAAGGTCAACGGGAGGAAGCTGTACGAATACGCCAGGGAAGGAATCGAGCCGCCAATGGAGATCGTCGAGAGGCCTGTTGAAGTGATGAATCTGGAAATCGTGGAGTGGTATGAGCCCGGAACGCACGAGTATAAATGGCCCGTGGAGGAGGCGGATGATGTGAAGGTGGCCCTGGCGAAAAGGATGATTGCAGAGGAAGCAGAAGCCGTCAAGGACGAGGGCAGCAATAGTCTCAAGAGAAAGACGCCGCCATCCGATTCCCCGGACCAAGAAGCGTCAACCAAACTCGAAGATCAGCCGGAGCGGAAACGCCAGCTCACCGACGCTGAACAACAAGCAACCGCCACAAAACCCCAACCCGAAGCAGCACAACTACCGCCTTCCGATTCCACCTCGACTCCCTCCCCTCCTCCCGCCGCCGTAAAATTGACAATGACAGTCTCATCCGGATTCTACGTCCGCTCTCTCGCCCACGATCTCGGCCTCGCGCTAAACAGCAACGCAATCATGTCGTCGCTAGTGCGCACACGGCAGGCGGATTTTGACCTCTCACCCGACAAGGTGCTTGAGTACGAGGATCTCGAGGGCGGCGAGGAAGTATGGGGTCCGAAAGTTACGAAGTTTCTTGAGGAATGGCAGTCGAGAAGTCAGGAGAAGAAAGAGGAGGTAAAGAAGGAGGAGAAGGATGGGAAGTCAGCGGATTCTCGATAGGAACCCACTATATGACCTGTATATACTATATGATAGAGGTTTTTGCATTCAGAGGGTGTTAAATTTCAATTGATATTTTCGGACTATCAGCCTCCCAAAGTCCGGGCAACTTTCCATCGGCTTCGCATACTACAGATGCAATACCCGCTGACAACTAGGAGAAAAAGCCCAAAATAATCCAACGTGATTTCTGGAAAATGTAATAGCATAGTAAAAAGGGGAAGTGTGAAGAAATGGAATTGAGATGAAGCCGGGTAAATGAAGACAAGAGTAGACTCAAAAGACATGTCAGGACTGAAAAGAAATAATAAGAAAATCGGAGAAACCGAGCGGACACGTAAAAAGTGCAGAAAGCAAAGAGGTTCTCTAAACCAGAAGCCATACTATGGCCTTTGGGGGACTTGCCCCGAGGCACGAAGGCAGGTCCCTCCTGGAGAGCTGTTCAGATTTATTTCGATGTATTAATCAAAACCAAAAGGGCCACCAGAAAGTGAGAAGGCTAAACGATGAAGCTGGATTTGGATATCAGGTACAAAAGTCAGAGGAAGCCCAAGGGCGCGATGACACGGCTGGCGGGAGCGGATGGAAGCAGGAACGATGATAAAGGAAAAAGGGGAATAGAGGAGTCCGGAAAAGTTAAGATAGAAAATAAAGGTTGGTGGCAGAGGCAGAATCGGACCGGGATTCAAAATAATGGAAAATAGAAAAGGGAAGAAATTTAGATCTAAAAAGATGAAAAATCAGACAAAAATATCATAATATCATACATCCGCGCGGATGGAAGACCAGATAGGGTGTAGATGTGATAGATCCTTCGTTCCGGGCAGACACCAGAGGATAAATGCGAGAATTGTGATATATGGACAAGGAAATTAGTTGGAGTGCAGAGAGTGACAGGGCTGGTATCTAAGAAGCGGAAAACGGGTAGTAGCGATAGTAAAGGTCAAGGGGTATGTCCTGGAATGTTGTGTTTATTCGACGGAAGGGTGGTTTAGTTTAATTGCGATAGGCGGAATGGGCATCAACAAGTGCTGTATAAAGAGTTAGTGTCATTGCGATCTGATTCGAATGAATGGCACTTACACTGAAGTACGGCGGCCTGGCCTTGCCTTGATTCACAGGCACATTGCAATGTATTCCCATCCATGAAATCTAGAACGATGCTATTTGGCAGCTCCTGTCTATCGTGGTCCGGAAGGCATGGTGTACGAAACTCGGATAGGTGATATCGTTTGACCATATTTCGAGCAGCTGTATCTGTGGTGCTTGTCAAGATAAGGAATCCTTTCGCGTCAATCCGCATGAACCTTCGTTTCCAGAGGAGGGTGTCGGGAAACTGAACATTGACTTCACCAATCTCAATAGCCATCTGCGGCTCCGGAGTGGGTGCTGTGTCCTTTGGTGGTGGAGCCGGTGGCTCTTCTTCCTTCAAAGTTGGGCTCATCGCGCTCATCAAGTTGCGGCGCGAGCTAGAAGTAATGGAGGACATGCGGCGCATAATGCGGGACTTCCTGGACTCCTTTTTCTCCTGCTTCCCTGCATCCACGCTATCAAGAGTGCCGCGGGCAAGTTCGCCCGATGAGCGGGACAGCGTTCCATCAAGTTTGGACCGGGAAGAGACGGAGTTTCTGCTGGTCATCGAGTCGGAGCGCCGTAAAGCTCCGCTAATGGAATTGTGTCTTGACCCTATTGACGACGTCGACAGACGTTTCTTATTTTGTTTCGCTGCAGGCGGGGAGAACGGTCTTGAATCGCCTTTACCTTCCCGTTCCACAGTCAGCTCGCTTCGTTGTAGATTGAGAGCGGTAGGCTCTGAGGGGTCAATGGCTGGGTCAGGTTGCGGAGCAGAGGAATCGCGAACGATTCGAGCGGTTACAGAAACAGAGTTCGACCCCGATTTCGCCTGGCTATTGGGCGAAAGAGAGTCTTGCCTCGATGGTGGATTCGACCTGACAGCATTCGGCGATGGAGACTTGCTACGTTGGGGCGTATTCGAAGCCGATGAAAGAGATGGGGTGAACGAGGCTCGTTTCCGGAACTTCTCGAACGCGGACGACGAAGGATTTGTAACCGGGGTCAGGGTGGCGCTCGAGTTTTGACTTGATGAAAACATTTCGAGTGCTTTGATGCGCTTAGATATGCCGGAAGACACGTTGACCTTCTTTGCGACCATCACGGGAACGGCGCCGTGGTTATCAAAGTATGAGCCAGAGGCAGATCTACCAACAGGAAGCGCCTGAACATCCGAGCCAGCGTGACCTGTAACAACAGGGTTAGAAACGGTTCTCGAACTTCTCCATCGATCTACAGATGAAGCAACAGTGCCTTTACCAGGAAAAGGAGACATGGGTGTCTTGGGAACCGCGATTGGTTTGGCTTCCTGAACAGTTGCCGACTTCAGTTCTTCCATAAACGAATCATCCGACAGAAAGTTTTCCTCGTCCAAATCATCGTGAACAGATGGAATTAGGATCGGTTCAACGAGAGCACGCCGTCTCCCTTTGAAACTGTTATCCGCCGCCGGTAGCTCGGTATCGTCTTTTTCAGGTGTAACAATTTCCGGTTTAGGGTCGACGCTGGGTCGTTCTGTGGGTAAATTAGCTACGTTTGGTTCCGGCGATTCATTGCCAGGCTGTTCAGCCACATCCGAGGATGTTGACTTCGCCTCGACAGTATCCGGTAATGGCTGCTTCCCAGCAGAACTATCGTCTGCCTCTGTGGAATCTTCGGAATTTTGTGAAAATCCTATCGGAATTGCTCGAGGCGTCGGTGTACCTGGCGACTGAAGACCGAGGGGAACTTCGATTTCAGTAGTAGTTACTTTCTCGGACTCAACTGGATTGCATGAAGCGGGGAGTTGTTCAGTTTTCAATCCTTCGACTGTACCTTGCACCTCATCGGCAATTTTGGGACTGGGTGGACATTTCTTGTCCTCGTCCTCGTCTGTTTCAGACATCTGGTTCAGGTCCGTATCAGGAGTGTTCACTACTCTCGTTGGCGGGATAACAGGCGACGAATGTTCAATCAAATCGGGGGTGACTGAGGGCGAAGAAAATGGAGCCTGGACATGTTGAGGGGTCATAGGTTCATCGGCGGCAAGGTCTACCGCTGAGTCTGGTTTAGGTGGCTCCGGAGACGAGGGCTTCTTGTGCTCCACCGGGGCAGGAGAAGTTGGGAGAGGGGTATTGGCGGCTTCCTGTAGACATTGTTCTGCATCCGATGGAGATGTGGAGGCCTCTTCCTCCACTTTTGCCGTTGTAGATTGCGCTGCAACTTCGCTTTCAGGCGTATCCGCGAGACTGCTTGCTGCCTCTGCCGCAGACAAATTATCCTTCCTCTGCTTCTCGGCTGCGGCTTTTTCCAATTGCTTTTTCCGCAATTCCAAAGCCCTCATAAGACGCTGCTTCTCAGGTGTCATTCCAAGCGACGAAGCCACACTTGTGATGGATCGGGGTGATGCTGGAGCATTCCTGGTAAACGACCCAATAGGGAGCGGCGGTGGTGGTAATAGCGCAGGGACTGGGGGCGCTCTCGATAGCGACATGGCTGGGAGGGGCGCATCATGCTGGGACTTGGGTCTGGATGAAGCGCCAGTTCGCGATGAGGATCGGACACCGACGGGTAACGCTGCAACAGGTCGAGGCTCCTGGGATCGTCCCACAGACCCCGCAGTTCTTGGGCGGCCATTGACATCCACCGACGGGCGCGGTCCCAGCTTCACCTTTGGCCGATAGAGGCTCACTGAGTCGAGATCTCGGAGCGAAGGCCTCGTCGATTGACTGGATTTCCGTGGCTCATTCGTAGGCTGAGACAGTTGATCCAACAAGTGCTTTTGCGCTAACCCATGAGGGAGATTCCTCCCGTAATCACGGGAAATGGATGACAGAGTCTTCTCTAGCCTGTTATCACTGGGATCTCTGGAAAGTATCGAGGCCGTTTCAGTCATAGAAGGGGCTTCTGATCCTTTTCTCTGATGCCCTGGTACGGCAGTAGCATCGGAAGCTTGGCTCAAAGCACTCTCCCTTCGACTATGTTGGGCAAACCCGCCTGGGAAGCTTGGGGCACCTGCAACAGACGAAGTCTCCTCCACCTCAGCATCCTCTGTAATCTCTCCTAATCTGGCGCGTCTCAATGAGCTGGAGGACGAGGTCATGGATTTTGACGCGGCATGGAGCAGACAGGCGGAAGATAGCGCATTTTCAGTAAGCTCGGAGGAATGGGTGAGCGAAAAGACGGTGTCATGCGGAGAGAATTTATCCAATATCGACTGGAATTGCACCGTAATTCGAGCTGCAAGCCAAACCAGTTAGCACGACCTTTTACATACCAAGTTCAAACAAAGCAGGGTAAATTCTTCGATCGCAGCAGCTGGTCCGTCTGCTCAAAAGACGGACGGTCTACGACCATGCCAATATGACTGCCAATAGTACCTTGTATTATCCTCGAGATTCCATCGGGAACGTATTTCAGAATCACCTTCCTCCGACGATATTGTAAAAATCCATATAGCGGCGATTGTTCCTCGTAGCTATCGATTGTGATTCTGATTTCGGCCACGCCGCCTGTTCCGCGAGCGAGAAGGGCGACGACATCCCTAGCGACATATTTGAGTAGAAACCTGCACAATTGAGAATCAGAAGTTGTCAGTAATCTTGATTGAAGCTTGCCTTCTGCCAGTCCCGCAGCGACCACAGAAACACACCTGCGCTCGCAATGGTTTGCTTCAAACGAAAGAGCAGGTAGTTCACTCACCATCCTCCAGCTTCCGCGAGCGCGGCATGATAGGATTCGACAATGGCAGAGTCGTCTAATCCATTGAGAGACATGACGGGTCCGGCATTGGGGGAGATTAGGAGGAAAAGGGACCCCGGATTGAAGGAATGACTTGGGTAAGCGATGGAGAATGAAAACGAGTGGACGGACAACGAGGACCAGGATGACAAAGTGGTTTCGAAAGGAGAGAGAGGAGGAGAGAAGAGAGAGAAGAGGCCAAGAAGATGCTAAGGATATCGAATGAACCGCCAAATCAGAATCGGGGTTGGGTGGAGGAGGAGGGTTTCGTTAGGGGGCGGCGATTGTTAGGGGGAAGAGAGAGATTCTGGAAGGACGAGATGGAGAAACGCCATGTGGACCGGTTCATCACCACGACACCAAACTAACACGTTGAGGGGGGAAAGATGAAACACGGTCGGGCATTTCTTTTGCGTGCCTGTTTGCTCTTCGCTAAGAATAGTTCCAAGATCTACGGAGTACAGTGTGATGGCTTTCATCACTCGCCGCGCCGCATCCAGTCGCAATATCGAAGAGACGGGGGCATAATATATCCCAATTGGCTTTCTGTAGCCGTGGCACCACTCCCGTGGATTCCCTTCAACTGTTCCACAACCGGGAGAGAGGGGATCTGGATTCAGGGGCAAGCAAGTCACCACGAGATCGCGTGTCTGGCAGGCTTTATGTCCAAACTGGCGTTTACCAATCCGAAACTTCGAAACTTCATGCCCGATGCAACCAATCTTGGGCTCTCTGAGACTCTGAGACCCCAACCTGAGGCTTTACTAGCCTCTCGACACTTCCCCTTCGTGGTTTAGATCCTCCGTCATTTCTGTGGGTCAAGCTCGTGGCATTGGACTGACACGAGGCAGAATCCTCCCGTTGGCTGATATTGGCCCGAATAGGGGTGACATCGGGCCTCATGAACTGGGACTCGAGGAGAAGATCAACATTGGCTTCTGATTCTCACCTACTTCCGCCCACGATGATTGAACGACAATTTTTCAAAGAATAAGCCTGCTCCTTGAGTGTTCAGTTTCTCCAGGAACATAACTCTTGACGCAACGGCGCATTGTGTCCGGCCCAGGTTATGATCCTATCGCCATCGTTTATTACTGGTTTGTCTGGATCCTGCAATACTGAACTGTGATGAGACGCATTCTTGTTCCTATCCCCGCAACAGAAGCAGTTGGTGTTTCGGGTCCAAACGGGAGCTACTCGATCGTCGAGTGCGACGGGTCTTCTCTGGATAGGGCTGCAGCGTCTGATCCAGATACTGGAAGTACACACCCTAATCCTTTTTCATTTCTCGCTCGCTACTCACCGAATATAAATCCTTCAGCGATGGTATCTGCTTTACGGAGTACAGGAGAGTGAAGGTCAGTGACCAAGGGCATCCTTGCTACCAACGGTTAACGGGCCGCCAAACCCAAAATTTCTCCGCGCTGT
The DNA here is from genome assembly GCA_039700045.1 of Malbranchea zuffiana. NCBI lineage: Eukaryota > Fungi > Ascomycota > Eurotiomycetes > Onygenales > Malbrancheaceae > Malbranchea > Malbranchea zuffiana. The sequence goes on from JARUPO010000002.1 coordinate 1,603,186, forward strand.
CAAAGGTCAGATTCCAAGATCAACAATGTGCCTTTTGTTTTTCCACGAAAGAACGCCTGACGGCGAAACATGAGGGCTGCCTGAGGCGACTCATCAGCACAAAATGATCGAACGATGGTCCATAGCTCGGGATGAGCGGCTGAGCGGCCTCTGGACAATGATGGCGGCCGATGCCGACCAAGGAAACTCATATGTGCCCCAGCACTAATATCCCGGACAAATCCATTGCTGTGATGCTCCAGTTCGCCCTGTGGCAAGATCCAGAATGCGACAAACAGATAACCAGCAGCATATCGGACGAGAGCGCGGTGGCGACTGCAAACCACGCCGTGCAGTCGTATCTAGGACTGTTTGTGTGGAATTGCTCCCATCCATGAGGGGGAAGCCATAAGGAAGCTATCCCAGCCGTAGTAACCCCAGGAGCCTAGGCCCAGATATACTGTGACGGGAGCAGGAAACGCACTGATATTAGATCATCCAACTGCCGCGATGCTGGTCCCTGTTGCAGCAAATCCCAGCAAGACGCCGCGCAGAACACAGCGGGGAAGGTCATCGGCGGCAGTTAGCAGCTGAAGGGTATTCCGTGATTGGGTCCTGGCGCACAGAACGAATATTATTAAGAGAAGAAATGTGATTCGACTTTTTCTTTGCCATCGTAGACTCGAGTGACTCCGTAGTTGACCGAAGAGAGGCCGAGCGAGTTGGGCTTGGGCTTGGGGCTCGTGACTTGCACTCTTTCTTCCCCCCCCAAGTGGTGGTCGATCATCCTCCATCCCGGCATCAGGAGAGCATCGTCTTCTTCTTCTTTTCTTCCCTCTCCCTCCTCTCCTCTCCTTTTCTCTCTCTGGTTCATCACTTTCTATCAAGCTTCTTTGTGCGATCCAACTTAAATGTGCCTTTGACCCTCTCGCTCTCTCCGCCTCGATCACCAGACACCACGAGCCTGAAACCAAACCCTCGTCTCGATCCCTGCCAGAACCGTTGAACGATCATCTTAAAACCCGTCGCCGTTGAAAATTGGATTGGAGAATATCGGGGGATTTTCCAACTTTTGCTTTAAATTCGTTCATAGGGCTGATCTTCTTCCCTCCCCCGTCAAACAAGCTTGCCCTCGACACATTGGGGACGCTGGATGCTTATAACACCAGGCGTGTTGACATTCCCCGCCGTTCTCGAGAGCTCCATCGGTGCAGTAGGGTAATAACTGCTAGAATCACATCTCTCCATGGCTGCGTTGGCATTAACATTGGCATTAGGTTCGCCCGGACACCCGAACTCAAAGCCATATCCCAGGTTACCACCTCAGGCCTTTTTCTTCCCTCCTCCGTCCATGACTACCGCATCTCCTACGAGCCCTCCGTCTGAGACTCCGGTATCAAGCTTGTCGCTTACAGGGCGATTGCGTCGTCTAAGCCAGCTACGGACCCATTCGAATCAACAAGCTACATTGCAGTCCTCGTCGAGCCACCACCGTTCGTACCGAAACAGCTTCACACGAGCCGTTGGGCTGATTTCACCGCACTCCCCCCCACCACCCGATGTCGAAGCAGAACATGTGGTACATGAGCTAGAACCTACAATTTCGGTGCAATCAGCGCCCGCACGGTCCCTTTCTGACCCAACCCTGCCACCAATCCTGAGCCAGACGGAAACAAGAGAAGGGGATTCGTCTGGTTCCTCGGAAGAGCAATTCGACGCACTCTCTCATTCCTCCCGATCTACACCGGATAACGACCCGGAGATGACAGCAACCAGCGCCATGCAGCCTCAAAACGCTTCCGCCGGGGAGCCGCTGGCTGCTCAACCATCTGTCGCAGATTTACCAGCGCCGACGGCGTTTAGCCGCCCTAGAGTGCCAGAAAGCCAGCCGTCGAGCTCCAATCCGCTTCCCAGTGGTGCTGACAACGCTGATCAACCTACCTCGTCTACTAATCAAGAGACCCCACCTCGGCCGCAGGCGACCATTCGATTGTTCCCGTACCAAGATCCACATCAGAGCTCCAGACCGTCATTACCGTTTACGCCAGTGTCCCGCACGTTACCCAGTGAGAATTGTATTATCAAGGTAGGACGCTACTCTGAACGTGATGGTATTCCCCCGACAAACCCTAGCAAACCGTCGTCTTCGCCAGTCGGGTTCAAGTCAAAGGTTGTAAGCCGGAAACATTGCGAATTTTCGTTTATCAATGGCCAATGGCATATTCGAGATGTGGGTAGTTCATCAGGCACTTTTTTGAATCACATGCGCTTGAGTCAGCCCAACATGACCTCCCGACAATATTCAGTGCGAGATGGAGATATTGTACAATTGGGAATCGATTTCAGAGGTGGGGAGGAAATGATTTTCAGATGCGTCCGAATACGGATTGAGTGTAACCGGCTCTGGCAGCAGAAAGCCAATGAGTTTAAGTATGTCTAGAACCACCCCCAGAGCTCATTTTACTAACCACAGCTACTAGCAAAAACACGGCAAGTCTTATTAACAGTCTTGGAAAAGGCGCCGGCGCCGATTACTCTGGTTGCAGGGAGTGCTCCATATGCCTTGGCTCGGTGTTGGTATGTCAATCTTCCCCGAAGTGACGTCTTGGCTCTCATTCTAATACTGATGCAGCGCCCGTACCAATGTCTATTTATGGCTGCTTGCGCACATGTCTGGCACTACAAATGCATCCGCCGATTGATTCATACCTCCGAATATCCCATGTTCCAGTGCCCGAATTGCCGTGCATATACAGATCTGAGTGCCGAGGTGGACGATTCGAACGACACTTTTGAGAATGAAGAGCAGGTAGAGCCACCAAGCTCTCGAGATAATCCTGTGTTAGAGCCACCCTCCGATACAACGAACCCTACCACCAATCAGATCCCCGAAGCGAACAGCTCGAGAAATGACCAGGTAGACCAATTGGCCGCGGCAGCAAACAACATGACACTTGAAACCCCTGCACCTATCACACAAAACGGACAGACGCAAGAGTCAGAGCAAGAACCCAATGGGCAATCAGGCGAACACACACCGGACGAACCCACGCCGGAATATCCACGCAGTCCGAACATTGCCATCCCCGCCCGAAGGCCTGATGTTACTGAAGGACGGCCACACCCCATACCTGGCAGTTCGCCTGCTATCCGCGATCAGTTTGAGGACTGCCCGCTGACACCGAGGAACGATTTGGGGCCATTGGCTTTTGATGGCCGTGCAGGGCGACTGTAGCGGGTCTCGGACCCGGTTCACTGAGCAGTTGTTTTAGGTAGTTTCTTTCCATGTAGCGTTCAAGCGGCGATGATGGTGTATTCAGTGTCTTGGGTTGCTTGCTGGTGCACGGCAACATGGAGTTCATATTCATTTTGTGCGATGTCCGTAATCATAATCCTTTCCCTTTTTTGTCGCGTGCCCTTGGTATGTAGAGCATACTTCAGGGAGTAACCAGAGCACATCTCTCAATTCTCAACTGCTCCACAGAGGCGAATATTCCTGTCACCGTGTCACATCGTCCAACCGAGTTCCATGGTTCATACCTGGGGTTTGCTGTCGTTTCAGATCATCATCCCAAACACCCCCACTTAATCGGGTCCATCGATGGCGCCAATTGCGGCTTCAAGAGGATGTTTCTCCTCAGGAGAATAAAAGCCAACTTCACATCCCCAACATCACCTCCCTGCAGCCTGGCCAAAATACTCAGGGGAGCGTGTGATGCCTGCATCGATACCGTGTTGTTTTCTTTTGCGTTGAGCTTAGTTAAGTCATAATTTAAATCACCATGCAGCCACCGGCCACAGGCCCCCAGGGCGACACCTCCAACGGCCGATATCATCATCGACGACCAACGTATCCCTTTCGAAAGTCCCATCGGTCGAAACCGAGAAGGTGGGTAGTATGATACAGTTCTACTTGCTATGCCTGCTTACGAGACTGAATAATATTCATGGAGTCGGAGCTAACTCGCTGAAAGTAGATGGCCGCTTGTCCTCCGCTTCATCAAGGGTGCAATCCATGCCACGGTCCTGATCCAGGTTGTCTGCCATGCTCTGTTCACCGTTCTCGTCGTCTGCTTGGATAAATACGTCTACGACGAGCTAGGTCTCCCAGCAACAATCGTGTGTCCCCCTTTCTCTTCAACCTCATTCCTATCCCTTTTCTAATACACCCTCGAAATATCAATTTAGATTCCCTCCCTCTCCATCGTCGTAGGTCTCATTCTCGTCTTCCGAAATCAAACATCCTACAACCGCTTCTGGGACGGCCGCAACGCCCTAACCTCAATCCACACCGCAATCCGCAACCTCACACGCGGCATCCTCATAAACAGCAACAACAAGGATCGACCCCTCTCGATCTCTGAAGCACGCGATATCGAGCGCACGATCCGTGTCCTAATCGCCATTCCGTATGCGGTGAAACATTATCTGCGCGCAGAATGGGGGATGGGAGCTTCTCCTATCTCGGCGCAGGAGCAGCCGATTGTCCTGGTGGAGAACGGTGATGGGGATGGGGTTGACGGTGTGAGTTTCTCGACTGTGAAGCAGGAGTATGCGAGCTTGTTGCCTGCGGGATTTGAAGGTGGAGAGGCCGATGGGTTGGGCGTGCCGCTCCAATTGACATTTTTCGTCGAGGGGTTTCTGAAACGAGGGCTGCGGAGGGGATGGTTTGATCCGCCTGGTGCCAGCTCGATGGGGAATCAGATCAGTGCAATTATGGATGCGTATGGCAAGATGGAGACGATTAAGTTGACTCCGATCCCTATTGCTCATCTGTACGTTCTTCCTCGGAAGCCATGTGGTGCCCTACTGATGAACGTTTAGCATCCATCAAAAACAAGTCCTCGCCCTCTTCGGAATGGTCCTCCCCTTCGCCATGGTCGACGAAATGGGCTGGTGGGCCGTCCCCGTCGTGAGTATTGTGATTTTCACGCTCTACGGTATCGAGGGTATCGGATCGCAGCTCGAAGACCCCTTCGGCCTTGATCGGAACGATATCAAGATGGATGCGATTGTGGAGGATGGCAGAGTTGAGATCGAGGCCGTGCTGAATGAGTGGAGGCGCGTCACGGAGTTTGAAGGAGGGGATTATTTTGGACTGGTGGATGGGAGTGGGAATGGGCATGGGAATGGAGGTGGAGATGCGGCTGGGCTGAGAAGGAGAGAGATGTTTGTGGGTTCATAGATGAGGCCTGGGTGGTTTTCTGTTCAGCTGTGCATCTATACCTACATTCAACGCCTTGCTTTTTGGATTTGAGTGTGATTTTATGTGTTGGTTAGCCTCCTGTTTTCTCTTTTCAGCTCACTGAGCTTCTTGCACTCATATAAGTACATACAATCATCTTCGTACATATATTAATATATATCTGGCTACTCCATGATGCCTGCTGAAGGAATGATCATTGATATTCTGTACGATGACGTCATCCGCTTATCCCATCCACTACATCGTGGCATCCTGAACGTCAAATCTCCATGCCCTGGGACAGCTATAAATGATCAACCATTACAATCATTTATATAGCCTGAGAGATGACAGGTCCTTTACATCTGATTTCTCTGGCATATAATTTTGTTACTCTCTCTGATACCAAGCCAACGAGAGGCATCATTCACCCCAGTGGACTGGAACATTCACTCACAAGAAGTGAAGGCATTATTGCTAACTGCAAATGGGCTTATAATTCTAAGCTCTGATCATCAAACCCAAGTCTCCTTCTCTACAGCAAGTGTTCTTGAGTTTATACCCATCCTGCCGTCCTTGCTATGGCCATTTTGATGGATAACAGGCGTTTATTCTTCTGTTTATTGCTACCATGATGTCTGCTATGAAATCCCTACGCCTTCCGCTTAGCAGCTTGAGCTACTAAGGTTGTCAGCCTTTTTAGCTCAATATCTTCTTCATTTCACTCTGCTTATCAATGTATGAGAATTCGGAGCTGGTCACTGGCCCTGCCCCGCGCCAATACGAGGCTCTATCAGCGGAGAACAAGGGCAGCCATAGTGGAACGTTCAAGGCCCCATACTTTTATAATCCATTTGGTTCCAGTCAACCAGACATTATTGGGGTAGACGGAAGAGAGCAGGTCTCTTGCCTCCAGCACAATGCATTACTGGCGCTGAGCTACTAGCATATAAAATGGCCCGCCATTCTGGCACTATTCTCACGGGAGGCAGCCGCAACAGCACTGACAGCATTGCCTGGTTTCATATAAAGCCAAATGCACCCTACGCCCGCAGTCAAGCCCAGGAGTAAGCTTGCTTCCAGATATTGTTCAAGAGTCCTGCGCTGACAGCACTCTAGGGACTTGAAAATGCAGTTCCGCCTGTCCTACCACCCCCAATCATCTATGACAGAGTTGCGTTGGTCCCCTACGCCTCTGCACAATTCTTTTGCCAGAGAAATTTCTACGAAAGTTCGAAAATCCAGGAACGAATGCAGAAGAGCAGGATACCTTTTTGCGGAGCGCAGCGAGACAGAAGAACTGGTCATCAAAAGAGGAAAAATATCTTCCGCGCTCCTGATGCTCTCATCGCATTTCGGGCCCCTCGATCGTCCCAGGAGGAAAAAGCAACGCCAGTAGCCGGGCTAGAAGTCTGCTTCACTCAATCATTTGAAGATCTACGCCGCTGGGACGGAAAGTAGCTGCGCGGGAAACCGACGGTGAAACTCGTGCTGCTCGTGGAGCTTAAAGAAGAGCAACGGTACGTCAGACATACAAATGTGGCATAACTGGAGACGAGCCTGCGCCTGCTGCCTGCGCCCCGACGCCCTGCACCAGCCCTGCACACGTCCTTCGCCGACACCCAACAGCGCCCCCGACAGTCTCTTGTCAAACAATTCATGGAGGCTGCTCATCAGTTGCCCATGGAAGACCCTCATACCTTGAGCACAACCGGCGCTCTGATTCCTCTCTCCAGTGTAACAATGTCTTCCCGGGACGAGCGACGTGGCGGTTACGCAACCCTATCAAAAACGGGGAACAAATAATTAGTATGTCACGAATCATCAGATGTGAAGTACTATGATAGTTTCTAGCTTGAGTTTCCTACGTAGGAGTTTTACGGGGGCAAGCCTGTACCCAACCTACTATTTCAACTTCAAAGATCTGCCAAATCATGCTGACACAAGCGTGGTGGATAGAGTCAAAGAGGTGGATTGTGAGCAGATTGATGAGAAGACATGAAACGCATTCTGTTGATTCTTCAAGCTCACACCAGAGCAAAGCAAAGAATTGCTGAATGAAAGATCAAGCTCTCAGGCTGAGAATGAAGCATATTTTACTATCAGCTCTTTGCTGCATACTGAATGGCCACTTGAGAGCAATCATATGCTTGTGGAGGTATTCTTGCAGATGAGATGGAGTATGACAAGATAAAGTGAAAATAAATCACTGACTTGCAATGCGTTACTGATGATTTTGAATCTCCATGCAGACAACTGAGGCTTTTCTGATAGTGAATCTTAACTGAAAGATCAGAGATGTCTGACATGTGGTGAATAAATATTATCAAGACATCATGGAAGATGGCCTCCACCTGTCTGATGATTCTATGAACGCCAGAAAAGAATGTCTCTCTGAACCATTCACAATTGTCTGTCTGTGCTCAATAGAGAATTCAATTCATTCATTGAAGCTCAAGTATGGGCCAACCTTGATCATGACTCCTAATGCAGTGCTTCCCACTTGGGTAATGAATTTCCACAGCTGTTTCAACTGAATGGACAAAAGCCAGCCTAAGTATGAGTTGCTGATTGGCCACTCCACTGTGGGAGATTACAATGATGCTGAACTTGATGTGAAGAGACATGGAAAACACCTGAGCTGGAATGAATGGACTGACTGCAGAGAGAATGATCAAAAGTCCTGTGAAGATCTCATGATTGTTCTTACCACTTCCAAGAATCTGTGCCTCTTGCGGACAAAGACCAGCAATTCATCCTCAACTGGGACGATATTGGACTCGAATAGACGGAAGCGGAAAGGACACTGCATGCAAACGCTGCGAAGAAATCCTCAGTATGGCCAGAAGTGGTAGCACTTCCATATTGTGAAGATGTCGCCGGGTCTCGCGGACCAGACATGTGGGCAAGTTTCTTAAACTCTGGTACTGGCCTCTCGGCCCTTTTTTGCCTATCCACCTATGAGTTTGCCTTCTTGATGATGAAACTCAGGTTGCACCCTGTCTATGACAGGTGATTTCCTATTTCAATGTTGAGCCTGTTGTGGTTGCCGGTGATGAAGCAGCCAAAGCAATCAAATCAGAGCTTTGGAATGCCACCCTTCAGCCACGTCGAGGCAGCAACATACATGACCCCAGAGCTTGCTCTTCTCATCAATGAGGTTTACTACACAAGCATCTCATCAACACTCGCGCCAAAATGTCCTTTCAGCAAGCCCACAAAGTCTTGATGGAGACTGTGCTGCATTCTGCAGAAGAAGATGAAGAATGCTTGATCAGAGTGAGTTGGGATAATCGCCATGGATTGTGCGGAAAACACACTCCAGGCTTTCTCGAGTATGCAAAGTGTCCGGGTGAAGCGATTGAGAGGTGCTTCTTACCCTGATTCCTAAGCGCAGTGTCAATCAACGCGGTCTCAGCCAACAGCTTTACAACTCCAGAAGCCCTCAATCAACTCCTCCAGTGCCTCAACCGTTTCTTTTCCGATGATTACTGTGGTGCAATTGCGACGCGGTCCCTTCAGCTCGGCAAGATGGCTTCAAGTTCTCAATTCCCCTAGATAGATGGCTATACTGCAGATAGGGTTCCGATCAACCGTTCCTGAAGATCTAGTTAAGTTACGCCGCAGGGCCGAAAATTGAAAAGGAGGAGAAAAAGAAGGGATCTTATTGGCACTGAGAACGTTAAGCGGACACATTTTCAGGGCTCGATACCTAGCTAAAACTTGCGATCAAGCTGATCGTGGATATCATTAGTTAACTATTATTATTGACTGGAAGCCTTGAACAATCCCACCGGCCTGTTTTTGCCTTTTTTTTGGCCTTGATCTCTTCTCCTGTCTTTCGGTTCTCCTTTCATTATTTTCTGATCGCCTCCACGTGCCTCAGGCAGCTCTGATTCCATCGCCTCGTATCCCCGATATTTGTCATTCATCAACGAGGAGCTCGTCTGGGAGAACCGCAGCAGCGCTTCACACTTTGATATTTCTCTTGGCCTGCAAGGAAGAGAAGATGCTCAACTTCTCCATGATACTTAAAATAAAACTGCGATGAAGTCAAGCTTCCGTCAATCTTTCTCCACATCGTATTCTTTCGATTTTTGGAAAGGTTCAGCACCAGTGAAGCCCAATCATATGAAGCTCACATCTCACGTTCTTTCGTGAAGCTGCGAACTGTCAATGATGCCATTCCCTCTGAATCTCTGATGGGCAACGGATTTCCAAACTCGAGGGTTGGCATCTGTCAGGCGGGTTGATACGAACGGTCTTTTCTGTTTATCATCATGGATGACCGGACATTTCGTCGCAGAGTACGAGGAACCGGCGCCTGAAGCCCCTGCGAGGCTTTGCGATGGGCGGATTTTTGAATGAGATGGAGAATGAGGGAGTATCAATTGTTCCGTGCTTGGTTGAGGAGGGTATATAAAGAAGTCGATGGACGACATATCCGGTATTTCTTCGGCAGGAAACCAACCGCTCCAAACCTCTTTGAGCGGTGATAGTTAGCTATATTGAATTTCCGGGCTGTTGACTTGCCTGGTATCTATCTTGTCTTTCCGCTGCCTCCGTATCCTCCCTACCTCCCCTCGCCAAAGGGACCTACAAAAGAAAACTCCAACAAGATGTACTTCCTCAATCTCCTCTCCCTCCTCATCCTCGTCCCCCTCTCCTTCATCGGCCTCGCGGACGCAAAATGCACCAAATCAATCAACATCGTCAAAAAGAAGGACAGCTGGTGGAACCCCAACGACAAAGAAGTCCGCTGGCGGTACGGCGTCAAATTCTTCAGCAAGGAGAACTGCGACGGCAAATCCTTTTATTACAAAAAGGGCATGTGGAAGGAGGTCGACTGCGTTCCTATCAAGAAACCTGTGCGATCGCTCGTGCTGTACGGTCATCAGAAAACGAAGAATAACAACGACGAGTTTTGCGTGATTTCGCTCTTCGAGAACAAGAAGTGCCTTGGACGGACGGTGTATACGACATTTTCGTCGTATAAGAACAGGCAAGGGGGCTGGTATATCAATAAGAATCTGTCGAAGCCGGTTCGGGCCTATAGTGTCAAATGTGTGCCATTTAAGGATGCATATCTCTTTGATCCTGAGGTCTAGGGCAACGAGGCCTTCAACACCTGGTGGCTGAACGGCGATTTGTCGAAGTCTGGCATGGGTTGGCGGAATGGGGTGCACGAAGTTAGTGATTTCAGTGAGGGGAAGTGGTCAGCTTTGTTCGTGATGTACTATGAAATAGACGAGAAAAGTTCCTGACAAATAAAGCATGTTTGTCTGGTGCTTAAGTCTATAAATGTCTATTCTACCTATTAGCCCTCGGCCCATCGTGGTTACTCAGTGCTATAATTCGAGAAACACTCGAGCCTGATAATGCTCACCGATGCAGATAGGACGCAAAAGCGCAGACAGCCAATAATGCCTTCGATGCGGTAAGGAAGGTTTTCAAGTAACAAAAAAGCAAAGTGCGCGGCCTGACGAATGATCTGTCAAAGCCAGGAATCACTCTGATCGAGCACTCTTCGTCTTCTTGCTCCTGAGCTTCATCATCAAGAAGACAAACCCATAGGTGGACAGGCAGAAAAGGGCCGTGATGCCGGTCTATGCAACAGAGAGTCAGCAAGAGGGATATCTTAAATAAGAGGTGAAGAAGTAATATAGCTCACGTCTCTCCATGAATAGTACTTCTCCTTATAATTCAGTGCCTTGGCATATTCCGCTCCGCTCGCAAACGGGCAGTATTCACACATGTTGCTCGCCGCCTCATTGAGCACATACCCAGTACCGGACTTCAAGAAATTTCCCATATACTGCCCACATGTCTGGCCAGCCGGAACTGGGAACCGGACCACCTCATCGGGTTTACACTGGACTTTGGCATCCCATAACAGTTGACCCAGGAGTCCACCTATCAAATAGTTGAATGGGTCCAGCCAGTAGATCCAGTAGCGCCAGAAAGCTTGCATTTGGCTGTAAGGAACAACAACACCGGCAAAACCGATCATACCGGCGCCGATGATGACAGGGTTGAGGGTTGCGGCGAAATATTCGTTGGGAGAATAAGCTGCGATGGCTTGTCCAAGGCCCGTGTAAAGAAGCTCGTAGACTTTTGGCTGTCGTTAGTGTTTAATGATCGTAAAGACAGACGTGGGTACCTACGGATCATCTGAAGATAAACATGACCTGAAATGCTCGCTTGTACTGGAAAGCCCGCGGTGAAGTACCAGCATAGGAAGTACACAGTAGCACAGATGACTAAATAGGGTAGCTCAGACACGACCTGGGCTCCGATGAAGGCAACCCAGTGGTATACTTTGGACTAGTCATGAAAGTCAGCTTTCGGGTTCAGATTTAATACGGCCAGGGCCAGAAGTATACCTTTTTCTCACGTGTCTCAAAGATATCCCGGTTGTAGATAAAAAAGGGCTGCAGCTGGTTGATGCAACCAGGGGCAACGAAGATAAAGTTGAAGACAGCAAAAAGCCGTAGCTGTAAGTCAAAGCTACCATTCCCAATCTTCCAAAAAGTGAACCCGCTGAATAACGCTGCGATGATATGGAGGATTATTTTGTTCCAGATATATTCCTGAACGCCGTTAATATGGAGTAGAAACGGAGCCAAACTGATGGAATGCACTCACGGGCGACCTCCAAAGTTTTACCATCTGGCGTTCAAGAACCATCTTGAACTGGAACCAGTATGAAGTAGCATAATCCGCTTGATCTTCTTCGGGCTGTACTTCCGTAACTGCTTTTTCGTTCAGCTGTTCCAACTCAGCCAACCTTTGTTCACGCTCTGTGGACTTGAGCCAGATCTGGGTCCAGTCAACGGAAGAGCCAGCTTTACCCTGTACAACGTCGACAAGGTGCTCCGCTGGGTTGATATTCTCCTTGCAAGGAGCCCCGTTCTTGGCAAAATAATCAAGAACCGTAGCGGAATTTTTACCGGCTGCGTTGGTATTAGTTACATTCGAGTTTGGGATATAGGTCGTTGATCTTACTAGGTCCAAAATAAGTCGTCCTGCCCCCTTTCGCTAATAAGAGAAGGGAGTCGAAAGCTTCGAATAATGATGCCGATGGCTGGTGGATAGTGCACAACACAGCCTGCCCGCCATCCGCTAACCGTCTCATAAATCTGACAATATTATACGCTGATTGCCCATCCAATCCAGAAGTAGGCTCATCCATGAATAATAAGTTCGGTTTTGCAACAAGTTCGACTCCAAGGGTCACACGCTTCCGCTGTTCGATGCTCAAACCCTCTCCGGGAACTGCAGAAATCAATAGATATCCCAGTAATTAGGCGAATTAGAGACCTTACCTCCGATTAAGGCGTCAGAAATGTCATGAAGCTCAAGAAGGCTTATAATGTGGTCAACGTAAGCAAGCTTCTCTTTATGGGAAATAGTGGCAGGCTGGCGAAGCGTCGCAGAGAACACAAGGGCCTCCTTTACTGTAGCCGTGGCTTCGTGAACATCCATTTGCTCGCAGTAACCAGTCGTGCGTTGGAAACTAACGCCCTGAGGACGCCCGTCGACCAGGATAGATCCGTCTATCTCACCGTAGTCTTTTCGTTGGGCCAACACGTCAAGCAGGCTGAGTATAAAATTAGCATGGACAAAATTACAAGGCGGTTGGGGCACAAACGTAGTCTTCCCAGCACCCGAGGAGCCCATGAGCGCCACCAGGTTCCCTGGCTTAACGTATCCAAAGATACCATGTAATAGCTGTTGCTTCTGTCCGCCAGCTTGCACATAGTAATCTAGATCATTCCAAGCAAACGTCGACTGCTTGACTGATGCCGTTGATCCGGTACCGGAGCCTGCATAGATGTCATTGGGCTTCTCCTCGTCTTTGAGATGCGATTTAGCACCCCTGCGAAAGAGTAAAACCGACCCGGAGTCTGTGGCCTCGCGCATCTCGAAAAGGAGAGCCGTCATTGCCGTAAAGAATATCCAGAAACCAACGAGAACGCCGAAGCCCCTCCAAATATGACCTGTGGAATAACCGTATTGTTCCGCCACATAGGAAACACCGTCGATTATCCCTCCCTCGCTGCCGGGCACAGAGCAACCGCGATATGTATCATTCATATATCCGGGACCATTAGGAACATACTGCGGCGCTTCGCACTTTATCTTGAGTCCATCAAACTCATTCGCCATAACAGATTCAAAGGCATAGGAAGCTGGATTGAGATAGAATATCCAGCTGAACCAGACCTTCATCTTGGTGTAGGGAATCAGGTATCCTGTGTATTCGCAGTCAGCATTAACCTACAGCCAGTATGAACTGTGGGAGCGTACCGGCATAGATGGTATATACCATACAGCAAAACCCAGACATTTTCGACGCATCTCCAAATTTTCGGAACGCAGCCCCTATCATCCGAAAAAGCCCTACCAGGCTAAGCATGAACACCACCACAACGATCCAATGGGTGAAAAATTTCCCGGCATCAGCCTGAAAGCCGCACATCCAGTACAGTACCAGAGTAAAAACGGACACTTGGGCCAGGGCATCGGGGATGTCGATAATGGCCGTGGCAATGCAGTACGCCGTCGGAGAATAGAAGCCAAATCGTTTCTGTCGAGAAATGATTGGGCGCCCCATAAAGGACGCGGTGGTTTCTGCCATTGACTGCATCATGAAGTAAATAACAGGAAAGAAGAGAGCGCCTGGACGAAGAAATATAGAGTCACTCGCGGAAGACAGGTCGTAAAATAAACTCCCGCATACCAACGCTTGGATAATCGCGGAAGCGATTTTGATACCGAGAGACAGCTTGTCGCCCCAGAGGATTTGAAACTGCCTGGCATGAAAGTCAGAAAAGATGCACTCGACAGCGAAGCCACAAGTACATACCTAATGGTACAAGAAACCACTTGATGCCAAAAGCTCACAGTAAACGCTTTCGGCTGTGGTAATAAGCTGCTCTTTGGCTTCTCTCTTTCAACCATGCTTTGAAATTGTAGTGTCTCCTGAATCATTTCATCGGGCTGCCTCATAGCTTGCATGGCTTGTCTAAAAGCCGCGCTATCCTTGAACCGCTGTTCAAATTCTGTAGCACTATTGGGGACACTCCCCAGAGCTCTAGAGCTGACGACTCGCTCGGTGGGAACGGTCACTGATGTTAGAAAGTCAGCGACATTAGCGCCAGGAGGGCAGACGAATCCCATGTCTTCGAAATACTGTTTGGCGAACCGTCGAGGACCGTAGTATATGGATCGACCCTCAGAGAGCACTAAAACTTTATCAAAAAGATCGTAAAGCCCATTGCCAGCTTGGTAGAGAGTGGCGATAATGGTTTTCCCATTTTCATCTGCTTCAGAACGGAGGATACGACCGAATTCTAAAGCAGTACTAGAATCAAGCCCTCGAGTTGAGTTATCCCAACATTGAATAGGACTGTGTCCGGCCATCACTTCGGCAATAGAGACTCGCTTTCTTTCCCCACCCGACACGCCCCTTATAAACTCGTTTCCGACGAGGGTGTCAGCTGTGTGTAAAATGCCCAGTGATCCTAGGATGGAATCCCGATTTGTCCTAACGAAGCTCGAGGAGGAGGTACTCAAAGGTAACCCTCTGGGTACCTTGTTTTTCAGTTTGTTCCTGTTCCGCACGTTCCGATAGCCGCTCACGGGTTTCTGCGGCGCGCGCGTTTCGTCTAGCATCCCGCATCATAGCATTCAATCCGGCCTTGGTTCGCTCAAGCGAATCCTCGATCCACGTTATTGACCATCCAAACCGCCTTCCTTCAAAAGTTCTTGGGCTGTGTTCCCACCAGAATTCGTGGGCAGCCTTGATATTCCAGTGGTGCCGATGGTCTATATTCTCAAGTTGAACGTTCCATAGATGGTCAAGGAGTAAGAATTGCCGGTAAAGGTGGCGAAACTTGGGTGCCTGATCAGGGCTTAAATATTCGGGTAGTTCGTCGGGAAGAGGTATTTCCGGTATCTATCGTATTTAATATTGGAAGCAACAGCAGGGAAGTCATCATACCTCAAAACGTGGATCGCCATCGTCGTTTAAACGTACTTGATACATCGGTGGTGGCTGGCTGCCCATGGCAATCAATCGACGTAAAATCTATAGGTATCGGATGCGGTTGTAATGCGACAGATATAATGTTCAACCTTTATATACGGCTTGTATAGGAGACCCAGTCCTTCACCCACGCAACCGATTCCAGCCCAACTCGGGGGGAAATTAGGTAGTAAAGAGAGGGAGGAAGAAGGGCCCCGGCATCAGGGTGTCAATCCAAATCCGGCAGGTGCGAGGTTGCTGATACCTACCGGGGTGGACAGAATTGGTTCTTACGCACCCTTAAGCCTCCTACTTGCTAATTGTGTTGAGTAGTGCTTTTGGCCTTACATTAGCGAAGGGCCATCGGGAATCATGTCCACGGAGGTAAATAGGGGGCGTGGGAAGTGTAGCTGCGAATTGGTTCCAACGCGTGGTCGCTCATCGACCAAGCAGAAAATGTATGAATCGGGGCAATTCTTGAATGAGGAATCATAAAGGCACTTCAACCTCTTGTAAGACATCTTCGATGATACTGTCGGGGGTTGCATTGGCCAATGCAACTGCTGCGGCCTCCAAATCAGTGCCGTATAAGAGACTACGGTCATCCTCGGCTTGGCTGACGATGATGCGATGCCTGTATGCTTTTTTCACAGCAATGGCAACGAGGGAGGGAGGAACAAAAGATAAGCCTTGGAGAGGAGCAAGGCATCTATTCACCGCATAAGTCTCAGCACCTCGGGGCCTCGGCTCTGGTGGACTTACCTAACTAGTGAATTAACCTGGCGAGAAGCGTTTGCCGATATACCGCCGGCAACAGCACGGTTCAGCCTCAAAAAAACTATGATGTTCTGAATGTAGCATTTCACTTCGGCCGAGACATCCACTTTGGCGATCAAGTGTCTGAGTGTATCAATATCCTGTTTATCTCAGTTAATGCGAAGCACTTAAGCAGTTGGAGGTTGAGGGCGCGTCGGCCTACCTGGTTTCGGATCAAAGGCGATTGCTGTGTACTGATATCAGGGGGTGCGAGACTCTTGTTAGTTGAAGGATGATACTGTTGGTCTTCAAGGTTTTGAAACCCGTCTGATTCGGAGTGGAAGTGTGAAAGAAAAATGCATTCAATCTGGAATATGAGTAAGTCCACGGAGATTAGAGTGTGGGGAGGGCGTCGAGATTTACCAGATGTTTGTTCAGCAACGTCGACAACGTCCTTCCATCTGAAGCCAAGAGTGGCATGAAAAGAAAATCTCTGGGGGCATTCTGTAGACCACCACGGGTAAGTACATTCTTCGATCTTAGGAGCTAAAGATGGGTTTTGTCAGTACTTATCGCCATAGCATACTGCCAGGCTTACCTCTAGAGCTTGAATCTGAACATCATCCGAGGCCAGGTTGAAGTTTTTCGCTATGATGATATTCATAGTCTTCTCTCCATCAAGCTGATCTCGCTCAAGGCGCTGCTTCGATTTCTCCCCCTGAATGGGTCCATTCTTCCGGAGCCGGTTCTGGAAATATGCATGAGTTAGGATGTATGGCGATAGGTCACAATCAGCTTCCTTACCGACCCTAGAGCACCATCCAGTTCTGTAAAACCCGAGTGCCGCTTTTCGGATCTACCCCTATCCTGTGCGAGAACGGCGTTGTTGAAGTCATCCAAGGAGGTAGATGCCGAACAGTTGAGAACGACGTATGGCAACCCGAAAGTATTTTGCGATATCTAATCGCCATTAGCCAAGCTTAGTCTCAGAGCCATAGGTAAGGCTCGTAGATACCAGCCTGAGCTCATTTTCCAGGTCATCGATGAGGTTTGAATCTGTATCAATGATGCAGTGCTGTCTATCGACAATTGAAAGCAGAATCGCAACTTCGAGGTCGGTCAATTCTTCAAGTCTCTCAAATAAGACGGTATTATCCACCATTATATCCAAGAATCCGCGTGCGTCAAGCAAATGTAAGAGGTATCATATTAATCATATCACTCGAGTCGTGGTACGGATTCTTGCATTCCTCTCTCAGGGTCGTCTGTCAAGCATCCGAAACACGTGATTTTTTATTGCTGACTCAGCAACCGTGGATATCGCGCTTCAACCGCTCAGCCTGGAGACGACAACTTGAACCCTTGAGATTTTATGCGGCGTTGCTGTTTATGAATGGCCATTGTCTGTGAAACGAAATGATATAACGATATGCAATGAAGATTGAAAGCTTGTCCATAGACCTGCCCAATGGCCCCTCCAAACCCGCTTGCCGACTGGGAAAGAGTCGGAGACCAGCTGTATAGAAGGATTCGCATATACGATGCTGTCTTTGATGAAGATTTGGAGTTGGAAAATTATATTATTGCAGGTGCACCATATGGGGGCGCGATAGGTAACCAAAGCTTCAATTGTAGTCCGTCGTTCCGTGCAACTAATTTCCGCTGTAGCCCTCTACCGTGATGAAAGCAAAGTCCAGAGATATCGAGGTCCCCAGACAGCAAAGTCAAGCATCAGCATTTACTCCTACTCTGGGCGGCGCATCAGCCAAATTAATGTCAGCCGCTTGCTTCAAACTCAAACCAATTGCTATGCTAACTCTGGGTTAGTGGGACCATGGGTCTATTCGAGGACTCGGGTGGTCTGAAGATGAGAAGCTGCTCGTCGTGACCGAGGATGGCACTGTTCGCTGCTATCATGGATTAGATGGAGATTTCTCTCCATTTTCGCTTGGAAGTGTACGAAAGTCAACTTGCCTCTTATATGCGTCGGCTAACTTGTATCCAGGCAGCCGAAGAATACGGAGTTAAGGAATGCCGTTTCTGGCCGACCGGGTTCGTGGCTTTACTTTCTAATAATCAGTTTATATCGGTAACAAGATACGATGAGCCTCGACCAAAATTACTCGCATCTACCCCTGATTTGGAAGGGGAAATCCACTCATGGTCATTGATCCCTCCAAGCTATACGCTGTCTCGCTCCGTGGAAGTTCTGCTTGCAATCAATGAAACCGTGTATGTGGTAGACGCAACGGATGTTGAGGACCGCGGTCTGCAAAACGGGCCTTTCAAGCATATTAGTGTATCTCCTAATGGGCACTTCGTTGCCTTGTTTACAAGGGACGGCAGGCTCTGGGTTGTCAGCAGTGATTTCCAAAATAAGTTCAGCGAATACGATTCCGGAGCGAGGACGCCTCCAAAAGATGTGGCGTGGTGCGGGAACGACTCAGTAGTTCTTTCGTGGGAAGATGAGATACACAATGTCGGGCCGAACGGCGCAGCCTCCAAGTAAGCTTGCGCGCCCAACCTCCCTTGTCTATTGCTAATGCGGATTTCGAAGGTACTTTTACGACAGCTTCGTGCACGTCATTCCGGACCTCGATGGACTACGGATCCTGACGAATGAAGCATGTGAATTCTTACAAAAAGTTCCAGGTAATAACATATTCCACGCTTTCAATGCATTGGCTAAGTTGGGACAGATGTGACAGAAGAAGTATTCAGGCTCGGTTCAAGTTCACCAGCAGCTATCCTTCTAGACTCGGTGGAACAACTTGAGAAAAAGTCACCCGCGGCAGACGAAAATGTTCAGCAAATTCGTCCGCATCTAGTCGAAGCAGTCGATACGTGTGTGAGAGCAGCAGGCCATGAGTTTAATACGCATTGGCAGAAGCAACTGCTAAAGGCCGCCTCTTTCGGGAAGTCTATTCTCAATCTCTACAACAGCGATGAATTTGTAGAGATGTGTGAAAAGCTTCGGGTCCTCAACGCTGTCCGGGATTATCAGATTGGGTTGCCCATTTCGTATGAGCAATATCTGAGGCTTACACCGGACAAGTTGATTGACCGGTTGATTCATCGAAACGAATATATGTTAGCAATCCGAGTGTCCGAGTACCTCCGCCTACCAGCGGATAGGATTTATGTCCATTGGGCAAGCCAAAAAGTCAAAACATCCACGGAGGACGACGATACCATCTGCCATTTGGTGGTACAAAGACTTCAAGGGAGACAGGCCTCGTTCGAGGCTATCGCTCGCGCCGCCTACAATGAAGGCCGTACACGTCTGGCAACGCAGCTACTCAATTTTGAACCCCGCGCCGAAAAGCAGGTTCCCTTACTCTTAAATATGGAGGAAGACACTGTTGCTCTTGACAAGGCCATAGAAAGCGGCGACACAGATCTCATTTTCTTCATCTTGTTGCAGATGAAGCAGAAACTACCACTCGCGACATTTCTCAGGACATTAAACTCCCAGCCAATTGCGTCCGCTCTAGTTGAGGAATCGGCGAGAACCAATGATGTGGAACTTCTTAAAGACATTTACTACCAGGACGACCGGCCCGTCGACGGATCGAATCTACTCTTTAAGGAAGCCCTAAAGCAATCTGATTTTCAAGCAAAAACCGACAAAATACGTGTGGCAGCAAGATTGCTCTCCGATTCGAAGGATGCGAGCGTTCAGTCACACCTCAAATCGCTCAATGAAGCGGCACAGCTTCTCAAAATACAGGAGAATCTGGATCAGGATCTTGGTGATGACAGCACCAACTTTGTTGGATTGAGTGTCAACGAAACTATGTACAGATTGATTCGTTCTGGCTATGGAAAACGTGCCAGCAAAATTCAAAGCGAATTTAAGGTGCCTGAGAAGACATACTGGTGGCTGAGGTTGCGGGGATTGGTCGCAAAACGAGACTGGGGAGAAATCGAGGAAATGGGCAAAGCCAGAAAGTCGCCGATTGGATGGGAGGTAGGTTTTTGTTCTCTGCGTGTTCCCGGACGGCTGTTGACTTGATATTTCACAGCCATTCTATAACGAGATCCTCGGAGCGGGAAATACAAAGCTTGCCTCGACATTTATTCCCAAATGCACAGCTCTCTCAGTTTCGAAGAGAGCTGAAATGTGGGTCAACTGTGGAATGGTGGTTAAAGCCGGCGAGGAGGCCCTCAAAGCAAAGGATGTTAGCAGCCTTGAGTGGGTGAGAGCTCGCGCATCAGGGAATGCAGTGGCGGAAATTGACCGGATGATCAATCAACTCAAGCCCAAAAAGTAGGCCAGCGGTCTTGAGGATCTTATTTCACGGCGGACGGAACCAGGTGTAATTCTTCGTTTTGGCTTTAGGTGATTTCTCCGTCCAGCTCGAAATCAAATTTCTCATTCTGCGTCGGTTCCGCCCTGGGTAATACGGAGGCTGGTCCAGCGGCGACTGCTGGCTTTTCACGCTTTTCAACTCCCTCGCTAGTGTCCATGGAATCGACATCTTGATCGTTTAACGAAGCCTGTATCTTCCGGGCGCCTGAGATTTGTTTATTCATTTCCTCCCATGTCGCCTACGAAACCATAGGTTAATCGAAGCACGACCTCGATATCTCTTTCCGCAACAACGAGACTCACCCTTCGTGTTTGCACAATTTTGCCCCTTTGTTTACTCATGTTGACTTTCTTCTCGGTCTTGTCCATGACAATCTCAGCCCGCTCCAGTCCCTTCTCTTGTCGCAGGCGTTGGGAGCGGGTTAGCCGCTTTTTATTTTTCTTAGAAACACCCCCTCCATTCTGGATGCCAAGGACAGTTGGTATGCTAGCAACAGTCCGCTCAGCACGAGGTAGCGAAGTTATGGACTTATCGACCTCGAGAGACGGGGAGGCTTCTCGTCGTGCGGCGCGGGAACGGACCGATTGTGCTGGATCTGGTGGTTAGCGGTAGTTATTCCATAGCGAGGAAGAGGACATACATTTAGAAGCAGACTTCAACTTTGCTGTTTTCGCCATGATTATTATTATTGCCCCGCCCTGACACTTCGTTTGATTCCTCGTCTTTGCATCAAGAGCACAAAATAATTACGTTTGTGGAGATAATAATACGGCGGACCAGAGTGACCAGTTGCGCCGTGGTCATGCGTCATTTTATTGGCCCATCTCGTCGGATCTCCAAGTTGGCGGAATCTTTTCAGATTGTCGTCATGATGATGCCTGAACCGCAACGGAAACCGCTCGAGATGTTGAGATCAGACGGGAATCATACTTTGACCTCTTCATTAACGCCTTGATGCTGCTCAGAGCATCTTCACCGCACCACCCGTCTCCTATTAAACCATGAACGCTCCCCGTACTGGTCACACCTACCCTCTCCAACTGGGCGAACGCATCTATCATGAGCTCTTCGAGAAATGGGGCTCATACAGCTCATATGTGACATGCGGTGTTGTCCTTCTAATCTCCATATATTTTATTTTCAGCTCCCTCGCTCCGTTCTCCGCCACGCGGGCGATCTGGTGTCTCCTCGTTCTACTGACACCCTCACGAATCGTCTTTGCTTTGGATAAAGAAAGCCGCGATCAGCAAAGACAAGGCTCCTCTATACTGAAAAGAGGTAGCAAGGCAAAAAGCGAAGCGATGCAGAGGATTTTCGGCTTGGATGGCACTTCGATATTTTCCAGCGCGGCGAATTCAAGCCTGACAAATGCGCTATCACGGAAACGGGATGTTCTTCCCGCTGGTCTAGGAAATTGGGACAATTCTTGCTATCAGAATAGTATTATTCAAGGCCTAGCTTCCCTGCGATCGCTGGATTCTTTTCTCGAAAGCAACACCCGGATACTGGCATCTCCATCCACTAGCGCCTCCACCCATCTGGCTCTGAAGGAAATCATTGATCTACTAAACGATCCATCGCATGCAAGTCGACGTCTATGGCTACCGGCAGAGTTAAAGTCCATGTGCAGTTGGCAGCAACAGGATGCTCAAGAATACTACTCGAAACTCATTGATCAGCTTGATAAGGAAGTTCGTCGTGGTACTAGAGGAATGACAACTGATATCGGATTCAAGTTAGTTAGACCGCGATCCAGCCAGTCAAAAGAGGAGGAAAAGGAGGAAATGCAAGACAGCGAGGTTCCAAGGAATCTGGGAGTCGTCGACCACACCGGGCCATTTCAAAACCCTCTTGAAGGGATGCTTGCGCAAAGAGTGGGGTGCATGCAGTGTGGATATGTCGAAGGGCTGTCTCTTACCCCCTTTAACTGTCTCACTGTATCGCTCGGCAAGAACCATCTCTATGACGTGAGAGACTGCCTCGATGAGTACACAACGCTTGAGCCTATCGAAGGGGTGGAGTGCTCAAAATGTACGCTGCTGCGCAGCGAAGCTCAGTTGCAGCGCTTGATAAAACAGGCGGACAAAAATGCTGCCCAGGCTGCGGCTGATCCGGAGATCAAAGAATCTTTCAAAGACAGTGCTCTATCTCGATTAAAAGCGATTCAAAGAGCTCTCGAAGACGAAGATTTTTCTGAAAAGACACTCTCTCAAGAGTGCCATATATCTCCCAAGAACAGAGTCGCTGCCACGAAATCGAGACAAGCAGTTATCGGGCGAGCACCACAGTCATTGATCATTCATATCAACCGGAGTGTTTTTGACGAGATGACTGGCATGCTTAAGAAAAACTACGCCACTGTGAGCTTCCCGGCCATCCTAGACTTGGATGAGTGGTGTCTTGGTACAAAACCCGTACACACTGCGGGCGACATCGTTGAGCACTGGGGGATTAACCCGGCTGAGTCAATGCTAGCCAGCCCAGGGTCAAGCATCGAGGCACTTGATAGAAGATACGAGCTCCGTGCCGTTATTACCCACTATGGTCGTCATGAAAACGGGCATTATATTTGTTATCGAAAGTATCCCGCGGACGTGTTCCCCCCAACGATGCGTGAGGAGGCGTTAGATGATGAACTAAGGAAAGAGAAAACGGAACACTGGTTCAGGCTCAGCGATGATGATGTTGGCCTGGTCTCTGAGAGCCATGTTCTCGCGCAGGGAGGCGTGTTCATGCTTTTTTATGAGCGTGTTGACTCACCTTCGGCTACGGACGATCATAACGATCCTTTGGCAGCTGAGAGCGTTGGCCTCAGTT
Organism: Malbranchea zuffiana; assembly: GCA_039700045.1. NCBI lineage: Eukaryota > Fungi > Ascomycota > Eurotiomycetes > Onygenales > Malbrancheaceae > Malbranchea > Malbranchea zuffiana. Next base: position 1,626,266 of record JARUPO010000002.1, read on the forward strand.
TGACCGAGAAGAACGAAAGCGCTAGTCATGAAGCAACTGACAAACAAGTTGCTTCATCACGTTCTCAGGAAGATGATGGGTCTGTCCCCTCGCTTATCTCAGACTCTTCCGACAGCTCCTCATTGAGATCATCGTGCGAAGATACGCCGCTACCAGCGGAAGGCCCTCAACCGTCTCCTGCCATCAGGGCGTCCAGTTTTACGAGTGAAGTTGACGACGACGAACAGCATGGCAAAATTCCTCTATCGCCGGTCGGCAGCCCTGTAATTGCGGCACAATAGTTGACAGCCGGGGAGAAATCTTGGCGGCCGACGTTGATATGTTTCTTATTACTATTACGATACCCATGGGACCTCATGATAACCCGGCGTTGATTGGTGTTTCGATAGTTGAGATTGATACGATTAGAGGGAATCTTCGGGTCTGTTTCATGCGCGGCGGTTGGTATACATTCATGGCCTTCGATTTGTGCACTACAGCTGCTGGTAATGTCGATGCTGGATAGATCTTGTAACAAGACGTTGATTGTTTTTAAACAATAAACTTGCTTATGTTTTATCAGGATTCTTACTTCTTTAAATATATACTGTTCCCTACACTAATCGCCAGGCGCCATCGCTTAGCTAAATAACCGTTGCCAGACTCCAGTACCCAAGCCATCCGCCAACACAAAGAAATCCCAAGGTAAATCCGATCAAAACATGCCAGCCCTCCTCATAACATCTTTAAACTCGTCAAGGCTCACCCCTTTTCCCACTCCGCCCCCACCATTCGCCTCAGATATCATATCCCTCAGCAACTGCTCCGTCACCTCTCCGCTCTCATCCATCTTCAGATCCCTCGCCACCCTCTTCAAATGCGTCAATCCTATCGGTCCAGCTGCCCCGCGCGTGAAGAGCCGATATGCATGCTCGACTTCAACGGATATAGCATCTTCGGTGCGGGAGTGGAGTTTTAGGGCGCAGACGGAGAGAAAGGGGGCGTAGGGGACGTAGCCTGTGTCGGAGGGGTCGATCGACGAGAGGATTGAGGATAGTTCGGTGGGGGAGGAGGGTTTCAGACCGAGGGCTCTGTGGATGTGATGTTAGCTTCCGTTCCGGTTTGATTTGCCTTACTTGATGTGTCTGTATGATATATGAAGGTATTTGCTGCGACGTAGGAATTGGGCGGGGTGGACATGTACGTACATGAGCGCTCGTCTCACATCAGCCGTCCTTAGGAGGCCTTCTTTCTCTCCCGCGTATTCATCACGTACGTCCTCATCTTCGATATCTGCTAAATCCACAGCAAATAGATGGAATGCCTCCTTGATATCTGCTTCTTCTTCCGCGGTGAGGTCATTCTCCTTCGCTAGCTTGGAGAGTCGGGCTTTCTTCCGTTCCTTCGGTGGAGCGGGGTTCGATGCGGTGCTACGGCGTTTGGGAGGCTGGATAAGTGGTTACAGCGTTAGCAAAAGCATCAATCTTTCAACCAGTGGAAAGACTTACCATTGCTCTGAGAACAATTTCGTTGACCTCTTCAAGCAGTCTTTCCGTGACTTGTCTGAACCTCGGAACGTTGCTGACTAATTACAGGCGCACGGACCTGCAGTGAACCCTTCCCAATCTGGACTAGCGTCAGCCACAGCTGTGTCCACCAACTCCACCGCCCTGCAGTACACTAATCCCAATAATGCTAAACATAAACAAATGCAACAACCACTTACTACCGCCCGCTGGATGTACTGCAATCTTCTATCGCGACGACGAGGCGTGTTTTTCCAGTGTTTTACTCTACTGGAACGCGCACGAGGCATGCCACTGGACTCCAAGTTCTATGAGCTGACGACTCAACGGTTTTCGATCCCAAACCCACTTGAAGACGACCCCGCCATCGCTCGTGCGAGCAATTCAACGAAAATGTCCGTTGCGTCGACGGCACCGACGAGATCGAGGGCCTTTAGCTCTGTGGTAATGGCCGCTCCTGAGCCTTCAGGCCCTAATACCGGTGGAAACGTTCGTGTAGTGGTGAGAGTGCGGTGCTTTCTGCCCAGAGGTTAGTTCAAAGAACGAAAGTGCTGTCCGTGAGTTTCCTTTCTGACAGATGGCCGAATAGAGATTGCAAAGGGAACGCGATGTCTCGTTCAGATGAACCCGGCTACCGGAAGCACAACGCTACTCTCACCGTCGCAACCTGTACAAGATTATCAGGGCTTCCAGGGTCGTGGGAAATCCGTCGAGGACAAGGTGTTTACATTCGACAACTCATTTTGGTCTCATGATGCGCGGGATCCGCATTATGCAATGCAGGAGGATGTGTACAATTGTTTAGGAGAGGAGTTTTTGGATCACAACTTTGACGGGTATAACACGTGCATATTCGCCTATGGTCAGACTGGGTCTGGAAAGAGTTACACAATGATGGGCACGCCGGAGGAACCTGGTTTAATTCCCAGAACCTGTGAGGATTTGTTCCAGCGGATTGAAAGCTCGGAAGCGCCCGATGTGTCCTACCACGTGCATGTTTCCTACTTTGAGGTTTATAACGAGCATGTACGCGACCTCCTCGTGCCTCGAACCGATCCACCATATTATCTCAAAATCCGGGAATCGCCTACCGACGGACCATATGTTAAAGATCTGACGGAAGTACCTGTACGAAGCTTTACTGAGCTCATGCGATATATGAGAAAAGGAGACGCGTCAAGGACAACCGCGAGCACGAAAATGAACGATACCAGTTCACGCTCCCACGCAGTTTTCACAATTAGGTTGAAACAAATCCACCATGATCTGTCGACAGATGAGACCACAGAGCGAACTGCACGAATTCGCTTGGTAGACCTTGCCGGTTCGGAGCGAGCAAAGTCCACGGAAGCCACTGGCCAACGACTACGCGAGGGCTCAAATATCAACAAATCATTGACCACGTTGGGTCGGGTCATAGCAGCGCTGGCAGATAATAAGCCCAAGCGGCAACGCAAAAACAAAGACGTTGTCCCGTACCGAGACTCTATTTTGACATGGCTTTTAAAGGATAGCTTGGGGGGAAACTCAAAGACTGCAATGGTTGCTTGCATTGCACCATCAGATTACGAAGAAACGCTTTCGACCCTCCGCTATGCAAACCAAGCGAAACGCATCCGCACTCGTGCAGTTGTCAATCAGGATCATGTTTCCGCTGCCGAGAGAGACGCGCAGATTGCTGAAATGGCTGAAACAATTCGCGAACTCCAGCTCAATCTCAGCCAACAGGCCATCAACAAACGCGAGAGTGAGACCCAGAGTGCGAAAATGGAGGAGTATCAAAGCCAAGTCAGCAAGATGCAACGGCTGATGGAAGAGACGAAAATGGTCAGCGAAAATAAGATTCGCCAGCTGCAGACTGAAAACGAAGCGCTACGACTTCATTTGAAACTCGCATTGGAGAGTCTGAAAAACCCCATACGGCCCGTCGAGGTGGCGAAGCGGCGCACTCCTCGTATCAGCAGCCTAAGTTCTATCGCAAATACTGAAAAATCAGAGGACACTGCACGCTCAGTTTCGTCGTCGGTGCTCGAGAAGGAGAATAATCTGCCACAAGAACGGGAACAGCCCGACTTTATATGGGAAGATGCATCTACCACCGCTTCCGTGACAACAACTGCGCCCACAAGCGTGAGCCGATTCGAGACGGAAGCCATTGAAGTCCAGGCCGAGATGGAAGATTTGCTCTCAGACCTCAATGTATTCCGCAGGAAGCTGGCGGATGATTGTCAGAGATTTGGTGTCAAGAGAAGACTTGGATTAGAGTCAACGACTTCTACCCAGCGGAAGAAGGAGCGTAAAGTTCTTGGGGAAACCATTATTAATTAACTAATTGGCGATTGACTTTTCTTTTTGATATCGTTCTCATTGGGGCTTTTTAAAGGGAGGGTTTGGTATGGCTGGTCGGCAACGTTGTATGGCTTAACATGGGTGTAACGGGTTTAATTGAATGTGCTTTCTGCTTGAAAGGATTGATATTCCCAGGGAAGAGTTTCAGGGCGCCTTTGGGCTAGAAAAATCAGAAACATATAAATAGTTCTGACGAGTCTCTCCCTTTGTACTCGGTGCTTTCAAGTCATCAAGCCGGTGTGACGCTTCAGGGTATCCTGATATAGCCCGATCGCATTTAGAGCAATGCCAAAAGCGGGAAAACACCCCTAAATTTAATTCGAGGCTTGTTCAGGCGTCCTTTGTTTGAATGAGTTGCCCCAGTGATCTCCAGCCGTCGATATAAGCCCACATTCTTTCTCGACACCTCTCAAGGCACCAACAGTCTCGTCTCGTCCCTCTTACAACTCCCTGCGTTTCTTTTGAATATTTAACCATATTTTATATATATGAAGCCTGTCTATGATTAACTGCCAGCAGAGCGCACAATGGACTTTTCAGGCAAAGGAAAACCCGAGTTTCTGAAAGAATTGCACCAGGATCTCGCAAATAAATATCGACATCACGGTGCCAAAATTGAGCAGCTATGGCGTTCTTTTAATAAAAAGAAACGAGAGGAAGCCCTGAGAGCTGGCGCTGCGGATGGAGCAGTTTTAAAGGATGCCAAAGATCGAACTATGGGCGACGCCTACAAAATCGTGCCGGAGTGGAATTTGCGAGATATCACGGATCCAGAATCCGATTACCTTTTGGACCATTTGAAGCATCGTGCTACGAAGACTCTCTGGCACCAATACTGCGAAGGAGTGAATGGTTGCCCTGGCGATCATGGCTTTATCCTGGCGAGTATGCGCGACAATAACCTTCGCAACGCCAACCCCTTTCCGCGATGTTTCAGCATGTTTCTCGATGACGAAAAGTACGGAGAGTCCTACCAGGTCTCAAGTCGGGCGATATATGAACAGACGATGGTTGGATTAGCACCTTCTGTGCGTGCTGGACTCTGTGTTCTCAATCGACGGGTGAATTGATCCTCGAAAGACAAACTTGTCTGTTGATGGCTCTCAATGTGCTTGTCGGTGATATTTTGGGGATTGCCCCGACGGCTACGAATGCAAAGGCGTCAGCGAAAAGGCGCGGGAAAGCCGCGCGGGTATCTCCTCCAACGCCAGTAGTTGATCCTGGCCCAAGCAAGCTCTCCTTACGGGGGTTGATATCCAATGCTGTGGATCGGAAGATTTCACTGGAAGATTACCTCAATCTATGCTGCACCGACCCCTTTTTTCTTGAAAAGGCAGTCAATCTATGGTTCTTCACCAAACCTGAGCTTGTTCAAGACGAGAAGGGTCGGTTCCTGCCTCTCATTACTGATAAGTATATCAGTATCGCGATCTTCGAATTAATCAACAATGCCGTTTCCGGAGCCGCTATATGGAACTATCTCCACCGCCTTCTTCAAGAACTCGGCCAGGAGTCGAATAACCGGGGCTACAAGGCAAGCATACTCAAAGAGATCTCTAATGTCTGTGAGTGGGAGTTCAACCGCGTACGGAACATCTTCAAACGATATGTGCAAATTCATTCGGGAGCCAAGTGCTTCAAACGCATCTCAAATGTGTACGACAATGGCATTGCCCGGGTTGTTTTGAAAATCCAGCCGGATTCTCTGACAAGAAATGACCTCCAGCTCCAGTATATGCTCCGTCTCTGTCAACCTGAAACAGACGTCGCTAAAGCAACTACCTGGATCAAGGAGCTAGATGGACTTCACCGAACCCATCCCCACCAGAGAGACGAAATGCAAGAGGGTGAATGGGATGCTTTCAGTGAACTTGCTGTGACTGTCGACTTTATCCAGTCTCTGTCAACATCGTTTAAGCTGCCTCCGGCGAACCGGAAAGCCAAACAATCATACGTCGCCCGACTGAAAGATCTCGGCTCGGAGCTCGATTCTCTCAAGACGGATATCGACCTGTCGCAATTTGCGGCCCCTCTTGAGAATCTCGTAGAACCAGGCATGGCGGAGGGGGCCTTGAAGACTCTCGACCAGTATATAGTTGAAAAGGCGGGCACCGAAATCGGATTTCTGTACCAAGATATTCACGAAGAGAGTTTGTCGGCTTTACGAGCCCAACAACAAAAGACGAAGACTGCACAGAGTGCAGCGACTGCGACCGCGGGAAATAACAGCCAAGCGGAACGAGTTCAGGAGCGGAGACAAAAGTACAAGACGCGCGCAGCGAACTCATCCGCGTACAATATATCTCCAACCACGCCGTCTCCCAACGAATCACAGACAACGAACTCACCACCAGCCATGAAAGTGGAAGAGGATACCTTCGAGGTCTTTTCAACAATATTCTCAAGCACAAAATCACAGGGATCCGTCAGCTGGAAATCATTCAGAGCAGCCATGAAAGATTTGAAGTTCACTGTCGAACCAAGATCGGGATCTGTATTTACGTTCTCCCCTGCTGAAAATTTCGGAACGCGGAAACCACTCACTGTGCATCGGCCGCGCCGCTCACAAATCGAATGGTATATGATTGTATATTTCGCGAATCGCCTGAAGAGCCTGTATGGTTGGGGAGAGGGATTCTTCGAGCGAAAATGAAGGAAGATTGATATGATTATCCCCATAACAAATACGAAGGAACTGAAAGATATTGATTGGCGACGTGGCCAAAAGCCGTGTATTCTAGTAGACGGTAATACAACCCAAATCACCAACCATCAAACCCGTCATCACAAACCCTTGGCAAGCAGCTCCTCTCCAATCTCCTTCAAGAGCTTTTCCCCAGCAAAAGCTTCGATCTTCTTCTTATCCAAAACCACATCCTTTGCATCCATCGCCCTACACAAATCCAACACCTCGCCATCAATGGGTGCACAATAAAGCAACAGTCCCAAAGATAACAGTAGACCGCGTAAAGTATCCAGGCTCTCTCGTTCATTCTTGATGGCTTCCAGAAGCGAAGCTGTGAGTTCGACCTGTGATGCTTCCGAGAGTTTCTCGGGTTGATCCTGGATTCGGGCGTTGTGGGCTAGTGCGCTCAGGTTGTAGATGAAGGAAGACGCCGCGACGCGCAGGTTTGGATGGGAGGAGAGTAGAGCGTTGGTTATGAAAGGGAGAACTGTTGGGAGGAGAGTCTCATGGCTGATGAGGGTTGGAGGGTAGAGAGGGGTGGTGAAAAGGTTTGTGAGGAGCTGCGCTGTGACGAGTTGGCGTGGGTACGGGAGTTCCTGGATTGTTGATGGGAGGAGGGTGAGGAGAGTTTGCTGGGATTTTTCCTCCGCGAAGAAGCCGCTTATGCGGGGATCGGAGAAGGATACGCGGAGAAGATCAATGATTGCAAAGTGAGTTTCCGGAGGGAGGGAGGGAAAGGTGGTGTAGAAGTAGTTGGCGAGAGAGGATAGGTTGGGGATATGTGGCGGGTTTGCCGAATTCGATTTGTTGTCCGCTTTTATGAACGCGATTAGTTCTTGGAGAGCGCGGTCGTTGGCCGCTGGTCCGATTTTTTGAACTAGTTTATCCAGTGGCGGAGTTGCTTTGTAGGATATATACGATTCGATAAGCCGTTGGAGACTCGGGAGCTTCAATTTGCTGTGAGGGTGAGGCGGCCAGGCCATTTGAACCAACATCCGAACGGTTGCTCGTAGCCTACCCTCGTCAGCGCCGCTCCATTCATCATCTTTCTCGCCTTTCAGAAAGGTCATGAACGTCGGCGTAGCACGAACGCCATACTTTGATGAAACGTCGTAGGCATGGCTAATGTCAACCTTGATAAGAGTGGCTTTTCCACCTGCTTCTTCGGCGAGTTGATCGTAAGCCGGATACACAATCTTGCATGGCGGGCAGGTTGACGAGGTGAAAAATATCACTGCGCATGAATTCCGGGCAGCGGATAACAGATCTTCAACTTCCTTGAGAGTCCGGACGTTATGAACACGGGTTATAGGAGTAACTTGCGCTGGAGGAGCGATTGGCTGCGGTTGGGCTCCAGGCCCCATTGCGGCACCCCGTAGCATGTTATTAATATAAGGCTTCATCATCTGCCCAAATGGGGTATTCAAGAAAGTTTCAGGTAGGTTCCTGATATGATCCGGGATTCCTTTACCAACCAGGAAGGTTGCGAGGTCATGCGTAAAGTTGTTGCAGTTTTTCAAAAACAGGTCGTAAGACTGCAAAACGAACATTTAGCCCAGAAGCTCAAATGATTTAAAAGGAATGGAGAATGCCCATACATCTTCCGTATATGTTTGGGCTAGGGAATCCATATACTCAACAATCACTTCCATTGGGAGCTCAGATGTCCCAAGCGGCAGTGTCTCCACAGGTTGGCCATGATGAGTTGTCCCTGGAGCGGCTTGTTGGATTCCCCTGCCAAAGAAATATTCCATCCCCCCAAACACAAGGGATGTGTGATATATGGCGTCTATTTGAGTGCCAATAAGCTGGAGAGAAAGCTGGGTCAGGACATGCCAGGTCAGCGAATGGTGTATCACATGTATTCAAGGATTTTTCATACAGTTCGAGCAAGCCCCTATAATTGTGTCACTAAGATGAGAGGCTTCATCATGCTCGTGGGTGTCCTACCTTTGAGAGATCATATACATATAAAACCACTTCCATGGTGACTGGTGAGACGAGTAGTTATCCGCGCTTGAAATAATAAGCAGTCATGCAGTGCTATACGCAAGTTTTATGATAGAGGTAATTAATTAACTGGCCGGTAAAGAGGGGAGAGACCTTGGATAAATATCTCTTGTCTCCTCATCCTCGAGATGGTCATACAATGAAGAGATGGCCAGGCTGCCGGGTGACGTCGAGCTGGCGGGCTGCTTTAAGAATGCTTACTAACTAACTTAATCAGCTCTCGGTTATCCGCTTCTCCAGCTCTTTGACCCCGTTTATTCCTTTCATCCACTTTATTATTTCTTCAGAACCATTGAGAATCACATGCATTTTCTTTATTATTTCATGTGAATATTCGCACCACTGGCATGGAATGCTGTCTGGAAGCTGAATAACTATATCATAAGTCCAGTCACTATTAACAGCTAGGAGGCATTGAATCTTGAGAACCAGCAGGCTTGAATGCAATTTATATTCTATTTGCTGTCAAACTTCAGAGCTGGCTCCAAGCTACCTGTTACTTCTTTTTCACTGCCCCAGTTCAATCCTAGCAGTTAGTCTCCCCATCACTATTCATGTCTCATAACCAATGGTGCCTCCAATTGCTAGTTGTCTTCATCACTGTCATCACTCTCTTCATCCCTGTCTTCACTGTCTTCATCACTGTCTTCATCACTGTCTTCATCACTGTCATCTGAATCCAGGTCATCTTGGAACCACTCTTCCAATTCCTCGTCCCACTCGCCCGTGCACGAAAGGTAGTTGCAAGTCTGCTTGCGAATTTCTTCAAACTCATATGTGAATGAGAATTCCATGTTCTCCGACGATGTATGATGCCTCATATTGAAGAGACATTCGTCAAAATCATCCGAGGCCTTAATCACCACCCACATCCGGTTCCTGTGGTTGCGGATTGCATCCCAGATGAGCTTCCATTCGCTGAATCTCCGGGAGTTCATCGCTGTACAGCACATCTCTAGATACCGCAGATTCTCGGCCTGGCTGATGATCGAGGCGAAATTCTTCGGGTGGAGGAACAAGGGCCCTATTTCAAGATGCTCAAGTTTGGGCAGTGCCACCACTTGATCATCCAAAGGCCACTCAAGAGAAATATAAGCGTTCATTTTCAACGTCTTCAGAGTGCTTTGGCATTTCGTGAGAAAAGATGTCAGTGCTGTGCCGTAAGGCCTTGTCTCCTTGACTGGACCACGAGGACTGTAAACACTTTCGACCTTTTCTCCGATAGCCAGTTGTTCCAGATTGCCAAGGGTGACATTGTCCCAGTCGGGTTGATTCACCCAGTCGAAGGTCCCGCGAAAGATGCATTGCACCGAGAGATTGCGAAGGTCACTACCTGCAGCACTCAAGCTTTTGACCGCAGCAATAAACAGCGTATCTCCTATAGGCGGAGCTAGTCGCCAGCATCCCTCATTCACACGGTCGATATCTCTGGGTTTCGTGTAAATTCCAATAACATATCTTCGCTCCGCGGGGGAGAAGTTCCCAGGCTCCGTCCACCAATCAACGTCGAAATTAGTGGCGTTGGGAAAGTGTTTCAACACAGATGTCCATGTCTTCTCGATATGGCCGCTGTCAAATAACGTCCGAACCTCATTCGCACGGCACATGTATTCCTTAAATCCCGGTTCAAGCTGTGTTTCATCCTAAAAGTCGGCGTTAGCTACCCATCTCGAGAGACGGTACTACTAATGCAAAAAATAGCCCTCCCACTTACCTTACAAGTCGGTCGACATGCATTACAGCATACCTTATTATTATCAATCACACTCGCTTTAAAAGCCTCAAACGTAGTCATCCAATTGTAATGGCCCGGTTTAAAAACAACAGATTTCACAAACGGCCCAATTCCCGAAAGATCAATGCTTTCTAATAATTTGACATCCGCTGAACTCGCCGTAAGTCGAATACGGCCAAATAAGATTCTTTTAATACGAGCCAGATGTGCGAACTGGGGACATGACAGCCTCAGCGTGTTCAGCACTTGGAGTAGCTCTTTTCTGCTAGCGATATATTAATGAGAGTGCAGATGGAACGGTAGTGAAATGGCGTTTACGATATACCAGGCTTACCTACGATGTTCACCCTGAAGATTCTCCGCGAGGGCTTCAACAATCAGCGTCAGAATTTCTTCAGGGATCCGATAGAAGGCTTGCTTCCGCTCCATGTCCGCAACGGCAAGTAGACTCGAGCAGCGAGAAAACGTCAGTTGATAAGTTTTTATCGAGAGCGCATAGTATTTCCTATTTAAAGTCCTGACACCCCGTCACTTGAAATGATGAGTGGCTGCTTTAAATCTCAATGCGGTGTTGGCAAAATCGGGGAGCTGTGTAGAAATCTGCTTTTTTCCACTGTACACAACAAGGAGGTCCGTCGTTCGCTTTATATCATCAAGCATAAATATAATTCTAGATCGAAGGATCTCAGGCTTAGGATAGGGTCGCAAATAATGTATGACGGCGGTTGTGAGCATAAACACACCGCTGTCATCAACATAATATAGACTTTAGAAAGCGACCCTGCTGGCAGCTACCTCGCTGCTCGAGGGGATCTCTCAGCAGCAGAGCAGGAGAACAGGCAATGGGGGAAAGAATGCGTTTGCTCTGTAAGTTTCTCACTCTCCGACTCACGCGACATATTTTTCCCAGAAAAATCTCTGGCAGATGCAATTTTTATCCATGCGCAGAGTAGCCACAGAGCGAAGAAACGTTGAAGACAGATCGAGATGAACAGAAGCAATTGAAGCTGCTGAAGTCGAGGATGATGCCAAGACGCGGGCTGCTGACTAACTAACTTGAGAATTCAAGCTTTCTGGTGGTCCGAGCTCCCAGCGCGAGGTGAGTCAGCCGCGGGACATGATTCTGATGACGGCGACCAAAGCGAGAGGCTCAGGTACAATTGGCATTGACAGTCGAAGGAGACAGTGATAGCTGCAGCCAGAGCCATGTCGGACTCACAAAATGCCACAGAACAGCCAGCCGCCACCCCCGCTGCCAAAGCACCCAAACCTGACCCCGCCGCTTCAGATTCAAAAAAAGCTCCTGCGACGGGCACCGACAAAGGCGAATCCAAGCCTGCGCAAGAGACTGGTGGCCAGGCCGGGGATACTCAAAAGCTGTCAAATGCGGAATTGAAGAAGAGAGCGAAAGCTGAAAAGGCTGCCAGACGCGCGAAGGCCAAGGAGGATCGCGAACAGCCGGCACCAGGCCCGCAGGAAACCCAACATATTGCGGGATCGAAAAAGGGAGGCGGGGGCAAGCAAGATGCGAAACAATCACAGAAGAAGGGGGACAATTCGAAGGCTCAGAAACAGACGTACCAACGTCGAGGATCTGTTCATGTCTCCGTAGAATCGAAAAAGAAGAAGAAGGCTGAGGAGGAGAATATCGTTGCTGTGTTTGGGCATCTGCCATCGCACTCGCGGAGGGCAGGAATTTCAGGAGTTGGAAAGGAGATTCATCCCGCTGTTGTGGCGCTGGGAATGCAGCTCAGGGACTATGTAATCTGTGGAAGCAGTGCCCGAGGCGTTGCGACTCTACTGGCCTTGAGACGGGTATGTCGTTTGTCCATGAATGATTTTCAGCCGTGCTAATACTGCCAATCAACAGGTCGTCGAAGCCTATATTACCCCAATTGGAACCTCTCTCGCTCGTCACCTAACCACCTATCTTTCCCACCAAATCAACTACCTTACGACATGCCGGCCGCTTTCCATCAGTCAAGGAAACGCCATTCGCGCATTGAAACTCGAAGTTACTACCATCGATCCTGGCGCATCTGAAGAAGATGCCAAAGAACAAATCTACGACTTTATCGATAACTATATTCGTGAAAAATACACGGTTGCCTCGCAGGTCATAGCGAATAGTGCCGCACAAAAAATCAAGGACGGGGACGTTATTCTCTGCTACTGCAGCAGTAGTGTCGTTCAAAAATCCCTGCTTACGGCGCACCGGCAAGGGAAGAAATTCCGTGTTTCGATTATCGATACCAGACCGCTCTTCGAGGGCAGGACTCTTGCACGCACATTGTCCCAAGCCGGCCTTCAAGTCCAATATTCGCTGATAAACGGGATCCCGCACGCTATCAAAGACGCTACAAAGGTGCTCCTCGGCGCTCATGCTATGACCAGCAACGGTTGTCTGTTCTCAAGAGTGGGCACGGCGCTGGTCGCCATGTCCGCAAAAGAGAGAGCCGGCGGTATTAACCTGCCAGTGATCGTCTGTTGCGAAACGGCCAAGTTTACAGATCGAGTCGCCCTTGACAGTATCGTTGTCAACGAAGTTGCCGATGCAGATGAGTTAGTTACTGGCGAACCATCGGAACAAGTCACAAACCTTCCCCAAGCCGCCGTAAAGGAGGCTGTCACGACAACAAAGAAGGGTCAACAAGACACGGCCAATGTCAATTCCCAGACAGAAAATCAAAACGACCCCCTTCAGAATTGGCGAGAAATGGATAATCTTCAGTTGCTAAATATCATGCACGACGTTACCCCGGCGCAATATATTGATATGGTCATTACCGAGATGGGAAGTTTACCCCCTAGTGCAGTGCCGATTGTGCATCGAATGAGTACCGAGTCTGAGGGTAAGTAGTAATGCTATCCCTAACCGGCCTCTACTCAGCCTGCTAAAAATTCTTTAGACAAAGAAGCACAAGCTGTACGATGAGTGTTACGAGGCTGGGATTAAACCTATTCACTTTTCATGATGGCTCCTTGGAATTTTGGTATTATAAAATGCGAGGAGGGCGCTGTACGGCCCAGGTGCTTTATGAATGAATCCCCTGACTTGTACGGAGTAGCTGAGAAGCACTGCTTGGGTTTCCGTTCAAGAAAGGGGCAACGACTGGGATGTCTGATGGCTTTACAAATCCATGGCGATAAAATCAAAAGTGGGATATCTCATAGCTAATGAATTGTATGATTGAAATTATGATAAATATTCCGCAGTAGAATGAATTCCATCCTCCTGAGCAAGATCTGAAGAATTTGTTCCCAGCGCTTGGGTCACTTTCCCTCGAGGTCACTCATACCGGACATCACCAGAATCAACACCCAACATCTGCCAGCAACTGTCCCTCCACTACTTCAAAAGAGCCACCAAACATAGAACTCATTGGACAGCAGCTTCACAGTCCAAGCATCATGGTATGTCATAAGACCCATTCTCACCTCACCTCTCGACCACAAGCTCTAACCAAGCGCTCTGCTGCCCAGTCCAAAGACTCCTCCCCAACGTACATCCACTTCCACCATCCCCGTCTCGCAGACTTCTTCGAAGACTTCAACCGTCCACACAACCCCTCCACATCTCCAAACAACCATTCCTCCGCCAGCGGCGGCGGCGTCACCAGCGGTCCCAACACCACCATCACATCCTCCTCCAACCCAAACAACACCCACACCAACCACCACAACAACAACGGAAACAACACCAATCCCTCGACACAAACGCCCTCATTCCTACCCATCGAAGACATCTACGTAGCGCCACAATATCAGCCCGTGAATCCTGAAGACGAAGATGACGTTGTGCCGGATCAGCATGCCGCGTTTGGGATTACGAGGGCCATGGATGCGAGGCGGGCGATTGTTTGGCGGGATTTAGGGCTTGAGGAGTTGATGAGTGGAGTGAGGTTGGGGGTTGGAGGGGGGAAAGGCACTGCTGCTGGGACGGCGAGTGGAAGGGCGAGGAAGGGGAGGGCGGTTTGTTTGAGGTGAGATGAGGTGGATATGAGAGTTGTGACGGGATTCCTTCGACTGGGGTTTTATATTAAACGTGCTGGGTGTTGGTTGGGTGGGATACAGGCAGGTTCTCTTGCACTGAGTTGGAGTTTGACCGGATGTTCTTAGATACCCAGATTGCGCGTCATAAAACGTTTGTGATTTGATATATATTAGATGAATATGAATATACCTGAAGAAACTCCATAACCCCTGGGCATCCAGTGCCACCCCAAAAACGCCGGATCCCATCTTCACTACAATTGAAGAATGATTAAACCTTTGCTGGCTATATCCTAACGATATCCACACGTGCCCGCTCAAATATTTTGTGTCCTAGGTTGCTGTCACTCCGTTCTTCGTCCGTAATTGTTCGAGGATGCATAGAAATCTGTGCGTAACTCCCCGGACCTTTCCTCTTCGATAGTGTGCCCGGGTTGATTACAAGCACGCCGTCCACGACCTACCCAAGGAGATTAGCAGAGAAATGACGCAGAGGATCAAGACAATTACCTTCACAAATGGGAGTAGGATACTGGGTGTGATAAGAACGTCTGGCCGCACATTCCACCACTCTCCCAGTTTCAAGAATCTCAGGTCAAGCATAGCTCCAGTCGCAAGGCCGTCCTCCAATCCAGATTTGGGTAGATGCTCTCTTGCCGATGGGGGGAAAACAGGACAAAAGTGCCTTTGCTCGAGAAGGTATTGCGATAATCTCGTTAAAAGATCCGCCTGGGCTGGTCTACCGCCAAGGACTTCTTCTCTCCTCAGGTCATAAAGAGTATCGTAAGCGCACAGTCCGAAAACCGATTCGTTCAATGATATCGTGACGGGGTTGGGCACCATGCGCGCCTGTTTCGGCAACCCCAGTTCCCGTTTTGTCAAATGTTCCTGGGGCCAGGAAACATGCTTGCTCACTGCATCGCGGACGGAGGGAATCATGACAATTGTTATACTGGGTACCGCTTGGGCTAATCGATGCAGGGCACGCCCGATACGATATTTAAATAAAGCGGAAAGTGTTGCGGTCTCTGCATCCTCGCTCTCTGGCAGATCAAAGTCACCAGCAGCTAGCAATGGATGTTCGATGTCTAAGAAAGGCCCCGTTAGTATTAATGCATCCGCACTGTCGTTTGCAGCCTTTTCACAGAGAGCTTTGAGAGGTTCGAAATCCAAGCTGTCGTCTGTAGTGAAAGGTCCGGCGGCCAAAAGGATATTCAGCGGCTGTCCTTCGTATTTTTCATTTATCGAGTCCAGAGTGGCCGGAGTAGAAACAGCAGGTGGAAGAAGAGGCGTTTGTAGCACCTCCGAGACCGAAAAGTATTCGCCGGACGCATTTATACCCTTTAATGCAACGATCTGCCCCGGAAAAAATTGCACAGAAGGCAAAGAGTCCACTTTCAGGGGAACCCGCAGGCCTGCTCCGTTCCGCCTCGACATTTCAAGAACCAGCGAGGACAGATTCAATTTTCCTTCCGATTCCAAGCTATCAGAGGCAATCCTTCCCACCGCGATGATTTCCCTCGTGCTCTGATTTGCTGCGTTCCCGAACGGAGTCTCCTCAGATGCATATTGCTTTTGATAGAGCGCCGTAAATTCATCTATCCTATCATCAAGGACTTCAGAAGCTTCAGATAGCTTCATGGCCATGGGTCGATACGCAAATTTCTTTATATCGGTATTGGCAGTCAAGGCTATACGCGGTTCCGAATACGGTGCTATTGGGGCTTGCGGCAGTGAAAGATCTGGATTTAGCGTCTCAAGAATCTGTCCGCTATTTTGACGCTCGGCGAACGGAGTGGAACTGCGCGCATATGTCAGAAAACTGGCAAAAGTGTCAAGGGAGTTGACCGTACAGTGGTTTCTCTAGTGCAGTTGGCTTCCCGCTTGGTGTTCTCGAAGCTCCAGGGGAACTGAAGTTTTCCGCTTTGTTCACCTTGATTGCTGAAGGAGTGTCGAAGGTGGACTTTCGCTTTGCGGACCTGGCGCCCGTCCCATTTGCGCCACGCTTGAGGGGTGTGTCTGGTACTAAATCCTCGAGCCTTTCGGACTGTAAGAAGTTGAAGTACTATCGCTAGAAATAGGCAAAACTCACATTCCAAACATATCCTGATCATTGGCAGCTGCTCGCGGCGCCGCGGATGCATTGCTCCTCTTCTCTGGCCCCTTCATGTGTGTTTTGCTTCGAGACTCCCGCGCCAAAGTCTCCTGGATATCTTGCTTCAATCCGCGAGCTGTCTCAAGATTCAAATCCTCTACTCCCATCTTTAAGGAGTATGACTCCCATTTGTAGAATAGTTCCTCGACCGGTATTCCGTGAATATCCAACATCGATTGCAGCTCCGAAAGAACGTCCTGGGGAAGCCCATCCGGCTTCCCTCCCGCAAATCGCTCATTGAGCTGTTCAACGGTGTCAGCCATAGCAAACTATCCGGTATCACTTCTCTAATCAAGATTGTTATGAAGTAGGGGCATTGGGCTGTTCAATCGGTGCGAACAGTCTTTCGTCGCATCAAGACGCGTTTTCGACGCGTTGAGTGGTTTCTGCCGGAATAATTTTATTCCGGCGCAAATATTCTGCCACAGAGCTGTCCCACCGCCCTGTCCAATCCGGGCTCCTGCCCGAGTAAATTTGAATCTCAATGCACATCGACATGTGTTGACTTGCTTTATCCTTCACTTTTTCAGATAGGATCGGGTTTCTTTTGACGTGCTTCTGCATTTCCAAGTCTTGATCGCCCGTGTAGCGAGTACGTGCCTGATCATGGAAGCTCCAAAGCCCGAAACTGCGCCAACTCAGGGGGATCTGACGACAATAGAGGAATCGACCGAGGCCCAGCCAGCAGCGAAGAATAAGGTATCCGAGAGCGAATTAAAGAAAGATGAATCTGCAAAGGAGCCACCCTTTTCAGAAACACTCCCATCTTCGTCCGCGGACGGTGTGATCAAAACATTATTTCCTCGCCCCCTTGACGAATGCAAACCGCTTCCCTCTCCCGAAATAACTCCTGAGCAACAAGAGAAATACGAGGCCGTTTTGAAGACAGTGTCGGAATGGACTACAGTTCCCACCACGTCTGCGAAGGATGCTCCCACCGCGCCAATTACTGATGATGAACGAATGTTCCTTACACGCGAGTGTCTCCTCCGATATCTTCGAGCTACCAAGTGGAACGTGGTTGATGCAACAACTCGTCTACAGGCAACGCTTACGTGGAGGCGGGAATATGGTCTTGAAAAGTTTACACCTGAATATATCTCAATTGAGAATGAGACCGGTAAACAAGTCCTCCTCGGCTTCGACAACAACGCGCGACCGTGCCTATACTTAAATCCCTCCCGGCAAAACACGGAGCATAGTGACCGCCAGCTACATCACCTCGTCTTTATGCTTGAGCGAGTCATCGAATTGATGGGCCCTGATCAAGAATCGGTAGCGCTGTTGATTAATTTCAAGGAGACCAAGTCTGGACAAAACGCGACCATTGGCCAAGGCAGACAGGTCCTGCACTTTTTACAGAACCATTATCCCGAACGTCTCGGAAGAGCGCTGATAACCAATAGTGAGTTCAAAACGTCCCACATACCCCTTGTCGATAATTGCATTTGCGCTAACAAGATATGATTGTCTAGTGCCTTTTCTCATATTGGGATTCTTTAAACTGATCACTCCTTTCATTGATCCTCTGACGAGGCAAAAGCTGAAGTTCAACGAGGATCTTCGATTACACGTCCCACCTACTCAATTGTTGAAAAACGTTGGCGGCGAAGTTGAATTCGAATACGATCATTCCATCTACTGGCCCGCCCTTAACAAGCTAGCAGCTGAGCGAAGGGACGCATACAGACAACGATGGATTCAAGGCGGCAAACGGGTCGGCGAATCGGAGAATTATCTCAAGGGTGGGACAAGCAAAAGCATAGCCGAGTCGGAAGCGTCGGCGGCGGCCCCCATTCAGGAGAAACTGGAGGCCCTGGCTGTGAGCGACCCAGAAGCCAATCCCTCGCCTCAAGTCGGAGCTACCGCTACGGCTTAAACACGCCACATGGAACTCCGGGAAGTGGTTCGATTTTCTCCTTTTTATTTGCCGATTCCTTTCTGAGTACGGAATATATTAGAGCCCGTCGATTTCGATGCATTTCAGACTAGATACCCGCTAGATATTGACATGGTGTAGGCTTGTATTCAGCAACTATATTTTTTAATTTTAAATATAATCTCTTTCTCTTCTCGTCATCGAGTGCTCCTTCTATACCCCTGGAATGTGGTTACATCGCGTCCTATTCTCAGATGGCGGTTGTTGGTGCATAGACATGCATTGAAAGGATCGCAGAGAATACCCAATTAGTATACATTCTCAATAATAATTATCGTAGTAGTCAGTCTTCAATCAATCCACTCAACATATATGCTCATGAATCGGAGAGATGGATGACGTCGGAATAATTGCCGGTCCGGCCGGCTGGGCGAACATCCCACTTGAGGTTTGGCCCACGACGAAGAGCAGAAAAGAGTGAAACCAAGAGCATCTAAGGGGCATGGATACTCATATTGGCCTTGTCATTGCCATAATCGCACGCGAATCCCTGTATAGGTCCTTTATTTGAGGAGAATTGGCCCCCCAAGCACTCCCTTTGCCCCCGATATAGGCGATCCATGCAGTGATCTACTGGGTTGGATGGCTGTCTGGGCACATGTGAAGCTCCCGAGCTCGATCACGATTATTCCGCATACGAATACCCGCAACAGCCAGAATCTCAATTTACGGAGCCTGTCCCACGTCCTTTGAAGCACGTCCCATCGAGCAAGGCGCTTATCCACTCGTCCTCCTCCTTTTATGTGGCTCCCGGCACCGGAGCTCCCTCGGTGCATCCGACTACCAAAATGATGGCAGATGATGCCCTGTCCCGATCTCATGCAACACCGAAATCCTCCAATTCCGCTTCATCTCCCGGCTCGCCAGGCCACGGACCGGCAAGAGGCGGTCACGAGGGTGGCTTTGTGCAGCCATCGTCATATCTGCGGCCGCGGGGTCATTCTCGGCCAATGGCTCCAGCTCAGCCAGAGAGAGCTGTTGACCGCGACGAACGGCAGGCCTTGGTAAGCTCTTTCGTGCTCCCCAAGTCTTTAATATTGCTTCTCCAGCTCTTTTTCTATTGTCAATTTTGACTGGCTCTTCGTTGCCGCCAACTTCTGGGGCTTGGGAGGGGATCGCATGACGCAACGAAGAGTCGGCTTCAGCACCACTTGCGCTGAAGATCTAAGCGTTAAAACATTGAAATCGCAACTGCAGCTGAAGGAGTACTTTGCTAACTTGCAATTCTTTCTTGATCTTTTGGTAGCGCGCTATCCGAAATTTCCTAAAAGTCCGCACCAGCTACGATGTGCTACCCCTCAGCTTCCGGCTTATTCTATTCGACACTTCGCTATTAGTCAAAGAGAGTCTTAATATTCTTATTCAAAATGGTTAGCTATCGCTCCTTAGTTTCTGGCCTGGATGGAGGCCTGGTGGATGTTTTGAGAACGGTTGGCTGATAGTGGTCGTCAAAATACAGGCATCGTTTCGGCCCCTCTCTGGGACTCCGGCACGTCCACCTTTGCCGGTTTACTCACAACCTCCGATTACATAAATGTAATCCAGTATTACTTTCAGCATCCAGCAGCATTGGCGAAAATAGACCAGTTCCGTTTGAGCAGTCTCCGAGGTATACTTGCTAGCTTTCCACGGGTTCCCTGACCTGCAGCACAGTTCAGTCAACACTAAAGTCTGCTTCCAGAAGTTGAAAGGGCCCTTGGCGTCCCTCCGCCAGAGACCATATTCATTGACCCCGAAAAACCACTGTACGAGGCATGCCGGCGCATGTTGTCCTCGAGGGCTCGAAGGATACCGTTGGTGTCATTCGACAGCCAAACAGAAAGGCCCATGGTGGTTAGCGTCCTCACACAATACCGGATTCTCAAATTCGTGGCGATAAACGTAACGGAAACCCAGAAACTACGAAAGCCTTTGAGAGAGATCAACCTGGGCACATATAACGATATCGCGACGGCCTCAATGGACACCCCCGTCATTGATATCATTCACAAACTAGTTGAACGAAGCATTTCCAGCGTGCCCATTGTCAACACGGAAGGTAAGTATAATCATCTGCAGCTCTGACACTCAGAATGTTAGCGACTCACTACAATTCTCTACTAGGTGTGGTATACAATGTGTTTGAAGCCGTTGATGTCATTACATTAATCAAAGGCGGGGTTTACGATGATCTTAACCTTTCTGTTGGAGAAGCTCTGAAGAAGCGCAATCCCGTAGGTGGGAGCTTTCTGGCCTGTTTGCTGTGACTAACACCCCGCAGGATTTCCCCGGTATATATACATGTTCTGTTGACGATGGTTTGGACACTATACTCGACACGCTCCGGAAATCGCGGGTTCATCGACTCATCGTAGTAGACGAGCATTTTCGATTAAAAGGTGTTCTCACCTTGAGTGACATCCTCCAATACCTTATCCTTGACGGCGAACAAGACGATTCATAACTACTACATGCATGGGTACTGGAGTTTTAACAGAAGGCAGACGGAGTTGGAAAGGGATATCAACATGCATAGTGTGGGTAATTTGGGCCTTGGGTTTTATATCTCTCCTGGCCAGGTATATGGACACGAGCAGACTTATTTCGATATTTGGGATTTGAATTTGGTCGCCTCTTGACGATGAACAAATATAAATCGATGTTGGGTTTTGGTGGTCGTCGTCGACGTTATCTTTCTTGTCTCCCTGCTTTAAATGTGCGGCTTTTTGAAATTTTTCTTGCCATGAATTCTTCTTGTTCATTGCATCCTCCCTTTTATTTTTTCCTTAACAGGGGACTTGAATCGTTTGTTGGAATCGAATAATGGTAATGGCTTACAGTCACTCTTTCCCGGTTGTTTGCAGGTGTTTCCGCGGCTACCTTTCGGCAGCAGTGGCCTACAAGACCATCCGTCTTTTTCCATGCTTCGAACTTTGAGATCTATATACACTCAAAGACAGATTTCAGTATTCACCGCCTGTGGATAACAGAGATCGAAAGCACCAAATCGAGATGAAGCTAGTCCGCGCACGACACTATCTCTCTCGACTCTACGGCAAATCCAAGAAGCCCACGAAGGAAGAGCAACCGAATATTGACCTTCCTGAACTCCTCATATCGGACGCAAAATTAATTTCTTCTAATGGACCTAAACAGCTCGATCTAGACGTCGCCGACAAATTACTGGTACGGAGCTCCAGCGACTATGGCAAAATCCTACAGCTTGATGTCGTTAAGGGGGAGATGCCAGTCTCGAAGGAAGTTGACCTGGCAGACGTGCTTCCCACGTCCGATAAACTCTCTCCAACGATGGGCTTTGATGGCGCTCAATCAGATAATCACTCAAGCATTTCTATCTCCCAGATTCCCCGCACTCCCGGCGCCACTGCCCTCGTACCAGCGAAACGACTTCGACAGTCCCCAAGAACGGATGCGTCCGCAATCAAGTTCGAGCCGGTCCGGACCGAAACGTCGCGAAATACCAGTAATCAAAGCGTATTTTCAGAACTCTCAAATCAGACGGTCAACCATGACCCCGGAAAACGCTGTATGAGCCCAATCGCCACTTTAGATTCGATCATTTTGCAAGTACCCACCAATCCATTTTCTGATCGGAATGCTATACGACGCAGCTCAGGCGAATCGTGTGGTCTTTCCTCTCAGGATATGATGTCCCAGAGTAGCCATTGCTTTGGAAGTTCGGAAAACAGCCATATTGCGGAAGGTCTGGTGAAGTCGAAACTTCCAGGGTCACTCTCTTCCGATTCGACAACGTTCTGCATGGCCGGACGGCGGACAAGTAATTCTTCAGACAGTGCCTCTCGCAGAATACTTGACGGCACAGAGGTGGCTCGCAGGGAGTACCTCCGTGCCAGGGCGATGTTGGCACTCATCGCTTCAGCTGAATATTTTGGGATGGAGACAATGACGCCGGTCAATTCAAATGAAATGATTCCCAATCCAGGTATTTGGATCCCTGGGCTTCCTATACCGTTCTCTCGCTTACGAGTTTAGAACTTGCGTCAAAGGAAGATTTCAATCGGTCCACCTCATTCTCTCAGCGAGTTCGAACTGTAAAATCTACGTTACACATTCATGAGAACGGAAAGGTGAAGCGAACGCTACGAAGGATCAAGACTATGGCCAATTTGCAATACTTCTACTCACCGGGATCGCTAAAAGGCAGATCCCTGGAACAACTTGCCCGCCTTGGAGGGGAGACTCTATTGCAAATGCCACTGGAGTATGGTCCCGGAGCACTCAGGCTCCCTACATGCATCGCAGCACCAATACATTACCTAATGGTCCACGGCAAGTATAGGGATTCCCACGTGTTAAATTATACTGACTAATAGTCTATTTCTCAGATACTGCGATTCCCAATATACACGAGGATAACGGCGACGACCGGGTGGTTTCCTCAGTTTACAGTCACTATGTAAACCAAGTGTTGAGTGCAGAACGAGCCAAGGGTACCATCAGCAAAACAACCAGACCCATCGATAGTCCCCTCGATTTGCATGCGTTTAGCCGCGGGAGCGGGCGAGGCCTTGCTTTCGTCCATGACGTTTCCACACTGCTACGGCAATTCCTCTCAGAAATACCTGGCGGCATCCTGGGCTCGACACGCCTATTCCAAGCTCTACAGGGGATACACGACAATGAGTTTTCAAATGCGGGTGCAAGTACTGATCCAGGTTGCCCGGATTATATACCAAAACTACCCCCCGCTGTCGCCGCGAGGATCCGAATGACTGCGCTCGCACTCGTTGCATCAACGACAGACATGCAACTCGAGCTTATCTGTGGAATATTCGGCCTTCTTTCGCTCACTGCGGATGAATCCGCCAAGCTATCTCGAGGAGAAGGCTGGAAGGGCCTTCCTGGTCCAAAGGCATTGGGACGACGGTTCGGGATGCTCCTCTTTGATCCCAGGGGAATAGAACCGAGCATGGAGCATCTTGGCGGAGGAGAAACCAACTCGGCTGATGTTGCGACGATGCTGATTAGGGATTGGAAGGATATCTTGAAGCAGTTGAAGACGTGGAAGGTTGTTACTTCAGGAGACTAGCTTCTCCTTCGTCGCGTGCCCCTTTCTTGTTGGATACCTTGTAGGTTAATATTGTATCATTATGTGGTGGGCTTTTGTTAGTTCATTCAGACCGCTTCCAGCTCCGAAACTTCTGCTCCGTAGTTGGTATAAAGCACAGCTCTTGTCACTCGTCAATGTATCCATGCAGTCCGCATGCGTCTAGCTCGACGATAGCCCTGGTAGGCATCAGAAGACGTGGTCAAACCCGGCGTCCAAGAACCCCGGCGCCATTCGAGAGGTGAAAGACGGGTAATGTATCCCGTGATAAATATTACGAGTACTTTGAGTGACCATCGAACACAGTAGTATTATTGAATGGAAACCACTGCACCAAAAGGAAATTCCCTTAGGGTGCAGAGTCCCTAATTGATAATTCAACATGTATGAAGTAAATCCAAGCTTTATTGTACGGAGTACGGAGTAAGGCTAGCCAAATAACCAAAAACAAGTCCATTTCGCTGGGTGGCCGCTCATCCAGCATCCAACAGCATAAGTTAAAACCCGACAAAAACCAGTCTGCCTCCCTTCCTAACGCCCGTGCCAAGGAAGTGAAATAACGACGGGCCTCCGTACAAACGCATCCGATATTTCCTACAAAGAACGACGCGATTTTCAAAATGACAGACTGCAGAGCAGTGACCTTCTCTGCCTGCGACAAACCTTTTTCTTGTCATAAAAGCCTTTGTTTTTGTCGAGGTCTCCACACTGCTTTACCGCCAACTCCATGCCCTTTTCCAATTCCTCCATCCGTTCTTGCTGCCGCAAACCTTCGACTTTTTTCTTTGTCGGCTTTTTTGCGGCAGCTGTTGCTATGGAGGCCGTTAGCCATAAAATTGACCAAAAATAGAACGCGGGCTTCTTATCTTGTGGCATCGGATTCCTCCCTGGAGCACACGGTGTTGAGAAGACCTAGAACCAAAACAAGCCCGCTGGCCAACTCCCAACAACGGAAACCGACAGGACTCATCCTGCTTCCTTCCCTAATGTCTGTGCCAGATATTCCCTCGCTTCGGCACAGACACATCCCACGCGGCCAATGAACAATGTTGCTATGTCGAGAGCAACCGACTGCGAGTTCGCTACTTGCTGATGCAGGTCATTTATTTGATCTGCCTCCGCCACAACTTTCTCTGTCAGTTGCTCGTTGCGGCGCCCGAGGCCGTCACGTTCCTCATTGGCTAATCTCAACTGTTCCCTGAGTTCCTCGAACTCATGCTCTCTTCGCATCCCGAGCTCTTTCTTCTTTTGCCGGCTTTTAGCGGCAGCCAGGCGGTTTCGTTCCAAGTGCAAGGCACTTGGCTTGTCTATATATTTCTTAGTAATTTTCTCTAAAGGGCATGTTGCGCTGAACGCGCATACACAGGTGGAGCGGGGTTATCTTACCTTTTGTCGGCGTCGGTGGCGGCGTGTGTTGTTGCTGCGATTGCGGCGCAGCTGTGTCTATGGAGGTTGTTTTTTTTTTTTTTTTTTTTTTTTTTTTAGCCATAAAAACTAGCCAACGACAGACTGGGGATCCTTACTTGGTATCTGCGGGCTCGACGCCTGCTACTGTTGCTGTTCTGGTTGCGGGTGAATATCTTCCATATTCACCGTGCCTGTTACAGATGCTGTTAGGGATCTAAAGGTGGAAGACATTTTGATGACAACATACCGTTGGCGGGCTGGATTGTATCGTTATACTGCATCATATAATATCCGTCGAGTGGTGCATCGACGATGGAAAGGAGATTTTCGGTAAAGGAGTCCATGTTGATATGAGTTGTTTGATTGAATGGACTGTTTGTTTTAGGGTGTTTATTTGAATAGATGAAGGTCTTTTGAGAGGTTGGCTTGTTTTGTAAACGGTTTCTTTGGATCGTATTTGGTAGTAGAAGAGTGAAGATGGCTTGACTGTGGAGATGAGTAAAAGGGAAAGGGAAGAAAGCGGGACTTCGGATTCGATGCCTCAAAAGCGGCACTTTCTTGCCAAGGGTTCGCTGGCATATCTGCAATGGAGACTGTTAGATGTGCAGCACAGGCAAAGCATAAAATGGGTTTCTTACTTTGGGTGTCTCGGTCGATTGACAGCTGTAATGCGTTTGATATGCGTTGCATTGCGCATATCTACGACAAGCTGTGTTAGGTCAGACATGGAACGTATCTTTGATGATATTGCATACCGTCCTCCGCTTGGTTGTAGTGATCGAATAGGTCGGCGGGTATATACCAGCTGGGGATGTTGGGCCGGGAATCGCCTGTGGAGCGTATTGGCCCATGCTGGTGCTTTTCTTCGACGTCGTGATAAAGCAGGGTCCGACGAGGACCTATCGGTCTATGGGAGTGTCGGCCGGGGAAGCATACGGTGCGCTGGGACAAATCTCGAATCAAAAAAAGGCTCTTTTCGCTGGGTGGTCGCCCATCTAACATCCAAGGTTCGTTCGGCACGAGAAAATATCAAAAACATCATCCACGACGGAGATCCACAAACAACCAAAAGAAGCAACCGAACACCAAGAGTAATACATGGGACAATGAGCAATATTAAAATTCAAATCAACCAACCCAAACTTCCTATCCTCCTTCCTTTTCCAAATTCTGGATGCGGACTGCAAGACAGTGTTCTTGCACATCCCTGCATACGCATCCTCGAGGGTGCAAAAAGAAACCGGCTAAGCCCGTCAGTAATGAATATAGATGGCTATTTTTCTGAAGCAGCTTTTGATTTTCTGAAGTGAGCTGCTTGCACCTCTTCTCCAAAGACATGCATTTTTGGAGAAGAGAAGCCAACATCTGTTAGGCAATGCAGGTGGATGCGATGTTCGATGATATGGCATACCTTCGTCGAGGTTGGGAGATTTGTCAAGTACGGCCGCGGGTATGTACCGGGGTAGGACCTTGATATCGAAGATGGATTCCTGACCGTAGGAATTCACCTTTATTTTCGGTTTTCTATGGAGATTGTTAGACACTTTGTTGATTTGAAACAGGCCAAAGGGAGAATGAGGTTACCTTGCGAGCTGGTGCCGTTATTGAACCTTTCCAGCTGGTCACGAAACATCTGCTCATCTGTTATATCTCTGTTAGCATCTAGAGGTGGAGGATATCTTTAATGATATGACATACCGTTGTCGAGATTCGGGAATTGATCGTATACCGCGGTCGGTACGTATCCCTCCAGACAATTGGCATCAAGCATCGAGAGCTGATCCATATTGTCTTTTTTTTTCGTTGGTGATTAAAGGGTTGTTGTTTTGTCGTTTTGTTCTTGGGGTGGTGGTGGTGGTGGTTTTTCGAGGGGGGTCGAAGGTGTTATTGATAATTTACGCAGTCTTCCGAGCGGACGTCGAAACACGGTTACCACACAAGCAAGAGGTGAAAGAGAACGAGAGGATGGGGATTTACTTTGCTCTCTTCGAGCCTTGCTCGTGTCGATTCCTCGAGGAGGAGTCGGTTGCATCTGCATAATGGGTTGGCAGCGGTGAGTATTTGACCCCAATGTCCTTGATAATGTTGACTGATGATAGAACAGGTAACTTACTGTATGCACAAGGCCCAAAGAAGGGTGGTTGGTGTCTCGCAGTGGGTTGTCGAGAGGAAAAGGAGGGAAGAATCTCGGGGGGGATTCAGCCTCCTTTTTACCGCGTATTTTACGACGAGAGCGGCAGATGCTCTCTCTACAAAGGGGACTGAATATTTCCTACTCGGGATGGTGCTCCCTACATCGGACGGAAGGACCTCACACGAACTCGAGACCAAGGCAGTCGCAGGGGAACCACACCCGACTCCGATTCGAAGAAGACAAGTAATTGTTTGAAATAGGCGGTGCCTTTTGTTATCTTTGGTACGTCCTAGTACATCCATACTCCGATTGACGACGGAGATGTTTAGAAACAGTTTATATACATGCTGATAAAATACATGGGACAATATTCAAATTCAAATCAAACAACCCAAAAGTCCTAATCTCCTTCAGGTTCTCTTTCTAACTTCTGAAGGCCGATCGCAAGATGTTCCTGTACAGTTCTGCAAATGCATCCTCCCGGACTTAGAAAGAAGCCTGCTAAGTGCGTCAACAATGAGTGGAGACGGCAGTTTTTCAGTAGCAGCTTCTTGTTCTCTTCTTCGAGCTTCTTGCACGTCCTTTCTAATACCGTGCATTTCTCTTCAAGCTCTCCCAATTTGGCCTCTTTTTTGGCCGTTTCCTCCCTCTTCTTTTGCCGGCTTTTTTGGGCAGCAATGTTGTTGGCTGCCCTTAAATCGTCTATCGATTTCGCTACGTTTTACTTAGCGATTTTTTCCAAAAGGCTATGCTGAGCTGAGTGGCAGCATACATTGCTGGGGATGGGATTACTTACGTTCGCTAGTCCGGCGCTTTTTTTGAGCTGGTTCCTGAGGTTCCGGCTGGAGTCTTTCGTTCGCTGTATGGGATCTGTCAGATATCTGAACTTGCATGGACTGCTGGAACTGGGGTATCTTACGTTGTTGTTGCTGTGAACCCTCATTTGACGATGGCAGAGGTTCCTGCATGAATGTGTCGAATTCACTTTCGACTGTGTGGGCTCTGTTAGGTATATAAAAAGGATTGCTACGATTATGCTTGTTGACTTTACCTGCTAACTCCCGTTGGAGTGTTCTTGCAAATTCTTGGTCCCATGAGTCGAGAACATTTGGTTGACAGTATCCGCTCGGGATGGCGGAGGCGAAGCAATCCATTTTGGTGCGGATTACGCTTGTTGTTGGTGTTGTCGTTGTTTTTGTGGAGGAGGAGGTGGTGGTGGTGGTGGTAGTTTTTGTTGTAGAAGTAGAAGTACAAGTGGTAGTGATAGTGGTACAGTTGTTATAGAAGTTGTAGTAGTTGTAGTGGTTTGATAGAGGAGGTTTTTTTGGTCTTCGTGATGTAGATATGTGTGAGAATAGAGATGGAGATGGGGAGGAAAGGAGGACGAAAGGACGGGGGGAAGGCCATATTTATGCCCTTCTGAAAGAAGCTTTCTGATTCAGAGGGCCGCTGTCAATGACTCTACAATTCGATCATCGACTCGTTTCGCTGAGATGTAGAATCTGGGACGACTTTTACAAAAGATACGGGAATGGACGGTGACGGCATATGGAAGCGGATGGACTGACGGGCGACATGGTATAGCCAAAGTATAGCTACAGCGAACAGGAGCATCCCCTGGCGCTTCTACTAGAGCGCTTGCTACGATTTTTGTTTAGAATCTCGCATACAGATGATATGGAGCAGCTCCAAGATCTACGAAAAACCCCTGAGAATTTTCAGCCCTACACGCTCGAGATATCATGCGGCGACTAGACGATAGGCGCCGGCAAAGTACAGACGCTCCACATTCGAACAAGCTTTGCACATGCGTCTAGAAAGTCCCACTCGGAGTCCCACGTTTTCGAGGAGGATTACCGCGCAACGCTCGATGTTCTGACGACATTGAACTGAACAAGGGGCGAAACAGCCGCGCGGAATGCGTATGCCTGGATGGAAAAGCACTGCGTAGAATGTTCGATGGTCTAGGAAATTCTTATGGGTGAGCGAAAACGGTCACAATACAGCGCTGGAATCTTCGACGATACACGCGGACGGCGTAGAGACTGGGCAGCGAGAAAAATGCATTAGATCATCGATGCGACATGAAACGATTCAGTATC
The DNA here is from genome assembly GCA_039700045.1 of Malbranchea zuffiana. Classification (NCBI taxonomy): domain Eukaryota; kingdom Fungi; phylum Ascomycota; class Eurotiomycetes; order Onygenales; family Malbrancheaceae; genus Malbranchea; species Malbranchea zuffiana. Next base: position 1,655,349 of record JARUPO010000002.1, read on the forward strand.
AGTATTGTAAAATTCCCGATGGAATAGAGAGTCTAGTAGCGGCTAGAATCGTGAGAGGACTGAGCTAAAGTCATCGATATGTGTATGGTCTCGTCTACGCCTAGACACGTTATGCACTTCAGGACGACTGCTTCCATCGCTTCCTTGTTTTATATACACTCCTACTATACTATTTACTCATAGCAGCACCGCCAGACGCAGCCTCTACAGCCAGACAGGCAGCGTTGTGCGTTTCTCCTCCGCCATCGAGGAACGGCTTGCACTCTTCGTGGCGCCGTCATCGACCAAATGGACGGCTCATGGCGTCTTCGTAGCTTCGGTAAATTAACTGTACAACCTTTCGTTCACCTTCTGTACTGAGTTTTGGAATTCGCGAGAATAACAGAGAAATCCGCACTTCATTGGGCTCCCGGCGTAGAGTGGTGAAGTCAGAATTTCCTAAACGGGACTAGAATAAACAATGATCGTCAGGGGTTCCCCGGATTCAAAACCTTGGAGGGTCCACAAAATTCCTAATGCGGCTAGGCTACCCGAGAAACCGTTAAGCTTATTCTATTTTGGGATCACCGGGGCCCCACCACCACGAGTCGCGCGGCAAGCGGACCACCTGGGCTCGACCTTAATTCAACACATCTGCGTTTCGCTACGTGTGGCTACTCGCCGCTATGTAGACACATAGTAGTTGAAATATGGTTGTTGCGATTCCTTCAAGCGAAAGCAGTTGAGAGCAAGCGCCGCACGGTTTGACGTCCCGTGTCGACCCATGGAACCAGAGCTGTCCGATTATCGTCCTGAACCTACATAGTTCCAAGACACCAAACATACACAAATGAAACCGTCCAATACCGATTCTTCTGAGGTCTTCCTCACGAATCCATTCTGTGACTCATTCTCGTCGAGTTGTCGTCGCCCATGGAATGGCGATGTGGCGATTTGAGGGTTAACTTCGATTCGAATCGTAATGCAGGGGGAAAAAGTTGGATATGACGATCTCGATGAAATGAATCTGCCTGGCCGTGTAGGCTCATCGACGTGAGGCTTCTCGTTGCTTCTGGCTGCGCGGATGTTGTGAACTGAGAGGAAGATTCGACCGGAGGGAGAGCTGAGAGGTGGGCGTGAATACTACGAGGTGTCGAAAGAGGGTCATTGAGATGTTCTTCTTGATGTTCTACGGACGTAAAAGCACCAGACTGCATATATTTTTAATCTATTAACTATTGCTACTAATTAGAATCAACGAGAGATGGCCGACGTTTCACAGTTGATAGGGCTACTGAATAGCTATACTGAGCCGGGAGCTACGCCAATAGCAAACCGCATGCATGGCCAAGGCCAGCTGGGATACTCGCAAGTCAAACGGCTTAGCAGAGTCGCTCCAGTCAAGGACGCCAGCAGCTCCGCCCTACGTAGCTATGCGGCATCCACGACGCTGCCGCCGAGGCAACATAATTCGTCATGCAGAACTAGGTTTGTAACTTATTACCTGACAATACAGCCAGCTCTCTTCTGCACGCCGATTCTCCCAGTTCCCAATCTGATCTGGTGGCGAGTACTCACCGGGTGAAGCACTCGAAGCATGGGAACTAATCGTTGCCGTCATGTCCGAATCGGGAAATTTGAGTGCTGTATCGCAGATCTAGTTCGACGCCTACATGTTTGAATCGAGCATATCGAGGACGGCATCTGAACGTGCAAATGAGTCGGGCGTGGAATGAGACCGTATTCCGCTTGTATAGTTTTCAAATCAGGACTGCCATGCCTTGATATAGAGAAAGCCTAGCTAGAATTGCATGATTCCGACTTCAATAATAACATCAGCTTTGAACTTGCCATATGAAAGATCCAAGATACTGTAACCAATGAAGGAGATAGCTATACAACCAACGTTATATTGAAGTGATTAACCCAACTTCATTTGTTGAGCTCCAGCAGGCCAGCGCAAGTCTCATGACAGGGTACATGAGGGACGGAACATGTTCTCTGTATGCCAGCAGCATTTCAAATCCTCAGGGAATAGATGCCGGAAGGCTTGAAGAAGATACAGAACGAGGTAAACATAATTATGTGGATTTTCAGTGGTGCTATTATCTAGGGCTAGTTGTACGGCCAAATCCTTCGTACCGCCGTCAACAATCGCATGTCTTAACAGACTTGGGGGATAATGGTAGAAGTTCATTCCACAGGAAAGATATTTCATTGAGAAATACCAGCATAGTCATTCTAAAAGAACTGGATTCATTTCTTCTTCCAACAGCACCCATTCAGGTTTTCAAGTTGCGTCGAAGAAACGCCACTTGACAAGTCGATGACGCCGCCAGCCGGATAGACATGAAGGGAATGTCAAAGACAATCTTACAGCCTTTTCCCCTAGTCCATAAGAGAAGATATCATAGCATTCCGCAATGAAATATCAATATTCTTAACATCAAGAGTGATGCATAAGTGCATCGGGGCTGCTGAATGTTCCGCTTAGAAGCCTTTGGCTACTAAGGTTGCAACCTTTTTAGTTCAACAGGGGCTCAATCACCATGGCAGGAGGCCTCACGCTTAATTCAAGCTCCACCAGTAATGGAATCCAGCTAATAGCTTTATGAACACCCTTCAAAATCATAAAAAGTCATCAAAAAAATAGGAGAATTGGTTTTCGTTCGATGAGAAACGTGGAGGCGACCAGCATTGAACATCGTGAAGAGGGCGGTGGCCAGTGCGTTGTGGCTTGGCATTTTCGACGAGTTAGTCACGTGATATTTTGTTATCTAATCAGACGAAATCAGTGGTGATGGACACGACCAGCCAGGAGAGTCGGATATGGTGGAAACGCGCCGACGAACGCCCCCATGAGCAGTCGCATACTCAACCGCATACTTCGCACCAAAGGCGGCGGCAGCGGCAGCGGCAACAACAACAATGGTGCCTTCAACCCCCGAAGAAAGCAGCGCAGCAGCCCTCTCCGAACCGTGTACGGGCTAGCAGGCCTCATCTGCGCCTGGAGCATCACAAACGAGCACTTTTACGAACTACAAGGCGCGTCGGGCCCGTCGATGTACCCTACCTTGCATTTTATGGGGGACTCGCTTATAATTTCGAAGGCGCATAGGTATGGAAGGGGTGTGGGCGTGGGTGACGTGATTGTGTTTAAGCATCCGTCATTGTTATATGTGCCGGCCGGGAAGAGGGTGATTGGGATGCCGGGGGATTATGTGTTGAAGAATGGGCCGATTGATGGCCAGGGAGGGTATGTTGTGGATGGGGAGAGGGAAGAAATGATTCAGGTGAGAAGAGGGAGTTTGGATGGTCCCTTGAGATGAAAATTATCGAACTTGAAGATTTATCCCTTGCTAACTGGATCTGGTGGGCTTGTAGGTCCCTGAAGGACATGTTTGGGTTTGCGGTGATAACCTGCCCTGGTCGAGGGACTCGAGGTTATATGGACCTGTCCCTATGGGACTGATTACAGGAAAGGTCATCGGGAAGATGTGGTGGCCCTTCCGCTACGAACGACTTGAAAATGCGCTTCAGCCAGTCTCCTCTGAGGGGACAGCGTAAGCCAATTTTGAGTCAAGCGTGCTTAAATTTCTCGCTGTATAATACAAAACCAAAGCCCAGTGTAAGAATAGTTCTATGTTACATTTGTAGATGACGGAAAGATTAAGCTGGATAAGGAACTAACGAAACCTGTCGGCGTTCTTCTTCTTGGTCCTGCCCTGGCGTGGTAATGGTGTGGGCTTCTTTTGCTTGAATTCGATATCTGCACCAGGAATTCCATGCTGGTTCATAACGTCGGCGGTATTGCTGTCCCACACGGTTCTGAACAGGTGCGCGCCGATAGGTTTGAGCTGGTGTCTGGATTCGAGTGTTCGAAGAGTGAAGCCGTCCCTCTCAATCTTCTGCGCAACCTTCTCGTAGTCCAGAGGCTGTTCATCCTTTTGTTCCATAACAAAGACGGAAAGACGATGGTACGGGCTGCCTTTCTGAGAGTAGGGTGGGAACCACGGAAGGACGACTTGAGATTGCGCGTTTAACTGGCTCAAGGGGACCGATGTCTGGGTGGGAGAAATTGGAACGTTGATAGCGAGGTAGTGTGCCCGGTACGTGAAGCCATCCTCTTCAATAGCAGGCACGTCGGAATCCACGACGGCAATGGTGACCAGTTTCTGCCCCTTCTGGAATGACTGAATCTCAAGCTTTGGCGGAACGGTGCTAACTCTCGAGTCAACGAATTCACCGGGCTGAACGGTTTTCCCTCCGAAGGATAGTTTCACATCCACTATCGGGTCAACGTGGGCAAGGACGTCTGGAACCACTTTCATCTGCGTAATACGTTGCATGAGGATCAATCTGCGATACTCTCTCCATTTTCGGTCGGCTAGGAATCGGTAAATTGGTCGCGACATGTCACCTAAAATAAATGTAAGCCAAAGCCCGATTACCATATCTGAGATTGTATCATACCCAGTCCATCTTCGAATCTCTTCTTGATCAACGGATCGTTGCTGTCCGCGAGAATCTTGAGCTTTTCAATGTGACGTTCCATGCTCTTGATCCGGGTTTGCTTCTGCGTTTCACCACCAACGTCTGCCGGGTCTGCTTCCCGCAGCCTCGCAAGCCTTGTGCGTTCTTCTTCAATCTGTTTCAGCTTCTCATCTTTGTCTTCTTTGATAACCTTGCGGGCCTCCTGGAAGCATTGGTACGGCAAAAGCTCGAAAGGAATATTGGGGGAGCCCTGTAGCGCTACTCTTCGTCGACGAGATCCGACAGGGTATTGACCAAGTCTTATAAGCCTTCGCTCCAATCGCGGACTAGACACGAGCTCAGGTTTGGGAGCTCGATAGAAAGGCTGCGTCGAGGCATCTGCTGGAGACTGTTCTGGGGGAGTTGGCGCTGAAGCAAAAGTGCGGCGGAATTGAAACGGGAGCGCAGGAACGCCGTTTTTATAAGATTGCCGCAGACATTGTGATAGCGGTTTTGACGCCAGCTCACAGTGAGCCATTGTGTAAGAGCGACGAACGAGCGGCCGTGTTGTCGTTGAGGTTGAAGGCGTGTTAGTCGTCCAAAAGATTTTCAAAGGTTCGGCGGACAAATTGGGTTCTCACTAGCGCCGATTTTGCTCTCCTGCGAAATCTGCAACCACCGACTGTCAAACGACATTTAACCAACGATACCCAAGCCAGGAGAAATCAGACAGATTAACTGGCGTCACAATGCCTAGCAGCAAGGCTCTCGGAGCATTAAGATGGCTGACGCGCAGCGCCAATTGGACTAGCTCCATTGAGCCTTCGAAGGTATGACCGATCACCGAGCTACCTTCATTTTTCATTCTAACAGGCCTCGACAGCAATGCCTCTCGAAGCAGACTTTACGTTCGATGGCTACAGAAGCAGAGGCTTCAACACGAACTCCTTTGAACGCGTTTGCCGCCGCCCACGTTGCCTCTACCGCCGGCGCAACTAACGACATTCCCACGCCATCGTGGAATCCAACTCCTGCCATAGCGACACTTTTCGACTTCCCTACGATGGAACCACTTAAATATCTCGAATACAGACACGATCATCTCCTTCTTCCGCTCCGCCGCGACCTCCTCCATCGTGCGGTCGTCTTCGAAGGTGACAAAACTCGACAGGGTACCGCAAGCACAAAATGGAGAAAGGATGTGCGAGGCAGCACCCGGAAAATTCGCCCACAGAAAGGAACCGGTAAAGCGCGATTGGGAGACAAGAAATCGCCCATGCTAAGGGGTGGTGGTGTCGCTTTTGGGCCCCATCCGCGAGACTTTTCGACCGATCTCCCGCGAAAGATCTATGACAAGGCGTGGCGGACAGCTCTGAGCTACCGATACAGACGTGGGCAGTTGATTATCGTAAATGACAACATTGCCATGCCGAAAGATACGAGCACCCACTATCTGAAGGAAATCTTGGACACACATCAATGGGGCAAAGACTTTGGGCGATCACTACTGATCACAGAGGTTAAAAAGGCGAAACTTTTCAGCGCAGTGGCAGATATTAGCCAGGATGCTCGAGTGCTGGACCGTGAGGATGTTGATGTGAAGGATCTTCTTGAGACGGGGCGGTTGGTGATCGAGAAGAAGGCATTGGATCGCATGCTTGAGGAGCATTCCAGCGATATTCGCGAACCAATTGTGGTGGTATGATGGAGGACGGCTGTAAGATAATTAAAGTTTGGAGTATTCGTTTCTTTGTATCCGTTTATATAAAGATGATTTGCTACGTTATGTGCGAATAAAGGCGTGTGAGATGTCGTTTACCGTGTGCGAGACAGGCGTTAGTATCGTATATTACTTTTATCTTGAACATCTACTTCTTTCATTCCAGAAATTACGATTGTTGCCGAAGAATTGATGTGCACCTCGGGTGTCATCTTGTCGGGGTCAGACCGAGGCCAACCGAGCGGAGAAGCATCAGCTTTTCCAGCGATTTGACCATCACCAGCGCACCGGACAGAGACAACAGCAGCACCACGGCTCCAGCCCAGCTTCAAAACATTATTTAGTACAACGGGTCATAGCCTAGCGGCTCCTTGTGCCATTGATGTTTCTTCGATCGAATTGCGTCCGTTCCTCGCCGCTGAGCTGGTTCTCGCGGGCATCGACCATGCCGTTGCGGGCGAAAGTGACGAACCCAGCTTTCGCAAGACAAGGAAGGGTGAATATTTACCAATATCTGTTGCTTTGTGCTCATTATATGGACTCTCTTTCTGACGCGCAAATTTTCTCCCTTCTAGATGTCGAGTACCTCTGCCGACGACGTACTTTTCACCAGCCAATATGGTATCCGGTCGATCGAACTCAACCGCCCATCCAAGTTGAATGCGTTGAACGAGTCAATGGTCGAGAAAATTGCTCCTAGACTCAAGGTGCGCATACATGTCATTGGAATTGTCCTGGAAAATACTGAATTGTGGTCATTTGCAGGAATGGGAAAAATCAGACCTCGCCAATATCATCCTCATCTCCGGAGCTGGCCCAAAGGCTTTCTGCGCTGGAGGTGATGTCGCAACACTTGCGCTACAGAATAAAGAGGGCCCAGAGGGACAACAGCTATCAAAGAACTTCTTCTCAAAGGAATACCAGCTCGATCACCTCATTGCCACTTATTCGAAACCTTACATCGCGGTTCTTGATGGGATTACAATGGGAGGCGGCGTTGGGCTGAGCGTACACGCTCCCTTCCGGATAGCCACCGAGAATACCGTGTTTGCCATGCCCGAAACCACCATTGGATTCTTCCCTGATGTCGGCGGATCGTTCTTTTTACCGCGCCTGGACGGAGAAATTGGAACCTACCTTGCTCTGACCTCTGAAAGGCTCAAGGGAGTCCAGGCTCTCTATTCTGGCATTGCAACGCATTATTTCCATTCAAGCACCTTGCCCAATCTGGTCACACGATTGTCTGAGCTCGTCTTCAAAGACAACTCCTCCCTCGCAGCCCGGCTTAATTTGATCAACAAGACCATGGCCGAGTTTTCAACTGGTCTGCCAGACGAAAAGATCTTGCTGGGCGGTAGCCTTCGCGAATCTATCGACCGCTGCTTCTCCGCGGACACGGTGGAAGGTATCTTCAAAGCCCTAGAAACCGAGACAGAAAACCCAGAATGGGCGAAAAAGACCCTGGAATCTCTCTCCGGCCGTTCTCCTACATCTCTCAAAGTTACTCTACGACAACTACGCGTGGGCCGTGACTGGGGTATCTCTGAGACCTTTCAGCGTGAGGAAAAGATTGCTGCTCGCTTCATGGAGCACCCAGACTTTGTCGAGGGTGTCTCCGCGCGACTCATGAGCAAACCCCCTAAGAAACCAGTCTGGCAACCCGCCACCTTGGCGGAAGTGACTGACAAAGACGTCGATAACTTCTTCCGTATCCCCGACGGCGAAAAGCGTATGACGCTTCTCAATCCCGAGGGAGACTATGTCGAATTCCCGCATGCGCGGTTGGGCTTGCCCACAGAGGAGGATGTTGAGCTCTACTTCCGCGACAACCCGGTTGGGAAGGCTGAGATTGTGGCAGCGTTTGTGAAGGAGTGGGCAGACAAGGAGGGAGTCCGGGAGAAGGTATCGGAAGTATGCGATCGCAAGATTAAGGCCAAGGGCAAAGAGTTTTATTGGGTGACGCCGGAGAAGGATGCCAAATCTGTTGAATAGACTATATTTCTCTTTTGTGTATAAATTTTGCATTACAGTATCTGAGCATCTGCTTTTCCGTCTGAACTTCCCTCATGCCTTGTCATCCGATCTGATATTATCAGTTTGCTTGGTTTGCATAACTGGTCGACAGTTGCATCTGTGGTTCATCACGCGCACCGTATTTCGCGCACGCTTATAAAAACTGAATTCTGCAGCAATTTTCACACAGTCAACCATCACACAACGACAAATCTTGCAGTGTTTTCGCAGCAGAAACCACCGCATACAACACTATCTGGCATGGTAGTGGTCCATGATGATCGCACACCATCACAGCAATGAGATGAATAATTATGTCGCCAATTGATTCAATTCGACTCCAGCCTCTCGAGCACAATGACCAACCCCTCGTCTAACGTCCCATATCAAGCTCACACACTTTGCTCCCTACCCTACGAACGAATACCTCCCCATACAGCGTGTTTCCTATCCAAATCGAAAGATTTTACACCCCCAGCTTCTAAAAAATGCTAGAGCTTGCCGTTTTCGAATAAGGTCTAAACCTTTTTCACCAGGACGAGCGAGTGTGGACAGTGAAGCAAGAATATTCTTTTGGATGTCCATGGTTTCCTTCAAATTCTGTGGACTTTCCCCCTGTGCTGGTCCCTTTGGTTTCTGTGTCTGTTTAACTACGGACTGTGAGAAATTGGGGTGGATTGGGAGGGAGACATTTCTTTTCTTGAATCTTGATTTGAGAGTATTTGTACTGAGGAGTTATTATAGTGGAATGATATATTATTACTTTGAGATTCTTCCAATTGCATCGCTTTTCGAATGCTTTTCCTAAATATTCCTCCAAACCATACTTCAACGCAATCTTCACAAACAACATCCTCGCGGCACGGCCTCACTACTTCCAAAACCCATCCGCATCTATACCAATTAGCCTTAACACCCCAACCAATGCAGAACAACAATAAATACTTACCCTCATGGATCTTCACATCCGGACACAACCCTTTCCTCTGCTCCCTCTTCTCCTTCGCATCAATCCCAAACCTCTGATGCGTCCTCTCCGCCAACCCATCAATCCCCCTCGGAAGAGCCTTCTTCACAGCCTCATCGGACGTGAAACTACCCATTAATTGTGGTGGGCCTAGGGGGATCTGGTCTCCTCGATCCACCTGCCAGAGATGATATGTCTTGCCGTAGAGCGGGATTATCTCTTCCATTGCGGCGAGTTCGGCTTTGTCCCAGATGGCGGAGGGGGTTCCTAGAAGCGAGGGATTAGTTTATTGACGAGAGAACTGGGAAGGGTCCGGGGAGAAGAGAAGAGGGTGTTGAGGGCGGACCTGTTGCAGCGGGCATGACGAGCATTCCGCTCCTCACTTCATATTCATGGGAATGCCAGAGTCGTCGCTCTTCGGGGGGTAGAGTCTCGTATAATTTGCGGGTGACCATGTACTCGACGCCGATAAGTTTGGCATCCTTTTCCGGGGAATCGTAGATGACGCATTGTCGGAAGTCTGTTCCCTTTCGTTAGCAATGAACACTCCGCCCGTTCACCCTTTCCTTATGTAGTCCTCTAGTACGGAGTAGGCATTGCGAGGAGACGAGTAATCACCTTCGCTTAACTGACTGCAATAGTGGCTTGCCTCGACACAGCGTGTGGGATCCTCTGCATAAACATGATATGCATGTAAATGTGCGCAGATATTCTTGATTGGATTGAAGTTCTGTGCCATTGACGCGCCTGTGGTGAGGACTTGGCTCTTGATTGATGTTGGGTCGCCCACGGCGGCACCGGTGCCTTGATGGGCCATTTTAGACTGAATATGTGAGAAGGTACTCTTTTATTTGCAATGATAAAGAAAGTAGATAGTTGAATTGAATAAATATGTGCATGGGTTTTGAATGCTACAATCTTTATATCCATCTTTTTGTAGCTGTTTGGGCTGACGTCATGTTCGCCGCCAGCGATGAAATACATCCGGGAATATTCACAACACGAATTGAAGGGGCCCATCTGGTCACCGAAGACCCTCGGTGATGCATTAAGGAGGGCACCGAGTGAAAAGCAATAGCTTGTTCTACATGTTATTCTTCATCTCCCTCAAGGCTGCCATGACATCCACCGGATCCGTCGCCTTGGTTGCTTTCTGGATTTCGGGGTCCTAAGAGCAAGAAAAACAACGTCAGTTCGCCGATTTCCAGCGCCAAATGAATGGGATAAATGCAATGTAGCTTCAACCTACCGTAACTCTCATGAAGACATTATGTAACTACAAGATTCAAGATCAGCAATTTCGTTCTAATGAAGCCGGAAGCAGTGGGAGATACAAACCTTCTCATCTCCGATGGTGAATTTCCCCTCTGTTCTCTTATTCTGAGCGCAATAGGCCTCGAGTTTCTTGATTGGCTCCGACTGCGAGACTGCGAGGCAGAACTTCACGTTCTGCGCCGTGTATTCGTGACCGGGCTGCGCTCCTAGTCAGTGATATTCCGTGGCAGTGATGGATGTTCTTTTCGAGAGCAATGGAAACACCTACGTAAACCGTGGTGTCATCAGGAAGCGAAGCAAGGATTTCATTCAACGCCTTATGCATCTCCTTTGCATTCCCTTCGAAAAACCGGCCGCATCCTAAACAACAAAGCCCTGGCGTTAGAGTCGAACAATTCCAAGAGAAAAATGCCATGGATTTCCTCAAAGCCCAGAGCTAGGGGATACCCACCGCCAATGAATAAAGTATCCCCCGTAAACACGGCCCTCTGGTTCCCATCTTCAGCATAGTAGCAGATGCTATCCTGGGTATGGCATGGCGTATGCAGCGCTGTCACCGTGATACGCTCGCCAATCTTGAATTTCTCCCCATGAGCGGGAGTTTTGGTGACTTGTTTGCTGTCTTTTCCGCCAATTACAGGCAGAGTGCTGCCGAATTCCTTCAGCTAATTTGGAGGAATTGCAGTGTCAGTAGGGTGCCGAGGCAGGCACACCGGACAAACTAAATGAGCACCAAAAGAGCAACATACAATTTCCTCGTTACCACCGGCATGGTCCCAGTGACTGATTTATCCCGTCAGTAAACAAGCAATGATCCGAGATAAAAGTAATAGGTACGCACTGGTGCGTATTGATAATCGCTTTCAAGTTGATCTTCCCGGCATCAAGCTGCGATTTCAGAACTGGAGCAACTCTGTTCTCATGCCAATTAGCAAGCCTTCTCAAGTCCCGGAAATCAAATTCCACATGTCATATCTGACATTGGAATTTATAGGGCAGTCCTGAACATACTCTGGCGGGTTGGCCGGATCGACAATCATAGCATCTTTCGACGGCTCATCTGAGATCAGGTAGGCATAATTGTTGCCCTTCCCCGTCCCTAAATACGTATCGTATCAATATCATCCCACCTCCACAAGGCACCATCCAGTATTGTTTGCTGTATGGAGGGGTATACTTGCGACGAAAGTACTTACACATAGGAATCGATTCGATATGCATTTTGCGTCTGAAGATGAATCTACCGGGTGATAGAGCACGGCTAAGGAGTCTGCTTGTGTTCATGGATTAAATGAAACAAATCGAGTGCGATTGACTTGTGCTGCTTGATAATTCTAAATTGAATACGATGGCAGGCGTCCGGAGGGCTGACGTCGTTGGAGCCTGTTAGGGTATACGGCTTCCCCCTATGTCACGTGTCCTATTGTATATAGTCTACCTAGGCTAGCTCGACCCCAATTACACTCGTTAACCGTCTGCACTAACAGGTTATGAGCCCTCTTGCTTCAACACCTAGACCCCCTGGGGGGGGGAGGTGGATGTCTAATATGCTTGAATAGGCTGGCGGTTCCCCTGTCTGCTTGGGTGAAAGCAAGAAGTGATACTGGCCGATTGACCGTACGAGCGAGCGAAGACTGCCGACTGATCCATCGAGCCAACAGTTGAACAGAAAGTTCCCCTGTCTGCTTGGGTGAAAGCAAGAGTGTACTGGCCGATCGACTTTACGAGCGAGCGCAAGCGAAGACTGCTGACTGATCCATCGAGCCAATGGTTGAACAGAAGGCTCCCCTGTCTGCTTGGGTGAAAGCAAGAAGTGACACCAGCTGATTGACCGTACGAGGATATTGACTATCAAATATGATTGGGTAGAGCCTAGAGGCATCTATACGCGGGATTCAAGATGAATTGGCAGTGGACACGCAATCTAGAGCCTACGAATCAATTACGACTATCAACAACCTCAAGATACTACGCTGCGGCTGACGGACCCGAACTGAGCATCCCTAGGCGGGAGAAACCCTAGGAGATGATGAATACGCGCACAGGAGGCGGCATTGACCTACCTGGAGCACAACTACACGCAGAGCAATTGCGTACGGAGACCTGGGCCCCCAAACAAGAACCCTTTGAATGTCAACAATGGCATTGCATGGCAAGAAATAAGATGGGGGATGAACAGGAAGATTTTAAGTTCTCTATCTCTAGTTGATGATTGGGCATATGCACCATGTCAATAGAGACTTATTTTGTATTTAGTTTTTGAGAAAGATGATGGCAACCTGAGAGACACGCTCTCTAGGGGGTGCGCCGCATGGGGGGGTGTTAGGGTATACGGCTTCCCCCTATGTCACGTGTCCTATTGTATATAGTCTACCTAGGCTAGCTCGACCCCAATTACACTCCTTAACCGTCTAACCGTCTAACTGTCTAACTGTCTGTACTCCATCTGAACCGTCTAAACCATCTAAAAAACATCTCAATTGATGCAATATACCTGAAAACCTCTAATCCCTCTGCAACCGCCCAGGCTGAAAGCCTGGATGGCAAACCAGCGCATCACCGCTGGCCCGCCACCTCCCCCTAAACCCCAAATTGTGTCTGGAGCCTCGACGCGTGCCATCTCTCCCCCCAGGAACAGGCCAAAGAGACCCTGCCTGTCAACCCCAACAGCGTGCACTGATGGCCACAACACATGTGATTCAATTGCTTCAGGGACCCCAAGCTCCTCCATGCCACCCCTGGATGTGGCCCCTGTGATCCCACAGCAGACAATGCTCAAGATTCTGATCAAAAAGGTGGAACTGCTACAGGCCTCAAACATCAAGCTACATGAGGACAACATACAGCTCACAGAAGTCAATAGACAGATGCAGGCAACATGCAACATCATTAGAGAGATGACAGCAGCTCTAAAGGAAAATATCTCAGAGCTGGAGAACAAGCTTCAGATCTACACTCAGGGAAAGATGGAAGGAAAAAGCCAGCCTGCTCCATCTGAAGAACAGATGCAGAACTTTGAAATCTATGCAGAAGCAGCTGCAATGCCAGCATCAGTGCTACCAACAGTCTTCAAGAGATCTCTTTTCACATGACATCTCAAAGCAGAAAAACCAGCCTGGATACTTGTCTGTCTACCCACAGATCACCTAGCCTGGAAGGCCAGCCTCATTGCCACTCTTCAGAAACTGAGGACAGAGCTCACAGAATCTCTAGCAACAGCCATTAAGGGAGTACAACATATTCTCACTGAAATAGCAATCACAGCCAGCAGCCTGCAGAGTATGAAAGCTCTACTTGTCAAGAAGAATGAGATCTCAGTCATTCTCACCAGTGTTCAGGTGAAAAAAGAGAAACATTGAATTATCTGCATAGTTCCAGGACTACAGCCAGAATACCAGAACTACAAAGAGTGTACTCAAACCATAACTGCAGAGCAAGCAGCAGAAGAATTTGCACATCTAACAGATGTAACATCTCAACTGTGTCATTGAGTCAGAGCACAATCAGAGAGGTCTTCAAATGCTTTAATTCTAGTCTTCCCCCCTGAGGTGGCAGCTACTCTATCAAAGACAGTGAAAATCTATGATCACTGTAGATCAGTGATTGCAAAGTCACTCAAGGCTTAAATTCTTCAATGCAACAGATGCTGAGACTTTCACTCAGAAAGATACTGCAACTGCAACCTCTGCTGCAGAAGATGCAGCTTCAGAAATCATCAGAAAGAACATTCAGCATGTCATAAGAAGAATAATGAGATCTGTGAATGCTCTGACTGCTGCATCAATTGTCTTGACTCTCATGCTGCAAATGACCCATTGTGCTCAGCTCAGTCAGTGATGAAACATGAAGTGATTCAGAGGCACTCTAAAATCAGAAAGAATGACATTCACAAGACACAGAATCAAGCATACTGGACTAAGTCCAAGAACTGCTTCTGTGGCAGGAGATACTCAACCTCAGAGATGAAACAGAATGCTCTTCTCAAGAACTCTCTCAGCTCTGCTAAAGCTTTTAGCACAGCACTCAGCTTTACATTCAACTCAGAATACAGTCTTACAATCAGCAGAACAGCTTGCACAACATCACCTTTTTTACATCTCAATGAGAAAGAACTCTAGAAATCCAAAGCTTCTGCAGATCATGCAAGTGAACATTGAAAAAGATGGCTCAGCACATGAGACAGCTCTCAATCTGGTATATGAAGAGAAAATTAACATCATAGTGATACAGAAACTCTGAATTCATAGAGAACTAAGATGATGCATCTTCAAGAAGCATCCAGCCTTCACCTGCTTTATCTCTATTGAGAAATGAGAGCAACAGCCATGAGTTCTGATCTATGTATGAAAACACTCACAAATCCATGCATATACAGTCTCTGGCCTCTGAGTTCTGAATAGAGACATTCAAATGCTATGCATGTGGGTCTGAAGTCTACAATTTCAGCTAGTCAATGTCTACAATGCACCTCCAGAAGGCTCAGACAACTTCAGACAAGGTGTCAATTGTCTTCTCTTCTGAACTCCATCACTGTCCTCTCTACTTCTCACTGGTGATCTCAACCTCAAGCATTCAGCATGACAGCCAGAAACTCTCTCAAGCAGCTGAGCAGAGTTCTTTCTGCATTGAACAATCAGCATCAATCTTGCCCTCACTATGAAGCCAGACACACCCACACAAGGACTCAATATGCTAGATCATGCCTGAGCATTCCAGAAGCTGCTCATGAAAGAAATAGACACTCAAGTTTCTAGAGCCTTATACACCTTCTCAGACCACCAAACCCTTCTCACCAAGATCTGCCTTCCATGGGGGGCTGGGCCCAGGGAGACAAGCCACAAATTTTGCTTAGATACCATGGATGAAAAGATCTTCAGTCAGATCATGAAGAATCTTGGCTCTAAACTTGATAACCTGTGTGACCTTCTAGATATCTTCAGTATAGACCAACTGAATAGACTTGCAGAGAGCATTTCAGAGATGCTGGTAGTCACTCTGAAGACCTCCATCAAGAAGGTCACTGAAAGAGACATAGAACAGCTCTGGTGAAATGAGAACTGCTGAAGAGCAACAATAGCATGTCATCAAGCAGAGCAATGAAGACTCAGCTCTCTTGAAGAGACAAGAAGAAATATGTGCAGAATCATTCAGAAGATCAAACAGAAATACTGACATGATCAAATAGCAGAGGCTGCAGAGAAAAAGAACATCTTCAAGATGATTAAATGAGCACACTCAACTGACTTCTTTCATTCTCTCTCTCTTGAAGATGCAGCTGCAGGCATGATCAGAACAGAGCCTAAAGAAAAGAGAAAGTTTCTTCAGCAGATGCTTCTGCAGAAGACTGCAAACAAAAAAGATATTTCAGTCAACTGATTGAATGACACACTAACTGATCTGCCTTTTTCAGAGGCCATGGCATATGAGATACAGAGCTCACTGCTAAATACAGAAAACATCACATCAGAAACAGACAGAGTGCCCACAGCTGTACTGAGAAAGGCCTGGAAGCACATTCAGACTCTGGTGAAAAAGCTCTACAGAAGCTGTCTTAAGACAGACTGGCATTCAATCTCTTTCAGAGAGTCAGTACTGATAGTGCTTCTCAAGCTCAACTGAGACTCAGCACTTTCTCACTCATATCAACTCATAGCCTTACTCTCAACTCTTGAAAAAGACTTAAAATGACTAGTGGCTCAGAGACTGACCTGAACTGTCATACACAAGAAGCTTTTACACCCACAGCACTTTGAGGCACTTTCTGGACAGACTGCCTCAGATCTGATGACAGCAGCTGTTCATGACATAGAGAAGTTCTGAGTCTGTGGAAAGATGGTCTTCCTGCTCACTCTGAACATAAAAGAAGCATTTGATGCAGTGCTTTCAGAAAGAATGATGAAGAGACTGCAGGATCAAGAATGATCTGTCAATCTCATAAGATGAATTCATTTCTTCATGATTGACCATACAGGTAGAATCAGATTGAATGAATCTGTAGAAGAGTTCTTCAACATTTCAGCAGAAGTGTCACAGAACTCATCTGTGTCATCTATTTTATTCATGCTCTTCATTCAATCAATGTTCTTCTTGAGAACACTGCAAAGAAGACATGGGCAGTCAGAGTATGCAGATGACATAGCTTTGCTGTGTGCTGAAGAGACATTGAAAGAGAATACAGTTATTCTGCAAGAGAATTTCAAGCTGCTCAACAACTGAAACAGATAGTGAAGAGCTCATATTTAATATAGCCAAAACTGAGCTGGCTCACTTCACTCAGCAGAAAAACTGTGGCAATCTCTCAATTGAACTGAATACAGAGGCTGTAGTTCATTCAATAGACACTACTTCTTTGAATGGCTCCATATGCTACCTTGAAGTCTGGCTGGACCGAAAACTGAGCTTCCAGAAACATGTGGAGGTCATGGCAGCTAAGGCACGGCGCGTAGCCAGTGGGATACGAGCACTGAGCAACACAGTCAGAGGTGCCCCAGTTCAGCTTCTCCAGCAAGCTGTACAGGCCTGTGTACTAGCAGTTCTGTGCTATGGAGCCGAGGCCTGGTGGCCAGGCATCTCACGGACAGTGAAAGGAAAGGAGGTCTCCAACCAGGTGGCCGCCCGGGTCACCCAGCTAGATCTAGTACTACGGGATGCTCTGAGAGGAGCACTTCCTGTCTACAAAACAACACCTATACCAGCGCTGCACCGAGAGCTCAGAATCCAACCGGCCAGACTAGCACTAGACCAACGGCGCGCCGCACTTGCAGTCAGAATCAAGAGACTGGATACAAGGCATCCACTGGCAAGACGCTGCGCCAAAGCAGCCCACACGCCCCCTTACACCACACGCCTGACCCGAGCTGCCGCGCAGATCAGCACCACAGAACCTCACGACCCCTTAGCCTCACCACCATGGGCGCGTACAATGAGAAAGGAGGATGCGCAGGTCGGTTTCAGAAAGGGCCACACCAAGGAACAGGCAGCCAAGAACTTCAGAAGCTGGCTACGGCAACGCGACCCCCTAGATCTTGTGGTCTACACCGATGGTTCTCAATTGGCGCACCCCCAACGCACAGCCGGTGCAGGCTGGGCTATCTGCTGGGGTGGGAACCACCCAGTGATTGCAACAGGAAATCTACCCTTGCACAAAGCTGAAGTTTTTGATGCAGAAGCGGTGGCAGCTCTCCAGGGCCTGAAGGCTGCCACTGCCTTGATACAGGCTAGATTCGCCAACAATGTCTACATCTGTCTAGACAATCTGGAAGTGGCAAGGTCACTGGGCTCTCAGACCAACACCTCCAGCCAAGAGATCTTTGCTGAATTCCGGGACGTGGTGGCAGACTGGGAAATGAGACAGAGACTCCCCCACATCACCCATGGAAGGGTAATTGTCAAATGGGTCCCAGGACATGCTGGGGTAGCAGGCAATGTTAAGGCAGATCATGAAGCCAAGGCCGCAGCAGCAAGAGCAGCAGCTATTCCCCCACCAGATAGCATCAAGGCCACTCTTGCATATATCCGCAGGCAGGTCAAAGAGAAAGCAGGCCAGGACTTTAAGGAATATTGGGCTCAGAATATTCCAAAGCGGTATGCTGAGCTTGAGATTCCCCTACAGAGAGGCCCTACTGAGAGGAAGCTCCCACGTTTCACTCTCGGGAAACTATACGCCAGCCGAACAGGACATGGAGACTTCAAGGACTACCACACACGCTGGAATCATGAAGATGCAGAGTGCCACTGCCGATGTGGCCATCACAAGACCCCCGAGCACTTCTACCACTGCCGGCTTGCCAGACAGGCACTGGACCTGCGCCGTCACCCATCTTACAGTCTCCGGGAGATGCTTGAAACCCCCCAGGGGGCGCAAGACTTCCACAACTGGCTAGTTAAGACAGCATTCTATGAGGATATCTGCCCAATGCATAGAGGCAGATCAGAACCAGGCCATAGGCCACATTCAAACCTCACCACCCCCTCTGACCCCCCAACTCTGCCCTCTCCATTCCCATCCCCCCCTGCACGCCAACCCACATATTCTCAAACTCTTTAAATAGGCTAGCCGCAAGGCATTAGACCCAGGGCCCTGCTGATGTAGCAATGCGGCATCCCACAAGCACCAAGTGTATTGTAGCTACTAGATAGGTAGTCCCGCTCTACCCGCCCTATAGCCAAGTTTGGCTCAGACCTCTCGGCCCCTTCGGGCCGAAGATCTTCCGGCGTTAAACAATGACACACACACACACACACACACACTCCTTAACCGTCTGCACTAACAGAGCCGCGGCAGTCGGGGCGGGGGATCTTTATTTCCGAGCTGTCAACATCACCTACATGGCGCTTCCGAGTTCACAAACGGGATCACTCATCTTATTAACCTGCGATTTCAAGCATAAGCGAGCTATGGCGTCTTTGGCAGTCAGATCGAACAGGAAGTTCCGAGGCTTGAATACAGCGCGGTCAAAAATTCTCCTGCCTGCTGCGATACTGTACAGGGAGGTGCGAGTATCTATTCAGGCACTGGAGTATTACACTCATAATTCGCAAGAATCATCATTGATAGAGTGCAGCCACCGATCCAACTGTCTAAGGCGATGCCGAGGCTCACCCTGCCCTCACCACCCCCTAAAACCCACCTTAAACCCGGCGGTTGGGTGTAGAGAGATGTACAAGCTGCATAAGGCGGCTGAAGCATTAACGTGGTCTGTTCAGCGTAAGCCCATGGGACCTCATCGATCAGTAAACCAACAGAATCCAGAGGAGGCGGTTGATATTGTTTATATTAGTGTAGATGCTAAACAACACCAATTGGTTTAAATTGCCATTTTCCCTGGACATTCCATCCATACTCCCGCAATGCCACGATGTCTGGATCTTCTTCTTTGGTGGCCTGCCCGTGCGTCTTCCTTGTGCCTGACATCTGAACATCTTGGATTGGTTTAGAGTCCACATCCTCTACATGATCCTTCATCAAGGAGAGAATCCGATCACTCCAGTAGCCCGTTTCTACTTCGCAGGTCGCCTGTACATACGAGAGCAGCAGATATTTCTTCCGGAGGGCGGCCCAAGTTTCCGAGCTCAGGAGGTGGTCAAACCACAGGAAGAGCGCTTCGTGGTATGGATTTTGTTCAGGGGACTGCGGTTCAGATTCTGTTAATACTCGGATGATTTCTTCTGCGAGGCTTGATAGGAGTGGAGTGTGGTGCTGGCATATTTCTTGTAGAAATTCGTCCCAGCTTGAAAAAGCCAAATCCAGGGAATCACCAAGACTAAAGTCAGAGGTTAGATTGAAGATGGCGTTATTCAGTATGATATGGCGAACTCACCTTCTTGAACTCGGGACCAGTACGTCCGGACGCAAGAGCTCTCGCGCGAGCAGGGAGCTCCCGTTTACCTCACGCTGGCACAGCATCTTTAGATCTCGCACAACAGCCGACGAGCGCTCACGCTCCAGCTTCTTTCGCACATTCATACTGCTCCCAGCGCCATTCTTCGCCGCCGCAACAGGCCGTAACACATCTCGTATCGACCCCGTCAAGACCGGCTCGTCCATCCGCGATGGCTCAGAACCTCGAGGCTCCGCTATCGTCTCACCATCGCCAATCCCAACCCAGTAAAACTCCCACAGCCACTGAAGAGCCCTCTGAGCCGCGTTTCGCAAGACCACAAGAGACGGCAAGTCACGATGCGTCGCCTCGTGACGAAGCTCCACAAACGACGCCGGGATGCCGACTGTCATTGCTTTCTGATACATGCTTTGCTTTCGCCCGTACAGCTTTGAGTCGACGAGGCCGGTTACAAATCTGATCAGCGGTTAACACCACCTCCCTCGGAGCATCAAGCTTGATTGGGAAAGGAACACGGACCGACAAAACGCCGACGAATACGTCGCTCGAATTGCGAAAATGGAATTCTTCCCCTCGTCATCATGCAGAACGGCATCCGTCAGGAGCGCAGTCGACTCCACTGGATGCGGTAATTTGCCTCGGATTTTCCACACCCAGACCTGATATATCGTCAGCAACAGGGTACAAGATGCAACAATAGGATGAGAACCTACAAGTCCACTAGCCTTGGCGCGTAGATCGGGCCCTTCATATCCCGGCGGAGGATAGAATTGTTCTCTGACAGCTAGAAGCTGGGAGCCATCTTTCCAGGGCGTGAACTGGAGACGGGGCATGGTTGGAAGATGTCAAGTCAGCTGGACAACGTTTCCGGGTATCTTTAAATTAAGGAAAGTAACAGTCGTGCTTGTCAAGGATTTATAAGCCTGCAAGAGCGTGATGGAGCTCTTGATATAATTTCCTTTCGCCCCGGTTTGATCAAGGGGCGTTGACGAGTGAAATAAAAAACGGTTCAAGGTAGGACTTTGTCAACGAGAAGCGCGAGCGGGTATCAAGGAGGACAAGTGTAGTTTAAAGAAACAATAACTAACGCCTGACTTCTCATCCTCCCATCTTGATCGCAATGAGTAGAATGATTCTGATATTGAATTGCCGCCTCTCGCGCTGGACGCTTGGATTTTTTTTCTGATGATGAATTAGGGTTTGCGCTAAATGAAGACTAAAAATTGCTTAGTTGGAACAATGGGGCAAAATAAGCCAATCACGTCATATCATGCCCCTCGAATTTCGAGATGAGTTGAAGTGGAAGAATGACGATAATATGCAAACAGTTATTATTTATTATTGTTGGGTGTTATAATTACTCGTAGTCTATATGTTGTGGACTGTTAACCAGGAATGCCAGTCCCTGCAAATCAGGCCAGAAACAGGAATGTAACACTGTGTTGAAATAAGAATTAGACAAATCCTCCAGTGCTGGTGGAAACTGGTCCTGCTTCTGGATATGGGGAAGGCTCCATTGAGATCAAGTCATCAGGCCTGCTGCATGACCCTCCAATCGTATCCGCCTGACGATTTGAGTCGTCACTCTTCGACGCTTGAGAGCATTCCGTCGGTGTCTTCGAGTCCGAATCGGATACTCCGTCATCATCGCCATCATCGTGGCTCGCATCGCCATCTGGTGATGGACTAAAAGATTCTTCGAGTTTGAGGCCCTTACCCTTCGATTGTGCCGAATCCAGGTCTTCGTAGCCAAGTGATAATGTAAACTGAGGAGATGAATACGGATCTTCCCAGCCGGGGGTGTCTGGTTGGTCGTAGAGTCCTACTCCAATCAGGATTTCGTCTGAGGTGTTTGCATCAGACGGACCCGAGAGCGGAGTCTTAGGCTCAGGTATCTGTTGTAGCGGAAAGAGTTCCGGCGTCGAAATTGCCGCGTCGTTGCTGTTATTCAAGATGTTGTCCTGCGGAGGCATACCGAAACTGTCTGACGGTGCATAATAGTAATCGGGAGATACGATTGCTGAAGTGGTGTCCATGGCGTAGGCTGACTGTGAGGTTGCCCATGTGTCATGGCCTGGTGGAAGCATAGGAGTCGATTGTTGCGATAGAACATAGGGCATCTGCGGGATCGATTGATCAAAAGACGAATAGTAAGAGCCTGTATCGTATCCGATGTCCATGCTCTCCACTTCAGTCGAGAAGTATTTCGGTGATGGGTCGACAAACGCTTGCTGTCTTTGTTGATATATGTCGGAATGGGGAGACGAGGGGTAGGAGAAGAAAGCTGGAGCCAGATATTCCGACGCAGCTGTCCGTTGGAGAGCTGCATAAAAGCTGTTGGCAAGTACATCGCCACGAGAAGAGAACCGCTGTCTTTGCTGAGAAAACATCTCCCCTCTGACGTTCTTGCGGGGACTGTTATCTGCACTGGCGACTTTTGTAACCCGTCCTGGATTTGGCCGGGTGAAGAACGGATTTGCCTGTGGGTATAGCCTGCTCCCAGCCTGGCCGCCATAGAACGCCTGATCCGACATCGGTAGAGCCATGATATTTGATGGACAAATTATTTAGTAGATTTAATAGAAAGATCTGGGAGAGTCGGTTTTAAGTTCGTCCCTGGTGGGTGTCTTTAAGACGAAAAGGTCAAAGAAGGGAGAAGAAAAAGAAAGAGAGAGAAAAAGAAAGAAGATACGATCAGGCCCGAGTCAAGTCCTCCTTGTTCTCGGGAGGCTGTTTTCTCTTCAATATCCCGCGGAGTGGGTTGATGTAACGCGGGAAATGCAGTTGTTGTGCACGCACACACAGGCCATGGGTACTGGTCCAGTGGAGCATTGAGACAGACTTCCTTGGTGTGTCCTTGTCCTGCTCAGGCCGCCTGGGGCAAGAAGAAATAATCATCGTGAGCCTTTGCCGGCGCGAAGTTTAGCTACCATGCCGGATCCAGGCAAATGGGACCTTCGCAAGGGGATGGCTTCTCCCCATAAGGCAGCGCTACTTAACCAGTGTTTGTGACTGGCTGAAGTTTGTCGCCCTCGGTTAACTTGTCGTTTCTTGGTGCAGGGACAGAATCATCAGCAGCAGCAAGCAGCAATGGAAGCTTTGTTCGGAGTGGATGCATGGCTTTTCCTGCCCCGTGCTGCATGCATGATGCGCGCAGCAGCTGGAGGGCGGGACAAGGACAGAGAGAGAGCGATGGTGGATGTTACATCTCGATACGAGAATCACGGTATTGCTCGGTAACTGGCTTGCCTGGTGGAGCCGGGAGGCTGGTCGTGGGCGTAAAATACGCTGTATCGGGCTGTCGACCTCCCTTTCAAGGTTACGCCATGTTACGACTTTCCGCAGCCGAGTAATCTCGATTTGGGAGGTATTGACGTATTGGCCATTACATCCCTGCGCAGTCCTGCAATCAATGCGCTGCGAACATTGCATCTCTGCATTCACAGCTGCTGCTGGTTACATACAACAAAGCCATTCTTCTCACTATTCACGACCAGGCTGAATCTCGACATCCTTGAATCCGAGGGCTCTTCGCAGTATCATCCGGGTGGCTGGCCCATCGTCGTCATCACCACCAGCACCACCATTCGGGATGGGCTGTGAAATGCTCTCTTCCCCAGCAATCCTGTTTCATGTGCTGCCGCTCTTGACGGGTGTCGATGATTCGCGAGCGACAAGGCCAAGGCCAGACCGTCGAATGGTACTCGTTGAAGCCAAAGCGGGGAGATAAACGCCCTTGGCCCTCGCAGACTTTCATAAACCTTGAGCCGGGTGGAGGAGCCCACGACGGATCCATGCGACTGTTTGTCCCCAACCCTGCATACGAAGAAAAAAAAAAAAACAGCCACAGATGGATCGCCTGAAACTGTCCTCCACTTCGTCGAAATCTTGCCGTCTTCGTCAAACCGAGCTGCTGACGACAAATCCCACCTCCATGGTCCCGTTGGTCCAGCAGTTCGGCGTACTCGTGATATTCGCGTTGGTGGATCCAAGCTGGTGCAGATGTATTTTCTGCCTTCGGACGACTCTTTGACCCCTTTCAGGCTTTCACCGCCGCTCCCACCTCCCCAGCTCACTGGGTTGAACCCCGGAATTCTTTGTCTTCAAGGTGACGGAGCTCTCTGGGTCAGGCTTGAGTTGCGGTGTGGTGAGTCACGAACGATCTACCCAGAAACAACCCGTAAACTTGTCGCTGGACGAGGATGTTGCTGCAGCCCATCAGCTGCCAGGAGCAAGCAACCTTCTGAGCGACACAGCCCATCGTCATGGCCGACCTTGCATATGGGAACGGGCTCCAGGAAGCCTGCTTGGGTGTCTGCCAGTTGGCGGGAATTTCCATTTCAAGTGGCACAAGCCATGGAAAGTCTCAGGTTTTTCCCATGCAATGTGGGGAGCATTGGGCTTCATGCAATTCCTCCAATCAGCTCACAATCTCCCAGCCCGGGTGAGCATCGTGCATCCGATCTCTGTGGACATGCATGCCTCGAAGTGGCTCTTGCGCGGGACTCCAGATGAGCGAAGGACGAACCTTGTCTCATTCTGGAACCTGACACTAGCTCCACACAAATCTCGGCGAATCTCAAATCTGCGCCTACGCAAATCCCCTTTGTGCCTTTGTGCTCAAGCCAACTATGAATCCACCTTGACCAGAAAAGGAAATACGCTTGTTTTTCCCATGTTGCAAAGGCTGGGATGACAATTTTCAAGGTATCCAGGCATCTCGCGTCTCGTACTTTTGCATGCGCCTTCCGGGATTCGAGTGCCACCGGGCATCAGGAAATCATCAAGACTTGGAACCCTGGCGGTTGACCATGATTTCAATTTCGTTGTCCGCTTGCCCAAAATCCGTGAGCAGTCATGTTGCCGAAGTGACACCCGCCGTCTTCTCACTGGTGGATCAGACCACCAAAACCAACACTCTGGGTTTCGATTCATCTGTTGTGTTGCTTGGACCGTGCGAAGTGACGAGTCCTTGTCTCACAAATGGCGCTCGCTGAGCAGAGTCCGGATATCGGACATGGGTAACCGGGTACTTCCGCCCTGTTGGCAACAACGCCCAACGTCCATCGGCGTTGTTCCTTGTCCCCAGCCTTGAACGTTTCCCCAACCTTGCGATGCCCGGTTACGTATGACAACCAGGATCTGGAACCGGATCGCTATTCTTCACCCACTGGTCTCGCCACGTCCACAGCCTTCTCCAACTTCCTTGAAGTCTCAAATCCACGGCTATCACCGTGTCTTAATAATGGGCCGAATGGGCACGGAAAATAATTTTTTTCGTGCGTGATGTGGCTTTTAATCCGGAAGAGTCCTTGACGATTCATCCATCTGTCCCCTGACCCTGTGTCATGCTGAGGCCAGCCATTCTGTGGAACTAGAACGGTCGTGTGCTGTCGTGACCTCTCATCGTCACTTGGCGGCCGATTTTCCACTCTTTTCGACTCTTTTCAACTGGATGTCCCCTTTTTGGTCGGGGATTAATAACTCTGGCTGAGTGACGGCTTTGCGATTACAGAATACTTGGCTGGATGTCTTTTTTTCCGTTGAAGCACAACTTTATGGCCCCATCGGCCCCTCAACGGGTCTCAAGGCTACCGACGAAAACTTTTCGGTGTTCAATCATCTGTCAGCCATTTCGTAATAGAATGATGCCATGCATCACGCGCGGAAATGCATGTTTTGTCTTATAGCCTACAGAACGATGAGTGCCCGACAGCAAACGATACGGAGTTTCTGGTGTCTAATTGAAAGCCTACGAATTCGGAGCAAACTTCGAGCGTTTGTCTTCCCCGCTGAGGGGCTCGGACGGGGTAATTCCGTCTTCTAGAAGCATTCCGCTTACTCATCCGGCACAAAATGTATCTGTTTGCTTGCCTGAGCATCGCCGACAGAATAATAATGATGATGAATTTCTGATGATGAAAGGGCAATGGAGCCCTTAAAAGACGTGCCTACCCCCAGTGGGGCGGTCCTGTCGCCGGAGAGCAACAGCAAGTACCCGTGCGACCTTCCTGTCCGCTACAACTGAGCTCGTGCGACCGATTGTTTGTTCTGCCGATTTCAAACTCGAGCACAATCACATCAAGAACCAGAAAATGTCGTTCAGAGCCTTCGTTGAACTGGCCAAAGCCAGGCGCACAATTTACCAGCTTTCAAAATCCAGTCCCGTTCCGGACTCGCGCATCGAGCAGCTGGTGAACGATGCGATTCTGCATGTCCCGAGCTCCTTCAACACACAGTCTACGCGACTGGTCCTCTTACTACATGAAGAGCATGATAGGCTATGGGATATTGCGCTGGACGTAATGGGCAAGCGGATGGATGGCAGGGAGAAATGGGAGAATCATACGAAGCCGAAGTTGGAGGGGATGAAGGGTGCATATGGAACGGTGGGATTGCCTTACTCTCTGCGAGTGGGCTGGAACTGATGCTGTGATTAGATCCTTTTTTACGAAGACCCTGCGCATATCCCCGTGGTGGGAGAGAAATTCCCGATGTATAAGGACCAGCTCCCCGTCTGGGCGCAACATTCCAATGCGATGCACCAGTATTTCCGTACGTCAGGCGCCTAAACTCTGCTTGAAAACCAACTAACTCACCTCTACAGTATGGACTGGATTAGAATCTCTCGGCCTCGGAGCCAGCTTGCAACATTACAATCCGCTCATCGATGAGGAGGTTGCGACGGCGTTTTCGCTACCTGCGCAGTGGAAGTTGGTTGCTCAGATGCCCTTTGGTGTCCCTGCTGGTCCTGCTGGCGAAAAGACGTTCAAGCCGGTTGAAGAACGGGTTCGGGTACTTGGAAGGAAGGAATTGAAGAA
This sequence comes from Malbranchea zuffiana, assembly GCA_039700045.1. NCBI lineage: Eukaryota > Fungi > Ascomycota > Eurotiomycetes > Onygenales > Malbrancheaceae > Malbranchea > Malbranchea zuffiana. The sequence goes on from JARUPO010000002.1 coordinate 1,681,938, forward strand.
TTAAGATAGGTGCAGCGTGACGGCATATTTTCCACCGATAGCATCGTGAGCGGGTAGCATTGGGCATAGACAAAAATACAAGGAAATTACCTATACCTCTATTTTTTGGTCTAGATAATTATCAGCAATTGAGAGCCCACGAAGCCTATTCACGCTTCAATAGGCTATTGTGCTGCTACTGCTCGGTTGAGGGTTAGTTTATGACGTCACTTCTCCTCGACCTCCTCCGTCGTTTGTCCCCCGCTGACTACCATGGCAAGACACAAAGTCAAGTTCATTCAGCCCCGGTACAATTGGCATTCAGCCCTAGGTATTATTCGACAAATGTGCATGGACAACTGTCTGTCCGGCTCCTAGCAGCTGGCAGTGGACCTACAAGTGCGCTCTCAGAGCCTACAGCCGGCCCCTCGACTCATAACTAGATGCCTCCCGTCCTGACTGCCATCTGTTGAAAGAGACCTGCTATATTGTATGATTGTGCATCACAGATTTGCTTATTCAAATGGCTGGCGTCGCATCGATGCCGCCGGAAACTCATGGAGATATTGTAAGTGCGTTGGCACAGTTCAATTCCGTTCCAGAGCATTCAATTGTTCCGTGCGCTGACCGGCCTTGTTTCTGATATCAGCATCCTCGAGATGACTCTGAGAGTGATACAGACCTGCATCGCCTTGAGGTGAGTTGCCGAACTGCTTGAGGATGACATCAATGCTAATTAACGTCATAGGTGACCTTTGGCACAGATACAAACCGCCGCCGTCGCTCTTCCTGGGTCTCAGCTGATTCCCCCCAACTCTCGCATCGCCATGGAGAAAGACATCCCAGCAACGCCTCTTGCTTCGTTCACTCGCTACTCGGCAAACCGAAGGAACTACACCTTCAACCGCTCGATGAGGATCAGCAGCAAGCCGTCGGACACGATGTAGGCGATCGCGACGCCTTTGATACAGTCATACAATCGCGGTTGTTGACGAAGAAGCAGCTGTCGGAGATGGCCTGGAATGTGCGGAGTTTGTCGAAGAAATTGGGCAGTATTAGGCTTAAGCTGAATGTCAAGAGTGTCTTCTTGCTCACGAAGCCGCGGGATCAGTGTCTGGTGCGTCTGACGAGGGAGGTGACGAGGTGGTTATTGTCGAAGGATCGGACGACGCCGTATATCGTTTACGTGGAGGAGAGACTGGAAAGTAACGAAGAATTTGACGCAGTGGGGATATGTGCTGAGGACTCGTCTATTGAAGGGAGGCTGAAGTACTGGGACCTAGCTCTTGTTCGCGACAACCCGCATCTCGTGGACTTTATTATCACCCTCGGTGGCGATGGGACGGTTCTCTATGCCAGCTGGCTGTTTCAGCGGATCGTGCCGCCTGTCCTTTCGTTCTCGTTGGGATCCCTTGGGTTTCTGACTCAGTTTGATTTTGAAGATTATTGCGCGACGCTTGACAGAGCCCTGCGCGATGGCGTCCTTGTTAGTCTGCGTCTACGGTTTGAGTGCACCGTTATGCGAAGTAAGAAGCGAGACGCCGTCGGATCAAGGGAGAGAGATCTTGTCGAGGAGATCGTTGGAGAAGAATCCGAAGGTGACACGACGCATACGCCGGAAACAACATTTCAAATTTTGAATGAGATTGTGGTTGATCGTGGGCCGAATCCAAGTATGCATCTTCTTTCTTCAGTTTCAATAGATTGCTAACAACTATAGCCATGTCGTCGCTTGAGATATTTGGCGATGACCAGTACTTTACGTCTGTGCAGGCGGACGGTATTTGCGTTGCAACCCCCACGGGATCAACAGCGTATAACCTGGCTGCCGGTGGTTCTCTCTGCCATCCTGAAAACCCAGTGATTCTCCTAACCGCAATCTGCGCGCATACATTGAATTTCCGCCCGATCATCCTTCCCGACACTGTGGTGCTGAGGATCGGCGTGCCATACGGTGCCCGCACGAGTTCATGGGCGAGCTTCGATGGCCGGGAACGGTAGGACCAGGACGGTTCCTTGTTGATCTGTATTTGCTAACGCGTGTTGGATAGTATTGAGCTCAACCCTGGAGACTATGTGACGGTCTCGGCCTCAAGGTTCCCGTTTGCGAATGTGATGCCGACGAATCGGAGGAGCCATGAATGGATACAGAGCATTTCTCGAACGCTCAATTGGAATAAGAGGGAGCGGCAGAAGACCTGTGACGAGGTAAAGCTGCCGCCACCAAATGGATAGGAACAGCTTTATCGTTTGACTCTCCCGCTGCTTATATGACCATGCACAGATTTTGAGAAGCTAGATTCCTTGCATTTGACCAAGCAACCGCCCCAGAGGCCATAACTTATGGCTGGAATTCCAGCGGAATCGCGGACGAGTTTTTTCGAGTCAGGGGCTGCTGCAATCTGTTCGATATCAACGTTATTTCTGTATCATATACTCCGTAGACAACCAGGAAAGAGACAATTATAGCACCTCTTTATACTTCAGTATTAAATTATACGTATTCTCGAACTTTGAAGCATATCCTTGATGTTAGACGGAGGGCGAGGTCGCGCAAAAGGTGTTGTCTTGGCCAGCTCCCAAGCTCCATCAACCTCTCCAAGCTTTCCATGACCTCAACAACATCCATCCATATCTACAACCTCGCGGCGCCAGTCAACTTACCATGTCATAAACATCCACCAATTCCTTTATATCCTAAAACCGCTCCCATTTCCCAAACCCATCCACAGCTACAATGAACCCCACCGCGAGACAACCTCCTACACACGCCCACGCCGCCTCCACCAGCGCAATCACAAACACAGGCATCAGACCAGCTGGTGCCGGCCCAGACAACAAGCTCCGCGGCCACCATCATCAGTCCCTTTCCATATCTCACCAACCGCCGCAGCCCCCGTCGCAACGCCAGGAAACGCCCACAACGGGTCTCCGCGTGCCCTCGAATCGCAAAACGATCTACGACCGCAACCTCAACCGGAGTCGCAATGCGGAACTCAGTCGCGCAAGCTTTGCGTATATGTTTTCTGAAATGGTTTCGTACGCACAGCGGAGAGTGACGGGTATCCAAGACCTAGAAAGACGGTATGCTTTCTCCCTCCTACCGCAATGGTCACCCCAATACTAACTGGCTACAGATTAAACGAACAAGGCTACCCCCTCGGCCTCCGCCTCCTCGACCTCCTCCTCTACCGCACTCTCACCGGCTCCTCATCAAGCGGCACTCTAACCTCCTCCTCCTCCTCAACAAACCAACCCATCAGACCCCTCCGCATAATCGCTCTCCTCCAACTAATCCACGGTCCCCTCTGGCGCCTTCTCTTCGGCCGGCCCGCAGACGCCCTAGAACACTCCGTATCCCCTGCCACACCCAACGAATACATGATCACGGACAATGATCCGTTGACAAATATGTACATCTCTGTGCCGAGGGAGATGGGCTCGTTGAACTGCGCGGCGTATGTGGCGGGGGTGATTGAGGGGGTGTGTGATGGGTGTGGGTTTGAGGCGAAGGTGTCGGCGCATAATCAGGGGACGGAGATGTGGCCGAGTCGAACGGTGTTTTTGGTTAGGTTTGGTGAGAGTGTGATGGAGAGAGAGAAGGTGTTGGAGAGGGCGGGGGTGAAGTAGTTCTTGAGCTTTGGGATTTCTTGCTGAGCTTCTTTGGGCGCTTTGTTTCTGTGGATTTGTGTGTATATCCTTGAATTTTGGAGTTGCTGCTCTCATTGCATGCATAGGGTTTGGTGCAATTACGGAGCAAAAATAGACAACTTTGCAGGCTATGTTCTGTAGGTAATGTATGTCTCTTTAAACATGATAGGTGTTTCCACTGAGACTGGAAGAGACTGATGCTCAACTTGTATTGGCATTAAACAGGGGATATAGATCACGTAGCTATAATCCAAAGAAACAACCCATGCGCCTTGCAATGCTGGACAATGAACTTGCAAAAATATACAAAGCCGCCATTAAGCTGCGGTATCAACTCTTCTTCGCTTATCCCGCTCTTCGTACGGCGATATACTACGTTTCGTCCGGCCTCTGTCGTCTCTATACCTGTCTCGCCTCGGAGGCGACCTAGATCGTGAGGGCGTACGTCGGCGAGCGCGTGTCATAGAGCGGGACCTTCGTCGATAGGGAGAATGTGAGCGTGAGCGTGAGCGCGATCGAGATGGTGACCGACGACGCCTTGCTGGCGGCCTATCTCGTATCGAGCTGGCGTTTGCCCCCGTAGGCCCCGTAGGCCCTCTCTGCCTGTCGTCATCCGGTAGGAATCTCACATCCGTGACCCCGAATCGAGAGGCGCTGCTCGTTCCAGTCGCCCCACGATAATATGCATCCACGCCCCAGCGACCAGTATCTTCAGACTTGAGATCGCGATATTTTGTCCGCCCCTTCCTACCGATTTTGGTGGCATCTCTGACCTGTAGGTATTCCGGTAACGCTTCGCGATTCCGTACCTCATCGACGAATCGACTCCCCATCAGATCTCGCTGCGTCAGACCTTGTTCCTCCGCATCCGGCTGGAAGAAAGCTCCCTTGTGGAAATATCGCTGCATGAACCCCGCTTTCCCCCTGCCCGATTCTCGCTCTTCTTTCTGCTTCGCGAGGAATTCACGGTCTTCGCGCTCGCGTTCTTCAGTCGTGAGGTTGCGTCTTCGCTCGATTTCTTCGCGTTCCTTCTCAGCGATCTCGATTGCCTCGCGCTCACGTTTGACGCGCTTGAGCTCGCGCAGTTTCCAGGCAGCTAATTCGGCGGCGGGGTCTAAACCGTCCGTATCGTCGACGGCGGTCTCTTCTAACGCGGCTCCGGTCTCATCATCTTCATCCCAGGCTTTTCTCCCTGCTGCTCGTGCGGCGGCTTCTTTCTCGATTTGGTCGCGGATCAATAGGTCTGTTTTCTGTTTGCGTAGTTCTTCTTCTGTCGGTTCCGCGGTAGAGCTTGTCCCGACGTGGCCGTTAGGGCCTGGAGTTGCAGACTCCTTTCGTGCATTTTTCTTGATAAATGTTGGCCTGAGTAGAATTCGTTTTGGCCCCTCATCTTCCGATGATTCCTCTTCTTCTTCAGATTCCTCCTCTGATGTCTCTTCCTCCTCACTCTCACTTGCAACAGGCACCGCTAGCTGTCCTACTCCAGGCTGTGGTTGCGCCGCAATCTGTTTGGCTCCAACTTCTTCCTCTTCCGTCTCAAACCCTTCTTCGTCCTCGTCTTCCTCCTCCGTTATCTTCACCTCTCGCACCCCACTCGTAATATGTTTTGCAGCACCTCCAGGAAACGAAGTAGCTTTTGGAGCTGGAGCCCTCTGCGGCGGCTGTTCAACTTCCTCCTCCTCCTCCTCTTCCTCTTCTGACGAAGGTTCTTCAGCAACGGGTTTGCCAGGTCGGTATCGAGATACTGGTTTGGATGGGTTGGCGGTCATCCGCCGATTAGAGGACGGGAACGCCGGAGGAGGCATGTTAGCGACGGTGTGATCTTCGTTGGTGTTAAATTTATGTCCATATAAATGACCTCGCTGCTGTATATTATCGCGACCAGCACTGGAGAGCTTCAGGTTTCCAAGCGTGGCGATGGAATAACGTTATTCCGTGTCGACCTCAACTTCCGCAAGTCTTCTTTGCTTTCCAAGGACACCTCCGACGGAGAAAGCGTGAAACGCGGCAGACTGTGTCCAGAAATTAATTCCATGGAGAACATATACTCGTATGACACGTTGAGCTATCTAGCCAACTGGGCAGATTCTAAAACTTTTGTTCTTGCATTTGCTGTCACGACTAAATACTTGCCGCGAGAACAGCTACATGCGTCCGGTTTCGTGCTTTTGATACTCTGCACAGATCTAGGTCATGATAGCCATCTACAGGTACCATTCCTCTGGTTGAAGCGCAGTGTGGGCTCTACATGGTTCTCTATTGCCATTGAAACTCGTGGGAACTGCTGCAGAAGAGCAAGCAACCCATGGAAACTGTCTGACTTGAGTATTTGCTACTTATAATATCGGAGGAACGAACTAATTACTCTATGCTCATGTCGGATTGAAACTTCCGGCCGGCCAAAACTTACAATCAAGTCTTCCGTACTCGATACATCAGCTATATGGAATCCAATCCGACTTTTCCGGTGTTCGGCCACCGCGAATCCCTCCCCTCCTAATAGCGGTTTACTATTTTTGCAACATCCTGAACGTCGATCGTGCTAATGCGCGTAACGTCCTCAGCCTTATAAGGATGTGCTGTGATTGACATCGGCTCAACAGAGCATGAAGCGATAAAGCCAGGCAAAGCTGATCAAGAGAACACTTGAAAGCAGGTCTCTCTCTCCCTGCAGACATGATACTGGCCAAGCGGAGCCCCTCAGCGCCTGAAACAGCGCGTCCCGCCCTCCGTCCTGTCGTCCCGTCGCCGTCAAATTGTCTGATATTCAGGAGATCAGGCTTGGCATTGTGGCTAAGACATTACGTAAGGTACTGTGGCGAATGGAATAAATCAGGGGGGCGCACTAGCCACCACACTAACCGGAATAGGCTTAGATGCCGAACCCCAAGATCAGCCCAGTGCCTGACGCTAAACCCGATCTGGCCGTGATATTTGCCCGCCAATCAAGCCCTGGACTGGCCCCATCTGCGTTTTCCCTTTTTCGCACAAGCCTGGGTCTCCTCCCTGGCCGGTTCTCCTTCTCCTCCTCTTCCTCTTCTTCATCATCCTGTCGTTTCGTTGTTCGCAAGAATATTCGCTCTCTTATCCATAATATCGCTTCTAGAATCCTAAACCCCCTGGTGGGGATATCACTCTCCTTAAGCGCGTTTCGCATCAGCAGTCACTCCTTAGTTACACCTCCGAGCGCCCTATTGCTACTAATCACCATTTCTGAGACAGGAGATTCCGCTCTTTCGCCGTGAGATACGGCTCCAACTAAACCTACCTCCATACAATTCACAATGGCTGCCTCGCGTCGAATGTCGTTATTATGGTTCCTGGCAGTATTTGCCGGGATTCTCTCCCCCGTCCTCGCACAGACCTGGACCGATTGCAATCCGCTTAACACGACTGACTGTCCACCAAATCCGGCTCTGGGCAGGGATTATGTCTTCAACTTTACCGGAAACGTGAACGATAAAATCTGGAACGCGACGAACGGACAAGTAATTATGGGAAAGAAAGGGGGTGAATTCACTATTCGGGAACGGCTGCAGTCGCCCACGATCCAATCGAAGTTCTATATCTTTTTTGGCCGGTTGGAAGTGCACATGAAGGCTGCGACTGGAAGGGGTATCGTCAGCAGCATTGTACTCCAGTCAGATGATCGCGATGAAATCGATTGGGAATGGGTTGGTTCCGATCGCAAGAATGTACAGACCAATTACTTCGGGAAGGGCGATGATTCGACTTTCGATCGCGGCAAAATCCACGAGATTGAGGATCCGATGGTAAAATTCCATAACTACACCCTCCTCTGGACGAAAGAAAGGCTTGAATGGTGGATCAACGATGACTTGATTCGAACGCTCAAGTACGAAGAGGCCCAGGGAGGGAAGCGGTATCCGCAAACCCCTTCAAACGTGCGCCTGGGCGTCTGGCCGGCAGGTGACCCGAAGAATAGAAAGGGTACTATCGAATGGGCCGGGGGTGAAGTCGATTATAGCGGTGGACCGTATACCATGATCGTGGAACAATTGAAGGTTGAGGACTTCTCGTCAGGGAAGGAGTACGTGTACGGAGACAAAACAGGCGACTGGGAAAGTATCAAAATCATCAAGTAAGCTCCCACATCTATTTATTTTCCCTTCCATGCTAACCCCTTGGTTAGTGGTACCTCAAAGGTTGCATTGGAGGTTGCAAAACCGCCGCCGAAATCTACTGCTGAGAAGTGGAGAGACCTTCCTCAGGGCGCCAAGATTGGTATAATCGGCGGTGCTGCCGGTTTAGTCGTCCTCGCCCTCGGCATCATCGCCTTCTGTTGCGTCAAACAGCGCAAGGTTGGGCGTAGAGAATTCAACCTCGAAAACAGCAAATTCGTCTCAGACCAAGATAACAACCTGGCTCTTCGAACTCGGTGGAACCACAGCTACCGTCCCGTCGGTAGTACATGACAGTGTCCGCCCAAAGGGTCTCTATCTGAGGCATCTTTGGTGGCTGGTCCATTCAAATCCTGCGTCTCAAAGTAGTTCTGGCCTTTTTCGATATCGTTTCTTGGCTCTCCCTATTTGGTTTTCTTTTTTTGTCCCATAGTTTTATTGTTTATTTGGTTACATATTTGTTTGCGATTTTGTAGCATATTTATCCAGGCGCGCTCCTTTCTCTGGGTAGGCGATGGTTGCCTTACTTCACTTACTTTGCTTAACTTCTGTAATCCGCCAATACAGAAACGTACTCTATACCTTGGATGTAAATATATGACAAAATGGAAGGTCTGGGGTGTGTGTTGTTCGAGTTGTTGTATTCGTTATGCCGGGGTTGAAGGACACGCCGGAAATTATATGATCCGCTTCCGACAAATTGATGACTAACCGTCGCGTCTGTCGCGTCAAGCTCAATTAAGCAGTCCACGACATCAGAGCAAGAGGAGAGATATTCGCCAGACGAATGTTCCCCACGTTCCCTGTGAATCCATACTCTCGCCTTCTTAAATCCTGCCAGACGGATACACCATATATTCCACCGACACGCCCACTCACCAAACCAAAATGTCCGTCCCCAGTACCCCGCGCATCCTCCCGCAACACCTCACCTCCTTCCACGGCCCCAACGCACCCACAACCACAGTCCGGATCCTAGGCACCGTTTCCGCGCTCAGAGGCGAGACAGCAACAATTTCATGCGGCGAGCACGGCGAGGTCTCGCTCGTCCTGAATCGGGATTCGCACTTGCAGGTTGGGAGGATGGTGGATGTTGTTGGAAAGGTTGAGGGGGTGGAGGATGTGAGTTTTCACCTTTTTTCGAGAGGGATGGTTTGGGAATGGGGCTAATGTGGGATTGCGAGTAGGGTGTTGGGCTACGTGTGTTGAGTGCTTCGGATGTAGGGGATCCGAGTACGGTTGGTGAGTTAGATCCCGTGGGGTTGAGAAGTGGGAGCGCGAACTGATTGTATCAGATTACAAGATATACGAACATGTTGTCAACATGACGCATCAATTCAAGGGACTTTTCTACGAGTGATATCCCCGACGAAGCTTGGGTGATTTCGCCATGCCATGAATTCTCGATGTGATTGTGTCTCTCTGTCGAGCCAGGAGATTATCCTTGTATGGCTGAACAAGGTACGTCAGATATCCGGGTAGCTTGCGAGGACTTGCAGGCAAATTGTGGCCAGAGACACCACTCGAGCACGGTGGGTGGGAGACCAGAGTTATGGTACGATTCCAGGACTGAAGAGAAGTGCATGGTTTATGGGCTACGGCGTTGATTTGAGCATGTTTTGACTGGATGTGGAGGAGTTAAGGAGCATATATTTGCTATAAAAGACTTATCTAGCTGAGGCATTCTCATTGAAGTAACCCTAGTTACCCGATTGTTTCTCACTCAAAAATGGTATCAGGGTTGGAGCTCATAATTCGTATTGTTTATCTCTCAACGTAAAGGAAATGCAAGGAGAATCCTCGTAAAAAACAGAAAAGGGATATGAGATATGCAAAAAGTAACAGCAACGCTAAAGTAGCATGAGTTTGTTCTAATGAAAAGAAACAGTCAAAAGCTTTGGCTTCTCAAACACTGCCAAAAACAAGGTATCAAAAAAAGGGAAAAATAACCGCCAGTAATGCTAATCATAACCGTTTCATTAAGTAAAGTGGAGTCGGAACGAGATTCATTCGCCTTGAGCAGCGGGGGATCCTTGGTTCGCATCGCATGCCTTGTCGGCAACCTCGTTGATGAGTGCTGACATGACATCGACGTCGATCACATCGGTATTCTCATTGCCATTCTCTTTCTCGGCGGACCCTTTCGACTGGTTCTCATCGTCCTTCGACGTCCAGATGCTATCAAAAAGCTGTGGATCCACCAACGATACATCGAATGGTTCCGGGTGACCAAGGGTCTCGTGGAAACGATCTGCCATGACCTCCTGATCAGAGGCAAGTAGGAGCTGCCTTAATCTAGTTTCGTTGGGACTCATGGCTCCGGGGAGCTGATTGTTTGCGGAGTTCTGGCCGTGATGCTCTGTGGCAGCGTTGTCGTTTGGGCTTGTCTGATTGTCGGCTCCTCTTTTAGGGCACGGGGATGCTGCACGAGATACGAAATTGGACTGATTCCAGTCACCCCAATCTCCGCCAGGGGGGCATTGGGGAGGCATGAGGGGATTGAAGCCGTCTGTTTGAGCGACAGACTCTTGGTCGGAGTCGAACATGTTAAGTATCATCCCGTCGATGGTCTCAAAACTCTTCGACATCGCACCCGGCGACAAATTCATCAGCTCATCAACGACGATCTTAGACTTGTTGCGCATTTTCCCGGGCGAACACGAAATCTGAGAGTCGGAGTTGCGTCGCTGAAGCCGCCTGGTTGGTGAAGAAGGGATATTTTCCTTGTTCATATTCCGCTTATCTTCCTTCTGCTTCGGGGTTGGACTGGCTAAGAAGTCCAGATCCATCGCGCCGTCAGTTCCCCCTTCGAAAAGCGCATCCAGACCATCATTAAAAAGCATATTATCTTTCCCTCCAATAGCCTGCTTTGACTTCTTATTTGTCCTAGGGCTCCGGCGAAGGCCATTAATCGAAGCATCACTCAGCGGTTTCATCGCCGAGTCACCTTTGGATGGCGGGAACAACGCTCGTCGAAGGGGATTCGGGGTGAGATTCGGCTCTATGATTAAAGTAGAATTCCGTGTCTCGAGGTTGCGGGCAGGACTGGACTGGATAGCTCTTCTTAACGCCTCAAAGGCGTCGTCGTCCATCCAGCGGTCACGCTCGCTGGACTTTGGGGGTTCAGCACTGTTTGCCCGTCGGTTAGCCGTGAGAGAGAGCTGAGGCGGGTCTTCATTGCTGTTGCTGTTTGTTTGTTCTTCGGAACTTTCTGATTCGTCCTGGGCAGGAGTCGAAGCTTCGCTATGTACTGGTGAAGACGCTGCGGCTTTGCTGGTTCCGCCCCTGGTCCGCGATCTCGTCGACGTTGCCGGAACTTCTGAAGGCTGGAGCTTCTTCTGGCGAGATTTCTTTTTTGGCGGCGGCTTGTTCCATACATGTTCTGGACGCATGTGCCTGAACTTCTGAAGCCATAGACCACAAGCTATTATCGGGTTAATATGAATCAAGCAGTTAAATAGCAAGGCACTTACGATTGCATAGGAGGATTTGCACATAATCCTTGTCATCATAGTCGAGACTCTTTTTGAATGCCCTGAAAGTAAGGACGGTGCCATCTTCTTCCATATCAACCGGCTCCCAGAATAACATCCCGCGATTTTCAGCAATAGTATCAGCCTCCTCTGCATTCCCTTCCATCGTGGTATGCCAAGCCCGTCTCCACGTTGGCGTTTCGATCGATCCGCAGTTCTCGCAATAAGGAGGAATTGAACCTTCACTGATACACCTTTCCAATTTATCTTTCACTTGCTTCAGCCTTCTGGCACCAGCCGTGAGTCTTATTTTAAGTTCTTCAACCGACGTTCCAGTCGGTATCTCGGTGGGTAAATCGCTCATAGGGAAGACTCCCGCCCGGGAGCTGGTCTGTCGCCCTTCCGGAGGTTGTACTGGGTCGCTAGCGATGACGTTGGAACCACCACGCGTGCCAGCTCGGGCAAGAGAAGCAGGCTCGCTAGCTGGGACAACAGAAGCAGAGCGGCTTAGTTGGGAGCCGTTACCTTGTTTTCGATTATTCCGCACACCAGCTCTAGATGAAGGGCGCGAATTGGAAGCTTTTCTTGTGGGCTTAGGGGCCGGACGTTCGACTGGAAACTCTATGAGCCCGTCACTCATAGGTGGAACGCTGCTTCGGCCGGGCCTATTCCCGGCGGCAGTAGTGGGCCTCGCTGGAACACTCTGGTTGCGCGAATTCCTTCCGTTGTTCCCTTTTTCAACGCCGGTATACTGCTCATCATGTTGATTGCAATTGTCATCAAGCAATTCCAATGGGCCGCCACTCATGAAGCCCGAATCATGATCATGTAATGGAGGAAGAACGGGACTGGAGGTTTGGGGGGGCATGCTTTCCATCATAGGCGGCGAGGATGGCATGTTAACGGGAGTTTCGACAGGACAGTAACGACTATCTTCCGGAGAAGTAGCTAGCATATCCTGTCCGTACTGAGATGCATGTGACTGTTGGCTATAGAGAGATGGTTGGCGGCGAAGGTTGCTTTGGGCAGGACGGCCTCGCCGAAAGGGTGCATTGTTTCCTGAAGGAATTGGGGTAGGAGGGCGGACAGGGTCGTCGTTGGATGCCTGTGCCTGCAATGCTGGATTCAACGGTGTGGGTCGGTGAATCCTTACCGAGGCGGCAGTGCTAGCTGCAACGCGGAGCGAGCCAGGTTGCCGCTCGATATTTGTGTTGGTTTTGTCCAAGCTAGCCCGGACAAGTTTGGCCCGTTTCGGTGCCGGTCCTTCTGCAGTTTCGTCAGCACTTCCGTAGCCAGATACTATGGAAGGCCTCCGAGATTGGATTGGGGCGATTGGCCTAAAAGGGCCCTGTTCTGTAGGTGCAGTAGGTGTGGGACGGAATGCATCTTCTGCAGGCCGTTTTTGCTGCCCGCTCGAAGGTCGAGGAATTCCTGGAGTCGAAGCTCTGCTGGCTGGAGCGTTTGTAAACTGGGCTGGGGAACCGGCACGAAAACCGTTATTTGTGTATTCCTGTGGCACTGATCCCTCTGACAAAAGTTCATGCATTCTTGAAATCCCTGACCGGTCGACCCTTGGGCCTTCACGTTCTACCATCTGCTGAGAGTTACTGCGAGAAAGCAGTTCGGGGTTGGCTTGAAGAAAGCTGGTCCATGCCTGTGCATCGAATTCCTGCGGAATCACGTTGCTCAATTCTCTGTATTTCTGCATGCTTTCCAGATATTCGCTTTGTAGGACGGTCGGGACTGGAACAAGACGGAGTTTGACTTCCAAGGTTTGTTGTGACCCCCTGGCGAAAAGTCCAGCATTGTTCGTGACACGGCCCGTCACCATCGTCTTGGACTGATGTGCGGGTGCATCGGGTGTGGGGGAAGCTGAAGCTAGAACCCAAGATAGCATTCCTTGTCCAACCAACGGGGTTTCGTATTCCGAGTAATCGTAGGCATACACTGTGTAATCTCGGCCAAGCTTCGCTACCAGCTCGGGGCTATCAGGAGCTCGTTAGACAATTGCTGCCTAACAGCTTAATGACTCATACCTTGCAGACACAATCGCTTGGATACATGTCTTGAGTTCGATCACGCCAACTTGGATTTCTTCGTCAAGAAACGCGGTCTGAATATCCAGAAGGTGAGGCCACCGTGCAAGGCAATTAGTTTTGCTTTCGTCGTCAAACGTATAGAGAACCTTGACTAGAAAAGGCTCAGCTTGACTGTTTCTATGTATACTCGTGCTGGGGCGACTTACGCCTCATGGGCTGGACAGAGATGCCGTCTTGAGGCTCCATGGCGGACTAGAAATCCAAAACAAGCGTAGATAATAAACGAGGCTGCCCGTAGGTCCGAGTCAAGCCCGGAAAGAGCTGTGGAAGTAGTCCTCGCGTTAAGGGGATCCCATTCGAGCTTTGAAGATTTTCTGATACGATCGAAGAGCTGAGCCAACTGGGTGGGAGCTAGGCAAAGAGAATCGGTATTGCAGCACGGGTTACTGAGAATCGTCCAAGTGAATTTCGTCTGCTTTCAACGCAGTCTGATCGATATCAAAAGAAAAATGGTGGCGTCAAGGCAATGGTGTGCAGAGGAATGCTAGAGAAGAAGGATAAAGATGGAAGCAGAAGAGGAAAAGACGTAAGGGCATTGACTGGACTGTCACGCGGCACCCAGCCTCCCAATTGCAGTCTGGTGGTGAGCAATTGAAAAGACTGAGGTCGCGAGCGTGTCGAAACCACTTCCAACAACCGCGATGAGGATCCAAAAGCAGCGCGACCAGGACACGCGCCGGACGGGACAGGGATCCGCCGAGGAAGCCCTAAAAACTCGCCGAATCGCGATAGCGTATCTACCCCGGACCACGTGATATCCGACGCGTCGCCGCGTCGGAATTCGCATAAACAAAGATCCGAAGACAGTAATCCTTGGCACGCTAGTCCCAAAGTAGGCAGCACTTGGCCCGCTCTCTCTCTCTCTCTCTCTGATTCTTTGCCTGTTGATGCTCCGAGAGCTGCCAACCCCCAACCGACAAAAGTGCTTCCGTTGCGACCCTTTTATACCTTGGCCAAGATGTCCGACGTGAAGATTCAGTGAGTAACCCTGGCCCTGCCCCGCGTCAGCTGACCTATCCGTCGCATTCCCGGCAGAGAGGCTCCCGATGCTCCAACCTGCTGCGGTTCGATCTCCCTTAGATGCATTTGGCTAACATTGTCCTGGTTACAGAGAATTACTGAGCAAGCCTCGCAATGAGCTCACGTACGTGTCGCATCGCCTTCTTTACCCCTCACCCCCGCCCGTCCACCACCCCGTCGTAGCATCTTCGAAAGTCAACATACCTCATAGCTAACACCTTCTTCAACCTATACACAGTGAATACGAAGTCTCCATCCTCGAAGAACATGAATTGACTACCGGTCCCCTTTCCATCCTCCAAACCGCCACCCGTTCACACTCCCAAGTCCTCATCTCATGTCGCAACAACCGCAAACTTCTGGCCCGTGTAAAGGCCTTTGATCGACACTGCAACATGGTCCTCGAGAATGTGAAGGAGATGTGGACTGAAAAGCCAAAAGGCGGGAAGGGCAAAGGCGTAAATAAGGATAGATTTGTCAGCAAAATGTGAGTTGGCACTATTCCCAGCTGCTACTGAGACCATGGTCTGGATGTAGATGTCCATGATGTCGGCGGTTTACTTACTATCTACGTCGTTGATACAGGTTCTTAAGAGGTGACTCTGTCATCTTGGTGCTTTTGAGCTGAACGGAGCCACTGCCTTCCTTCTCCCGGTGTCGCAATCTTTGGTACAACATCCCGTCATCCTATCCCTAGGCTCCAGTTGCGCGAGGCATCTCGTGACTTGTCTATGCGCACTGAAGATGTCCTAGTCCTTCGTCGCCTCACCTTCCATTCTTCTTCTGCCACCCCATACCTCGAATCCCGATTCGGCGACTTAACCCCCCGTTCATGAACACCAGCAAATTTTTTGATGGAAATCATTATCTATCCTGCACTGGCGTCTGCGGCGTTTCGTTTCTTTAAATCTTAAAAATGCAGCTTCCCACATGCTAGCATTCCTTAAAGAGGGCTAGGAAAACTGTACTACTCAGCAATTGGAGAATCTCGGAGGTGGAATAATGGAAATATAATTACAGTAGATTGAAAACAGGAAGTTTTCATTTCTACTTAATTTCCTTTTAAATATCGCTCTGGCTTTTCGATTCGTGCATACCCTTGGATGTCCTTCTCTACTCTGTAAACCAAGGGCTTGCCGCGACGTACTCGTAGGAGAATGGAAGAAATTCCAGTTATCGGTGGGATGTACCCTTCCTTCACTGAGAGAACAAGGCAACGCTCAGTAGGCTGCTTCATTTGCGTGCATTTCAAGCATATTTCTCCCCGCTTGGAGCGATTCTTGTGGGTTGGTGGTGTAGACGTCAGAGAGTGGTGATTTCCCCTGAGGCTGATCGGAGGCTGATGCCAAACCCTGAATCCGATTCCCAACCCCTCGCATCCTTCATACATTCACATTCTCATTCCCACCATACTGTTAAAAGTCGGAATGAAGGCAGCAGGTTCCAACGCTGCCATCTGAGAAATACGAGTTGGCGAGTTTAGGCCACGATGCTAATAGCGCCGGCGTCGTTTTCCGGTGCCGTCGACGATGGCACCCGAGGCAGACATGACAAAGGACATGAAAATACATGACTCCCTTCATCCCTCTGTATTTGTCGCCCTCGGATTGAATCATGGAACTCGCCTCTATCACAGCCGGCATTGCCACTCTAAAGGCATTGTGCGGGGAGGTAATAACTCACACCCTCACCTATCGACCAACGTCTTAACCATTTCATCAGCTCAGTTCCGTCGCAACCAGTCTACTTCAAGATGAAGGTCCGAATCAGGCTCTGTCCGATTTGGTCCGTACATTGCATGAAAGCCACGATACCTGGACCTCCTTTTGCGAGCAGCACAGGGCCGAGTACAGGAAAAGTGGGGGGTTCGACATCGAGCCCGACATACAGGGACAGATAGACAGCACCAAGACGACCATGGAAGATCTCAAAGAAAAGCTCGAGAAAGAGGCGGCGAGCAAGAAAAGTCGCAGAACCTCCTTCTTCAGGCGTCATAAGTCGAGTGCGGGTCTCGATATCAAGGACTTCGCTGCCGATTGGGATGACCTTAAGACTCAGCGGAAAGCTTGGATGGTTATTTCAGACCTCTTACGAATGTGGGTGATCTTGTTATTTGGTGCTGCTTGATTAGGATACTGACTGCTGTCTTGCAGATTCATTGCGTTGGTGAAAGAGGTCTCAGCTGGGGATCGCTATGCCTTACTCCTCGCATTTGGCGCACACCTCAAGGATCTCCAGGGCACAGGCTCACGTCAAGCAAATAAACCCGTCAAGTCGTCGTTCCTATCCCGTGGAGAGAAAAGCAAGGGAAAAGAGCTTCTGGGCGCCGCCGTGGAACGTTTGGTTGAAACGGCATCTCTCATACATTATGGTCTAAATCTATGGTCGCCACCACTCTTCTGGCCCCCGGAAGAGGACGATGATTCAGATCCATACTCAACTCCGCTGTGCACAGAGATCCCGGCAACTGATGGAAAACTTAGCGATGAACTTTCACCTTGCCACATGGCAGTCCGTGCCGGTGATCTGGCGGAGGTCCAAAGACTCGTTTCTAGTGGTGCAGATATTTTAACAGTCGATAGCTCCGGGAAATCCCTTGTCCATTCAGCTACTGTATGCGGCCACACAGAAATCATAGAGTACCTCATCGAACACGTAGCGGATTATAAAACTCCAGATGAGGCTGGCTGGACCCCTCTCAATTCAGCGGCAAGACAAGGCCATCTAGATGCGCTTCTTACATTATTGAAGCATGGAGCAGATCCGAACGCGCCGTCAGCAGCTGGAGAAACCCCGATATATTGCGCCGCTAAAGAGGGGCATGTCGACGTGGTCAAAGCCCTAGTTGAGAACGGAGTGGCTGTGGATCATCCTAATAATCGGAATCCGCTGCATGTTGCTGCGAAGGCCGGTCATACGGACGTAGTCCGGTGCCTTATGGAGCTGGGTGCAGATGTTTTCCTAGCCACGCAATCAGATGGATGGACTCCGCTTGGACGAGCGGCTCGACACGGCCAGAGTGAGGTGGCGAGCCTCCTTCTGGAGAAGGCTGCATATGCCAATATGATGGCAAATAATAACATGACATCCTTATACGCCGCGGCGTCCCACGGCCACTTTGACGTGGTACAGCTACTTCTTGCCGCAGGCGCAGATACCTCTATCTTAAACTCGGTCCAACTGACGCCGTTATATGCTGCAGCTGAGCTCGGCCGTGTGGACATCGTCAAGCTCCTTATCGACCATGGCGCAGACGTCAACTTTACACACATGTCAACTCGATACACCCCAGTCACCATAGCATCAGTGAAGAATCATGCGGCAGTGGTGAAGATTTTACTTGAACATGGCGCGAATCCGGACACAGACTTTCACGGTATAACGCCGCTGTACCATGCCGCTCGCGACGGCCATGGAGAGGTAGTGAAAGTTCTAGTCGAGCACGGAGCGGGTTTCTCCACAATTACCCCAGGCAACGAGCACACTCCGCTGTATGTGGCTGCCCACAATGGACACGCAGAAGTGGTAAAGGTGCTCCTCGGGAAGGGCGCTGACACGGGAGTCCTGAGTAAAAAGGGTCTAAATGCCCTCTATGCAGCATCGGAGCAGGGGTTTACTGAAATTGTCGAATCTCTCCTTCAGCATGGAGCAGACGTCAGTAAGGCGTGTAACGGGGTGACACCTCTATACGCCGCCGCCACAAACGGCCATCTCCGCGTCGTGGATCTACTCCTGGCTCACGGTGCGAACCCCTCTACTCCTGATTTGGCTGGCAACCTACCTCTGTATACGGCAGCCAGCCATGGCCACGTAGACGTCATGAAATCACTTCTCGCGCACGGGACCAACATTAACGCTACCAATAACGGCGGCCACACAGCACTTGCCCCGGCATGTTTAAACGGTCATATGGAGGTGATCAAATTCCTCCTCGAAAATGGTGCGAATACCACCGGACCAGCCACGGGAGAACCCCCATTCATCGCCGCAGTCCGCAAAGGCCAGCTGGAAGTAGTAAACCTCCTCCTTGCCAAGGGCATCGACACCTCAACACCCGACCACAACGGCACAACAGCCCTCTGCATGGCCGCCGAACTCGGACATACCCATATCCTCAAAGCCCTCCTCGAGCACGGAGCCGATCACTCCCAACTCTCCAAGCCGGATGACTTCACCCCCCTCAACGCCGCCGCGATAGCCGGCAAACTCGAAAGCGTCGAAATCCTCCTTGCCAGCGGCGCAGATATTTCAATCCCCAATATCTATGGCGCAACACCAATCTCCTCCGCCGCTCGCGCGGGCCATACCAGCGTCGTAAAGACCCTCCTCGACGCCGGCGCAGACCTGCACATCCCGACAAAAACACTCCGGACGCCCCTCCACGAGGCCTCGCGCAACGGGAAAACCGACACGGTTAAACTCCTTCTCGCCCGCGGCGCAAAGGCAGATACCACAAGCTCAGACGGATGGAGCCCCATCACCTCCGCAGCGGGGAACGGCTTCACGGCCATAGTCGAGGCGCTTCTGGATAGTACCAATGACAAGATGGATCTGCTTGAGAGCTGTGATCCTGAGGGATCGACGGTGCTGGCTCTTGCTGCGTGGGGTGGACATGCGGAGCTTGTGAGGGCACTTGTGGCGCGTGGTGCGCGGCTTAATGCGCCGGATATGCAGAGACGGACGCCTATGAATGCGGCGAAGGCGAGTGGGGATTCTGAGGTGCTGAGGATTATGAGGGAGGCTAAAGCTAGGGGCGATGGTAAGGCGAGGAGGGCTAGGTAGTTATTCGATGAATCTGTGACTTTTAAGTCTCCTGAGCAAATATCATGCTATCTCCTATTTTGTTGATGTTCCGGGAGTTCAAGTCAGTCGGTTTGCTCCTGGGAGAGAGTGGGTATTTGCGGCCAATGCAGCCACACGACGCTACGTGAATCGATATCATCATTGAGACAGGCTGAAGCGTAGATGACAGAGTTGGCCGATAGCGAGTACTCCGTATACGCTGCCATGTTCTCTTCAGGCGAAGTCCAAAAGGGTGAGCTTGGTGCAAACAGACCAAACATTGGGAGCCGAAGTCAATGACAACATTGTTCATAGTGGAAAGATTCAACATTCATCAGAAGATGCACCAAAATATTTACACCAATATGAAAACCAAAAGAAATCATTAGATCTATAATATCCCAATTTTACAACGCATCCGCGAGCCCGTTCAGGAACTCGCTCAATCCATAGGCACCTGGATCAGGGACCTTGCCCACCCACTCCTCCTCGCTACCGACATACACCGACCTTCCCAGACTGGCCTTCATATTTTTCGTTGCCTCACAGCCTTCTTGCGCAGCAACAGCAGCCGCCTTGAGATCTCCCGTTTCAGCAAACTTGGCTACGAACGGCGCAAGGGCGTCGATGAGGGTTCTGTCGCCTGGCTGAGCGGGTGTGTATTTGGCCAATGCCTTCATGGAGATCTGCAGGGCATGAGACCAGATCTTAGGCGTTACGGGAGTCGGGGATGAGGAGTCTTGTTCGCGGAGGCCGTGGGCGAGGGCGTTGAGGAAGATGGCGTAGAGGGCACCGCTGGTGCCGTCCATGACATTTTCGACGACGGGGATGATTCTGTTGAGGGTCTTGAGGAGGTCTGTGGATGGGGTGATTGAGGTGTCGTTGAGGTCTGCGAGAATTGCTTCGGCGCCGCGCTTCAGGCCGATGCCGCAATCGCCGTCGCCGACAATAGTGTCGTAGCGGGTGATGAGGTTTTCGCCGGCGATGAGGCGGTCGAGGCCGGATGTGAGAACTTTCTTGAAGGTGCTTGGGTCCGCTGGGTTCTGTGTCAGTTGCTACTAATATCAAGGGGAGCTGGGTTGCTTACTTTCAAGATTAGAGGAGGATGCTTTCTCTCCCGCAGCGAGGTCTGATTCGTACGTGGCATCCGATGGGTTTTCCCAGGTCGATGTCCGGACGGGCGCAGCCCATCCAACGGCCTCTGATGGAGCGTCGAGAAGATCGAGGAATGATTTTCCAGCGCCCAATCCGGTATCTGCTAACCTAAGCAGGGAGATACTGAAACCCATTCCATTCAAGCTGGTCAAGAACGTTCCCTGGATCGTCCTGGCTGGTTTGATTTGGTAATTCTTCTCCAGCTGAAGGGAGACCTCTGTGGTGATTGCAGAGAGTTCAAGTGTGCTGACGCCGCCAAGGTTGTTGATAAACAGGACAAACTTGTCCGAAGAATCGTATTTCAGGAATGCGCGGTCCTTGTCATTCTGGTCAAGAAGCTGTTTGAGCATGGTCGTGATGAGCTCAGGCAGAGTTGCCTTGACTCGATGCGAACCGGGTTCGTTGTGGATTCCCATCCCAACCTCGACTTCATCACTGGGGACCATTTCCTTGGAATTGGCATCTGGGATTTCGCGACCGGGAACATGCACATGTTCGAGAGACGCACCCACAGTGACAAGGTTCTCGCTGGCCAACTGTGCGGTTTTGTATACATCTTCTAAAGATGCCCTAAGTTCAGAGTCAGCAGTTGCAGAGAGAAGTCTCACCAGGCTTCCACCTACCCAGTCTCCGCCAGAGCACCGACAATCTTCAGCACCATGATGCTACCACCAATCCCCCGACGACCGACCTTTCCACTCTTGGTCCTCCCCACACCTACGTCATCACCCATGGCGAAGAACTCCGTCTTGATACCCGCAGCTTTCGCCTTCTCCGCAGCCATGCCAAAGTTGAGCACATCACCGGTGTAATTCATGATGATCACCAACACGCCCTTGGAGCCCTCGACACGATCCATGACGGCCCTCCGCACCTGCTCTGCAGACGGCGAGGCAAAGATTGTGCCGGCCACTGCGGCGGTTAGGAGGCCCTTTCCCACGAATCCTGCAAAACCGGGCTCGTGGCCCGAGCCTCCGCCTGAGATGATGGAGACTTTGGGCTCGTCATCTTTTGAAGGGCGGCGGTAGACGATTTTGTTGGGGAGATCGAGGGCGACGGCGGGATTGGTGATTGTGAGAGATTGGAGGGCGGCGTTGACAAGCTGTGTAGGGTCCGAGAAGAAGTGTTTTGCTAAGTGGTGTTAGATTGTGCTGTTTCTCGATGAGGATGGACTACGTACTCTGCATTTTGAAGGATGACGCCTCTTTCGAGGGTGATTTCAACTCTGAATATGTATAGATGTCACAATGGGGGTATCAGTTCGCTGCAATGGCTTGACAAACGCTTGAAAAGAGAGAGAACAGATCGATTGAAGATAGGATAGGCAGAGAAGAGGAAGAAGAAGAAGAGGAAGAAGAAGAAGAGGAAGAAGAGAACAGGATGTGGCAGCTATTTGAGAGAGAGACCCCCGTCTACCCCTCTGCTCTGCCCACCTGCCATGCCATGGGGTGAGACGGTGGGGTGTTGCGTATTGTCTCCAGCGGTATCGATCTATATCCATCGTGACAGGTACGGTATATATCGGCCCGACCCCGGTGAGAAATACAGTTGAACAGCGTAATATGCCCGTCATGACCGGATTACCGTTTTCTCGTGGTACAAACGTGGGGGTCCGGAGCTCTTCTGGCAGTGCGGAGAAACCTTCTCGGCCTTTCCTTGGCGCGGTCAGGGGCGGTTTAGCGTGGTTTTGAGCGCTCATTCCATGCACTTTTACAGTATCCGTATATATCGATTTGATGCTGGGCAAAAAGACGGCTATTCCAGCGAACTTAACCGTCTCGTGAAGAGCTCACAAAAGGGCGGTGAAAAAGGAACAGAGAAAAAGACCAAAAAGGGCTGACCGTTCCTCCATCCTTCTAGAACAACCTAGACGCCGGACCGGGTTACTAAGTTGGGAACTTCCGCGGCTCACGAGGGCAGACCCGCGCCCTGGAACCGCAGGGACACAAGTCCGGAGCCTCGGCCGATACTTGATTGAAGCCCGCTCAGATGCGTCTTTTGCATTCATATTGATCACGCGAAGGAAAAATTTCTCAATAGATTGATTTCCATCCAGCCGTAGGGCAGATCCGGGTTCATTTTATAGTGGGGAGGACTGGGCTGAGAAATCATTTTGGTTTTGGAACTAGTATTGGGGATGGTTTCGATCTGATAAGACTGTTAGACCCCCACGGACTGTTGGGCGTGGGGGGACTCTGATTTGGTTGAGCGTGAAGTCTGCACGGAGAAGAGGAATCAACATCCAGCACAGGGGGTGGGATGCGCGTGGGGGGAGAAGTGCTTCACGCAAAAGTCGTGGTTGGATGAGTTCTCTGGCTCAAGGGTGAAATATAATTGATTGATGTCATTAGGTGTATGTCATTGCTTAAAACACTCCAGCTGCATGGTATATTATCTTTGGCTATGCAGGGACGACTGTTCAAGTTATATACTTGTATCGATTGCTGCCCCCCTCCTCCCTCTCGAGGTATTCTTTTTCAAGCAGCCTAGGTAGGTTAGCAACAAATCGGCAAAAGCACATAGGGAGAGACGGGCTCACTTTTCAATATTCTTCTTGATGCCCGGCTGATCTAGTACCCCCCTACTCTTGGTAGCTTTGATCACCTCCACAACAAGCTCCTGATGCGTCAACGTCTTGCGACTCTTCATAATACGCATAATCGCCGCCTGCGTTTCCAGATGTCGGTCCTCTGCTACCCGTTCATGTGTCGTCTTGTTCTCCTCCTTGGTCTCCTTGAGCTGGATCTGGTTGATCTTGATTCGCATCTTCGGGTGCGAGAAACTATTGTTGAAGGAGAATTCGTCCGACACATTCACATCTTTGCCCTTTGGTCGCTTGCTTAGGACTCGATACTTGGCACAGGCTAGCGATTGCAGAGTCCGCTGCAGCTCACGGTCGGCTTTTTCAAGTCAGTGGTCTTGCGTGATTCAAAAGTGTATGTATTCACTTACACAAGCCAGTAGCCTCTTGAATATCCTTATATTTTAGATATTCCCCATCCGCAACGTCGTTGAAAAGTAAGAGTACAATTGCCTGGAATGAGCTGACGACTATCTCCTTATTTCCCTTTGCGAACCTTGCTTTGAGCTGGCAATGGGCAAGTGAGTGCTTCCACTGCAGTTTCCTTCCGTTGTACTTGGTGTTGTAGAACTGTTCAAAATCCTCCAGCGCACTGGATACCATGCGTGGTACTTTCACTGGGACATCCGGGTATGATGGCCACGCTGACATCGAGAGGACGCTAACATTCAAGTCCATCTTGGGCCGATTCTGCTTCTCGCGCAACAGTGAGTTGTAAGACGCCATCTCATCCCGAGCCAGGTCGATGTCCTTGAACATCGATTCCAGATTATGTGTGAAATTTGAACCGCATTCTGTCACTCTGTTAGCTCGGTTCGTAACTGGTCAAAACCAAGATTTTCTCACCTGATTTTAGCCTGGCAAGCATGCCTTTTTCGGCATCGTCGCTGGCACTCCTTCCCATAAGCAGCCGCCGCGCAAGATCATTCTTGTAAAAGGCTTCGAATACGGCTTTCCCGTGGACAAATCGGAAAAGATCGAGGACTTGATCGAGCTGCTTGTTCAACTCGACATCCTCATCACCCACGGACATGCCTTCACTTTTATTTTGCACCTCTTGGTTCTGAATTGCCCTTAAACCCCCTCGAAGTAGTAAATCGACGTGCTTGGCGATCATTTCTCCTGGCTTAGGATTTTCACTCCCCCAATTCGAATCGGATTTCTTGCTCTTGTTGATAAAAGTCTCGAATGACTCTCGAAGAGCGTGCCCTATAGTTTCATTCTTGTGAAAGGACTTTTTCCAGATCATATCCAAATTCCCCTTGAACTCCAATAATCTGACCACCATTTCTCCTTCGCGTTCCTCGTCAAATACTATTGACGACCCCTCCTCGACGATATATGAGGCAAATGTTGGTTTCAAGTCAGCACCCAGGCCTATACGATCCAACAACGAGTATAATTGTTCAAGAGCGACCTGGTTACTTGTGCGGAAAAGCCCCAGGAGGTCTTTTTCGTCCAAGAGAACGCCAGTCTGCTGCGTTACCAGGTTTTCGTCGAGCAGTTCCGCAAGCTTCTGCTTGGTACTCGTATCCAATCCCAGCAAGTCACACCTAGACATCTCACGTTCAATAAGGTGATGACACTGTTCGACATACGTTGCCAAGTAGTTGCCGGAGGATGCAGAGTCAGCCCAGGAGGCAAAGTATTCTCCCGATGCATCGAGCATACAAGGTTCGAAGTCGGTTGAGTAGACACCAAGACCATGGAAAAGCTTAATAGCTCGACCTAGCAGCGCAGAGTCGGACAACCTGTTGTCGTTGCGATCCAGATTTATCAAGTGGCACGCACCACGGAGGATCTTTTGTTTCAGAGATGGATGGGAGAAGACGGTTGTCCGGAACTCAAGGAGGCCCATTTCGTGGATTGTGGGGTTATCGGGGGAGCGTAGAAGATATGCTTGGTCTAGATAGTAGAATATCGATCGGATAGTAACCTGATTTCGAACATACCTGATTAGAATACGTTACATTCAAAAGACGACGAGAAAGCTTACCAGTCGCGAGCTCCATAGAGACCATGCTGCCTCTGCGGCCCGCAGTACGTCAACATCATCGGCCGCGGCAGCTTTGGCCAGTATGGACAGAAGCACCTTTCCAGACATATAGCCCTTGCACCTCTCCTGCAACCGTTTTGCAAGATTCGGCGCACGCTTCTGGCGGCAAACATTCTCAGCTCCCTTGTATAGCTCCTCGAGAGACTGCACCGGCTTCTGATCTTCGAAAATAGCGGTTAGGGCCGAATCGAGCTGGGCCCACACTTTTTCAAAGTACTGATCCTGATCAAGTCGTGGCAGAGACCGTAAATTCTTCACGACGAGCTTCTTGGCTCCGGTATGCGGCGTGAAGTTGCTTGGTTGCGTCTTACGGTATCCCGTTGCGTTACCGGACCGATCGAGAGCGCACGCATTATTGCCTTGCTTCGATTCTGAGCCAGCAAAGTTATACATCTTGTCAACGGATATAAGGTCTGGTGACTCCTGAGCTTCTTGAGCTGCCGGCGAGTGAGGTGGCAGGTCGTCGCGCTTGAGGCGCTTGTTGGTGGGCGACAGCTGTCTGTTCCTCGTGCTCGATGCGTTATTCCGGCCTTTCGAAAAGAGATCTGGGAGCGTTCCCTGTTGCCTCCGCGCCAAATCTTCGGCTGAGTGTGTATTCCCGTCGTGGAGTTTCCTCTTGCCGGTTGACTTGCGGTTTCCACCACTGCCTGAGGTCTGCATCTAGCTCTACCCCGGAGTCGGTAGGTTGTCACGAGGGAGTTTAGTGAAATTGAAAAGCATTGACCATAATGTTTCTAAAAAGGAAAAGACCTGTGGATTCCGTAATTGAGACGCGCAGAGGTCAAAGGTTCGGGGTTGTTCCAGGTCCAGACTCCATATCAAGATGTTGATGTTGTTGGACAACAGCATCGGAGATAAGATGTTTCCACCGAAATGAACTTATAGCCTAGTGAAGAGGGGGAGGAAAGTATTTGTCATCAGCAGCGCTAGTGGTTTAGTGGTAAAATCCATCGTTGCCATCGATGGGCCCCGCGTTCGATTCGCGGCTGGCGCAATTCCTTTTGCTCATCGACTTTTTTTTTTTACAACCATTTTGCGGAAGAGGTGAGATTATGTCCTGCGCCTCTGTGCTTAAGGAAGCAAAAAATCTTTAATTGGGTATCTTTTAAAATGTTTGAAAATTCTTTTTTTCTACATCTGACCAGAAGCCGCCAGGACCTCCCTTCGTGCCGTTAAAAGTTATGAAAACAGCCTCGTGGTGGACCCCGTTGGCTGTTGTGATTTCTCCTCCTCAAACTATACCCTGTTAGCAGCGAGTTCTCCAACTTGTAGATTTACGGATAGACACAAACCTCGAGGTAATCCACAGCACTGATAAGTGCCACGAATGATCTAACAAGTTCATCCAATGATCCGTGGACCTCGTCTACCCGTCCAATCTTAGCGTAGCGCTTGAAAATACCAACCATACTCGCTCGATTTTCCGAAAGGAAGTTCCTCGTCAATTCCAGCGTTTGCTGGTTGTGTAGACCCCGCGAAAAGACAGCCGAGACAATCACTCGAAGCAGGGACAAGAGAAGATCGTAGAATCGGCGAAGGGCGTCAGGATTATCGATATCTGGGAGCAGAGCGTTAGCCGTATAATCCATTAACACGAACAACGTTCTGGCGCGGCATACCAATGCCAATATCGGGATCCGCAGCAAAAACCTGCGACTCTTTCACGGCTTGGAACAGCCCTGCATCGAGAAGTTGTGCTGCCCCGCGTTTGGATTGAGAAATTTGTTGCAACAGAGCCAGCTGGGCTTCGTAGAACACCAGCAACTGAGTTGTTTCTAGGAGTAGGTTAGTATGTCATGTAAATGGAATGCAAATTTGAAACCCTCACCGCCCCCCTGAGTATTTCGGAACTCCGTTGCCATTGACCTGACAACGTCTAGGAACATTCCTAAATAATTTGACTGGCTGACCAGATCCACGAGAAGAGATGAGGCTTGCTGTCTACTAAGCACAGCCAGCAGGTCTAAGAGTACCAAAGCAGACACTCGACAGGTTCCAAAGCCGGAATAAGCGTCGTCGCAGACGGTGTCCACAAGAGCTGATCCTGATATTTTGATTGCTTGCTGTGCCCGCGCTGCAAACTGTGGGGTTGCAACATTCCCCTGTGTGATCCGTGAGAGGTACTTGGAGCATATGTGGTAAAGACTTTCTCGCAGAGTCGTATCTTCTTCAACCAATGGGATGCCCCGAACGCAAATTTGGAAAAGGCTATGGAATCGCTCGTCTATATGCTCGCCGCTGCTGGAAACCTCCTCAAGTTTATCAATGAGGGTTTCCGCCAGGCGAGCTAATTCAATGGCTTCGGGGATATTGCCCAAAATAGTGTTCTCGAATTTGGGCAGCAGAATCTGAAGCGCGTGCAAAATGAACATCGTCATATGAGACGTTTCCATTTTACCTGTCACGATGACCGTCACTGCGAGCTCCGTCCAGGATCTAAGGCTGACCAGGCGATTGAGACGAGCCTGACGGCTTTGATTTGTCGCACGAAGGAAAAAGAGTAGCTTCTCCTGTTCTGCAAGGATCTGTTCTTCTTCCTGGGTACTTAACTGGCCATCGCCGTGGAGATTTTCTTTGGCGAGTTGCAGTAAGGCTTGGACTCCTGTTAGGTCGTACATGGTGAGAGACTCATCTTCCTGGGTATGGGCGCATATTTCAAAATTGACGCCTCTGAAAAAGACCAAGTCTGGAGGTGCATATGGACACTCGGTATCCAGATCGGCAAAATCAAAAAGGTCAAAGAGCGACGGATGTTGGAGGACCTGCCCGTCCTCGAGAGTCGAACTGCCTAGAATGGTTGATAGGACTTCTCGCTGAAGCGACAACGAGTTTTGCTTTGCGACGGATCTTAACTCAGTAGTTGCATATTCGAATATAAGGCTGCGGTAATTGAAGAACTCGCAAAGAGCAACGCAAGACTCGGATATCCAAAATTCAGGGTCGGAGATGCGTGCATTATCCCAAAGTGACTCGGAATTTACTATCTGTTGGGCGATTAAGAGGCTTGGGAGGAGGCGATTGGCACGGAGTTCCGGCAAAACCAACGCTGAAGAGAGTGGCGAAGTCCATAGATGCTGCAGGATCTGGAAGGTAAGCCGTTTTAGATGAAGCATCCAAGAAATCACCGCACCATCACTGCCGTCTGGATATGTTCTGATGAAATCAATGCTCGCGTGTAGAAGTGATAGTCCGTTGGCGAACAAGCTATCGGTTGCCACATCTAGGGAGCCCCCAACACATATGAACCCAAGAAGGAGATGGGCTATACTTGGTTTGTCTGGAATAATCTTGAGGCATTTTTCGAGAAGCTGAACTAGTCCAACTTTGATGAGATAGCCAGAGGATTCGGGCCCATTCTCTAGTTCCCGTATCTCTGAAACCATTTGGGAGGCTAGTGAGCGAGCAATGCGGTCGGCTTCCACATTCGAGGTTAATAGCTCCACCATCTGATTGGATGTCTGCCAATGCGCAAATGTAGCCGAGGGCTTGTTCAGCTTTCGAGATGCTGACAACTTCTCCAAGAGCGCCAGAGCTACCAAAGTTAATCGGGGATGCCCAGTTCCACAGTAGAGGCATAGATCCGTGATCAGGCTGAGATTATCTATCACGCTATCCTCAAACGAAGCAAGCGAGGAGCTGGCGATATTGCTGGTTGTTTGCTGGGCCTGGCTTTTGATGAAAGGGCGAACAATGTTAAAATAGGTTGGTTGAAGGTCTAAAATCATGTTCATGACCTCAAGGCTTTGAACTAAGGCATCAAGCAGAACTGAATCTGATGATGCCTTTGCCACCTCGTCTATGTCCTGATGGGAGCAGGCAAAGAGGGCTTTGAGAACATCCTCATTAAATAACCACTCCATGACCCGAGAGAATGGATGTAGACGCAGGTAAACGGATAGAGATAACCCCCCTAAACTCGGATTCGTTGCGTTGGACGATTGGCCGACAAGGGAGATGAGGTTTTCGCTGAATGAACCCAGGCAAGTCGAGACGAACATCAAGCAGTTCCGTTGCAAGAGCCGTGCTTCCTTCTCTTCCAGCATCAAGGATCTATTCGCCAGTGCTTGGCCCATAACAAAGTCAATATAGGGTTCGATGCCTGGCATACGGTACGAGGAACCCAAAGATTCCGGGAAGGGCAGAAATATCGGAGAGTCTAATAAGTCGGTAGCGGGGAGGATTAAGGTATTCAATAGTTCGACGAATGCATTCGTTTGATCGTAGTTTTCCACGATCTTTTGGAAAGCATGCCGTTCTGTGAAGGCTGGCGTACTCGTTAGATTCGGGGGTTTTGCGAGCGATAATGAGGACGATCCAGAACCGGATATCCATTGGTCAATCAATGTCCACATGTCGTTTCCGTGCACAATAGACCGGTCGACCATCAAGCTCCGTAAGGTTACAAAAATAGCTGCTCTCAGGTGGTGGGGGATAGGCGCGTTGCATAATGCTAGAAGAGAACCTGAAAGATTCGCCGTAGGGTGCTGCAGAACCCATCCTCGTATTCGCGGGTTTTGCCGGCAAAGATGGCTAATAAGCCGGAGATAGCAAGTTAACATGACTGGACTTTCGGGCTCGTTCATGTCAGCTGTCTCCATTTTGCGGGCGCGGAGCACTGAAGCATGGTTTGTTGCGGGCCGCTCTGTAACTCTTGTAGCATAGAGCTGCAGCTCAGCAAACATCTGATTCCAATTCATGGAGGTCGATCTCCGAAACTTTGCCGAGGGGGTATCCTCATCTAGCAAGAACGTGTGGGCTGACCAGGAATTCTCCTTGCCCCCTGAAAGGGAACATAGCATTTCACAGAACGCGCTAACACGCGGAACGGTTTGACGTTTGGACATCCATTGTAGGAATCCATATAGATTGCTGTCAGGATCCGCCCAAAATTCCTGAGCAGCCTCGTTTCTATCGTGAAAAGCAAACGCGATTATGATAAGAAGTGACTCCAAGTGCATACGTGCCTCGACAAGACCCCGATGTAGGCTCGGAGTTACTGCTTCCCGCAAAGAGGTCATCTGGTCTAAACGTTGAGAATCCTCTTCTGACTTGAGAAGCCGAATCGTATCTGGCAAGTTCGCAATGAGGGACTCCGTAAAGGCTTCCAGACTTTCCATCAAGAGGGTCTTGAAGTAGGCGGAAAGAAAGTCCGGGTCGGCAGATAGTGGCATGACATCCTTCAGTAGCAAACAGACCATTTCATTCTTTGCGAGGCCGTTCTGTTCTTCAACGCTAGAGCCTGCACAAACTGCCAGTATAAATTCCAGGCCACCATCTTCAAGTGCCATTAAAAACATCTTCGAAAGCTTTTCCATCTCCTCTGCGGGGTTCACACCTTGTAGGGGAGATGTTGGACCGCTATCGAAATACCAGCCCGCATATTCTGCTAGCCATAGGACTGTGGTCGCAGCGTGGAGCTTTGGTGACACCCAATTTTGCGGCTCTTTGTTTGTGGTAACCGCCTCGTGCAGTGATCTCGCCTCGCTAAGAGACCCTCGACCTTCAGACGACCCATACTGCGTAATAGCAGCCGCCAACACTGGAAGATAATGAACTAGCAGTGTGTCAAATCGATCAATCCTTCGAAGTCTTTCGAGCAGTTTCCGGAAGTCCTCGGAAGTAGTAAAAGTAGCCTTGAAAAGATAGGATAGTATAGCACCTAAGGACTCGTGCTGTTTTCCCAAACTATGGCGTTGGTATTCTATGACTTCAAGAACATCTGAGGTTTGTGCCTGCCCAACAATCGATGCTTTTTGCACCTGTTCGCCGAGTAGGACGAGCCATTTTTCAATATCTGCCATTGAGTCCAAACACTTCCTGGCGAATAACGATCCATTGCGTAGCGATCCGTTCTCAATTTCAAGAATCATCGCCACCGCATCTTGCATAACAGCCAGTGTACTCTCTCTTTCAATCTGAAAGGACTCGTGTAAGACGAGGCGCAGGCATTCGAGGAGAAAGGCGCGGCGTTCGTGAAACCGAATGATCGAGCTCATAACGGGAGAGCGGTCAAGCTTCATTGAATCAACCTCAGCTTGCATATAATAGATGGTAGCTTGTATTTCATCGACATTAAGGGCGTCGGCCACCTGGAGTACTTCTTGCTGGAATTCATTGTTGAGGGAGTATTCGATGCCAGCGACGGTAATTTTACCTATCAAGCTCGCGGAAGATACCTCAGTTAGCCAAGAAAATCGCAGTTCTCAGAGTATTCACACTTACCTGATAGTACGGACTTTCGACTCTCGTTATTCTTGGGCGCTTTATCCAGAAGCTTTCTAAAATCGTCTATGGATGCTTCCAATTCGAATATGAGTCTTTCAACGTTCGGGAGGGCATCTCGTGACAGCGCAGAAAGATCTTGGTATAGGCCCCGAAGCCGGTCCAATGCCTCATCGCTATCCATCTTTGCCTTGACTGAGGGAACGGACGACGTGCAAATTGGACGTCTCTGCTGCTCTCCAAGAGCTCCGGCACAACAAAGCTCGCGGTCCGGAAGAAAGAAGGGCCGAACGAAGACACGCTCAATTGATTCTCCGTGGGCCGAGATCTTTGACCCCAACATCACCACCACAAAGCTGGTTGGACCAGACGACTTCCACTGGCTTGCGCACTCTGATATAGCAGTCAAGGTCCGGGGAGCCGCTGACAATATGATGAATCGTTTATCCGAAAGGGCGTTCGATGTACCCGTGCGGTGAGCTTTCAATGGAGGGCAGTTCTTCAAGAAGGTGACATGGGAGAGCTTCATGTAAATCAGGCCGTTGGCCTGATACTGTCCGGCCGGCTCAGGGATCGAATTGATGGCCTTGAAGGTATCATATTCTGGCTACTGCATAGTTGGATAACTGTGGGACTCATACCCAATTTCTAGATTTGAAACATATCCTCATTCAGAACAGACACTCGACTAATCTGTGAGGAACCCAAATATCCCTACTTCAGATCTTTGTTGGCTGACAGCCGTGCTTGCATCAGCGAATTACTAGATGATAAGAGCTATCACCAAATGTTTGAAGCTCTCTTTCGCTTTATTTCGACCGAAAAAGCAACCTATCGGCGGTCCACGAAGCCGACTCCCAAAACCCAGTCAACTTCTCGACTTGTGACCTGTGCATCCGTTTTCCGTATTGCTGTGGAGGCGGGAATTAAGTATATAAGGACAAAAACAGTGACGGCAATTGTTTATCATATTGTTGATACAATACCGTCTCCCGGCGAGGGCTTATGGGAGGCTATCAGCACTGACTATATCAAGACCCTAAGAATCTTACTTCAGCATCCGGCGCATATCGAACATCTCTTGAAGGATGATTGGCGCTATGTTGTTGATTTTTGTTTGCGAGGCATGGGAATAGCAGAGGCAAATGATGAAAGCCAGCTCTCATTTCGTCCTCGCCATCGATTCGGTTCGGAAAGTTTGAGTGACCAAGGAAGCCGTTCCCGTTCTACGTCCGTTGTTCCCACCACCTCCCAGCGAGGCCGCCTTGCGGGTTTTGATATCAAAAATAACGCAGAGGACCTTGAACTGTGCTTGCAACTCCTAACGTCATCACCTGGTGCCCCGCTTCTTGAGGAAGCAGAAAAGTTACTGCGTGGTATCACAGAATACCTGACCTCGCTAGGTACTATTGGAAGCTCCCCACATGCCTCCTTGGCCGCGTTTAACATGGTCCTCGCCAAAGCCATAACGAGCAACATAAGTATCGTCCAAGATGCGATGTTTAACGTAATTCCAGTTATTCGACGCTTTTGGACTACCAAGTCCGTAATGTTAAAGGAGGAGATGCTCTTGACGCTGATTTTGGCGAAGGACATTTTGATAAAAATGTGTCACTCACAGCCGGACCAGGCATTTGTGGAATCACTCCAGGGTCTGACCGAACAGCTTCATCGAGGCTACCTGCGTCTGCCCGAAAAAGATTTACTGCAGGTCGATGACTTGATAATTTACTTTGAGCCTAATCCGATACCGATGGGTTTACACCTCATGGCCCCTCGACCGGGATCGAGTAAAACCGTCCAGAACTGGGCCGTCTTATCCACCTTAGCGGGCCTCTCGTGGCTCTTAGATGATATTTATCTCGTATCGGAAGATGTTACAGAAATTGGCGGAGCTCCAAGCAAAAAACAGCATCTTTTGTCCCGTGTTGATGATATCTTCCGCGAGGCGGCGTCGTCAACTGGCTCTAACAGAATTTGTGCACTTCAACTAATCCCTTTCCTCATTGCCGAAAATGTCCTCGATCTCGAAATCCTACTCTCCATACTACAGTCCCTCACAGTCAGTATCCTAGATGAGAACAACATGGTAGCATCATGGACCATGCTTGCCATTGCAAGGTTGGTTCGCATCTGGCCCTTTTTTTCTACCATGCTAACGATCAATTGTCAGTATCGCAGCTTCCGGCAAGGCAGCGTCACTCGAATTCAAGCCTAACTGGATACAAATTTGGGAATTGGCCTCACGTACCCTTGCGACACCAGGAGTGTCACGCGCAGCCTGTACTTTGATGTGCGCTGTACTCCATTTTAAACTGCTTGACTACCCAAATGTTGTAAATACTATTGAATCAATAATGTCGTCTGCAGATTTGAATGGCCCTGCCATTCTCAGCGATTCGGCTTTGTTTCTCTGGAAAGTAATGGTGGAATTACGCTCCAGCACAAACCCAGCCCAAAGCCATGAAGCGGCGAAACAGGCTTGTGGATGGCTTAAAAGCACCTGGACTATTGGTAATATCACTGTCGAATTAACACTTTGGCGAGGATCACTGACGATGTGGTGCAGGTCTCACGGCTGACCGGATTCATTCTTCGCAGGTCGCTTGGTTCGGCCGTCCTTCGAGTTTATTGAACCTCCTTATGGCTTGTTCGGGCAGGCCATTTTCACTCTTGGAGTCCTGCTCTCATGCGCCACTCTGCCGCCTTGCAAAGATTTGGATTTCGTCCCAACGAAATCGCGATCTTATCGAATACCTGCTCCTTACTGAAGGGGACGGTCGAAGCTCCAATGTTCAAACCAAAGAACTTGTCAGCACTAAGTCTTCGACCACGAGCCATCCCAATGATTCTATCATACTGGAGCTTTTGCAGTCTAAACTCGATACATTTACGCAAGCATGGACTCGACTCTGCAGCAACAAGGCGTTTCATGTTACTACAGAAAATGTGCAGATACTGACATCTCTGTGCGTTACTATCAATGTGGTTATCGAAGCTGTTTCCTCCCGGTCATCTAAATCTCAAAATTTGCAAAAAGGAGTTGACAAGTTGTGGCAAAGCGTGTGTGGTGTGATTTCCCAGCAAGAGGCGGAATTTTTGCAGGCATGCTTAGATGTCCTCTCACCGCTCATTTTCTACTTAAAACCGCCTTTTGATCGAGAGAGCATCGTACTGAAAGCCGTTGGTAAAATGTCTTCGCCGTTAATTGCTATATTAGAACAACGCCGGCATTCAGAGCGGAACCAGTCAGGTCCTGAGGACGAAGACATGGAGCTGGGTGATAGCTTCGCGTCAGGCCGGGGCACTTTTGATAAGGCGGACGCCATTTTCAAATTAAATCGAGAAAACAGTCCATGTCCTCTTTTCGAAGATTACGACTCGATTCGGCTTGCCGCGACCATCCAGCTCTCCGTGCTTTACAAGTTTATATCAAGTGAGGACCGGACTTTCCCGTATGATTCTGTGATCGAATATCTTACCTCTTTGGACGATACCGATATCCTAGCTGGATGGCCTTATATTGTGAATATCTTCGCCCTCGAATCGGGCATAAGTAGGGAAGGTGCGTGCACTTTGCTAGAATATTTCGGCGAAATGTGCTTAGGTTCGTACGAGCTCGAGAGATGCGAGGCCTCCATCTGTGCCTGCATTGGACTCATGGCATGCTTCGTCGAACTCTGGACCAACGAAGAACGGGACGACCTCTACGAATCTGCCTCCGACATTTATGCATGGTTCCTTGATGTGTTGCTTGCCAAAGGAATTGGATCATCGCAGACCCTCACAAAACTAGCGCAGTTGTTGGGGAATATCCTCAAATTCAATCCAACATATTATAGAGATAACAATCGCCCGTCGCCTCGGACAGGACTTTTTAAAATTCTTGACCACGGGGATCTGTCGGTTAAGTTCCATATATCTCCACTGATTTCTGGGATGTTTAACGGGTTTGTTTTGAAGGAACACGACGCGATATTTGACGATGTTTTGGAAAATCTTCCCCGGGACCCTGACTGGGCTGAAGGAATTGCTTTACGCTTATACCTCCTGTCGCAGCTAGCATCACAATGGCATACGATGCTTCGCCGGAGTATTTACCATATGTTCGAAATACCTGGAAAAATCCCGTCTTCTACTTCACATGCAAAGGCCTGCCTCCGGAAGGTGGCTGACTCGTTGGGGCTTATTGACGCCAAAGATCTATTCAAATTGTTTTCATCCCAGGTGATCTACACATGGATGGAGACACAGTCGCTAATGGAGATTCCGTTCGCTGTGTTTGGCTACCCTACTCTCAATGCGTTGCTCACCGACGTACAAGACGAAGCCATAGCTCAAACAGTAATGCGGGTCAAGGAGGACGATATCTCTGAATTATCGCGGTGCTTAGGGTCCCCTTTTTCTATGCTACTGACGGAATCGTTTTCCAGGTCCGAGGCTTACAGTATTGCCCGGGATATCAGCTTACCTCCTTCTCAAGATCCGAAGCTACGGGGGGCGGAAAGCAACATAAAAAAGATACTTGGCCCTGAAAAGTTCACGTCTCAACTTGAAAAATCTTTCCCAGAAACAATTGCGGTCTTCTTCAGAAGCATAGACCAGGCAGAGCAGATAGAGAAGGCCTTTGCAAAACGCCCTTCATTCAGGTCTTCCTTGGACGTTTACAGAAACATTTGCTCAAGGAGCTCTTCAGCGACAATCCTTCCGGCCAGCCAGCAGCCATCATTTCGCGCAAGATATTTAATAGACGAGCTGGAATTTCTTTGCAAAAGAACCGGTTATGAACTCGAGACAATGTGGACCCCAACGCTTGTCTGTTTCGTTGCCAGGGCATTGCTCGAGTCCATACACCCTGCTCTGGGCTCACTTTACGCATGTTCGGTGATTCGAAAGCTACGAATTCTAGTTAGTATGGCGAACACCACAGTTCTTCAGGACTATCCTCTTGAACTACTATTGCACAGTCTGCGACCCTTTCTTACAGACTTCTACTGTTCCGGTGATTCAATAGGGTTATTCTGGTACTTAGTCGACAAAGGGCGGCATTATCTTGCAGAGAATCCTTCATTCATGGCGGGACTGGCTGTTTCTACTCTCGCTTCGCTCAAGGGGTTCCTGTCATCCTCAAAAGAGAGCACAACCCAAGAGACCCAGTTTCGCGCGACAATGTCGAATGTTGAAGCGTTCCGCCGCTGGTTTCTACACTTTCTTGACGAGTACAAAGCCCCTGTGCTGAGTGAGCAGGACGAGGTTGTGCTGAGGGGCATAATCCACGCGTCGCAAAACATTCAATTAGTCGGCAATGCCACGAAAGGGACATATGAGAGTGAGCTGTTGATAGAGCTGCTGAAGGATAAAGTGTCGGACAAAAGCATGCTGAGCGGTCCTGCTGCAGACTTGGTATTGACCCAACTATGCGACGAGTTTCAAAGGCCAGACAGTTTTAGGGAAGATGTCCTCGGAGACGATGAGGCCGCTTCCTCAATTGTACTTCCTCTGTGGAAATCTATTGACACTCTTGCCGCTAGTGAGAACTATAAGCTTTGGGTTGCTCGCGCTCTTGGGCGTGCCTTTGCGGCTAGTGGAGTTATCAGCGAGTCTTTACTGCGAGAACAGCGTGTCACCTTTTCCGAAGGGTCTCCCGAGAATCCTCTTTTGTCGTCTAAACTGTCTATTCTAGGGGTTTTATGCGACTTACTCCTCTCAAACGATCGGCGAAGTATTGGTCTAGCAGAACGAACCTTGCAAATGATAGTCAATCAGCTATCTGGATATCCTGAGATGGAGGAATGCGAGCAGGTAATTCCACCATCTCTCATGAAAGGCCTCGTTTGGGCCCCATATCAATGCCCGGAATTACACCTTAGAGCGTCTGAGATGGCTCTGCTGGATCAAAACATAGAGTGGACACCAGACCTATCTGCCCCAGAATTTGCGAGAAAACTTGCCCTTTTCTTGTCGTTTCAAGGCTCTGCGGACCCGGTTATCGGCGCGCTGCAGCCAATATTATTTGCGATACCTTCATTGGCAATGCAGCTGCTACCTTACATTCTTCATGACGTTCTACTTTCTGAAACGGACGGCGGTCGGAAAACTCGAAAGTCCGTCTCGAGAATATTTGGAGAAGCGCTCCGCAGTGCTAATGAGGCCATTCTTCCACATATTCGGCTGATAGTTTACTGTATCCTCTACCTTCGGCATCAGCCGCTTCCGCATGAGTCTACCATGGATGAAAGGGACAGCTGGCTTGAAATTGACTTTATGGACGCTGCCTACGCGGCGAGCCAGTGCCGCATGTACAAGACATCTCTCTTGTTTGTCGAAATCCACTTTGCCAAGATTGCTGCATCTTCCAGGAGATCTTCGGCTGTGAAGCCTGTCGAGCCGACGAAGCTGCTGCATGGTATCTTCGCGAGCATAGATGACCCCGACATGTTCTATGGGATCAATCAAGATGCCTCACTGGACAATGTCCTAGGGAAGCTGGAACATGAATCATCGGGATTGAAATATTTGCGTTTTCAAAACGCCAATTACGATGCGGTCATGAAGCTATCACTCAATACAGATGAAAAAAGTACTCTGAGCCTTATCAGAGCACTTAACTCCACAAACCTCCACGGCATAGCCAACGTCATGTTGAACAAAGCCGGAGGGGGTGGAACCCAGGGTGAAGCCTTGGATAACATGCTTTCTACGGCCTTAAACTTGCAACAGTGGGATATTCCCGTCTCCACCACCTCTTCAGCCACGGGTAATCTTTTCAAGTCTCTCCAGAGCTTGAGTATGCTTGAAGATAGAACTCAAATCGTGCGAACTCTGGACGAGAGCTTCTTGGAAGTCCTGAGTCATTTGTCCGAAGAGAATCAATCTTTATCGTCACTCAGGGGCTCTATGCGGGTACTGGGCATTCTGACGGAGATTGATGAAATTATTGTATCCGAATCCTCGCTGCAGGCACAAGAAGGATGGGAGAGAATAATGCAGCGGAGTTCATGGCTCAAATTTGAAAGGTATCAACCCCTACACAGTGTGTCCCATCGCGTCGTTTGCTAACCAGGAGGTTTTAATAAGCTTTCATGATATCGAACAGATCCTATCCAGCCATGAAGGCCTTCTCTCTCTGGTGAACCGAAAAGGTCATCTAAAGGCCATGTTGAATTTGAGTTCTAGGGATTCGCAGCTTTTAGAAGCAAAAGCTATTCGAGAGACCTTGCGCGTTAGTAGGGAGCACGACATGTCCCAGGTTTCTCTCAAGTCCGCGATGTTGCTCTCCAAGTTGGTCGACCCGTGTGCTTCCGTGGGAGTGACCATTGACGCCGCCACGAAATTTGACCTTGCCAATGTGCTGTGGGATCAGGGTGAAATGACGACTTCTATAAAGATGCTCGAACAACTCAGTGACCAGAATGACCCGAGCCAGCAATCGATCCCCGTTAACAAGGCGGAGGTTCTCGCGAGCCTGGTTAGTTTCGCCCGTGAAGTCAGCTGTTTTTGGCACTAAATTCTTTATAGGGGCACCATATCGCAGAAGCCAGGCTAAAGAAGCCCGACGCGATTATTCAAGACTACCTGCTTCCCGCTATCAAGGAGCTC
The DNA here is from genome assembly GCA_039700045.1 of Malbranchea zuffiana. Taxonomy (NCBI): domain Eukaryota; kingdom Fungi; phylum Ascomycota; class Eurotiomycetes; order Onygenales; family Malbrancheaceae; genus Malbranchea; species Malbranchea zuffiana. The sequence goes on from JARUPO010000002.1 coordinate 1,720,697, forward strand.
AAAGGGAATACAGGTGGCGGTGAAGCAGGGCTTGTATTTCACCAGTTTGCGACATTCTGCGATCAACAGCTACAAAACCCAGACATGCTTGAGGATTTCCGCCGGATTGAGCAGCTACGCGACCGCAAACAGAAAGAGGTTTTTGACTTGGAACAGATGATGAAGGGAGCAGAAGGAAAGGAAAAAGATCAATTGCGAATACATAAAACAAAAGCCGAGCAGTGGTTCGACCTTGATGACCGGGAATATCAACGCTTGAAAAAGAGCCGAGAGGCGTTTCTCCAGCAGTGCTTGGAAAACTATCTACTCTCCTTGAAAGCATGCGACTCATTTGGGAATGATGTGCTTCGTTTCTGTGCTCTTTGGCTTGACCACTCCAACAGTGAAATTGCCAACGAGGCTGTTGGCAAACACTTACCCGAAGTTCCCAGCCGGAAATTTGCGCCGCTGATGAACCAACTCTCGTCGCGGCTCCTTGATACCGATGACAAGTTCCAACCATTGCTGTACAAGGTGGTTTTCAGAATTTGTGTTGACCATCCCTATCATGGTATGTACCATCTGTTTGCCAGCAGCAAAACTAGAGGAAAGGATCAAACAGCCATATCGCGCTACAACGCTGCTGTGAAAATTGTCGATCAGCTCAAGGCAGATCGAAGCGCCGGTCCGACTTGGATCGCTGTCCATAATACAAATATCAGTTTTGTGAGATTTGCAATGGAAAGGCCTGATGATAAGCTGAAGACCGGATCGAAAGTTCTCTTAAGAGCATCAAAGACGGGACAGCGTTTGGAACACGACATCTCACGGCAGAAGATCCCGCCCCCTACTATGAAAATCGATCTTCGAGTGGATTGTAATTATAGCCAAGTCCCTTATCTTGTCAAATTCCTTCCAGAATTTTCGGTTGCTTCGGGTGTTAGCGCACCGAAAATCGTGACAGCGATCGCCTCTAATGGTTTGCGATACAAACAGCTGGTAAGGGCGATTATCAAATCTTCCAAGTCCGTTCTGACAGTTATATCTAGTACAAAGCGGGCAATGATGATCTCCGTCAGGACGCAATCATGGAGCAAGTGTTTGAACAAGTTAGCGACCTGCTCAAGGATCATCGAGCAACTCAACAACGGAACCTGGGTATCCGTACCTATAAAGTTCTTCCTCTCACTGCCAACGCAGGCATTATCGAGTTTGTGCCGAACACCATCCCATTGCACGATTACTTGATGCCTGCGCACACGAAACATTTCCCTAAAGACATGAAGCCGAACGCATGCCGAAAGCATATCAACGACGTGCAGACAAAGTCATTGGAACAACGCTACAGAGTCTTCCGACAAGTGACAGATCATTTCCATCCTGTCATGAGATATTTCTTCATGGAACGATTTCAGAACCCGGACGACTGGTTTAGCAAACGGCTGGCATACACTCGCAGTACCGCTGCAATATCCATGCTGGGTCATGTTTTGGGTCTCGGTGACCGCCATGGCCATAATATTCTGCTTGACGAAAAAACCGGGGAGGTAGTCCACATCGATTTGGGCGTAGCTTTCGAGCAAGGCCGTGTTCTTCCCGTTCCTGAAGTGGTACCCTTCCGTCTTACCCGCGATCTTGTGGACGGAATGGGGATCACAAAAACGGAGGGTGTCTTCCGCCGTTGCTGTGAGTTCACACTTGAAGCCTTGCGTCAAGAGTCCTATAGCATCATGACTATTCTGGATGTATTGCGCTACGATCCCTTGTACAGTTGGTCGCTATCTCCTCTCCGTATGAAGCGGATGCAGGATACACAGGAAGCCGCAGGAGGAGCTGAGGCTGCTAGCGAGGCCGGGAAGGCAACGGTTAACGAGCCCAGTGAAGCCGATCGAGCGCTCACTGTGGTAGCGAATAAATTAGGAAAATCTCTTAGTGTGGCTGCTACCGTGAATGAATTGATTCAGCAGGCTACGGATGAGAGAAATTTGGCCGTCCTATACTGCGGTAAGTACATTGATTTATGTTTTACTGTTCTGTGGAATACTAATGATTGTTGATAGGATGGGCGGCATACGCATAACCCAAAGCGCAACCTCATTTGCATATAGCTATTCTTGCGCACATACTTCCTCTTACCGACGGAGCCCGAAATTTCGTCCATATCTCGATCTATATCGTCATGATTGTTTCCGTGACGCGAGTGTTGGGTTCGTGGTGTATATACTGTGTGGGTGTGTTTCTATGCGCTTTATACCCGATTCTTAATAATCTAAAATTGTTATTCCTGTAGTTTATCTATTTTCTTGCTCTCTACCTATGTATGTTGTTTCTCCTAGTATGTTCCTCCAAACTCTCATCCTAGCTGCCCTTGAGATAGCGGCTCTCGCCCCTTAGGAGGAGACTTTTCCTGGGCAAGTTCTACCAAGGCGAGAAATACAGCCCTGCCCACTCCATAGCTAGGGAGAACAATGCCTCCCAGACTGGGGACACCAGAATATCACAACTGTGGCAGCGGATGATCCATATATCGGACTCCGTATAGCATCGGTAATTTAGTTTTTCCGACAGCCGAGGAAGTTGCCCCTTGATGCTCCGCCTCGACCGCGCAATTGCACGGTTACGTGTCTCACTTCACGGCATCACATTCGCTTGTTCACCTCTGTCCAGATCATGACCTGGATGTGTCTGGAGTTTGTCTTTTGTCAGCAAGGAGTTCAAGGGATCGGGCATCGGGTGTTTTGATTACGGGCAAACTCATCCGAACTTGACTGTTCAGGGGCGAAACTCGGCGGAGTTAATATCTATCTGTTCTTTTCCCAGAAAGCGGAGTGTCTGCAGATCTCTCACCAGGCTTCCTGGTTTGAGTTGAACACATTTTTGCTGTTCACTATTTCATCTACGTTGAAGCCAATTTTTCAGCTTTAATACTACCTAAAGGATGGCACAAGCTTCGTCGCAGGTCAGGGGGATTGTCGTTTTCTCTGGAGGAAGCGCTGCAAACAATCTCGTCGACGTATTCAGCGCGTTGCAAACGAGCAAAGCCTGTCCTTTGAGCTATATTATCCCAATTAGTGATAATGGAGGCTCGTCGTCGGAGCTGATTCGAGTTTTTGGTGGACCAGGTATTGGTGACGTTCGAAGTAAGTTTCTGTTCGACACGACACCCGAATTTGAATATGATCTAATATTGGTGCAGGTAGACTTGTTCGTTTGATTCCAGATTCCCCGCCTGATTCAGAGCGGGCTGCTATCAAGACTTTCTTCAATTCTCGCCTCCCTCCTTCGCCAAAAGCAGCACATGATGAGTGGCTCTCAATCGTCGAAGGAACGCACTCCCTCTGGGAATCCATCACTCCTGCAAAAAAGGAACTGATCCGCTCGTTGTTAAATCACCTTAATCTTGAGATCCTCAAGCGTGCGCGACCACCGTCTTCCACGTTTGATTTTACGTCCGCTAGCGTTGGCAATCTATTTCTTACCGGAGCTCGTCTTTTTAGCGGGAGCTTTGAAAGCGCGATATATCTTCTAGGAAGCATATGCTCGGTGCCACTCGACGATGTGCGAGTGATCCCGGCTATTAACTCCAACTTTTCGCATCACATTTCAGCTTCTTTGGCCGATGGTACCATAATCGTCGGACAGAACAGCATCTCCCATCCTAGCGTGGCAACAGCCTGCCACCCGAATCCATGCAATAGGCGTCCCAGTCTCCTACTAGCTGACGGCGAAGATCTAAGCTCAGAATCAGATGACCTAAGCTACGAGGAAAGCCATCTGCCAGGCTCCCTCCCCACCCTCCGCAACAAAAACATCAATTTCAGCAAATCCGACAACGAGGACCTGCCCAGCCGCATCTCGCGAGTCTGGTACATAAATCCATATGGCCAAGAAATCCGCCCTCCCGCAAATCCACGGGTCATCGAAGCCCTACGGTCTTCCCAGGCAATAATATACAGCATCGGCTCTCTCTACACCTCTCTCATCCCCTCCCTCATCCTGCGCGGTGTCGGCAAAGCAATCTCAACCTGCCCCGCCCGCCACAAAATCCTAATCCTAAACGGCTCTCTCGACCGCGAAACAGGACCTCCCACCGAACCCTACACAGCGTCAGATTTCGTCGAAGCAATCGTTCGTGCAGGCGAAGAGTCACGAGGCCGAGGACACGGGTTGCAGAAATATCACGGGAAGGTAGCGATCCCCGTTCCAAACTCTGCGTCTGCATTACCACTGCTGCAGACTCCCACACCATCTATATCCTTGCCTTATACTGCATATGTAACGCACATCTTGCACCTTGAAGGACCGGGGACACCATGCGTTGATCGTGATCGTCTAGCTGAGATGGGGATCGAGTGTATGCGGCTATACGGGCGGAAGATAGAGGGCAAGAATGGGGAGGTGCTGGGGATGAGATATGATTCCACGGCGCTGTTACAGGCGCTTGAAGTTGTGTTGGGGAAGAAGGGAGATGCTATGGTCCGTGGGGTGAGTGGGGAAAGGAGTAGGCGGGAGTAGGCGGAATACAATGGAGGAGGGCTTGAGGGCGAAGTAGATGTGATGGCTTTGTAGCTAAACATTAGTGGAACATTTCCAAACGTTAAATGTCCATCCCAGAAATGTATCGTCAAGTAAATTAATGCGCCAATGAAAAAGACAAGAAGCTGGTATCGAAAGAAATGATAAGAAACAAGTTCATGAGCTCCAACCCCATGCTTAGTCCTAAGCGCCGGACCAGAAACGACAACGAGCGACCCAATGAATGCACCATTCCCTCCCCCCAAATCGCCTTTGAATCATGCAAATGGAAAAGTCCACACCAAAACGCATGTCAACGTCTCTTTGTCGTTAATTTAAATTGTAATGGCACTAGATTTCGTCGTGGTCCGGGGATGTCAACACGGGTGAGGACTTTGCGGCAAACAGGGCAATTGCCACGTGCTGTTTTACCGTGTCCGTCTAACGTTCGTCGTTCTTCTCCGTAGCGAAGAGTGTCGAATATGCACTTGTGGCAAAAAAGATGGCCTATAAGATTGATAGTGATATGGTGATTAGCACTTACTTCCTCAATCACCATATAAAGTGGAGGCTTCTTAACATGGAGGTGCGTAGTCTGAAACATACCGCAAATGGTACTTGTTGCGTCCACTGGAGTGTCCATGCAAACTGGACACTTATATGAGGTCAGAATTGACCGCCCTGTATCATCTGACGCAGCATGTTGCGATTTAACCGCATCCTCGCGTTGCTTTGCCAGGGTTTTGGCGAGCTGCGAGGTACCGTTGACGTCTGTTAAATCTATCGCCTCAATCTCAACGGAATCGGAGGCATGAGAATGACGTTGCTGGCGATGTTGCTGTTGTTGACTATGGACGGCCGTGGAAGGTCCAGCAGCTGCGCCAGTATTCAATCTCCGCCGTTTTGCCTCATGGGCGTTCGGGGTCGTGTGGAAGGGTAGGTTTGAATTTTCGTGGGAAGCGCGCGTGGGGGGGAAACTGGGTTGACCTCTTTCCTCTGGGGAAGACGTGAGGGTGAGATCGACGAACGTCCCCTGATCCATCACTGCGATAGCCGCCGGTACGTTTGGAGTGTAGCTGTCTAGGTCTATTCGGAGGATCGTGGGTGTCTCGCTCAGGTAGGTTGAGAACGGCGGCTGCGATATAACGCCGTTGGAATGAAAGTTCAGTACGCTAAAGATCAGAAAGCATCTTGCATACTGCCATTAGGGAGAATTGATATGTCGATTAAGTCAAGTTCGAAGGGAGGACGAAAGAGGGGATTGAATGAGGAGGGAGGCCGTTGGCGATGGCTACGAAGTAAGGGTTTAGAACCAGCAGCAGCGGAGATGGCTGGAATTGACGGCGGCAGCGGTAGGGGTGGTATACTAACAGTGAGCCTTTACGACTGGGTGAAAAGGAGCGGCGAGTAGGGAATTTGGATGGATGCAGATGAGGTTGAGATGGCGATGGGGCTTATCGATAAGAGGAGACGCTAAAACGCTTATGTCAGATTTCAGCCACGTGACACAATCTTATCTGCCGGGGCCTTGGCGTGCCTCTCGCTGAGATGCGACGGAGTCGACGACGATGAACAGGACCTCGTGCTGACCAAGCGATGCGCCATGGTCGAAATCCTTGAAAACGATGCTGGTGTTTCCTGCCAGCTTGTCTAAAGCTCCACTGAGGGCCTGCCTGCACTCCGGCAGGTTTCCCCTGCGTGCCTTGCGCCCCCCTTCACTCGCAACATGCTACGCAGTCTCGACGCAAGCGGCCGCTACGGGCAGTGCATCAGAGAAGAGGCAGCTTTCTGGTAAGCCACCTCGGGCTATGGTATTCAATTTTAGATGGCCATTCTAATATTAGCTTTAGTCCCGTCGACGTCTCGTTTCAATGAGATCGGAGTGCAACAACTTAGTGACCACCTCCACTCCCAGATCTTCCTCAAACCTCCCACTCCGCCCGATCCAGAGCTGGTCGCGCTTGCAAAGGATCACCTCTCTCGGCATGAATTACTCGGGAAAACACAAGATGTCACCGAGCCGGTTGCCTTTGACATGCCAAAGTTGAAAGGTCAAACTCTCGATGAACATTTCTATAAGCTGGGAATGGACGCGTCGGAACCGTATCTGAATTTCGCGAAAACGTATGCGACAGTGAATCTTCCGCCGGCGCCACGTAAATGGGTTAGGAGGAGTGGCTGGACTAAATACAATCCGGATGGGACCACGGAAGAGGTCCATGCGCCCAACGAGGCCATGCTGACGTTTGATACTGAAGTGATGTGGAAGGATAGTCCGTATGCCGTTATGGCCTGTGCGGCAAGCCCGACTACCTGGTACGCGTGGATCTCCCCGTGGCTTCTGGGAGAATCCGAAAATAAACGGCAACTTGTCGCACTTGGAGACCCCGCACAGGCTCGCATCATCGTTGGCCACAATATCGGATACGATAGGGCTAGAGTGCTCGAGGAATACGACATCAAACAGTCGCGTTTTTTTTTTCTCGATACTATGTCACTCCATGTGGCCGTCAATGGCATGTGCTCCCAACAAAGGCCAACTTGGATGCGCCACAAGAAGAATCGTGATCTCAAGGAGAAGCTAGCACAGAAAACCGATTCATTTGAGCTTGCTACAATCTTGGAGCACAAAATGGTGAGCGAGGAGGAAGAAGAATTGTGGGTAGGCAGAAGCTCCGTCAACTCCCTGCGTGATGTGGCCAAATTTCACTGCAATGTCACTATTGATAAGGCACAGAGGGATTACTTTGGTGAGCTTGATCGGCCGGGGATTCAAGACCGCCTCGATGAGCTACTTGATTACTGTGCTGCGGATGTTTCCATAACGCATCGAGTATATCGCAAGGTATTTCCGAACTTTCTCGAGACCTGCCCGCATCCGGTCAGTTTCGGTGCATTAAGGCACCTGTCATCCGTGATTCTTCCAGTTAACGAATCCTGGGAACAATACCTGGAGAACGCAGAGAACACTTATAATCGCCGACTTGAAGACGTACAAAAACGGCTCGAACAGCTGTGCAATGCAGCCCTTGAAGTGAAGGACAAACCGGAAATATACGAGAATGATCCTTGGCTGCGCCAGTTGGATTGGTCCGGCCAGGAAATAAAAATGGTGAAAGGGAAGAAGAAAGGAGATCCCCCCCGCCCTGCCGCAAGACAGAAGAAGCCTGGTATGCCCAAATGGTATAAAGACCTTTTCCCAAGGAGTAATGGAGATATAAATCTAAGTGTGCGCACGCGGATTGCTCCCCTTCTTTTGAAACTCGCCTGGGATGGCTACCCTCTTACCTGGTCGGATAAGTACGGCTTCACATTCCGAGTACCGAAAGCTGACCTGCATCGTTATGAGCATCAGGCGGTCGTTAAATGCGATATGTCAGAAGAAAAGAACGAGGCATTGAAGAACGACTGGAGTCACGTTTATTTTAAACTACCCCATAAAGACGGACCCGAAGCGCGATGTGTGAGTCCGATGGCAAAGGGCTATCTACAATATTTTGAAGGGGGCAAACTTTCTTCCCAGTTCGCGCTGGCGAAGGAAGCGCTTGAAATGAACGCTTCCTGCTCATACTGGATAAGTGCTCGAGATCGGATAAAATCGCAGATGGTCGTTTACGAGGATGATATACGTAAAAAGGGCGGAGTCGAGGACTCACAAGGCTCTTCGTCCAAACTAGGTTTTATTCTTCCGCAAATCATCCCGATGGGAACCATAACGCGCCGGGCAGTGGAAAACACGTGGCTTACGGCCAGCAACGCAAAGGCCAATCGTGTCGGATCGGAGCTCAAGGCTATGATCAAAGCACCCCCGGGATACGTGTTCGTTGGAGCGGATGTTGATTCCGAGGAGCTCTGGATCGCCAGCTTAGTCGGAGACGCACAGTTTCAGGTTCACGGGGGCAACGCCATTGGCTTCATGACTTTAGAAGGGACAAAGGCAGCAGGGACTGATTTACACTCGAAGACTGCGAAAATTCTAGGGATTTCTCGAAATGACGCCAAAGTATTTAACTATGGTCGGATTTATGGAGCAGGCTTGAAGTTCGCCGCGACGCTCCTCCGACAGTTCAATCCTTCGATTTCGGAAGCCCAAACAAAGGTCATTGCTGCTAAACTCTACAAGGAAACCAAAGGCACCCGGACGTTTCGCAAGTTGTTAAATGATACCTCGTTTTGGAGGGGAGGAACAGAATCTTTCGTTTTCAACAGGCTCGAGGAATTTGCCGACCAAGAGAGGCCTCGAACGCCTGTGCTTGGGGCGGGAATCACTGAAGCGTTGATGCGGCGGTTTATAAACAGGGGGAGCTTCATGACTTCGAGGATCAACTGGGCTATTCAGTCTTCTGGGGTAGATTACCTCCATTTGCTAATTATCGGCATGGATTTTCTTATTCGACGCTTTAATTTGGATGCGCGATTGGCCATTACTGTCCATGATGAGATCAGGTACCTCGTCAAGGAACACGATAAGTACCGTGCTGCCATGGCATTGCAGGTGGCAAACGTTTGGACGCGGGCTATGTTTTCTCAGCAAATGGGCATCGACGATCTCCCTCAATCATGTGCTTTCTTCTCCGCAGTGGACGTGGACCGGGTGCTCAGAAAAGAAGTTGATATGGACTGTGTCACCCCGTCACACCCGCACAGGATCCCGCCCGGCGAAGCGCTTGATATCGCTGAGCTGTTGAACAAAAGTGATGAGGCATTTTTGGACGAGTCTATCGAGCCGGTGATGCCCCCTACACCAGAAAAGTACAGCTATACGCCGCGGAAATCCGTGATGTCGTCACTTTCAGGATCGCAAAACACGCATTTCATCAAGGCTCAGATCACTAACGACGACAAGGAACTCCGCGAGATTGTAAGGGACTCGATAAAGGCAAATTCGACGCCATCGTCTAGTCCGACGAAATCAAAAACCTCCTCTTCAACTCGGACGCCTCGTACCAGACCAGGTACCCCTGCTCACGCGGAGCCCCAGAAGGCCATACTGATGGAAGTTCAGCCTAGCGATCTGAATTGTTTTAATGGCTCCAGCACCTTCACGAAGGCGCCGCAGTTTCCTATGCGACAAGGCTGGAAACCCAGGGCCTCGCCCGGTTTATAACAGATACCACAACTAATTTTTTAATCTTGCTACTTATTGGTTTATCTTTTCGGCTCATGTCGACTCATTCAGCCGACGACTTACCCGATGGGCTCTTCTTTCTCGTCGGTATTCTTCTTTCTCTTTCTTGGATGTTTTAACTATCTATACTCCTGTATATCAAGGGGCAGGTGTCTGTTGGGTGGTGGTGCATAGGAAGGCGCAGGCTCGTGTGGTATATACCTAGGTACATTCAGATAGCCTGAACTGGGTTTATGTATTTTTAGAGATAGTTGTATGTATCATGAATGTTGTGAATATGACTGTTAATGAGCTTTTCTCTCTTCACAAGTGTGTGCTCCTTAAGCTACCCCTGAGTGTCAGATCGCAGGTGACGTCAGCAGAATTTCGCGGTGCCCCTTAGCACTTTCCGGTCGCATTTTTTTGTTGACTTCGATTTCGACGCCTCAAAGACGGCGACAGGGCCCGCGAGGCCAACTGGCTTTTCTACAAGTAGTATATATACACACAATTCGTTATGAGTGTTCATTATTATCACTCTCTGCAGCCGAAATCGTTTTCCAGCAGCGATTGACTGTCGAAGTGCGTCGCGACGTTGGCTAGCATTTCGGCAAACTCCAAACATGAGTACGGAGGTGCATGACTACGGCGCCATAGGTGATATAGATGGAGCCCCTATTGATATCGAGGCGCAAGCTGAGACGAGTCCCCCAAACAATCGACCGCACAAAACGGACTCCTCTTCGTCACTGAACAATAATCTACAACTCACCCGAACCGATACAGCTAACTCGACAAGACGACGCGTCGGCCGCTCGAATACCGCTCATTCCTACTATCCAGAGGGAAAAGGCCAGGCAGCGTGGCGCCCGGGAGAAGAGCCTGGTCTTGATCCCACCGAGCCCGTCCTCCCTGCGTATCCTACGGGGGATCCGACAGTGCCAGAAGCGAAGTATAGACGGTGTGATATTACGGTTGTGGACTTTTCGCAAGATGATATTCGCATATATCATTTGGATAATGATACCCTAGCCGCGTTTCTCGAGAGGGGAAGGGAGCCGTGGGTGCTGTGCCGGTGGGTTAATGTGAATGGATTGAGTTGGGACGTTGTTAGATTGCTGGCAAACTATAAAGGGATTCATCGACTGGCGATTGAGGATATTATGCACTCGATAGATCGGACGAAAGCCGATTGGTACTCGGATCATACGTTTGTCCTTCTCGCGATGCAGAAGCTCATCAAGTTAGGACCAGGGGAAGACTGCGAAGAATCACGCGCAGAGGATACAGTGGAAGATTTAACTACCACCAAATCGCGGCGCAGTCTCAAGAAAAAGAACAAGAAAAGATCCTTTGTGAAGCAAAAACGGGGTGTGATCAAGGATGCTTTAGTCGATTTCTTGACCCCGAAATTTCAGAAAAGACGACTGAAGCAACATGATGGACGAATTAGTTCATTTGGGTCCGTCGCTATGGACTCGCTTCAGCAGCAGAATTCCGCTCGCTCCCTTCAGCGCTTCAGAGGTGGCCCGAACGAAGATCGCATCGACTTTATGGAACGCCATGCAGTGCTCGCTGCAAGGGGGCTTGGTGTTGCCATCGAGCAGGTGTCCATTACACTTCACGCCGATAACACGGTTATATCGTTCTTTGAAGCAAGCGGGGAGGATGTGGAAGCCCCAATTGTTGAGCGTCTCAAATCTCAGGGCACGATTCTCCGTGAATCTTGCGATGCAAGCATGCTTCTTCAGGCGATCATAGATGCAATCACTGATCTGGCTATCCCCGTTGCGAGGGCGTATCAGGACGCAATCGGGGATTTGGAACTCGAGGCTCTCACCGACCCCGACATACATCAATCGACTAGTCTCTATATCTTAACTTCGGAGATTTCCGTTCTTCGAAATGTCACACAGCCGATGATTGCTGTCATCAATTCCCTCCGTGACCGCAGTGTTGGCATGGACTTCAAAAAGTCTGCGTCCAACCCTTCTTTCACGTTCAACAACTCAAACTCTGCTCATATATCCAGGGGCATTGGCAGCCGACAGGATGGCGAAGGGGCGAAGGTGACTTCGACTGTGACGATCAGTCCACTATGTTATACATATCTGGGTGATGTTTTGGATCATTGTCTGACGATGACCGAGGAATACGACCAGATGCGCAGGTCAGCCGATAATATGATCGAGTTGATATTCAACACCATCGGTAGGCGTTAAGCTAGACAAGTGTCTACAGTGAGAGCCACTTTTCGGCTAACTTGTGCATCCCAGGTGCTTACCAGAACGAGAGTATGCAGCAACTTACTCTTGTGACGTGCATGTTCTTACCGTTAACATTTCTCACGGTGCGTCTCGAGTCTCGAGCGTTTGCAACTCTAGCCCTGACGGATGACTTTTAGGGCTACTTTGGAATGAATTTTACTAAATTCCCGGGGACGGAAAACCATAGTGATGCGTAAGGACCCCCATCGTTGTGTTCTTTCGCTGAACGATAGTGCTAACTCCACTATAGCTATTTCTGGATGATCGCTGTCCCATTCGTTTTCGTCACCATGCTTTTCTTGATGTAAGCGATGAGCAGAACCCGACTCCTGTACGGGTGTTAAACGAATGCTGACCATGTGGTTGATAGGCGCGAGATCATCAAGCGGTGGTTGATGAAGATTGCCCAGAAACGCTTGATATCAAGTTCCCGACGTCGGCGGAAGACTGATTAGCTCGAACAGGCACCGATTGCTCCATGAATCCGGTGTTCCAGAGAACTGTCCATCATCATTTGACGCTAGTATACATCTGCGAAATATTGTTACAAGATATCGCCTTGTCAGACCTGAGAGGAATCAGATATTCCTGCGCTGAAATGCCCAATATGCTTTCCACGGCAATTTCCAGTCCGTGGACAGGAGCTCCGGCTTGAAAATATCGAAGTCGACTTTCTGTAGCTTGTCCAACCACAGACTAGTGGCCACTGCCGGCATGAATACTCCGAATGCCCGATTTACTTCTTGAAGTTGCGTCTCCTGACCCGAGAGTTTCGAGTTCGATTCGAATTGATCATATTCGTGGCCTTCCTCTCCCGCATGTTCGAACTCATGTCCAACATCCTCGCCCGCTCGAAGATTCTTTAGCATCTGCCTAGCAGTGATGAGATGATCACTTGCTCGTGTCGCAACAGTGAATACAGCGTCTCGGAGACCGGGGGCATCGGCACGAAGTCGGAATACCTCTTCTTCTTTGACGCCCGTTTGCGCCATGACGTCCAATGGCAATGATACCGTACCCTGCTGGGAGCCTCCTCTCGACCCACCAAGGGAATCTTGGTTCGAATGGTGATTCGGTGGCGGCGGGAAAGCAACCAAAGGCAACCCGCGCAGAACGGCGGTGATGCCAGCCGCTTTTCCAATATGCGAAGCCACATGATCCGCTGTCAACGATGTCATGGGAAGGGCGCTGAGAGTCAGGTATAGCAGGGTGGAATATGTATTCTCAGCGTAGGACTCTAACGCGGACATGTTTGTATATGGTGTATTCGTTAAGTGCTGCTTGCGTGCATTGATCATCCGCATGAGCCAGCCCTTACTAATTTTGGCCTTTCCTTTTGTTCTCTTATCGAGGTCTGAAAGAGCGTAGGCGAGGAGGACTGCAACAGGCTCTTTCGGTGGAGTCCCTGCGAGAGCGCGGGTTATAGTATCCCGCCAGAACTGTAGGCGCATGAGGCCAATTGTAGCTGTGGAGGTGGTATCTGGTACCATGGATAGGGAAATGTTAAGAGCACGGAGGGCAAGGTAAAAATTGGTAGTATGTCGCGGAATAAAGGTGCTCAGGGTATAGGAAGGGCGGTCGTATTTCCTAGAATGCAAAGCTCCCATGTTAGAGGGCTGATGACTTGAATCGGCCTTCCGAAGACGGCGGGTTGCGGCTCACGGACTGGAGAAGCTCAAGACAGTACTTCCGGGCAGATTCAAATTCTGTCTTCGATACTCCTGAGTAAGAATCGGATTCGGAAGCTCTGAGGGCAGCGGAAGAGGAGAAATTTTGCGCTGATAGCCCAAGCTGCTTCTGGCTGCGACGGAGACAGCTCCGACAAGCGGTGTTGAATTGTAAGGCCATTGTGGGCTGAATTCGAAGACGGCAACGCCGATATTCACAGAGAAGATATTAAAAGCACCACAGCGGATATACACGAAGAGGAAACCTGTGGGGAGTTGCGCAATTCTCAATCTCGTTGACCTTTTTATTCCGGCGCGCATTGCAGAGCTCCAGGATCCTTGATATTGATGCCAAGCCCATCACATGACCGCGTGGCCATCACGTCCTCCCAATTAACGCGCGCGGGTTTCAACAAAGTCTTGTTCAACCTCACCCGTTTCCACCGTTTGGTCGCCATATGTTCCGGTGCCATGAATTCTACAGATGTAGGACAGCCACCTACTAAAAAGAGGCGCTTTTTCTTTGAGGATGACGTCGAGGCCACCCCGGATGCGACACAGTCGCAAGATGCCAACGTGAATCGCAACGCGTCGCGGCGCGTCGAAACCCCTACGGCGGAACCTTCGACGGACTTGAATGGCACTGATCCCTTGATCGAAGATGGGCGGGAAGAGAGCAATGCGGCGGTGTCGAACGGATTCGATGCTGAGCTTTTTGCCAGCGTGGTTGGAACGGAGGTACCTCCGGAGACCATCCGGAAGCTACAAAATGTAGCCGGAAATAATATGGAGCGGGCCATTAATTTATATTTTGATGGATCTTGGAATAGTGAAGTTCGAGCTTCTACTCTGCCTGATGTCCTTCCTGCTCCTGCTCCTGCTCCTCAAAATGGAGGCACCGCTGGACCTGCGGAGCCTGTGGAGGAAAAAGTGGAAGAGGCTTATATGGAATATCCTGGGGCCAGATATATTGGTGCCTTTGGTGTCGGAGCCTGGGCTACTAAGTCTGGGACTGGATTGATACAGCACGGAGAGACGGTACAGATCGAACGGGCAAAAATACAACCCCCTGTTAAATCCGGTAAAGGGAGAGGGCGTTCTGCACTGAAGGGGGACGTGATCACCAGATTTACGAATGCTAATGGGGATGAAATCGGACGGTTACCTCGTGAAACTGCGGAATGGGTCTCGGTTCTGATCGACCAGAAGATTTGCGCGTTCAAAGGGACATGCATCTTTGCTCCTGACCGCGTCCGAGTTAACGATACCATTTACCTTCAGCTTAGATGTTTTCTGCTGAGAGATGCTTTTAGGAAGGTTTCCATCTCTGGGAATGAGGATAACTCGGATGGCCCGCGATTATTCGAGGAGCAAGAAACTGCCGAAGAAAAGGCACTTCGCGTGCGCCAGGTGGCTCTCGTGCGACTGTTTGACGAAATTAGACTTACTCCGACGGCAGCCAACGAAATGACCGCTCATCATAAAAAGGAAGGGATTCTGCGGGCTGCTGAACTGGCGGAACAAGAGCGCATCAAAGGACCATCTTCGTCTACTCAAGGGGTAAAAGACGGCAGTGGCTCGGATAACGAGGAAGGAGAAACACTGGATGACGGCCAGCTCGATACCTTGTACTCAAAGGCCCAGCGTTTTGATTTCAACATGGCGGAGGCCACCCCAGGAGAACATTTTACGATGGACCTTCGAAAATACCAAAAGCAAGCTTTGCATTGGATGCTAGGGAAGGAAAAGGACTTGAAATCCGAACGGCAGTCGTCGCTGCACCCTCTCTGGGAAGAATATGCCTGGCCTGTTAAAGATGTTGACGACAAGCCACTTCCTAGCGTCCATGGGGAAGATATGTTTTATGTGAATCCGTATTCTGGTGAACTTAGCATTGAATTCCCAGTTCAGGAGCAACATTGTCTTGGTGGAATCCTAGCCGACGAGATGGGTTTGGGGAAAACCATTGAGGTGATGAGCTTGGTTCATTCGCATACCTCTGATATTAAACCGGAAATTGAGGCTCTAGAGCCATTATCGGTTAATAGTCTCTCGATGGCATCTGCTAGCCACACGATGCTCGCCCCTCATACGACACTTGTTGTGGCTCCCACTTCATTGCTCTCGCAGTGGGAAAGTGAGGCGCTCAAGGCATCGGAGCCTGGTTCAATGAAAGTCCTGGTTTACCACGGGAACGAAAAAGCAGCTGACCTGAGAGCCTTGTGCTCTCCTACCAATACTGCGAAACCACTTAATATGGTCATCACGAGCTATGGAGTTGTGCGCTCGGAGTACTACCAATGGGCTTCTGGCCGGGCTCGGGGTTCTGTTCAGACGGGGCTGTTCTCTGTCGAGTTTTTCCGCGTCGTCCTCGACGAAGCTCACTACATCAAAAACCGAGCATCGAAAACAGCCAAAGCTTGCTACGAGATCAAGGGTGTTCACAGATGGGCACTTACCGGTACCCCTATTGTTAACCGTCTCGAGGACCTGTTTAGTCTTGTGCGATTTCTGAAAGTGGAACCGTGGTGCAATTTCTCTTTCTGGAGGACCTTCATCACAGTACCATTCGAGTCCAAAGATTTTGTCCGCGCCTTGAATGTTGTACAAACCGTCCTTGAGCCTCTAGTTCTTCGACGAACCAAAACGATGCAGACTCCAGACGGCGAAGCCTTGGTACCTCTCCCCTCACGAACAATCAATATCGAAGAGATTGAACTCTCTCAACAAGAGCGGGATATTTACGACGTCATATTCACCCGTGCAAAACGTACGTTCAACGATAATGTCGCGGCTGGAACCCTTCTAAAATCATACACCACTATCTTCGCTCAACTTCTTCGGTTGCGGCAAACATGCTGCCATCCGATTCTTACTCGGAATCAGAACATTGTGGCCGAAGAAGAGGACGCTGCCATTGCTGCTGATGAAGCCAACGTTCTAAAAGACGATATGGATCTTCAGGAACTTATCACCCGGTTTACTGCCTCGACTGATGCGGCTAGTAATGAAGAACCGCAAGACCCAACAGCCAAGTTTACGGCGCATGCCCTGAGGCAGATTCAAACAGAGTCCAGTGGAGAATGCCCGATCTGCTCTGAAGAGCCGATGATCGATCCAGCAGTGACCGGTTGTTGGCACAGCGCATGCAAGAATTGTTTAGAAAGCTATATCAAGCACCAAACCGATAAAGGGGAGAAGCCCCGTTGTTTCTCCTGTCGTGAGCCTCTCTCCGCGCGCGATATTTTCGAAGTCGTACGCCATAAATCCCCAGCGCAAACGCCGCTCGAAGGTTCTTTTTCCAACAGCTCTCCTCCAATCTGCTCTTCACCAGCCCCTAAAATTTCCCTTCGACGCATCAACCCCCTATCCCCGTCTGCTCGTACCTCCGCCAAAGTCCAGGCTCTAATTGATCACCTTTCCCTTTTACCTCAGGGCACAAAATCTGTCGTGTTCTCTCAGTTCACGTCGTTTTTGGATCTCATTTCCGCCCAACTTACCCGCTCTGGCATCCAACACCTTCGCTTCGACGGCACAATGGCGCAAAAAGCACGAGCCGCGGTCCTGGCGCAGTTCAGTTCCGCCCCCATTGTGTTTGATGAAGAAGAGGACGAAGAGGACGAGTTACCCCTTTCCTCCTCCACACCCCGCCGCAATACCAAACCCAAACCCGACCGCACTCAACAGTCCCCAAACGTGCTCTTAATCAGCTTGAGGGCAGGCGGCGTGGGCCTGAACCTTACGGCCGCGAACCACGTGTATATGATGGACCCTTGGTGGAGTTTTGCAGTCGAAGCCCAGGCCATCGACCGTGTCCATAGAATGGGACAGTTGCGGGACGTCAAGGTGGTTAGGTTTGTGGTGAATAACAGCATCGAGCAGCGAATGTTGCGGATTCAAGAGCGCAAGATGATGATTGCGGGTTCTCTTGGATTAAGAGTTGGAGATTCAAGTGAGGAAGATAGGAGGAAGGAAAGAATTGAAGAGCTAAAGCTCTTGTTTGAATAATAAGGAGTATTGTGTGTCATGAGATGGGCCTTTCCGTTCGAAGGATGCAGGTTTTCCTCAGAATAGCTAGATCTTTGAGATAGATACAATTTACGCTTAATATGGCCATTCCTCGCCGTCACCTGCCTTGTTAAGAATTAATAAGTACCCTTTCTCAGTTTCCGATTCCCATCCGAATATGGATTGGGACATTCACTACCATACCAGGTCGAATATCGTGTAGGTTACGTTTCTGCCAGGCTATTATCTGAGAAAGTTCGAATCCTCGCATAATATACAAATAGAACCACAACAATCATCTCAGTGCCAATCTTAATGGTATTTGCACACTGTCAACCAGGGAACAACGAAAACAAGGGGAATCATGAAATGACAGTTTGTAATAATCAATAAAAAGATCCTTCCTTCAAAGCAAGAAGACCAATTCCCAGATGACTCAATCGAAATAGCAAAAAAGCCCTCTCGACTCGTGGCGAAAAAGCATTTTAGCACTGAATATTCAATCGTGATGCTTGCCGATATGAAGCTTCTCCTTCGCTTTGGCCATCGTTATACCGGCCTTATGACTTCCTCTCCAAAGACCACCATGATGCTCCTCTTTGGACGCGGAAGATTTCCTGCGATCCTGAGGTTGTGACGAGCCGAGACCGCCTCCATGTTTCTCTTCCAATAAACCTGTCCAAAGCGTTAGCAAAAGAAGCAATGATCGTAGCAAATCCTCGAGCTTCTACGTACGCTCTGCTTCTTTTCCTGCACCAGGCTCTTTGGCATCGAAATTCCCTCCTTCAGCCGCGAATCCGGTGGCCCTGACTATATGCTCCTCCTTCACAGGCTGATGCGCCTCTAATTCCTCTTTTTCAGCAGCAGTCGACTGGAAGGATGGACCGCGAACCACTCCACCGGGGGACTGCGTAGGATGGTGACTCTCCAGGGAAGTCTTTGGAGCCGGGCTATCGAGAACATTAGAAGTCGATTTCCCGCTGACTTCATCGAGATCCTCTTGCAGACGTCCGGTCCGCGGCGCGTTTCCTTGCTCTTTGATGAATTCCGGACTGGCGTTCTCGGACGTCAGGCCCGTAGCGGTTCGTTGGGTATGTAGCTCATTGGTCTCGGATCTGCTGGTAGCTGGATTGAGTGGGCCAGTTGTTGCGGGGGAGATACCGGTTCCAATTGGGGCACTTGCACCGGCGGGACTTTGGGAAGGCTTTTCTGACGGAGGGACTGCTGTCATGGCAGAAGGCGTATCCGTCGTACTAGCTTCCGTACCTGGTAGTGCGGCGCCGGCCGGGATAACTGTGCTGCCGCCGATTGATGGCTGATGCTGAGCGCTGGATGTTGCCCCGCTACCCACGGCATTTGAGGTGTGTAAGTTGTCTCCTTCATCTCCATTAACTTTGAGGAACTGGTCTTGTGGCATCGGGTCAGCTGTGGTGCTGGCGCCGCTCTCTGGAACAGGAGTTTCTGGAACGCTGCCTTCGACTAGATCCTTGCTAGGAAGGTTATTATTTGATTCAGGAGCTAGACCACCAGCTTAGTTAGTATTGTCCTTGCTGTCAAAAGGCGTAGGTAGAACATACGATATGCATTCCCAGCATCATATGGGTCAGTCGCGGTCCCGGCTCCTTGTACTCCTGCTATCGGCTCCTGCGATGTCTGCCGCTCGCTTGGTTCCGTTTCGCCCCATATTGCCTTTTCAGCGGTGTGGTAAGCAGTCTTAATAGACTCCATTTCTCAAAAAGCAATGAGCTGCGAAGCCCGTCACGAACTAAATATAAAGCTTTGGTTGTGTTGTAAAATATGATCAAGGTCAATTTGGTATCCGATGGTCCGGTAGATGGTAAGAAATATAGTTTTTGCCCTGAATCAGTGCTAGGAACGCACTTTTATAGATAATTCCAAGATATCAAAATCTGGCGAGTCCTGCTCGCTTGATGCCAAATGACGTTTTACCCCGGATTTTGACAGGTGCCATGACGTCAACGTTGGTTATGTAAGTTAATCGACCAACCGCTGATATCATCAGAATCGGGCTGGTGGAAGGGGATATCAGGGTGCAGAATCCAAAGAGATGCAAATAATTGATTTTAAATAGGCAATAAAATAGGACAGAAAAAGAAGCATGGGGAGCATGTAATACAAAGCACAACTCCAACAAAACACCTTCAAACCTCCCATTGTCTACTCCGTAGCAATGAAGGAGATGTCCCGAACATACCACAGCGCCAAAATGCCTGGCAGTTAATCATCACAACTGCTTCAGGAGAAAGTCAAAGAGAAAAAAGAGAAATGCATAGCGAAAAGTGATATGCCGAAGAAACATCATAATCAAGCATAGGAAGCTTATTTCGATCCCTTGTCTTCCATAGCGGCTTTCTTCGCTTCTGGATTTAAGGGGTTGGCCGGATCATAGGAGACTCCTTTTACAATTCCAAGCCCCTTTGTTCTGCCTTCGCGGAAGAGGATTCGGTCGCCCACAGATAGAAACTCGGGACGCTGTATGAATCGAAATGCGACTAGTGCGCGGTCCCCTGTCCTGATGAAGTCACGGTCAATGTCGATAATCGAACAGGTCTGGCTCACCGCGCCAACGTGGAGCATGGCCTGGTATTTCGGTTTGATAGTTGTTGCATGGGAAAGGATGAGGACTAAAGTGGTTGTGAGCATCCATTATCAAAACGTTCGGAATAGGTTGTACTCACCTTCAGCGATGAACTCACGGCACACCTTTGGAGGCTTGTCAGTTTTTGGTAGAATAACCATGCCCTTACGAACTTCCTTCCGGCGAACACCTTTCAGCGCAAACGATGCGGACTGTCCGGCAGAGCAAGCGTGGACAGATATCCGCTTGCGCTCGATGGACTTGATTGCGGTCGATCTGAATTGTCCGAGGGAGTCCGGCCCAATCATGACGGTATCTCCGGTATGAGCCACGCCGGATTTCACGACCCCCGACACCACTGTTCCCACAAAGGGAACGGAGAAAGTGTCATTGACTAAGAATTCAAAGGGCGCTTCCGAGTCGTAATGGCCGTGGTGGGGAAGGATATTCAGAAAGGTTCTGACAAGATCAAGGGACTCCCCAGTGACATTTGAAACCTGGAAGATAGGGCATATTCGCTGATTGACGAACTGGGTTGCTGTGTTGACTGTCTCCTCCAGAGACTTGATGAAAATGGGGATCTTGCGCGCGCCGGGTGATTTGAGGATCCTGGTCAGCTGGTTGATAGTCTGCTGAAGAATGTGAGGAGGGCAGATATCAATCTTGGTAATGACCACCATCACTGGTACGTTAAGGGATAGAGCAATTCCCAGGTGCTCTTTGCTCATCCCAATCAGCCCGTTATTAGCGGCCACCATGAGCAGACAGTAGTTCGGGCTGCTGCTCAGCATCCCAAAAACTGTAGTTCGTAGATACCGTTCATGTCCAGCAAGATCAGAGAACGAAATTACTTTCGCAGACTGCTTGCCAATTTCTTCCCATGACTGTTTGCGCCCCTGGCCGCGTCCGACGATCTGGCCCATGGTATCGAACCCCATGATTTCCATGCCGACAGAACTGGTCCGGCCGCTTTCAATCTCGTGCTTGTGACGAAAGAGATTTATCCGCGCCCTACCACGTCCGTCATCGAGCTTGCCCTTGACCAAGACACCGAGAAGAGTACTTTTGCCGGCGTCGACGTTTCCGACTACCGCAATCCGGGTTTCGATCACGTCTTCAACAGTAGCAGCAGACTGGCGAATCAGGACCTTTCCATAGGCACATTTGATCCGGTCCTTCTTGTCCTCCGCTTCCTGCGGACCACCGACATTGTATGTAAGGAGCACGGAACAGTCTGCCTGGAGCTCGTGCGCTGCCTGTCGTAAGCGTTCCAGAGCACAATCCCACTGCTGTTTGTCGAAGCCCATCCATTCTCCATTGTCTTCTTGACCTAGATCGAAAATCGTCTCCCCGTGTCCTTCTTCCAGTCGACTCTTCACCACCCCGGTGAGTTGCTGCAACGTGGCATCCGCATCCGGGGAGTTGTCGAGAAACAGGTCTTTTAGCTTGACATGAGGAGAGTGATCGGATAGACCAAGCTGATCGAGGATATCGAGCTCCGGATGCTCTTCAGCTGACTTTGCTGCCGTGGAGTAACCGCTGTCGCTGGGTGCGAGGAAGGGATCGCGATCGTGATGCCCATAGCGGTGGGCCTGCTGCTTCTCAACGTACTCGGCGAACTCACTCAGGGACTACTCTTTGGGTCAGAAAATGAGACTTGAGGTATCCCCATCTCCTCGACGTACCAATTCGCCCCGCCGCCGTTCTTCGGGTGTCTGCTTAACCTTCTGTGTCATGTCTATCGAGGATGAGCGCGGCCAAGCGCATAAGCTTTCAGGATCGTATTCGAGTTATCATTTCCTGGGCAATAATGATAATAATATCAAATAAACACACGTATATCAAAGATAATAGCAGTACATGATGTCGAAGGAGGATAATGGCTACGAAGGAGAGCAGGATGTGAGGGAGAGGACCGGTTTATGTAGCTGCAGGAGTGACTTCGTTGGGTTTGGTGAATTAGGTCATCGCTGTTTTCCAGCCAAACACAGTCACAACGGCGGCATATCCAACACTACAAGTGACTCACAGCTGCACAGGAGACCGCAGGACGGCCATTCAAGGAGCTGATCATGTCTTTGGTTAGGGAATGGGGTGACTCTTTGCGGCTCTGCATATCCCCGGTCCATTTTGAGCCTCAAGACGGGACGAACCGAGATCCCCGGCCGGAAATCCATGCGCAGAACGAATCTCTCTGCTTTTTGAGTCATATGCATACTGTTTCCTTTCGCGACATTGAAATGTATGATGCCCTTCCACCCCGCCAAACGCCATTTTCCGATGACCCAGAGTCAGATTCCCATTCTCGCGGAAAGTTCACATTATTGTTCGTTGCCTCGTCCGGGTCGTCACGGCGAAGATTGCGGAGATATTAATACAACAGAGTCACCTAGCTTTATTTAGTTCCAAGTGCAAAGATCTCAGTCTCTCCAGAAGCTTCCGATGCGTACCTCTCACGAAAAGCATTTCCTCCTGTCTTTTAATGGTCTGCAGCGGATCAGCTAAAGCGATAAAACCGCATCGTTTCTAACGCGTTGCCTACCTTGATAATCTCCTGCTCATTGTCGTCCTCCTCCACAACGTAAATTGTCTCCTCGACTTCTCCCAACACGAGATTGCAGTGACTGTCGTAGGCCTAGGCAAGTACAGTTAGCTTTTTAAACAAGCAATTGGTGGAAAGATATCAACATCACTTACGTGTAAGCGACCCTTGAGTTCTCGATCACCACGAAGCTTCACAAAAACGACTTCATCGAGGGAGAGTCGCACAAGGTCGAGAGGCTCCGAGAACGATGGCGCTGCTCCTTCATCAGCGTCCGCCATATCGTCGATTATGAACTGAACTGCCGGCCCTGTTGGTTTTGAGGAAGAAGTGGTGGTGGAATCTCCTCGTGGTCGCGCGTTGAGAGGGGAGCGATGCTGGCCGAAAAGGGTTTAGTGGCATCGTCGGTGCTGGTTCTCGTCGGACTCTGCAAAAAAGATCTCACGACTCAATCTCACGACCTCCATCCACCAACACGGCCCCATTGGCACTATTTCGCTCTTCGATTGGAGTTGACTTTGGCGGACTGCCTTGCAGAACGGTCTTATGCAAGGAATCGCTCTCTTCGGAGAGGTATTCGGCCCTCAATATGTCTGTCCCTCTTGCTCCTGGAGCCTCGTCCGCAATGCCGGCATCCGGCGTCAAAGGAGGGCATTGAACCCTTTCAGATCGATAAGTACTGCTACACGTACTTCTTTATCGCCGAAAACCCGCCGCAACTTCGAGCTGTACCGATCTGTTCCTCCGCCCGGCGGGATAGCCTTGCTTAGGCCACGTTCGAAACCGGAAGAACCGCTCATAGAATTTGAAGAACAGGGGCAATTGAACTTAAAAGGGATCGAGGGACGTCAAAGTGTGGATTCAGAACGGTACCAGCCTGTACTGGATCAGAAGGGGCTGTATAATCTGCTGGAGGAGGCAGAGCCGGGCAAGTTAATGGCTGCCTTTTTAGATCCTTTAAATTCCGAAACGATCATGCGTTCGTTACCATCGACTTCGTTTGCCGCAGCGTTTAGCCTTCTTTCTCCGGAATACTTCTTGGAACCGTACAAAGCAATACACCGTGATCTACATCATCGAACTGCTCGCAGGCATGCGCTCAAGCCCTTGTTCCAGATTTTCAAGGATTTCGTTGACGCACTGTTGACGATAATTGCTTCTCGCCGAGAAGCAGGACATACAATAGGTCTTGCTGAGTATACACACCTTCTTGATTGCGCTAGGTCAATGGGTGACGCCGAGCTGGCTCAGAAAACGTGGGGGGATATGCTCGATGCTGGGATTGAGCCTGATACAGAATGTTACAATTACTACATGGAGACTAAAGTATGGCATAAGGCCTATGTTGCAAAGGAAAACCACAGGCTTAGGTCTACTACTTGGATATACGAGAAACGACGCGCCGAAGCAAAAGAACATCCCGGGTACACAGGCTACAAGACGGGTAGAGGAGGTGTGAGAGATGAAGTATATGGGCTTTTCGACGAAATGCTGGCAAAAGGCCTGAATCCAAACGAAGCGACGTTTATTCAACTCATGATTGCTTCCAGCCGTGAGTGGGATATCCAGGCTGTCAAAGATACTCTCAAATCGATATGGAACATAGATGTGGACGCCCTGGCGGCGGGCGCAGAAAACCCTCCTTCTCCGGTCGAATATCCACTGTCGTCCCAATTGCGTCCTACTGCCGCTCTCTTACACGCTGTTGGCCATATATTCTGCACAAATAACGACCTTTCTACTGCGGTACAACTCGTTGATTACATCTCCCTTTCTTACAATATACCAATCCCAGAGCGGACCTGGCAAGAGTTATTTACATGGGCTTATAGACTCTCGCTGGATCGCTTTGGACATCAAGCTAAAGAGGACAGTATCGGCAAAATTCCCAGAGCTTCGGTTCCCACAGTCCTTTCTACTTTCACTAGCGCTCCTTATAATCTGTCGCCAAATTTTGGAATATACGACATTCTCATTAAATTTAGTTGGACGCGGCGAGCCATGGACCCTACCCTGGAATACATGCGTACTGCCCGCAAGCTCTTTGAGAGAACCATGCAAAAACAGTACAAGCTTTGGCATACGCTTTCGCAATTCCGCGAAAGAATTGAAGCAACCCAACGAAACCGACGCGCATCGCCCATGACGGACTTGGATGTGGATAATGAAACAACTAGAGGCCTTGAAAGGCCGTCTATCTCCCTACCCCCGCCGCCGCCTCTTACATATCCAAAGGCATACTGGGATTTATATCACGAACTCGAGCTCCTCAAAACGCAAGCTGTACGAGAAACCGTGTACTTTAATCGATGGACTAAACTACTCCTGATTCGAAGAAGATGGACAGGCGAGCCCTATTCGTGGGAACGAAGAGGGGTCCCGGATGTTATTGATGAGTGGAGGAGGCTACTTCCGGCGGAAGTATTTTATCACACAACGAGTGGTGTGGTGGAGTTTGCTCCAGGTACTTTTGCACCCGTGAGCCGGCTCGCCGATAAGACAAGAGACGACCCAGGGCTTGAGGACATGGATTTTGCGGATGCACCCAGTGCGGAGAAGTTACAGATGGGGCTTTGAGGGTCTGCCATCAATAATTCGGCGTCTAGCTCTCATCCCTTTTCCTTGTAATATAGACATATATTTGTGCCTTACAACCTGTATATTACCCATGGACACCTTAGATCTATCCACCGATTCTGAAATTATAAACCAAGGATAAATTACTACCCTTGAGGCAGCTAGGAAGCCAAAGCTAGCCAGATACCTCCCATAATAGAGAGGAGATTTGGCAACATTCCCAAGAGTATCCATACGTCTCAGCAGGGTGGTGGAGAAGCCTGCAAATAGCAAATATCAGGCTATACATTAGATATTAATACAATTGTACACATCAAGAACTAATTGTCAGTTCACATCTTCTCCCTCTTCAAATCATTCACAGCCATATATCTCCCAATCGTAATCCAACCCCATCGAAACCAGACCATCTGGCTCTTATGTCCTTGGACCATTGCCCTCCGCGCTGTAAACCAGCCACTCACATCACTGACAAAGAGCAATCTACCAGCAGGCGCACCGCCGTCCTTGCGTGTATTTCCTCCAGACATCAGATTCGCAACGGCACCCTGAAGCATGGAGACAGGCGCGTCAAACACGCTGGCATATTTTCGCAGCATGTTCCTGGTTGTAAGTGTGTAGAGCGTGACAGGGCAGGCGTAGCCCGACTTTCCGCGCATGAGGGACTGTAGGAATGCGCGTGCGCCGTGGTAGAGGGAGCGGTGATTTGGATGGTTACTGATTCCCGATTTATCGAATGTGAGTAGGACATCTATTGTCGCGACGGGTGGGCGATCGTCGTCATCTTTCAGGGCAGATCCATTGCTGGGCGAGGGTTTTGAGGAGGATTCTGGAGGTGGTGAGAGCTCTGGAGCAAAGGCGGAGGCGAGGAGGTTGGAGATGTCTGTTGCGGACCAATTGGTGGTCATGCTATCTGGGAAGCGGGAGGGGTCGTCGACGACGAATACGTCGGATTCATCACGGAGGCCGAGAAGGAGGGCACTTTTGCGGAGTTCTTGTTTGCGCACGTCACCGAGGCCGTCTACGTTGCCTATTATTCAATGCTGATGTTAGCACTCTTCCCGAATTAATTAATTGCGCGTTCAGAATATATTCCACGCACCAGAGCTCAGGCATAGTATCTTGACATGGTTCCCAAGACCAGGTTTCGTCAGCGCCAGAATCGTTGGCGCAAAGAACATCGCCTCATCATCTGGGTGCGCGATGAGGAGACATATCCGCTTATTTCGAAGGACAGGGAAACTGCGCGCGAAAGCTGACGAGGGTCCCGTGGCTGAAATGGTCCAAAATACAAAGAATAAGATCGGGAGGAGAGCGAGGGTGGTGAGAGTTGTGACGGAGGGCATGCTTTGCGCGTTTCTCTCCGTTTTCGCGATTAGCTGGATTTGGGGTAGTAGCTGATGCGATTATTGTGTTCCCAAGTGCGTGGAAATGAGGAAAGGAAGTGAATTGACGCAACGGCGCGTCCCAATCGTTGCGGAGTGAGGTTGGTGAGCTGTGACGGAGGAATCGTAGGACCCTCGTGAATGTTCTCGTCATGCAAAGAATAGGACGCGACTAGCCAACCATTGCTCTGATTATTCCCTGAGGAGTTGCGCCAATGGATGGCTTCAAGTTCTCTTGACAAAAAGGAAACGTGGCATGATCGCAATCAATTGAAGCCGTGAAGAATAGGGGGCGGGGAGATGAGGACTTGGGCGTTGGTCTGGCCGGCACGACCACACTCTTCTGAAGCTCGCAACGCCGATTCTTCTCTTGCATGACGTTTGAAATTCCCGGCCAATTGGTGTCGGTGCAGTGCATACTTGGCGTGCAGCTCGTGCTGTGGCCTTATTTCACTTTCTGCAAGGGGCGAAAGGGATAACTACAACAGGGGCACGCACCTCATGCCTATATTTGTTAGACCCACGAGTGCATAATCTACAAGTATAAGTACCGCATCGGTTCAGCAGAAAGAGTCGATGGAAACAGTGTATCGGTCAAAAGATCAGTGTTACTCTTCTTGTTATCTCTCAAAATGCTATGTAATGTGGGTAAAATCATGCTCTATCACCAGAACAGCCACTCCCCATTGCGGCATCCTAAAAGTGTACATGGCATCGACGGGAACAACAGTTTCGACCCGGGGAGTAACTTCTACCCAGTCATATGTATTGCTCGCCATTTGTCGTCCGGTGATATATTTGAGAGTGCCATTTTGCAGGTCTGATATAGTATTTCCGATGCGAACCGTAACAAGCTCTGGACGAGGGCTATAATTTGCGAGCTTGACTATGAGCTTTCTTGACGTTTTGGAAGCCACCCAGTATACTATTCCGGGAGGTTATTGACTTTGCAGGCGTCGGGTTGAAAGGTGTAACATACATGGACCGAATGGAAGATCTGAATAGACCTTAACAATCGTGTCGCCCCGGTTCTGGGAGAAGAGCTGTAGAACGTAGTAGCTTATCGAAAGCACCACTCCATTAGGATTGCGGTTAAAATCAATCAAGTTCGGCTACAAACACTTGTCAGCAAGGGACCTATGACAACCTATCCGGTCAATGAAAATAAAACTGGCTCACCGTCCATTGCGTGGTATTAGTATGCCCTAGCAAAGGCGCATAGGATACCATTTTCACAATGTCGCTATTCCGTTCGATCCCTATTAAGAACACTGCTTCCGCCACTGAGCACTCCATTACGGGTTCAGCAATCCAGGTTCCATCATTGAGTTTGAAGCACGAGTATTCGCTAACAATGTAAGGGACATCCCGCGCGACATTGTCGAACACTTGAAAATCGTGAATAAGTTGCCTTGGGTTCCGATAAGTGTGATAATCTAACATAATACCTTGTGGCAATGGCTCCGGCAAAAAATCCCACGTGCTTGCAATTATGGTGAGGTCGGGATGTTTCTTGTGGATTGCATCGTAAAATGCAGTGAACCGCCCGGGGTAGGTCTTCGGTCCTTTCCATAAATAGTCTTCGTTTCCAATTTGCACGTACTCAAGTTTGAAGGGTTCTGGATGGCCATGCTCAGCACGGAGGGCGCCATACTCGCTAGAGATTGGTCCGCGGACATACTGCAGCTGGTTAGCCCAACAATATGAACATCAGTCATCGAGAGATCGCGTACCTCCAGCTCGTCTAGAGCATCCTGAATATAGGGTTTAAGGTCATCATCATGGATGGCAGCCCTTTTCCAAGTGAGGCTTAATCCGGCCCATACGACTAATATTGGCGAAAGATTCATGTCTTCGCACCACAGCAAGTACTCCATCAAACCTACATTAGTTTAGAACGCGATCCTACAACCTAAAAGTCCGAAAACAAACCTAGAGCATCAGTATTGGGATATCCCCATGCGCCTAAGCAGTAAGTCATCATTCCATAATTAGCAATGTATTCCACATACGAACCTTGGCGGCCAGGGCGATTTAGTAGCGGACCAATAGTCTCGTTCCATTTCCAGCGAGTTGCAGGCTCATCACCTCCACTGCTGTCTCTTAGTCAAGCCCATAGATATGGGAGAAGAGCGCACATGTTATTACCCCCAGGGAACCTCAGAAAAGAACCCGACAAATTCGCTATAGGTTCTGCAAGTAAGGGTTGTAGACCATTTGTCCTAGTAGAAAAATTAGGACTAAACTAAGCATGATCAGTTCTACGTACCTGTTCTTATACGTTTCCGGAAAAAGCTGGATTAACCCAAAGTGCAGTTCTCTAGTGGTCAGCTTTGAGGCATTGAATGTAAGTGTCCAAAAATTATCTCCATTTGGCGCATCTTTAGAAAAGAAAGATGCTTCGTAGTGTGTAAATTCGGACCCTTTGCTGGCAATATTTATTCTCTTAGAACCGAATTCGGTCAAAGTCGTGCTCACAAGCCGGATAGTCAAGGGTCCGGAATAGTCTCCTTTGATATAAAAAGAACTTGTGTATTTGCCCTTGGTGATTGGGATTCCCCAATAACCCTGATTTGAGAATCCAACTTCCCCGGCCGCATCCTTCGAAACCTGCACCTTTAGAGTATTCTGAATCGCATTTGAAAGGGGGAGTCTCGCTGTCAACGCTCAGCTTCACTTTTCCTATACTACCATAGGACAAGAGGTCTGGGGAATCGCCTTGAAAGCCATTATTTTGAAGAAGCTGGGCATGGATGCCCCCGTCACCAGAGTGGCTAATGTCCTAGACGTGCATTCAGAAACGAGCTCCGCACTCCATAAATTACACACTTACTTCGAACATCAGACCATAAAGAAGTGGACTTGAAGCGTTGCCTCCGGTCGTGGATATGTTGAGCTGCAGCAAATCGGCAGGCTTAGAGAAAACAAAAAGAGAAAACACTATCGAGCGCACCCAATGGACAGCGCCCATCCTGTGAGCGATAACGCCGTGTTTGTATGATAGTTCATACAAGTTCACCTCCCGTAGAAGAATAAGAAGAGCGTAATGACCACAGGGTGTTCGGATAGAAACTATCCGCGATCATTTCCGACTAAAACGGCGCCATTGGAAGGGTAATCCGGGAATTACCTGGGTGCTTGACAGCTCCAACTCAGTTAGAACCGGTGGCATAGAGAGCAGAAGCATCATGATGAACCATGGCTGCGCGACTTCAAAATCAACGGTTGTGGTTCCGGTTGCCCCTTTGGGCCAGACCATGCACGGAGCCGGAAGAACATTAATCCCGGATACCAGCCAGAAGATATCGACATCCCAAGTCTTGACTCAAAACTGAGTTCATTTTCAACACATTAGAAAAGTTGTCACCATAATTATCCACCCGCTATCATTCCCGCTGAACTACTCTCAATATGGCACCTCGAAACCGTAAAGAGCGGCGTGCGCATGCCGCCGCTTCCAACGACCAGTTCTCCGCAGATTCAATTCCGCTTGCACAGCCTAACAGGGGCGGCACTTCATCAGAGCCAAAAGTGAAAACGCTATACGAAATCGCCGCAGAACATCAGGCAGCTCTTTTCAAGTCATCAGGCCCAACTGCCCCGCGAGGAGCCCCCAAATTTGTCCATGTCTCCCCCTCTGGAGAGATACTTGGGTCGGAAGCATCCGACTCCCCGGCAAACTTGTCTGATTCAGACGCACCAAAGGACAATGTGGCCCAAGAAAGTTCGAACGTAGAAGAGGATGCCACTATTCCGCCTCTCCCTGATACCATCCTCCTCTCTCTGCCACTGTCCGCTGTCCACCTCACGCTCTCTTACCTCGCCGCATATCAGTATGCCATGGAAATCGAACTGAAACAGCTCATCTGGGAGACAGTATTCATCGCATTCCCGATGTTAACATTCCTCATCCATTTTGCCCACGGGCATATCATCTCCTGGGAAAGATTCAAGATTTTAGGGGGCAGAAAACCGAAGGAGCCGAAGCAACAATCCCAGAAAGACGGCGACGACACAGGAGCTACGACTAGCTATCTCTTAATGTCTCTAAAGTTGCTATTCCCGCTCACGGTGCACAACTTCTTTTTTCTCACCATGGCTGTGCTCCTTGGGGTTCGGTTGGTTGAGTTGACGAATGAAGGCGCCTACTATGCTGTCCAGAAGAAAGCTCCGTCCATTGGAACTTTATGGGTATGGTCCGTGTTGGAACTGTCACCGCTCCCGGCTATCTTGGGGTTTGTCCTACCCCTTGCATGGGGAATTGGGTGGAAAGGGCATAAGTTGGTATAAGGTCATGTAACGAGAACTAAGATATCGATTTCGTGCCGAAAATCTTTGAGACAGGTGCGACATTTACCCGCCACTTAGCTGAATAGTGTTCCTTCTCCTTGTTACGCCCTGCATCCTCTCCTCGCCTATTGCAGCAGCAGTGGGAAAACGCATGATCCCAGAAACTTTGAGAACAGACGGAAATGCTACCGAGGGGAGGCGCCCACGAAAGACTTTCTGAAAAAAAGCGGCTTGGGCAACGCTCAAAGAATGGCTCAAGATTATATCGGCCGAGCTCGAATCCTGCCCTTTGCTTGAACATAAGCATGCGACTGGGTGCAAGTTATTTTCACCACAGGGCGCTCCGAAATTCATAGGCACATGTTTGGAGGTGGATGGCAATCAAATCAGTAACAACAGTGGGATTTCGTCTTGACGCATTTCGGGCACGAGCCATTTTATGCTCCGTCTTATGCCGAGCAATGCTGAACTCTGCGTGCATAATGCTTGGCATCATACAGCTTCCCCGGAACTGAAGTACTGGGATGTTCCTCAATACTGGGGAAGCCCAAAAGATCTGTCTTTCATCATCGGCCAGGAAAGCTCCAGGCCCCAGACTCCAGAGTCTAGCCTTCGCCCAGCTCGGTTCCCGTGGTGCCCCACCAACTTAATTTAGGGTTCCTGTGTTCCCGAAGCACCGGGCCAGTTCACAGGGCGTGGGAAGCGGAGCTCTCGATAACGGAGCAGAGGAGACAATATGATTTGCTGCAGGTCCCGATGGGCAAATATTTTCTTCACCTCGCCTGAGTCACCTCACCTCCCCAGGGTTTCTTCTTTACCCCAGGTTGTGGTGACGCTTTTCATGCGATAAAGAGATCTGGCATCTGGTCGTATTCCTCCTGTTGAAGCACGGCGTTATGCAGTCAAGGAGAAACGAGCCCCCCGTGGCAGGTTCTCAGGCTTTCGAGCTTACAGCTCCCTCTCCCTATGTCGCAAGTGAGGTCACAGTTGGTTCAACGAGAACGAACAGTCCTGGTCGTAACTCTGCACAGTCACACAGTGCCATACAAACCGGGTTTTCGCTTCCTCCGGCCGATGAAGGGATACGAGCCTGGCTCTTCCTCGTGGGAGGGTTTCTCGTAGAGGCGCTCGTCTGGGGTATGTTCTCGATACTCTTCGCGGAATTTTCCCCTCGATTTTCTGAGAGACGAACAAGATTGACCGGAACAATGCAGGTCTTCCCTTTTCGTACGGAATGTTTCAGGACTATTACACGACGCATGAGCCCTTCAAATCCAATTCTTCTGGTATCGCTGCGATAGGCACAACTGCTCTCGTAAGATTCAGCTCTTTCCTAGGATGGACGGAACCACGCTCACATACTCCTTTCAAAGGGGGTAATGTATCTAGGAAGCCCGGTATCTTTTGCTGTCATGCAACGATGGCCACGTACCCGCACATGGGGAATCCCCGTCGGTGTCTCTATATTGATTATCGGGGTGATTGCATCATCCTTCGCAAAGACGGTATGGCATCTTATCTTAACGCAGGGAGTTCTCTATGCGATTGGAGGTTCTTTTATGTATACACCGGCCATCATGTTCGTGGATGAGTGGTTTATTCGCCGGAAGGGACTTGCGTTTGGCGTCATGTGGGTATGTTGTACTTCCCATAACCCTTCCTCACCTCAAAGTCTAATTCAAATCATAGGCTGGGACTGGGTTCGCAGGTGTCACCGTGCCCTTTGTCATTTCCTGGATGCTGGAACGTTTCGGGTTAAAACCAACTCTCCTTGCCTGGGCTGCAGTAATGGCCATCTTATCCGTCCCGATGCTCCTCGTGGTGCGGCCACGGATCCCCTTATCTCAACGCCATATGTCCCGATCGATCGACCTTGGCTTCTTCAAAAATCGTACCTATCTATTTTTCCAGGTTGGAAATATCCTCCAGGGACTAGGGTTTTTCATGCCCACTATCTACCTCCCTACCTACGCCCGTTCCCTCGGCATGCAGAAAGAAGTGATAACCGCCTCAGTCGCCCTTCTCAACGGCGCGGCTGTATTCGGCTGTATTTTTGTCGGCGTACTCACCGACAGGTTCCACGTAACCACCGTCATCCTCATCAGTACACTCGGCGCAACGTTCTCTATCTTCGTCCTATGGGGTCTCTCCGTCTCCGTACCAGTTTTATGCATATTTTCTATTGTCTACGGTTTCTTTGCGGGCGGGTATAGCTCGACGTATGCCGGGATTCTGAAGGAGGTGAGGGCTGATGATGGCGGCCAGGCCACTGGTGAGCCAGGGATAATTATCGGTTTCCTGGCTGCTGGTCGGGGCGTGGGGAGCGTGATCTGTGGTCCCCTGAGTGAAGCTCTGATCAAGGGAAATCCATGGGAGAGCAGACTGGGACTGGGATATGGATCTGGGTTTGGGCCGTTGATCGTCTTCACGGGCGTGACTGCTGTTCTTGGTGGGGTTAGTTTCGGTGCCAAACGACTTGGTTGGACCTGAGGGGCGGTCTACGTTTGAAAGACATGAGCTCCCGACAAATAAAGGTTGTTTGGGTACCACGAGCAAAGAGCCTGCAACCGGCGGAAGGGTAATGTTGATTGGGCTCAGGCCAATGAGGTATGACCTCCCGAACTCGTTGGAAGGGCCTGCCGCAGGTCTGAAGGTGCCGTTAAATGTCTGCATAGGCGAAGGAAGGAGTAAAATCTATTCTATGATAATTGACGGCTATTGCTAAAGATAAGCAAGGTGGAAGAAGGGACAAAGTTCAACGAAGCACCATCAAGCATTATCCGTTTATCTTTCTCAATAATGAATAATATAAGTTACCTAATTTAGAAACTAGTTAGCATTGCCCTGATATGATAGCTAAATTCCATCTAATACATTTCGGAGATGGGAGTAACAGATTAGATTAGCTTACCAACAAGGTCATCCGCTGTTCCTGGCACTTAATAAATCCCAGCCAAGGAGTCGCCATACCTCCAGAATAAACCACTCTTCCGGATCCTTCTCTGCGCTTGCACAAGATGTAACGGAGATCTGTGGAAACGGGATCTTCTGTGGCGGTTTAAGTGACTCCGCGAATTCGGGGTCATCGCCCCCGAAGACTCCTTTGAGGAGTGTATTTTGAAGTCTGGTCTTTGCGCGTTCAACTAATGACGACGAGTTGAGCGCAGTTGGGTTGGATTCAGTAAGAGCCTGGACTCTGTCGTCAGCGCGGCCGAAGTATGGCGCCACCCTTTCGAGGATCCAAATAAGATATCGGCCTTCTAATCCATTTGCAAGTTCGACTAATATTTGCTCCTCGCTCAGAGCTGCTGAGGCAATTGGACTTGGGAGTGGAAGACTGGAGCAATCGGTGCGAAGCGATGGGTTTAATCGTAACTCCTTAAACACAAGTAGGCCCAGATTCTTCCCAACATGCTCAAGGAGAACAAACAATAACCCTTCGAGCAAGTCACTTTCTTTCTGTCTGTTATCAACGGAGAGAATCATGGTTGCGAGGAGGTGAGTTAGGTGGTCGAGAAGGCGCTCATCTTCACAAGATAGCTGGATCCGGGGTCCTAACTTCGTTGTCGCCGTCCTGCCCCTCTGCTTTGTGCTCCTTTTCGAAGATGGTTGTCGAGTTACCCATCCTTTTGTTCTTGACAGTAGAAAGAGATGGAGTTGCTGGAGAATCAGGCGGAATAGTTTCACGATGTGATAGACTATCAATCCGGAGCCGTTATTCAAGTCCGTCCCTCCTTTCACTTTCTTCAAGGCATGCAGGACAGAAGGATAACACCGTTCAAATCCAGTCAAGATCTCGTGTATATCGGATTGTGAGGGTGGCATCGCTTTAGTTTTGCTCCGTTGAATAGTCCTTGTCATTCTATGCTCGATGGCGGAGCGTATGGAGCTCTCCACAGCTACACAGAAGCTCGCAGAACTACTAGCTAGTACTTCTGGTTGCGTCTTCTTCTGCAACTGTCTTTGCAGAATAACGAAATGTCTCAGAAACGGCGTTTTAGCTGTAAAGTTATTAGCATGCAAGACCTTAATTTTGAAAGAACATTATCGCACCGTCTTCTAAATTAACGCTTAGTAGGCCGCTTGAGCAGGCCCCGATTGGCATAGAAGAAACCGCCCCTTTCGTCTTTTTGCGGGAACGTGAGGATACGACGGGGCCATCGTCCGTCTTTACTTTCCGTTTAGCAGGCACAGCTTCCAGCTCCTGGCCTGCCGTAAGAGTCTTTTCTTCCTTCCGCTGCTCTAATTCGTATATTTTATCGAGCAGCTGGCTTTGGGCGGCCTCAGACCTCTCATACGCCTCTCGCCAAAATGCTGCGCTATCTAAGTGTCGATCGTTTGTAGCGTCCGATTCCTTCCTTCGTCCTGCTTGGATGTGAGTTCTAATACCAAGGATGTATTCTAGAGTAAATGGCAAGCTGTTAGTCTCGATGATGCTTGCAAAGGAGTGGAGGACAAGCCTTTGAGGGTTCTATTCGAAGGCTTCGATTTAACAATGGCCAGAGCTAGTGCCAATTGGAGTTGTGACGGACAGCGCAACGCTGACGAGCAAGATCCCAAAGCCATCGTCAGAGATGGGAGCAAAAAGAAAAAAAAAAAAAAAAATTCAAGGTGGCATGGTGTCGTTAAAGTGATGTCGTGGACGACGGGGAGGCAGATGCGGCTCTTTTGGGATACCCCACCATGTTGATCATCCCAGACATCTCCAGGTCCAAACACCATATAGAGAAGCCACACGGGCCAATATCATAGAGAAAGGTAGCTATCATATATAACAGAAATTGAAGTCATGATGAGCTGACTTGCCACATATCTCGAAGAAACTTGAACTCGTCGGAACCTCGATGCTCTCTGCCTTCAGGCGCCGGTAAGGTAGCCCTTGGATATTGAGTATATAGGCTAACAGCAAGCAGAAAATTCCCACATATAATGTAGGAAACTCGCTAATGATGCTTGAGGGACTCGAATTCAGAACGCGGAACCACGTTCATATCAATACAGACGCACAATTCATCCATCCCAGCTGCTGAATCTCCAAGACGGCTTCAAAGGATTTTCCACAGGTGATAAATGCCGGAATATTGTCCTTTTCAGCGACTAGTAGCTGCCACAAGAGAGAAGGCGACCATCGCAGCCAGGAATACCCCTCTACGATTCATCTTGTAGTCATTTTAGTCCTG
Organism: Malbranchea zuffiana; assembly: GCA_039700045.1. Taxonomy (NCBI): domain Eukaryota; kingdom Fungi; phylum Ascomycota; class Eurotiomycetes; order Onygenales; family Malbrancheaceae; genus Malbranchea; species Malbranchea zuffiana. Next base: position 1,756,813 of record JARUPO010000002.1, read on the forward strand.
ACTCAGGGGCAACATGATCCAGTAGCACATAAGTCAGGGGTAAGTTACTGCTGAGCTAACGTAATCGATAAGCGAGCGAGACACATAAGCAAGCGAGACACTCCAATAATGTACTTCCCTAGAACTTCGGACACCCTACAACTTTGGACACCTAAGTCATGTGATTTTCACAACCAATCAGAGCTCTGGATTCTTAACATCTTCAAATGAAGTAGAATAACTAGTTCATACACAATTTTAATCAAATTGTCTGGAAATCAGTTTATTTTAACTGCTTTAGCTGTTAAAAATCAGAAAATAAGTCAGTGAAGAGCCTCTCAATTATATAATATTTCTCTTTCTACATTGAATGACTTTATTGCTGGACGTATGAACAAGAAAGCAGCAGATTCAAGAAGACAGAAGCTGATAGACTCTGAGGAAACTGTCCTTGTACAGTGGATTCTTTCTATGGACAGGCGTGGCCTATTTCCTTGACCCTCAATCATATGAAATATGGCAAATCTTCTTCTTTGAAAACAGATGTCTGATGGCTTGGATGTTGGCAAGAACTGATCTACAGGATTTGTTAAAAGACATCCAGAATTGAAGTCTCAACTCATATGGAAATTCAACTACAAATGCTCTTGATGTGAAGACCCAAAGATCATACAAACCTGATTTGATCTTGTACAAAATACTCTTACTGAATACCAGATTCAGCCAGAGGATGTCTACAACATGGATGAGGTGAGATTTGCAATAAAGATGATCTCAATCTGCATGGTTGTCACCAACTCTGAGAGAAAGAATCATCCAAAGTTATTACAGCCAGTAAACCAAGAATGGACTACTGTGATTGCTGGGGCACTTTGGAGGGGCATGCAGTAACTGCAAGTGGTGTGATCACACCAGCTGCTGCTCTGTACAAGATGATGAGGATGCAGTGCAGGTGATTGAGGTTATGGATTTGGATGATGAGGGTGGTGGCCCCAGTGCAATTACAGACAGCTCCTCTGTGGCTTCAGCCATTGTTATTGACTAGGTATGTACTGTTTCCTTCTCTCTGTGCTTTCTTCTCCCAGGGCTGGCAGCTAGGTATGTATGATTTCTTTTCCTCCAGTCATATGGAGCCTGTGTGCGACACCTGGGCAAGGCTTACACCTCTATGTGGTGTCTAAAACTAGCAGTCGTACATTCTACGATGAAGCAAAGCGTTTGGCAGCCTCAGGTTGCCTGGCTGAGTGGAAATTAACTTTAGTCATCAAGGCTTGGCGTGAAGCTCTCGCAGCCTCGAACGCCTCCGCGAGGTGGCTGTCTGAGCCGCAGCGACAGCCAGATTTTCGGAATATCTGACGAAGTCTCTCCAGATACTTGCCCTCCAGGTCTCGAGGAAGCGGAGGATCAAACTGAATCTGATCAAGGCTGACCTTGGCCGTGCTTTGGTACTTTAAACCCGCGCTCCGTCGCCAACCTGGCCTCGCCCTCGGTGAACCACGCCCGCTGCGTGATGCTGAAGCGGAATATGGACAATGTTGATGATAATATAAAGAGCCAAGTCCTGGCAAAAGAAATCACCGGGACCCAAAGGGGTATAGTGCTATGATTATTAATCCTTGGCAGCTTGGCTGTGATTCTGAGTCTACTGAGATAACAGCCCGAGCCCAATTCTCGAACCACCTTATTACAGGCAGTTGCCTCCCCGTTGTCAATTCAGATAATAGTGAATTCCGTTGAAGTTCCTTTTGGAAGGACGGCATTCACTTATCTACTCAATTTATTCCCAGTCCAACCCGGTCTCAGGAAGTTCAAGTTCAGTACTACTAGTATCATTATGGTCCCCTAGCAGTCGTGACGGCTGATTCTTGTTTGAACGACCCCCTTCTATACCCTTATTCCAAGGGTTAGGCGCCCTTTTTCCAGTCATTTTTGCTGGCTATATGAGTTTTGTGGTCGTTATTATAGACGATATCCAAGTTGTTTCCCGTGGTGCTGACGAGGGCTTAGCAGGGGAGCCGAGGAGCGCGCCAAACATGGTATCCGGCGAGAGTGAACCTAATAATGGCACAGTTGACCATCAGCCGGAGTTCCCGGGAATTTTGAATGATATTTTTGAATTGCGAACTGCGGTACGGGCGCTATACTACCCCCGGGAATGCCTCCGCCTTGCTGTATTAGGCCTTCATGGTTTTGGGATGCGCACACTTGGCAAACCGACGTTTCTTCCAGAGAGAGATATTGTGAGCCAGTCCGGAAAGGTAGTGCTTGTCACTGGAGGTATGTAGGCCAATTTCGCTTTTCTATTTCCTGAATTATGGATGCCGTATAGACCGGCGCTGAGCCGGACCAAACAAGTATGATTCTGACTTGGAATGCAGGAAACACCGGCTTGGGCAAGGAGACAATTCTTGAACTTGCAAAGCATAACGCAGCAAGGATTTATTTGGCTGCTCGAAACGAACAGAAAGGCAGGGATGCCATAGCTGCCATTCAGGAATCCCTCACGACGCCGGTTGATATTCGATATCTCCAACTAGACCTTGCCTCATTCGCCTCGATCCGCGCTGCAGTTGAGAAGTTTACTTCCGAATGCGACCGTCTCGATACTCTCATTTTGAACGCGGGGATTATGGCTGTCCCATGCGGTTCAACGGAGGACGGCTTCGAAATCCAACTTGGCACAAACCATATAGGGCATTTTCTGTTCACACAGCTCTTGCTGCCTACCCTCCAGAAGACAGCGGCGCTTCCATCATCATCCGACCCGGACGTCCGTGTGATTTCCATCTCCTCTGCGGCGTGGCAAGTGGCGCCTTCTCTGTCCATAATTATGGACCAGAACCGTCTGGAGAGCCAGACTAAATGGGCTAGGTACGGTGCATCTAAGGCCGCAAACATCCTATTTGCGGCAGAATTTGCCCGCCGGCATCCCGAGATTACGGCTGTGTCGCTGCATCCTGGCATCATCGGCACAGGTCTTTATGATCCGCTAAACGCAAACCCACTTACCAAGTACGCAATGGCTGCTGCGAAACATTTCCTTGTTTCAACCAGACAAGGTGCGATGAATCATCTATGGGCTGCTGGAGCTGAAAAGAGCGAGTTGGAGAACGGGCAGTACTACACGCCTGTCGGGCAAAGGGGTTTTGGCAACCCGCATGTGTCCGATGAGGAAGCAGGAAGAGTATTCTGGGAGTGGACAGAGGGTCAAGTTATTGGTAAGTAGGCCACTACACTGCATGAAAAATCATCAGTTTCACCATGTTAGTATCTTCTATCTGAGGTTTCAGCCTTGCATTAATTGTTGAGTATGTCGATTTTTTTCTGCCCGCCCCCGAAATTCCAGCCTAACGAAACGACATGACATCCGTAAGATAGAAAGAATAGCACGCCTACGGAAAGTTGAGTCGCTTGGATAAAAACATGCAATTTTCGCTTGACAGTCACAGGCAAAGAAATGGACTGGCTATACTCCCTTCAATTTCTTCGCCTTTTGCTCCTGTATCCGGAAATACTCATGGCATATCGCATAGACTCCGTCCGTAAGCCAAGTAATCGCTAAACACCAGCGCATGGGAGCAGCAGTAAACGGTTTAAAAGGCTCCCACCAGTAGCGGTACCGTACGGCCACCGTCCCGCCTGCCAACGCCGAGCCTATAATCCGCATCGCCCTGCGTCGAGCCCGTTAGTGAAGGTTCTACAAGAGATGCGGATTTCCTACAATCAGCTAAACGGGCTGAATGAATATACATACCAGAGAAACGAGGAACTCCCCCTCGTACACCCCCTCGTCAACAGCTGGCAGAGACTCCCCACACTCAACGAAATCTGACAGATTACCGCACCCCAATAGTACGCATAGAGCGGGCCAAGCACCGGGATCAGAGACAGATGGCCCCAGATAGCGAGGAGGAATCCGGCGAGCATAAGGTACGGCATGCCCTTGGCGACTAGGGGGGAATGCTGCCATTCGTTTGGCGAGAACTTGATTGCCCAGTAGATGACGACGAGATTCGCGAGACCCCAGGAGCCCACGACGAAGCGCTCGACGTGTTCCCCTTGCCAGAACAGGACCGTGTATACGAACTCCCAGGCCAGGTTTATGCACAATGGCACCGGGGGCATGCAGTACGTCTTGTCTCGAAACGACAATCGGATCATCTCCGCATATGCCGCCAACCATCCTAAACCCATTGAAATGACACTGATCTTATTGATCCATTGTACTTCTCGATACTCCGGTGGCTGATTCGCAGGGTCCGCGATATCCATTGTGGTATACATTTAGGAACGTCGGCGGGGAAAAGGGTGGGAAGGACGGGTCTCAAAAGAGTGCTTAGTTGTAGGTCGTCTGAAACTATTTTTCGATCTCGCGGTTCGCCCACTGCGCGAGCTTCCTTTGAAAGCAAAGCAAAGCCCATATCCGCCCGGGTTTATATGCAACCTTGGGCCCAGCCGCCACCTGGGCACTTCTTCGGACCTTTCGTAGCGTGATACAGGGTGCCATTGTTGAAACCCCACTCCCTGCCTCCATGCAGCAATGCAGTGCTGCAGGGAGATTTTTTTGCTCTGTCAGTGGGAGCCGCATTCATGATTCAGGCGGTCATGATGTGGAGGGTCAAATATCTACCCATCAGGGAACGGATCAGGATGGCCCTGTTGGGTTGTGACCTCAGGGACCAAAGATCTGTTTGCCCCAGTTGCAAGGAGAAGCTGAAAAGATTTAGCGTGGTTGCATTTTTTTTTTCAAACTGGCCTGAGAAATCATGGTATATAACTCCGAGTATAAACTATGGTCATGCTTGTGTGTCGTAACACAATGCCATCGACAAGGAGACGCGGGTCTGGCCTTTGTCCCGACCATATAAATCCCGAGGAATGTGGGTGCTGACGCTGCTGAGCCTCTGAGCGCCTCAGGTCGGAGAGAACGCAGAGGACGAGGCAATGCCTAAATCGGATATGCTACTGTTAAGAATAGTATGGGATAAAGAAACCCTTGAATCTGAAAGCTCAGCCGGGGCTGCTCAGCCTTTATTCGTACTAATATACTTCACCGCTCACTGAAACACTTTGTACTACCACCCAAATATGTGTTAGTATATTTGTTAAAATAGATGCCCCCCATCACTAGCAATATAGAGAAGAGCTAGAGAGACTTCGGCTGACTGGAGCGGCATCCAAATCAAACAAAAGCTGATTTCGGATTAAACCGAGTCACAGGGGTCTGATTCGCATGCCGTCAACTGACCATATCTCATACCATTTCTCTGTCCTTTCAAAATCTTGCACACCCTCTTTACACTTGTGGTTGCAGGGAGCAACTGTCTCAAGATTGGGATATCAAAGACTTCCATAGTCACAAAAACAGAGCAAAGAAAAATATAGCCAGAATTGAAAGGATTGGCGTGGCAAACGCTGTTTTCCTCCCTGGCCGAAACCGCTCCCATGTGGGGGTCATGGACCGACACGGAGTCTCGATGTAATTGATCTTGCCCGCGCTGCCGATAAGCTTTAACGCCAGGTATATGGCCATCCTTTGAGCACGAGGGAGGCCATAACGCGCGATGAGCCTCAAAAAGATATTTTCTCGAGCGTGCAGCCGCGTGATTACCGCGGCGTTTCTATAGACTTCTTTCGTACGGGGAAGCTGGCGACATTGAAAAGCCTCCAGCGCCTTCTCCAATTCCGTGATCGATGGACTCGCACGTCCCTTGACAATGAGCAAGTCATGCAACACGTTGGACAATTCCGCGGCATTCTCAATGGCAATATTTGCACCCTGACCTATATTGGGAGTCATCTGTTGCACCGATATCGAACGGAATTAATTAGCATTGATGTTATCCAAGGATTGGTGGAACACCGATTGCTGACCTTGTGTATGCTATCCCCGATGCAGACCATACGGCCAGCATGCCAGCTCCCGAAAACCTTCTCCTCCAAAGGCGTCATCGTGAAAACCTCTCTCCTTTCCCATAACGCACCAAATTTAACCCCATCTCGAAGGGTCAGGTGGAGGTACTGCTGGCAAACATCGACAGCATCGTCTTGGGAGTAGCGAGGTACGTCGGGGTATATGTATTTTTTGTCGAGCTTTCGAATGAGGAACCAGAAAATTCGCCCACCCTTCCCCCTAATGACCATCACCGTAACAAGATCGTGGCTGCTAACAAGCGTCTCCCCGCGGAGGAACCCATCAACTGGCGCAGAGATACCAAATGCGCAAGAATATTCCACAGACATCTCTGCCAGAGACTTCTATCAGCGGATTCCATTAAATAAAGGTGGAGGATATGAGACTCACTCTCGTCTGCGTGGATATGCCAGCTTTTGGTCGACAATATCTCAGACCTTATTAGACTGTGAACGCCATCTGCGCCCACAACAAGATCTCCCCAGTAGCAAGTACCGTCGTCTGTCGTCACTTGCACGCCTTGTTCGATCTGCTTCACATTTCGAACTTTCTTGTGGCAGAGTATTTGAGATTTATATCTCAGTTTGTTGTAGAGGATTTCAATCAGCTCTCTGCGTTCAAGAAACGCCGTGCGGTATCCGAGTCTATGTCAATACTCAACAGGTAAGCGGTAGGCTGTATAATCTCCATCCGAAAGACAGAGCAGAGGAGTTCATACTTCTTGTTCAATACATCGGGATGATCAACAGTATAGCAAAATCCATCACAAAAGTAAAGACACATATTTGCCAAGGGCTCGGTTGTCGCCTCGACTTCGTCAAACACCCCTAACTGATCCAAAATTCGAGCGCCATTCGGCATAATCCCAACAGACGCCCCAAGCTGAGGGGCAATATCGTGTTTTTCGAGCAAGGTATATCGAATTCCGGCATGTTCGAGACAGAGAGCCAGCGTCAACCCTGCTATGGAACCTCCTATTATGAGAACTGAAAATTCCCGCTTCTCCATGTTGACCGAACTGTCGAGTTGAAGACGTAACAGGGCGCAAATAGATTGTCCTCGAACAAGATCCTACGCCCGAAAGAGGGAGGCTCTCAAGAAATATATCATAATATTTGCGAGGGAGTGTACGCCAGAACCCCAGGTGCGTCGCGAGTAAATCTTGCAACCTGATAAAGGAAATTCACGGGACTGGACATGATGGGGAACGAAGCGCAGATGCTCGGAATATTCCCTTTCTCCGACATAATGTCACCGAAGCGATCTCCGTGTCCCTGCGGCCACGATACGGAGTATACCTTCAGCACATTGGTTAGTTGCTTCCTCGCTCAAATTATGAGGTCAGCCTGTGCTACCTACGCTTTTGAGCGAGCAAGCCCCAAGAGGCAAATACCTCGGTATTCAGGTTATTTTGGTTGTTGTCCAAAATGCTTGTAGAGTAGTAGGATAAAGAAGGGAGCATGCCAAAACCCGGAAAAGGGAACTTGAATGCCTACTTCTTGGAGACATTTTATTCAAGGTTCAATTGAAAGCGAGGATGTGCAAAGAAAGGACCAGTTATTAGCAAGACACACGTTCTTTTGATATCAGGATAAAGGTCCAGTTAGCCCTTGGGCAGCATTGTCAGACAGAAGTTCAAGTTGCTCAAGCAGGGTCCCGGCAGCTTTCAGCAAGAGGGTATCTTGGATGTTTAAAAAGCAAACTCATCTAGGCCATGCCTTTCAATTTTGGACAGATATGGCAGTGCTTGTCCACATCGGCCCAATAGCTTAGGTTTCGCTCCACGGCGATCCAGACGACGCAACGGAAGTTGCCGCGCCATAATGAAAGGTGGACACGGCGGAATCCATAGAAAGCTCAAAAGACTGATATGGGGAATTGCCTGTTATATCAACCTTCCAACAACTTGCAGTAGCTGCTCTTTGAAGACTGAATCGTCCTTCGCTGGCGACTCGGTAAGCGCCGATTTCGGATTCCCCCTGTTTGCGGCTGAAAGCCCGAGGTGGCCATTGAATTGCGACATGCTCAGCGGGGCTCTCTGGCAATTTATGCTGATATCTTCCATATATGACATCCCGACAGCTGTCCCAAGCCTCGATGGATGAGCGCCTCGGGGATATACTGAGATCGTCGATTGCCGAATATGATCAAAAGTTCCGCCGCGGCCCGCTCCGCCCGCTGCTGACTAATCAAGTTAACCAAACACTGTCTTGGCACTCTCATTTCCGCCGGCGACATTTTTTAACCGAACAAACTATTCTGTTTTTTAGAGCTGGGGCTCCTTGTTCCATTCTATCTACAGCCGGCAAATTCTTTCCGGCCAGTCACCTCATGCTAGGACTTCTGCGCCCTCATGCTAAGGATACTACTAGTACTACCAACTTGAAGTTGCTATCAGACCTGCTCCTATACGTAGGGAAGATCGTGAAAGCTTCCACGGCAAACATAACAGCCTTTGACTTCTTTACTGGTGTGGTTGCAGTGCCTTCGGGCCCATACCCCCCTGTGCAACTATATAGATTCGTAATAATTGGCCCATGCAGGCAGAGGCCTTGTGATCATAACAAGCATAACACAATGGAAGCCCCATACCTATGGTACTTAGAATCCTGCCATATCTGAAGCGGCCAACCTCCTCCTTCTACTCGCATCAAGTGTACCAGCACCGGAGTCCTGCGACCTTTCCGATATACTTCTTGTCAAATTTCTGAGTCTTCTGCCACTTGGCATTGAGAGTAAACGCATAGCTCGAACAATCTGACTTTTTGTACGCGGCAAGAAGATATGGGGTATATATTGCCTTTGCTTCGATACTTGGACATTGACTCGGCTGACGAATTTTTTTCCCCTTCCTCTTAAGCTTCATGCATTGGCCAGCAGTACCTTGCTTTGGATTATTGACGTCGATTACCATAGCCAAGACCTATATTGACTTTGCAGCTTTTTCCTGAGAGCAATAAGAGCATTCTTCGGCGATGCCCCCGATATATTGTACCTCGTAATCTGAAATCGCTCATACTGGGTATATAGTCAGGCTTAACATGCCTTGCCTTAAACCAAAATCCTGAGTGATAGTCCTTGTACCACATGCCCCTGGGCAGAAGGATAAATAGTTAGCAAGCTTGTCTTCTGTTTCACATAGTTTCGTGTAAACATACTGGTACCCGTCGTATCAGCAAGCCAGAGTCCTCTTCTTCTTCTTTGTGATGACAACTCTATCATCTCCCACTTTCTTGCAGTTTTTGAGCGGAAAACGGTAAGGCGTCAAGGTACTGATCGGCGACAGCATAAGTCATCTGAGGCTGGCAGGTGGCGGTCGGCTTGCTGCTATGGCTGGTACTGAGAGAGTCAGCAGTGCGGCAGCATTGAGTACCCAGGAGACCTTCGTAGTGAAGTACGAGAGGACAGTGCCCTTGGTACGGGTGTGAGATGTGGGTGGCTAGAAGGCTCCTGTTTCCCTTGGTGTGTCAGCCCGAGGACGTTGCGGGCTATATATATCACTTCTGAGGCGCGGGTGATCTTCGAACGGCCCGGCGAAAGCTCTCCGTCATCCACTTTCCCCGATTTCCCCAACTGCTACCAGTCAAGGTAGAATTTGAAATAATTGCCATATCCATCAGTTCCCCGATTGACATGGGTGCGATACGGATTCGGGGAAATCATGGATGCCTAGAACGCCAAAAAGAGCGGGATAATATCGCGGGAGCAGATCAATTCCTGTCTGGACGCGAAGAAACAGCAAGATGGTTATTCACCAATGTATGTTCGCTTCGCCTGGGTGTAAGCCAGCTTGTGCTTGGAAAAAGTCAAGCCGACACAAGAAGAACTTGAAGTTATCACAGCATCATGTTTGCAGAAGCGACCAAAGCATTCGGAGCAAATAATGACCCTTGATAGAGTGATGGCGTTTCCGAGTCAATGTTTTTATGCGCCGAGCAGCCACAACGGGACCTGACAGGGAGCGCAAATAGGACTGATAATCTAAAGCTGAATAGTTAGCTAGTACTCCGTCTAGATGTCAATATGTTGTATGGAGTAGTATAGAGCACCGTCCTGAGAATGCCCAGAAATGCCAAGGCTGAATTTCAATAAGTTCCACGTGACCATGAAATGGATTATGTAACATACATCAAGGATGACTAATCCACTTTGACCTCTCGGTATCTTCCGAGCATGCAAGGGATGCGGCAGCAATCTTTCGAGACAGCAGAGCTCGCTCTGTGGCAATAGAACTACTTTCTTCCACGTACGTACGTTACAGCTCCATTATCATGGCTCCGGCGGACGATCTCAAGGCGCATGCCGCCTCATCTCAGGACTTCTACGCCCTCCTCAACATCTCCCCCGCGGCCGCAGAGACAGAAATCCGACGCGCATACCGAAGAACAGCCCTCAAATACCATCCGGATAAACTCACAAATCCCACGCCCGCCGACCTCGACAAGTTCCATCTTCTCCAAATCGCGTACGATGTTCTCTCCGAACCCTCTGTCCGACAGCTCTACGATAATGCGCGTGATGCGCGCGAAAGGAAAAAGAGGGAGACGGAGATGCTGCAGGGTGTGCGGCGGAAGATGAAGGAGGATCTAGAAGCCAGGGAGCGTGGGGTTAAGAGGCCATTTTCGTCGACAGATCTAGGGGGAGGTGTTGATGCACAGGCTGCGGAGGATAAGCTTGAGCAGGAAATCCGGAGGTTAGCGGAGGATGGAAGGCGGAGAAGGCGGGCGAAAGAGGAGTTATTGATACGGGAGGTCCTAGAAGAGGAGGAGAGACGTGATGCGGAAAATGAAGAGAAGGAATCTTCGGCGCAGAAAGAAAAGGATGAGCGGTCCAGCGTTGGGGGAACGACGGTGCCAGAGATTGATCGGACGGTCAAGATTCGATGGATCAGGGAAGGGCTTGGTCTCGACCTTGACAGGGCTCGTCTTGAAGCGCTTTTCTCACGGTTTGGAAAGATTGAAAGCTCTTTTACGCTGAAGGATAAAAGACAACGGGTTGGAGAAAGCCGCGAAAAGAAAACTATCGCCACAGGAGTGGTTGTATTTACGTCCATAGTCGGCGCACACGCGGCCGTCGAGGACAGGAAAAAGCAGCAAGGTGGGGAGTGGGATGTTATAGAGTCTGTATTCTGGGCTTCGAACAAAGAACCGAACCTGGAATCTTACCGGGTTCCCTCGCCTGCCCCAGCAGCCGAACAGGCTCTCCCGACATCAAATACGAAACCACGGAGTTTCAACTTTCCGGGCCTCAACACTCCCACATCTACAGGTGATGGAGACAGTACCAAAAAGGCGCCGTCGTTCGCCTCATTTGCATCAGCCGAGGCGAAGGGTTCGACTACAGGAGGCGCGAATAGCCCAAGCTTAGAGGAGATTACTTTGATGCGGTTGAAGAATGCTGAGAGGAAAAGGTTAGAGGAGCAGCTACGCAAGGGCGATGAGGCCGCTGCGACTGCTGAATTATAAGTGACGATGACATGACTGTACCATACGACATATTTGCACGGTTTGGAGGCCAACTTTAAAGATACCCCATTTGTTTATTTAGCCAGTTTATTGAAGGGACTGCGATAGAAAATAGCATGACTCTTTAATATGTTATCAATTGGTCTATATAGGTATTCTTATATCAGGTTTACGCATCAGACAAAAGCTAATTGTATCATGAAGTTGGGTGAGTCATCTGCTCCTCCTCCTCCAATTGCTCAACCATGTCCTTGGCCCGCTGCACCTCACCTGTCGGTGCGCGCTGCCTCGCTCCACTGTGCGAAATATATTCCCGCAGCCACGGCGGTACAAACGCCTTCACCGTAACCTCCCCACCGGCAGACGAGCCGGCATCAGCACCATCCACAGCGTCCCACGAGACCTTGAACGTTTCGTCAGGATCATACTTGGACGACTCGCCCGTCAGCGCAACATCCGTCATCATTTCCAGCCGGCACAGCGCGAGTCCCACATTTCCGACTCCAGTTAGGATTTTCCCGGCGCTCCTGCCCTTGCCCGTGGCTTTGGCTTTTGTTATGTTCGATCCAGGGGGGGGCTGGTCGACAACAACATCCGGCGAATAAACAGGGCCGTCTGATTCATTCGTCTGGGAAGAGCCGAGCTGAATAGGCAATATTCGCTTCCGTACCACGCCCCGATGATGTGTCCGGATCGTCAGCTCCTGGCCGACATAGCACCCCTTGTGGAAATCGATGCCTCCCATTGCGTCCATGTTACTGTCCATTGGGAGCGCTGACCCACTGATCAACTCATCTTGCCCTTCTGGGACACCACGAAGTATGCGGCGGATAGCATACGTCTCAAGACCTTCCTCTTTACCGGGCAGTAATCCTTCCGTACCTTTCGAGTCTTCTCCTGAGATCAGTCGAAGGCCCATTCCCGGCGCACGGTAGTCCAGACATGATAACAGCGGCTCGTTTTCGAAAGGTTCCTTTATGAGGCGGTTCGGCTTCTCTTGTTCATTCCATAAAGCCCAGATCGTACGCTCCCCCTCGTCCAACGCCCGAAACTTCAATTTTGCCCGTAGTTTATGTTTCTTCAGGTGTTTCAGCAGGTTCGGAACCTGCTCCTTATCCACCTCAATCATATACCCCACTTCACTCGGATCATTGTTCTCTCCCGCAGGCGATCGGTATATAAAGACGTCATGTAGCACTCTCCCCTGAGAATTGAGGAACCCGGCGTAGAAGGCAGTCGCTGGCAATGGTCGATTCTTATGCGTTGCGATATTTTGCGTAATTAGGCCTTGCAGGAAATTCGTACTATCAATGCCGGTAAGGGAAATGAGGGCGCGGTCGCAAAGGCGGACATGACCGGCTGGCGGCGGAGTAGGGGGCGGGTTCCACTGTGTTTGGAGGGACGATAACTGGCGCTTTTGTGTAAGGCAGCGCCTACAGATAGAAGTGCTTGATAGTCTGGGCGGCATGGTGCTTGGGGTGAAGAGAAGTGTCGTGATCTGTCGTGAAGCCGAGCTCTGATCTTCTTCCCGGCTGCCGGCCCGAAAGCAGTAAAGGCGGTGTGTTTGGGCAATATTAACAACCCGGAACTTCCTAAATCCGAGTTCCGCTCCGGTGAATATTCGGCATTTTGGTAGTTCACGTCGGCAATATCAATATTCAAAGCTTCCATATTACGGTAATAGGTAGAATCTAGGCAAGTTGCAGCTGCCAATGTGCCAACCGCCCGCTACCAAAAACTGCCCAGTGTTCCTATCGCTTCGAGTATCCAATCACCAGCACCTAACTCCAAAATCCCCGAGAGATAATCAAGTCCCTCTCGAAACAAGTGATCAAGGTCCCATCCCACCAGCCAGGCCGTAAATCACGAACGAAATAGCTATCAAGAATACCAGAGCACCCAGTATCGTCTGGATTACAGGAGTCTTATCCTCCGATGAGCTGGGCGAGTTCCGCATCGTCATTTGAGAGATATCATCGTGGGCTGGGAGGAAGGTCTGGTATCCCCATGGCATTCCTGAAGGATCCAATCCCGTCGGTGGGTCAGGAGCCGCAACGCCATGCGAAGGTGGCACGTCGGCACCGCTGTGCTGCATGGTCTGCGGTCAGTACCGGGGCCCTTCTTAGAATGGGAGTGTAAACGTCTCCAAGATGCTGGGTAGGACTCACTCCAGCAGTGTCGGCCATTATTTTAAATTTGATTAATTCCGAGTCCCCAATTCAGCATGTTCTGCGTCTGCGAGACCTCTTGTTCGGAAAGGCGGTATGGCTACTAGTTATCAATGGAGCCAAAAAGTGTACATAATCAAGGACCACAGCACGAGTTATCAAATTCTGACCTGAGTTTTCCATTCTGCAATTGAGCAGCTGGACCGAGAGCGAGTCAGGGATGTAGCCTGCCGGCTCCGTGAGCCGCGTGTGGCTGGCATGAGGTCAGAATCAGTTAGTGTTAAGGTTGCGGGCCAGATGGAACGGCCCCACTCCCACAGGGACTCAGAGGAAGAAAGCAAGGACTTGTGGACTTGTTGATTTTGGTTGGCTTATTTTGTGCATTACGATAACCAAAATAAAATTTTGTAGTTTTCAAAAGGTGGACCAACGGAAAGCTGCGATTCTAGCGGGGTTAGAAAGAGAATGGTGAAGCCAACATGGATTCGGGTCCCAGTACTCCGTCTAACAATAACTGTTAGAATATAATCAGATAGTTTGACTGGTAAAAAGGCCCCTTATGCCTCCCTAAGACTGAAGACATCCTGAGGGCGCCGCGCTAGCTCGGCCAAAACCATTTCTCGGAATTTGCGAGCGAGAGACAAATTAAATTGAGCAAAATTTCACTGGTGCATAAGGGTAATAATATGGATATGGCGGAGCCTAGTTAGATGAGTTTAAATATATATTGATATCACTACCGAAGTTGCCTTTGACTCCTTAATCCAAGCCGCGCAACACCAAGAAAACGCTGCCGTAGCCGACATATGTAATGGCGCTTTTCGTTTGGAAGGCGTAGCATGGCCATATCCAGGATGCTAGCTTAATGCTTGCCCTTAGCAACACTATCCAAGTAACCCATCAAGAACGCCTTGTTGTTTGGCGAAGTCACTCGATTCTTCCCGCTATTCTTAGATGCATCAGTGTCGACGGGAGAAATGGGGCCGCTTTGTGACACCGAAACGTTTAATGGGCTGACCAAGACAGAATGGGGTGAGGGTTTCCGAGGTGGCGAGCGTAAGGGTAAATCCCCTGCCGGCTGTTCGACTGGACGCTGGGTCGTATCTGCCGCCTTGTTAAAGAGAGAAAGCAGTGTTTGTTTTTGTGAGGCGGTTTGGGATGGCCGTCGATCAAGATTCAATTCCTTCAGAGGTTCCGGTTGTTTATCTTCAACAATGTTTTGACCAGGTTTGGTAAAAGAGCTGACGGTTACTGTATGCGTTGGAAGTGATGCCTCAAGGTTATCTTTATCTGGCCGCCGGAGAATCTTGTTGGGTTTGAAAGGCTTTTTAGTTAACTCGGAGAGCTTCGGGTTTCTCTTTGGAGGAGAATTCAAATTCGGCGGTACATTGGGAGCCGTTGGCTCCTTCTGCTCCTTCTGCGCTGAATTGGGGCGTGGAAGGATGGTTATGTTTGGTTTGGGGGTATTTTGATACTTCGGGGCTCGAGTCGGCTTCCTTGGCTCTGCATTAGCGGGCCTTTGCGCTATTGACACCGGAGGAGGACCGGAAAGCACATTCGGGCTTTTAGGGGATGCTTTTCGTTGCACGTCATATGAACCCCGGAACGATTGTAGCGGTTCCATAGATCCAGTACCTTTTTTGGTGGCGAAAGCCTCTTTGTCTGGTTTGCGACTCCCATTTGTAATCGCCGGGTTCGTCGGCGGAGGCGCCATGCGAGGGGATGAGGGTTGGAGTGTTGGGACCAGGGTCTCAGAAGGTTTCAGGAGATTCAGGAGATGGGGCCTGTGGTCGGATTGGGTTTCAGCTTGCGCTCCGGGCTTGGCTATTTCTGATGGTAGTCCTTGGGATGCTGCCTTCGCGTCTGCCGATTTGTCACTTTTGAACACATTAAGGAGAGCCCGAGAGTGGTCGTTCAGCTTCGGTGGAGGAAGTTTGCTCGCCGAGGGAGCAACGGAGGCAAGTGGGTCTAGGGGGGATCTATTGCCAGTCACGCCCGAGAATGGTTGTGAGCCCAAGGCAGAGCCAGTACTTTGCTGAGCCATGTGAGGCACCGGGATACCGGGGGAGCGCGACGCAACCCAAGGCGGATTGCTGTTCAAAGGCCGGGGTTGAGGGCCAACAAACGTGCCGGCAGCAACGCCTTGATATGGCTGCTGTGGAAGGTTATGCTGCACCCCTTCGTGTCGGGGAGGCATGAAGCCACCGCCAAGGTTAAGATGGGTAGATTGATAGACCTGCTGGCCGAAGTGCTTTGAACCGGGATTAACGTTGTTAAATGGTTGAATTGACTGGCCAGGAAAAGGGCGCGGATAAACTGAATTATCGCCAAATTGAGCAATATGTGAAGGTAGATTTTGAGGGTAAATATGGGGAGGACCAGCGTTTAAATGTTGAGGGGTCGCGATGGGCGGTTGCTGGCCACGCTGAAACGGAAGGGTATCAGACCCTTTCCTCAACAAATCCAAAAGGGCCGAACTTCTAGCTGTATCAGAGGCACCCTGCAGAGGTTGTTGCTCTGCCAAATGAGTTGCCGCGGACGAGCTAGCGCCGATGTTTAAAAGCCGCTTTAATTGAGCGGAAGGATCTTGACTTCCTGACAGCTCAGGCAATTCGCTGGGAACTGAAGTTTGCACGGCGCCACCTATTGGCAAAGCGCCAGAGCTGGTAAGTTCAGGTGCAGCATCGGCCGCGGCAGAACGCGTTATAGACTCTGCAATCGCATCGCCCTGCGAAATTGGCTCCGAACTTGAAGCTTTGCCGGTATCGAGCTTTCTCTGCTGAGCAATCCATTTCCTGAGGGGTCCGAGAAATGGTGCAACCATGTAGAATTTATTAGCATTCTTATTCAAATGCTGCCCGTCGTTTTCGCCCTGTTTTATCTTCTTCAAGGTCGGCAAGTCCGATAACTTGTACCACTCGATCTTACTGATTTCCTTCCTCGTCCTCGGTACAAATTCAGTATCTCTAGGGACGCCTCTAATGACATAAAGACGCATGTTCTGTTCGCGCATCGTAACGTCAATGTATTTAACGTTGTTTTCATCCTTGATGATGTTGGCCTCCCGAATATCGAAACCAGTTTCCTCGGACACTTCTCGAATCGCGCAATCCAGATCTTTTTCATCTTTGTTGATTTTACCACGGGGAAAGCTCCAACTTGCGGTTTTCTTCCAACCCTTTACCAGGACAACCTCGTCCATTGCTTCGTTGAGTAGGATGGCGCCACGGACTGGAACCCTGGTCTTGTAGGCCAGAAACTCAGAAAAGGCAACAGAGTGGTGATAATGCGACCATTTCGACATCAAAGGACAGTGCTGGAAGATAATGAGGGCGAAGGAGCGGAGATTTAGCGAAGGCAGGCTTGGGTCGAGCGGGCGAATAAAGTCTTCGTAAAACCATTGTGCCTCCTCTACTTGAAAACATATACGTTGAACTGACTCGAGTTCCTCTCGTGGAAGGTTAATAATAAAACGGACACAGAGGTCATCCAGCCCTAGCAACGGAAAGTAGTCAGCCAAGTCCTCGAGTTGGGTCGCATCCTGGTGGAGGTTGCTGCTTACAGTCCTCTAGTTTCATCTTTTGTTCTGCCATGACTTCTTCTATACTGGTGCATCGCAACTCTAATAGAGTACTTGCGCGGGGGGTTAAGGGCGCGGCAACCCTTGGTGAACTCGACGCGGAGGTAGGTAGAAGACCCCTGCTAACAGCGTTTATTGAGTCAAGGAAGTCGGGGGAAATCAACGTTTTCAAGTGTCAACTCGAATAAATGAGCGGGTAACTCCTTAAGCAAAGTAGCGCGAGCGGTAGTCGATAGATCAGTGGTGTGTGTGCAGCTGGACGGCGTCGGGGTTGACTTGAGTGATGTTGGACCTTGTCCCTCCACGTCCCAAAGCGGCAATTGAGGCTTGCCGGCCGAGTGTGGCTAGTGCTGTGGCGAAAGTAATGTGGCGGTGCCGCATTGTGGCTGATCAACTGTGGCTGCAGCTTCTTCCTTGCCGCCGACCGTTTGACCAGCCAAGATCAATGGGAAGTCAGTTCAGCGGCCATTGAGGAGGTTCCTGAAACTTCATTCTACAAATAGAAACACAACTGTCTCAAGGACAAATGCTTGCCACCCGCTCTACAATGCTGACTGGTTGTTTGCTCTATTTTCCCTCCATGGGCGCTACTGTTGTGTTGACATCACAGGGCATTCTGGAAACCTAATTGATCGACGGGTGTCCAACTCAACCCCTTCTTCTGCCATGGACAAGGTCTGAGAGCTTGTCACTGCAACCGCTGGCATTCATATTTCTTGCTTCGGAGTCCCTCTTTTACTCTTTTTCTTTCACTTCTTACACTCCTTAGTCTACTTTTTCTTTATAAATGAATGTATTGCTTGTGACAAGTTCCCCACTGAATCTACAACTCCAGCTACCTCCCCTCAACTTTTTTCCTCCTCCCTCAACACTCCGTTCATTATGGCCCAGGTAATCGCAGGCGCCCTCGCGAAGAAGGTCCTGAAGGAATCTGCAGAGAATAAATTCGGGCAAGAGGTATTTCCCCTACTGATTAGACCTGTTGCCGCGCTGCATTCTAACCTTTCACCCCCCCTCTCCAGGACCCCTATTTCGAAACCGTACCAGCTACAAATCTCTTGGGCAGACCAACGACAAAGAAACGTCGCAAGGCAACACCGGAGGGCATATCGGAACACGATGCGAAAGTTCTCACCAAAGTCAAACGGCGAGCATATAGGCTAGACCTCGCGCTATGCAACTGCTGCGGAATAAGATTTGGATGGAGCAGCGTCATAGGTCTTGTACCAGCGTATGGAACCCCACATAACCTCTTGCACGAATTCAAACTGACGGTATCTGATCAGCTTCGGGGACGCGCTCGATTGTGTCCTTGCCCTTATGGTCGTTGCCAGCTGCACCAAAATCACAGGCGGGCTCCCCGGCGGTGTCGTCGTGCATATGCTCTTCAACGTCGCCTTTGATTTCATCATTGGATTGATCCCATTCGTTGGCGACCTCGCAGATGCAATGTATAAATGCAATACGAAGAATGCCGTGCTGCTGGAAAATTATCTCGTTGCGCAGGGTCGAAAAAACCTGGCAAATACGAACCAGCGTGGTATCGAGCTTGGGGATGGTCACAGGAGGAGATCTGATGGAAGCGACGAAAGCAGCTCTCGTCAGCACAGTAATGCTCCACGACGGCCTGAGCCTGCGCGGCTCCCGAGAGAGAACACCAGATCCGGAGATAGGAGCGGGCATGGAGGGCATAGTAAGAAAAAGAGGCAGCCAGATTTGGAAATGGGAATGCGGTAATTTCACTATAGCTCTTTGTTATCTGTTTCTTTTGTGTCCATGGAACTGTACTGTTTTAATCTACATACCCCTTCGCTAGAATGATTTTATAATACTCTTTCAACCGTCCATCCTGTTATTCGGTCTATGCCGTTCTTCCAATATCGTCCTGTGTTCGCAAAATCTCTCCAGTTTAATACGCCACTACGCTCGCAGTAATTAGCGTGGCCTTTTTGTGCATTTGAGCGAGCGAGAAGACAGCAGTTCCTATGGTTCACCACCGAATTTGATGATGTTCCCTACGATAAATCCGATGGCTTATTCGAGGGAGTGTGCTGCGGCTTGCGGCGCGGACCCGTATGTCCCCCACGATCGCTTCCTTGGCGCCGCGATGAGCCAGCCCTGAGACTTCCGGACCTAGGCCCTTTGTTCGAATCGTTCTATTGTTCGCAGTCGAGTGTTGAGCCCAAGTTCACCCTGCGGCAACGGACATGTTCGAATCCAGAAGCGTCCTCATGCACCCATAACAGGCAGGCTGTCCTCCAAATACCTGGGGCTGACCATTTTCACTCTCTCGAGATCCGTCAACCGGGATGGCACACCAGATGCAGTTCTTTCCATTTTCTGAGCCGGGTGTCTTGAGTTTGTCGACTGTGCGCACGATATTAGCCATTACACCGGGGTATTTCTCTCCTTGCGTCGAGACATAATGCGACATCAAATCCCCAATGGACATATTTCTGTTCGACAGCTGCTCTAGATCTCGTGTATCGCGGTCAATGATCGGTTGAAGATCGGATAACTCGAATGATGCGTAAAGTTCTAGTTCCGAGTTGAAAATATCTCGTAAGGGAAAATTGAAGTAGACTCCCCACGGTGACATGCCGTCGCAGACCTCCCAGACTAGAGACGAACCCCGTCCTTTGGCTACATTCGCAAGCGTCTTCGCTGCAAGTCGACTGTCCGAATCGCCCCATAGTATACCGTCACATCCTTCTGATTGCGCAAAGGCGACAACCAGTCTTCGCAGAACCATCCAGTCAAAATCCGCACGTGCGGTAGCGGTGGTGAAGGACGAGCGGAACGAGTTCAGCAACTCCTCATCGCTTGCGGAGGAAGGACCCACGTATTGGGATACGGCGCTCTTCATGCTTTCATCGTAACGAAAGATATGATGAAGGGATGCTTCGGTGTACGTATTCCCAGGATATGCATTCCGCACCGCGTCCAATTTTCCCTGGCTGGAGGGGTGTCTCGAAGGATCCACAGTATGCGGGTCGATAACCAGTACATGCAAATCGAAAGCCGTGCGTTTCTGTCCCGTACTCCGTTGCCGTTCCAGCTGCTTGCTGGCCATGTGAAGAAGAACGAGTGACGACAAACCGTAGGACACCGGCAGTAAAAGCTTCCGCTGTCTATCCTTCGGCGCATTCTTCAGTCGGTACTTGTCCATCCGTTTATACGCCTTGCTCTGAAGAAACCAGAGAAAACAATCCCTTTATGATGAAGAAAATTTGAGATTAATACGACGGGTCTGGCGGGGGGCTTGCGGACTCGACTTACTTGCAGAGGCGGCGCTTCCTTACGGTGACACATGCTGTAGATCCCTTGCAATCGACACAGGGATCGACGACGGATTCGTCAGACATTATAGCGGAGTGTATGCGCAGGATTGTCCTCACGACGTGTGGAAGTCCCTCAGTCGCGCGAAATCAAAAATGACTTCGATGCTTGCGGAGGGGGACAAACCGCCCAAACTTTTTCCCTCACAAAACTGCTTACGTCATGACACTTGAGCAATCTAGGCTGAACAAGCTGTCCCTAAAACAATCTCCTGCTGCGACACAACAATCATGATCAACGAGGCTTTCAAATTGTGGTTATATTAGATGACTCTCTATGGTTCTTCATTTCAGCCCTACCTCAGGAATCAATCCTCCACTTCATAATTGACAAGCTGCGCTTGTCGCAGACCACTCTGAGCGACAATGAGGTGGCAGCTTCATGGGCTGTGGATATCAGCTTTGCTAGCTGGAAAAGTGCTTGCAAATGATGTGCGGCTGGTAAGAGATTCCACCGAATAGCCTGGCGATACTGCATTTCTGACTTCCGGGCTTCTAGAAACAAGATGACGCGAACCGCCAGCAATGTTCCGGCATGTACGGCAGCAAAGCCTGGGGCGGCGATGTGGACCCATTCATTCTTTTGACCGTGGACAAAGTCGAGAAACCGAAAGAGGCTGATCCGCTGATGAGCTTGGTAATATTCGAGTGGAAGGACGAAGAATTGATTGGGCGGTATCCTCCGGGTGCCGATCAGAGGGTACGTGGTTTATGAGCCAGAGCTATGGGATACGGCATTGACATGAAACAGCTATCGAAGGAAACAATATGCACCCCGAAAAACATAAAGGCTAAATTATGCGACGAGAAAGCTCTTGGGTCCTACATTCTTGCGCCCAACGCCACGCATAAAGCAAAGTCTCCTCTCATTTCAATGGCGATGAAACTGTCCGATCCAAAGCCTATAAAGTACCCGGTGAAAAAGACCGGGTTTTATTGCATCAGCACATTTGCATATTCAGGAGAGGACTACCAGGGAATTGTGACGTTCAGGAATGCCTATGGCGAGCTTCCGGCGCCCCAGATCCCGAAGCTAGCTTTCTACGGAGGGTTGACTATCGTGTACGCAGTGATTGGAGTGTAAGTTGCTATCTACGTCAGGAAGATTTGAGCTGGGCTAATAGTCGCAAGATTTTGGGCGTTCCTCTATGTCCAACATCGCCAGGATATCCGTGAGCATCTATCCACCCCGTTCTACAAGGACAGAAGCTGATATCAAATTAGTTCCGGTCCAAAATTATATCACGGCCATTCTTGTCTTTTTGATAATTGAACAGCTGATGACATGGGGCTTCTATGGTTCGTATAGTCTTGCGAGACTTTTGCCTAGTTCTAACGTCCTTCTCAGATTATCAAAACCGACATGGCATGAATGCAATGACCAAAGTCCTGATGGTCATCGTTGCGATACTCAACGCAGGACGCAATTCATTCTCCTTCTTCTTGCTTCTTATAGTCTGCATGGGCTACGGCGTCGTGAAACCCTCCCTGGGGCGGACCATGATATACGTACGATTCCTTGCGATCGCACATTTCATATTTGGCGTCATCTATGCCGTCGCCAGTCTATCCATCACTCCTGATAGCGCAGGACCACTAGTTCTCCTCGTCGTACTCCCTCTTGCTGGTACGCTAACGGCGTTCTATATCTGGACATTGAACTCGCTGAGTGCGACAATGAAAGATTTGATCGATCGGAAGCAGAGGGTAAAAGCTTTTATGTATAAGAAGCTATGGTGGTGCATACTGGGAAGCATTGTCATTATATTCGCTTTCTTCTTCATCAACTCCTTCCTCTTTGCCAGCAAGAGTGTGGCTGATTATATCCCGGAGCACTGGAAATCACGCTGGTTTGTGTTGGACGGTTGGGTCAATCTGGTCTACCTGTTCGATATCGGGTTCGTCGCATACCTGTGGAGGCCAACCATGAACAACCGACGATTTGCAATGAGTGATGAAGTAATACCCCTATCTCCTTTTCGACATATAGATCATAGACTAACTGCTGAATAGCTGGCGCAAGATGATGACGGGTTTGAAATCCGTTCCCTTGCTAGCTCTCTCGACGATGAAGAAAGGGCCATAGGCGGAGAGAGAACCCCTGAAGGCGGTGACAGAGATTCTTCTCCAGGGCGTCCAGGCGCCAGCGTCGCTACTCCATCGGCACCGCGACAACAGCAACAACAACAACAGGACCGTCAATCTCTGGATGCTGATCATTTTGCCATTGGGGAGGATGTGGATAAGTGGTCTGATGACGACGAGTCTCCTCGGAACTCAACAGAGCGAAAGAGGCTGATGAAGAGAGAGGACTAAATTAGCGACGAGGTCAGAAACGTGTAGCCCATGATGAATTTTCTATTTGTCCAAGTGAGAAAATGAGGTTCTGACATACATTATTTACGGCGTCTTTTTTGGTTTGGCATGGAATCCGTTGCCTATTTTTTTCTGTGCTTGTGTTTGTGTTGCTATAAAACCTTCGGAATATGGAAAATATATGACAAAGAATATTGAATATATTGAACATGGTCTAAGGAAGGAAAGGGGGTGATGTAGGGGCTCTTTATAGAGTGGTGATAATAATATGTGCCAAGGAAATTAGTGAGGAGTTCACTCGTAAAATCCCTCAGGTATGGAGCTGGGAATTCAATACAACCCCCAAGCTCTGAGCTCTAAGGCCTGACTATACTAAAATAGGAAATAAAAATCATGCTCAGTTGATGTGAGTGTTAAAGTGCTGCTTGAAACAATGTAAATTCATTAAATTAAGATCTGCAGCATGACAAATCTTGAGCTGGCCTGCATCCCCCCTTTTTCCTTTTCCGCGAGCTGCTTCCCGCCCAAAAACACTGAACACTTCAACCATGATCTCCCGCGGAAGACCCAAAGGCAGCTCAATGTTTGGATGGCAGACAGGGCTTTCTTCTCGGTGTCTCTTATATACTAGCACTCATCCTCCTTTGCAACCACTCCCTCATTTGCGGCCACTCCCTCGATTCCACTTCCCTCAACTTGGGACCTCCCGACCACCTCTCGTCTACCGTCCGATAACTGCAAGCCCCGCCAGGTCGTATATTAGGAAATGGACCAATGAGGAACTGGATCGCCGGGACAGAGAAGAGCAAGAAAAAATGGCAAAGATCCTCCTGCCCGACGCGCATTACTTTAAAGACAACGCTCGCTGGGGTTTTGTCATTTATCGATGCTCATATCATGACGATGTGGCATGGCAACAAATGGTGAAGCGTATACGCGATGACGCCGAGTCTCCAGATCAGATCCCCGAGGTTCGGTTGCGGCATGATCTTGTTGTGATGGATGATAAGGCTCATTTTGATGGCGCAACCTCGCACGAGATTCATGATCATTTCTGCACCTGGGTGGTCAAAGAGTGGAAAGACAAGCTGGTTGACCAAAGTATTATTGATTACCAGGCTGTCCTACAAAATGAGCGTGGAGCCATGGGGACGCAGCATACCGCTCTTGGCGCTCGTTACAGTTACTGTCTGTTTGTGGATGATATTTGCCTTGAGTCTCTGGAGCACATGGATGAACCTGTAGTCAAGATCCTTGAAAGACACTGGGGTCACCTACCTCCTGACCAGCGAGGATATACCATTCATCCTGACTGGGACGATGGGGAGAGCCCGGAATACGAGGAGGATGTTGGGTGGATGTACATGCCAGTTCGTGATTAAATGCAGCAGTATTCCGACTTGACAGAAATGGAGCCTCATTGGTGGCCGGAAACTTATGAACGACCACCCTATATGTTTGATATGCTTGAACTAAAGGCAGAAGACCTGCCTGGTTTCTGGAGAAGGAAAAGCCCACCAAGTTGGTTGGACAAATACTAGTAAATGGACCAACTACGGTGAGCAGGAGGGGCCAGTGAGATGCTGTACCACAGGTGGTATTGTTGGTGATCAGGAAAATATGGAGGTGGGCAGAAAGCTGTGGCTACAGGTTGGATTGGGGAACAGCGCTTTCGAGGAGGATTTATCTTTGGAGCTGGGTTTTGAAAGAGAAGTAGAAGCCTGGTACAGAGGACTGATACTCATATTGATGCCGTTGTTCTAAATTATCCATGGTGAATACTCAGAAGAACTTGAAACTCTCCCATGGACTATTTGCTGATATCTCCTCTTGAACCCAGGCGGGCCCCGGGGCAAAACACCCTCTAAGGGACGAGGCAGGTCAAAGTTGAACAGGAGACAGAATTGATCCAACACCTTCCTGCTGCGATCAAGCGTGCCCGCCTTCGCCATCGTTGCGATTCAGCTCCGCCCCGTGAAGGCATTAGACCTAGCGTGGAACATTCCGCGGGTCGCCGGCCCGCTCGTGGCTAAGTGCATCGCTCAACGGCCTCATTTTCCAATGAAGAGGATGGGAACTGGAGTAGAGCTCTTTCACATAGTGTCTTGGTTACAGTTCCCCAAATTCTGTATTGTCGGTTAAGACTTGATGTCTGCTTCCTCATCAACATTAAGATCCTCTTTGACCAAGTGAACAAGCAGTTCTGGCACCAACACCTCTTTCGCGTACGTCAAGATACTGGAATCTCAGGCCAATTTGTTGGCAGACACAATTTGTTGGATGGAGATTTGCAAAATGAAAAATAACATGATCCAACCTGAATCTAATCAGCTAGTGAAAGATGTAGAGACTACCTACCTAGGTAGAGAAAACTTACAGCACCTCATCCCCTCTTGGACCACAATAGCTGGAAAAATGCCAGTTTTCCAAAAAAAGAGTGCTTCTGACTCAAATTTTCACATTGTAGTGTTGACTTGTAAGTTGACTTGTAGTTAGGATCAAAAACAACCTGCAGATGAGGATTGTCTTGTTTGAGACATTCACCAAGACCATCCCAGTTAATATTTGAATATCTGTGCTCCGTCCATTCCTGCTGGGCAGTCTCCAGCTGATGAGTTCTGCAGAGCTGATGCTGCTTGCAGCCTGACAAACATGCTGTTTTGCTGCTGTCACGGTATTTCTGAAAGATGAAGGACTTGATATAGCTCTGACAAATTGAGCAGCACATTGCTGTTCTGCTGGCGCACTAATCCAGATGCAGAGCTGCCAGATTCCCACGTAACAACCTCAGATATTTATATCAGCGCATCTCACTTTTATTAATTTCCGGAAATGTTCGTCGAGTAGGTACTTGGACAGACTGATGGAAGGGAGCGTCACCAATCGCCTTATGTAATCCCGCCTGGTGAGCACGACCTCACACGAGCAGCGATCCCCAAACAACACGCCTCTCTACTTTGCTTCGACGCATTCTAATGGCGCACAATCAACCTATTCCTCGTTCTTGACTCCTCTCTCCTACATACCTCAAAAATCCGTCCATCCCTCCCCGAAAATGACAACGTCCACCCCCATCCCGCGAAGCGGCACAAATGATACTACCCCGCTACACCAGAGACAGTCACAACCGCAGTTAGATGCCAAATCACCCAGCCAACTCCTCGCCATCTCCCTCGTACAAGCATGCCAGGCCCTCCTCTCCGAACTCAGCGCCTTCCAATCTTATCTCGCGGAACAATTGAAAAAGCCGAATCTGGTGGAGGTCCGACAGTTCAAGTCCGCAGTGCAGTCTGAGCTGAGGGCGTTGGAGAAGTTGGGTGTGTTGGCTGAGAGGGCGGTTGAGGAGGATGCTGCGGCGGCGGCGGCGGTTGGTGTCAATGGGGATGGGAGCAGTGATGATGATGAGGAGGAGGAGGGTGGTGATGTTAGAGAGGGGCGGAAATTAGGCGCGGCGGGGAGAAGGGTTCTGCATTCGTTAAGGTCGTCGAATTTACCGTTTTATGCTACAGTGTGGAATGTTGCGACGACGGTGTGTACGGGGCTCGTTGGGTTTAGTAAGAAATTTTATTGGGAGGAGATGAAGAAGAAGAAACGCTCGGTTGAGGGGCTGGACGGCGGAATTGAGTCCGGCGTTGGAAAGATGGGCTTGTCGAATGTGAAGGACAACGAGGACGGCGACGCATCTGCTACCATTCAGAAGAGAAATGTGTTCGTTGATATCGTTGCGGATAACGGAGCTGAATGGATAAAAGTCTCGACGGTGACTCCAAGCAGACTACTTTTCGAGTTGGCAAAGCAAGGGTGGGAGCTTGATTCAGAGGCTGAATCTGAGGAGGATCACGAAAATGGGACACGGGGAAATGGAACTATCGCAACAAGACTCTATCATTACGATGAAGACGGAGAGGAAGATGATGACGATGTTATGGAATTGGTGAAGCTGGCGACCGATATGATGAAGGCTGCTACCCATGAGCGGGTCAGGTACAGACACCCTCGAGTGCGATTCGTTCTGCCCAAGATTGAAGAAGGTCAGGTTCCGCAGATCGATAGGGTCATTCATGAAATTCGCCGGATTGGCGTAGTAGTAGAATGTGGTCACATTCCCGACGAACTAGCAAACAGGATTCAACAAAACAAATCCCCAGATACTCTCGAATCCAAGTTTGCCTCCCTCCTTCCAAGCCCATTTCCCGGCATGACTCCAACGTTAAATGTTGATTGCACGCTGCTTCTAGCCATGGTGTCAGACGTCTCTCATATTCGCAATATCGCCCATTCTCCTAACCACCACCGTGCAATAACCCGGCAAATTGAACTAGAAGCGAAGGAACCTCTTGCACCTTCTGCGCTTTGGCCGGCAATGGGTGATCGGGATCTCGTTTGCACACAAGAAGCTGCGGCGAGAATGCGAGATATTGTTGCCACAATAGGCACGAAGACCGAGAAAGAGCGAGCTCAGCTGTTGCTTGGTGAAACAGCAGAGAGCTTAGACAGGAAAAGCTTAATAGCTCGGTTTCAACAAGTTTCAGACCATCGTGTCCCGTGCGACTGGAAGCTCCCTATTCATGTGGTAGACGCCCAGAAAGAAATTGAACGAGGTTGGAAAGAAGGGCGCCTTCCAAGCGCAGCCCAGGCGGTTGCAGCAGAGCTGAGTGACCTTAACACCAGCGTGTTTCTATATGGATGGGCGACCGGTCTGATGACGATTTCGAGCAATCGGACCATCATCAGACAAATAGAGCATTTGGTGGAGGAGCACCGCGGTAGTGACGACGACCTCACTGGGCCGAATGTGTGGGTATGTGATATTGCAAGAAGTTTGGTTGGCAAAGAGAGCAACAGGAAACCATAGGGGGGGCTAGCGATCTTGTCAATAGAGAATAAAACCATAGACATTGCTGGCCTATAGCCGTCTTTCGAACAATGCTCAGACGCTCCAGCAGTCGACATAACCAACTCGGGCTGAGAATATCGGTCCCCATGATATTTTGGGCTTCCCAGTCGACTTGCTTGGCTGCAGGCTCAGATACTCCCGGTGGTCTTAGAATTTACGTAATCCTCAGGTAGCGGACTCATTTGTCTGCCGGTTTTGCGCCCTCATCGGGGATCCAGAAGGCTATCTCCTTGTCCGCCGTCGCGAACATGTTGTATCTGGGATTTGTTTGTACCAATGCTGTTTTCCCACGGTACGGTAAACGCGTCAAAGGCTGGAGGAACAGCCTAGAATCAGGGGCCTGATGCACATCCCAGACGAGGGTATCTGACTGTTCGCCGGCACCGCCGATTGCGTATCGCCCATCTGGAGTAAAACAAACGTCACCTTGACCCAGTGGCCTCCCCGAGTTTGATACCGGAGCAGCACGCCCTGAGGAACCCGACTTTCCAACCAGGAACGCTTTGATATAACCCTCGAATGCATCCAGAACAAAGTGGCCATGGTAATCTGTTCCGACGAGCAGGTGCTTGCCATCATTGGAAAATTCCAATCGAGTCCACGCCCTTCCTCTTGTTGTCGGAGTATAACGTTCTTCGTGCGGGGCAAGGTCAAAGGTTGCAAAGGGAGCTTTATCGTAGTTTCTAAAATCATAAAGAAGCACCGATGATGTGGACTGGGACGCAATTGCTATAACACTCCCGGAAGGGTCAAATGTCGCAAGGTAAGGAGTGGCCAGTTTGAGCTTCCCCTGAGCGTTTCTCGAGTTCAAGTCCCAGAGGGCCACACTATCGTCCTTGGAACAAGACAGGAAAGCATCGGCGCCCGGAGACAGCGCGAGAGAGGTAACTTTATCAGTATGGCCGGTAAAATAGCGCAAGTAGCCTTCGTTATGGAGGTCAAGAAGTCTTAGGGAGTCTTTACGGAGGTCAGTTCTGACAAAACCATATAGACAGACACGAGGGAGACAGTACCGTCGACCTTGGTGCTAGCATGAAGGACCTGGCGCGAGTGATGAGTAAATCGTGCTAGGTGTACGCCATATTTTTTACTAGGGACACTTTTTGTTGACTTCCCCTCCTTCACATCGAAGACTTGTATCGTTTCGTCATCCCCGGCTGCTACCAGGTAATCACCTTGGTCGTCGAAGTCAATGGATGTGACATTGGACTGAGGATCGGATCTCGAGTTGCCGCGAAAGGCCTGGGGCGCCAATTAAGTCAGTGTCTCTTGTTCGCGGGAAGCAGAACTCACGCTTACCTTGGATGGTCGATAATTGCGAATAACATCGGAAACTTTGGCCGTTGCTTGAGGGGCAGCAGACGAAGCTTCAGCCATTGTGCTAAGATTCGACCAGCTCAGCGAAGAAGACTTCACAGCTGAACAACGCAACGGCTGAAGTAGAACTTGGAAGTTGATATCCCGAGATCGTTGAGGGCTGTTCCTGAAGCTTGAGCTCTGCTGGGCGAGGTATAGCCGGAAGTATCATATTCCGTAGTCCGTTCCCCAGACATGCTGAGTAATGCGTCCGCGCCGGGGCAAAGCTTGTCCGGAGTTATTGGCGGCGTTTTGCAGCCATCGGCCGCCTGTGATTGGGAAGGGCGTCGGGGGCGGGCGCCGCTTAGACGAGGAATGTTCCGAGCCAAAAGTCAAAGCTGAGAACCTTTCAATATATCAGTCGTTCACATTCTTCTTGACCTCACCCCGAACATGCTTACGCCGACCTAATATTCTTGTTGCTCTCTTCCTCTCCCCCTGAACATCCCCTCGGGAACAATCTCCACTCTTTTGGTCACTGTGCCAGCCGAGAGGCTTTAACTAGCTGTCTTGTGCAGTGATGTCGACAACCACAGGGTAAATCTTCCGTGCGCAAGGACAGAAAAGGTAGCGCTAATGACGTGTCTTCATTTAGGGCATTCATTGCGGGAGGCATTGCAGCTTGTGGTGCAGTTACCGTTACCCATAGCTTCGAAACGGTTAAGATTCGGTACGTAATCCGCTGTCCTTCGAACCAAGCTTGCGAGGAACTGCGCGGCTAACTTCGACCGTAAAGATTACAGTTGCAAGGGGAACTACAATCGAAACAAGAGGCCGTTCGAAAATATAAAGGTGTATTCCACGGTGTCAAGGTTATCCTCCAAAATGAGGGGCCTCGTGGGTTGTTCCGAGGTATCGGCTCTGCGGTGCGTCGCGGACTGGATATAAGTGTCAAAATGTTTCGCTACTGACTTTCGTAGTACGTTTATCAAATGGTCTTAAACGGGTGCCGCCTTGGTTTCTACGAGCCTTTGAGGCAGGGCCTCACTACAGCAATCTTCAAAGACCACAACGTGCAATCCCTCGGCGTCAACATATTCTCCGGAGCTGCGTCCGGAATACTGGGAGCTGCCGCTGGATCGCCTTTCTTCCTCGTAAAGACAAGATTACAATCCTTTTCGCCGTTTCTACCCGTCGGAACGCAACATAAATATAAAAATTCGCTAGATGGACTTCGCCAAATACATGGTAACGAAGGCATCAAAGGCTTGTATCGCGGTGTTGGGGCAGCTATGGTCCGTACAGGTTTTGGCAGCTCTGTACAGCTACCCACATATTTCTTCGCCAAACGGCGGTTAATGCGACATCTTGGAATGGAGGACGGTCCGGGTCTCCATTTAGCCAGTAGCGCATGCAGTGGATTTGTTGTTTGCTGCGTCATGCACCCACCTGGTAAGAGCTGCCTGGAACCTAGGTCTTGCGACAGATCTAACAGAGTCTCTAGATACAATTATGTCGCGGATGTACAATCAAACCGGAAATCTGTACAAAGGCGTATTTGATTGTCTCTACAAAACGATTACGACAGAAGGCATTTTCGCCATCTATAAAGGATACTTTGCCCATCTTGCCCGCATTCTACCACATACCGTATGCTCCCTAGCCCTTCAATTGCGAGGCAATCTACTAACATAAGCTACGAATAGATCTTGACATTAAGTTTGGCGGAGCAGACCAATAAATACATGCGGAAGCTCGAAGATCGAATCTTACCCGAAACAGTTAGATCAAAGATATGAATTGGGCTGTGTGCCATTTTCCATTCCTTCGTCATACATATACCTAGAATAGATTCAGGAGTGATTTGCTTGTAGTACATATCCGTTAATGTATATATTGAAGCATTTCCGTGATATTCTACCCAGTGGTTCCTGAAAATCCAAAGGTATCATCTACAGGAGTGTCTCGAATAGCAAATGGCACCGCGAGCCACCTTGGGATCCAAGTATTGGGATGATCTTTTCTCGGCCACTGACGCCACAAACTCGGTGTCCTGGTTTCACTCAAATCCACTGGTGTTATGGATATATGACGTTGTCCAAGTGCTTCTAGACGGCCGACGGATGCCGGAGCAAAGAATCTTCAATCATGTTTTGCGGAGACAACGCGTCCCTGATGCGGAGTGTTACGAGAGCATCCGTGGGCGATTTCTGGGCCATTGGCTGCCTGAGGTTGAGTGGACCCAGCCACCGATTTGATCATGATTAACAAAGCAGGCACGAAGCCCGCAATGGGCGAGAAAGAGAAATGCAAAAAATCTTCATACAGAATCAGGTGCAATTGAATACCTCTTCACTGATGCTGGCTACTTCTCTCTCATCCTCACTCCCTCGACGTGGAGAAGAGAAAAAAAGCCGTGACGCGTCTTAATGGGCAAAAGTGGGTGGGTCTGAGATGATCTGATCAGATAAGATTTCGCGCTAAAACCAGGCAACCAAGCGCTGTGATTGGCCGCCCAGCCAAATTGCATTGCTGGTGAATCGCGCTGACTCGCGCGGTCGCGTGACTTAGCGTATTTCTCTAGCGCGACTCTCAGAGTATTTCAGCTCTTCACGCCCGCGCTGTTCCTCTTCTCTCGAGACTGTTTATTTTTCACAACCACGACGTGTTTTCTCTCAATTCTCTTCTTGTTGTTTGTTCTTCTTACTCTCACA
Organism: Malbranchea zuffiana; assembly: GCA_039700045.1. NCBI lineage: Eukaryota > Fungi > Ascomycota > Eurotiomycetes > Onygenales > Malbrancheaceae > Malbranchea > Malbranchea zuffiana. The sequence continues at coordinate 1,788,480 of JARUPO010000002.1, forward strand.
TAGACTATTATCAGCAATGGCTACTCAGTCGACTCCTTCAAAGCAGGTAAGCAAGCTTCTCCGCTGTCGATCGCCATCACGCGTTGAGATGGAAACTGACGCGATGAAACCTCCTGGCAGGCTGCATCCTCTCTTGAGAACTTCAAAATGAGCGATTCTCCGGTAAAGCCGATTAATTTCGACGCCGCCAACAAGGAGAATGCCCCAACTCCCGCTTCCCTTGCCACCACAGGCGCGAAGAAGGTCGACGTCGATGTCGAGGCAGTGAAACCGAAAGAGGTCTCCAAGACAACAGCCAGCATCAAAGAATTAGAGGCCGATGAGCCGCTGCTACAAGAAAATCCTCATCGATTCGTTCTCTTCCCGCTCAAGTACCACGAGGTAAGTGGCCCCACGACGCGTCACGCGTATAGTGGTTCAAGCTAACGCGTCCATTTACCCGAACAGATCTGGCAGATGTACAAGAAGGCTGAAGCTTCCTTCTGGACCGCTGAGGAGATTGATCTCTCGAAGGACCTTCACGATTGGAACCACAGACTGAATGACGACGAACGGTACTTCATCTCTCATGTCCTGGCCTTCTTCGCCGCCTCGGACGGTATCGTCAACGAGAACCTCGTGGAGCGTTTCAGCGGTGAAGTCCAGGTTCCTGAGGCTCGCTGCTTTTACGGCTTCCAGATTATGATGGAGAATATCCATTCTGAGACTTACTCCCTCCTCATCGACACATATATCAAGGAGCCGAAACAGAGAACTTATCTCTTCGATGCCATTGATACCAGTATGTACCGCGTTGCCCGATCCCGTCTCCAATCACTTTTATTGACTCTCTTTCAGTCCCTTGCATCCGCAAAAAAGCAGACTGGGCTATTCATTGGATTCAAGATCAGGAATCCACCTTTGCCCAGCGTCTCGTCGCCTTCGCTGCCGTCGAAGGCATCTTCTTCAGTGGATCGTTTGCTTCTATCTTTTGGCTGAAGAAGCGTGGCCTCATGCCAGGCCTCACATTCTCCAACGAACTCATCTCCCGAGATGAGGGTCTCCACACAGACTTTGCCTGCCTTCTTTTCTCTCACCTTCGCCACCGCCCCAGCCCACAAGTGGTAGAGAACATCATCACCGAAGCCGTTACCATCGAGCAAGAATTCCTCACAGATGCTCTGCCATGCGCGCTCCTCGGCATGAACTCCAAGCTCATGTGCCAGTACATCGAGTTCGTCGCAGATCGCCTCCTCGTCGCCCTCGGGAACAAGAAAGTCTACAACGCTACCAACCCCTTTGATTTCATGGACAACATCTCCCTGGCCGGCAAGACCAACTTCTTCGAGAAGCGTGTCGGTGACTACCAGAAGGCTGGTGTCATGGCCAGCACAAAGAAGACCGAGGATGAGGCTGAGCAGCAGATTGAGAACGGTGGAGCGTTCCGATTTGACGAGGACTTCTAGTCCTGTGCGCACCCTCCTCTTGATGCTGGTCATACCTTTTCTTTCTTATGGGTTTACTGTCATGATTCGACGCAACTGGAGCTATGGCGTTCTCTGGGTACAGGATTTGCTTACTGTGTAAAATGACTCTGCATTTTGATATGTTTCCATGCTGTTGGTGATACCTTTTGGTTTGTCTCTGATTCACATTATTCTATATCTTATTCCCCTCTTATCAATAAAGATGAAATAAATAATATTAGCATTTTAAAAATTGATTCTAAATCTGACCCTGTGGTAACCACCTGCCAAAAGCTGGAAGAAAGCTGTGAACTACTGCCATCTTGAAGCTCCCATCATCTCCCGTCCATTCCATTGATAAACCTAGGGCGACAGTGCGGGGCAGTTGAATGTTCATCTGAGCCTGTTATGCCACATGATGGTGCGCCCGGAACTTCAATGGTATCAGTTTTTCAAGGCAGGATGGTAAGTTGGGTGACTTTTCGTCACACTACCATTATGGTTGAAAGATTGATCACAACAATAGCAGTATTCAGCTCATCATTCAAGTCTGCGTACTCTCTTTAAACAAATGTTCGAACCTGGTTTTCCATAGCTGGTAATATCAGCAATGCCAGAGATGCTGTTACATCTTGATGCAGACCCTTGATGTTGACGGATCTGAGCTGTATCTCCAAGAAGATGTGAAATAGATTAAGGTAACAACAACCAGCTATTTCCATGCTTAAAGTGCATACACAAAATGCAGCCATATATCCCTTCTAGTTCCCTTTTTTTTATGACACCAAAAGGCTAATAACTCACAGTAATACCCGGCAAACAAACGACACACAATCTCCCTCTTATCTCTTTCCCTTCTTCTTCTTCCCCTTTGCGCCGCCTCCGCCGCCCCCATTCCCAGCACCTTTACCCTGCTTCACCGCACTCCCCTCACCACCATTCATCCCCGCCGCCGCAACCGCAGCCGGCGCATCCAGCATCTCCACATCCCCGGACGCAGGAGTCGGTACCGATGGCGCCGTGACTGGAGGAGGTATCAGTTCCTCGACAGGCGCACCGCTAGCGAGTTTCCCCAGTCCGGCGATTAATCTGCCCACCTCTGCGGCCTTGTTGGTACGGTATTTTAAACAGATTCCTGTTTCCGGGCTGTAAGTTTTTAGAGTGAGGGTTGCTGGTGGTGGCGGGATTGTGGATGAGGGTGTTGTTGTCGTCGTTGTTGTTGTTGTTGTTGTTGTTGTTGTGGGCGGGCTGTTTGTGGATTTCGAGGATGGGAAGGGCTTGGGGAGGGAGTATTTTGTTGTTATTCGGGTCTGGAGCTTGTTAGATTGGAGATGGTGCCGTATGGAGGAGCTTTGAATGAAGCTTACGGTGTCGGGATATGCTTCGAGGAGCAGTGAGGACTCTCTGAGGAAGTCTTGTGACGTTTCGAGATACGGCATGGCTGGCTTGAGGTGTGTTGCTGCCGGGTATCTTTGGATGCGGATTTGTAGAGGGTTGAGATAGAGTCCTTACAAAGAAGGGAATGTTCAAGTCCAGCTCTTTTCGAGAGATCGTTCCTAGAAGATGTGCTCTGTTGCTTCGTCTCGAGGTACTACAGCACATGATGGAAATTGAAGTCAGTGTGACGTCCGCGGTACAAAATTACCAAAATTACCGTATTGCGTTTCAGTATAAATACAGCCCCTGATGCCCCCTCCGTTCTGGGCTGATGCTAATCAACATCCATCTACGGAGTACCGGAGGAAATATTTTGGAGAGACTCAATATAATACATCAGAATGGACAAATTTGTGCTACCGGAAATCTCTCAGCTCCCTTTCCAGTCACCGGATATCCACAGGCAAATCAGTGATACTCTATTCGAGGCCAATCCCTCTCTGCGACACTATGTCGGGCAGTTCATGGCCAAGGAATTCTCCTCCTACGACGATCTGATTGATCAGATAGGGGCCAGCTTTGCAGATACCGCAACGGGAAGCGATGCTGGCGCGCGTCACGCCCTTCTAGAATATTTATCTGCGCATCCACGCCTAGGTGAACGTGACGGGGGTCCACAGTCACAGGGCCATCTGAGCGCGATGAGCAGAGCGGAGCAGTCAAGTCTGGGTGCGGCAGCACAGCCCGACACAGCTGAGAGACTGAGAGTGTTGAATGCTCAATATGAGGACAAGTTTCCTGGTTTGAGATATGTGTAGGTTCCCAGGTTGCCGGCCCTTCGAGATCTGGGGTTGACGAGATACCAGCGTGTTTGTCAACGGTCGGGGTAGAGATGTCATCATGCAAGATATGCGCCGGCGCATTGATCGGGGTGATTTTGAATTGGAAATCTCCGAGAACATTCAGGTCAGTTTCGCGCCGTATTCTATTTCTTTCATTGAGATTATATATTCCGTTTATCAATCCATGAAACAGGCCATGTGCGATATTGCAAAGGATAGAGTCCGAAAGCTGCAGGCGGTAACGGGTACTTGAGACCTCAGGGCGAGGCTTGTTGGTTCCTTTTATCAGCATACCGTTGGCACATCAATTACATCGTAACTCCAAAAGCATCCGAATGAGTTTCGTAGTCTGTAAATTCCCATCGCGTGCCTGCGTCATGGGAGCTTATCTAATCAGTCCCAAGGCCAGTCTGCCCGCGATTCATGGTTCAGAAGTAACCTAAGCCTGAACGGCTCGTGGTGGTATTGACATTTGTGGCAAGGGATAATGGAGGGAAACATGACCGGTCTATCCTCAGTTGTGTCGAAATATGGAATACGCTGCTCTCGTCGCCATGCGATCCTCTATCCCCTGATGTCACTCTCGTCCTCCGATCCACGCTGCGAACCCCTCATTTCTGCGTGAAATCGTCGTTTCCAACCTGTCGCGTGCTGCCGTCTGCACGAAGTAACGAATGGGATTACCGGGGAGGAGGGAACTTGGTCTCCGACGTTTCACAGTCCAATGGCTGAAAAGTTTTGATTTGTGTCCGAATGTACCCTACAGAAGCGCCCATTGATCACAGATGGTTCCGGAGCCCAGTATTAGGGCGCGCGTTGCGCCTGCTACCATGGCTCGTGTCGGCGCGGAGGGAACAAAACTAGAAGATGCCGGAGACGGGAAGACTGACAGGTCTCCGGGTGCTGCAGGGGCGTCTGGCGGAGATGGTAAGTTCCCCGCACATATTCACAGACTGCACAGTACATAGTCGAGTCTGGAGCGGTGTTACAAAAACGTCACCTCGACCCAACCATGATTTCTTTCTGGGAACCGCTCAGGCGGGATAATTGGTACAGATGTTGATAATGAGATTTGACTCCAGGTGCGGCAAATGGCAGCGCGGCACATGGCAACAACGCCTCGCAACCAGGCCAACAACCAAACCTGTCGCAAACCATGTCCAACGAGCATCCACCGTTACTAGGCCGAAGCCAAACAGCCAAGTCTAGTTCCAAAATCCAGGCCTCGTTGCTCCAAAAACAGCATTCATCTTCTCCTGCGTCGCTTCATACGCCGCAGTCCCAGAACCAAATCGATCCCATATCTCAGGTGTGTGGGTTGTTGAGCTCGGAATCATAACTCTCGGTGCACACGGGAATCTGGCATATTATTGTCTGATACTGACCTGTCGATGCTCTCTAGCATATACTTAAACGGACCAATACAGAAAAGTCGATACCTTCGAAGCTACGGCCTCAACCCCCTGATTCGGAAGCAGGCCCATCAGAGGCAGGCCGACCTTCTATAAATGACGACCAACCACCAGCAGCTCGCATAGAGAGCCACCTTACCCAGAAATCCTCGAAAGATAAAAAGTGAGCGCCGGTATCAAGGACTATTTTCACATGTCGTTATTCAATGAACTTCCGCTAACCTGGTCGATTTTCCTATTCTAGGAAAGGTGTCTCGTTCCTGAGTCGAATTATCGGTAGCAAGAAGAAAGATTCTATATCATCGTTGAAGGATGATGCATCGGAGGCGGGTGAGCACCGAGCTACTGGAATGGATGCGGAGGTATTCGCACAGCCCATAGGATTTATTCCTCGGTTTCCACCCCCGCCGAAATATATCAAAGTCCGCTCCCATCACCAGAAAGAGAAAGAGTTCAACCGTCTGTTCGTTGCCCAGGAGTTACATGGCACATCTGCGCCTGGTGGCGCCACTGTGAATGGAGCGGACGCCCCAAAACCTGGGGCTGGCGAAGGCAAGGCAGTGTGGGTGTCAAAATTCTCAAAAGATGGCCGATTCTTAGCTGTTGCTGGTCAGGATAAACTGGTCCGCGTTTGGGCTGTTATAGCGACTCCTGAGGATAGACAGGCGCACGAAATCGAGGAAGAGGCTCAAAACGACCAGCCATTAGTACGATTGAGCGCACCTGTTTTCAAAACTCAGCCGATCAGGGAATTTGAAGGCCACACTGGTAGCATCGTTGATATAAGCTGGAGTAAGGTATGTTTATTTTGGGAAGATCTTTTGATACATTGAATCTGACGCATACTGATGCCTATAGAATAATTTTATTCTCAGCACATCAATGGATAAAACAGTTCGGCTATGGCACATAACGCGGAACGAATGTCTCTGCTGCTTCAAGCACAGTGACTTTGTCACATCTATTGAATTTCATCCCCGCGATGATCGATTCTTCCTTGCCGGCTCATTAGACTCTAAGTTGCGGTTGTGGAGCATACCGGATAAAAGTGTGGCATATTGGGCCACGGTTCCTGATATGATCACTGCTGTCGCATTCACGCCTGATGGCAGACACTCCATTGCTGGTTGTTTGAGTGGTCTGTGTACGATATTTGAGACGGATGGCCTGAAGGTTATGTCGCAAATCCACGTACGTTCGGCTCGTGGCCGCAACGCGAAGGGAAGCAAGATTACTGGAATAGATACGATGGTTCAACCTCTAGACCAAGAGTCCGGTGTTGTCAAGCTATTAGTCACCAGCAACGACTCCCGGATCCGATTGTATAATTTCAGGGACCGCACTCTGGAAGCTAAGTTCAGAGGGAACGAAAATACCTCGAGTCAGATCCGAGCCTCGTTCAGCAGCGATGGGCGATATATCATTTGTGGGAGTGAGGACCGGCGGGTGTATATCTGGCCACTGGGGTCACAAGAAAAATACACTGAAAAGCGGCCTGTTGAGGTATTTGAACCCCATTCTTCGATCGTCACTACCGCAATCATGGCTCCAGCGACGACGAAGCGGCTACTTGGAACTACTGGCGACTTGTTATACGATCTATGCAATCCTCCTCCCGTTACATTAGTTAGCCAGACTGCATCGATGGCTTCCAAGCCGACAACCGAAAACGAGAAGAATGAATCTGCGGCACCAGCGACGCGCAGGTCTGGCTTATATAATCATTCAAAAGTCGAGGTGTCCCCAGAATACCTCGCAAGAGCAGATCATCCAGGTGGAAATATCATTGTAACGGCCGATTATAACGGTACGATAAAGGTATTTCGACAGGACTGCGGATACCATCGGCGGCCCCACGAATTATGGGACACAAATTCAACCTTCTCTAGGAAGATCCTCGGTCGTGCCAGCTCCATATCCACCCGTCGCAGCGTTGCTTCAATGGGCAAGGATTCGTTGCATAAAACTCCCTCTGAGAGAATCATCTCATGGAGAAATTCCGTTATCGGAGCTCGTTCCAATAATAGCACTGAGAATCTCCGTTTCAACCAAGGAGTGAGAACCCGTAGTACTTCTCCCAGCCGGTCTCTACGGAACGGCAACGGCGCAGCCGCCCAGCAAACGAGTACTGGGCGAGGCCGTACCGGGACGGATCCAAGGGGTCGTGGGGTATCCAGACTCACCGTTGCCCATCCATTTGCCGGGAATGTTGCCTTTGCCTCCGCCTCCGACGACACCCGTCGACCCAGCGTCCAAAACGGGGCGAGTGGTAGCGCAGATTCCGATCCTTTGTTATTACAGGGGGACCAGAGTTACATGTTCTGGGATAAAACGGCATTTGCGCAGCAGGCAAGAGCACGTCGACGACTCTCTTCTACTACTGCGAATGAAGCAAGCGGGCTCAAGGAGAAAAGGCCTGAGGATGACATTGACAAGGCTGTCGAGGAAGCGATAAGCGATGCAGATGAGGACGAGGAAGAGGGATTGGCGGCGGAAGAAGAGGAGGAGGAGGACCTTGAATGTCCTCACTGCCAGGGCACGAATTTCCGAGCCACGAGACTGAAACATGGAGATCAGAGGTTGATATGTGTTCAGTGCGGGACGCCTGCGATTTGATACCTGTATTCGACGACAACATTTCACCGCCTTTTTTAACCTCCTATATTCCTATTGTTCCGATTTCAACAATCCTCCATCTCGCCGACCTCGCTTGCCAACGACTTCCTTGATGTCTTCATGAATGTTTCTTTTTGATTTGGGTGGTAATACTGGATACTTGCATCACCGCAAAAATGCATTGAACGGGAGTTGAGCTTTGGGCATTGCATTGCATTCCTTATGTTTTATTATTGTGTTCTTCAGGTACTTTCATTTTATATCTAGGAGGGCATGGTTTGTATGATAATGATATAAGGGGCGAATGTATATATGGCTGAAATGATAACTACTATGTATAAGGAATGTGTTTATTCCCTGTCCACACTCCCAGTAGCCCTTCTTGTCCGGCAGTGATCGCTCGGAGGATGTCGGCTTTCTGCAGATCAAAATCTGTATCGTGTATTCAGTATGGTCGATCTCTAGGCTTCCTGAATTTTTGACAGCACGGCCCACAGAGACCAAAATGAAACCACCAGCGAGGCCGCAGCTCAACCCTCCTGATTGAAAGACACATCCTGGATTTCCCTGATTCTATACCGCGCATCTATGCGAGCTGACGATTTACCTGAGCGCATTCGAGTTTCTGGCCCTTCAAACTCGAGTCTTGAATGCCATATACGAGTAAGTGGATCGACACAAGTGAGACATTCCTCCAGGTGAGGTTCGTCTTGCCGCAAGGGGCTTCTTGCAGCTTAGTCTGGCTTTGAATGCTGCGAGGCCAATCAGCAGTCTGGCGCTGGTTTTCTTTGCTTGCCTGGTACCGTGGGATGGTTGATTGGGTGGTTCCTGTTTGCCATCAGGGTTGCAATTGTATTTAGATAGAGGGGTGAGCGAGGATATGGTGGGGGATATGGCATTCTGAGAGCTCCAGGTCAGCATGTCATTATCAAGAGGAGATTGATGGGAGAAGGAGTCCATCCTCTAGATGCCAATGTTGCGATGTTGGTCCGTGGTAAGGTTAGCTAATTTATTAGTGTGGAGTAAGCTAGCTCCATGGGCACGGCGCGCGCTCCAAGAACCTCACCAAGCACCTCTTCTTTCTGTCAACATCCATGCCCACTGACCATCATCAAAGCAGTCATCTGCTCCTCTCTTCTCTCGCGGCCACAGCATCACACGACTGCTTAGCTAGTCGTCGCCTTCAGAGGAACCTCCTTTGTCTTCTCTCCATCTCCATCTCCAAATACATACTGGCCTGCTGCTAGCTGCCTCCCTAGTCATCCGGTCGTCATCCTCCAGCCTCCGCATTCGCATCCCCCTCCTCCCGCCTGTCGCCAACCGATCAGATATAACAGCTGTCCTACCAAGAGTATTTATCCGCCAACCGGTCCGCCCTCTCAGCAACACGAGAAATCTTTCTTTCTTTCGAGTCCCCTATTGGGGTTGGACTGCCCCTCGGAAGATGGGAAACTTCTGCGTCGCCTGCTTTACAGGTATCTTCGGTTCGATCGACAGATGGTGTCATATCTCAGATTGCCTGGCTTTTATTAAAGGCCATTCCAGAGATGGCCTCTATGAACCGATATTAGCGGATACGGAGCATGAAGCCGTGGCTGATTTACTGCAGTACCTTGAAAACGTACGTCGCAACTCTAAACTACTAGTATCCAATGTTTTAACTAACTATTGAGCTACAGAGAAATGAGACAGACTTCTTCTCGGGTGAACCTCTTCGCGCCTTAAGCACGCTGGTCTACTCGAATAATGTCGATCTTCAACGAAGCGCCAGTCTCACATTTGCAGAAATAACAGAGAGAGGTGGGTGCCTGGAGCGGAGAAAAGGAACATGTTCAACAGATGCTGAATGGATTTGATATAGATGTTCGTGAAGTCGATCGTGAAACGCTCGAACCTATTCTCTACCTACTCCAGAATCCTGATATCGAGGTACAACGAGCCGCAAGCGCCGCCTTGGGGAACCTGGCTGTCAATAGTATGCTTGCACCACCCCGTTTATGCGCGCTGCTTGAACCTTCTGGGCTAACAGATTGTCAGCGGAAAACAAAGTGTCAATAGTTCAACTTGGGGGTCTCGCGCCGTTAATACGGCAGATGCTGTCTCCAAATGTGGAGGTCCAATGTAACGCTGTCGGATGCATCACGAACCTTGCGACCCATGAGGAGAATAAATCAAAAATTGCGAGGTCCGGCGCTTTGGGACCTTTAACGCGCCTGGCAAAGTCAAAAGACATGAGGGTGCAGCGCAATGCGACCGGTGCTTTGCTAAACATGACACACTCTGGTAACTATCGCTTTCTCTTGCATAGATTCTCGCGCTGACTTTTGTAGATGAAAATAGGCAGCAACTTGTCGTCGCCGGAGCTATCCCCGTCCTTGTACAGCTTCTTTCGTCTCCGGATGTGGATGTTCAATATTATTGTACCACGGCCCTCAGCAACATTGCCGTTGACGCAACAAATCGAAAAAGATTGGCGCAAACCGAATCGCGTCTCATTCAGTCTCTGGTTCAACTGATGGACTCCCCGACGCCTAAAGTCCAGTGTCAAGCCGCCCTGGCCCTCCGAAATCTTGCGTCAGACGAGAAATACCAACTGGAAATTGTCCGTGCGAAGGGATTGCCACCGTTGTTGCGCCTCCTACAGTCGTCCTATCTTCCGCTTATCCTCTCTGCCGTCGCCTGTATCCGAAACATCTCTATCCATCCACACAACGAGTCGCCGATTATCGAAGCAGGCTTCTTACGACCACTCGTTGAACTCCTAGGCTCAATCGACAACGAAGAAATCCAATGCCATGCTATTTCCACCCTTCGAAATCTTGCTGCAAGCTCCGACCGGAATAAGGAACTCGTTCTACAAGCTGGGGCTGTTGCTAAATGCAAGGAGCTCGTGCTGCAGGTACCGCTCGCTGTGCAGTCGGAAATGACTGCTGCAATTGCTGTGCTTGCTCTGAGCGATGATCTAAAGAGTCACCTGCTGAACCTTGGTGTCTTTGATGTTTTGATACCGCTCACTGCCTCCGAAAGTATCGAAGTGCAGGGCAACAGTGCTGCCGCATTAGGCAATCTATCATCCAAAGGTATGCGCTAAGTGTTGTAATACAAATTCGATACTAACTGAGTATAGTTGGAGATTACTCCATCTTCGTCCGGGACTGGACCGAGCCGAATGGCGGCATTCACGGCTATATGAGCCGTTTCCTTGCAAGCGGGGATCCCACCTTCCAACACATCGCTATCTGGACGTTATTACAACTCCTTGAATCCGAGGACCAGCGCTTATTTGATTTGATTAGGAAGTCAGACGACATTGTCCGGGTGGTCAAGAGTATTGCGGACAAGAACATCGAGTCTGATGAGGATGATGGGGAAGAGGGTGAAGGTGAGGTGGTTGCATTAGCACAGCGGTCGCTCGAATTGCTTGGTCAAACGTCATAACCAGCGCTCCTAGCTTTCGAGGATATATTTTCAGCGCCCTTCTCGTATTTACTTCACTGGCCTTTTATGCATTGATACCAGATGCAGTTTTGTTCACACTGTTTTTCGTTTTTTGGTGTTTATATCCTGGCATGGAGTTTCAGGTGCTTCCACTAAGTGGCTATCTACTTCTTATATATTATTGCCGGTACTTTTTGATGTTACTATATTGGAATTGCAGCATTCTATCTTTCTTGCTGCATGGTTTCATAATGTAGTCTACATACCACTTCTGTCTACGGAGTAGTTAACTTATAATATGCTCGAATATCATCTGACTTTGTGACTGGAGACCAGCATACTATCAGCCTATACGAATATTCTTCTGGCGGTATTCTGAGCATCTCAGCGGCTTTGCGGTCAAGGTTGCGCCCAATCGGGAAATCGAGCGAGATGTAGTTAGCCAGGATCTTATCTTATCAATCTCCCATATAAAAACATCACCACCGGCTCGCAACAACTCACCTCGACAACGCCCTCACTCCCCAACAAATAAAACCTCTCTCACACACTTCTTTCTCATAATGGGAGCCCAATCTCTTCCCTCACTTGCGATCCCAGGCCAGCGCCTTGGAGAAGTCGCCTCCTACATCTCTGGCCCGGGCACCCACGTTCAAGAAAATTTCATCTGCGCATCGATCGCCGGCCCCGTCGTTATTCGCACACCCCAGCCGTCGTCCTCAGATCCAAAGCGAAAGCAACGAGAGACATTAACTATTTCGCGCCGTCCCGCACCGGCAGCAGCACATGCACAACTCCCGCCGCAAAAGCCAACAACAACCACAGAGAAAGAAGAACCAGCTCGGAAAAAGAAATCAAGATTCAACACCCTCCCCACCGTCGAATCAGTCGTTCTAGGCCGCGTAACCCGTGTCCAGAAACGTCAAGCAACAATCTCCATCATCCTCGTTCTCGACAAAACAGACAATGGCAATGCCAACCAACTCGACGACCCCGAAATATCCGCCATCCTCGCCTCCACGACCGACGCCTCTCCAACAAGCGCCACGACCTCCTCCGCCGATGATCTGCGGTTCCAAGCTCTGATTCGCAAAGAAGATGTGCGCGCCGTGGAAAAGGATCGCGTCGTGATGGAGGATATGTTTCGCGTGGGGGATATTGTGAGGGCGGTGATTATTTCGATGGGGGATCAGAGCTCGTATTATGCTAGTACGGCGGGGAATGAATATGGGGTTATTATGGCCAGGAGCAGCAGCAGCAGCAGCAGCGGTGAGGGAGGAGGGAATATGATGCATCCGGTTAGTTGGAAGGAGATGAGGGACCCGGTTACGGGAAGGGGGGAGCTGAGGAAGGTTGCGAAGCCGTTTTGAGTGGTCTGTTTCGCCCCTTATGAGTGGTAGGACGTATATTTCTGCGCTGCTGCTGGATGCCTCGCCTGCGAAAGGCCTTCCACCTGGGCTGGGAAGACGGTGGGCAAAGTGTCCATTATGATGACCACTGGCTCTTGGGCTATGCCCATTAATCGTTTGGACTGCCAGATTTCTTAACGGCGAGATCTCGCATTGTTAACACAGTCTAAGCTGAATATTCCAGGCTCGAGGTGGTGTCAGAAGAGAATGAGCACATTTATGAAAGCTGCGGGACACAATGCTCGTGATGAAGCCTTCTGGACTCTCTCCGCCACGGCTCATATAAACCAACATTCTTGATAGAGAAACACTAGAGCGCTCCGGGGTGGGTGGGGCTGGTCCATGTCAGACTACGCGGTAGGACGGGATATGGCGGGAATAGACGAGATATATGCTCGAGCCGTTAGGGCAAGAAATGAACTACGAGAAATAATAACGGCGCCGAACTGCTGAAAATCAAATGCCATCGATTGTCATCCCTCATCTATAACTTTATATTTCTTGTTCCACTACCCTTTTTCAGCCGTAAGGCAACCTATATTCGAACCCAATAAATAAACAATCTCCAATGTTTCACCTCTTCAACGTCTTCTGCTTCTCCGCATCCTTGATCAACTTCTTCCCCTTCACCACAAGGCCCTTCCTCACCCTGACCCCATCCATATACCTCTTCGCCACATTCTCTCTATCCGCCGTATCACCCAGATCCTCCAACTCTTCCTCCGTCGCCGGCACCCAAAAGGGGTCTTCATCCAACATCTCAAAGCCCGCGAATATAAGCTGCGGAGACGCGGCGCCCGACGTGCGTTTGCGGATCTCCTCGCTGAACCCGAATGATTCGGCGACGGGGAGGAGGGAGAGGATTGTGAAGAAAGGGGTTCCTTCTTTCATTGTTTCGGAGAGGATGCGGCCGCGGCGACGGGTGAGGACGCCGTAGACGCGCCCGAGGACTTCGGCTGGAAGGGGTATTAGTTATGATTGCGGTGATAGGTAATTAAATATCTTACTAGAAGCTTGGATTTCGCAACTGTACATTGCGAGGAGAATTCTCGGGCTCCAGTCTAGGAATCCTTGGCCTATGGCTTCGCGGACGGATCGGATTACTTCCCCCGTTAGACGGCCGACTTCTTCATCTTCGGTTGCCGTGATGTTCACTTCTTCGATGAACACGGCGATTCCTTGAATGGGTTCGTTGCAAAGTGGTCCTTGGGCGGTGGCTAGTTGGAAGGCATATGATATTTTGTCCGAAAAGAGACCAACGTTGCGTCCATGGACCTCTCCGGTGCCTGGCTTGGAACCTTCCGTCGTGTCCGCGTGTTCAGGGAATCTGATTTTGCTCGAATTAGTCTAGACAAAGGTGGGTGGATCAGAAACTTACAGTCTTTGAAAGGATCCTGCTGCTGTTGAGTCCACGAGGATGTTAGGTCCTGTCCTTCTCGATCCAAATCCTGCAATTTTCCCCATTACTTCTTTCCATACTTCTTTATCTTCTTTGGTCTCAGCAAACGCCGCACTGAGCTCCTTTTTGAAATCTTCTGCGGAGAGAATGGTTCGACTGGACACATTGCCGTCACCTATTTCCTGGCCCTCATCATGAGCATCCTCTGCAGCGCCATTTGGCTCGCTCTTTAACGTGCGGTCGTTCCTGCGCCCCTTGTGGCCATAAAATCGTTTAATCGTCCCTTCATTCTTCGCTAAAAATTCAGTAACAGCGGCTGGCAAGGGCCGGACTCTCAGTCGAATAGTCAGTTGTTTCGAAGCTGAACCTGTCACAACGGTTCCCCGGGGTAGTTCTGGATTTTTCGGTGCTGCCATTTCTGGCATGCTGATGATCGTTTCACGGTATGGCACAATGGTTTCGCCGGCTTGGATTTCACATTTGGCGAACCGTTCCCGCAAATCTTTCAAGCATCTCTCAAGATGTAATTCTCCCGCCGTGAGAATGACATGCTCTCCATTGGGAAGAACCTCATATTGGGCGCAAGGATCACTCCGCTCAAGCATTTTTAGGCCGTTGATCATCTTATTTAGGTCGGCGGGATTAGCAGGCTCAAGAGCGACACGGACAATGGGAGGGCTGCTTAAAGATACTCCGGCAAGGTTCACAGCTCCCTCTAATTGACTGCAGAGCGTCCCTGTCTTCATGATATGGCCTTCAAGCCCCCCAATACCAAACACCACGCCGGCTGGCACAGTGTCTAGATTCTCTAGGCTCCGACCCATCAGCAAGTACAGAGCTGTGACTGTTACCTTCTGCGGCTCGGGAGCAATATGAGGATTCTCCGGCGAGAACTTCGGCGGAAGGACGTAGACTGAATCCCCAACTGACAGTTTACCAGAGTAGAGGCGTGCAAAACCAATAAGATGTTCCGGTTCAGCTTTTTCCTCTTCGAAACTGGCCCCGTTGTCTCCTAGACTCGAACGAGCAAATGCGCTCGTCACGCGGGAGACATGATCCGATTCTTGGCCACTGGACTCTGCTTGTAGCTTGGCCAGTTCTTCTCGTTTCCGTCGAGCAAGGTCTCGAGCCTCTTCCGGCGTCAAAGTGGTACCCGCTCGACGTGTTTTGGATGGTAGCTCGCTCTCAGGCACCGATACCATCTTACTGACGTATGCGACGACTGGATCGTCTTTCCCGGACCGGAAACTTTGTACTGCATCGCGTACATCTGGACTGACAAAGGATGCCCCTGGAGAGTCATCCACCATATCCGGGAGCCGGCTTGCCTGAGCTTCTGGGGGACTAGGTAAGTATTCGATGACGGACACTAGAACGGCGGTTGACAGCGGAAGCCAGGACGAGAACAATTGGGTGAGGATATTTCGCGGATCCCGAGATCTTAGAACATAGGCAGGTAGTGTTATTCCAAGCGATTTTGTAATCTTTTCCAGCAATGCAGGATCCCTAGGAATATATTAGTGTCTCCTCTTTTCGCATGACCGGAATTATACACCCACCCAGTCTTGTTGGCGCCTCCGGTGGACGCGTTATAGATCGCCCAGATACTCTCCAACACCAACTGGACAAACATCGGTTTCAAGTTTCGGCCTTTAAGATGCTTTTGCCCAAGAACCCTCTTGGTCTTCGGGTCAAGAAAGTAGTCCCCCCAGAGAACCTTTTCCAGAGTAGCCCGCTTCAAACCAAGTTTCTTCTCGTAAATCCCGGCAAACTGGCGAATGGTAAAAGCCCAGCCATCAGTGGCACTGCAGAAGATAACGTTGTTTTTTTCAGGCGCAAAATACAAATCCTCATCATTGCCTTCTTCAAATTCGATATCCGCATCTGGTTGTGAAGCAGTATCCGTGCGCTTCTTAGATTTGTCCTTCTCTTTCGCCGCAGCAGCTCTCACTCGTTCCTCCACTTTCTCCCGCCACTGGAGATCCTCCTCCATCCGCTCCCCTTGATAAAAGCTCCCAATAACGGCATTCACTTGTTCGAGGAGCCTGCTCATATGAGAATATGCTTCGCCGGGGCTCATCTTCAACTCTGTAACCAGTCGATCGATCTTGTTGAAGACTAAAATGGGCTTGAGCTGCTCAACCCATGTGTGGCGAAGAACCGTGACTGTCTGACTGCAGACTCCCTCAACCACATCGACAAGAACCAAGGCACCGTCACATAATCGGGAGGCCGTAGATACCTCACTGCTGAAGTCGATATGGCCTGGAGAATCAATCAGATTCACTAGGTACTCTTTTTTCTCCGGAGTCGCTTCCGGTGCCGACCGCCTTAGCATAGAAAAGTAGAGAGATATGGCAGATGACTCCATCGTGATTCCTCGCAGCTGTTCATCTGGTCGGGAGTCCAAGTAGCGGATCTTGCCCGCCAGTTTTGGCGATATGATGCCATTTGTGGCAATCAGGCTGTCCGTCAAGGACGTCTTCCCGTGGTCCTATATTGACAGAGAGCTTAACAAATGTAAGGCCAAGGCCAAAGGGCTTTCCTTTCACCTACTACATGTGCAAGAATACAGATCTGTGAAAGATGTTAGCCTGGGTGTCTTGTTCAATGAGGGGGATATATAGAGGGGTTTTCGTGCATTTCTGATGTCTGCAGCATCCTGCTGAAGACGGACAAGGTCTTTGAGACCTACTACAGGCATGTGGATGTTTAAAAAGGACTCGCCTAGGTACCTATATAGATTTTGATAACAGACAATCAATCATCCAGACGTCGGATGAATGGCGGGTCTCGAAGGAGAAGTGGGTTGACTTTTTGGTGGTGATCTCAGGACAAAAAATTTGCCAGTTGAATGTCAACTTCTTATACTTCCAAAATATGAATGCAACTTAGATGTCTAGATTTCAAGAAAGTAATAGATTTTATAATCATATATTCAGAGTTGTCAATGATAATTTAAATTCAAAGCCAACACTGAGCTGAAAGGTGGCAAATGGCTTTCTGTGCGGTCGGTTTGGTGCAGATTGACTCATGATGACGATGACAGACAAGAGAATACGATAACAATCTCGAGGGTTACAGAGCAATTTAGCAAGAATTTATTGCTCATATCCTTCGTCTACTCTACGTTGTGTACTCCGTACAGAGACATAACATATCAACATTCCGCCTCCTGGGTAGCACTGAACAACTGCATCACTCCTCATCCTCAACATCGAATGACAACTTGATTTTCTTCTTCTTTTGCTTCTTTTTCGGCGGTTCTACGGGGTCCCGCTGCTGTTTCTCAGGCCCTTCCGTGCTTTTCTCATCTGCGACGACTTTTGCTAGCCTTTTCTTCTTGGTGCCTCCGATTTCCAGCTTTTTATCAGCCGCTGCAGTCGATTTCTCAGCAGCGATATCATGTGCGACATCATCATCACCATCAGCCCTCTCCGGTTCGATACCCTTCTCCACTGTAGCTTCCTCGCGGTCCCCTTCCTCGTTTTGGGTATTTCCGTTGACCAATGCTTGGTATTGTTCCTTGGAGATCACCTCATTGCTCTCTTCGTCGACATAGGTAGGCTCATCATCTTCATCGGCCGTTTTGGGCTTGGTAGGAAAGCTGGTTGGTTTTCGGCGCCATTCTCCGCTTCCCTCGCCGTATTGGCCTCTCAGCTTGCGAAGGAATGAAGGCTCGTTCTTCTCTATCCATTGGATTAGCCAGCGTCAGGACGCAGAGTGACTTCAGAACTAACCATAGGTAAGATTCTTTGCGTTGAAAGCCATTCCGATGTAAAAGCCCCATAGGAGTAGATATCTTTAGATAGTGAAATCGCAGGTCAACGGGGTTGTTCGCGGAGGAGCATGGCCTTGATCAGTGTATGGCGGGTACAACCCTCATAAGGCACGGGTCCAGGTACCAAGGGGCATCAGTAGTTTGGTCGCTTCTCATACCATCTTCCCCGTTCATTCCCAAAGGAATAAAGGCATAATCGAACTGGTTCTGTCGCCTGTGTTGCTGCTGCCCGCTGCTTGGGGCGTCTTTGGTGCTGGCGGAGCGGAAAGACCTTCACTCCGAACTCTGCAAAAACACCAGGACTTCGCATCCGCGCAGCTCGACGACAACGACTAGGAGAGACGAATCTACAACAATGTTGTGCGCAAGTGAGTTTTATTTTCTGCATTTTACACGTCCTTCGCTAACAGTTGTCTCCAGTCTCAGGGGAAGCCCCCCAGGTGCCCGTTGTTTCTCGGAAGAGTGGTAGGTCATAGCTTGACAGCAGGCTCGGACTTTAGCTAACCTACAATTAGGAAATGTATTCGAGAAGAGCTTAATTGAAGCTTATATCGCTGAGAATGGGAAAGACCCTGTTACTGGCGAAGAGCTCGCCGTTGACGATCTCCTCGAGCTCAAAACCGCGCGCGTCGTCCGCCCTCGTCCACCAACCCTGACATCGATCCCTTCTCTCCTCGGCGTATTCCAGGAAGAATGGGATGCTCTGGCGCTGGAAACATACACTCTGAAACAGTCTCTAGCGCAAACACGACAAGAGCTGAGTACTGCCCTTTATCAGCATGATGCGGCTGTGCGGGTGATCGCGAGGTTGCGCAAAGAACGGGACGAGGCTCGCGATGCGCTATCTAAGATATCGATGGGCGGACGCGCACCGGCAGGTGGCGATGCAATGCAAGTCGACAGTACGGCTCTGCCAGAAGCTTTGGTTGCAAGGATAGAGGAGAAGCAAGAACAGTGCGTCATCCTTTCTCCTCCAATGTTAATACCTTTCAATTACTGACCTATTTTGATGCTAGACTGTCGAAAACACGACGTAAGCGCCCCATCCCCGAAGACTGGGCCAGCAGCGAAACATTTGGGCAATTTGAGTCTGTCGCTACATCAGAGCCTCTCTTCCCCGGTGGGAAGACCCTGTCGCTGAATTCTGCTGGGGAACTGGCATTGGTTGGAGGAGCGGACGGCAAAGCTGGTGTCTACTCCCTGCCTGAGAAACGTTTAGTTACTGAATTCCAATCGGGCGGGGCCGTAACCGATGCCATCTGGGCAGAGGACAAAGCCGTCGTTTCTACGGCGACAGGATCGGTGAATATATTCGAAAGTGGATCACAGATTGCCCACTTCGACTCCCATGCAGGCGAAGTTACGGCAGTGGCGAAACATCCTCTTGGAGACCTCGTCGCTTCGGTTGGTGTTGATAAGAGCTACGTCCTTTACGACCTATCCACATCTCGTGTGGTTACCCAGATCTTTAGCGAGTCTGGTAAGTATACTCACAAACCTTTTAAATATCTCTACTAATGTTGTGATTTAGCTTTCACATGCGCCCAGTTCCACCCCGACGGACACCTACTTGCGGCCGGTGCCGCAGACGGAAAAATTCAGATTTTCGACGTTAAGAGCGGTAGCAACGCTGCCACTTATTCTTGCTCGGGTCCGGTCAAAGCCATCTATTTCTCAGAGAATGGTATCTGGCTTGCCTCCGTCTCCGAAGGCTCTTCCAGCGTATACATTTGGGATCTCCGCAAGTCGGACGTGGTGAAAGAGCTAGAGATTGGGTCTCGCGTCGACTCGATTAGCTGGGACTATACCGGACAGTTCCTCTTGACGAGTGGGCCAAACGGCTTGACGGTGCAGCAGTATTCGAAATCGACGAAGTCATGGACAGAGCCATTACGAAGCGCGGTGCCTGCAGTAAAGGCAGCCTGGGGGAAATCTGCCCAGAGCATTGCGGCCCTAAATGCGGAGGGGGTTATTGCTGTGGTGGCGCCGAAATAATGATCCTTTTGTATTATTCCTTTGTTGTATCTTTCTATAGTTGTTTAAAAGCGGGTTTGTCTTCCTGGAAGATTATCGGACATGCGATTTACATCGTGAATTGACTCCCGCATTCTTCTAATGTACTCAATAATCAAAAATTTATATTTGAAGACTTACACCAGCGTTCAGGTGTGCGACTGTCCTCCATCCAATGGGCCAAACGCAAGGGGCGGAAATAAGACTCGGATAACTCCTTTGCCAACTCAACTCATGGTCTTCCCTCACTTCCGCCACCAATCTTCCTTCCTACAACCACCACCACATCGATTTTGGACAAAGCTATTCCTTTCCAGCATTTGCAGTCATGAGCGGAGAATCCAGTTCCCAATTCTTATCTTCAAGGCCGGGAAGAAAGGTTGATTACTCTCTCAGATCCCAATGCGGGGCGTGTGCCCTCAGACGAGCTGACCTTGACTAACCGCTCTCCTGCTTTGAATAGCGCTCACACCGAGAGATCTCAAGCTCCTCTTCTAGCGAGCGAGCAGAGTCTCCCTGGCCGGCTCCGATTTTTCAACGTTCAAATTCTAGAACTCACCATGCCTTTGGCAGCGCCCGTCCAACTCTTCCCCCGCTCCCGCAAACGAGATACCCAGGCGACGGCTTCGATTTCCGAAGACCGGTTATGTCTACTGGACTGGTGCAACCTTCTTCAGTCCCGCAGGGGGACGTGATCGATCTGACAGAAGACCAAGACGAACAGCCTCCTCCCATCAGACACAACAACAGAGCAAGACGAGCCCCGGCGTTTCCGGATGTCGTGGACCTAGAAGCGCCTCAAACGCCCTCACAGCAGCAGCCCTCAAGTCCTGAGGTCCAGTTTATGGGTGCAGCGAGGCGAGAGCCGCAACGAGAACGAAGGCCGTTCCACGAATCCTCCTCCCCTTTCCTTACACTCTTCAGTTCAGAATTTGGAAGGCCGCCATCACGGGCAGCGCAGCTTCGAGCGCAGGCGTTTCATCAAGAGGTGGCAATGCGAACAAGAGATATATTTGGGGCATTTCGCGAAGCTATGGCGAGCCCGTTTTGGATCGGTGGGCCGCCTAGGGAGGATGTTGATCTGACGATGGACTTTGGGGACACCTTGGGGTTACATCAACCACTACCTGCACAGGCTCGTGCCAGCCCGGCCTACCAAGCACCGCCAGCTGCTCCGGAAGGATTTACGAGGTCTGCTGGCGAAGAGGAGATCGTGGTCTGTCCGAACTGCGATCGGGAGCTGGGTACTGGGGAGGATCCTGTAGGTCGCCAAATTTGGCTGTCTCGGACTTGTGGACATGTATGCACTTTTACCATTTGTCGGTGATTCATGTACTGACTGATACTATAGGTCTACTGTGGCCAATGTACTAAGAACCGTGCGGTGTCCCGGAAGAAACAGGAGTCAAGCAGTTCCATGAGACCTAAACCCTTCGCCAAGTGTGTTATATCCGACTGCGGCAAGTCTGTGAGCCAGCCTAGGGCAATGATTCAGATATATCTCTAACGAACGGACTGCGCTGCATTTTCCGGATTTTCAATTTTTTGATCATTCGCGGCACAGGTGGCATACTTGGGCGCTAAATAGTGTTTTATTTGGATACCCCCGTTGCTTCCAGTCGTGGAGTGGCATATTTTCATATCTATTACAGCTGATACGAGCACTTACCATACAAAACATATCTGGATAGAATCACATATCAGAGATTGATAAATGGTGTCAATATTGTTCTATGTTACAGTGATAACTAGAGTCCCTAGATTCCGTTGTGGAATCCTCCATATGATACATATAGACTCCCTAAATGCAAAAAGCCTTCCGCAGAGTCGAAAAGGCCAAAAACCGTAACCCCAACGCCGTTCCGCTCATAGTATAGTGTAACTCTCTCCTCCAGCCGATCATATCGTCTTGAGATCCCCATGGTACGGACTCCAAATGCCTCTGACGCTGTCATTCAAGCTGGACACAGGGTTCCGCACCTTCTTCAGCTTCTCACCGCTAGCTTCTTTTAATAAGATTGCCTTTTGGAGGATTTGTTCCTTTTCGAGGTTCCGGACGCAAATGGCCTTTTCGCGGCCGTTGATGTAGTGGCCCTTGATAACGGGATGCTTGCTTGGGCGGGGGGATATGCGGATTTCGATCTGAGGGTTCTCTGCGGCGAAGGCGGGGAGTGTTTGGCGGAGGAAATGGCTAGGAGGAAGAGAATTAGTTAGCTGGGATTGCCATGGAAGAGGTATGGAAACGTAGAGAAGAGACTACTTACTTCATGCCTCTTGAGCTACCGGCCCAGTCGCAGTAGTGGAAATCAAGACGTTTGCATTGTAGAATAAAAGCTCCAACGCCGTTCTGCCATTGCTTCGTTAGCTGGATTTCTCGCAGGATAGGGTTCTGAGGGAGTGAAGACGTACACGGCTGGAAGCCAGTTTCTGAACTGCTTGAACAGGCATTGCTTTCGAGGTTGTCAGTCTCTTGGACCTGCGAATGTCTTGGATGTCCTCTTGACGGATGGGATTTTGCGATGTGAGACTGCCAGTCGTGATTGGTTGAGGGCTAGCGTGGCACAACTTTGCCTCTTTGGGACTTTCTCCTTTGACCTCAGGACTGTTTGGTCGACAGACAACAGGACATCAACATCACGCAGTGTTCCGAGCCAACTATCTGTTTTCTCTGGCTGTTTAGGGGACTGTTTTTTCTCTTCCTTTACACTGCCTCCCATGATCTCTTGAGTCCGCCGTCGTAATGACAGATAAACTCCCAGCAAACCTTCTTGCGCTCTTCGCGCCGCGCCCTCCTCTCCGATATATCCCACCTACTGACCGCGCTCCCGACGATGTCAAGCCAAGCACTATCAGTGGAGTTGCGCAGTTTGTAGGCGAGCTGCAGAACTATGGCGAAGAGGTCCCTTACAACGCTACGGAGAGCTGGCTTCAACGCAAGGCGAGGTTGAAGCAAGAGAAACAAGAGAAGCTGGAAAAACATCTAACAGAGGGACTCAAGGAGTGTATGCAGTTGAACCCAGGCTCTACGTGGTGGTTCTCGTGCTAATTGAAGACAGACAACCCCAGTGAAGATCCGCAAGTACGAGGTGATCCGTTCAAGACCTTGTTTGTATCTCGCCTGAGCTACGATGTGAAAGAAGCGGATTTAGAAAGAGAATTTGGACGTTTCGGTCCTATCGAAAGGGCAAGTTCGTTGTGATGCGAGACTTAAACGCGTACTGACTGTTTCCTCGCTAGATCCGAATCGTTCCAGACGCGCGGGAGAACTCGAAAAAGCCACACAGAGGCTACGCATTCATTGTATATGAGCGTGAACAGGATATGAAGGGTACTGAATTCCTGAGCGATCAACGTTTTCCTATGACATGACCCCTTTCCTCCCCTTCTGCAAGCAAGCCCACTATGATAGGTAATGTCAAAGTCGTAACTAACACGATCAAATAATCCCTCGATACCACAGCTGCGTATAAAGAGACAGATGGTATCCGTATCAAAGATCGACGTGTGCTTGTCGATGTTGAACGTGGCCGCACAGTCAAAGGTTGGAAACCCCGCCGGTTCGGAGGTGGTCTTGGAGGACGTGGATATACCAAAGCAATGCCCTCACGACCAATGGGCCCCGGTGGATTTGGTCCCCCTTCAGGCCCGGGCGGATTTGGCGGTGGATTCCGCGGTGGCTTCGGAGGTAGAGGTGGATTCCGTGGCGGATTCAGAGGAGGTGATCGTGGCTTTGGTGGGAGAGGTGGTATCGGCTATCAGGGCGGACGAAGTGGATTTGGTGGCCCTAACGGGGTAGGTGGCCAGCCACCTCCCAATGCGCCTTCTGGTCCAGGAGGTGCTCGAGGTGATAGATTCGGTGGTGGTCACGGTGGCTCTGATGACTTCCGTCGTGGAGGCTTTGAGGATAGACCATACCGAGGAGGCTCGAGGTTTGATCGTGGTGGCGATCGCGGGGTCACAGGCAGCAACCGGGAACCGGTAAGACCTAGGGAGTATGGCGACAGGGACCGAGGGGATAGAGATCGAGATCGTGACCGTGACCGTGATCGGGATCGTGACCGGCCGCGCGACAGGGGCGACAGGGATAGGGGTTACGACCGTGGGGGCCGTGACAGAGACAGATTCAGCCGGCGTGATGATGACTATTCAAGGAAAAGGTATCACGACGGAGATGAGCACGACGATCCGCGAAGCAAACGGAGGTACTGAACAAATCGTACTGCCGATTTTCAACAAGGGTTTGTTGATGGGTTTGTCCACTTTGTCTCTTCTACCTCAGTCATTGGGGATACTCACAGAATTCGCTTGAGCGTTCTACTTTTCGAAGCTTGTGGTTCGACTCTACCAGCACGACAGCCAAAAGATCCAGCGGTTCATACGGGTTTTACACACGGTTTACGACAATTCGGATTGGCAGCTCAGGTTTGGCTTTGCTGTACTACCAATTTCTATTTTCTCTGCGGTTTTCCTTGGTTTTGGCTTCGATATCTTCTGAGTTTTCTGCTTCTAATTCAAAACTGTATGGGGTAAGTATTTATGTATATTACACCAAGCAGGATGGCATGGGCGAAATTGGTTTTGCTATTTTAAAGGAGCTTCAGGTAAGGTCAGGTAAGCATGTTTGGCCTCCAGACATCCTTTCGGATTGATCCTTTGCATGAGAGTCATGCTGTAGCTCCTATCTTTTCTTTTTCATTCCCCGATATATTCGAATAGTTGTGTATTGTTTTAGGTATCGGCTTCCCCGTAGAAACGAAACTATAGGTTAGGACCCATTGCCCCCATTACAGAAATCAGTCGCTATATCGACCAAACCAAAACGCCTGTAGCCATACGCCGGTGGAATGCAGAAACACGTCCTTGCTCCCTGCCAGAGCTCCTCCAAACGAAACCTTTTTTCTTTCCTCTCTTTCCAACCCAACTATCCATCCACCTCCATACTCTCATCCTTCTCCAATACCTCCACCTCACCACTCTCCCGACTCCACCTCGCCTTCATCCCAACCTTGAACTCCGCAACCTGAACCCCAAAGATCTTCAAAAGCGCAGTCTGCCTCGAATCAAGCGTTTCGCCCGCCTTACACACCTGATACCCACCTTCCATATCCAGCACCACTTTCCCCTTGACAAGCCTGGTCGGCACCCCCAACTTCCGCAACGTCGGCTCAATAGTATGGCTCAGATGTTCGTCCTGGGTCTCTGGGATCTCGCCTGCGTGCGCATAGACGGTACCAGAAGGTATCGTGAAGGAGCGCGGGGTAATGGTTCCGGCACGCGCGAAGTCCATGGGGTGGAATGTGGAGAAGTATTTTAGCACGGAGTCGGGGGCGCGGGATGTGAAGAGGAGGCCGACGGAGCCGGAGAGGAAGCGGGATAGGTGCTCTGTGCCTGGCGCGCAGGCGGTTTCGGGGGATGTGCCGAGGGCGACGGCCATGACTTTTGTTTTGCCGAAGAAGAGTCTAAGAAAACCGTTAACTGGACATGTTTCATAGCTTGAATGTTGGGATGTGGATTCTATTTACCTGCTGTCTGAGAATTCGGTGCGCACATCTTTGAGATATGTGTTTCGCATGTTATCGACTGAAAAAACGAAGATATGATCATATTTCTCGACTGCCTCCTGGACATTGGCGTATAATCTGCGTGTCTGCTCTTTGTGCGATTTCTTGGCGACTCTCGACTCGTGCACGACCTTTGCCCGCTTGGAGACAGGCATGGTGGGCTAATAGGTGGTATTCCAAGTTGGTAGATGGGTTTGGGGGAATAGTAATGGGTATGCGACGTGTACACCGTGCGAGCTGGCCGTCTCGTTCTCGAAATTCAATTTTTTGGATTTTGATAGATTAGAGTTGCGGTGTCGGAGAATCTTTGATACGCGCTCGTAAGCCGGATTTGGCTTAGCGCCGGCCGATAAGATCGTTCTCAGGAACTGTGGGGAACACAAACCATCTTATCGATATCAATTTGGACCTCAGGATATTTGCAAACTGCACAGTTGTATAATATCTGGAAGCTGGAGGGAGTATAAGCAGGTACAGTCGGCCTTGAGGCAGTTGGTCGGTCTCTTAGGCTTGCCCTAGGAGTCTTGCAGCCAGTTAGAAGGAGGACTCGGAACTTTGTCGTATGCCCAATGGAGCCCGATGCTACACCTGAGGATACGACTTCTACAAATTGACGGCAGGGCAAGGCCCATCTCTCTTATGGACGGTTTATCTAAAGGGTTGTTCACCGAAGCAGCTCAATAGAAAGTGCAATATCCAGTATCGAAGCTTTCTCTGTACTCCGTACGGGTTTGTTTATCATGGAAGGGAACGAGCTTGAAGTGAACTTGAAAGCATCTTCGAGCTTAAAGCAATAGTCCGTGGCTGCGCAGTGTAAGGGTATAATCACGCTCTTATGGAGACTTAAATAGCTGTTGTCTCTTCACTCCCAGGCCATGAAGCTGATGATCACCATGCCCGCCGACATCCTACGCCCCTTTGTTTGCCTGATCAACAACACAGAAGGCTGGAATGTTCCGCGGAATGAATGGCGAAAGTATGTATTTTGTCAGAAAGCGATTGATCCACATACTCTTCTTATACGAGAGGAAGATGCTCGCTTGAGACTTGAAAATCCATGGATGCTCCTCAGTCCATCCATCACGTGATCACGATGAATCGGGATGATAGCAGACTTCGCATCAACACAGAGAGTCGCATTGAACCTCACTGTCCCCCATCTTCTGCTTTGAATGCAGCGCTTCGTTGCCGGATATGCTATAACCGTCAATCCCTCAATTATTGCGCACAATGCTCGATTTTATGGACTACATCCAGCTAGCCTTCTCCGACGCCTCACGATGGAACAGAGATAATTCGTACTCCGCATTAACGGATACCGCAAAAGGTTTTTGAGCAATTCCCATTCGTGTTGACAAGCACATTTGTCGAAATAGCAGAGTTGGGTTAACTGGTCTGGTGAAGCATTGCTTGATTTCTCAACCCCTGAACGGCTTCGCGTCCACCTATCCTCCCTCTCTACGCCGCAGTTCGCAACATCATATACACTTGGGACAGTGGGACTAATCGATGGCTCGATATCCTATCTGTTCAGCACCGTACCATTCCACGATACACCAAGCAGAAGCACCTTGATACCCC
The DNA here is from genome assembly GCA_039700045.1 of Malbranchea zuffiana. Taxonomy (NCBI): domain Eukaryota; kingdom Fungi; phylum Ascomycota; class Eurotiomycetes; order Onygenales; family Malbrancheaceae; genus Malbranchea; species Malbranchea zuffiana. The sequence continues at coordinate 1,815,354 of JARUPO010000002.1, forward strand.
TCCGCCAACTCGTCCCGGGATACAGACACATCCGCCGTCCCTCCGCCCCAGACGACGACGATACATTCTGCAATTGGATTAACGACGCTACACAAACAGACGCCGAAGGAGACAGTCCCAGACGACGACCGAAACCAACCCTCCTTCACGCAACCCTGCATCTCCCACCTCCTACAACACTCACAGGTCTATTCCTCCGCCGCCTATCCCCAACCACCCAGCTCTCCGTCGCACTCTGCTCCACGCGCGCCTCACCTGTCTACAAGTCCGTCCCGCAAGCCTCCATCCTAACCCAGCTATCCCGCGACACCGGAAAATATAGTACAGAATTCCTCTTCAGCACCGACAATGCCCTCCTCGGCTTCAAGGGTCTGTGGAACTTTGGTCCCGACCCGCGCATCAAGCCAGGGGACGCCGCGGCCGGAGACCAAACTACCCCGACACGACGACAGACACAGCAGTCCGTCTCTCTCCTCTCCGCAGGCGGAGAGGCATATTACTCCCCCGTCTCCTCAATCATAGGACTATCCACTGGTCTCCGATTCACCACTCTCCCCGCAGCATCAGACACGCCGCACTCGCCCATCTCGACATTCCCATACACACTGACGTTAACATTAACTCCCATAACAGGCTCCCTATCAACCACATACTCCCTAATCGCAAGCCCGAATCTCGCATTTAGCTCCCGTTTCGGATTCAACGTCTATAGCTGGGAGAGCGAAATGGTCGCAGGCTGCGAGTTATGGCGAGGAGGGCGTAATTACAATGCCCCGCCTCATCATCTGCATCCCTCAGGGCTAGCCGTCGTCGATGATCTAGCCTGGGCAAAGAGGAAAATGGGCCTTCTGCCACCATCTACAAGTCTCCCTCCTGGCGCCGGAGCACGGAATACACAGACTTCGTTACCAAAGTCAGGAATAGAGGGGAAATCAAAGGCGTCGGATTCGGTGATCAAACTCCGTGTTGATCAATCGTTGAATATCCGATTATTATGGGAAGGGCGGGTGAAGGATTTGCTTGTGAGTGCGGGAGTAGGGCTGGGCCCTGCTTCCCTGTCCCCGTCGACTGTGGGCGCAGGCGGTGGTCCTGGTGGGGGACGTAGTTCATATGGATGGACGGGAGTGGGTGTGTCTGTGCAGTATTCGTCGTGAAATACTCGACAGCTGAAACAGGATAATAGGCCATGTGCTTGGTTAATTTTGGTAGGGCGAGTGGTGTGATGTCATGTACAGCTGCTAGAGGTGGGAGAATTACACACCCGGCTGATCAATATAATACAAAATGGAGCATGGCTCCAATATTTGGCCCTATTAGAACAGGTATTTATTCCAATTATTATTTATTTTGCCCTTTTTTTCTGTGCGCAAGTTAATTTTGTGGGCTCGCACTGGATTCTGCCCCGTTCCGGTTATAGCTGTCGGGCTACCGGACGTTCTTCGATCGGCAGTGAATAGAAGATTTTTCAAGCTAACTTGCTTATAGACGGGCATTGATGATATCAACAACTATTTTTATGGTTAGCATAACCAGATACCCGAGTCAATGGAGCCATGGGGACACATACATGCAGGCTTCAAGCTGGCACCGCCAACCAAGAATCCGTCGATATCGGGCTGCTTAGCAAGATCACGGCAATTCTTCTCGCTCACGCTACCACCATAGATGATGCGGATATTCTCAGCGGTGCTGGTAGAGATCCTCTCCGAGACCCACTTGCGGATAGCCGCCATAGCCTCCTGGGCCTGTTCGTTGGTGGCAACTTTGCCGGTGCCGATGGCCCTGTGACGTAGAAGCTCTGGTTAGTTTCGGAGCGAAACGGGGGTTGAATAGGAAGAGTGCCGTACCAGACGGGTTCGTAGGCAATGACCACCTTCTGCCAGTCTTCCACGCTGAGTTGCTCGGCCACGGCGCGGAGCTGTCTGGTCACGACTTCGACGGTCTTGCCAGCTTCACGTTCCTATTTAGGAAAGTTAGAATAGAGCCCGCTGACGTTTCGTAGACTTCGGATCGATTAATCCTACCTCGAGGGTCTCTCCGACGCAGAGAATAACCTGCAGGCCTCCGGCAATAGCAGACTTGGTTTTGCGTCCAGCGAACTATTCACAAGCAATTAGTTCTCGCCAACCCCGGCAAATAATCAGACACGATCGACATACATCGTCATCTTCCTTCAAGATGACCCTCCGCTCACTGTGTCCCACCAAGGTCCAGCCAACTTTGGCATCAGCCAATTGCTCAACGGACAGTTCACCCGTGTATGCACCATTCGGCTTATCGAAGACGTTCTGAGCAGAGACACCGATTTCCGGTTTCGCTAGGCTGCGGGCAAGGAGAAGGTAGAGGGCTGGCGGGGAGATGACGACTTCGGTGTTGGAGTCCAGTTTGGCGGAGTTGAGGTTGTTGATGATGTCTGTGATGGACTTGGAGGAGCCATTCCTATTGTTTTTTTTAATTGAATGTGTTAGCCGGGAAAATTTGAAGACGGTATAGAAGAATTGCAAAGGGCATAAAGATGGCGGGGTAAATGCGGGCTTACATCTTAAAGTTACCTCCGACGAAGAATTTGCGAGCCATGGTGAATAGATTTGGGCAGTATTAAACCCTTAAAACGAGGAGAAGTAAAGAGATTAAAGAATATATGAGTATCGATTCGAATTGACCTGTTGTCGTAGAACTAGGAGGGAGTGAACCCGGAAGAGAGCATTGTTTTGTATGGAAGTGGGGGAATTGCGGCAGAACCCGGATCCGGTGAGGCACGCCAAGACTGATTATGTCGAAGTTGAGCTGGGTGACAGTGCCGAAGGGTCAGTTTATATCACGTGATGTTAATTGACCGGGCCGCGCTTGGGCGCGCCGAGCACGTGGGCCAAAAGTCGCTTTAAGCGCTAGTAATACTTGGTGTATCAGCCACCCATTGCCGATCACCACGCCCAATGAAACATACAGTAATGGTAATTCACATGCCTGCGGTTCCCTTGCCCAACGAAAGTACAAAGTCTAAGAAAACAAACTCCTCTATGGGAATCCCTCTCAATATCTGTTTGACGGACAGAACATCATCACCTCGGTGTTACAGAACCCGGTCCTCAAAACTGTCGTCCCAAGTCCTCCTCTTCCTCCTAGTTTTTACAACTCCGTTCGTCATCACTATCTGCCGTATTATGGTCAGACTGGAATAGACGCTCCAGGATGCGGACCTGCGCTCTCTTCCCCTTCTCTTCTGCAATTTCTTTTTCAGAAAGCCCCTCATCGTCCGGAAGCGCGACGCTCCTGTGCCACAAGTGGTCGGGTATGTCCGTCCCAAGGACATTCCGGGACAGGACCCGAAGCGTGGACTCCCTCATGTAACCTCCTGGAGTAATCCAGCCAGGAAGCTCTTCAATATCAATTGATTTAGCCCAGTCCAGGTTATTTGCTTCGTTGTGCTTAAGATAGGTTAACAGAAAGCGAAAGAAGAGATATCGCTGAGCGATCTTCTGAAAGAAATTTTCATCCCTTATAGTCATAAGGAAGAGAAGTCTTTGACAAGATTCACACCCTACCAGGTGGCTGATTGAATCAACGGCAAAGGATCCCAGTCTCTTCATGCCTGGGTTCAATGAATGCCTATCTATCCCTTTCAATGGAAAGGCATAGAAATTGTCTGAAAGGAGTCGTCATCCCTTAGCCGATGAAAAGAAAGGCCTGTCGCAACGGTATCCCTATCCTTTCTCTTGGATGGTTGATTAATCAGCCAAAGAAGCTCTCCAGCTTTCGTTCATTGTTGGGTTCGCTGAACACCTGTCCACTGCTTCTCAATTTTCTCCTGGAAGAGCTCACTCAGTCAGAAAGAAGAAAGAAAGGCCATTTAGTTCATGCTGCTTCTCACAAGCAGGTGAAAGCCAGTTACTGAGCCGGGAGGGTATGTATGAGAAACAGATATGATGAAGATGAAAGATGAAGACTAAGATCTAGTTATAGTATTGAATATAGTAGTAAAAGAAAACAAATTGCTGATCTTCTGAACAAGAGTCTGAAAGATCAGTCAGCTAAATACATGTTAGAAGCTGGTGCCTTATCAGCATAACTGTCAAGCCTACTCTTGTAAGGATTAATCACATGCAGGTGATCTGTTCTGCTGATGTAGACTGCTGACAAATGTCTAGATCTTGATGATGAACTGAAGTGGCATTACAAACAGCTTGCTAGTCTTCAGCAATAACTTTAAAGATTCACAACAGAATGCTGAATTTAATAATCAATATATATATATTGAGTTTGAATGTTTGTAAGACTATTCAACAGTCTGTCAACTGAACATGCTATCATATGAAGAATCTTTGTACAGAATAGGTTGACAGAGCTGGTTGAGCTATGTAGATCTCAGCAGTTGAAGTTTATGAACAGAAGCTCTATACTAAAAATAATGAATGCAATAATAAGAGTCTCTATTGAATAGACTGATCTAGTGATCTATCTAAGAAGTGAACAGTAGTTGGAGTGAATATATATAATATAATGAAAGTGTGATGGTGTTTGGCCTTAGGCTTTTTGTAGAACTGTATTTGGATGAACAGTTTGGCTAGAATGGCTGGTTAAATAGGGGTAATTAATCTTCATAAAAGCGATGCTTCAAAGCGCATTGGCCTGAAAAGATCCGGGGTATCATGCTGCCTGGCGGCTTTTGGGAACTAGCAATCTTGATTTAATTCAGTTGGGAAAAGGGAAAAAGGTCTCAGTCAGAGAAAGATGACAAAGCACCGTGAGATTATTTGATCAAGCAAGAACTTTCCAACAGTTCAATGCAGATTTGATGAGCATGAAAGAGGAAAAATTTGATACTACAAGATAGAAATGAAGAAATATTTTCTTCCATCGTACAAGCAAATCAGGAGAGTCTCGACATCCGAAGGATCCCCCTCCGTAGAATCCTGCCTAGATTCTGCCCATCCCAACAGCCCCTTATTAACTTCAAATGATAATACACATAGAAAATGACAGAAAACCAGTGTCGGCGAAGCCGAATATATGACAAGAAAAATATACATAGAATAATAAACCGAAATTATACAAGCTCACCAATAATCGCGCCGTCCTCGACCGTAGTCACTGAGGGAACGAAGGTCTCTGTGCGGCGGCTCGACCCTTGGACGACGATCGCGATCCATCCTCTCCATACGATCATACCTGTCATAGGCATCAAGATCGGGGACCCGGCGACTAGGTCGCTCGGGCCGCTCATGTTGAGTCTCGCGGTACTCGAGATCCAGCTCTCGGCGCCGGAGGTTATCCTCTTTGGCCTCTAGTCGTCTTCGCCACATGTATTCGTTGAGGGCACGTTCGTGCTCGCGAGAGTCGCGATCCCAGTCCTTGTCCCGAAGGAACTCATTGGGGAATGTAGTTGTCAATTGACGTGTAGGCGGAGATACGTCGCGGGATGAAGGTGGACTGTAGTCATGATAGACCAACTTTGGCAGGGGCCGAGGGGTATAAGCAACTGTCGAGGATCGTCTGAGTCCTCCTGGACGACTAACCATTCCTTTCACAGGAACGAGGTCGACGCTCCCATTGTGGGACCGGTACCGCTTATGATCGGCTTGCCCTGAGAACTTCTGAGATGGGCGACGATGAATGCGATAAGCCGGTTCTGGTTGACTCCGCCCCCTGGATGCGCGGCGCGATCCACCGCGACTATAAGGTCGCTTCTCCTGCTCATCGAGAAAAGAGTCGTCTGTGACGGAGCTCTCATCGTCATACTCGAATATTGCAGACTCGTTGTCCTCGACGCTGCTGTCCGGATCGACCCATCGTCCACTGTCGCGCTTCTTCTTTGGCAGGACCTTTCCGAGGTTGACAATCTGCGGCGATGTCACATTTTGTTTCATCTGCTTAGAGGCGCCCCCTTTGGTGATTAGCTCGGGGGTTCGTTGCTGGTGAATGGCATTGTGATTTAGTTGCTGCCCTGGTCCATTTAATATTTGGACACCCGCCGGCAGGTTTCCTTGGTTTTGTGGAGGCGGCGGGGGCTGATTCGGCTGATTCAATACCTGAACACCCGGTGGCGGACCGGTTCGCTGCTGTTGTTGGTGTTGATGTTGGTGTTGTTGTGGCGGCTGGTTCAGTATTTGGACACCAGGCGGCGCATTTCCTTGGTTTTGCGGAGGAGGGGGCGGTTGATTCAATACCTGAACACCGGGCGGTGGACCAGTTCGCTGCTGTTGTTGGTGTTGTTGATGTTGTTGATATTGTTGTTGGTGTTGTAGGTGTTGTTGCGGCGGTTGGTTCAATACTTGGACACCTGGTGGCGGATTTCCTTGGTTTTGCGAAGGAGGTGGCGGCTGATTTAATATCTGGACACCGGGTGGTGGACCGGCTCGCTGCTGTTGTTGCTGTTGTTGATGCTGTTGATGTTGCTGTTGGCTGTGGTGTTGCTGATGATGCGGCTGTTGTGGTTGTTGATTCAAGATCTGAACACCAGGCGGCGGATTCCCCTGTTGGGCATGAGGTGGAGGCGGTGGTGCCGCGTTTTGCCCTCGAGGGGCGCCTCCAGGAAATGCGTTGCCAGGGCCCATCCCATTATTCTGTGGAGGTTGTCCAGGCATTGGGGGCGGCAGAAATTGAGCCGCGGGCGCTTCGCGTCGTGCTGGGTGCTGCTGAACATTCTGAAAACCACCCGGCGGCCCAGCGGACTGAGGGCGACCAGAGAAATGGTTCTCGAGATGATCAAATTGCTGGAAATTATCCTTGAATCCGGTTGCTCCCTTTCGATGGACAAGTTCAGGGGAAGAAGAGCCCCATTCGCTCAGGGGAGTATGCGGGGACAAAGATACGCCCGGTTTAACACATTTCTTGATGACAAGGTGAACTGCAGTCGTGATGTAGTTGACAGTGAAACCTTGACGTCCCACGACCTTGGTCACTGCTTCAATGTACGCGCAAGTCCAATCAAATCGATTATCGTTGGCGAGATTTTTTCGATCCTCGATGAGTTCATCGATATGTTGGCGCTTGAACCGGCTGAGGCTGTTGTACTGCTCGCCAATAGTTTTCTTCTTCCGTTTGGCGACGAGTTTAGCCAGCTCATCTTGGGATAGACGCATCCGTGATCGGATGACTCGAGTCCAATTGGGTGTTTGGTCGGGGGTGCGGCCTTCAGCCCTGTATAAAGTCCAGCCTTCGTACGTCAAAGGGGCGAGGTCTTGTTCATCGGGAGAATCCGAATCGCTGAAAGACTCCTGGTCGAACTCCCTGCGTGCAGCGCCATTGGTAAAGCCGCGATCAATTGAAAGCCTCTGGAGTTGGTCTCTCATTGCAGCAAGCTGTAGATCGGGATCAAGCGGCGCCCTGGGTAAGGAGGGGGCACCGTGAGCCTGTGGACGGCCCACATTCATCGTCTCTCTTTGCGCGGGAGTATGGTGAGGAGGCGGGCGCATGCTGCCGGCCATCATACCTTCGCCGCTTCAAAGAAAGCCGAAATTGGCGATCGGGTCTCTGCAGCTGTGTCCTTCGTCGAAAAGGTTGATACACAAAGTAAGGTTTAGGGACACTAATGAAACAAACACTGTCAATGGATGAGGTATTGTTAGTGAGCTGAAGATGACTTCACTGATCAATGGGAGATGAGCATGACTATATAGCTCGAACTGGGCGGGAAAGGACTCTGGATATGTCGAGCAGTGCCCTTCCCTTGGAGCCTCCTCCGTAAGCTGGGTGCTGCAATTGACAGAGACTTGACAGGGGAGAGTGCCCCTGAGCTCCACGAATCAAAAGTGGCAGAGCCTTGTCCTTCACACCATGAGAGAATTGTCGATTCAAGAACTCAAATAGAGTGAGGCTATTGGCCCAAACGGGGATGGACGATGTGCTGGTCTTGTTTTTGTCTTGTCAGCCGACTGAAAATGTGTAATTCTCCTGCCAGATAAGCTTGCGGAATCATTCGAGCCTGTTGACGGTTGACCGTCCTTGAGCTGACGATCCAGAAAGACCCCCCTCGCAGGCGTCGCCGCGCCAAAGATGGTTGCCTTGCGCCATCATGCAGCCCAGTGGAGGCGAAGCAGGTCGAGCCATACCCATTGGTCTAAAAATCCCGTTGCCCTCTGATCCGTCGACTTATGCAGGGTGGATGCGAAAGATGACGCCCGGCAGGAGACAACGGTTCGTCCCAGGCCGGGGTCCCCCGCAACCCACTCATCAGAAACGCAGCGAGAATGAGGTTTTCTGCATGTCGAAGCCAGCTTGATGGAGAAGAAGGCTGAAATTTGGAATGCGCCTGGTGGCTGATGTAGAAGTCCGAACCTTGGAACAGAGTCAGCCTGTTCGCTTCCCTTCTGCTCATTCTCATCCGAGGGAAGCCACAGAATAAAATGCTTGCAGCAGTCGAGGAGCGTTCGGATGATTGCCGGGCTTCCCTTTTCGGCAATTCACGAGTTGAGATTGAAGCAGATGACCGGTTGATGCTGAGCCTTCCCGCCGGGCGCTGGAATCCCCGGGAGTCTGTCTCATCGCGTCTTCCCCACCATCATAAGTTCAAGAAGTTCAAGAGGTCGAAGCCACAACCCCTCTCTGCCAAGACCAAGTAGCGCCGGAGGAAAACATGGAAGGGCCTTGGACGGCGTCAGTTACTTCGCCAGGCTCGATCGTTGGCGGTTGCGGCTCTTGTGGCGTCGGATTATCATAACACCGTCTCCAAAAATGCTGACTAATCCGGCTAACTGGCACGTCATCGTCCTGAATATTATTAGCCCATCCATCTCAAACTGTTATCAGAAAACATCAGTATTCTTACGGAGTTCATGAGACGGAGAAGCCAGCACAATAGCATTTACACCCAAAGATGGTCAGCAAGTTACAGCCACCGTAACACTGGAAACGTCCACCAGGCATTAGGATTACTGAATCCCCAGGAATCTACTCTGTGCTCCGTACAGGATTCATGTCGTCTGATCTATTTGCTACCACAACAAGGGACTCCAATTATGCTATGCAATTGATTTTTCGGCATAAATCAAAAGGGGGAATAAAAAGGTTAACACATAGGGCTTCGTATTCCCCTTTGAGACTCCTCGGTAGCCATTTGATAGAGGTGCCTTGTAAGGAGTACTAATTGTGGACATCCACCAGCTCCTCTTGTCCGCAAGGAACTCGTCTCACATATGGAAATGCCTCCTTGAGCTGCTTGTCGTGGCTGAAACGAACAGGGGCTTCCCGTCCTTCTGAATGTGCACCGCCACAGCCATCAGGGGGCCAAACCCATTTCCTTATTTGAACGGGAGTTGTGCGTCAGAATCTTGCGGCTTCTTGAACCCCTAATACCTCCCGATGTCCGTTATTAGTTGCTGGAGGCGTCAGACTGAGTGCTTAAGAGTTAGCGAAATCCTCGATACCACCTTTTATGCCATATAGCCCTCTCTCGCAAAGGGCTACTCCTTCTTGACTTGCGGCATCACTCTGGCCGTGAGGGGTTCCCTAACCAAGCACGTCAATCAGCGTGAAATGGACATAATCCCATTGGGTTGAAAGAGCGGCAAAGTGTATCGGTATTGCCTTCTGCTAGCTTGGGGTGATGTCCTGATGCCTGCAAGGCGCCAAAGCCAGAATGTTGGTCAAGCGAGGTCCAGTAAATTTTCTGGCCTTTTTTTTTATCCCAAGGTTTCAAGCGACCTGACTTTGGGGGAATCATCCTTGCGTCTGAGATGTGTCGAACGCGCTTTGCAATGCAAACCCCCCGCATTAATCTAAGGGTCGCTGGCTTGTGGATGTCAGCCTTGTCCTCCCACACCTGCAACCCCGGTCAACGGATACGAATGATCAAGGCCTGGCAGCTCTCGCCGATTAAGTTTTCCTATCTGGCCAAATGGCGCCCGTCTTCTAAAGCAGGGCGCAGTTTGGATGCGGGCTAAAACTGCAGGGCGATCGCTGGGAAGCCTCATTCTCCCAATAATAGTCTGCATTGCGCGTTTTCTCTCCGTGAAGTGCCGGGCCGTTCGGTTCAAGAGCCGCACTGCGTCCATGGGACAGTCTCGAGAAGCATGGTCTCGTCCATCTCTGCCCGAAGAGCCGCCAGCCAGCAATAAACTGCATAGCTATTGCAGCAAGTCTTTGGGAGCTCTGGCATTCATCACGACCTCGGCATTTCGGACCTAAAAAAGAATGCCGTGCCTTCACCTTTTCCCTGTTCTGGCCTGGTTTCAGAATCCATAAGCCAAACAAAGCTGCTGGAACGAGGGGAGACATCAAGCGAGCCAATCATTGGTGGCATGTCAACTTCAAATCTATTCAACATGCTCAGGCTGGGAAATTTAGTAAGTGAACGTCAATAAGGAAACAGAAATGTGGAATGGGACATGGTCGTTGGCCTGATCCCTAAGTCAGGTTCCAGAGAGGTTTTATTATTTTCCGACAACAGCTCATCCCATCATCTCAGGAGAAGGTCAACAAAACATCAAAACTGACACGCACTCGAAGCTGATGCTCTACGGCAAAGGAGATAGAAGGCCAACAAACGCGGATTGGTGGCATGGCCTTCAATCCTTTTTGAATGAAAGCGAGCCCAGAGACATTTGCTCAGTTCCATTTCTCAACATGGCTGCGTTTCATGATACCTTGAATGAACCATTCACCAAAGCAGATCATCCTTATGGGGGTCTTACTTTTGGGAGCAAGCAGTCGAGGCTGGCTGTTCTGATTTTTCCATCTAGGCCTTTGATTCCTCAACACCGAGAAGAGACAATGAGTTTGTCCATTGAACACATGGAGCTACCCGATGCTTGGTATGAAAGGCCCAATGAAACGGCTTTATTATATCTCTTGCCCATAGAGCGAGCATGTCTTTGGAATACCATTAAAAAGGATAAATTATCCTATTTCTGGCACTTTCCGGGTGGGATGCTAACCATGAGCCTCTGGTTCCTGGCTCCTAACAACCCGCTAATTGAAAGTGGTGCTCTTTTATCACCTTTTCTTTGGCAAATTTTCTCCTCATTATATATCATGCTCTGCTAGAAGGCACCAGACCGAAGCAGTATGCCTTGAAGGTTGAAGGCTCAGCCCTAAACAAATCCCTGAACCTTTTTGCCTACTATAGGGAGCTCAGCAGGGGCGACAGAAGGCTAAAATATACCCCCACAGAAGCAATCGTGATGCAGCTCCTCTCGCAGTCACCGCGATTCCCAACGATAGACTCCGTATATGTCGACAATGGGTTCAGCATTATATCCATGTCTGCCGAATCGGTCGACGACAACCTGAGAGAGACAAAGCCCCTGAGGCGATGATTGACCCAACTGAACCGTTCCCGGGCTATAACGGCGAAGAGTTATTTTACCGGAAAACACCCAGGCTCACCGAAATCCAAGTGTGCAAGGTGATGTCGCAAATTCTGCAAGGGATGATGTACCTGATGGACATGGCCTTGTCCCACGAGGACTTGAGCCATCGAAATTATGTTCTTGACGAAAACCTCAATGTACGCAGTGATCTTTTCAAATGGGCACTTCGGAACCTAGCTGACAGAAAACATAACAGACTCAACTAATAGATTTCGGGTACACGTACTTCGCCGGCAAAGATGCCCCACAGTATTGGGAAGTATACGAATGGACGTTCATCAAAGCTTACGAATATATGATCCCCCCCGAAGTCGCCATCGAATTCTCTAAGAGACCCCTAACAAGCCCCTCCAAGGATCTCGACTCCTACCAACTCCCCTATCGCCACGACGTCCGCCAGCAACACCTCTGGAAATACGGCGTGCTCCTCTACGACTTGCTTCACGGCTACGCGCCCTGGGAGCTCAAGAAATACGATCCACGCATAGGGCAAATCAAGGAGTTCGACAAGAGCGAGACGCCGGATCAGGTACAGTATCTCCGCGATCGTCGACGGAGAATTATCAATGAGGAACTGCCGGTTGATGAGAACCTGACGCAGGATTGTGTGGATGTGTTGAGGGTTCGGCTGGCGAAGGATGTTGCGGATCGGCCTACGCTGAGGGAGATCGTGTCGTTTCCTTGGTTTCAGGGCCATTGGGCTGATTATCCGGCGTCAGAATTCAAGAGGCCGCCGCGGTTATCGCAGCGATATGAGAAGAAAATCCGGAGTCTGCGTTTTGATGGATAGTATGTGGTTATATGGTTTCCTCGATTTACCTGTTTTCCAAGACGCCATCCCTTTTGGCTATTTTTTCCCCTTAACCAGATACCGTTTAATAAAACCCGGAGGGCCCACAGTTAGAAACCAGAGGCTGTCAGAATGAAGAGAGGTCGGAAGCTCGAAAGGGAAAGTTCTAATATCCAGGGTGATTAAAATCTTTAGCCCAAATTTTCCGATTAACGGTCCATAATCCAAAGACATGCGAAAGTCAAACCCACAACTCCTATATTCCGATGCCGTGCCCGTGCCCGCTGTTGAACCATGATATACAATGAAATAGACACCGATCCTTTCCTAGATCACCATGAATCAAAGTTGCCAAATCCTCCTCGACCAGCGGCCTTCGTTTTCTTCCTCACATGTTCAGGTTCGGGCTCATCCTCGTCCACAAACCCTACAATTTCGTCCTGATCTCCAGAACCTGGGGTTGACGACGCCAGCGCAGCTTTCAGGTACTTTCCCACACCACCAGACACCGTATCGCCCTTCGCAGCCGCTGAGCCGCCTTCTCGAACTCGCTTGCCGGTCCATGTGACTTGCTCGTCGTCGTCGTCTCCGCGGTTGTCGGTGGAGGATAATGCGGATGATCCTATACCTGACTTGGACTTCTGAGGATTTTCTTCCGCGCGTTTTTGGGATAGGAATTCCTCAAACGGATCAACAAATATTACAACGTCGAGGATGCGGATGGGCGGAGATGGGCGATTAGATGTGGAAGAATCAACGGGGGCGGATTCCATGGCGTTAAGCGTGGTGGAGGAAGGTGATGGGTCATCTATTATGCGACCAAAAACTGTGTGCTTGCCGTTAAGATGCGGGAGTGCCCGGTAGGCAACGAAGCTAGTAACAAGGCGTTAGCTTGTGGAAAGTAGGAGAAAAGGGGTACACTTACAATTGACTGCTGTTAGTGTCTTTTCCTTTGTTGGCCATACTTAACGTGCCTCTAGTATCGTGCTTTAACGGCCCTATAGTCTCGTCTGCGAAGTACTTCCCCCAAATACTTTCTCCGCCCCTTCCTGTCCCTGTGGGGTCTCCGCCCTGAATCATGAACCCTTTAATGTTGCGGTGAAAGGTGACATCCTTATAGTAGCCCTTTTTCGCTAGCTGGATGAAATTCCACACCGCTTTTGGAGCGTGTTCGGTATGTAGCTCGAGATTCAGGTCGCCAAGGTTGGTCGCAATGCGAGCGTACCCCTTAATCTTTACCCGACCACGCTTCAACATATATTGCTCATCCGTGAGGATTGCTAGATCTGCAGACGTATGGGGTGTTAATCCGGTACTTGTGAACGATGCGGCTGCCAGGCCGGTCGTATGCCTTGCCGCGTTGAACGGTACTTGTTTTCCCGAGGAGTTTGTAGAACTCCTCATAGAGGCGTTATTTGCCAGAGCAACATTCCTTTGTTTCGATGGGAGTGTAGATGCTGTTTTCTGCTGCTCTCTTTCTGCACGGGCTTTGGCAACAGCCTCCTTCGCGCGGAGTATCTTGGCGGAGCTTCCCATCGCCCCCAGGTTGACGCTTCCACCTGCATTTGGTTCTTGTTGTACATTTTCTCCCTCCTGTAAATACTTGAAGGAGCTAAGGTTCCGCGACTCAACGTTCTTGGGGTCCTGAAGAGTGATGATATCCTTCCGGGTAAACTCTTCATCAGAAACCAAATCTCGCCAGGTCTTTTGCTTGATATTCAGCCCCTCAATTGTATCCCAGGTAAACACGTTCCCCGTATTTTTCAGCGCAACGATATGGCTGTTATCCGTAAGGACTTTGAATGTAACGGGATCTACGTATTCACCCGTATCGTTCTTCGTAAAATTCAGTTTAATAAGATCCGAAGTTTTAAGCGGCTCCCCATTCACGGGGTTCGTCCCATGCTTTTTCAGCCAAGGGAGTATATTCGTTAAGTCGAAGATTATTCCCGTGGGGGTGCATACAGGGTGCGAAAAGGGCTGGAGGGAGAGGGAGCAGAAGTTGAACGGTAATCGCTTGAAGGACGCATGGGCTTTCCCACCCTTTTGCTTCCCTGCGCCGGCGCCGATACTAGCGGAAAACGCATCTTCGGATGCCCATTCAGAGTGTGTAATCTATATCACTGTTAGCATCGGTTTGGGAGAGGGCTCGAGGAGATAAATTGGAAGTGGCCTACGTAGAGCTTGTCAGTCCCTAGAGAACATCAGCATAGTTCCCAAAATACCATAATGCCACGGTCCCGTACCTTTCCCCATGATTGCTAAAAATTTTCAATATCTGCGATCAAAATCGCGTTGAACAGCTCTTCTTTTGCCTTCGCGCAGCGGAAACGATGCTATAATCACGTGACATCAACGACGGCGCCAAGCCACCCGGATCCCTTCTCCTTTTCCTCCTCTTTAACGTCTCCAAACATTTTCATCGCATTATTTTCGACCGTCTCCTCTTTTCATACTTTTTGCTGTATTTTGCAAGATCTTTTTCTTTCACGATGTCCCTTCTGGTCTTCCTTCTCTGAAGTCTCTGAGCCGAAACAGGTCGGCCCGTTTCTGGCGCCAGCAACTCCCAGGATTCCCCATGTTTTGCTCAGGCACCAATTACATGCATGCGGCCCGGCCGGTGATCTTTTCCTTCACCCCGAATATCGGGGCCGCAGACACGGCTAAACTGTCTGCCCTCTTCTGATTAGCGTGCCTGAACGGGACCTGCTGATTCTTCATCTCCATGCTTATTCGTATTGACCCCTGCGCATCTGGGGGATTCGGCCTGTATCTTGAACGATCGATGTAACCAGAGGCAATGGTCTTGTGCGTGACTGGCCATAATTGCCCCTTTCTATATGTTCATCTTATTCTTCCTTCTTCCTTGGCCCCTGCTTGATAATGGACTGCATATGTCTTCCATATCTTTCCAGTTGCCACCCCGCGGCCAGCAATGATGTTGCGGCACTCCAAAACGCGGGGGTCAAGCGGTCCTCATGAATCGGACCACGGGTATCCTACCCAATAGTATGGAAATCCAACCCAAAAGGTTGGAATGTCAAGTCATGCCGCAAATATTAGTTGGCCGTGAACTACCCTCTTTCCGTGGTTAAGCCGTCGGACAACAGGATATGCTCAGAAGGACATGGAAGCAGACTTGGGATATCGGTCTCTTCAGCTGGCGATGTGGACGGACACCGGTGGCCGGCGACAAAACCGCTGTCGGTGAGCTTTGGCAGCGTAACATGATAGTTGGAAATGTGACCCTCCTAATCATGCCCTCTGGGGCGTTGCAGTTTGGCAGCAAGCTGCTGTTTGAAGACAGACTCGCCATATAAAAGGCCATGGACGCCATCTGATGTACTTCCCGCCTGGTCTTCTTGGTGTCTTCGTTCTACTACATCTCCTAACGTCCAAAGCCCACTGAATACTCCTGATCAAGATGCATATCAATTTGTCTCTCTTGGTTGGTGCTCTATGCACAGCCGGTACCACTCTTGCCCATCTCGAGGTTATCTGGCCTTACGCAATTGGGAGCAAATACGATCCCAAGAACAACTGGGAGACGATTGACTACTCCAATACCAGCCCTCTTAACACTGATGGTATTAACACTGCTTCAATAATCCTTTCTGGAGGCTCCTCTAAGTAGGAGTATCCTGCTGGATCGCGAACTAACGGAATATCTCTTGACAGGATCAAACTACCCATGCCGTGGCAACCACCAGAAATTCCCCTGGCGCACCGTTCAGACCTACAAGGCTGGTCAAAGCGATGTCATGAAATTGGCCGGTATCACCCATCGCGGTGGCTCATGCCAGCTGTCTCTCAGCTACGACAACGGCAAGACATTCCGCGTCATCAAGTCCATGATGGGCGGCTGCCCCCTTCCCTTGCAGTATAACTTCAAGATCCCATCGTTCGCACCGAACGGCAAAGCACTCTTTGGATTCACCTGGTTCAATTTCGAAGGTAATCGCGAGATGTACATGAACTGCGCTGCGATCGAGATTACCGATGGCCCATCCGATACAAGCCAATTCGATGCCCTCCCCTTAATCTTCCAGGCCAACATTGGCTCAAACAACTGCAAGACCACCGAGTACAAGGAAGTCGTCTTCGCCAACCCTGGTAAGGAGGTTGTCTACGGAGCGTCATCGGCATCAGGCGGTACTAGGGTCGTTACCCCTCAAGACCCGCCATCCCCTGAATGCGACGGAAATAAATAAATGGCGATTTAGGCTTGGAAGGAGGCCATAGCTGGTCTAGGATAGCCTCCATGATCGAGGCCTTATGATGAGACGATCATGTCAATGCATCCCTCCCTCCTTGGCTCGTCGAAGATTCAAATTCACTGCATATACTACCCCTCCACATTGTACATAGGCAATTTTAAGAGGATTTATGATTCAACGTTTCAACCTAGCTTATCTATAATCCCCTTCGTACATGCTGCATATCCCAAGACTGCTATGGCTCTGAAGTTGTTCATTGTTTGATGACGACCCTACCAGCTTGCAATGCCTCCTCGCCCAAGAACTCTTCCTGCCCGAAGACCTGTCAAAACAGGTTATGGTTAGTTAGCCCACAAGCCATCATGTCTCGAGATTTTTTCGCCTGATCTCTTCCTGTTCAGTTGTAGCGTAGCACGCCCTATTACGTTGGTGAAAGTAAACAAATTCCAAAAATTGAATTTGATGGATGACTTGCTGTCTATCGTAAAGATATCATAATTGCTAGAAGAGTACATAAACGCTCAAGCAATGCCTTCTTATAACCATGCCCCGTGAACCAGTATGCAAGCGGCATGACCCTCGTGCTCCATTATCCCAGGCGCCCAGCTAGACAGAAGAAAAGACCCACGCTCTTACCCGTTAACCAATACTGCAGAATAGAAGGAAGCGTTCCGGAAGAAATTCCAGGGGAAAATTCTGATCTTTCATGCCGCGGCTTCATTAAATCGCAATGGTACGACCCATTTGTTGCCAAACTCGACTCCGTGCCGGCGCCTGGTGCCGTACTTCCTCCATGCAGCTTGGCTAATACCAACATCCGCCACGGTCATTTTCCATGCATTACCCTCACCGGCGACAAGAGCATTAAGCAGGCCGGATTTCGGAGCCCCCAGGCACACTATGAACTTTGAGCTAGCCGCCAACCGTGATCCTTGAACGAACGTTGCGTCACCTACAGCAATTGTTAATGATTGATCTTAGCAATGAAAGAGGGTTGCTAGCTTTTGCCATACCTGTAGACGCTGAAAGACCCGACGGAATATCGACGGATAGGATGTCAACGCCACTACGGTTAGCCCAAGAGATTATCTCAAAGGCGGTTGCCTGGTCGTCCGTCCTCAGGTCATCAAAGGCGACATGCATGCCTAAAAGTGCATCAACCACCAACTCGGGTACATAGTCTGCTGCCTCTAATCTTGTGGATAGCTCTTCCCATCTCAAGAGCCTGCCGCCTGCTCGCTTGAAGATGTCTACTTGTTTTCTGAATCCGTCTGTAAATTCGCTCTCGCGATCTACCCCTAAGATGCACAATGTGACCCGGTAACCGCGATTGCGGAGATGGCGTGCGGCAGCCACAGCTCGAGCTCCAGTGCGGTGGTTACCGGCAACGATAAGAATGGAGGAGGACAGGTGAAGGTCGGAGGAAAGGAAGATGGCTGATTCCGCGATTCCTCTGCCAGCGTTTTCCGTGATAATGTCTTCTGTCAGTCCGAGCTCCGATATAGCTAGCTGCTCAACCTCGAGCATTTGGAGCGGAGCGACACTGGGACATCCTCTGCTTGTGGTTGCTATCTGCAAGGAGCCGGTGGGGGCCGAACTTGAAGCGCCTGGTACAGGAGAAGCTGGATGTCCAGACTTGTGTGGCCTCGGGCTCGCTGTCCTGGCGGTGGCAATCCGGCCCAAAATGTTGAATTGAGGCGATGCCACGGATGACCCGAGAATGGTACTGCCTTTCCGGGAGGCGGATGCGTGTGCAGACGCTCTCGACCTAGCCCTGCTCGAAGTTCTTTCGTTGCTAAGCTCCTCGTCACTACTATGGTATTCCTCAGTCTCCCCCTCTTCAATATTGAATTTAGCCTTGGGCTGCGGTACAGGGTCCAAAACGTTTTCAGTGTAGTGTAGGTTCTTCCCTCCATTTGTACCGGGTCGCGGCCGTCGATTGAAATGTGCTAGTCTATCTTCATCAGCAGTCGTATCATCATTTCGTATTTGGTCGAACACGCGGCGCTTGTCGAACTTTGAAAGGTTTCCTGCAAAATCGAAATCCCCCATCTCTTGGATATCCGTCGCATCCTCAGTCGCCCATCCACTCTGCTCATCGGCATGTGCCCGCGTATTCCTGGTTCTGGAAGACTTTCCTGACTTCCGTGGAGAGGGGTTCGCGGGCTCGACAAACGCCGTTTGGCGCCAACCTTTTGACCCAGGAGCCGTTCCGACTGTGGCGGTGTTAAGCTCAGCAGCCTCTGGTATGCTGGTAGCTTGGACATCCGTGTTCTTTTGCGATTTACCTCTTCCGCCCCTTCTGCTGCGTTTTCCGGTATACTTTAGGGGCATTTCCAAGGGGGCAGCACCTTTTCGGCCGTCCGGGACTTCTTGTTCCTCTGTGCCGAGCTGAGAGGCCTCTCGATGCTCTATTCTATCGCCCTCTTTTAAGTCTAGGTTGCTAAAAGGTTCGTTCAGTGTTGCAGTGGCGGTCGGATTGGGTGGAACGTCCTGGGGAAATGCGTATCCGTCGATCGCAGGTGACGGTGCAGACACCTCCGTGCCTGCGATCATTACGGGCGATGTTATAGCCTGCTTTTCGACGGGGGTCCGGACGTTTAACGGAGCGGCTACCGGCTGAGATGGAGGCTTTTGAAAGCTTACGATAGCCGGATCGACAAATGGCTGCGGGCTATTCTTCGGCGGGCCATTAGGTATATTTGGCGATTGAGGCTGATGTACTGGTAAAGGACGTTGTTGAGGAGGACCAGAAGGGGCGCTCTGCAGCCGGGCGGCCTGACCATTATGAAAACCAGGGCCAGGGCCCGGTGCTGGAGTGGATCTCTGGTGGGAGGATAGTTCCAAATCTGCGATTCCCGGAGCTTCGACATGATATACTGGGAGGTGTTGATTGTTCCATAACAGCGTCACTAGATCAACCTATTAGTACCGCAGTGAGACGATACTATAAAACACAGGACTAACCGTTCTGAAGTGACAGGCGCTGGCCAACGACATCTGCGACTACACCCTGGATTTGACAATGCGGTGGAGACTTGAGAGTAACCAAAACAGTGTAGCCAATGAAGTTTTCAGCCATAGCCAAAATCTGCAGCAAGAATATAGTGCAGCATCAATCGAGAGAGCAACGAATGAGACGAGATATAAGCTTGAAGCTGCCAACGATGAGGTTCGGACTTGTTCTCGTGAAGCTTTGGAGCACCTGCAATACGCCGATATTCACGTGACTGGGCGGTTGAAATTATGTAATCAAAATGCGGAGAGCGCGGATAAACCTAACTCCGATTCCGTGACAACCCTCACACGTGTTACGCGTCAAACGTCGCGCTCCGCATCGCGCCGAATGCAGACAAAAGCACTCAACATCGTCGCTCATTTGGTTGCTCTTCTTTGCCGTCAATTTCAGGTCTTCTAATGCCATTCTCCTGCAGGTTTGGAGAAAAGTGAAGGGCTGTATATGTTTCGCTCCTTGTTATCGTTAGAAGCTTCGACATCTCCTCTCATCTCCCTTGTCGCTTCCAACCCACAACGCTGTTTACGTAGTTGGCCAGCGCGTTTCCCTCCAACTCGCTTGCAGTATTCTACAATGTTTGCGAGAGCTGCTCAAGAGGATCCGGCACCTCCTAAACCTCTTCGCCCCAACCCTTCCCGTCTCAATGCGATTTCAATTGGCGCAATGACCGCTGCCGTTGGTGAAAAGCGGAAGCTCGATATGGTACAGGGGCAATACCGCAATAATCTCGCCGCAATGCACGATAATATCCCAGAATACGACTCGGACGATTTCTTAAATGATGATGAACTGGACTTTGTCAAACCCTCGGAAATCCTTCCTCCTACTAAGCAAAATGCCAACCCCACCCCTCCGGCCACTGAGACTCGCCTTCCAACGCCGCATTCTCCCCAAAGACCAACAGCAGCAGTTCAGGAAGCCGTTCCCCCCAGTAGTGTCCCTTTTCCGTGGTCTTCGTCACCGCAGTCACATTTCGACTTGCCAGCAAAACCAGTGAAGAGGCGACATGTGCCATGGGACGATAAAGATGGGCAGGAGAGTCAGCCCCCTCCCCAACATCGTACTGAACATCGTACCCCAAAACCAAAGCAACCATCATACCCGTGGAACAAGTCAATGAGCGCAGTGAAGGAGGAGCAGCGAGAACTACGAAAGCAGCAAAAGACCCGCACGACCACAGAGAAAGGAGTTCACAGACCCGCTCCGAAGGTTCCTGCGATATTTCTTAGCGACGAGCAGAAACATATTCTTGAGGTGATCGTGAAACAGGGAAAAAGTGTCTTCTTCACTGGCTCAGCCGGAACAGGCAAATCGGTCCTCATGAGAGAACTCATTCGACAATTGAAGATCAAGTATAAAAAGGAGCCAGATCGAGTTGCAGTCACGGCCTCGACAGGCTTAGCTGCCTGTAACATAGGAGGTGTCACTCTCCACAGTTTCGCGGGTGTGGGGCTTGGCAAAGAAGACGCTGCAAGTCTTGTAAAGAAGGTGTGTTATCTAGTAAACAACTGATGGGGCAAAATACTGAGCGTCGTAGGTCAAACGAAAGCAAAAAGCTCGAAATCGATGGCTGCGCACAAAAGTCCTTGTTATTGATGAAATATCAATGGTCGATGGCGATTTTTTTGATAAACTAGAAGAACTCGCGCGCAAAGTCAGAAATAATGGACGGCCGTTTGGCGGTATACAGTTAGTTGTCACAGGTGACTTCTTCCAGTTACCACCAGTCCCAGAAAACAATAGGGAGGCCAAGTTCTCTTTTGCTGCGAATACATGGAACACATCAATTCAGCACACTATCCTCTTAACACACGTGTTTAGACAAAAGGACCCTGAATTTGCGGCCATGTTGAACGAGATGCGGTTAGGAAAGTTGAGTCAAAAATCCGCGGAGACGTTCAGAGCCCTGTCAAGAAATCTGGATTTTGAAGATTCCCTCGAGGCAACAGAACTGTAAGTTCATTGAATGTGGTCGATTGAACTTTACTGATATTATGTAGATTTCCTACCAGGACGGAGGTAGACAACGCGAACTCTCTCAGAATGCAACGTCTTTCCGGAGATGTAATGGCATTCAACGCCGTTGATTCCGGGACAATCCAGGACGTCCAATTTCGAGACCGTTTATTAGCCAACTGTATGGCGCCGCCCGTCATACATCTCAAAAAGGGGGCCCAGGTAATGCTCATAAAAAATATGGACGAAACACTAGTGAACGGATCACTGGGTAAAGTTGTTGCCTTCATGGACGAGGTGACATTTGACCATTACGTGAAAAACGAGGATGAGTTTCACGACGACCATGAAATCGACGATCCCGCCAGTCGTGCGCGCAAGAAACTCAAGGCTCTCAGCCATGACCCCAAGAACGGACCCCTCAATACCTCTCGGAAGTGGCCGTTGGTTTCCTTCGTTTTAGCGGATGGCACAGAACGACATTTACTCTGCCGACCAGAAGCATGGAAAGTCGAACTTCCAAATGGCGAAGTTCAAGCCCAACGACTGCAGGTTCCTCTAATTCTTGCTTGGGCTTTATCAATTCATAAGGCGCAAGGCCAGACACTACAACGAGTCAAGGTTGATTTGGGCCGGGTATTTGAAAAGGGTCAGGCGTACGTTGCTCTGAGTCGCGCTACCTCACAGGAAGGGCTCCAGGTGTTGCGGTTCGAGCCCAGGAAGGTGATGGTACATCACAAGGTGCTGGAATTCTACTCCAATCTATCAAGCGCGAAGGAAGTTATTGAGGCAAAGACGAATAAATATTCTACGGAGTTGGATAGTGATTTGGGGGCAGACCTTGAACAAATCGAGAATATGTGAGGTCTTCCTTTTGATTCTGGGTGTGGGAAATATCTGTGATGATTATAGCAGTTTTGTAATAGTTGGACTAGGCTCGAAAGCCTTGATAGATATACCTCAAATCCTATCAGTAGATTTACGAGTTTTCCTGACCGGCTGCAGTTCAGTGGAGAGTGAGCCCAGCTCTTCAACGAGAAATCATTCCAATAGTTCGAGATCATCTTATTTATACCTCGCACGCTTGATCAGAGACCCGGCCCGACATCAACCTGAATTAAATTCTACAAGAGTCAATAACAACAGTGGGTTCTTCCAATAATGATACTCTGGAATGAACTGGCCGAGTAACTCCCTCAGCGCCATTGGCGCGAGAACTAATCTATCTCCACGCAACATTCAAATGCAGAGTCGTCGTCCCTCCGTACTTGAAACCTGACTGGTTCCCACTTGTCATAGAGATCGGACCTCTGGGTGTACCTCGGGCAAAGAAACTCCGAGGCAGTTCGCCATAATCCATCAGCCGGTCTCTTTGTATTCCCAACTGACAAGTGCAGTAGCTGGAGCTCAGACCGAAACAAGGGCGGATAAATCCTGTCGATATAACAGGCCTTAAATATCCCCCATTCCACATTCCGAAGAAAGAGCTGATGTGTTACCTCCATGTGAACCCGTAAGATTTCGAGGCTCGACTTTAACCCCAAGACGTCTGCCCAGAATTCGCCACAGAGCTGATCTGTCTCAAATCGACCGGATACGACAACTCGCATATTGGGATGTAGCAAATTCCAGTGCTGTGGGGGGTTCAACCAGTCTCTTAGATGCTCCACCCTTCCCGCAGTCCCTGGCTCCGCATGAGAAAGTATAAAATGCGTCGATACGTCCATCAGACGATCCTCCATATGCCACTGTGGAGATGGCGAACACCACACATCGAAATATTGGATGTACTCGCGACTCCTGCCGATGGCTTTGATGAATTTCTTAAAAGTTGCAAGGTCATCCACGTCAAAGACAAGGGCGGAGTAGAGGATATCAATTGCTTCGTCGTAGATCTGCCTGCAGGTGAATAGAAGAAAAACATCCGAGTTGGACAGCAGGTCTGGGAGGTGATTATGTGAATGAGGAAAGGTTGCGAGCTGGTTGAATTCTTGCGAGAACAATTGTCTCCAGCGTGCCTGTGTTTCGGGGCAGCAATCCCGAATTTCGGACGGGTGGCAGTCGATCCTGTCGCATCGAACATGACGAAGGCCGCGGACACAGTCTACCACATGTATGCGCGCAATTTCAAACACCTGCTTGTATATACGGAGCCGGATTCGTTTAGGAAACTGAAGAAACGGGATCGGCTCTATCGCCGTGTCGGAGGATGCCAAGGACGCGTCTGATGGTAATGCTTGCTTCTGAGGTTCTCCTTTGAGGGCCGTTTCCGGGATTTCGTTGACTGACTCTGCAGTTATTTTGGCTTCTACCAGCTCTTTGCCATCAGCTGGTTCACTTTCCAGAATTTCTGTGATTGGCTCTGCAGCTATTTTGGCTTCTACCAGCTCATTTCCCTCAGCTAGCTCGGTTTCCAGGATATCTTTGACTGGCTCTGCAGCTATTTTGGCTTCTGACAGCTCTTTTCCATTGGCTGGTTCAGTTTCCGGGATGTCGTTGACGGGCTCTGCAGCTACTTCAGCTTCTACCTGCTCTTTCCATCGGCTGGCTCGGTTCCGTCTTTATGACTGCCATTAGACTGTCCTTCTGACTCTGTCTCCAGTATTTTCACCGGCAGTTGTTCCAAGTGCCCTTCAGAGCTAGCTTCTAGCCCCTGTTCCATCTTCCACGGTAAGGTTGAAGTCGACTAAACGATACGGCTCGGCAAATATTGACTTCAGCAAGATAATCGGAATCTATTGACAAGTATAAATCGTACTGATGTGTCTTCATTCTGTTCACCCGCAGCCGCGAACGGTCTTCGGATGGTACTGGAGGTGAGATAGAAATCGAAGCAAGCACGACGCTGACACCGCCAGTTACTTGATCACAGAGGGAAGCCATATCCGTGGCACTTTTTCGGCTAAAAATTGAATTTTTAACAGTGTCAATGGCATGGTTGCTGGTCTCTGAGCAACGTAGATGATATTATAGCGATTGTTTACAACGATGAAGTGACAATTACCAAAAGGAGATTGGAGATCCTATGACGTCACTTCCGGCCAAACTAGGGAAATTGGGGCTAGGGTTGATGGTATCAGCTGATAGCGCGTTGCGATCTGCAGCTTGACGCCGCGGTGAGAGAGCGACAACGGTCAACAGTCAATCGAGCAGACGCACCGTTTTGACGGCGATGAAGGGTCAATTGTCTTCAAACATGAAGCATGGCAGAGGATGTGGTATCAAGTAAGCTGCCCTTCTCTTCTTTCTATGTTGACATTCCTAACTGGTTCCAGACCAACCCCTCGCCGGGGTGATTCTCTGCTGTACTTCCATTCTTCCAGAGCAACGAGTAAGTCATGTAGCTCCAATATAACGGAGGGCTCTTTTACTTTTGTGCTAACTGGTTTTTACCGGTTAGACCAGTTTGGCAGCAGTGGCTTCGCAGATGGGCGCGGTTCACAAGTTTGATCTCACGTCTGACGTTACGCATCTGATTGTCGGAGATACGAACACCCCAAAGTATAAATATGTCGCCAAAGAACGAAGCGACGTCAGGGTCCTTAGAGCCGAATGGGTAGAAGCCGTACGGTCGTCATGGATGCTCGGAGGAGATACAGACATCCATGCGCTCGAGGATGAATACAAGCTTCCCGTATTCGCGGGACTCTCCATCTGCCTCACTGGTTTCGAGGACAGTAAGTGAAGCTTGGCCGCGACTGTCGCCAGTGACAAAGTTCTTTTCTAATCCCTTCAAAGTGGACTTCAGAAATCGTCTTCGGCAAACAATAACATCCAATGGAGCGGAGTTTCGAAGGGACTTGACGAAAACCGTTACGCACTTGATTGCACGTACAGGAGAAGGTCAAAAGTACAAGTTTGCAATGTTGTGGAACATTAAGGTGGTGAGCCTTAAATGGGTGGAAGACAGCCTGACGCGGGGCATGATACTCGAGGAGACCCTTTATGACCCTTTGCTCCCGATAGAGAAGCAAGGAGTTGGCGCTTGGAATCCCGTCGCCCCCGCTCTCCCAGAAAAGAGACCGAAACCTTTAAACACTACGTTACAACGGCCACGGAAACTTCGAAGGATCGCAAGTGTAAAACTTGGGGATCAGAATGAAGCATTGTGGACGGATATTGTTGGTAAAGATTCTGGGGAGCCTGGCCACTCTGAGCTTAGTGCTGGTGTCGATGCTCGATATACTCGACCCACAATCCAAGAGACAAAGTCCTTTGCAAGTGAAACGACCGTTCCTGAGCGGCGGGGAAGCGAAACCCAAGAGACCACCGTCTCTCAATTGCAGAATGTAGAGGCAAAACCTCGCGGCTTCTGGTATGGTTCTCGCTTTTTTATATCTGGGTTCACTGCTAGTCAAGTAAGTTCAAAATTTTCTCGCATCCAAGAATCGTCGTTGACAGGTGGTAGACAAGGATATTGAAAAAGTATCTCCTTACACGGGACGCGGACGTCGTGTCATCCGTTGAAGAGTTACGAGAGGGTCGCTCCATGCAAGGCGTCGATCATCTGTATATACTCGTGCCTTTTAATATCCCTGCATCAGAGATCCCGTCCACTGATGAGACGGAAGACGATGTGGAAATTGTCACCGACATGTGGATTGAAAAATGCCTGCATAGTAATTCATTTGTAGCCCCTGAGGAGCACACTACCAGTACTCCGATCCCCTGTTTTCCAATTCCAGGTTTGTCTGCTATCCTTAGGGGGTGAAGTGTGTATGCTAATCTAAGTAGCCTTCCAAGGACTTCGCATCTGTTCAACAGGCTTTGCCGGTATCGATCTTTTACATCTCTCCAAAGTCGTAACCCTCCTAGGTAATACTGCCAAAGTTCTTAATCTTGGTGCAGTTGCTGACTTGGAGCTAGGGGCGAAGTACGACGAGTATCTCACACCAAACGCATCTGTCTTGGTCTGCAACTCGAAAAATCCGAGTAGCGAAAAGCTCAGGCACGTCCGCGAGTGGTCGATACCGGCTGTTATGGCTGATTGGCTTTGGCTTTCCGTTCAAACCGGCGAAAGAAAGTCGTTCGAGCCTTATTTGATCGTGAGCAAGGGAAATTCGGGCCGCACGAGCCGCTCTTCGGGCAGTGTAAACCGTGGTATGAAAATAAAAGGCCACCTGGACAACGACCAGAGCCTGGACGATGCTCTACAGTCGGCCATCGAACAAGAAACGAACCTATCGACTGATAAAAGGAATCTTGCTTTACGTCCTGGATCGACGAGTCAGCCTCAGAACGAGCCATCGAAGTCCCTCCGAAACCCATCTCGTTCGCCATCACCGTCAAAGGACTCATCAGACACCCCGGCTCCCACAGTACCCCTTCCGAAGCCGGTTTCCTTCGCCAGCGACGTTCAACCTTCCGCCTCATCGACTCCTCTCGACATGGCAATTAGTGAGTTGTTAAAGCAAAAGCGTAGCCGTTCCAAACAGTCGACAGCCGAAGAGAAAGATAGCAATACCCGCCCTCAGCGCCGCAAGAGGCTGTTTGGGCGAGCAAACTCGATGCTCTCGGTTTTGGCCGGCAGCGCCAATAATACTGCGGATCCAGCAAAACGTATATCTCGAGCAAGCTCCATTGATACGATGAATGAGGACGGTTATGGCAGTGTTGTGGATGGGTTTGATAGCCCTTCAGCTAAGGCACACAGTAACGCACCCAGCTGCATCTCATTTCCGCCCAAGGGGCGATGGAATCCCACTGAGGCTCAGCAACTTCTAGAAAGCAGATTAAATCTCTTTCAAAACCAGTCCACGCGTGAATATGCAGATACCGGATTCGAGCAAGAAGGAGAAATACCTCCGATGACACAGCTTGGCTATGAAGACCCGGACGCAGTTGCAATGAGGGAGAAAGTGACAAGAGCCGCCCAACAACAGAATAACCCGCAAGAATCCCCTGCGCTTGAGAAGAAGACGATCACCCTGAATGGCTCTGAAGGGGTGGGCAGGTTGCAGGATCACGAACCGGTAGGCGGATGGGGCACTGGCAGGCGAACGAGATCACGGAAGGCACTGGCTGATCAAGGTATATGATCTTCTTCAATCTATGGGCAACGACAATTCCTCGCCTACTGGCGTTTTTGGATAACCGGCATGGCGTTTCTCGGTGATGGCGTGGGAGGAGTACGGATTTATGTGGTGTTAATATGAGAATTTAAGAATTAATGAATTTATGGCGAAGTTGATTCTCGATGCGCTTTCAGGAATCGTTAGCAGGCTTGATGGCATTCCAGTCCATCCAGGCAACCGTCAACACACGGTGCTACTGTAAGTTTGGGCTATTGAATAGCTCGCCTTCGGCTGCAAGCCTTTGAGGCGGAGTAAAAATGAGTATAAATGCTTCTTTCTCGCTGTCTGACCCTTTTCCCTATAGACAACAAATTGCGTTTCTCCAGCAGTATCGTCGTCCGCAATGACAACCCAAGTTTCACCGCCAACAGTTCAGCCACGGCATGGCAGCGAAAATGACTCGCGACGCACCTTTGCAAATCTCCCGAATGAGATAATCATAGAGATCGCTAGATTACTTAACAACCAAGATCTCACTGCTCTCGATCGCGCCGCGCATCGCTTTCACCATCTAACAGCGCCCGAGCTACATCACCGGGCTGTCGGGCACATCTTGCAGAACGGAGAAATCGTTCTCTTGTGGGCAGTCAAGAAAGGATTCGAGTCTCTGGCTATAGCTCTTCTTGAAAGAAGTGCAGGCTCAGTTACCTGTGAGCAGTACAAGGTTATATTGGAAGATGCAGCGCAACGAGGGTTGAAGGACCTGGTGGACGAGACACTCCAGAAATGTGGCGGCAGTGGATTCGGTCCGGCGGAAGATGGATGGATGGCTCTTCAAAGGGCGGCGTATGGCGGACATTTACCTGTTGTTCGAGCATTGGTGGACGCAGGTGTCAGTCCGTATACGGCGCAGAAAAATGGCTACAATCCCATGCATATGCCTGCGGTACGCGGCGATCTGGAGATGGCCAGGGTGCTTTTGAAGGGCGGGATCACTGTTTCTCGAGAGATTACGGCCCACCGACGCACTTCGCTTGACTACGCGGCGGCGGCAGGACAGTTGGAAATGGTTGAGTTTCTGCTCAAGGTTGGAGCCAGAGCGGGAACTGTTGATGTACACAGGCGGAATGTGCTGTTCAACGCAGCCGTTGCTGATATTGCGGACCACAACCGGGGTTTCAAGATCTTTGTTTCGGGCCCGAGCAAGGGAAACGCGGCTGTGGTCAGGAAGTTGGCTGCTCTCGGGATTGACACGTCTTTGCCTGATTTAATGGGTTGGCCCGTTCTACACTCTGTGTGCCGCAGGGGATACGTTGATGAACTCAACGCACTTATCAGCACGGGGAGAGTGGATATATCCATGAAAGACTCGGACGGGCTCAGCGCTATACATCATGCGGTCATTGGAGGCCTTCAAGAAGTTGTG
The DNA here is from genome assembly GCA_039700045.1 of Malbranchea zuffiana. Classification (NCBI taxonomy): domain Eukaryota; kingdom Fungi; phylum Ascomycota; class Eurotiomycetes; order Onygenales; family Malbrancheaceae; genus Malbranchea; species Malbranchea zuffiana. The sequence continues at coordinate 1,844,082 of JARUPO010000002.1, forward strand.
GAAATCCTCCTAAGGGACGGCGCCGACATAACAGTGAAATGCCCCAAGGGGCGAACATTGCTTCACACAGCAGCAATTTCAGGACACCGACATCTAGCCGAATTCTTCCTCTCTCGCGGACTAGAGGCGTCCCAACTTGATTGTCAAAGGTGGACGGCCTTGCACCATGCTGCCTACGAGGGAAACCAGGACGTGTTCGACCTCCTTCTTCACTTCAATGGCGGGGAATTCTCCTTACCGGACCCCAAGGGGGCCTCGCTGACATTACATCGAGCAGTGGCGAGAGGGAATGTTAAGATTGTACGCTTTCTTCTAGAGGCTGGGGTGGAAGTTTCCGCTGTTGCGAACGGCTGGAGTGCATTGGAGCTCGCGGTGGAAGGGGACAATGCCGATATTGTCGAAATTCTGCTTGACCGGGATGCATTCCTGAACGCGAGGCTTGCGATGGAGGAGAGGTACTCACCCCTTCATCGCGCGACTGACGGAGGATATGTAGAAATCGTCCGGCAGCTTCTTGACGCTGGTGCCGAGGTTTCGCCAGCGGAGGGCGAGACGATGCGTGCGCCACTACATTATGCATGTCTGGATGGGAATGCGAAAATAGTCAGAATATTCATCGATGCGGGCGCCGATGTCTCTGTCAAGGACAGCGAGGGGTATACGCCGCTTCATCTCGCTGCAAGGAACGGCCATACAAAGGTTGCGCGGCAGTTAATCGAAGCCGGAGCGGATGTTTCAGAGGCGTCGAATTACCATTCAAGGACGCCCCTCTACATGGCTGCAGCTGGGTCAGAAGAAACTGTGCGATACTTACTCGAAGCCGGCGCTGATTTAAGTCTGCAGGATGATGAAGGGTTGACGCCTCTACATAGAGCGGCCTTTTGGGGTCAGGCCGATATTGTGCACATATTACTGAAGGCGGGTGCTGATGTGGAGGGGTTAGATTATGAGGGTCAAAATCCCCTGGACTGGGCGAGACGCGGGTATCATTTTTTACTCGCTGATATTTTGATGGATGTACGTATAAATGGGGTGTGAATCATGGTCAGATTACCAGAATCATATTCTGTTCCTATGTACTTATTTTGCTCTGGAATTAAAGAAAAGAAAAACACCAAACATGCCTCGCCTTGTCGCTGAATATTCAAAATAGAGAAGAAAGTCTCATGGAAGCATGAAAAAAAGGTATGTTTGCAGGGTTGGGGGTATGTGCGTCAAAGGGGCGTAAACTGGATCATTGTACTGAATGAAAGAACATCAGAAGAGAAACACAAACAAAATATGGACAGGTATATTACAAAGAAGAGTCCAGAATGGAATGGAGAGAACGGTCGACAAAGAGTCGATGGAGAACAGAAAACAACGAGGAAACTCCCAGGATGAGCATGAAAGAGAACCGGAAGTTAAAAAGACAGAGCTGAGATCGTACCTAATAGCCGGCCATTGCCCCAGGAAGAGGGGCGTCGAGGTCAATTTGCTCCACCGTTCTTCTGTGATCGCCGCTTTCTCGGAAGAGGTTGGAGAAGTATTTGCGCGCGACGTCGCTTTCCTGCTTCACTTTTCCGACTTCGGCTTTGCGCTTCGCGAGTTCTTCTGTGCTGGCTTGGAGAGCTGACTGCAGCCTTGTTGCGGGCATGCGGAGAACGCGGCCGACTTCGGTAGAGATCCGCGAAGAGTTTGAGTGAATGTAGTCGATCTCAGCTAATGTGGCAGAGATCTTCTGGGAGAGTCTTGCTGGTAATGATTTCGGGATCTGGGAAACGATGTAGGAAGCTGTCAAAATGGCTAAGGAAATGTTAGCGGTTTGATCACGACACCGTCTGGGTTCATCTTACCAAGTCCAAGGATACTAGGTATCAACATCTTCCGGATGTTATTTGGACCGAGGATTTTAACTGCGCCGAAAACTCCATCGATCCAGCCGACGCCACCGAGAGCGCGACCTCCAAGAACCCCAAGAACCGTGACGGCCATACCAGTTCCAGCAACTTTTTCTTGCCGCTCCCAGAGACCTGGAATGTCGATAAAATCAAATATCTCGATTTCAGTGTCGACCTGCCGAACCAATTCGTGTCGTTGTTGGCGGAACATGTGGTCTGCGCGGAAATTGAGATTGGGGAATTTGTCCTCGCCGACATGCAAGAGGCCAAGTTTCTGGATCATATTGACTCCTTGCACAGATTTTGATCTGGCATAGTCCTCACAGTTGGAAACGCAAGCTGTTATTTGATCCAACATCGCTATTTTGATATCCTCGGCGTATTGGAACACGGCGAGAAGACCGGGATATTCAATACCAAGATCGCGTTCAGCAACTTCGGAAATCGTTCTTGATAGGGTCGAACGTGTAAAGTTATAGACTTCCTCGCATGATGCACCAATAGTGCGTTCTACCTGCTCGGCAATTTCAGCACGCTGACTGTTTGCTTTTTCATAAGCCGGCGTTAACTCGTCAAGCTCTTTTGACATGCGATCCAGTTCTGCCGACGCAACGTCGTTGTTGACACCGGCAAGATTGTGTAAATCGGAGAGGATATTCAGCAGGTAAGTTCGAGCGGGGGCGAGTTTGGAACGTGAACGCTTCTCCAGCACAAATCTGCGCAGCGCACCCTCCAAATTTTCAAAGTCTTGCACCTTTTCCTTCTCTTTGCCTTTGCCCTTGTCCGACCGTTCAGCAGCCTTCCCTTTTCCAAGGGAATCATCATAACCCTCATCGTCGTCATCGCCGTCGTCGCCTCCTCCACCATTTTCGCTGGTCGGGAATGCCGGCGCAACTGGAACGGCATTGCTTGACACGAAATGCACCAGCTCCGCTGCTTCTTTGGAAGTACGTGGACTGAGATTCGCAACTTGATCCAAGATCATACGTTGACACCGGGCGCGGTCTCGAATATTGTCGAAGCCATTAACGACGATGAAGATATACGCCTTCTCATGCGCTGCGTTCATAATGAACTCTTTGGCTGATAGCGTAAAGTGATTTGCGGCGGAGACAACAAAGACGACGACATCGATTTCCTCCTGTCGAGCGAAGACAGCTGTCGTCTTTACTGAGTCGGAATTGAGCCCTGGGGCATCGATAAGAGCGATGTCGACCACGCCATTGTTAAGAAGGGATTCGTCAATTGTTCGAACATCCTTGACGTAGACCTTGCATTGCATATATTTGCTGTTATCCACCACGAGCTCTTCGAGTTGGGCTAGCGAGTAGACGTCATAGGTGCTTTCATCATTGCGGTTATACGGTCGATCTTTAATAATCGCATGAACCTCCTCCACTCCACCGTTTTCCCTAGCGTCCAAAACTTCGCAAAATATACTCGTACACGGTTGTTGGTCTTCCGGAAGAATTTTGCGGCGTAAAAGGGCGTTGCAGAATGTGGATTTGCCGGCATTGAGATCTCCCGTTATCAGCACCTTGCTCGAGGTATCTTCAATTCTGTCACGTAGAGATAGCAGATGTTTCATGCTCTGACCTATTTTACCGTCCAGCAGAGAGGCAATTGAGTGTTTCTCCAGCGAATGTACCAACTCCGAATGCGACAACGCACCCAGCTTGAGGTCCAGTTTCAATATAGAAAACTCCCGGGCAAGCTGAGGAGTTATGAGCCGTGGTTCTTGCGGCGCTCTCTTTTCTGCCGCCGCGCTAGATTCGGCCTCTACGTTCGTACCTGCAGAAGTGGCTGCTCGCCGTAGCGCCGGGGGTTTTTCAAAGTCATCATCGGCCGGACCGTCCGCACTTGTATAGGACCGTCCATGCGAAAAATTCGGTCTGTCTGCAGGTGAAATCTGGTTTGGTTGTACCGACGGATAATGGGCCGGCCATTGGCGGTTCATTTGCTGAAGTTCCTTTAATAATTCCAGTGTGCGCGTAATACAGCGCCCGAGTTGTGTCCGATTCGAGTTGCTAAACGCGTTAGCCCTTCATTGTATAGAAAGTGGGTGGTGAAAGACGTACTACATGAGCTGATGGACGTGATTCGCGACGACCTGTCTTTCGTGCTGCGCTGTAAAGATCTTAGAACTCTGTTTCCCTCTGGATAGGAGACAAAACTAACCCGCAAGATTTGTCTCTCCTGGCAGCACTGGAGTATGCGTGGGCGTGGGTTTGTCCTCCATCAATCCCGCCGTCCAGTCGTCATGAGAGCCCTCCCCAGCGATGCTTCCTCCGTAGCCAGAATCTTGGTTCAACTGCGTCATGAGAGATGTCGCGTTTTCCGACGTTGATCCTGAGCCAACTACCATATAATCCGGAGCGTCCCTGGGAAAATGCGGCGGCGAACGCTGTCTTTCATTCTGTCTCGATGATCCCTCCCCGGCGGAAGAGCCACCTGCGGGAGAATACTCCTGGCTCATGGCGGGAGATACGTCGAAGGTAGCGTAGCGTTGATAAGTTTAGGTTCACAGCGACATAGGGATTCGATATAAATGTGGTAATCCTGACAATATTATAGAATTCAACTTGTCGTCGTCGTGATGAACAATATCTCGCCCTTGGAGCCACCGGAAAGGATTTTGCCGAAACAGGCCTCGTCGGTCTTGGCGATGCTGACTAAGTCGTTCACCAGCGTCATCCCCGACTTTGGCGGGGAGACAAGAGAGAGAGAGGGAGAGACAGGCTGCCATCGCGATTTCTCGACATCCTTCTTATGTGGATTCTGTGGTTTCGGCTTCTGTTATTTCTCTAGGTATACTGACCGGAAATTGTTACAAAATGAATGTACGTGGTCCCTAGACTAATGTGTCGTTCGCGCTGCTCACCCGTTGAACTACGTAGATTGTCGAGTGGGCGTTTGGGAAACGGCTTACGCCAGCGGAGCGCTTGCGGAAACACCAGAGGGCATTGGAGAAGACACAGCGAGAGTTGGACAGGGAGAGGGTGAAACTAGAAAACCAGGAGAAAAAATTGGTCCAGGACATTAAAAAAAGCGCCAAAAATGGGCAAATCGGAGCCTGCAAGATCCAAGCCAAAGACCTCGTTAGGACTCGCCGGTAAACTATGCGCTGACCGCTCAAGGACGGTGTACGGGCTGACATGTGTGTCTAGGTACATTCAGAAGTTTTACTCAATGAGAACACAGCTACAGGCAATCTCACTAAGAATTCAGGTAAAGGATTCGGATCACCCGATGTAATTGATGTGCTAATGGCATACGGATAAATAGACCGTTCGAAGTAATGAACAGATGATGCAGTCAATGAAGGGGGCGACGATGCTTCTGGGAAGCATGAACCGACAGATGAATCTTCCTGCCCTCCAGCGGATAGCCATGGAATTCGAACGAGAAAACGAAATTATGGACCAGCGTCAAGAGATGATGGATGATGCAATTGACGAGGCAACTGGCCTTGAAGACGAAGAGGAGGGCGAAGAAATTGTGAAGGAGGTATTAGATGAGATCGGAGTGGATCTAGGACAAGCTGTATGCTCACCGACCCCTTATTCCTGGGGACTTATCATTCAAGACTGACTTTCTTTTCTAGCTTGGAGAAGCTCCAACCGGCCTTCAAGGCACTGCAGTTCCGCAAGGACGTGTCGCACAAGCCGTCGGAGGTGCGGGTGGAACTGCAGAAGACGAGGATTTACAGGCTCGATTGGATAGTCTACGCAGGTGAAATCACGGAACGACTTTGTTTGGAATACGCAATATCATAGCGCGGGCGCTTCGGAGTTTTTCAGGTCACGGACTGTCCGGTATCCTTTCCACGACTACAACTGGACGTTCGGATATAATGGCCGGAAGAGTAGTAATTGCATTGCCTTCATCTACAGCACCAGATGCCACTGCCTTTAGTCAACTCCTCTCACGCCGCTAAGCGGTCGAGGAGACTCTGTCATACCATATTATCTACCCTTGTATATACACGTTCGACGTCATGTCCTTCCTTCAAGCGTCTTGGGGCAGAGGAAAGCCGTCGTGGTATTAGCATCCATCATGAGTTGTCCTAGGTCTAGAGTGCTATGAAACAGCATGATGCTAGTTACGGTTAAGATATAGTGAATGAGAACTGTTTGCTCTACTGAATCACTTTTCAAATAATGATATCATCATGATGGTGTTAATTCACTTACCATTAATTAACTGCTTCCGTCGCATCTTTGAGATTCACAACATCCAACACCTTTCAAGCTACTCTTTTCCCCTTTGCTATTCTTATTGTTTCAAGGCCCGAGTAGCTTTCCAAGGCTCTGCACGGGTCATTCCTGGCGAAAAAGCGTGGCCCCAGCCAGACTATTCGTTGTCGCGTCAGAGTATCATCACTGGAGAAGACGAGTCAGTGTCGTTCCCTTGCACTCCAGTCTCACCAAGACCAAACACCAACGTCTGCCCTTGGACTATTATCCAGGCCATTCTTCTCCAGACCAGAAAACTTGACGCTGTACCTATTCTCGAAAACCTGCGTCGGTCCTTATCTGCATCCCATCGCATTGCCCTTGACCATACCCTGAACGCCGGCCTGTCGTCGTTTGTTGGCTCCGAGTCCTCTTCGCCTCTCCCCCGCCAACCTCCGGCAAGATCGCCTTGCTTCAGAAACCTATCACTCGGTGGCGCAAAGCGACTCTCACAGACAAGCCTTTTTGTCCAACAGGTACGTGACGCCCCTGCATCGCCTGGCCTGTTGTGTTATGGCCACCGACCCGTGGAATCCCAGCAACCCAACGACGCCAGGATTCATGCGAGCAAAGGCCCGGCGAAACGTGATTCCTGCATTAATCTCTCCCCCTATGACGACAGCAGACAGCCCCCGTTTGATGTTAATTGTTTACGGCCCCCAGCCTTGAGCTAACTATCTTACAATTCTAGTTTCCTGTGGTCCATTCGTTTATCCGCGCTCCATCATTCGCGGGGTTCCAATAGGAGAACAATCAAACTGGCAGGGAACAAGCGCCGCAGTTTCTCCAACCAGGGGTTCCTCACCAGAATGTTTGGTGGCTCATCGAGCCCAAAGGATAAAGAGAAAACAGATCCGCCTACCAATTCTCGTCCTTACATTCGATCTGAGGCCACCGGGACTCCTGGTTCTGAGCCCGAGAACGGCACCTCGCCGACCCACGAAAATCCCAAGCGGGCAAGCGACAAAGCAAACCACAACGCGGATAAGAGGCGACGGAGCTCCGTGAAGAGGGCAGCGGACTTTTTCGCCAGTGCAAAAACGAGCTTACACCTGTCGAGTTCACGAGAGTCGCAAATGGAGTCCCAAGTTGCCCAGACACCTATCCAAGTCCTAGCGAAGATGGACACCGCCCTCAGCGTTCCCCAGGGATCGTTTAACAATTCCGCTGGAGAATCGTTACCCACTTCTCGTTCGACCTTTCGTGTTGGAGTCACCGAAGATAAGAACAGGAAATGCAGGAGGACTATGGAGGACACCCATGCATACCTATACAACTTCTTAGGAACGCCATTCCCAAGCGATCAGCCCGAGTCGTCATCTCAAGGAACCCAGTCCAATGAGTCTGGCGGTACAGCGTCTGTGTCCGACAGCTCTGCAGAGATGGTGGAAACGGATAATGGCTATTTTGCTATCTTTGACGGTCATGCCGGAGCCTTCGCGGCCGAGTGGTGTGGGAAAAAGCTACATCTAATACTAGAGGACGCTATAAGGAACAACCCTGAGGCGCCGGTGCCGGTGCTTTTGGACCAGACCTTTACCTCTGCAGATCAGCAATTGGGACAGCTGCCTGTTCGGAATAGTGGATGCACGGCCGTTGCTGCGGTCCTTCGGTGGGAAGAGAGGCCCGCAGCTCCTGTGGCTTCCGTACCTGATACTACGAGTTCCAAGCGCGAAGGCTCCGATAAGGAAAGCAGATCGATAGAACCGCCTGACGGTACACCTGCGAAAACCCCCTCTCCAGATGCGGAACCCCGGAAACCTTCTCTGCTAAACGAGCAATCTGCGGGCCGGCAAAGGGTGCTCTATACTGCTAATGTGGGAGATGCGAGGATTATTTTATGTCGCAACGGAAAAGCTTTACGACTATCTTACGACCATAAAGGAAGTGACGAGAATGAAGGAGCTCGAATTGCCAACGCTGGCGGGTTAATCCTCAATAATCGTGTCAACGGCGTCCTTGCGGTGACTCGCGCATTGGGAGATTCATATATGAAGGACCTTGTCACCGGTCATCCGTATACAACGGAAACTACCATTCAGCCCGAGACCGACGAGTTTCTGATATTGGCCTGCGATGGTGTAAGTACATCTCTTCATCCATTGTCAATAGGACCAGTGAACTAACGTGATCTTTTCATTAGCTTTGGGACGTGTGTTCCGACCAGGAAGCCGTCGATCTGGTCCGCGACGTGCATGACCCTCAGGAAGCGTCGAAAATACTTGTTGATTATGCGCTTTCGCGATTCAGCACCGACAACCTTTCCTGTATGATAGTTCGCTTTGACAAAAAGGCCCACATCGACGGGAAAAACAACGGTTCAGCCACTTCCCCTGAAAATAATACTGTCACCGAAACAACTCGTATCGTCGAGGCAGCCAAGAAGCACTCAAAACAAACGGAGAAAGTCAACGATCGTGGCAATCCGATAGACGAAGACACTCCCGCAGAAACACTTGCTGTCGCTAGCAGTTTAGACCAAGAACCGGGTCCCGAATTAGCTCTGCCGACCGATTCTAGCAATGCGGTTGAAGCTTCGGCTTCAAATCGGAAATCTGCTTCCCAGGAGACTAAAAAGGGATGAGCTCTACTCATATAGCGTTCCCGTCGTCGTTTCCTCCTCTCGCAATACCGCTTCTGATCTGAATGCTGGTATACTCACGGCCTTCATCTTCTAAACCTTCAACTTCCGCAATCCTGCGTAGACGTCGTCACCTTGTCCACTCGCCTCGCTTACCCCTTTCCCTGTTATTCTCACCACTTGATATGCGACAATGTTTCTCAATGCTTTATGCCTCTCCCAGTTTATATGCTCTTTACTCGCGCGTCATCTCTCTATTTTATTCCCTTGTTTCATGATGATGCCTTGTCCCATCTGTCTTCCTGGACCTGGTGCGGTGTTGCCCTGTTTTTGCTTTCAATCGCCTCACATAACAGCTGCCCACCCCATACATTCAGTGTTCACCTTACCCATCTGCATTGCCTTGTTCTTCTTCTATCCTCGCCCAGCCGCTTAGCTTTGCTTCCCTGGACAATGGGCATCTGGTACTTCTCCCCATGACTGTGTCCCCGTCCGACCCTTGTTTCTCATTTCTTTAAATTTCTAGATTGCATATGGAGTTTACCAGGTCAGATTGAGACAAACTGCGAGTTTGGTCAAAGATGGGAACGATATGATATGATATGAAGTTAGAATCTGACCCATCCATTTTGTCTTGAGGACGCTCAACAAGCTTTGCGATTGAAGATGATACGTAGGTCTGCTGCGGTGGTTGTTTGGGTAAGGTTCTAGTAATGCATATGAACTAAATATTTTATCATCTATATCACACGGAAGAAACGACAAACTCCTTTCAAACTGTTATACCTTATACATACATGGGTAGAAAAACAACCAAGAGAATTTAGATCGCGGGGAGAGGAAAGGTAACTCGATAAGGCCGAAGCAACACATCCCTCTTTCACAAGACGGGAGAGAGAAGTGGGAATGGGTTTAGGAATAATATGTCGATATTCCTTATTTGTTCCAGAACTTCAAGCGACCGAGGCCGGACTTCTTCTCTTCCTCTGCCTGAGCCTCAGCAGGAGCAGCGGCGTCTCCCTCGGTAGACAACGTCTCAGGAGCTTCTGTAGCCTTCGAGGTTAATTCCCCGCTGCCCTTCATCTTAGAGCTCATGATATGATCGCGAACGGGTTCTAATTCACCATGGACCACGCTCTGTGGCCATGACTCCGCATGTTCCGCGTCATGCAAGTCGGTCCACAGAATCTTAACTTCGTTCTCCCCGAGTTTGTAGTCTTGAATATCGTCGTCCGCGATCTTCACATCCACATATCTCGACGACATGGCGCGTTCCAACTCGGCAATTTTCTCTCGTACCTCCGCTTCCTTTTTCCGGAGGGCTTTTTGGGCCCGCTTGTGCCGTTTTTGCGCTTTGACGCTGAGTTTTTTCTTCTTCGCGGGATCGGTATCGGCGCTGGTGCCTTCTTCCGCCGCTTTTGCTTCCTTCTCTGCTTGCTCTGCGGCTTCTCTGGCAGCGGCCTCTTCCTGAATGGCCAGGACGGCGGCAACGTCCGCGACGCTGGTGGATTTCTGGTCCATCAGTGTTCGCGCGCGCTGCTTCTGGGTCATTATTTGGCCAATGCGCGGTTTCCACAATCGATCCCATTTCGCAGCTTCTAGCGGATCGCGCGGACGCTGGCGCGCGAGGGATTCTTCGGTGTTGGTGATCATTTCCGTTGGCGGAGCGAATTGCCGGTGCTGTGAGAATTCTCGAAGCATGCGGTATACGTTCAGGCCGACGTTGGGGGAGGGGAAATGGATTGAGAAATAAGGGAGCCACATGTCTTTGCGCAGGCTTGCGGGGACGGTCTTTTTGCCGTGGTATACGAGCTGTGACAGGACATGATGGCGCTGTGTTTCGTCAGTAAGTGTTCCTCAGAGAGGAATTACCGTAAACCCTCGAATATAACTTACATCCAGGTTCCTCGAAAGCGAATAGATGACCTGATTCGTTCGTAGATTGTTGTAGACGAAGATATTCTTCCCGTGCGTGAGGTGCTGCAGGGCTTTCCTTAACCGGGCCGTTTCCCGCTCTCGGTAGTTCTGGGCTGCGTTTGAATTGGGAAATCGATATTTTCCTTGGATGACTTTGCCATTCGACGACGGGAATCGCACGGCATGCGCGGATGCGAGTGTTGTCGGATCCAAGAGTTGTAGGGTCTTTTTCGGTGCCTCTTTGGCAGCGGCCGCGGCAGCGGTGGCCATTGCGCCTGAAAGACGATTCCGATGGGTCTTAAGAGTTTGTAGTGTCGCCTTAATTTGTGTGTTATATCATTATTCCATCTGACATTGGCGACTTGCTTCAATCGTGGTGTCTTGGGTGTCTTGAGGAGGAGTTGGAGTTGTGAGCTCTGGAAGATTTTAAGTTTTTGAGATTCTCCGTGCTCCGATGTCAAGCTGCCCCAAGGACCAAGGACGGAGAGAGAGGAGCAGGCCAACACAAAGCACAACACTTGGTGATTTGCACAATGCTCTGTTCTCTTTGGCTACTTTAGTGATGTGTGGACTCTCTTTGAGTGATTCCCGTCACAGTGTCCCAGCAATGATCAGAGTCGTCTACAAGACATAATGTCAGACCAGCTCACTGTTGCTGAGGATGTCCCGGGAGGACGACAACAGAGGCCATGGCTTCTCTCATCAGTCAGTTTCCTCACGTCTTCAATCTACTTCTCCTGGTACTAATTGGATACGGGCTATAGAATCGCAAACTCCGGCATCTTCAAGGTATCGCAGTTCGCAATCTCCTAGTTACTTCAGCTCCCGTTGCCAGGCCCCGAGGCAAGACAATCGATGAAGACGGTCTCCCAAATGCACTACAGACGCCTGCGAAGACATTGGCAAGACGTGACTCCCGCGCTGTACATCACTCGCGCTCTGCTACAGATCTCTCGATCCCTTCGCCAGACACCAAGGTCTCTAATCGCCAAAATGGAACAGACTTACACAAAGGGAAGACGACTCGCCGGAGGAGCACACTGCCCTGGTCCGGCGCAAGTCCTGGCATTCGACAGATTCGACTGGAAGATATCGCCGGTGGTAGAATGGCCGACGTTTGGTTCTCTGTACACATCCCCGGTGTCGATGAACCTGTGTACGTCAGTGAGGTCGTGGAGAAGGCTATGAATCCCACCTTTAAATCCTTTGATCTCAATACCTGCGGACCTGCTGTATCGAGGTCTAATCAGCTATACATCAAGGTCTGGGCTAGGAAAGCCGAGGTTGAGGAATATTATTTGCATCTGGAATGGCAGGTCGACCTTAGATCATTGCAGTATATCGGAAAGTCGTTAGAGAATTTCCATCACCCTTTGCCTACAAACTGCATCGTGTTCTTCTTTGTCGATGGCGTGTATACAAGCTTAACGGATATGCCGTCGGTAACGCAGCCCAGACTACTACAGTCGCGTGGATCGGCTTCCTCGAAGACAAAGAAGATGTCCAGTTCGTCATACGACTCTTTGATGAAATTGGCAAACCTAGACGACTGTATTCAGGACGCATTGGCTACGCGTGAGAGGCTAGAATCTCAAATCAACGAAATTTTGGAGAAGAACCGGGCCCAACTCGGTATTTTGGACCGGAAGTCCCAAGCAGAGGAAAGATTATCGGCTGTGAAACGATCTGTAGCGATGGAAAGAAACAGGGTGCGACAAGCATTATCGCAAAAGGAGAACATGCTCGCCAGTCTCAAGGCTCGAAGGGATGCCATGCTCCAAGGACGTCAAAACCAGGACAAAACCCAGACATACCTTTCCGAGGCTCAGACTACCAAACTTTCAAGTGAAGAACTCCTCAAGACCACGTCTGAGGATTCAATGGGACAGATTCGCAGGATATGCGAGGATCTGTCGTCCATCTATCCAGTCGAACCGGTCCCCGGGAAGCCCCTTGCCTTTACAATTCGCGGATTGCCACTCCCTAATTCCAACTTTGAAGATATCGGAAACAAGGAGAGCCTGGCGGCGGCGCTTGGATACACGGCACATCTGGTGTATCTCCTGTCGTTCTACCTATCTGTTCCGCTTCCCTACCCGGTCCAACCCTATCTTTCCACCTCCTTTATTCAAGACCCTGTCTCTATTGGCCTTGCCCAACGCACATTTCCTCTATATCCCGTGAACACACACTATCGTTTTGAGTACGGTGTGTTCCTGCTCAACAAAAACATCGAATACCTCATGAATCGACTGGGCTTGCGTGTCCTAGACATCCGGCATACCCTTCCCAATCTCAAGTACCTCCTGTACATGCTAACAGCTGGTACAAGTGAGCTTCCCGCACGCAAGGCCGGGGGGGTTCGTGGCCTCTTGGCAGGAAGGATATTGACACCTAGCCTGGCAAGAAAGGAGAGTAGCGAGAGCGTTGCAAGTGACAAGTCTGTCCTCACGCAGAGGAAAATTAATCAGGCGTCGACTCCTGCGCTGTCCAACGGTTCCAGCGGCATGCCGAGAATCCGGCATGTGGGAAAACAGCAACAGTGTTCGGCACTGGGGGTCGATGATAGGCGGACCGAGAGCGTTGCGATTCGGAATAGGATTCAGGGACCTGTCTAACGGAGGTTACCACGGAGGCACAAAGTTAAGTTTCTAGTTCCGTGACCCTACATGGTCAATGGCATTTCAACTCCGATATGCTCCGACTTCGATTGATTTTAAAGATCTACGCTCAAAAGTGTATCCTCCTGTCTGCTTTTCAGCGCCTGCCATCTTCCTGTGTAGGACGCGCTTGGCGATGATGATTGATTGGCTTGTTTGATTCCCCTTTTATGAGTATGATACCCCCCGTTTTTCGTCGATGGATCTCTTTCTTTTACTTTATTTTGAAGCGTGCATCCTCATACAAGGGCTCCAGTTCAGCTCCTCTAATTCAATGCATGCGATCTGTGCGTCTTTGTCTCAGAAATAGTCTCCCGGGTAGCACCGAGCAGGCCGTCCGTCTATCAGAAACTGTTTCCCGAAGTTTACATGCATCCAATCATCCAAGCTCCCTAGCCCGCAGTTCGTCCTCCTCTTGTCTTCTGCAAAGAAGAAATCGAAGAAGAACACGGGAACTTTCCGGGACCCGTCGATATCCTGAGAATTTCCGAGCTACATATCAATGGCTAATAAAGTAGAGGAGTTTCCCGAGGGCTAACTTTGGACTTTTATGCAACTAAGGAATGATAATCCAGGAGTCTTTTTCAGAGAAATGTTCTACCCAACGAGAAGAAGGGGAATTTTCTCGAACGCTCGGACATTTTGAAGGGGAACCAAGCGTGCAGATCTAGACTGGGAAATCATCCGCTTCGTTTCAAACTGCCGTTAGGGGATGGTCTTGGAGCACGGACGGGGAGAGGCTGGGGTGTAGTTTTCTCGTGGTGATTTGCGACATGTGATAGAGGATACACGGGGAACAACACATTTTGAGAGATTTAGGTAGAGAGACGTAGAACGGAGGTTTAGCTGTAACTAGTATTGGATTTACTCTAATTACTCGTTTGCCGTGATGGGAAGTACGAGGACTCGAGATATCTCTTGAGGCGTCCTCCGCCCGTTGGGCCCAAAAATCAATTCTCAACGCAATCGGGGCACAAGCACTCAAGGCGCAGCCGAGCCCGACCTCCGAGTAGTTTCGGGAAGGGCTGGCCGAGAAATCGGACCACAAGGGGAGAGAGGATGGGCTCGTAAAGGCTTGTCTGGTTTCAAACCGGCCCACAAGAGGAACTCCATTCTGCTTAACCCCGTGGGGAACATGGAAAGGTTTTTGATCCTGCGTGACCGAAGGAGCGAGCAGATTATGGGGCTAGAGCTCACCGCATCCACGTGGCTTCATCTCTTCAGAGGAGACGGCGGTGGCGATATATCTCGTTCAGAGCAGGAATCTGAGAAGACTGCAGTCCAACTTCTGTGAACAGTGTTAGTTAGATGGCCATGACCCTTTCAACTTGGCTTCGAAGTATTATCGGCTGAGACGGGTAGTTAAGAGCCCGTCAGGTCCGTTGGCGGTCTGACACCCTGGCCAATTTACCCCGTATCGAGAGAAATTGGCCATGGAGTTCCCCCAGGTTCCGCCAAAACCTAAGATCGATTATGCTTCGAGCGTGCATTGACACTGTTCTTCGAATGTTCGCGGGTGTTTCGCCCTTCACCAGACAGAGGTGGAAATCCATCACGAATAGGTAGTCAACTCGGTGTCTCTCCGCTCTCCATTCTCTGAAGGCCGTGGCCTGAGCTCAGGAACAGTCAGTAGTCGGCAATGGAGAAGTGTCTTCGTGATGGACAGACGTATTCTAGACAGAGGCTGGGAGTTAATAAACTTAGTGGCTTTTTTGCAAGGTAGTGGGAGTTAGTCGGACGTAATGGGATGCTCAAGAGCCATTCCTATTCCATCTTTAGGTGTCTTATTAGGGTCGAGCACCTTTTCTCTCCATCAACTTTGATTCTTGCATTCATCTTCCAGCATCCTGCATACATTGATGTTCTGAAGTGTTGTGCTGTTGAGAAGACGCCAGAGACACGCAGAGAGAGCGATTGCGTGAGAGAATCTCTGGTGGCCAAACACAAAAAATTCCCACCAACACCCGCATCCGGCGGCTGGCATCGGACATAACACCAACCCAACAGGCCACACAAGGGCACAAAGAGGAACATCACCATACCGGCGTTAGACAGGAGTGGATGATAGCATGGCCAGCAGACCTCCAACCGCTTCAGTCCCAGCTGCAACCTCAACCGTGTCGTCGTCGTCGCCCACTCCACGTCCCTCTGCTCCCCCTCCTACCTTCGACGACAACCCTGGGCTCTCCCCGCAACGCTCGCCCTCCCCTCAACCGCAACATCGCCGTGGCTATCAGGCCTGTGATCCGTGTCGCAAGCGCAAGGTCAAGTGTGATCTTGGAAGTAAGTTGTCGGTCCGGTTCATGATGTCTTCTTCCTGGACCTTGCCCGCTGATCAAAAAACCCTTGCTTGCTCTGCCTATAGGCGTCGACAACCCACGTCCCCCACCATGTGTAAGATGTCGTCGAGAAAGCAAAAGATGCGAGTTCTCTGCCACCAGGCGCAAGCGCAAGATGGCGGAGGACTCCGATTCAAAGGATCCGCCGAGTGTGCTGCATCGAGATAAACGGATGATGTCTGCTGACGGTGCCACTGCTGCTGCCGCGGACACGACAGACACCACCAAATCCAATGGCGTGACATCCTATCCCCGTCCTGCCGTGCCACCTTACGATGCGGAGAGCAGGACTTCCACTCACTCGCAGTGGGGTGACTCGCCTGCTGCCGCCGCGCCGCACAGGGTGTCCATCGCATCCTCCCAGCCCTACATACCAGGCCCAACATCTGTGCCATCGGATCAGTATCCTCGCCATCGCGCAAGCTTTTCAGGTGTTGGACGTCCCAGCCTGCTGCCTCATGGAATTGACAGCGGACACATGATGAATAAGACCGCAGCAGAACTCCTTTCGCCAGCAATCAGTAACACCCATGATGCCCTGCATCTGCTCTCGGAAGCGGCGGGGAGGACGGAAGACCTGAATCGTCAGCAGTTGGAGCTTCAGTTTAGCCAGCGACAGCCCTCAGCTTCGACATTTACGTCGACAGGCTCGCCAATGGGACAGGCTAATAACACGCCGGGGAAAGCTAGTAGATCCAATTCCAGTACTCAGCAAGGTGTCTCGAGGGGCTGGTACCAACGAAGCAAACGCTCGACCACGGCAGATCCTATCATGGATGGCCAAGAGGCTGTTGCGAGCCCTAAGGTGCTTGATGACGCAGAGTATACAAATGCCCGACGGGCGTGGTCGAGACTACGGTTCGTTCGAGCTGGGTGGTTCACCGTCGATGAAGCTATGGCATATATCTCATAGTAAGTCTAGAATGGTTACTGGGTGTAAACACTGCTAATAGTCAGCAGTTACTATGAGCATCTTGCACCTCTTGGGCCTATTGTTCTTCAGAACTTTAGCTCGCCATCAACACATGTCACTTTGCTCACAGAGGAGCCTGTCTTGACGGTCACCATGCTTACCATTGCCTCGCGTCATATGAAACTGGCTGGAAATGGCGCGACCTCACGTGCATATTCTATCCATGAGAAGCTTTGGTCGTATCTACGAGGTATGATCGAACGATTGATATGGGGACAGGAAAAATTTGGCTCTTCCGGCTCTCCCACCGCAGGGCCACGCCAATTCAACTTGTCCAGCCCGACTTTTCCAGCGTCGAGTTTGAACGGGAATCTGAGATCACTCGGGACCATTGAAGCTCTCTTGCTTTTGACAGATTGGCATCCTCGCGCGTTACACTTTCCTCCAGGAGATGATGAAAACACTTTGCTTGATATGGATCCTCAGCTGCTCGCCCATGTGAATGGGAAAGAAGATCACGACGCTGACCATATGGGAAAGGGTCATAATGGTGGGAGTGAAGGTCGTGTTGCCTTTTATAAATGGTTGGAGCCGGTGTGGCGCTCTGATAGGATGTCTTGGATGCTTCTAAGTACCGCGCAGGCGCTAGCTTTCGAATTGGGCATCTTTGATCCCGACAACGCGGATAAGAGTTCAACAGAGACTTCCGCGCAACGAGCCCGCAAACGGCGCCTTCGACGGCTGATTCTCATGTACGTCTCACAAAGCAGTGGCCGTCTGGGAATTCCCTCCATGCTTCCCCTGCCAGACTGGAACCAGAACACCGATCCTGTCGGTGGTGACAAGCTCCAATCTCCACAGTCCCAAGAAGAGTATGCAATCGACATGATGCAGGATTGCTGGATGGATATCACGAAGATTATGTACCAGAGCAACCAGATATTGTTTCCGAACAAGGAGCATACAAGCGACCTGATCAAGAGCGGGCGCTACCGAGACCGAATCGCCGAATTCATTCCGTCCTTGACTGAATTCAAACAAAAGGCCGACAGTCTTAACAGTAAGTTCTCATGTCAAAAGCAAAAAGTTATAATGCTGACCTCCGCAGTGACTCCACAAATGCGATATATTTTAACGCTCGAATATGAATACACCAGTGAGTCTCTAGTTGGTGATATTGATCAATTAACGCTAACATAAGTAGGACTGTACGTCAACTGTCTTGCGCTTCAGGCTGTCGTTGATAGATGGACAACCATGAGCAACGACAGCGGCTCTTCAAACGTCGGACAAAACCAGAGTGCGACGCCATCTGGGTCTGCGCCATTAAGGGTTCTCCTTGAACAGTACGAAGTGAACGAGCCATATATACAGGAAGTCGTGGACGCATCCCGCAAAATTCTACAGACTGTATTAGATGGACTCGTACCCGGTGAACACTTGAAACATGCTCCCGTGCGCACGTTTTTCAGAATTCTTTCTGGCATGATCTTTATCCTCAAGGTTTGTTCCCTTCTCGCTTGCTTGAATTGGAGCGTAGTTATTAATTGAAACAGACCTTTACATTAGGAGCCAAAGAAAATGATGTGCGGGTATCCCTTGAACTACAAGACCGCACTATCGAGGCGTTGCGGACTTGCGTTGTGGATGACGTTCATCTAAGTACCACTGTTGCGGATCTCATGCAGCTACTGACAACAAATATCCGAACGAGGTTTCTGCGTTTTGCGCCAGACCGGACAGAGAACTGCATCAGCCGGGACCGAACCCCCCCACCTTCATCAGCACAGCATTCCCCTGATTCCCGCGATCCCAGCCACCCGGACTATCGTTGGCAGCACAACGTCGGTCACGCCCCTGGCAGTTTCCAGTTCGAGGGCGGCAATAACGCTTCTGCATCAGCAGTCTGTACCAGCGACCCACTGGCCAACATCCCCGCGCAACCCATCAATCCATCAAACCTCAACGTCTCGTTCATGCCACCACCTCCATCCGTGTATTACAACTATTACGAGTCCACTTCTCCCAAGATGGATCTCGACGATTCCACCGTCGCACCGCAAGCTATCAGCAACGGCGGCAACGGACAATCCGGAAACTCCAACACAATGTCTGACTGGTTCGCTCTACCCCTGGACCAATTCTTCAACAGCTCCACTGCGGGCGTCGACCAGGGCCTTGGAGGGACGGGACCCATGGTGGGCGAGTTTGATATGCTGGAGGTATTACTCAAGGAACAGTACACCGATGGTGGTGGTGCTAACTCGACGAGCGGCTCCGGGCTACCCTCGCAATTTATGTGATCGTGATGTTTTCTTAATTATCTATATACCCCTTTATATATATTTTTCATACTCGCACCCGAAGGAAGAAGGACAATTGTGTATGTGAGCTCGACTAACGACCCGCTCGACGATTACAATGTTTATACAGTTCTTTGGCAGTGCACCAAACGAAAGCTATGAGGGTCAATGTTTAGAATAGGGGTTCTTTTTTCTACGTAGCCATGAAATGCGACTAAGAGGCGGAGGATTCTTGCTCGCTTTTTTTTTGTATGGCCTTGGCGTTTTGAGTGAAGCTGCTCTTTATTACTGACTGAAACGTATAAAAATTTTTCCAATATTTGGATCTGTTGATGTGGGAATTAGGAAATGCACATGGTTGGAAGCAAGGCAAGTGACATCTACTGTATACAAAAACCAATCAAGCATTGTATTGCGGAACAGAACAATGCCCGAGAATAATCATATGCACCCTATTCCTATGCGCTTCTGCCTGCTTTGGCAACCTTTTTTATTTATTTTCGGCCCTCCGCTCTCCGCCCAGCTCCGACCGTCTTGGCGTTCTTGTGCCAAGCGCGGAGCGGAATACGGCTAGCGGGGCCGTCGAGCGGGGTGGAGGGTGCCAGTTACCAAGTAACCTTCACTTCTCAGCAGAACAGAACAATCCCATTATGCTAATATTTGCTTGAGGGCCTTACCCACCTCTCAAGCACGCTGCTCCTGGCATATATCAAGCAAATCTCCTGACGGAACTTTCGCCCACGCAGCTGGAACATTCAACCTTCAAACTATTCTCTTTGTCATAATGAACAAGTCAGAAGATCAGTGAATGATATCAAATTCATATATATATGATCTATCTGCCTCAATCTCTCCCTCTCTTCTTCATTCTCTTCTTTCTTCTCTCCTACTTTCTTTCTCGCCGGAGATATTTTATATATATACCATAGCTTCTCAAGGCTTTAATCAAGGCTTCTGTTGAGACTTCTGTCAAGACCTTCACCGAAGCTTCCATCAAGAAAGATCTCCCTCAAAGTGAGTTTTCTTTTTCTGTCTTTTTACCTACTAGGTTGGGTTTGTACGTGGCTAACCACATAACCTCTACATAGACACCCGTGCCATTCTAGATTCTGCTTATACAACAGACCATTTTGAAGAGGCGATCTGAGCTGCCCAGTCCCCCGGGGCTCCCCCAGACAAAAACCAAGCCAACCGCCATATCCAAGAAGACCTCATACGTTTCGACGCCATGTTCCAAACACTGGATAGCCGCATCGAAGAAACGGCGAGGCTACAGAGGTGGTCACTGTCAGGATCCCAATTTAAAGACTGCAAAGTTTCAGAGCTTTCTCTCTGCCAGCAATGATCAGGTTACTGATCTGGCAGAGCAGATTTACAACAACACCAAACAGCTTCTTGGAGTTCTGAAGATCAAGTATTTCAATCTCCTCTTCATGTTCAAACCTTCAATGATCATTCACATTCACACTCTTAGCACCGAGACAGCCATCATCAAACACGTTCATAAAAAGAGGCTTCAGCATTCCACCATCAATCATTCTCCATTGTTTCAGGTCAACATGACCAGTAACAAGGATTTTGCCGAAGTCCACTGCTTCAGTCAATCAACGCATGCAGGCACTTGAAGCAGCAATAGAAACTTGAACTAATCACGCAACCTCTTCCCTGCCTATCAGATTCGCGAGGTTAAATCGTCCGGATTCTCCATCGGAATTTTCGTCGTCATCTTTGGCGCCGGTTCAAGACTTTCAACCTTTCCCTCGCGGCGTGGATGCTTCGTTTCGCCGGTATAATTGAAAAGGACAGCTCATACAATTTCTCAAAGGACCATTCCCAGTTTGTCAACGCCTTTGAGCTCATCAGAGAGGGGCATGAAAAAAGAGATTGTGCGGGGAGAAACTTGATCCAGCTGCTCAGAAAGCTACATGCAGGACCAGCATTTCCTTAACTGAGTTGAATGTGTGAACAGGCTTGGTATGATTCTTGATTACCCTGGCTTTATACCTCCTCATTTCTTGAAGATAATGAGTGCCAGCAAGATGAAGGCATGGAATACTTGCCATTCAGCAAGAGCAGTGGCTTTGGAGTGACAAGCAGACAGCATCTCCAGAGAGGCCATGTTGTACTTGTTGTATTCTAAGATCTACAAGTACAAGACAGGTTCCCCCCCCAACTGATGCTGTGATGGCAGAGGCCACAAGATGAGGTTCCAACCACTATTGAACAGATGGCCATGGCTGAACAAGTTCTCCTCATGAAGACTTCTGCTGGCTGAGGCCTGAAGAAAGAGTGATACTGTTGTCAGAGAACAATCTGATCATGCTTAACACAGATAATCATGTGGTTGTGAGTGAATGCACTGGACTTGTGGCTCTCTTCTCTGAGGGCAAAAGTGACTATGCTGTCAAACACTACAGAATGCTATGGAGTGTCTGTGCAGCATTTTGCCACTTCAGGATATCAGTCTGAGTGGTAATTTCTGACAACATTGTCAATGAACTCAACAAGCACATGGCTGCTGATGTAAA
This sequence comes from Malbranchea zuffiana, assembly GCA_039700045.1. Lineage (NCBI taxonomy): Eukaryota > Fungi > Ascomycota > Eurotiomycetes > Onygenales > Malbrancheaceae > Malbranchea > Malbranchea zuffiana. The sequence continues at coordinate 1,865,438 of JARUPO010000002.1, forward strand.
CAACATACATTCTGCTCTCTTGAAGACATTTGTAGCAGCATACAAAAAGCTCATCTCTGAGGCAAGGCTTCTGCTGCTGCATTCTGATATTTTTGAGAACTTCCACGGTGAAAAATCAACTCAAGCCATAATTGATATGGTCATCACTGTGATGGAGAAGTATCTCATCAAAGAAGAGGCCTTTGGATTGGGGATCCAGGATCAGATCAAGGCAAGCCAGTTCTGCAATGTGTTGTCAGAAGGAGAATGGCAACATGTTGAGTCTTTACTTCAAGATGACACTGCATACTATGACAGCTGTCAATATCCTCCGACGATGATCAACAGGTATTCAGCAAACAGGGAAGATGACGTTTCAATACTCGCGAGTGGCGATCTTCCGGAAAGTAATTTCGATCCGCTGGATAATAACTATTCGTCAAGTCCCGTTCCGAGGTTCGCTCTGAACTCCTCTGTCGATATGGGCAACCCATGAGTCGCCGGGGTGCATGTTCAAGAATGACATGTCGACTCGATGTCTCTGAAATGATTCAACCAAAGCGCGATGAAAGAAAATGGAAGACATTGCCACGATAACCGGTTCGACGTTTGAATAAATCTGAAAATCGCCGGCCATGGAGAGAGTACAGAAGACGACGTCGGCAGAACACAACACTGCCTCCATCAATGCCTGGCGGAAAGCAAGCTTGCCGTCCTGGTTGGATGAATGCAGAAGTGGATGTTGGACGCTCTTTGGGACTTCAGCACATTACGACTCGGTGTCCGTACTTCTCCTATGGGAGGATGATCATAGGGACGTAAAGTGTGGTCACGAAGTCGAGCGCCTCAGGAGCGCCTTTGCGCGATCATACAACCAACTCCACACATATCCTCAAGATTCCGACCACAGACTTGGAAAAGGAAAAGTGGCTCCTACACTCTTGTCTTTGAGATACCTATCGAAGTGTGGTACTGTTTGACATCAAACGTCGCGATTACATTCGTCAGCTTCAAATTCAATCCACCCACAATAAGGGGAGCACAACTCCTCGAGACTGTTGATCTTGGTGTGTTCAAGAATGAGTGAGAAACAAAAAGCGCTCATGATTGGAATATGACAAAGATAAAACAGAAAGGCATTGGGATATCAAATACACAGAAGAAGTAGAAAGTACTTGCTCAACAACAGTCGAGGGACAGCACCACAATGCCACATCTCAAAACAAATAATAAGATACTTGCCATGCTAGAAACCCAGGTTGCCATAAGCCATATAAAAAAATCAGAGAAAGAATCAAGATAAATGAAACCCCCTGCTCCATGTAAACCATGCAACAGCAAAACTCCTAGCCACCAACCCCTGTATCGCGTAGAATAACCACATTCGACCAAGGAGATAGAAGCATAAATGCAGGATATAAGGAATTATGAAAAATAACTATACCTCCCAACACCAACCTTAAAAAGGCTAAAAGGCCAAAAACTAAATTTCCTGCGCATCCAGTCCCCAAATCTCCCACTTCTTTAGAACATCCCACCCAACCCTCTTCACCCTTCTTCTCCACAGAACCTTGTCTCCCGCGTTGGGTTCCATGGCCATACACTGCGCAAGACTCGCCTTGGTCTCGTCGGAGAGATGCGTAGGCAGCCCGTCCAGAAACTTGGCCGCGTCGTCACGGAGGGTGGACTGTCCGTCGGTGCTGGGGACGAAGGGGGTGATCTGTCTGGGTTCAGGGGATGGAGCGGAGGAAGTTGTTCGAGATAGATCTCGAGTACGTTGAAGGGGGGATCGTTGCGGGGGCTGGAGCTGGTCTGTGGGTTTTCGTTTGCCTAGAACGGTTGGACTGGGCGTGAGCGCGGAGAGGTTTGCTGGACGTGGTTCCTGGACTATCTCTGTGGCGTTGGTTGGTTCCGCCCCGGTGACTTCTACCCCAGGTGGATCAGTGAAGCCGGCGCCCATCGCTGATCCTGGCTCACTGGGTTCAACCAACTCCCATACCTCGGTCTTTTCCGTCACAGGAATGGTATAAAACTCGCCCAATTCCCACGCTTTCCAGCCCAGCCCGATAATCCGCAAGTTGGCAAAGATTTCCTTGTCCGCCATCCGAGCACCAAGTGCCTCGTTGTAAATCCTGTCATCCAAGTCGACGATTTCAGACAGCGCGCGCGCATTTTCAGGCACGTTTAACGACGGTCCCCCTATCCTGCCCAAGGGATTCTGGACCTTGGACGACCCACCTGTTCCTGCCCCAGTAGCACCTGTCGGGATGAGCAGGCGGATTGCGCGGAGCTTTTGTAAGAACGGGATAAGGATAGATAAGGTGTCGAAGCTGGACATGTCCGTTGCTAGAGCGAACTGTTCAAGGTTTGGACACGCGCGGACAAGACGCGCAATCATGGAAGCTGGCAGCGACCATCGTGATGGCAGAAGAAGATGACGGAGTCTCGGCCCATGCGCGGTTGTTACCATGTTGATATAATTGTCACGAAGAGGTATATTAGGAGAGGCTAACGGTGCTGGTGAGCCCGGTTGCTGCTGGGCATTCGCCGCGGTACCGTTGCCAGCAGCGGGACTTAGCGAGGCAGAGGTCCGCGCTGATGTCGAGGTTCTCGGACTGTTGATAGAGTCCGCAGCATCGCGTACCGGTGTGACAAAGTATAACCTCTCCAATCGACTCAGCATACCAATAAACTCACAGCCATATTTATCTACGCGGTCATGCCGCATACTCTTAATTTGCCTCAAGTTCTGCTTCGGCGCCGGCCAGCTAGTTTCAATAAAAGTCGACGGTCCAAACGCCTCTGCGGAGACACCGGGACTATTCAACATTGTAATCTCCTCGAGCATATTCGGGTCAATCGCCGGCTCGAAATCGTCCGTATGCAGCGCGTAGAAGTTCTGAAAGGAAAGAGATCGAAGTCGCAGCGGGGATTTCGCCGCAATACATTTCCGAAAGTAGTCGTGCAGCGTAACGCTGGGCTCCTGAGCTTCCCTCATCCGCGGTGACCAATGCATTCTCAACGCTCGAAGCCTCTTGCTCTGCAGTAGCAGATTCGAAATGTCATCCGGATAGCAGAGAGGGTCAATATCCGTGATTTTCAGCGAGCGAAGGTGGGGCATAGGCGGAATCGCAGTCGTCGGCCGGGGATGTCGACTCGACGGGAATCGAATAGTCAGACAATGCAGCTTTGGTAACTGCGAGAGACCGATATATGCAGTCTCAAGCATCTTCGTGTTAAGTTCCCAGCTACAAGAATATCCCAGTCAGCTCGAGTGCGCAATCTCCGTACCACAATGTAAAAAACCACATACCTAAACGATTCCAGCCCGGTCATCTTGTCAATCGCCGCTCTCACAGCTATATTCAACATCATCGATGAATCCGGCACCCTGCCCACCCTCGCATGCTCCTCCAGCCCATCCTCCCTCCACTCTCCCCTCATCGTCAACGAGCGCACCAACGGCCCAAAGTTCCTCGTCACAATCGCATTCAGCCCCATCGAAAACGGGCTCGCGCTCCCGCATCCCTCGGGCAAGTCATCGCGGTATCGAATGCGGTCGTACGAGGTCAGGGTGATCTCCTTGTAGAGCTGGGGCAGCGTCATGTAGTTAAGCACGCGGCACGTGCGGCAGAGACGGGAGAGGTCGCCAACATCGTCGAGCTATAGTAGAAGAGGGGAAGGTCAGTCCTTTTCTTCTTGCTTGTCTTACGTTGAAAAAATGCTGTGGCAGAGCGGGAACTCACATAGGAGAGGATCAGAGCGATGAGGTTCAAGGGCAGGGCCATCAGGGAACGGGGCTGCTGCGGTGTATCGATGCAGACCCCTGCGTTCATCATGGTTGCGGTGACGGTAGCCATCTGCCAGAGAAGTGCCTGGCGACAGGCCTCTGCGACATCTATTAATTATCTTTCTTTGGTTAAGATTTGCTTTGATAGATGGCGCGCAGAAGACAAGCCGTGGTTGAGGTTGAAGATGGGCAATGGTGCACGCAGGCGGAAGGCTGTGACAAACCGAACCAGCGCCAAAACCATGAGAGCGCCGAGGAACTGGTTACACGCTTCTGCAGCCAACACTCGGCCTGTAATACTTTAACTGGACGCCTGAGGTGTAATAAATCATTGTATATTCATGATATGGTCAATATATAACATTTGTACCACCAAGTTAACTCCAAATCTATGCAAAAAATGCTCGTGGCCCAGCCCTTGCCAACCTCCCAGCCCCAAACTCCGCTTTCAGCTAAAAAAGAAGCATGCAACATCATACAAAGGTCAATTCATCCTAGAAGCATTGCTGTGGTCAATCCGGTTCCTGACGCGTAGGACCTCCTCCCGGATCGTTAGATGCATTATGCTGCGATTCGAAGGGTAGTTGCACGGTACCAGGAGCTGGGGTTGTAGGACGCTGCGTGTGTGAACTGGGTGAACCAGACATTGTTCTCTGAGTGGGCGGCCGTAATCTATCCCCACTGCCTATAGGCTCCGTAGTATCGTGGGTCGAACTATTTGTAAGAGGAGCACTGGAATTTGCTGCCGGCGTTGACGACCCGGTTCCCTGTCGTCCCTGATCTATCGTCGCACTGCTGGGACTGAAAGCAGTTTCAGTGTTCGAGCCAGATATATTTGGCTCGCTGTGAAGATTAGTAGCCCAGGTTATTCCCGATCTTGGTCGAGCGGGAACAACCACAACGGGTAGCGGTGCCTCAGGTAATTCTCTCTCGCGCGTCTCGCTCCTGCGTAGTCGTGAGCTTGCGAAGCCAGAGTTGCGGCTTGGAGCAGCTCGCCGGGGCCTTGGGCGAGCTGGTATAACTGTTATAGGCAGAGCCGACGTTTGCGTGCGATCCTCCGACTCAGCTGCAGGCCCTTCTCCACTCCGTTGCAGGATAGAACGAACGGTATAAAATGGTGATCTAAGCCCCTGGCGTTCGTCGTGCTTCCTAGCATGACGGATATTGCCTTCTTCTGCTTGAGCGGTAGCAACCTCCTGTGGAGGAGAGCCACGCCGGCGCCTGAACGGGTTCAGAAAACCTAGCCATGCAATACCTTGACTTAAGTGCGGTCTAGAAGGCTGTGGGGCATGGATCTCGTTAGCTTCACTCTCCCTGATCTCGATTTCGGGGAGTTCCTTTTCAAGGGGTTCCTGTGTTATGATTTCCGGCACTGGAGTGCCAAATGAGTGGTATCTAACGCGATAGACCGTGCTAGCCGCGCTGGTTGTGTCAGCACGGCTGACGGGTGTAACACCTGGGGTCGGAGGCGTTGGATGTGTTTCTGAGGCGGAGGTTGTCGTTTTCCGATCAGCTTTTGTGTGCTGCCGTCGTCTTTGCCGTCCATCGTGACCGCGAGCTTGTCGTTTTCCGATCAGCTTTTGTGTGCTGCCGTCGTCTTTGCCGTCCATCGTGACCGCGAGCTTTTGAATGGGCCTTTTTTGGGAGATGCGAAAAACCCAATCCTCCTATCCAGCCACCAAACTTGCCGGCCCCCCTCCTGCAAGGGCCTCCCCCTCGACGATTATTGTGGTCAACCTCCTCAGATGGAGTGGCCTCGAGCATTTCGTCCCCGTCGAAAACCTCCCGTCCCAAAATACCATCCTTCCTCTCCTCTCGTTCCAGGGCTTCTATTCGCTCGACCCACTCCCAAACCACAACACTTGCTGCCGCTGCTCCCACCCAGCGAATATATTCTCCCCACACGGCCAGGTCAGGTTGCGAAAGATCCATGATAAAGAATACAATTGGTATCAGAATCGAAACCAAGGAGAGCAGCGACACGATGCACATATTTCTCATTTTGACGTGGAAAAACGCGAATCGATGTTTGGAGAACGAATAGAAAATGACCCAGGCCGCGTAAAGAAGGCTGAGTGAGAGTTCGAAGAGGTAATTTAGAGCGGGAATCGGATCGACGATATTTCTTGGTTGGGTGGTCAGGGCTGAATTTTTAACAAAACTGTTCAAGATACTGAATATGGTATCAAGCACAATCATCCCAAACCCAACCCATTTTATAATCACTTTCTCCTTGTGGCGCGGGAAGAGCCGGATCAAAGTCTGCACCTGCGCGAGCCAGAGGAACGTACCTGAGATTACACGGATGACGCGAATTTCAGTGCCGTTTATAACTTTGGAAGCCAGCAAATTGGAATCAGTGATTCCAGCTTCGTACTGTTTCTTGGCGACATCGAATGTGTCGGACGTTGCGATGGTGAGGGATATGGCCACCGTCAATGCGGCTACTTTCTGCAGCCACGGTCTTCCGCCGACCCCAATGACTGAAGAGCTCCCATACGAGCCGCTAATCATGCCATGTCGGCCAAGGAATGCGCCGCCGCGTCCCCCAACAAAAAAGGTCCGAGGGGTAATAAATAAGATGATAACCAAAAGATAGCTGATGACAGTCGCGGCAGCTAAGGCGTAGACCTGGGGTGATGTCGACGCATAGAAGGGGTCTTGCATGTCGCGAACGAGGGACGGATCTGAGAATTCGGGCCGTCCTCCGGAGCAATTCGGCCTGAATATGGCATTTTGCTGTAGTTTAAGGGTAAGAGTCTCATTGAAAACGAGTATGCCTAGCAAATAACGCGCAGGTTAGCTTGATTCATATTTACATCAGCCTCTCCGATAACCGTACCTCCTTGGGGCAATGAAATGGGCCCGCATATCGCGCCGGTGGCTTTATTCATATACCAGTGGTGCTTTATCCACAGCGGTACACCCATGACGGCGAGGTACCCAGACAGAACCGGGTCTGTTGCCTGAATGCCATTCAATCAAATCTGACCACCGGTATGCACCAGCACGGCCTTTTCGCCGCCAACAATGTAAAGAAACCCCAATGACGCCCTTCCCTCGACGCAAGCGGACGGCGTCGTTTTAAGTGATCATTCCCCCCAGTACGCGGTATCCGACGTTCCCGGGAAGGCGTTCGCGAAGCCAATTAAATTCCCGGCAAGTTCCAGACGTGTCCTGGTACTGAACGACCGGACGGAAAGAGAATGTTCAGCCTGACGGGAGGAGACGAGGGGTTCGGTACGACCTTGTGTTGCGGGTAGGAAGCGGGCTCGCAGTGGAAAACGACGGATAATGCGATGCGTAAGGCTGGCGGGAGGATGCTGAAAGCGACAGAGACACAAGTGACTGTTCTAACTGTGGTGAGAGGTGTGCCTAAATGTCTTTGCTTGAAGTTGTTGAGATGTGAAGGAGTCGATAGAGACGTTCTGGAACAGGCATAGCGCAACCCCATTGGGCCGAGCCCCAGTGTTTCCTTCTCGCCAAGCCAAAGCCAAGGTCAAACACGTGACGGAATCCGCTGCTAAGGGCTTAGTCATCGAAACAAGCCTCATGCCAAGCTTTTACTGCCAAGAACACGTGAATCCAACTTAGTAAGCGGGCCGTAGAGGCTGAAGTATAGTTAAGATGTCGGATGTCTCTATATAAAAACGAAAGCAATATATTATTCATCGACATTCAAAAAATTATCCTACTAGCTATAGTGGGTATACATGTTCCGCCTGGCTCAACTCCAAGCCAGCTGCAGATTAAAAAACGTCCCGAACGGGCGGTAGAAAATGAGAAAGGCAATCAGAAACAGGCCCGGGGTCTGTCGAGAGCGAAAAGGAAGAAAACCTGCCTTCAAAAGTGCCTTCAAAAGTCCAACCCTACCGTGGTGGCGCGCTAAAAACCATCTGTCCCGGCGCCGTATACGGCAATGCGAGCGTACTCGCCATTCCGCCCTGCCTCAACCGCATCGCTTCCTCCCGAGCCTTGATCTCACGCTCGTCTTGGATCAGAGTGCAGCATGTGCAGCAGGTTGCGCGGACGCAATCGTTGGCCACTCCGCCTTGGATCCCATATGCTCGGCGGGTTCGCGAGTGCTGGATTGTCGCGAGCAGCCCTGTTCGTAGTAGTAAGTATTGGAGGAGTAGACGGATAAGGAAAGAGGTTGAAGGAGGCAGGAGACATACATTGGCATCCGCAGAGTAAGGCCATGGCGGTACATGATGCGTTACATGTTTCGTAACCTAGTAAATTCGTCGGGTCCTTGCCTGCTGATCGTACGGATAAACGGTACTGTGTTCGTCCGTACAGCGCACAGGGACAGAGCAGGCCCATACAGCAGATTCCCGGGTCCCTGCAGTCACAGAGACTGTGCTTCCAGTTTCTTCCTTTACTGGCTTCCTGCGCGGGGTGCAATACCTGACCGGGGGCGTGGTTGAAATGTAGGCTGTCTGGTTGCGGCGACATTGGCCCCTTGTAGGCGTGTGTTATAATCGAGCCGTGCGTGGGGGCCCGTGCAGTGGGTGGAGGAGCTAATGGATTGTGGTCGGGTTCGACTACGATGCTTGTCCGATCATATTTGGGCGGTAACGGACCCGGGGAAGCCGGCTGAGGAGGAGAAGCATTTGGATTTGGTTGCTGTTCGTATTGCTGGGGCGGTGTGGGTATCGGGGGGTCCGCATAAGGAGCAAACTGCGCTGGATGCTCTGATAACGGTGGAGGAGGTGTTGATATCTGAGATCTTAGGAGCGCAGGTGGAGGAGACGCTTTCCGTGTTTCGTCGTGCTCTCGGACGCCTGGGACCGACGGATTGAAGGGAACGGGTCCAGAGTTGTTATTCGCGATCGAGGCGGGCTCTTCTCGTCCCTGCTGCTGGTGGGACTCAAGGGTAGTCGACGGCGCTTGATTTCCCGATGGAAACTCCGGCGGCTGCATGTCCACGGGCGTCCTCAGATACGAAAAGACCCGCGCGCTTCGTTCGTCGCGGTCAACCGTCAAGTTCGGACGGAGGTGGGAGGTCCGCATGCTTCCAAGTGTCGCCGAAGATAGTATCTCTGCGTATCACTGCAGGCCCTTTATCGGGATTCAACGTGATTCTCGAGCGGTAGACGAATTGTGGCACCGGAATCTGGCTGTCGACGGGCCATCAAGGGGTCCCTTTCCAGATATGTCCACACATAGAGTGTTCGGTATAACCTGCAACGCGAGGTTAAAACGTAGGACTCGAGGGACGAGGGAGAGGAGAAAGAGATTGAAGAAGAGAGAGGGAGAAGCGCAGCCGCACAACAGATCCCGCCCCAGTATCCGCCATTTGCAGGCTATAAAAAGCAAAATAGCCGCCACGAAAGGGGCGCCCCGTCCGTGAAAAGCGGAGCGATCATCGACGAGGATCTCCAGCCCGAGCCGCCAATGACAAGGGAGCTGAGCGCCATTTCGCTCCCCGTTGAGCTAACTGTGGCTCGTCCGACACGCCCGCGGTTCCGGATCTATCATCTCGTAACTTCATGCATCCCCCGCGGGATTTGGAGAAGACAGAAAACTGCATCAGGGGTGACACGGACACCAGACTGCGGGCGTCTTCATTCGACGACAGCCCAAAAGACACCATCGTCTACCGTGCGGTCGGGTCTGTGTGCAACATCGACAGCCATTCTTAAAGACTCGTCAGTGGCATTGTCGTTTCTTATTCCTTTTTCCTCTCTCAAATTCTCAATCAAGAGGAATTGCTGCTTTCGCATCCCCGCCGTGTGACGATGTGATCGGTCGTGCAGATCCGCGCCTCAATGTCGCACCCCCAGAGGTGACAAGAGTGTCGAAGAGCCCTAGACTGTGGCGATGCAGATGGAGCCTCGTATTTCTATTTTGAGGATATCAAGCCCCCAGATCAATTCGATCTTCAGGAACGATGCTGGACCCCAAGAGTGTCGATTTCGATTCTAATGTCATGGAGTCGTGTTGGTGCCGGTCAAACTGGGCTGCTGGCTCACGATCTTTGCCGAATGGGCGAAACTTCCCTTGCTTTCTACCGCTCCCCTGAGACCCCTAACAAAATATCGAACAGCAAACTACTCTTACGTACGGGGTACTTATCAACAATCTGTTAAACAACCTCTGCCCATTCCGCTGCATTCATCGTTCGAGTTCTTGGGCCAAGCTGGACCCAACTCGTCAAGTTGTTACCGGACTGAGAAATACGAAAATGATACTGGAAAAACTACTCAATTCATCCGCTCGTTGCTTGCTCATAACCTAGGCTCTGCTTGTCAACACTGGGTAACTAACTTCATCCAGTGGAGCCGTCGTTCTAACGAGATCCAAATTCCTTGGTCATCCATTCTATGTACGCTTTCCAAGTGTGGTGCTCGTTCGATGTCTCCGCCCCAGGGAACGCCTTGCGCAGTTCTCGACTGATCTTGAGTACACCCAATGATGCCTCCTGTGCCTTCTCTATCTCCTGCTTCACAGCCGACTCTTTGGGCTTGGCCGACAAGACGACGCGGAATGGCTCACAGAACGCGTTGAGTCGGGCCTGTGTTTCGTCGGGTGCTAGTGTGATTAACTTGGAAATCATCAGGTTGCAGAGCGTGCGGATATCCTGCTCATCTTCGATACCCGCTTGGATTCGATCGAATAGTTCGGAAATATTGATGGTCGAAAACGCCATATCCAGACATGTATAAAGGGTTTCATACGCGCTCTAAAAGGTGGAATCAGCAGAGAACAAATGGAAACCGAAAAGAACGGCAGCTGACCTTGCGAAGCTCAAGACCATCGTCGACCTTGTGCCTAAAGGGCCCCATCTGCACTTCCCGTACAAGTTCTGGCTTGATGTTTGCATCAGCTATAACTGTGGGTAATAGTTGGTTCAGATGTGGTAAGACTAGGTTAGCCTTGTTATGGATAGCCGAGTTGACAGAGGTCAGCGCAAGCCGGTGATTGCCCAGATCGCTGTCACTGAGCATGTTGACGAGCACTGGGATGATAAGAGGTCGGAGCACGTCATTGTAAGCGTCGCTCGAATCTGCGAGTGTGTAACGGAATGCAGAAATCACTGTGCCTCGAATAGCCGGGTTTTCGTGAGTCAGGTAGTCCTAAGTCAAGAAGTCAGTAAGACCCTCTCCCCCCCGTGGTAAAGGCACCTACCTGGAGACGTGGGATATACGAAGCTGGGTCGATGAGCGCCAGTCTCCCGATGCACTCTGCTCCAACTACCCGGTTGTCCTCGTCATCAGAGGCAGTAAGTATAATTTCCCACAGTCTTGTAGTAAATGGGACCACATCAGCTCTGACTTCCTCAGGATGCTGAAGGATCTCCCTGAGCGAGTGAAGAAGTAGGTATTTGGATGAATCGGGCTTTTCCAGGTCGGCTAAAATGACAGGCAAATAAGTCTTGATATTGCTCGCACCTGCATTGCCGAGAGCAACCGCGGCTGATAGCCGAACCTTCTCCGACTTGGAATGAAAATTGGCGATAAAGATATCAGGCGTTAACAAAGAGTTGGGTCCCATTCGCAGGCCTATCTCCCCTAGAACCGCAAGTGCCAGACATTTCCGCTGGGCATCAGGCGTTGACTGGAGCTCTGACAGGAAATCCTTTGTCTTCACCCCAATCTGCGGCCCGCCATGCACAAGCAAAGTTCCAATTGCTCGTCCAACCACGGACGGATCGCCGCCAACGCCAACATCTTGGAGGAAACATTTCATAAGTTGCGCTCCTGCATTTTGCTCTCCAATAACCCTGACAAGGTGCAAATATGCTTTCAGAGCCGTGCCAACTAGAGAGGCTTGAACCACCGAGCACAGTGCTGCTGTCATGGTGTTGTTGACAAGCTGCTGAGAATGGCCAGGAATGATCTTGGCCAAAATGATGAGCGCTGGCGTAAGAAGATGAAGGTCAGTGATATTCAAAAGGGGGAGGAGCAAATTCGCCAAGTCCTGCACCGTCCGCTCATCATAATGGTTTCGGCAATTGGGGTTGATAGCAAGATCCTTCAAGGCCCGGATGGATGCATCTCTCAAGGAACGGTCGGACTTGCGCAGCTGGGTTCCGAGCTCTAAGGTCACTTCTCTCATCCACGCCGGTGTAACGTCTGTATTGCTGCACGCAAGAAGAGCAATGTCATCAATGGCCCGAGCCGCAGCTACCCTTGTCGTCTCATTCCTCAGACGGGTGACAAGAATAGAGAGTCCTTTAGCCCTCTGCTCTGCCGACACAAATCTGACTCCCTGCGGTCCTGAAGAACGGCCCAATAGCACCCCTAGTACATGAAGTGCCCGTTGTCGTACTTCTAGATCTGCGCTATTATCGGCGATCCTGTCGACGACCACATCGTATAGCTTATCTAGCTGTGACCCTAGGTCCTGATCATCTGCCGATACTCGTGGCGGCGTCATAGCGCTGACGATTTCCTCAACAGTTCCCAGTGCTTCGCTTGCGACCTTGTAGTTCCTGTCGGTCACCGAGCTTATCACACCGGGAATCAAGGCAATCAAAAATGGTAGTAAGGCGTTTGAAGTGTGCGTTTCAGAGATGGCTGCTATCAGACCCAGGGCCTCGATTTGGAGATTTCCCGCAGTAACAGAAGTGGTACCAGCAGAAACCGAAATTCCGCCTGTTAGTCCAGCTGTTTTCAGTGCATCTGCGATGGGGTCTTCTATGCGCTGGAGGAAGTCTGCAAGGCCTCCATACCGCACTAATGCGAGGGCCTTGAGCAAAAGAATTGCTGCTTGCTTTAATGGCATGGAAGCTCGCTTCCATAATTTGACAGTGCCTTGCACAATCCCGGGAGTCAATTTCACAATTTCACCTTGGGGCCCAGCTTGGGGAGTTGGGGGTGCGAGAATGGGGCAATCCAATGACGACGGGCCAAAACGGTCGGAATCAAAGTCGACCATGTTCGCATCACTATCTTGGCGTCTTCTCTTGCGAGAGTTTCGAATCCGAGACTCAGGAAGTGCATCAGGGGTAATGCGAGCCGATATCTCGCTGGTCTTCTTAACCAGACCAGTCATACATGTAACCACTTCCAGCTTCACGCTCTCTTCCCTTTCGTTGGAGAATCTAGCGAGAAGAGCTGGAGCGATTTTCTGGTAGATGGTACCATCGTCCACGGCGCGTGTATCGTTCCGCCCCTGAGTTGAGATGATGGTGTACAATAACTTTGCTGCACATCGTCGCACTTTCCAGCTCATGTCATCGATGTCACTGTAGCCCTCTTCTTCTTCAAAGTCTTCGTAGCCCTCATTATCATCATCCGGTTCCTCGGTCAAACCGTCGTCACTGCCTTCTTCCTGGGTGCCGCCCATCTCTTCATCCTCAATGTCTGCCACATTAGGGTCGTATTTAAGGAATCGTAAGGCGGAGGAGATGCAGTCCGTCAGATATGGCTGCATCTCGGCGTTACAGGAACCAATCAGTGTCTCGAGAGTAACCAGCGCTGTCTCGCGTAGCTCATCTTCCTTTGGATCATGTTCCCCGGTGTCCGACTCGTCATCCTCCATTTCATTCATTTCCAACTCGCTGACGGCGGACAGGACAAAGGGCGCTAATGTTTTTAAATAGGGGCCAAACTTCATAGGAATCGATCTTGCTAGCGTAGAGAACGTGCCAATGAGGTGACGACGGCGATTTATGGTGAGGTGCGGTGAACGGAAGCTTTCGATAATGCTGGATACAAACCCACTGAGTTGTGCGTCAGAGAAATAAGTTGAAAGGGCAGCGACTGCGGTGAGAGCTCGTTTTGTAACGACGGTTCCCGCATGGTCGTTTTCAATAACACCCATCACTGTTGAGAGGAGATTCTGCAGCTCGGATTCGTCTAAGAGGGTCCCAAAAGATTTCACCACCTCAACCAGAACATCAATCGCATCTGCGCTATACCCTTTGGCAGGATCGTACACAATCATCCCTGTCACACTAGATTTTGCCTTCGTAGAGGCGACCAATCGGGGAATCAACACTTTCGAAATTGCAGCATAGCTTGCTTGGGCTTCTTTTGACGATTCCCCAGCGATGCTCGGGCGGGGTAAGGACGTCAGTATCATCCTCAGTGCAGTATTTGGAACTGAAGTGTCTATTGTTTGTGAGGATGTCAGATTTGTGAGTTTCTCGAGCATAGAGCATAAGACATCCATCGGAAGCCGATTGGCAAGAGGAGGTAGACTATCACCCGTCAAGGTCAGCATAGGTACAATAATTAGGAGCAATGCACCAAAGTGTATAAGAAAATCGTGTAGACAATGCTCTCACCATTTCAGCGCCTGATTCTGCACTTCACCATGCTGGTCCTGCAAGGCTTCCAACAACCCCTCCGCGACCTTGGTAGAAGTACTAATATCTTGGGCGAGGAAGGACGAATTTGGCTCGCGAAGAAGGCCAAGGAGATCCTCCAAGGACATATACCGAATATCCGGATCAGGATCTGTGCTTTTCGACAGGAGAGAATGTAGGTTCTGCGAGATTGTCTGCCTGTCGAGGGCCATGTTGGAATGGAGGTGGGGTGAACGAGGTGCTCGGGCGATGTCAATTGTAGAAGCAGTAAGCAGCGTGGTCGAGGGTAGGTAGTTATCTGACTGCTTCAACTTCGAGAGAAGGAGTAAAAGGCCCTATTTAAATTATTGAAGTTGACCGGTTAGCACCTTGGACTGCATGAAGCTGTGTGCGCGGGGTTGCAGATCAAGCCACTGCTGTGAGAGGATAGTAAGCTAGCAACTTGAAGTCTACTATGGACTTACCTCAACTCAGCACATTGCAACCTATATCATGTGAGAAAGGAACACAGAAAGAAGATGTTACGGAGGCGAGGAGTGGAGAGTGGAAAGTTGAATGTTTTGAACTATGTCAGGGAGTGAGATGATGCTGACAGGCAACCAACCCCGAGCTCGTGTTTGGCTTGACAACACATTCAATTCACCACTGGCATTTGCTTTACACTACTCGCCAACAATCTACCCATAATAGTCAACTATTTCTCAACCTGCACTGCCTAAACCCATTTACCCTATACCAACGCTTCAACCCTCGTTGCCATACGATGTCGATGCGGCTCCCAAAACTCCGTCATTGGGTGCAAACATGTCAAGCTCTGCTGACATAAGCGTAAGGCTCTCGCCATCTCCAACCACCCGACCCGATTCCCGGCAGCTTCAACTTCCAACACAGCAAAAAGCCCTCCGTCTCGTGTCAATTGCAGACTTTTCTCCCTCTCTTTTTTTCATCATGGCATTCTCACGCATTGCTACGCGCACAGTCTTCTCAAGGAGACTTGTTGCTGCCAGCTCGAGAACCCGGTCGTCCCAGCTATGGCAGCAAGTTTCCCGGAGAGGTTACGCCACCGAAGGCCATGAAGCTAAGAAGAGCAGCGATTTGCCATGGTAAGAGAATGATGATGTTGTCTGATTCCAGTTCATAGCAATTGGCATTGCAGTAGTTCACCAACATGCAATTCGACCAAACAATTCCACAATGCCAGCACAAGATCCCCAGTCCCGATGTTCTATCCACCTACAGCTTTCATTCCCAATTGAGCCTTTACTAATCGGCATAACCAACCCTCTAGGCTCGCCGGCTCAATCGCATTCACCGTTCCCGCCGCTTACTTCCTGCTTCAATCCGGCCCCAGCAGCTCCGGCCACGGTCACGAAGGTCATACCGAGGACAAGGTACCAAAGTCAACATTTGACGAGCGCGAAGAAGCACGCATCCAGCGAAAGCCAGAGAAAACTCACGCGGAACCCCCACAGGAAACCCCCGAGGAAACCCCCGAGGAAACCCCCGAGGAAGCCGCCCCAGTAGAAGAGCCACCGGCCGCAGATGAACAGGCTGCTGAACAGGAAGCCGCTGAGCTCCCAAAGGATGAGGTGCGTTAAACATCGGCAATACCCGTCAACTTCAACAGCTCCTTTCCCCATTTGGCAGAAGACAAAACTAACTATTTACTCGCTGGAACAGCCCGCCGCCGCAAAGCCGGCAGGCGGCTCCGCCACTCAGTCCGGTAAACAGGAAGGCCTCTCCAACAAGGACACCGTCATTCCACCGGTCCCTTCAGAGAGAGTCCCAACAAAGGGAGAAGGAGACGCCGAATCCGCCAAGCTCAAGGGAACCGTTGAAACTACCCGACCCCAAGTATAAAAGCAACACGAGGGATCGTACGTCGGGACCGAAAAAACCCAATTCCTGGTTTTTTCAACAGTCTTATTACGATGAAAAGTGACCAATAATCTTTTCGACGAGCGTCGGAGATTGGGGCAAGAGACTTATGTAGCATATCTATTCTGCCGTGCTTGCTTGCATTCAAGCACTGTGTCCCGAAAAAGAAGGGAGATGTCTGATATGATAGAGGAAAATGATAATTGTACAGATATTATTGAAATAATTCGTTCATCTGTACCTTGACATTTCCCAGCTCCCAGGCACTGCATTGTTCCTATTTAATCACGAACCAGCAACTGCTCATTTCATCATCTTTTCACTTCTATTCATTATGTTTAACCTGTTATAATGGCCTTCGCATAACTATGAGGAAAACAGGTACCTAAGGTACCAAGCATAAGAAAATATTATACCAAGGAAATACAAGAGGTCCACGCAAAGCATGAAGGCATCTTCCCAGACTAAAGGAAGAAAGAAAAGGAAGAAATTAGCTGAATTCAATTACAAGAGGTAAGAAAGTAACGATACAAGTATATATCAAGAAAAAGGTAGAAAGGCGAGAAAGAGAAGAAAGTCCTATCAGCCGCCGCTAAAAAATGATGCAATGCCAGAAAGGACTACCAACACCGCTCCTGAGCAATGATTAAGGACCAGAATTGTAGCATGCAGAAGCGCCAGCCTAAAAAGATATAAAAATAAGTATTAAAAGGGGTTAAAGTTGCTCGATCCCAAGGGGAAAATAGACCAGGGAGAGCGATTAAAGATATCATACGTGCGTTTAACTGACACCCCCGGATTCAACGAACACCAAATAGGAAAAACCCACCCAATCGATCCCGTCCCAAATTCCGTGCTCGCAATGATGCCTGGAGCTCTCGGTCGCACGTTGAAACGCATGCGATCATTCACCAGAGGCGTGCGTCAACAGGTCAGGGATGACCTCCTGGTTCGATATCGGCCAATTGAAACCATAGGAAGAGCCGAATTACACAGCTCTGGCACAAAAGCCCCGACGGCGTGCAATAGATGATAGGAATAACATTAAGTGGGTCCGTTATTGATATATATTGAGGGAAATCCGTCATTTCCGCGTAAACATTCATTTCATCGTGACCTCCGAGTTTGCTTCCCATTCGTAGTGCCATTCGTCGGCCCGCTGGGCAGCTCGTTTTCCTTATCAACGTTCCGCCTTCTGATCTCTGGGTGATCTCCATTGACTAAGATGGTCGGGACATCCTCCGTCGCTTGGCCATTTCTATGCACCTCACTTCCAACATCGGCTTCATCTTCCTCATCCTCATTATCGCTCCTATCGTCTCTCCTTACGTTGCTGAATGCGTAGTTCTTGGCGATGCGCAGGATCAGAAAGAGCCAAAAGAGGTTGATGGCCTGAAGAGCACTCAGAAGGCCGAACGTGATGTACTGACTGATCCAGCACTTATACTGTTGCGTCTCCCAGTTGAGTTCGAATGGTCCAACAGTCCGGAATTCCGTTAGCACGGCCCACAGGATGCGAAGGTTAAGGTAATGTCGCATATAGATCCAGACGCCAACGAACATTGCAAAATAAGGGCCAATTATCGCCGAGTCCAGGTAATTCAACGTTTTCGAGGTCTACCAGTTATACCAATTAGTTATTTTCCCGATACAGCGTTGGACGGGCAACCATTGACTTACCGCGAGGAAGAAATCAGACACATCGTGGGTGATGTACACGGCTAGGCCAATGTGCGTGAAATGGAAGCGATAGCTCAGCCCGATCAGTGCCAACGTTATGATATGGTGTCCGACCAATTCTTTGAAATCCTTTCGAGGCTTTTCAAGCTGGAGCAGTAAAACAATTGCTTGCTGGGCCCAGTAGCTAGCTTCAAGCAAATAGTACGCCTTGAAGTCTGCTGTATGCGTCTTGTGCGGAAATCCTTCAAACATCGCGGTTGTATTGAAATACCAAAGGTCTGTACGGTTCATCACATACAGCCCATAGGGACCAAAAATACCAAAATATATGGCGGTGTAGAATTGTTCCATGAAACGTGCTGTTCGGGCCTTGCCGCGGATTCCACAGCGCTTTGCCAGCGGCTTGATCATGCGCTGCATCAGAAATTCGCGGGTAAACGATAGAACGATGGCGTAGAATCCCACAAATACCAGGTCAGCGGGACCCTTGCCGTACATGACAGGGCCATCTGGCTTCTCCGGGGGTAGAGGGTAGGAAAGGAAGATGCCTCTGTGCACCGGATTCGATTCCGTAGGATTCAATGCGTAAACGGACAGTAAGATCGTTAGGAGTACGAGCGGGACAAGCCATGTGTGCTTTAAACAGATATCTTTCAAGCGACGGAGAAAAGAACGGGCGCGACGTCGCTTTGAACGTGTGATCACGGGCTTTTCGGCGGAGGATCGCGTATTCAGCCCCTGTCAGATTCCAAAAATCAGCTATCATTCCTTCTGGCTTGCCAATGCGCGAGTATGCATACCTTTTGGGTCTGGTCCAAGGTGGAGGCAGCCATGGCGACGGTCGCAAGTAATAGCCGCAACACTCTGGTGAATTACGTTTTATAAAACCCCACTAGTTCTCCTGGTCCACAACATTCGAGTCCGTTAGGACTGTTCAACGGGTGATGTCTGCGAGGCAGTTGTCGATACACCTAACGGCGAGCGTGTGCGAAAAGTTCCTCGCCTTGGTTTTACCTTCCCCAAGAGATACCGCAGCAAAGGGAACTCGGGGAAATAGCGGACAAAGGGGAGAACTTCGCAAAGTTGGTGTAGAGAGGAGAGAAGAACCAAAACCCGTCCACTTGGCTTGTCCGATATCTTTGCCCGAAGTGCCTGACGGAAAGAAAAGATTTGAATGAATCTTGGTGGAGCTCAGGGGCGTTTGCTCTGTTTGACAAATCTCCAAACATTGGCTGTTTGATCTCCTCTTCTCACCACAGACCACTTTCGATGCTGGAACTACGAGACTGCATTCAATCCATCTTCTCTCGGGTGAGAGAATCCTGCTTCATGTCGCTTGGGCTCTCTGTACCGAGCAGGCTCCTCGATTTCAGAGGATATCCTTGCTTGGTTGGAAGCACGATCCGAGAGTGACCAGCTGCCTGGGAATGAGGGGCCTAAGATCTCAACACGCTAACAGCTGTGAGACCGCTGCTCAGTTGGTTTGTCGCATGGATACGAGACGCGAAACTGAGGAGAAATCTTGCTGCGGATTGCAATCCCCAAACACCGGGCATCGAAGCCCTACTGCTTGTCCCCTCTACACATGCAGGGAGTTTTTTTCGATTGAAAAAGAAGATCCCGAGTTATCGTAAGCTCGATGGAAAGATTTACGGGCATATTATTGCGAAAGAAGAAGAAGGAGGTCAGGAGGATGCCGCCCCAAAAGTTCCAAGAATTCAAAGTGACGTTGATGGGAGACGATGGTGTGGGCAAATCCGCTCTCAAAGACCGTGTAAGTTCAACGACCCATCTTTACGACATGCTTGACCGGAGGACTTGTCATGATAACATTATGAACAGTTTATATGGGGTGGGTTCTGTGATCAATATGACCCAACCATGCTCGATTATTCTCGGAAGCAGGTCCTCGTCGACCAGCAGCCGTGCGTCTTGGACGTATTGGAATTCTGGCCATGCCGAGACGTCATGCCTCGAGAGATGCTGGACCACGTCATTAACCATTCCGATGGGTTTCTCCTCGTGTACAGCGCCACTTCCAAATCGTCCTTGGAAAGGGTGAAGGACATACACGAACAGATCCAAAGAGTTAAGAACCCAAACCCGCCAACTGAATCGGGACCAGTTTCGATTCCAATCATGCTAGTCGCAAGCAAGGTCGATCTGTGTTCCCGAAGGCCTGACCTTTCTTACGTTCGACCGGCCGCCCAAACACTTAATACCTTGACTCTTCGACAAAAAGCTATTCTAAAGCGGAACGCGACTGGATCCCATCTCTATCGTTTACCAGAGGAGCTTATATACATGGTCTCCGATCATCTGGACACATTTTCGATTCTTGCGCTCATTCATTCGTCCAGCCGCTTTTACTATTCCGGGCTATGGGACTACATATCCCAGTACATTAGGGAAGGACACAGTATGGCAGAAGAACATGGATGGAAGTTCATGATAACCTCTGCGAAACTTGGCACCAATTGTGAACGTGCATTTGTTGACCTTGTCCCTGTGCTGCGGGAACAACTCGCCGAAAGGGAGGACACCACCTTGCAGAATGAAGAAATACCGGTTCATCCGGCTGAGCTTAAGCCGTGCAAGAGGAAGAGGCGTATATTTCGTCGATGGCATATTCTCTAGCTTGAGAAGTTGCAGCACCTGGATAATGTGGCATTCTTTCACCTACCTGGGTTTTACCAGGATATCCCCTTGTCTCACAGCCCGACTTCGTACGTACCTAATGTTAGTTGGAGCTCAAACTACTTGCATTCACTGTCTGGATGCTCAAATTTCATCCATTCCCCATATAATTCCTTCCTTGTTACTCCATGCTCTCTAGGACTTCCTGTCCAGCCTCTCTCCCATGTTACTAGCTTATTCGTTGCCCCGGTATTTACTGCTCTCATCTCGCTTCTTAATATTTTGATGCTGTTACTTGATATCCAGACAATATACTTACGCACGGAGTACAATTTGAATGTTTCCCATTTTCATATCAATATCTATCTACCTTGTGGCCATAGTGCATGCAACTTGTGAATTCAGTCTTGTGCGAGGATGAGAACTGGTCTGGAAAGCAGCTCCCCGCGTAGCTTTTCTTTACCAGATCTTACTTGACTACATAGATAGTTTACTAATAAGTATCCTGGTTGCTTTTCTAGCACAGCAATTTCATTGCAGCTTGAGCCAAAGAACCTCAGGAGGAGTCACAGTATCTAGGGATCCTCAACATGAGGTTTCCAAAGAGTATTATCAAATCTCCTCCTTCAACTGATGGCAGCCGGTCATTGTGACCTGGAATCAGTTGTATTCTCTAGATTCTTCAGGGGGCAGTTACAGTCACTCATCAAATGTTCGTGCAACCCCTTAAAAAAGTGATCATGGCAAAATCAAGATAACTCTCAACACAGTAAATATTCCCTATTTTTATGAGCTCATTTAATAGATAATCTGTCAAGCTCTAGAACAGTATTAAAATATTTTTGAAATCTTTTATTTTAATAGAGATATGAGCTCAACATTACTGATCATATTTTATTTTTTTTTTTAGTCTTCAGTATTCTCTTTATATCTTAGCTTTAACTGAATATTTTTCTTTTCACTCTATGTATTTCTTATAGCTCTAGTAAATATCTTCTCATGTGTCTTAGTTCATCTAAGAATACTCAATGATTGTTGAGTTATCTGCATTTTGATTTGACCAGTTTTGCTAGTTTTGGTGAGAAATCTGAAGGGGTGTGGGTACTTCTGACTTAGTACTGTAGCTTGTTGATGCGAAGGGGTCCCATTTCTCTCAACTTGTAACATGACATATTCTCGAGCTGACAGCCATGTGAAGATGTAACCACAGCATAGCTGCTTTTTTATATCGAGAGCGATTCTCTCACGAACTCGTTGAGTCGGTTCGATCGATTCCGTCGCCGGAGTGCGATCGCACTTGAAGAAATATCCGTGTACATGCCGTGAGCTGCCTCCCACAGCTTCTCCAGCCCGCCATATTGGTATTGAGGAGTGTCTGGCTGCAATCTGCAACGGTATCAGCCCCTACAGAATTCCGAGCACCCGTCTCAGTGCCATATGGTGGTCAGAGACTACTAGTATAGGCACGCAGAGTTCCGTGTTCTGTCCCTGGCTCATCAAGGACAAAAGATGTCGAAGATGACCAGCAGTGATATGCGATTGTGATGGGATGCGGTGGATTCAGCAGTCGGCGCCAAACCGGATGAGGGAAGGGGTCATCCCCGGGTGAACCTCACAATCGTCCCGAGGCCCTCTTTCTCTGTCCCGCTCGCGTTTAACGTCGATGGATCTCGAGATTGAATTGTTGGGAACGTCGAGACCGCGAAGCAGTGACATGAGGTTGATCCCGCGTGGAGCTTTGCTGCTTTCCAATACGAGTCTCCCCACTGGACACACTTGCATCCCGCGCGAACTAAACGGCCACTTTAAAAGGCGCCACCTCCGTCACTGGCGCTTCTCCGACGCTGACGGAGGAAAAGGACTCTGATTCGGTTTTCTCTCAAAGCCGAGCGGGGCCCGGCTGAGCCAGCAGACCTCGGTGGCCGTCGATCGGTGGAATTTTATGCTTTGCATCCGAGAGAGACTAAAGTCCAATGCACCTCAGCTGAAGCAGGAAATGTTTCATGATGTATGCGACACTGTGTTACGGGTCCTGAGCGGTGAATGCAGGGTCGGTCTATCCAGCAATCAGGCGTGCCCCTCATAGCCTATTAACTTCCAACTTGAAGTTAACCTATTTGACGTGCAACGTGAGCCGCGAGGATTAGGAGCCACGCGAGATGCGGCTTTTTTACTTTTCCGTCTTCCACAAATAGATCGGGTAGCTCCATGGATTTCCCGATCGGCAACAATGAATGGAAGAAGGCTAGTATCGATACTGCCGAATCAGTGGCCCGAACTCATTCAAGCTGCCATGAAGGTAGCATCGACGTCTTGCCACTTGGACTTTGATTTCATTTTTTTCGTTTTGATTCTTTTGTCTCGAGCTACTCTGCGTCCTAACTGTTGGAATCATTTCATTGACGAACGATTGCTGACATGTGAAGATCCAGGGATGCAAGACGTCTGGTACAAGCATCCTAGGTAGTTCCAAGAGTCCCTACAGCTCCTGCAAAGCTCAGCATCGAAAGAACAAGGGAGCAAGCCAGATCGCATGACAGCGGTGCTCAGATACAAAGGCCAGCGCATCCACCACCCCTGCCATTTCTCCAATTGTTGTCGCCGCCGAGAGCGCTCCGGCATCCTGGGGTCTATTCAGACGGGTAATTTCTCACTCCGCACTGTTTAAACACAAGGGCCAAGGACGAACACCAAAGACGACTTTTCTGGTGCCCGTGCAGTCGTCCCAAATGCCCCGGTGCGCGCAGAGTGCCATGACCATCGGCAGAACACAGATCTAGACAGTGGCTTTGTCAACGCGGACAGGTTAGTGCGGGCATCGGACTTTGCGACAGCTCTTGAGTTCGATCCAGAATGAAACCACGACCAGAGCTGGCCAGAATGAACCCGAGCCCGTGGTCAACCGTGTTTCCACTCCGTCGACTGTCATAACGGACAAGAACGTGGCGGTTTTTTGACACATACAAGATTTCGGTATCTCCGGGTTGTCATGTCCAGGTACCCATGGTCAAAGCTCGATCACAAGCAGGATCAACTGTGCTGTTCATTTGGCACCAACCAATCACCAACCGCACTTCTTTCTCCAAGGTCGCACCAAACCGAAACTCACTCAGCGCACGATAAAGCAAGCAGCGAGTCAGCATTCAGCAGCGGAGAAAAAGGGTTCAATTAAAGAAGACGCCACGAAACGAAGTGCCCACCACTCCCGTCCTAGCGTGTGTCGATCCCCTCGCTAACCCCGAGATTTTATGCTGTGAATCCGGGGATCACACGATACTAGGGTAATACAAGCCTTTACAGTTGAAGCTAGCTTTTGACGGCCTGTCCCATCCCCATCAACAAAACACAAGGAGAAGCTCGGTGCTCCGTGGAGGTTCAGATTTTGCCCCCGGCGGCATCGAACAGGTGACAGACAGGCTTTTTGGTTGGGCCGTGGAATGCAGCAACTCTCTCTGTTTTCTACTCGAAACGTCCCATGGCAGAGGAAGCATATCCGGGGGGAGCCGACCCGTGCACGAGGATGTGGACGGGCCAAGTAAGTTCTGGTACCTTTGTACGGGCGAGGACGCGGGTTAAGCCTCGGTACCTGTACAAGCTCTTCCCCAGCCTCCATGCATAACCTTAAACTGGACCAGACTTGGGGAAAGGAAAGGGCAAAAAAAGCATTGAGGACCAACATTCAGCACTCCCCCACGTGTTGATATTGGTTCCAGAACGAAAAGGAAGTTCAATCGATGAGCAAATGGCCCAAACAATTGAAATCGAGGCCATTTCCCGTAGCTCTCTCTCTTCTCTCCCCAATGTCACCCGTACTTCGTGCTAACTACTAGTTCGTGGTACGATCATCACCAAACAACAAAAGCTTCCATGCAACCCTGGGCCCAACACCACAACACAGACCGGCCGATACTTACTCGTCTGTGTACAGGATACACACCCGGTACCGCCTGATACACGCCCCCGCCCAGCCTCCCGGTATGCTTGGAATGCTTGTATCGTGACCGCTTACCGTACGGGAACACCACCTCCCTTGGATCGCCGTCCAAAAGGGAAAGAGATCGTCATTGATTTGGCCTGGCAGGCGTGTATCGACCCCGTACGGCCAGTATCGTACGCGGGCATCGGTATTAAAACCCAGGTCCTTTCCTCTCCTCTTCTTCTCCCCTCTTCCTCTTCCTCTTCCTCTTCCTCTTCTTCTCTTCCTCACCTCTCGTCTCTCAACCTCATCGCTGCTAGAGATATCTTCAGCAACGCGTTATACTGAAGAGAGAAGCTTCATCGACAAGAGAATAGGACCTCCATCAAGCCATTCGTCGCCATGGCTGTCGGCAATATCTACCTGATTGCCGCAGTCGCGGTCATCGGTGGTGGACTATTTGGTTTCGATATCTCGTCCATGTCCGCCATCCTCGACACTGATCAGTACAAGTGCTACTTTAATCAATATCCCGTGGGTCCGGATGGCAAGTGCAGTGGTCCCAAGCCCGATGTCCAGGGTGGAATCACCGCCTCCATGGCTGGTGGTTCGTGGCTTGGTGCCATTGGCTCTGGCTTCTTGTCCGATATCTTTGGTCGCAGAGTTGCTATTATGATTGGCGCCATTATCTGGTATGTTGCCTAGCTTGTCTGTTTGAAATGAACGTCAGTGGCTAATATCGGAAACTCTTCTTAGGATCATCGGATCTGTCATTACTTGCGCGTCTCAGAATATCGCCATGTTGATCGTTGGTCGTGTTATCAACGGTTTCAGTGTTGGTATCTGCTCTGCCCAGGTCCCCGTCTATATCTCCGAATTGGCTCCCCCGTCCAAGCGTGGTCGTCTAGTGGGTTGCCAGCAGTGGGCTATCACCTGGGGTATCATGATCATGTTCTAGTAAGTCTGGCCAGTTCACCGCAACTTGACAGCCTTGACTAACCGTGTTTCACAGCATTTCGTATGGCTGCAGTTTCTTGTCTGGCACCAAGGCATTCCGTGTCCCATGGGGTTTGCAGGCGATTCCTGCCGTTCTGCTCTTCCTCGGTATGTGGGTCATGCCAGAGTCTCCTCGCTGGCTCGCCCGTCACGACCGCTGGGATGAATGCCGCAATATCCTTGTTCTCGTGCACGGCAAGGGCGACCCCAGTTCACCATTTGTTGAGCGCGAATTCCAGGAAATTAGGGATATGTGCGAGTTTGAGCGCCAGAATGCGGATGTCACCTACTTGGAGCTTCTCAAGCCCAACATGATTAATCGTACTCATATCGGTGTCTTCACCCAAATCTGGAGTCAGCTGACCGGAATGAACGTCATGATGTACTATATCACGTAAGTTGTCGACATTCTCCCAACTGAAGACACGGAACTAACGAAATGATTCCTAGATATGTGTTTGGTATGGCCGGACTTACGGGAAACACCCTTTTGATTTCTAGCAGTATCCAATACGTTATCAACGTGGCGATGACCGTTCCCGCGCTGCTGTGGGTCGACCGATGGGGCCGCCGCTATACATTGCTCGTCGGTGCATTCTTCATGATGACATGGCTCTTCGTCAATGCCGCCCTGCTTGCTACCCGTGGCCACGCCGCTCCACCAGGCGGTCTTGACGGCGTCGCAGCCAAATCCTGGGAGATTACTGGACCTCCAAGCAAGGCCGTCATCGCCTGCTCATATCTGTTCGTCGCCTCCTTTGCTCCAACATGGGGCCCCGTTTCATGGACATACCCCCCAGAGTTGTTCCCTCTCCGCGTCCGCGGCAAGGCCGTCGCTCTCTCCACCTCTGCCAACTGGGCGTTTAACTTTGCCCTCGGATACTTCGTGCCCCCGGCTTTTGTCAACATCCAGTGGAAGACATACGTCCTCTTTGGTATCTTCTGCGTAGCCATGTTCGTTCACGTCTTTTTCATGTTCCCGGAAACCGCCGGAAAGACCCTCGAAGAGGTCGAGACCATGTTCACTCTTCCACCAGGGCAGGGTGGCATCAAGCATATTGGAAAGCCTGCATGGAGGACCAGGGTTCAGTACCGCAAGGCTGCGCAGCTCGAGCAGACCGGAGGAGAAGGTCTGGAGAAGACTAACAGCCCTCCCACCGAGACCGAACGAGCCGATCCTTCGAAGGTGTAGGATGCATGATATTTTTTCCTCTCCTGTGAAATTTTTATGATATGAGAGCGGATCGTTTTTGTTTTCAAAGCCGAATCTTCCCTATTTGATAAGAGGTTGATTTTAGTCATGTATTGCACGGCGATGAGTTGAGTCATGGGCATGGAGAATGTTCGCTGCCATTGACCTAGTTCAATATCGACTAATAATGTGATTAATAATCTGTGGAAAAGTCGCTTCATTTTCTTTCAAGTCCTTTCAGCTGCCAGTAATTATTTGATTCGAGCTGTTGGACAATGGCAAGACAGATATGTTAATTCTCAGTGCATCTTCTCAAGAAATTGATCCAGCATCCCGACAGTCTTCCCAGAGTGCCATCTGCAGACCGCAGGTCGCCCGCATGGAAGTGACGTCACCAATGAGTTTAGGGCTAGTTAGGGCTTAGAAATCACGTGCCAAGAATCCAGAAGCCGCCTGCGCTGACCGCGTCTTGATCTAAGAGATAGGATTGAATAGTCATCATCATTATAATCATGATAATCATAAAAAGCCTTAAAAGTCATTGAAAATGGAAATGGAAATCAAAAAATCCCGAAAAAGTCCAGCTATTTCAGTTCAGATTCACATGACGAACAGCAAGTTGACATCTATCAATCCAATCAGTATTAGCTAGAATGAGTTATAAAGGTAGTAGAGAAGAAGGCTTACCTAGCGGATGACTACAGCTTAACTGCGGCTTCTGTCGATACTTCCCCTCCAGCTCAGCACGGATGCTATTCAGGAGCTGCAGATAGCTTTGTCGCGGCTGATTTTTGAGGGCGCGGACAAAAGCGTAGCTTAGCGCACCCGTTGCTTCGCCGCCGATGAATGCGTCGGCACTATCATCCACATTAGATCAATGCATGACAAGGATGAGGAAAAGGAGTACGTACGAAGTCTGCGTATCCTTCGAGCCTGAAAACATAACCACATCCGCCGCCGAGGTCTTGGTGATCTTCGCCCTGCGCCTCGCCTTATCGCCTATCGTCGCCTTTTTAAAGAATCCAATCGCCGTTGACGCGACGGCGCGCACGTCGCCCTGTTCGTAGGACGCGATGGCGCTGAAGAGGTCTTGCGCTGCTTCCTTGGCGAGGTTTGGTTCCTTTAAGATGCCTTGCGTTGAGTAGACGTAGGGCAGGTCTAGGACGGTGCCGGAGTGGCAGGAGTCGAAGATGGCGGTGAGACGGGCGCCGGGGGGAAGGGGGCGGACCCTTTGTATTTTGTTAGGGGGGATGCTGGGTAATGGATTGGGGGTGAAGGGAGGCTTACATGATATCGTGCATTTCGTCGTCGACGATGTGTCCGACTGTTTTATAGTCGACGGGGTAGATAACTTCGTCGAAGCCTGGGGGACGGTTTAGTTCGGGATCTTATTGGAATGGGAGTGGATAGACTAACCATCTTCTTCATCACCGTCGAGATCCGGTGTACGGCCTCCGTGACCTATAGAACAAACGTCAACATCACTCTTTCGAGTGAAAAGGGCTAACATACCAGAAAATGCCAAAAATAACGAATCATGCGGTCTCGCATCCTTGACAAGCCACCTCATCGCCCTCAAAATATTCTCCTTGGTCGGCATCCCCCTCGGTAAATGCTGCTGATCATCCGTCAAAATCACCATGTCCTCCCACTGATACCCATAGTCCTCATTAAGGAACTTGGAGATGCGCCGCACATCGTTAATGCAGCCTTGTAACTGGCCCTTTGTCTGACCGAAATAATTTATGCCGATTAGCAGCGCTTTGCGTGCGCCGGAACAAGCTGAGTATTGATATTGGAATGTGGAGGGCAGGCCTTGGCCGAAGTGTTGGGCAGCGAGCGGCGGGGGTGGGGGACTGTTGTGATGCTGCTGAGGGGGAGGGGAGTGTTGTTGCTGTTGGTATGCATGTGGTGGTGGATATTGCGGGCTAACGGGACTGTTTAGGTGGCCTACGAGATATTCGTCTTAGTATGTATTATTCTTATAGGTATGGCTTTACTCCCGTTGGAAGTTGTTAGCAACGGACCGGGTGGATATGGGTATGGCTGTTGGTGCGGGCTCGGACTATGGCCATCACTGGAGTACGGGTTCGATGCAGGCCGTGGTGGCGGAATAGGAGGTCCTCTTGGATAAGGTGCATATTGCGGGGTAGGAATTGGTGGAGGGACAGGAGATCGTGGATAATTTGGTTGATGAGGATGTTGGGGATAATAACCACGACTAGAATTTATTAGCCGTCACTCATCTTATGGACTGAGTATCTTACCCGCACTGCTGTTGTGGTGGGACTTGATTCCACTGCTGTTGGGCAGGATAGCCGTATCCTGGGGCCGAGGTCGAGGGTCGATGGTACATTAAACTCGACAGAGAGTGTTTTGGGAACGAGGGTCCTAAAGAGTGAGGATAAAGCAGAACGAAAGAATGAAGATGTCGTTTCGTTTATAAACTCGCGCTTGAACTAGCCTCTGGGCCTTCTTTCTTCCCCGGAGTTTCGATCACAACGAAGAGAAATCGTATCTTCCACTCGGGAGAGGCACCGTGTCTATTTAAGCGATAGGGCTGACCTCCACAATTGCGCCAGCGAAGAAGCATCCGCTAACAAACTAGCGGCGTGCCTCATTTTTCAGCCGTTGACATGAAGTCATTTACTGGCTGCTTGCTGTGGCCGACTGTTCCGATGATAGGAAAAACAACCACTCGGAACGCGAGACGGAGAGACGACGTGGGGATCTCATGCAGGGTGACAACATCGGAATCCAGAAGAGGCTTGGCGGAGCGGAGATCCAGGTGCTTTGAGACATTCGAGAAGAATTCCATGGAGATGTAATTTGCGAGAGTGGGTTTCTGTCGAGAAACCCTATCTATCGTCATTGCTGGCGCCCTGTCAATGGTCATTGTGCCTGGAACACCAGGCGAATGGTCGATGATGTGTAGGGCTGAAAGGGGTCGGCCACCGAGGAATGGAGATGACGCTAATAAACAACCAAACTCCAGAATATGACGCAGTAATGTACAAAAGAAGAGAGATTATCAGAGATTATGCTGCTTGCCAATGCCCCGTGCCCAAACTTCCTAACCCCAAGAACTCATAAACTCGTTCGTCGTCACCAGGACGACCAAGATGCGGAAGATGACTTCCTCGGAGCTGCGAATCAGATGCTATCTGGCGGAGCCTTCTAACGGCGAAATCGATTGGATCCCAGGGTTGTGCTTCTCTGGGGAAGCCCCAATATCCGTCTCCACTCTGGAGATCGACAGGTTGACGATTCCGATCTCCCACCGTCAAAGGTAAGATGTGTTTAAAGGGACCAGCCCAGTTACTATGGAATTCTCATCTCCAGTCAAAGATCCAAATCTAGAAGATGTAGCTGTCGAGATGCCGACTCAAGCCTATCGAGCTGTAGCATAGGATCCTGGCGCCGCGGAAAGTCCCGTTCGTACTCAATGAGTTGAGTTACGATCAAAGTCTTGAGTTCCGGGTCATCGGTCCCTGTCCACGCCGCCCACAGAGCTAGTGACACAAAACTAGCGCCCAGCGGCCTGTATACGACCGCTTCGTACGATATTGTCAATATTTCCTTGGCAAAGTATGTCGCTTCCGCACCGAGATCGATGTTTTCAATATCAATAGCACCAAGCACACAGTTCAATATGATGCTAATGGTCATTGCCAACGCGTATAATCGCTGGTAGTAAGCGTATATTTTGATCGAACGAGCAGATGGCGAAGGCTGATTGTTCATGCAGTTCTGCGCTCCCATCGTTGCTTCTTGTAGCTGTGCCACCACCGCCTTCGACGTCTCGTAGGTTGCCCTCACTTCGTAGACAAGGCTCGGGTCGTCGCTTTCCCCTCGGAGTATGCTTCTTCCGCGTCGCATATAGTCTGGGACGTGAGAAAGACATGACATCATGTTGCCTTCCGATTGTTGCTGGTCGTCCATGTGGTTTTTCACGAGAGATTGCCATTCTTCTGCGCTAAGTTGGATCTTACTGTTAAGAAGCCCTTCGAATAGCTAGAGGCTCAGTTAGCCTTAAACAAGTATTGAGTTCTCATCTACTCGTACCACCGGACCCCGTAAAGTGAGTAGCAAAATACTTTCGAATTCATCCTTGGGATTATAATATCTTCGTGCCTTTATTATCTGTGCCGCGCCTTCGCAATGGCCCGTCCAGCGGTTTTCCATTACGCCAATGAAGGCCTGAGGCTGTCAGACTGCATCAACTCAGTAAATACCCGGCGAGACGACTGACCTGACATATCATCAAAACCATCACTGCACAGAGCGTTTCAATAGCCTGGGCCTTGTCTGGGATACCAACATACTCCCTAAGCTTGCTGAGCGCAGCAGCGTATTGTTCCAAAGCTTTAAGGCTGACTTCTCGGTTTGCACAATAATCCGAATGTGATCTGACGAGAGCCAAAACTGACTGGTCCAGTGCCTCGTTTATCCCAATACGTTGAGGGACATATGCTAGAAAACCGCCGTACGTCCAGGCAAGGTTGTATCTCAAATCGGTCTTGGATGAAATCTTCTCGGTGAATGCACTGACCAGCACAGTCATGTCATTACTCGGAGGAAAAGGCACTGCCTTGGTCGCGTTGGATTGCTGTGGCCTTGTTTGTCGGGTGACAAGCTCTTTCAGTTGGCGCGCACTGGGCTGGTTGGGCTGCGATACCCCATTCGTCTTCCCCTTCCCTTTCCCCTTTTCCTCTATGAATTTGAATCTCTGCTGCCCTGCTCCGATGCAAGCTATCTTGAGGCGTGTGCATCTCGAGCATGAAGGCTTCGCTTGATTGCACTATGTCAAGGTTCAGAAGGTCATTCTCTCAAGCAGTTTGTCCGGGCACACCTTTTTCTTCTGCGAGCGGCAGGCATCGCAGCCACGCCCAGAAGGCACTCCTGGCATTATTCCAATTTAGGTCGTTCGTAGCGCTCTGAGAAAGTATGCATGAATTGAGACGAAAGGAGGAAGATGCGGCGATCTTTTAAGTTGTGAGCCGCCCTGCCAAGCTTCGTAGCTCGTGTTGTTGGGCTGAAGAAGCGGAACTCAAACCTTCAATTGACGGACGAAGTTGTCAAACCAGAGCTCAGGATTCAAGGAAGACAGATAACTAGGCCTTAGGCTATCAAGGCTGGCAAGGGATACCGTTGACGCCAGTACCATGTTCCAGGGGTGGTGAGGCACAGGGCAGGCCTATCACACGGGCTTGCCCTCCGTGTCAAGGATGTTGCATAAGGTCGCCGATGAAGATTTGGCAGTGGAAGGTTGAGACTGATATCAAGGATAATTTCCACAAATGACTTTATTCGGCTGTGCCAGCTGTCGCTAATTGCCTATTGCTGTAACGAAGTTCAGGGATGCGGTTTCATGGCCGAATCCTCCAAGTCAGCCACGCCAACAGAATCCGGTCAATCGCCAGCCAGAGCAAGCCTGTCTCATGCCCTGAGAGGTTGAGCAACAATCGGAGATCGCCAGAAAATCCCTGAGGATGAACAGCCCTACGAGCTGATTGTCGAGAATCCGAACTCGTATCAAAACAACTTCTTGAAGAAAGGAGAAGAAATGAAGAAAGGAGAAGAAACAGCCAACTCAGCCTTGGGACGATCTGGAGGCTGAACGCCAGCACTAAACCCAATTTGGTCCTACCCGCCGCTCCCAGGGTTTGATTCGCCAAGGTATAGTTATTAGATAATCAAGGTTCCGAGCGCCAAGGCTCCGCTCTAGCTCCGCCCAGCGTGGCAGTGGACAACTTCATTCTCCAGACTGAAGAATGTGGTAGCAGAGCGCGAGATACTTGGGTTTTCCGGTTAGTCGATGATTTTGCTAACCACAGTATGGCTGAGTCGCTTGAGCATCGACGATCAAGAACTGACGCTAATCCCTTCATGATGCAAACTCGTACTCGTCCTATGACTTGGTGGCTGTCGATCGCCAAAAATGACATCGAGGGATCTACTGGCCTGCAGAATTGGGCAAAGCTGTATATAATGGGCGTCCATTCCAATGGAGTCGTTCAAGGCTTCAGATCTGGATCTTCTCAGGCGTTGTATCCCCTATAAATTGCCAGTGATTACTCCATCGCCGGAGGACTACAACTTAGACCTCTTGCAACATCGATAATTACAAAACAGCACGGCTATGGCGCCTAAAATTACGAATTACTATGCCTATGATCCGAGTCCTATCCTTCCTGCGGTCTTTTCCGCATTAGTCGGAATATCCTTATGCATTCACATATGGCAAAACTTGTTCGTTACCCCCTATCCCAGTGATAATCATCAAAATACCAGTACTAACATCCCATTGCAGCCATCATCGCTTTTGGAGAGTAACATTCTTCATGTTCTACGGGGGCACCATCTTCACAGCCGGCTGGATCATGCGCTGCTTCTCAAGTCGCGAACCGGGCAATCTAAACCTCTACATCGCCCAATACGTACTCATCCTCGCCGGGCCCCCCATCTACTCAGCAGCAGAATACAACGTCCTGGGCCGCCTAATGAACTACCTCCCCATGCACGCGCCCCTTAATCCGAACCGCGTCATCTACGTCTTCATCTACCTAGGCGCGCTCGTCGAAGCCCTCACAGCTGCCGGCGGGGTCGGCATGGCTTCAGCAAACGGCAACATACCCAAACAGCAAAGGGGCGCAACGCTGGTCGCTGTCGCCGTCGTTTTACAGGGTGTCGTTGAAATCATATTCATAAGCCTCGTCGCACTCATGCATTACCGCGCCGTACGCGCAAAGATGCTCACCCCCAACGTCCGCAGCATCTGCATCATGCTCTACGGGACGTCGCTCCTCGTTCTTCTGCGCTGCGGCTATCGTGCCGCGGACAAATTCAGCCTGCTTAATCTTCTCAAGTCGCGAGTCTGCGAGGGGGGTTGCAAGACCGTGCTCAGGAATGAATGGTACATTTACGTCTTCGACGCGGCGCCCATGGTGCTGTATACGTATTGGCTGAATATCATCCACCCAGGTCGATTCTTACCCAGGACTGCGAAGACGTATCTTGATAGTAACAAGATTGAGCGCGAGGGCCCTGGTTGGATTGATCGTCGTTCGCAGATGGAGACTTTTATCGATCCGTTTGATTTTGGTGGGATGCTCAAGGGGAGTCCGGCACATGAGCAGTTTTGGCTGCGTCCTAGTGAGTGGCCGGAGTCGCTCGATGGGCCGAAACGGACGAAGGAGGCGCATCGGAAGGAGTCTGTTGCTTTGTTGAGCAATGTGCTTCCTTGATATTTCTTTTTACTGCATAATATGAGAATTCTGTTTATAGACTTGATTTATTTGTGATGATCTAATTACCCTTTCCTTTATAAGAGCATCTTGTAATATATTAATGGCTGAAAGTCAGAACTCAGTATGGCTAGAGATCATCAGGGCAGTAAATATTGATCCAACTTAGATTATTGTTCCTAGCCAACTACAGCCTTCCAGTATCAGGATTATGATGAGTCAACCGACAAAAGCAAGATGCCTTAATCGGCACATCAGCAACCGCCATCGCAAGTCTAAGCTGCGGCTGAATAATCCTCGCCTCAGCCACCCTGCCCAATCTCACCAGACACTCATGATACCCATGCAACGCCCAGACGTTATTAGGATGCTGTCTCGCGCGCGGGAGCGAGTTATCTAGTCCCAGATCGGCGCGGTATACCGCTGCTGCGTCCTCGAGGTGGCCTTGTTCAAGGAGTAAGGCGCCATAGGCGTGGCGGGTGGGTTGCATCCAGCCCCATGGTTCGTCGTAGGGAAGCGCGTCGTCTAGTATGATGGAGTGACGGAGGTGCGCGAATGCGGCGCTGTAGTTCCCCTTGTGATAGGCGAGTTCGCCGTCGAGTAGGGCGGAGGCGATGGCGAGGATGTCGGAGCATTTATTGTTGAAGAGGGTGCGGCTGGCGGGGACTCGGGAGACGGCGGAGCGGAAGTGTTCTCGTTGCGATTCCGCGGCGGGAATGTTCTTGTGGGTGGAGTGTGCTATTGCTTTGGCGTAGTGGATCATTGCGGTTGTGACGGCGTAGAGTTCCTGGTTGGAGGGGAGAGGGAGGGCGAGAATTTGTTGCCAGAAACCGAATCGGATGAGTACTTCGACGCGTATGCCCTTGAAGGCTTCGAGGTAATCTGCCATGGGGGGAGATTTGATCAAGAGGAGCTCTTCTGGGATAGATGCTTCGAGCTTGGTCATCGTGTCGAGCGCGATTTTCGACTGCGCGGAGAACATCGCCGCGTACACACGGAAGTGGTAATCATGCGCTCGATAGAGGGTGTAAAAATTAAGCGCGCCTGCTCGTGCGAGGTATTTCTCGTCGGCGCGGATTGCGTCCGAGTTTGATGCCACGGCCCGTCGATAGTCACCTAGCAGAATGTCAAGGTGCGTAGGCATGTGGTGCAAGTGACCTGCATCTGGCACAAGGCCCCGTAGATTGTCCGCAATGGTCAGCGCAGCTTCGGGAGTCGGAGACATCTCCATGAGGTGGATATACAAGTGCAGCAAGCCTGGGTGTTCCATCGCACCCTCCCTTGCTAAAGCGCGATCGAGCACATCCTTGACCTCCAAAGTGCGCGCGCCTGCGGCAGGTCTCCCAGTAGATAGATCCCACAGTTTCCACGGAGTCAGATTCATGAGCGCATCAGCAAACAGAGTCGCCACATCCAAATCGCTCGAGAACGCTTTATACACCGATCGCATCGCCTCTGCGTATTCCTTGTTCCAAATAGAGAAGTCCTTCGCCGGACGGTCCTGCGGATATCGAAGTTCAAGCGCCTTGATCAAAGCCCGCTCAACAGGCGACGCCGTCCCAGCTGTCTCTTTCGCTTGAACAACCGCGTGATGCGTCCGGGTAACAATTTTAGCAAGTGCCTTCTCGTCGAATGCGTGCCATGGCTGGTTATAATTCGGTCCTAGCGCATATGCAAGGCCCCAATATGCCATCGCGCAGTCTGTGTCTTCGGCTATTGCTTTTTCGAAGCATGACGCTGCTTCTTCATGGTTGAAGGCATAGCACCAGATGAGGCCGCGGTTGAACCAAATCTGGGCTTCTGCGCTGCGAGTGGTGATGGGTCGCTGGTGAGACCCTAGGTCGTAGTAGTCATCCTGCAACGTGGTTGTAGCCAGTACTTTCTTCATCCTGATTCCTGAACTGTAAGAGAACTTTGTCTCCTATATTGTGATTTAATCCAATAACTCTAGTAGGTTTGGCTGTATCTGAACAGGGTTATTGCATGTTCCTTCTCCAAAAGGTAGATCCGGCAGCATTCCGGAATCTCTTCACAGTGCGTCTGGCGTCAAACCAGAGAACTTGAACCAAATATATTCACAAATGTTTGTGGTTCTTTCAGCATCTGGGGTAAAGTGAATGTGGAGAGAGGCGGCGGCGGCGGAATTCGGAAAATGTTTTGCCGAAACGCCGACGAAGCCGAGTTACAGCCGGCGAAGACCACCGGAATAACTACTGGCATCTATATACCTTGGACTGCTTCTATTATTTATCTTGCAACCAATTGACTTGATTGAGATTATGTTTTTGCAGAATTCTAACTTGTCCAAGCTGTTCATAATCATCAATAGTCCTAATATTCAACAACTCGGAACCAACCCCCTCAAGAGGAGAAGGGAAATAAAATCCAAGAACGGACCCAGAGCCATGACAAAGGAAGAGAAGTGATTCTAGAAACAGATCATACAAAGGACAGCAGCATGTGTCTTAAAATGAGAGGTTATAACCAAGCAAGCAAATAGTTGCAAAAAAAAGGGGTATTAATGTAGAACGCCAAATCATGAATTGAAGCGAAAAGAGCTCAAGGAATAGAAGAGCAAACCGGCATGGCAGTCGACCAATACTAGTACTTCAAGCAACGAGCTCCCACTGCGCAACGCCACCCCAGCCCATCGCCTTTCTCCCCCATCCTCGCTCGAATTCGGCTGCAGATAGCCCTCGCGCGTCCCGATTATCGAAACTCGTCACAGCATAGAGCATCAACTGCTGTCCCGGAGCCCCCAGGATTCTTGGATCCGGAACCTCCAGATACCAATATGCCCCACCGCCATCGGGTCCAGAACCTTGAACATACGTAAAAGGAATTTGACGTTCATTCCTACCGTCGACACCTTTGGTGGCGAGGGTAAAGAGGTACGGCGTGCTATGATTACCATGTTTCGCGAGTGACCAGTGTTCGCAAACGTGGCCGAATCGGAAAAGTAGCGGACCCGAATTATACACGGAGATGGATTTTAGTACAGGCTCGAGTGTGCTTTCAGAGATACCGTGTTCTTCAAAAGTGTTACTGTATACGGTGACGGATGCGCGGTTCTTCGGATTGCCACGCATGTACTCTTCCCACGAAATTCTTGGGCGGCCGTCGTCCCTGTAAAACTGAGTTGGGTCTTCTGGGTAATGGTCATAACCGAACTCGTCATTAGACATTACAAAATGTTGCGGATCAAACCGTTGGATGTAGGGTCTGTTGGCTCCATCTACCGCTCCAGCGCCCCAGCAGGGATCAACCAATTTCCACTTGCCGTTGTCAATGCGGACGACATTCCATGCATGGTTGCCGGAATAGGGCGGTAGCGGTTGGTCTGGGGCAATATGTACATGGCCAAAACCAGAACCGTGTCCTGTAATGGTTCGTGCCTCCAACCCAGCCAGAGTAGCCAGCTCTTCAAATAGGCCGGCAAATCCAGCACATACTGCAAGCCCAGAGCGAAGGGTGCTATCTGGAGTTGCTGGTTTGACGCGATTATTGAAAAAGGCCTCGACATCATAACGAATGTTGTGATGCAGCCATGTGAAAATGGCGCGCGCCTTATCTGTTGGGTATGGGAAAGGGGCTGTGAGCTGGGTCGCCAGCCAGCCTAGATCCTGTGTTGGGAGTGATTCGCGAGGGAAACGTGTGGCATGCGTGTCAGGGCCAGAAAAATCACGGCATTTCAGACACGATGCTGTTTGAACTGGTTCTGCAGGGGCAACGGGCATTCGAGGTTTAGTTGCTTGTATCTTTGACAAATCTGGTCGTGAAGATATTGGTATCGGAGGTGGCGAAGATTTGTTGACTTGCACCCTGTCATCAGGGGTGCCAGCCGCTTCATTCAATGAAGCGAATGAAGATTCTTTAATTTTCTTGAGAGCTGAGGGGGTAGGTGGTGGAGGTGGTAATTTTCTCGGTGCTGGTGCTTCTTCTAAGGAGGCATTATCTGACAGACCTGAGCTGGCTGTAGTAGAGTCCGTCAAAGATCGTGGCGGTACTCTCGGTGGCGCTTTCCTTGAAGGAATTATAGGCAGGTCAGCTTTGTAAGTGCGAGGCTTCTCATTATCCAACGGTGGTGACCTCGTGTGAGGGCCATCTGTCCTTGAATAAACTGAAAGGTGGGGTTTAGGTGCTGGAGGGACAGGAGGAGGTTTCTTTTTGAAAGGCACTCCGTTATGTAGAAGTTGAGAGTGATTTCTGGGTGGCAGATTGGGTTGCTTGGACTCTTCACGTGGAGGTGAAGCGGGCGCTTCTCGAAAAGACCCGTTTGCCAATCCCGTCAATGCCACTTTGCCAGTCAAGTGGGTCCCTCCATTGACCCCATTTGCGACCGTCTCACTGCGCACAGATGAGACAGCCCCTTTGATATGGTTTGCCTCATGCTGCTTCGCAGGCGGTGGAAGAACAGGCCGGCGCTCTGGTCCAGCCTGAGAGCCGTATTTCGACGACGGGCTCACTCCATTCCGCACAACTGAACTTGAAGACTTCAGCCCTGGACCGTTGGTCTTCGTTTTGTCGATTTTCGGAGGCAACGCAGGCAGCTTGTCGAGTCCTTCCCATGGTGGAACATTAAGCCGCCGTACAGGCTGTCGCATCGTCGCATTTGGAGAAACGCTGCGCGAAAAGTTCGTTCCTGTACCCGTCGAATTGCTCGATACCGAAGTCCTCGAGGAGCACGAATCACTCGAGTTGCGGGCTGATCCATCCGACGATGCTGGAGGAGGATGCAGCGATTGGCTCGTCGTAGACTTCCGTGCAGGCAAAGGCGGTGCGGGAGCAGACGTCTTTGGCCTCGCTGGCAAAGCGGGTTTCTGCTCATTCCTGTTGCCCATGAGCGGGGGAGGGAGGATTTCTCGTCCGCGAATCATTTTCTAAAACTGTTTTCCTGTTTTCCTTTCTTCTTGTAACGACTGAAGGCGGTGGGAGCTGGCCATGTAAAGAATGAACTGGCGAGCTGGTTCTGGGGGGATCATCTCATGCTGTTGATCCTCCCCCATGAGCGGTTGAGCTTGATTGAACGATTGAGAGTGTGTCTGGTGGTGGTCCAATCGAGAAAAGAAGAAAGGTGGAAGGATAAAAATAGGACCCATTCATGACTCCGCCCTGCGGAGCCTCCTCACTCCCCTACAGGGCGGACTCCGACGAGAGGGGCCAGAAAAGGCTTGTCGTGTGTCAGACCAGAGTGAGGGGTGGGGCTGCACTAAAGTCACATAGGGCTAAAGGCTTGGCGTTGACTTAAATGCCGCTGTGTGATGTGGAAGGGAGTTTCAATTGGTGGAGATATTTTTTCTCTGCCATCTATTGGGTTAAAATATTAAGCTTAATGCATGACCAACCAATTATAAATTCTAGAAGCGCTGAATTTCGTAAAACGACTTTTTCTTACTCGTAGCGTGCTCGGAGTTGACGAGTGGTTCCAAGGAGTGGGTGTTTCAGCCTTCTTCCAACTCCAAAGAATAACCATGGCAGACATCACCAACTCAATAATCAATGATGATATGCATCGGACAATTCACCAAAGACGGTAGCGATCTGCGGATCTCGCGGCTGTGGCACAGCATGGCTCAAGTTGGTTTGTGTTCCGTGGCTTCGGGGCTACGAGTAGGAGAAATCGCTTGTTCCTTGTTGGTCCAGCTGAGGAGCCATCCACCTGCAAGACAGTGATACGACCTCCTGGCGTGCCCAGTGTCAGTTAACGGAATTGTATGCTGTGCCGCATCCGCATAAACCCGAGGACAAATAGAAAGAAAAAAACATGCGTTGCTGCGGCCGTTCTCCGAGTACAACAAGTGAGGAAACCGACCCTGCGCCAGGGTTTTGGTAATTATAAATCCATGCAGGGAAAGAAAGAAACAATAAAGAAAGGCCATTGTTGGTTGATGCGAGTTGAAAAGGAAGAAGAAAGAAAATAAAAAGGTAAAGAAAAGACAACGGGCGTCAAACCCAGGTATCTCATGCCGCAGATGTTGGAGTACAATCCATCCAACCTACAAATCGGTGCCTTCAAGAGCCACCTCGTCCGGCTCTTCTAGCCGTCCACCAATATTCTCAAACAACACGAATTATTGTCGTAACAAAAAACCGTCACTCATCTACACCATGTATCGTAAACGGGTACTTCATCATCTCCCGCTGGTTTGGTTCGCATCTCAAACTGACTGGTACAGGAGCAGTGGTTCGCCAGTATTCTCAATCTCTGGGATCGTACATTTAAGGTCAAAAGCTTTGCTGAGCACGATCTTAAATATCTATAACAGGTGTTAGATGAGTCTCTTAGATCAGGTTTGCAGAGCAAGCGGAGCGATTTACCTTTTGCACGTTGATGCTGTGGCTCGTACTACTAAAGATCAAACTTGCTCTCATAGCCTTTGCAAACCGTTTGGCCTACGCTAGTCAGCTTGACCAATATAACAACTTTAAGATTTCACTAACCTGAATTGAAATCTCTTCCTGGTCTTCGCGTGGAAAGTTAACGAAATGGTCGTATTTGGTTCCCACAAGTAGCGGAATAGCAGTCTTATTAAAGCCTCGTCCCTGCCTATACCATTCCTTGATGGAATTGAGCGTGCTCTTCCGCGTAAGATCAAACATAAATAGAATAGCAACGGCGTCATTGCAAACAAGAGGGAGCATATTGACGAACTCCCGCTGTCCACCCAGATCCCAAATCGAGAACGTAATTTCTGTATTGCGGATGGAGATTGTTTTCTCCATGAAGTTAACACCTAGTTAAAGTCTGTTAGCACCATCCTCATAATCGGGAGGGGGATTTCCTAACCAAGTGTCTGGATATAGTCTTCATCCCAGCTACCCTCAACGTACTTCACCATCAGACTTGTCTTCCCAATTTGCGCATCTCCAACCATTCCAACTTTGATCACCACGCTATTTTTACTAGGAGGGGCGGGCTGTGGTCTCGGGTTCGGCTCTTGGTGTGACTGCGAATATCCAAATCTATCTCCTCCGCTCGAGACTCCCGATCCCGGACGAGAATTTGATTGTGGGGCATGCTGTACTTGCTGGTAAGACGTCGTGGGTGAACTGAATCGGGATGATAAATCACCCTCATGCGGAGAAAGCGCCGATGCAGAATGGGCATAGTCGTTTGCATGGGAGCTGGGATGGTTCAGTTGTCCATTGCCGTAACCATTATTATAGTCAGAAAAGGAATTGGCCGACGTGTCTTCGGCGACTGTTTGCTTGTCCTGCTCTAGTTGGCTGGCTGGTTGAATTGTGGGTTGGGTTATAGATTGGGCCGCAGGTTCGATAGCGGGTTCGATGGAGGGTTCGGGGATGGGAGCAGGATTCACAGGTTCGACAACAGTCGGCTGGGCAATCTGCTCTTGAACATTCTCTTCTTGAACTGGAAACCTATCGGTGACCACTGCTGGCGCATCCATTTTATAACCTCGATCCTAAAGTATGTCGTCCCAGGAAACAGGTTCGAGAACTGAGTTGTCGGACGTCCGGAGCTCACAACTCGTGTGCGTCGGGTATCTTCATGAGTATATCCCGTTCCGATTTAAATTAGATTCCTTTATCGCAGTTTTCCGCTCCTGTTGCCGATGTGATCCCCAGAGCAATTGCAATCGAGTCCACCTCGAGGCCCGGAGGTCAGGGTTCGGCGCGAGGTCTGGCGCGTGCAAGGTAGCGGGCGAGACAAACACGCGAAAAATAGCTGCTATAACACAGCCAGAGCGATCAAAAGAACGGGTGGTGGAAGAACACGACAGAAGGAAACCCAATGAACGACAAAAGAGAGGTATTGACTCGCAGAAGCTGCACGA
The DNA here is from genome assembly GCA_039700045.1 of Malbranchea zuffiana. Taxonomy (NCBI): domain Eukaryota; kingdom Fungi; phylum Ascomycota; class Eurotiomycetes; order Onygenales; family Malbrancheaceae; genus Malbranchea; species Malbranchea zuffiana. The sequence continues at coordinate 1,906,807 of JARUPO010000002.1, forward strand.
TGCGCGGGCTGGCTGGCGATGACATGGTTGAATGACGATCGAGCTGCCTTTGCCGAGAAGGGCTTAGCGCGGGCCAGCTGGGCGGCTCCGTATCAGATCGAAATATCGTCAATTTTCAAAAAAAAAATTTAAACTTGAGCAGACGCATTCAACAGCACCATCGGCCCTTGAGGAGTGCTTTATTTATTAGAAGGGGCTAGTTTCAAGCAGACACAATGGCTAAACGCGGTGCAGACGACGAAATTTCCAGCGCCCTCAAGGCCGGAGAGCGCCCGATGCCCGATGCCCCGCCAGATGAGATGGGCGAGTTCGAGGACGAGTTTGAAGACGAATTCGAGAGCGAGGATGAGATTCTTGAGGCCGGAGTCGATGGGCGCCCAGACGCAGAGCGGGAGGCTGAAGAGGAAAGGGGTAGGTGGCTGCCCTAGAACTGGCACTGCGGTGGGCATTCCAGTTTGTCGCAATGCATATATTTTCTTCAAAATCGCTGACGGGGTGAATGGGAATAGATGATATGGAAGTCGATAAACAGACATTTATACCCGGCAGAACAAAATTAGCTCCTGGAGAGACATTATCTCCCGATCCTTCAACCTACGACATGCTCCACACCCTTAGCACGCCGTGGCCGTGCCTCTCGTTCGATATCGTCCCCGACAGCCTTGGAGATAACAGGAAATCCTATCCTGCCACAGTGTACGCGGTTACAGGGACACAGGCTGATAACCCACGCTCAAAAGAGAATCAACTCATGGTCTTGAAGCTGAGCTGCCTCAGCAAGATGGAGAGGGACAACGAGTTAGACTCTGACGACGAATCTGACGATGATGGGGAATCATCAGAACCTATTCTCGAATCGAAATCGATACCACTCGGCTCTACAACGAACCGTATACGCAGCCATCAGACACCTCATTCCTCCGGAGACCCGACAAAACCCCCGCAAACAATCACAGCCACCATGCTCGAAAACGCTCAGGTGCTTATCCACGACGTGTCACCGCACCTCGCGAGCTTCGATAACCCTGGTTTAATCCTACCCCCATCCGCCTCGAAACCACTTTCTACCTTACGAATGCACAAGTCAGAAGGCTATGCGCTCGATTGGTCCCCACATTACCCTATGGGCAAACTCCTGACTGGCGACAATGACGGTCTCATCTACGTCACTACCCGTAACGAAGGAGGCGGCTGGGCAACCGATACCCGTCCATTCTCTGGCCACATATCCTCCGTCGAAGAGATCCAATGGTCGCCGAACGAAAGGAACGTTTTCGCCTCCGCCAGCAGTGACGGTAGTGTCAAAGTCTGGGACGTCCGGTCCAAATCCCGCAAGCCAGCTGTGGATGTCAAGATCTCAAACACAGATATCAACGTAATGAGCTGGTCGCGCCAAACATTCCACCTCCTCGCCACTGGTGCAGACGACGGGCAGTGGGGCGTTTGGGATCTTCGACACTGGAAGCCTGAGGGGGGTAACGGTAACTCTCAGCTTCGTCCGAAGGCTGTTGCGTCGTTTAATTTCCACACCGAACCGATTACGAGTATCGAGTGGCACCCGACGGATGACAGTGTTGTCGCCGTTGCGTCCGCGGATAATACGCTTACACTGTGGGATCTCGCGGTGGAGCTGGACGATGAAGAGGCGAGGGATGCAGGGATGGCTGATGTGCCTTCTCAGTTGTTGTTTGTGCACTATATGGAGATGGTGAAGGAGTTGCATTGGCAGAAGCAGATGCCAGGAACTTTAATGGCTACTGGAAGCGCTGGATTTGGGTGGGTATCCGTCTGTTCTCCAAACTCTGTGAAACTTTTACTGACAAGTGCCATTTTACAGGGTATTCAAAACAATCAGTGTTTAAGCATTGGATCCGACTGAGGCGTAATCGAAGGACAGGCAGTATATTCTGGGTAAATAAAAATGGAGTCTCCGCCATGTCTATGTTTGATGGCAATGAATCATGAACAGAAAAAGGGCTTTAGAACCAATGGAAAATCTTCAAATCTTCTCGAACGTCTGCTATGCTACCTTTTGAGCTCTGGAAAAGACCTCTTCAGTGGTTTCCAAACTTGACTTTTTCAATGTACCTCATTTCTGCTACAATCATCATTGCATAATATAAGCAAGTACGTGATTCGCTGATATCTCCTACTCAATGATGTTGGGCTGGAGCAAAGGGATCTGGCAAACCCCTGGGAGAGAACGAAAGAAAATTCCGGACCAATCAAAGGTCTGAAGAACGTGACCCAGTAGGAAACTGTGAATATTTGAAAGCATGTATATATGGCAAAGATGCTCTCGAAAGAATTTCAAAAACCTACACACGGATGTACATTTACCAAACTTCTCCGTTTTTCTTGCATTTTATCTCCACGGTCAAGACAGCAAAGGAACTGTCAAAGCTAGATTCAACTGCCTCTTTTGGAGAACCAACGCAATCACACGAAGTAGTAGGTTCGATTACATTCCCGGTACTGCTGCTCCGCTAATATTTTGTCTTTCCTAGCGGTCTGGAAGAGCTGTGTTTCCCAAGCGAATCACCCAGCGGGCAGCCGAGGAAGCGTATAAGCCATCACATCAGCATTTAAGAGTGGCTCCGGTGCCGGAAGCGTAGCTTTGACTCCTGCGAAGGACACCGGCACTGGAAAGAGGGCATGGACAGTTCTGTTAGACCCAGGGAGTGCCTTCTATCAACGCCAAGGGTGTCCGGAATCGAGGTTGATGACTTCACGTCAACAGTCTTTCCACCAAGCTTACCTCAAGCTTCGTTGGATAGGTTGGAGATACCAAATCACACAACTAGCAACACGGAGTCACCCACGATAGACAAACGATTCAGCAGGCTTCACCAAATAAACAGTGACAGTTTGACAAGCATCAAGCCCGACAAGTCCATCAAGCTATATCGTATAGCAGGAACCAAAAGTCTAGGACACCAAATCCGTGTTGGAAGAGAAAAAAGTCAGGTATATGTGAAACTGAGGTGGAGACATAGAATGACAGAAGATATGCGCTTAGTCCGGACACCATATGCCATGCGACATATCGAAAGAACAGCGCCAGAGAAAACCCAAAGAGGAGGACACCAAGAGAAAGGAAAGAAATCACGGTCCCGATCGGCCTCAGCCTCAGCCTCTGAGCCAGTCGAGATCAACGGAAACTCCAAACTTCACTTGCGCGGAGGATTTTGCGGCCTGCTGTCAAAAAAGAAGAAAACCCCCAAACGCAAGCTTGAAGACGATGAGCAAGTTCCGGCCATGATATGGTGGCTTGCAGGCGGAAGGCCAGGATTTCCGCGGCCAACGGGCAAGAAGCTGCGCGAGTGGAAGGAGAAAAGTCGAGGAGATTGGGATGAAGGAAAGGGGAGGGGATTCTTAGCAGAATGTGCCTTTGTTTTGACGGATGGTCGATGTGGAAGAAATCAGCATCGTAAGAAGGAAAAGGACGAGGAAAAGGAAGAGGAAAAGAAAGAAGAAAAGAGTGAGGGAGAGGGTGGTGGAGGACAAGCAGAAGGAGGAGCGGATGGGAACAACGAGGCGGGAGAACGTGGGAGCGGGAGCGAAAGCGGGTCCCGGGCCTTGGCATTCGGAGCGGATTAATTATTAGCCTTGTTCCTGAACCCTGGGTGCTTCTGATGTTGAATGTTACGCATTTCACGGTTGCTTCTTCATTTCTGGAACCATCTCTCCTTATTACAGTTTGGAGTATATGAATTCATCTTTCCATGGGATGTCTTCGCTACCCACTGTCCGCCGCACCTAGAATATGTCATCTCTGCAGTGAAAGTTTCACCATGAGTAAACGCAATCCGCGGGACTCGGAACTTCCGAATCCTTCAAAGGCAGCAAGAAGCAGCTTTTCGCTCCGAGAACTCTTTTCTCTTTCTCTTTCTCTTTCTTTGCTATATATCCTACTACACACCGGTGATCAAAGCTGTTCTTGCAAATATGGCTCGCGAGAGCTTTCTTGGAGCTACAATTCTCACGGTCACCGTGGGCACGGACAAACCATTGGCAAAGTTTCAAATCCATGAAAAGCTGATCTGCCATCACTCTCTCTTTATGAAGGCAGCCGCTTCAAACGGCTTCAAGGAGTCGAAAGAAAAGTTTGTCCATCTTCCCGAAGTCGACGCGGATTCGTTTAACCGTTTCGTTCAGTGGCTGTATTATGGTAGCTATGACCTCTCCGAGGTTAAATCGGTAGAGGATGTGAAAAAGTCGGAGGGAAGTGTGCGGAGATATAACGAAATCCTCCGGCTTTACGTCCTCGTGGATAAGTTGCAGACTTCCCAATTGCAGCATGCCATCATCCACCAGCTTGTGAAGATGGGCCACGAAGGCTGTAATCCCCCACAGATGGAACATATTTCCTACGTATACAGCAACTCGGTTTCCCCATCGCCGCTCCGAAAGGTAATAGCTGCATGGTGTACTTGGGCTATTGATTTTAAATGGTATGAGTTCCCAGAAACGGGGCAGAGATTGGCGGCACATCCTGAATTTGCCGCGGAATTGGCTATCTCCTTGGCGGAAAGAGTGAAGAATCCAAACATGAAAAGTCCATTCACTGGCCCACCGGAAAAATTTTACCAGGAGAAAGTCGCCGAGTAACGCGGTCGCCGACGATACATTCCCCGAGGGCTATCCCTAGCATTTCACCTTCTGCTACAACACACTTATCGCATGCCTCCATTCCGGCGATCTGGGTGGCCTGGGCCATTCCGACTTCAACGAAGAACATGGCCATGTCTAACCCGATTTGGATGGACGCAACCGGCATGAGGCGGCAGGTGAAGAGGAAGATTTTCTGGAAGGCAATTCTGGCTTTTCATGCTGTTCAATTGTTCTCAATTTCTATCAGGCTGTCACTTCGATTAGCACAGCAATTACAGTGCAGCTACCAAACATTCTGTTTCTTCCGGGTGTTGTTAGCCCAAAATTGTAGCCTCGGTCCTATCTCCTTTTCAAACTTCTCTTCCCTAACGATTCTTCATATAGTGTTTCCATAAGATCCGGCCCAGGGGAGAATCTGATGCTCTTCTGCACCTCGCATATTAGACAGCACGGATTGTCTAAGGCTCCGTCGAATCAGCTCGTCTGAAACATTCCTGTCGTAATTTGGGTTGCTGCACACAGGGCCTGATATCCAACCACCAACCCCGCAGCTTCCAGGGCTGAACTCGATGGTTTTCTATCCATCCTTTGCTGGGTTAGTACAGCAATAACAGGCTAGGCTGCACACTTACCTCTGGATCCATTGAGAACAAAAACTCGTCTCCTCTCTCTGTGCATGTTTTGAGTCCATCAAGTGTGGACTCGCCGTTCCCCATCCCAACAAATTTCTTGGTAACTGTATTCCTCACTGCTCTGGACATGTGCTGACGTCTTGCGCCTAGGATATAAAAGAACTGATGAGCAATCACAGCATTGGTGGCAGCAGATACAAGCCACCCATGGCTGAATGACAGTTAGCCCTCTTCCAGAAACAGGTAGTGACGGCCTGCTAGACTTACAGCAAATCTAATACCAGATGGTATGGTGGTATCGCCGAGATATACCATGTTACCTGGTCCCATGGCACTTGTTTCATTGTTTAGACCATTCCAAGGTCCCTTTCATATTGGCCATATTGATATTATGGATGGTGCGACCAACCATTCCTTCAGATATGTTGCTCTCCAGCATGTTGTCAAGTTTGAATCCAAGGTACCAGCATGACTCATAGATCACATAGTGTGTGGGACATCCACTAAATACGAAGTTTCCATTCTCCTTAAAGGAGGCCCAAGCAATCTTTTCCTCCATCAGCTGAGCATCGATCTCAGTTCAATAGCAGTACAACCTGTCAGCCCCAGGAATTTTGAATCAGTTCACAGTATCTCTCAATGCTCAGCAAACTGCTTCAAGATAGTCCTTATATCAGACATAGTATCTGAGTCATTGCAGTTCAAGAATATTGTCCAGCAGTTCCTCTGAGTTTGGAATGGGTCATCTGAAGACACTTCTTGTAGCATCAAGCCTCATCATATGTGCAAATAACGGCAATGAGCTCATTCTGTATGGTACTAGCCATATTCTTCCCATCTTCATCAATTTTGCTGTCATCAGGTTTGAGAAACCATTCGCACACATTTTTATAAGTCATTTAAGAGTAACACTGATATCTCTATTGATTAGCACTTTGGGTCATGAACATTTTAGCACAAAATACTCACTTCTGTCATTCATTCATGTTCAATTCCTTTCCTTTCCACCATATATCCATCTCAGAAGTATAAAGGTGCCTTGCCATGAGTAGCCAGTTCTGAATGGAGTTGATTTTCGACACTCCCACAGCATCAGACGTATCCATGATTAACGTCCGTAATTTGATTCAACCCCGAGATTTTCCTTCTCTACCGGGATTATATGCGCGGGTACAATCCCTGCCGAGTCGTTCCAGTGTCCTCCCCAGATACAACATGTTTCCCATCCCTGACTCGGGGTTGAGGCATAAATCAGGGGTCAGAAATTGAGTAGCCAGTGAGTCGAGCAACTTATGTCTCGTGGGTAATATGTAGAGACCTATATCAACGAGTTTGGGCGTGCCTCATGTTGGTAGAGAGATATTGAAGTAGTAGTGGTATCCGCTGCGCCAAAAAGGAAATCCTTAGGCACAGAGTCCCTGTACTCGCTCACAGCTCAGCAGGAGATCCATTTGCCGCTGAAAAATGCCCGGCATTGAGGGAATGCTCAATTCCTGCTAGGAGGTCCTTCGTTCAGGAGTGAGATTAAGCCTCCCACGTCCTGTAAAGCAAATGGCAGTACTCCGTAGTAGCCAGGTATATCTCGCCCACAGCCAGCAAAACTTCTTTTCAGTTTTTTTTGCTGTGGTTATCGTTGCATCTTCTAGCTGTGAAGAAAGAGCAAGATCTTGATTCTCAGAGTCAGGTTTATCTTCATAGATGAGAGGGAGTAATTCAAAACCTGAAATATTTTGACTCAATGAGAGAAGTGCTAATTTCTCAAGATATGAGTCTGAGAATCTTCAAAACATTTGTCCATTCTCAATCTTCTCTGCTCACTGTGCATTCCCAGCCTTTCTGGCATGGAGATATATGAGTTAGCAGATAAAGAAATTGCATGAGTGTGACAGATAAATAAAAATATCTAAACTTACATTTCATTGTCTGATAATATTTTTAAATGTTATTGTCATATCATCTTGGCAGGATTTGTTGATCAATATACACTTACACTTGGTCATTGAGGAGATTATTCGTTCAGGTAAACCCCAGTGGCATTTGATATCATTGAAATATTTGTCAGCCCAATGCTTCGCGGACATTTTCTTGTTGCCAGCGATGCACTGGAGGTACTTGGAGACCTCCTAGAATATCTGCTTGATAGACATTGTAGTTTCCAAGTGCCATCAGGTTGCTGGAAGGCAAGACGCCTTGTGCTGAAGACTTGTGCTAATAAATGGCCCAAGAGTGGCCTGCGTCCACAATCGAGAGAACATCACTCAAGGCGCCTGTGAGGATGTCTTAATTGATGGGACGGTGCTGGTAGAAACTTCCAAGATAGGTGCAAATTGACCGGTCGTAGAAATGGACATTTCGAAATGCTGTTCGGTGTCCAGATATGCAGACTGAATTTTTCTCGAGAAGCAACTCATAACTTGAGCTGCTGAAGCCTCAATTCTAACACCTATGGATTCATGGTTTGTAGGGTATCAGGAAAAGCGAAATCTTGACAGGAGTTTTCAGGTCTGGGAAAAAAGAACAACTGGGTGAGTATGCAGATTATATATTTTTTCGAACATTCACTCTGATAGATCCCGGAAATCGATTTGAGGCATGCAACAGAACTTGAAGTCACTGAATGAAGGGGATAACATCCTCGGCGGCCAATGCCAAAAATTTTGAGCTATTTTTAGACCACGCGTTTTAGACCGTGGACCGTTTGACGCGGATGGTTTGCCACTGACCTCCTCCCATCTCCTGACAACTCCAGCAACCCGAAGGAGATGGCAGAACAGAAACCAACGCTGGAGCAGCTCCCGGTTGAGCTGGTCCAGCACATTCTTTCGTTTATACCCGACATTCCCTCCCTCCAATCAGGAATTCAAGCTTGCCCTATATTCTACCATGTCTTCCGCAGCTGCAAGACAGGGATTCTGAAAGCTGTCCTTGGAAGGATCCTGAATCTCGATTTGCTTCATGAAGCTGCGGTGGTGGAAGAATCCTCTCGACTTCAGGAAGTGCATGCGGCGGGGAAAGAAGCTCGCCTGCTTGAAAAGTTATTTGATCGGAATCTTCGTGCGCGGGAACTAGGGGAATGGAAGCTCTCTGAGCTAGCTCCGTTGCCTGCGTTTTATGATCATGTTCGTTTCTTTGCGAAGGATATGGCGTACAAGACCCTTGCGAAAGCACCAGCTGCACCGGGACACGCGCCTACGTCACTTTCCAAGGGCGAGCTACAGCGTTTCGAACTCAATTTTTACAAATTTGAGTTCTACTGCAACTTATTCAGGGATCAATCGTGGATGGGAAAGTGGGATGATATTGCGGAAGCCTTCTTCTGGAAATTCTCGCACTGGGAGAATGAGCAATTGGCCTGTGTGTACGATTATTTTGTTGATCTGATAAAGCCGCGTATGTAAACCGATTCGATATGCGTGAGCTTTATCATGGCTGATGATTACAAAACAGTTCTCCGGGAGCAGGCCGAGACAGATGAGGCATGGTGCGAACTTTTCTCGGACCTTGGATGGAGCTACGAGCTACCGCCCATCGAGCACCAGATGTCGATGGGGCTTGCACGGATACGCCTCCTCGTCGAGGCTGAAGACCGTCAAGAACGCTGGGAACTTCTTCAAGATGAAGAGAACCGACAAACCACCGAATGTTTCCTGGCATGGGGACTAGATCGAGCTTCGGCTGGCGATGGGAGGCTGTTGTCTGAGATTACTGCTGAGGAGGAACGTGATTATCTATCGCCCCCATACGCACGAGATGACGATAAAGGTCCAGAGGATGTCTGGCGGTGGGCAAATGATATGGTGGATACCGATGAATGGGTTTTCTCTGTTGCACAGATCCCGTTGCGTGAGTGGGCGTACGTGATGTGGGATCGAGAGAGGTTGGATTCATGGGGGATTTGGGGCCGTCCCTGGGAAGGGCTTGATATTTTACAACATCAAGTGCAGGAAGATGCTCGACTTGATGCAGGACATGCGTTTTTCTGTACGCGATACTTCGAGCTCACACAGAGTAGAGACGACAACCTCTGAGCATCCGCATATTTCCATCCAGACGCTAGTAACCACAACGTGACCAGTCTTCTCGAAGCAATCACTTCAGCCACGGCCGAACCTCCCAATCAAATCCCGAGAGTCTATTTCGATAATCGCTCCTCGATATGCACGAATCAGATCCTCGTGTTGGCGGCTCCGCGACCCCGGATTTTTTGATTTGATGGCTCCAATTTTCTCTGACCCCGGACCCCACGCGAACGCTAAAAAGGTTCGCCAACGGTGGAGTCACCTGAGCTGCTTACCTCGGTTTAGTTGCCTTCTGAATTTGTCGGCGTTACGGCCGGTGTTTTATTCTCTTGTCAAGGAGCAGCTTGAGGCATGCTGTGGACTGTCTTGCAAAGCGTCGTATAATTGAGTGAGCATTTCGCTGGGTTCCTTTCCAGCCATGTTGTGATCCTGCGCCTTGCCGAAGAGCAAAAGCTCAGATTTTCACGCCAGCAAAGGTCCAACAGCCGCATGCCTGACTCCTGGCTTAGTCGCTCTTGGCTCGGGCCATTGCTGGTTCGAACCACGCTTCCAGCAAATAATGATAGACAGGAGGAGAGAAATCCGGGGAATCGTTGCAAGAAGAGGTCAAACCAAATTGGGTGCCCGAGCCTCCATGACGGCGCTAAACGGTGGAAGTCATTGCCTCCGGAGTCCGTGGAGCTCGTCCTTGTTCTCCAGACACCTGCGGGAATATTCCTTTTCGCCTTCAGCTCCCTCTGGTTTGGGTTGAGGTTTCGATGGAGCCGGTGACGAATATATAAATTGTTTTCTGGAACGCTGGAGCGCAGGTGGAGCGAAAGGGAGGCAATGAGGCCCAAGCGGGCTTCAAAGACAGCGGGAAGACGGGTACTGTACCATACGGGTACTGTAATTGTGGCAGTTGCAGCCGGTAATTCGGGCAAGCCACAAGTCACAGTAGCTCTCGTACGGATATTGTGTGAAGCAGTCTGGGGTACCTGAACCTTTCACGAAAAGACTTCGGGAGACATGTTTGCCCCTGAAAGAGCTGATATCAGCAGTCATATACACCGAGGCGCTTCGTACGCCTCTTCTTGGTGGGTGATTGAAGTACTTTGTCTGTCGGTGGATGCACCCCGCGAGTGCCGGACCTCCGATTTCTGGAGCTTGTATGGTAAGATAGTCAGCTTAGTCATGCTGCGGTGGCTGGAGAATACGGTAACCTGCCCGAGAAATTACACGAATATGGGTCATGGTCTTGTCTCGAGTCAGGAACAACAGCAAATATGCGTATCCAACCGCAACCATTGTAAATAGCTCGAGCCAGAGCAGCTGTTCGCGTTGATACTAAGAGAGAGTTCAGAATGGTGGTCACAAATTGAAGCTTTTGGAAGAACCTTGGAAATGTACATACTAAGTTGCTTTTGGTGAGACCAGGAACATCTGTACCCAAGGCTCATCACTAAATGCGGTTCCTCCCGCACTGTCGCACGGCTGTTAGCTGTATTCTTACAGCCCTTGCCAGCTCGAGTACGGACGGGTACAGTACTTGTTCCTTGCCGGGGGAATGAACTAGATCTGCAGGCATCTGAATCAGCTGTTTCAAATAGGGGGTCGCAGCTTCAAAAGGCATCCTTAAATAACATCCGATATAAAATCTCACAGCCGATGAGATTCATGTTGGACAGAGGAATGAAGTAGGAATGGATGTTGCCGCGAGCCTGTAACCAATGAAGGTGCAGTACGGTACAGTACAAGCCCCAGCGATACGGTAATGTACCACGGTAAGCGCGGTACGGTCACTGCTGAAACCATGAGCCACCCGCCGCCGCCGATTATGCCACTAGGAGCGTTCACCGTCCGCAGAGTGGACGAACGTCGTTCCCTGCAACGGGACGATCACCACCGCTCACTCGCTCACTCCCTCACTTTGTCGTCGTCTGCCACTTGCTGCGATCCTGACTGAAACTCCCTTTACTTTAGCTATCCTTTCGTCGTCGTCGCGGACAATTGCAGTTCAATATTCATTCTCCGGGGTTGCTGGGCTGCGTCCGACTATCGTCCCACCTGGCGCCAAACTCCCTTCTTGTCGTCGACGACTGTCTGCGCTTCATCACATATCTGCCCAGTGGTTGCGGACAATTCGTTGATTTCGCGATCTCTATTATCCTATAGCCGAGGACGGAGCCAACACGTATCCCTTTGTCCCTCGATTCGGCCTCCGCTATCGCTTTCAAGCAATCCTGTCGTTTCTGCTACAACCGTCCGCGACAAAATAGGCCCTGAAATTACTTCTGCGAGGCCATCGTTTGACCACTGGATTCGGATTCTTAACGAATGAAAGAGGAAAGGGGTACAGTTCCCATTGCCTCTAGACGGGGTGTCAATCGACCAACCACCGTTGGTTGGCCTTAGCATCGTATGTATTGCTTTGATGTGGTCATTATGCTCCTCACGGGATTCGTCTCTCTTCAGCACCTCTCCCCGCCAATATCGTTGTCTTCTGAGAGTCGATACCCTGCTTTCATCTGATCTGTCGCGGTTACTGACCAATCGTTTGATAGGGAAACTGGTATTGATATTGGTGTTGAGGAGGTCTATAGCCGAGCTTGGTGGAAGCTATATTCGTAACTGGAGCTGTTCGATTAGAAAGGTTTCCGCTCCCACGCTGAGATAGTTTCTGGTCCGTTTAGACGCCTTACGCGAGCGTATACTTAGCGGAAGAAGCCTCGGGTACGATGGCGGCTCAGAATGGAGGAAGTAATAAACAGAGTCAGGACCTTGTGACTATCAACGAAGTTGTGAGCAGTGGTCCTGGTAAGCACTGCGTCATTCAATCTGGTCTTTCTCCTTTCTGATGTTTGCTTATTCTGGCCCAGTCTCCCAAACAGACAAGAAGTCTCAAAAATCGTCAAATCCTGATGGGCCTCCCCCCAAAACAGAGAAGCCTCGTCCACATGTGTGTCTGACCTGCCAACGCTCCTTTGCGCGTCTGGAGCATTTGAAGCGGCATGAGCGCTCTCACACAAAGGAAAAGCCGTTTGAATGTCCGGATTGTACTCGATGTTTCGCGAGGCGAGACTTGTTATTGAGACACCAGCAAAAGCTGCACATGACAACAGCTCCGTCGTCACGCCCAAGGAACACTCGACGGGAAAGTACAAGCAGTTCAACCCGGGTGAGGAAGAATTCGATTGCCGGTGGAGGTAACAACATGAGGCCCAGAGCCAACACCATCAGCCACGTCGAAGGTGCCACTGTAGGAATGATGTCCGCTGGAAATCCACCGTCGAGGCCTTCACAAGTTGGTCACGGTCACGGCCATGCGCACCATCCCAGCCTCAGTGGTATTGCAGGAATCCCGGGATTCGATTTACGCGGGGTGACGCCGGATAATCGTCATCACAATTTCCATGGACTAGCTAAGATTGACACAACGGCAATTCCCGTCAGTCTGTCTGACGGACTGCGAACAGCACCTGTGTTTGGCAGCTTCAACCCAGATTTCGGGCTGGGGGATATCCCATTGGGCCAGGGAAGCACGATCAACCCAGCGCAGCTGCACTTCTCTGGGTCGCCAAGTGCGTTTCTTGATACTCCCACATCGCCGTTTACCCCTGCCTTCCCAGGCCTCCAGACAACGACCCAAAGCGGGAGCGATGACGATATCAAGTACGACTGGATAAATGGCTTTGACAACACTATGAAACTAACGACCACCAACGAATCTGCAATTGACGGCTCATCTCCCTCCGCCATGAGCACAGGAAGCCAGAGTGGAATCAGTGAGGCTTTGTTGGACGGCTCCAACCAATTTATAACTTCCTCTGGACCCTGGTCCAACCCGTTACTATCTCAACCCCAGAACCAGTTTACCTTGGACTTCTCTCACACAGGTTTCCCTGATATGACCTCCCATGCTGAGACGGTATCTCCAAAGTCGCTTCTTGCACATATCCCTGAGACCTCTTTCTCCCCGCCGCCGTCTCTTCCGTCAATGGGAGGATCATTACTTTCTAATATGCCAAACGGCATGTTTCATAATGCCAGGACTTCTCCCAACATTTCCAGCTTCGAGTCAAGTTTCATGCAGGCTGGGTTACCCGCTTACGCAAACTCCATTACCGATTCAACACGGCAAGCACTGATGGCAACCTTGCAGCAGCCCAACGGGCCAAAAAATCGCAGGTACTCGCAGCCGTCTTCCAATCGTTCACGTTCCATGAGCAATGTCTCCCGGCCGGCTTTTGATACCAGTTCGTTTGCTCTGCCGAGCACTGGAGACCTACAACGTTATATCGCTGCTTATGTCAATTTCTTCCACCCGCACCTGCCCTTTATCCATATTCCCACGCTGGATTTCGGTACCTTGCAGTATAGCGGTAAGTTGGGACAGTCTAGTACATATGGAAATACTAGTTTGGGGGCCACGTCATCCAGCAGCGGCTGTCTAATTCTCTCGATGGCTGCCATCGGTGCGTTGTACGAGTTTGATAAAGCCACCTCCAAGGAGTTGTTTGAGTCAGCAAAGAGGATGATTCAACTTTACCTCGAAGAACGACGAAAATCAGACCTGTCGGCGTCATTGAATCGTCCCAATTCAGGACACGAGAACTCTCTTCAAAACACGCCCTTGTGGCTTGTCCAAGCTATGTTGCTGAACGTTATTTACGGCCACAACTGCGATGACAAAACAGGCGCCGAAATGGCAAATAACCATTGTGCTGCGCTGGTCAGCCTTGCCAGGGCTGCGGAACTCACTCAATTTCACCCTCCGGAGCACCTGTCTGCAGATCAGCTTGGGTATACTTCAGACGCACAGATGAACGGTTCCCATACAGATCCCTGGGTGATCCAGCCAGACATTCCGCCAGAAAGGAGGGAATGGCTAAACTGGAAGGTGGTCGAGGAACGCAAACGCACGCTTTTCGCTGTATTCACACTGTCCAGCTTCCTCGTGTCAGCGTTTAACCATGCTCCTGCTCTTACCAACTCGGAGATTCGATTGACACTGCCTTGCGACGAACGATTCTGGGCGGCAGAATCGCCGGAAGCTTGGATTAACTTGGGTGGACATGCCCAGGCTGAACGAACGTCTGTCCAATTTGCAGATGCCCTCAAGACGCTCCTCACTGCTGGTCAGCATCATGCGCAACATAACCTATCTCCCCATTACCTATTTGAATCTGGCGTTCAAGGCGAAAGGCTGTCGGAGAGCGACCTTAAACCCAGTGCTTTCGGGTGTTATGTCCTGATTCATGCTCTGCATAATTATGTCTGGGAAGCCCGCCAGCAATACATGGGAAAGCAATGGACACATCAGGAAACCGAGGCCATGCACATGCATATTGAGCCAGCGCTGCGCGCGTGGCAAGCTGCATGGAGTAGTAATCCTACTCATAGCTTGGAACGACCCAATCCATATGGTGCGGGCCCCCTGTCAGCAGATAGCATCCCGCTTCTAGATCTTGCATACGTCAGGCTTTACGTTAGTTTAGGTCGCTCCAAGGAGGCCTTTTGGCAGCGAGATTTCAATACCATGGCAGAAGAGGTGGAAAGGTCAGCAGAAGTTGCGCATTCCGAATCAAATCACAATTCCGATATGGAAATGCCAAATTCTATCGAAAATGGCTCCAACATGCGGCAGGATCCGATGCACGATTTTGGCATGACCGACTTTGGTATTGCAGAAGCTTTGAGGGGACAACCTATGCAGAATGGCTCGCCCCACGAGGGAAAACCATCGAAAAGTGAACGCAATCTGCGGAAGGCTGCTTTCTATGCTGCAGATTCCATATGCATGTCCGATAAGCTTGGGAATACGTTTGTCGAGTTTACGTCCCGAGAACTTCCAATACAGAGCGCGATGTGCCTTTTTGACTGTGCGCAGGTTCTGGCTGAATGGGTTGCTACCGTCCAGGAGCGGGTTGGACCTTATCTAGGGATTCTCGGACAAGACCCAATGGATTTGGGCCAAGTGCCTGCAATGATGCTCTTGGAAGACGAAGATTTCAAATTGATCCAAAAAATTGACGAGATATTAAACAGCATCGAGGAAAAGATCAAGGACAGTGTACCTGCAGCCAGCTCGATGGGTGGTGAAGCGTGGAGCTGTCTACCAAGTTTAGTTACTGGTGGTTATGGCACGAAAATTTCTTTCTCGGCGGCTTATTTACTCAATCGCGCCGGGGTTTGGCCAGGTGAGGATCCCACTGCAAAAGGGAACATTTCGCGAGCTGTTTCAGTTTTACTGACTTCTTTTCAGTGATCAAATTAATGAGCGATGCCCTCGAGGTCCAGGGACACCGTATGAGACAACGAGCGCAGAACTCAGTGTCCGGTGACCAGTCAGTACTAACTTCGCACTTCAACACCGCTGGATAGTTCAGACATTCCTTGAGCATCGGAAATCTGTTTCGATAACGTGATCCGTGTAACCAGCACTGATGCATGCAGTGACCTTGCCATTCTTCGTGTCGTCAATGCCCCTCTGACCCCTTTTCTCGCTATAATATTTCCGTGCGCCACAACTCTTCCGGATCTCGACTCCCTTCGGCACAAAATACTCGGTCTGATTTAGAAAGCTCTCTGGTCAATAGAGCTATAATTTGGTTGGCGTTGGCAACATTTCGATTTACTTACGAGAATCATGCTTGGGTCCCTGTTATGATACATTTCCGCCCTTGCAACGTCTAGCCGTTTGACGATATCATGGATTTTCACCATTTGACGCATGAGATTTCGACTCCCGTTTTTCAGTACATTACGGTTGCACAGATTTTGGTTCTCCTTTTTGATACGACACTTTTCTCTGCATGGCCGTGCATCTGTGCCTTGGTCGTCTATGTCCGAGTTTTCTAGGCACTGGAAGATACCCCCAGATTTCCTTTCTTATTATCTTGATAGACCGCCAGCGGCTATTTGCCGGAAAAAAAAGGCAGCAAGGCATGATGTTACGAGCAGGGTCATACATATACAAGGCAGAGAAAAGTGTGTTTTCTTTTGTTTCTTTTGGAGTACCCACCTTGTAGTTTTCGTGCTTTCTTTCCATTATATTTTTATTTTGACTGCTATCTGGCTCTGTGTGGTTGGCAGTTCTGTATGTTCTATCATGGTTTGACCATGGTTTTTCCTTTTGCATTATCCTTTTACATTACTTCTTGTGCATATCATGGTTTGGCTTTCTGAACATTTGTTTTTAATTCGTTTTTTTGCCCCCTTTTGCTCTTGTGCTTTTTTGTGTCCATAATTTCCCCCCTGCTATATCATGAGGCCCCAGGAGATGGGAAGTGTGATCAGAGATGGATGTGGGTTCGCCTAGGAAGGTTCAGGAGTAAGAGTGTAATGAATGTTATGAGATGGTAGATGAATTGCAAAAGGACATTAAAGATACTGCTTTTCCATCACAAGAACCTATAAATCTGATATGCTAGATTTCCTGATGCATCCTAACTCCCATCTTAGGAGATATGTACAGCTAAACACCTATCCTATTTTCTTTTTTCTCCTACCCGTCTATAAAACAATCCGCTCAAACGAATATTTCCCAACAGCCTTGCTCCGCATATGGCCTACCTCGCGCTTACTCTTCTTCTTCTTCTTCCCCTGATCTCGCTGCATCCCCACCTGCTGATCTGCAGACGTCATCCGCAGCGATAGCGGCAGCATCTTCGTGTCACTACCACTCCCCTGATTCACGTCGTCGTCGTCATCGTATATCAGGATCTCAGCATCGTTATGCCGTTCCTTGCGCTTAATCCGTCGACCGGAGACCACACCCTCATCAGTAAGCATTTTGTCGGTGGTGTTTGATGTTGAGGCCGGGGCGGCGGCGCCCGTTTCGCAGCAGCGGATGAATTCACGCAGAATACCCTTGAGATACGTAGCTTCCTCGACGCCAGCGAGGGTCGCGGAGATTTCGGACTTCATATCCGCGACGAGCGTCGCTTGATTATTGCTCGTTTGACCGCCTGCGAAGCCGGCGGCGGAGATCCAGCCGCTGGGTCCGATGGCATCGATGCAGGCGGTCAGGAGGTCGATGATGGTGGCGAGCGAGAGGGGCGGGACTTGTTTGTTTAGAGGTGTGGGTTTTGATTCTGTGAAGCGCGATGTGTGGCCTGTGGTCACGAGGGAGTGGCGGAGGTGATAGATTATGGAGAGGATATCGGAATTCGAGAGGACGGAGCGGATGGAGGAGGTCACGAGGGGGAGAGGTTGGGAGTGGAGTTTTGTAAGGGTGAGGTTTAGGCCGGCGACTGCGTCTGTGAGGAGCTTTTCGGGGTCGTGCGATGACTTGGGCTTGTCCGGGTTGCTCTTCATTGGTGTCAGGGTCATCGATGGGTCGGGCTTGTGTGGTGTTTCTGTAAGTGACTTGCTGGTTTCTTCGCTGTTTAGGGAGTGAGAGCGTGCAATGTCGAGCAGAATCCGTAGAGAATGGGCGAGTTCCGCGGCGTCGAGATGTGTTGTGCTACGTAGGGCCTTTAGTAGTAATGCCACTGATCGACCGCAATTTGCCAGTGCCTGGACCAACGAACCACTCGGGATGGATGCGGGCTGACGAAGAGCGGACTGGACATTGCTGGAGCTGAGATATCCGGAACCTATGAGCCACTGCATGGTTTCATGGGGTAAAAAGTCGACGGCGAGTTGGGGCGTTTCCGAGGCCTTTGTGCTCTTAAACGAGAATATTTTTGATAGAAGGAAAAAGATAGGCTCCTGGTCGATAAATTGCCGTGCAGGCGGGAAGCTGTCCATCTTGTCCTTTCCAGCTGGATTCAGTGATCTCCAGAATTTGGATTTCATGGCAGTGTCGAAGCCTGCCGAGTCCTTCGCCTCCGCAAGGGAATCTAGTTCTGGTTTTAATTTTGCCCATTTATCGGCCGCGTCCTTTTGCGTAAGCCCAGCCGGTTCCATGAATTTCAAAGAGTTTGTATCGAGGGCGGGCCGGTTTGTCGGACGATCAGCGGTGGAGATGCCCTTTCCAATTGAGTCGATGAGTAAACTGCCGCTTGGCCGCTTGCGGGAAGCATCACCAGGTCTATAGACTTGCTCAAGGTCGAAAGCAAGCAAGTTCCTCGCACTGACAGCAACGACGATGCCGATCTTTGAAAACGAGGTGATGAACTTGAGTGGCTTGCCGGCGTCAATATCTCGGGAGGAGGCCGTCGTCAATTCACTTAGTGGAAGATCTGCTTGAAGTGATTGGTACTTCGCATCGTATATCGAAACTGACGACGTGTTCGCGGCAATAACGGAACGCAGAGAAATGCGCATGATAGACGAGAAGTCGGCGCCTCTAACAACCATTTGCGATGCAATCTCGGGAGAATATTGCGAAATATCGTAGCAAATATATCCAGCATTAGAGGATAAGGAAAGCTCCCCTGCGCCTAGATTCGCACTCCAATTGACGCGCTGAGAGTCAAGTGGTTCCATGCCTTTGATATCGGGCAACTTGAGATCCAGTAAACTTCTTAAATAGTGACCTCCACCGGATGACAAGTCGTTAGCGGGGACGTAAGCGGGTATCGAGAACATGTGCACAGAAGCTTCGCTCGGTAACAACGTCTTTGCGTAACGAGATTGGAGAACAAGCAACAGAATAGACGACAGTTCGGGTTTGATGCCCAGCCCACCACCTAACACGGAAGCTATAATATCTTGTCTCCTTCGGAGAAGAGTTTTGCGAGCTTCCTGGAATCCCACGACGTAACTTGCATGGACTTCATGTCCCTCAGGGCTGCTGCTCACAGCAGAATTGATTTTCCATCTCTGGGTCTTGAGATCTGAGGAGAGCCTGCGAACCTGTCCACTTTGATGCACAACTATAACATCAAATGTGCTAAACTCTCCTTCTTCTGCCTGAGCCGACGGAATGATGCTGATAGAGACGGCCGGGCTATCACTATCGTCTAGTGAGAAGGAAAGATTCGAAATATTTGTCGAACCCCGACCAGGAGCTGCAAAGTCCTCGACAAAGCACCGTATCTGTTTCTCAGGCCGATCTACCGCACAGTACGTATACCTTTTCACTGCCGAGTCGGTTGCGGACGCTTCCCTCACAGAGCACGGTGGGCATGAGAGGGTGGAGCTCGGGGGGATCGCATACGAGGTGATCAATTTGGGGAATTGGATCTTTTGTAAGCCATTAGCATATATCAACAATGGATAACTGGGGGATTCTATACATTGTATATGTTCACACTCTCGCCATCGACACCGACAACGACCTCATGCCGCTTGCGCTTCTTGGTCGCTGAAAATCCATAAACTTCCGCAAACCGACACTTCCCAGCTTCTACACCCAACGGTCGCGGCAATTGCGCAAGTAGTGACGGCGGCTGTAACGCCATGATTGCCAACAGACCTATAATGACCGACTGGGAAAAGAGACGGCGTGGCTGATCCTGTTCGAAGCTCGTCTCGCTCGTCTGCGCGGACGGAGCTCGATGGAGACAAAAAAAAAGTTGAGGTTCTCCGGGGAAACGTATCGCCGACACGAGCCACACACTCCGTGTTACATAAGCCGCCAAGCTTTTGCGCCACAATTTAGCCTGGACGCGGCTTGACGCGATGAGACGCGCTGACGTCGAGGACTCCAGGCGAACAGACCGCAAGCATTGTTCCATCGTCGCAAGCGGCATGAGTTTACGTTTTATTTATACTTTGCACCTGAATATATGTTTGCCCAAGATGCGGGCATGAGTAAATGGCCACTGCCGCAATTCCGAAGGCCATGGGGCAGGCTGGACAGAAGACACTCCATCCTTTCTTCACGAAGAGTACGAACGCTTTTGCTCGGTGACTTACTATCTACACTACTAACGAGGATCCAGATGGCGGCAGTACAATAGCGGAATTCCCCGAACAATCCAGTTCACGCGAGAAATCACCTCCTGTTCCGGTCCCTGAGCCAGCAATCGACTCTGGAGATGGTTCGATTACAGGACACGATGGTGGTTCCGCAGATGAAGACGAAGGCTCTAGCCGTCGAAAACGTCGAAAAACCACCAGTCCTGAAAGGGAATCAAGTCTTACGGCTGTTGATAGGCACCTGACGACCGATTCAGGTACTCAACAGGATTCAACTGGCCCTCTCCTGCGCCGCTCAAACAGGGCGACAGCCAACACGAAACCGATTGATTTTGGTTACGGGCACTGGGATGAAAGCGAGACTGAGGGCCAGAAATCGAAGGTATTACAACTGAACCCCAATGGCAAATTAATAAACTCGCCTACTTCCGACTCGAAACCGGCGAAGCATCCGCCGCAGGATCCCCAGAAGAGAAAGCGAGGCCGGCCGAAACATATGCCCGAGCGAATATCAAAAACGGTGGCTTTGAAATACAGCGCTGTCGGAAGTGCACGACATTCTATCGGGTTAACAATTAATGACATCATGAATGGGCATATCACATATTCCCTTTACAAACAACGCGGGAATAATGCCCGTCCGCCCCCAGTCCCAAAAGCAACACACCCATTTTTCTTGTCGAAACCGATTCAGAAACAGGCCCCGGACACTGAACAAACCGCCGCTTCACAATCCGGACAGCAAGCAGCTCCAGCAAAACACCACGAAACTAGTTTACCACCTCAGCGAGTTCAAAGTAGCGGCTCTGCTATCTTAAGCACTTCTAGGAAACCCGTCCAAACGAGAAGTCCCTTTGCTGATCCGATCGAGCCTGTTTGGCCTCCCCGTGGTATGGTCCATGTTCATGATGATTTACCACCATGGAATCCTGGATCTGGTTACCGGAGTATTCCCCGGCTTTATGAACGAAAGGCGAAAGACCCGGTCGTCAGCATCCCGGAGACCGAGAGCGTTTTAGCCAGCCGTACGACAATGTCGCGAATTATACGAGAGAAACCCGAATTTGCTCCGCATGAACATTTAAGGCAACCAGAGAAGCTCGTAGAGCATGGCAATAGAGTCCAGGAACTGGCAGCCGCTTGTTTGAGCCGCTTTTCATCGGTAGAAAACGAAGAAACGCTATCGAATGTTGCCAGACAACCACGCAAAACCAGCCATCCTGCTGTTCAGAAGCTGCTTTCCACCATATCAAGTAGCCGAACTTCGTTTGAAAAGGGCGAGTATGACGAACTGCCATGGACGGAGAAATACGCGCCTAAAATGGCGACTGATGTCCTTCAAACCGGCCGCGAAGCTCTTATCTTGCGCGATTGGCTACAGGAGCTTACAGTACATGCTGTAAACACAGGGCCAACTGAACTTTCGGATGCTAAATCCAAACAGCAGAGAGTTGAAAACGGGATAAAAAAGAAACGGAAACGACCTAAAGAATTAGACGATTTCATTGTTTCGGGCAGCGACAGCGACAGCGAGCCGCACATGGATGAGGTTATGGCACCTGATGGCGACGATGACGACGAACTGGCAGGCGATGCCACAGTACGGCCTAAGAAATCTGTTATAAGGACGAGTGGCACCGAATCTAAACAAAAGCGTCCCCTATCAAACATTGTGCTACTTAGTGGACCGTCTGGTGCTGGGAAGACGGCTGCCGTCTATGCTGTGGCGAAAGAGCTTGATTTCGAGATTTTCGAGCTCAATCCTGGAAGCCGAAGGAGTGCCAGGGACATTGTTGAGCGTGTGGGTGACATGACACAAAATCACCTAGTACATATACTCAAACAGATTGAAGATGGCGCCCCTGAGCCAGGCGATAACACAACAGCCCCAAAGGACCAGTCCGATGGTGGGAAACAAAGCAGCATGAAGAGCTTCTTTAAGCACAAATCGACCGCTATCAGCAACAAGGCAGAGGCCAAAGCATCGTCAAAGTCAAGCAGTGAGGAAAGTTCTCGGAAACCTCAACGAAGACAGCAGCAATCTCTAATTCTACTAGAGGAGGTTGATGCGATTTTCAATGAAGATAAACAGTTCTGGAGCGGTGTTTTTGGGCTGATCAGCCAATCCAAACGGCCAATCATTATGACGTGCAACGATGAAAACCTCCTTCCCATGGATGATTTATTATTTCACGCTATCCTTCGCTTCCGCCATCCTCCCTGCGACTTGGCAGCTGATTATCTATCCCTCGTTTGCGCCAATGAAGGTCATTTGTTGAGCCGAAAAGCAATATGCGACTTACATGCTGCTCATGGCAAGGACCTTCGTGCAACAATCACACAGCTGAATTATTGGTGTCAAATGGCAGTCGCAAGCCAGAAGTCAGGGCTGGACTGGATTGTCGATTCTCGTGTTTCCAACAATGGATCTACTACAACTCCCCCTAGAGTTGTTAGTCGAGGCACGTACCTCCCTAGTATGAACTGGCTGAGCCAGGACATGCTCAGAGAGAATGATCTAATAGAGAGGAGAGTTTCGCTGATCACAGACTGTCTCGACCAACGGTATATTGGCTTAGATGATTGGGAAGTCCGGACGCAACCGCAAACATGTAGCCACCAAACTGATCGTCTGACGGCATTGGAACAAGTAAGCCGCGCTTTCGATGCACGAAGTATGCTAGATCTGCTTCATGGTGGCAAAGATAGTTTCGTATCGGTAAGTCCGAAGCCACATAAGATGCTTCGTGGGCTGGGCACTGATATCAACAGGACAACTTGGATACATCTGCACCCCAAACACCGGAGAAACAACGATTGGATTATACTGAAGGCCATCGTTTATTACAAGCAGACCTTCAGCCCGAATATCATTCCCTTTCTACGCAAATACGAGTGACAACTGCGGTACTTCTTGATTGTGTCTTGCAGGAACAGTCCCTGGAAGATGATGAAGCAGATATTATTATGCGCATAATCGGCCGAAGAATGCCGTCGCCCATGCACCCGTTGCAAGTTGAGCAGGCGTTCGAGCCTATTTTAAATGCGTCTGATTACCCTGCTCGATGTCTATCCCTGGAAAATAACATAGGAGTTATCTCAGAGGATGTTGCCCCGTATATTCGAGCCATTGTCGCTTATGATCTGCGACTAGAGAAACGCCGCCTTCAATTGAGTGGGCTTTTATCTGAAGGCGGTCATGGAACTAAACGGTTAAGGACGACACGAGCGAGTAGGGCGGCATTAGAAGGTGGAAACAAGGCAAAGACACGGAGGGAAAGGTGGTTCCCTAGGAACCTGAACTGCTCACGAGTCATGGCCACTGGTGGCCTTGATTGGGGAGATGTGCTGCGACGCCATATGCATGGCGAGGATGATGAAGCTTCCACTCCTGGGACGAAAGAGCTTGCAGATGAAGTTTCTGATGGCTCAAGTGATGGCGGGATATGAACAGGCATATGGTATATGTACTTCTTATGCTCCACAATTGGGTACTCCGTATGGAAAATTGGATTAGCATGAAACCGGCACTTGTGAAGGGATTGCTGGCGAGACCATCCCCTGTTGTATATCAAGATCTGAAATTTTAGCCTCTCTGGAATGAAGGGGGTCAAGGCTTCCAGGAGTTGTGCTCTCTGCCATTCTTGTTCTTTATAGCCATGTAGCCTTGCAGCAAGGGCATATCCAACATAGTCTAGATGAAAGCCCATATTATGTTCCCAGTGATTCGTACTTTTTCAGGAACGGGTTACTTGGCGGTATCCCATCCGAGTTCACTCCGTCCCTTGTCCGTCCCAGATCGTGAACCCTCATCCTGATTCCATACCAAAATTAAATCTTTCAACACAGAACATTCAATCAGAGAAGACATTCTGCGTTTGGAGACGAACCCTTATTCCATTCCACGAGAAAAATCTCACTCATTCCATCCTATAGTGATTGGCTGCGTACCGGTTCCATTCCATACCGCAGGTATAAAGTGCTGGGATCCCGTCCCGTTCCAGCTTGAAAGAGGAATGGGATGGGATGGGATGGTACCAACCCGTCTGCTATCACAGTCTAGGATACCTGTGATCTCCCATCATCAACATGTTTGTCTTTACACAAGAAAGACATCATTCTTCAGGCTACCTCGAGTCAATCAAGAGGTGACAGGGCCTAGTTACACTTATTAGATCAATGCTGTTCCGGCGTCATGTAGAGAGATGTTTAAACACTCATTAAGAGCGATGAACGTTCTTGGTTGGAGAGTGACTTAACTTCGGACCGCAAGCTGGAGCTCCTCTTGGCTCCAAGAGCATCATCACCCAACGTGTGGGGTGAACCATCAGCAGCTCCATCTCTACCGCATAACATACTTCTCCGAGTATTTTCTATATCTATGGGGGTTGTTTTTATATTTACTAGATATTAATTAATTCCTCCAACAAGTCACCAAGAACGTCGAACCCGAAGTGATCAATCGGCAATCCCTACCCCCAAGGCTCCCGCGTTTTCGTCTCCTGCCAACCGCCAACCACCTCAGCAACCGCCTCTGATGTCTCTCTTTGGCACGTCTCCCGACGATGATCCGGTGATGTCCAGGACGGAGTCGCCTTCGAAATCAAAGCCCTCTCTCTTTGCCGATGAGCCGGCCTTCGGCGCCACGTCCTCGTCTCTCTTCGACGACAGCGGCGCCCAAAACGGCGCCTCATCACCGTGGGCCATGCCGACACCAAAGAAGGCGGCAAGACATGAGATGGTGAAAAATCTGCTTACAACCAAAGTCCCGCATGAATATATGAAGGGCTATGACCTAATATTGGACTACGGTGACAGTGGTGGGAGTGGTGGTGTGCGGATTGCGACGGCGAAGAGGCTGCTTGAGAGCACGCATCTGAGTGCCCAGGAGCAAGCCAAGATTCTAAATATTGTTGCACCCGGCGGAGAGGCGGCAGATGCTGTACTGGGACAAAGCGAATTTAATGTCCTACTTGCGTTGGTAGGGTTGGCGCAAGAAGGGGAAGATCTCAGTCTCGACGCCGTTGATGAGCGACGGGAGAGTAAGTCCTCACAGTTGAACTCCAGTGTACTACTTGTTCGTGATTGGATATATTAACTGGACGATGTACTGATTGTCTTTTCTGGAACTACAGGGCTACCGCACCCGAATATACCCTATCTTAAGAGATTAAAGTCTCCTAACGCAACGAGACGATCGCCTTCAGAGGTAGAAACTGCTACTCAACAACCATATCAAACCCGTCGAATTCGCCAGGATACGTTTGTTGACCCCGAATCGGATCCATGGGCTAGTCCTGAGTCGCGACGTAACCATCCCTCCGAGGCGAGGGTTAATGGATTTTCAGCACGTCCAAGTGCCGAGTTTGGTAGCTCCCCGGGCACATTGCGCAATCATTCAGCTCCGAATGTAGGCGCCGGCCAAACAAGCGGGTCGGGAGGCCCGCCTACCGGAAGCGGAGGTCCTGGATGGGGAGAAGGGTATAACAACACACCAGCAGGTGGTTTCGGTAACCAAGGAGATTCCGGATTGGGAGGTGGATTTGGTCGATCAGGAGATGATCAGAGGAATCCTCACCGGAATAGCATAACGCGATCGTTTGGAGGCGCATCGAATATCAATACCAACGGCGGCGATGACGTGATAACTATTCAAATGCTCCCGGAGAAGGAGGGGATGTTTATGTTCCAACATCGAAACTACGAAGTCAAATCGGCGCGCCGCGCAAGTTCGGTAATCAGGAGATATAGCGATTTTGTGTGGCTTGTGGATTGCTTGCAGAAGAGATATCCCTTTCGGCGGATTCCGCTGCTTCCCCCAAAGAGGATTGGAGGTACGTTAAAGCTTGGAGAAAGCTCACCTAAAACATGCTCACCTTATTAAAGTAAATGGAACTCACCTCACAGCGGATTCAACTACGTTTCTCGAAAAGAGGCGCCGAGGCCTTGTCCGATTCGCAAACGCTCTCGTCCGCCACCCGGTCTTAAACCAAGAACAACTAGTGGTGATGTTTCTCACGGTGCCCACCGTAAGCTACCTTCCTGCACATGGAGTAAACTGGCAACTAATATTCAGAATAGGAGCTGTCGGTTTGGCGGAAACAAGCTACTATATCCGTCCAAGAGGAATTTGCTAACAAGCAACTCCCCCCTGGCCTGGAAGACTCGCTTCCAACTAATCTGAATGATACATTCGATACAGTTCGCTCGGGTGTTCGTCGATCTGCCGATATTTATATCAACCTGTGCAACTTACTTGATCGCCTTGCCAAGCGCAACCAGGGCCTGGCTGCTGACCAATTCCGCTTCTCCCGAGCGCTCCAGGCGCTAACGGAGAGTACCTCGGATACATATGCAGTGGACACCAATGATGTGCCATTGCTCAACAACGGGATCAACTCCACCGCCAAGCATCTTCTCGCGAGCCAAAGCTTGTTGGAAGATGAAGCAAGGGCATGGGACGAAGGTGTGCTTGAGGACCTGAAGCGTCAACGGGACTGCCTTGTTGCTATGCGCGACCTTTTCGATAGAAAGG
This sequence comes from Malbranchea zuffiana, assembly GCA_039700045.1. Classification (NCBI taxonomy): domain Eukaryota; kingdom Fungi; phylum Ascomycota; class Eurotiomycetes; order Onygenales; family Malbrancheaceae; genus Malbranchea; species Malbranchea zuffiana. Next base: position 1,933,398 of record JARUPO010000002.1, read on the forward strand.
ATCGATTTGCAAAGGATAACATCCCGCAACTCGAGCGTCGCATTGAGAGCAACGAGAAGAAACTGCAGGATTTGCGCGCGCGCCCTGAGGGAACTGTCAAGGCGGGCGAGGCCGAAAAGCTAGAGGATATGATTTTCAAGGTATGTAGGATGAGCGCTAGTTCGAGATAATGCTAATCACCTCACGTTCTTTTTAGGACAAGGCATCTATTGTCCAACAACACGCTCGTGGCGTATTTATCAAGGAATGCGTTCGCGATGAGCTCTTGATATTCCAGAAAAGCCAGTATCACATCAGCCACCTGCACCAAGACTGGAGCCAGGAGCGGGTCAAGTATGCCGAACTTCAAGCGGATAACTGGCGATCTCTGTGCGAAGAGGTCGAAGCAATGCCTACGAGCGAGTAGTACAGCTACCAAGCCGGTTCCTGCATTGGACAGGACAGCATAGGAGGAGGATGTCATTTGTTCCTAGTTTTTATGAGCCTTGGAGAAATTTGCTGCTTTGGATACCCCTGAGCTTTTGATGACGCTTTGGAATGTATTGTGGTGGTTTCCTTGTGTTTGTTACTTTGCGTGCTTTTACAAGCCAGCCATTTCTCTTTGTCCATAGCCAGTACTGTGGATATCTTGGACATGATTCTTGATTTCCACTACTTAATAGCTGTGAGTGTTTCAGCTAACTTAATGTCAGATCTGCATATCATGAAATCATCATCACAGTCATGCAAAGTGCAGTCTCTGCATGTATACTGCTCTGTTGTATACATCACACAAGCCTGATTAAATATGCTTCTCTTGATCATCACCAAAACCACTTTCGCCCACAAGGATTTCAGTTCACCTAATTAGGGGATTCTTATGTATATACGTTCTGTGGCTTTGTAGACGCCCTGCACCACTACTCATACACCCCATTTCCTAAATAGGGAGCTCTATGATTTTTTCCAGGCCAAAATCAGGGGTTTTTTGCATGAAACATATAATTTGAGAATCATACTATTAACTAGTAAATTCCCTACTAAATAATGGATATGACTTAACTTGACAATTGCAGAAAGTGATTTTGAATACCGCTCATCATACTACACCACACTCTGATCAACAGTCTTCACACTTTCTTTCATGATCACAATGATCTGTCTGCTTCTGTGCCTGCTTCTCTTTCAATTCAACATGCTCAGCATGCTCAAATGATGAAAAACTTCTGTTGAGTGGGAGCAGAAAGGCGTGAAGGCCATTGTTTAATCCCATGCTGATTTGTTGAGGGCGGAAACCAGGGGCAAAGATTGTGGAGGAAAGGTGGAAGATTCTCTTCTGGACCTGGTACAACTGTGGAACAACCTAATTGAGTATAGTGCTTGTGTATTGAGGAAATGGGGTATATGATTAGCGATAGAGGGTGTACACGTAGGAATCCCCTTTAATCATGATGTCCCCATGAAAGGCCCTGGAAATATTGATGCCCCAGTGCCTCATCTGCTGTTGGCCTCTTCCCCTCATCTGCAACAAGCAAAGATGTGATAAAGTTGGAGATAATATCTGGCAATTCCAGCCGCTGGAGTTCCTCACTTAAACTGCCGGTGCCCATATATCCAGCATCCGAGTCAGCAAAGATTGAAGCCAGCCTGAATTCTGACTCGCGGTACTTATCAACAGGAGCGGGTAAACCATTAAGTAGACGCATGAGCTTCGCGACACACCATACCTCCGGGTCCTGTTTAGATGTGTTATCCTTGGTACCGAAAATACGCCGTTGGGAAACACAGTCAGTTAACTAAGAAGCTTGTTAGCGTGTTTTCAAATGGAGACGAGCTATCCTACTCACTGTAACGCCGAGAGACCATAAATCGGAGGTATGAAAGCAGCCTTTGCCGCGCCATACTTCGGGTGCCCGACAGGCAAGGCTTTGAATCCGGTCCTTGCTGTAACCATCCGAAGTGGCTGATAATGTTAGTAGCAATCCTTCGGGAGAGTTATGAAATACGTACGATTCGGTGAGTTGACATTCGAGAGAAGGATATTCTCGCGTTTAACATCTACGGCGCTGTTAGACCGCGGTATAGGGGGAATAGCATGGTTTTACACACCTGAATGAATCAATTTTTGTTCTTTCAGAGTTGAAAGAGCTTTCAAAACACTCCAAGCTGCAGTTTGGAGAAGTTTCGGATGTTGCTGGAGATACGCTGCGTCGAAGCCTGCCAGCGTGTGATCCATCCACTCAAGAGCCAAGCATGCTGGCCCCTGAGCTTCGCGAGTGTCAAAGTCTCCAATAGTATCCAGCAGGGCACGGATGTACTTTGATTTGCGTATACCGCTTAAAGAATAATTGTCGTATTCACGCATTAAGGCCGAGAAGCCGCCTCGCGTGGAACCCGTTTTGATAACTGCCCTAAAGTTAGAATTAGTAACGAAGCAATGCAGTGGAAGTAATGCGATGCCTGCCATTATGGTTGAAAATGCGTCGACCTGGACAGAACACGAGCTTTGAAGACTGTATAACATTCTGTCAGTGGCTTTTCCAGCTGGAAGGTATAATAGCGGCCATGGAGAATCCTGCCAGGTTGAAAACCCATAATTGAGAGGCCAGGAGAGATATATCTTAACCACCCCCTTAAAAGGTTCGCACGCAGCATTTCCCCACCACTAAGGGTGTTTCAGAACGCCAAATTCCATCCCGTTGCTGCTTCGAACTGGATGTGTTGGACTCCTGAGTCCAGTGATACGGTCCCGCTGCAGTGCTTGGCCACAGACAGCTTGGGGATTGGTAGTCTGCGTGTGCAGAAGCAGGGCTTGTCGTCTCGCAGACGCCTCATGACATCACGCTGCAGATACACTCAACGACGTCGAATCTAAAGCCCAAATATCCAGAAACGAGGCCTTCGTCGTCTGTTGCATTGGTCTGTCTGCTCGTCGTCGGTCGTTCCAACGTTGCCGCCGAGGCTGCCGTCACGTGCCTAGTTAGCGGGTTCCCGCCGCCCTAAGGATTTGCATCTCCACCAGACATCGTGAAGCTCTGCCTGTGCAGCTTGTCCAGGCTTCGCGTTCTTGTACGCTTCTTGGCCCCCAAGGCCCGAAATTTGCTTGTCCCGAATCTTGTCGAAAGACAATCCTGAACTGCCCATATTAACTGCGTCCCTACCCCATCTTGGCTAGAAATTAACCGTGGGTTTCTCGTCCCCGGATTGGCGGCTGGTCGGATCTGAGGCGGTTGTGGAGATTTCAGGTGGAACTGTTCCCAGCCGCGTTCCAAAGGGCTGAACTGATCGGCTTTGAAGACAGATTTTTATCCTCGTTTCGACCTCCGAGTCAATCGAGATTTGCACATGAATCCCTTGGCCGACTTTTGTGGCAACCGTCCCTCCGACGAACGAGTTTTACGCACCGTCGAGCGCCGTGAGGACATGGTGAGCAGTCGGGTCGCTTTTGAAGGGCTGAGGGATCGGGAAGCATTACACCGGACTGTGTTTGTTGCGTCAGGATCGCGCTGAGGTGTTAGAGAAGATTGCAATCGATTAACGAACTGCGAGACACCGAAACCGCCGACTCGAGCAAGAGAAATTTCTGGCCGTCATCGTCGTCATGGCGTGGGATCACCTCGACATCGACAAGCCGCATCTGGCATATATGATTATTGGCGGGTTTACCAGCTTATTTATGCTCGTCTCGCTATTCGTCAAGGAAAAACTATACATTGGCGAAGCGACAGTTGCTACAATATGCGGTCTCATTTTCGGCCGTCATGCTGCTGGTCTATTTGACCCAATATCGTGGGGGAATGTCGACAAGATCACACTAGAATGCTCACGAATAGTTCTAGTGGTACAGTGTTTTGCCGTGGGGGTCGAATTACCAAAGGCCTACATGGAACGCCACTGGAAATCAGTTACTCTTCTACTCCTTCCTGTGATGACCTGGGGCTGGTTGGTGACTAGCCTCTTCATTTGGTGGATGGTACCTCCGTTGACCTGGCTGGAGAGCTTGGCTTGCTCAGCTTGCGTCACCGCGACCGACCCTGTCCTCGCCTCATCCGTCGTGGGTAAAAGTAAATTTGCCAGACGTGTTCCGAAGCATCTTCGTGATTTGCTCTCGGCTGAATCGGGTTGCAACGATGGCATGGCGTTCCCGTTTATATACCTTTCGCTTTATATCCTGCAGTACCAACCGGACTCGAACAAAGTTGCCCTCCATTGGATCTGTGTAACTATCCTCTACGAGTGTGTTTTGGGTGCCATTTTGGGATTTTTGATTGGCTATGCTGGTCGCCATGCCATCAAATATGCGCATAACCGGGGTATTATTGATAGAGAAAGTTTTCTTGCTTTTTACTTTGTTTTGGCTCTCTTTGCCGCAGGTACAGGGAGCCTTTTGGGGATGGACGATCTGCTTATGGGGTTCTCCGCCGGAGTCGGATTCAGTAACGATGGCTGGTTTACCGAGAAAACCGAGGAAGCTCACGTATCCAACGTGATCGATTTGTTGCTCAACTTGGCTTACTTCGTTTACCTCGGCGCAATTATTCCCTGGGAGCAGTACAACTCGCCGGAGCATGGCCTCGCCGTATGGAGGCTAATTGTTATCGCGATTCTCGTGCTCCTTTTCCGTCGTATACCCATCATGTTAGCGTTGAAGCCCTTTATACCGGATGTGAAGTCCTGGAGAGAAGCGCTGTTCGCTGGCCACTTTGGTCCCATCGGCGTCGGCGCCATTTTCGCCTGTATCCTTACGCGTGCGCACCTAGAAACAGAAACGACCCAGCCGCTGGACGAGCTCCCGAAACCGGGTAGTCACAACTATGCAGTCATCAACCTTATCTGGCCCATCACCACGTTCTTGGTCATCGCATCGATTCTCGTTCACGGCTCTTCCGTCGCTGTCTTCACGTTAGGCAAGCGCATCAACACCTTGACGATCACAATGTCATACACCCAAGGTAACGAAGAAGGCCCCTCTTGGATGAACAGACTTCCGCGTATCCAGTCTCAGTCGAAAGGATCTCTATCACTCCGCAAGGATTCCCTCGATTCATCGGGCGAAAACCTTCCTCAGATCCCTCCCGGCACCCTTGGCCCAGTCGGATTTCCAGGCAATTTTCTACGGCGTCAAAGGGAGGGAGAGGACAGCTTACCCGATAGTCGTGCTTCCAGCCGTAGACCGACACGGAGGAGGAGGGTTGGCCCGGGAGGGCCAATCAGCGAATCGGCTATAACTCCCCAAAGACGAGTGGAGCAACAAGAGAAGACCGAAGCGGTAGAGAGTGAACAAGGCCAACAGCCGCCATCACCAGAGGAGGGAACGGAGTCCCCAGAAGCGGGAGAAACGAAGGGCCAGACAAGACGTGTACAGGAACCCGAATTAGAAGTTTATCAGGAGGGTAGGAAAATGATTATCGAAGACGAAGAAGGCAATGTCTTGAAGACTGCGAATATCGATACCCTCTCGCCCGAGCAACAACAAGAAGAGATCATGAAACAGCATAGGCGTCTCCAAGAGGAACGTTCTGGGGAGTTGGCAAAGTCAAAAAGCCATCCACATGAAAAAACCGAAGGAGAGGAGGTGAAGAAAGCTGTGGGTGAAAAAGCACACAGACCGTGGGCCCAATTTATGAATTGGAAAGGTTATGGGAAGCAAAAACATGGCGAAGAATCGGGACCCTCAGAGGGGAAACCAAAGAAAGAGCATACCCGTCGTTCTGCCCGTGCTTATCAGTTTGCGAATACGATCATCGTTGAGGATGAAGATGGGGAGGTCATCAAGAAATACACTATACCTGCAGCAAAGCCGGCTCAAAAGAAGGCTGCTGAAGGTGAACAATCGACCAAAGCGGAACATCCTACAATGAGGGAACGTTTGACTCGCATGGGTACCTGGATGGGCGGTAACGAGGAGGCTGGTTCCCCGGAACATAAACGACATGACGAAGTAGAATCTTCGGATGAAGAAAGAGTTAGATTCACCGTTCCCGGCACCACTAACCGGCCTGGAGGTCGTCGGATGACCAAAGAGGATTTCATCAAGGAGATTCAGCGCCTCGACCCGAAGGCTCGCAAAGAAATATACGACGAAGATATTCCTGATAAATTGAAACCAGTTCCTCCTAACGGGGAAGATCAGTCTCCGCAAGATTCTCAACGGGGACGTCGCCTGGAAACGAGCAGAACGTCCCCTGGGCCGCGTTCCCCAGACACGGGACTTGACAGCACAGAACAAGAGGATATCCCCACGCACGATGTTGCCGCCACCCTTGCGCAATATTCAGGAAATGACATTTCCGCCGCAGAAGCTCGTCGCCGTCGACTGGACCGAGGTTCCGGATCTCCAGCAACCGGATTCCCCAGCCGTAGCCGCCGTGACTCAGAAGATGACGGCACCATGCGCATCCCTCCCGCTGAATTGCGTCAAATGGCAGGACTCCAAAACCAGTCATCTCGGAAGGAGAACATTGAACTCGAAACGGGAGAAACTCCCGCCGAGCGCAAACGCCGTCTCGCCGTCCTCAACCAACTCACCGACTACGATGGCGACGAAGGAGATGATGATGACAATGTACGCGGCCGGCTCCACGATCGAATTCAATACCGTCGGGACTCGACAGACAGCGAAGACGACGGTCAGCCCCGTGCCGTGAAGGGTAAAGTACAATTCGCAGACGGGACCAGGCCTGCCAGGAAGAAAGACCAGTCTCTGGGCATACCGGAGCTTTCTTCTTCCTCTCGCCTTGGTGTTCCTGGCTCCGCGCGCTCGTCTCAGTCTCATGTTGCTGGTGAGGCTAGTGGGGAGAACAGCAGGAGCGGAAGCGTTAGTGGGAATGGGGATGGGAATGGTGCGTCTGGGAGGAGGGGCCAGGCTTCCCGGATATCGTGGGGAGGAGAAAGGGGTCGTGAGTGAATTGTTTGATAGATGACCTGTTTTATGATATCCTTTGGTCTTGTTGATCAGCGTGGTTGTTTTTCTGTACTTGATACACAGTTAGCTTTTGCCGGTTGGATTGGAACTGCTTATGGACTAGATGTTGCGGATGCGGGAAGAAAGAGTGAGATTGTATCCTAGATATATCTATTTGTTGTTCCTACCCTTCTTTCTCTCGTTATTTTATATTTTGTGATACCCGTGCTAGTTATTCTCTGTTGATGGGGCTTCAAGTCTTTTATACCGAGTGAAATGAATGGTAGCATGGCAATCTTACAAGTTCCCTGATCGTAGAAGGGAACCATATAAGGACGCTGCTAGCCAGGTGGCCTGTCCGTGTCAAATAGATCTCCGGACTGATATTTCTGTTTTTTTTCTCGTAAGGTGTTGCTGGTAAGGAAGTATGACAGTGAAGTAGAAAAGAACCAGGTGCATGATGGGAAGATGGAATTCGTATATCAAGAGGTATTACGAAATAGACTATGGAAAAACGGTTTCAAAAAAGCCTAAAAAAAATAAAAAATAAAAAAAGAAAAACAAACATAGGCTGAGTGGGATATAGAAAGGGAAAGAAGGAATTAAGAAGGACTTTAAAGAAAAAAGGTAAATAAATGAAGAGATAAAGAAAATTAAAGATTCCGTCTGATTCCCGTTATAACACTCCGCCTGGCAACTGTATTACACCCGGCTGCATCGGTTGTCTTCCGATTGGAGGACCCCCGCCTCCTCCGGCGATTCCCCCATCACCACCTGCAGTCCCTGGAGGGATGGGGTATATACTGGGTATCTGGCCATCTACGATAGGAGTGTGTCGTCTGAGCATAAACATTGGATTTCGGCCATCCTCTCGCAGGCGTTTGAATAATGTTAAAGGCTTTTCTTCGAGGCCGAGACATCGTTCTTGGTCACCGTGCACAATGTAGAGGGCGTAATTCCGCCAGTCTTCATTGATGTTGTATTTCTTGAGGGCGGCAGGGAGGACTTTGTAGCAGGGATCTTCGACGGAGACGCGGAAGGATTTGAAGATTTCGACACTGGGGCCGGAGGGGTCGTTGGGGTTGTTGTTGTTGGGGTTTCGGGTTGAGGCTGAGTCGGGATGGATTGTGGAGCGGTCTTGTCGGTCATCGGGGTGGTCGTAGCGATTGGGGTTTGCGGAACCGGTTTCCCGGTATGAACGCGATGCAAGGGTTTGTTGTGGGTAGAAGCCGGCAGGAGAGGTAGGAGATGGTATGCCTTTCGGGGAGGGTTGGCCACCATTCATGGAAGCGGTAAGATGAGATGAAGCAGCCATGGCTGCGGCTGATGGGTCCAATGTTGAGGTATCGTTATATGCTCGACCTTCTGGAATCGCCTGAGGCATGTGTGTCGGTGAGCTGGTTTTTGGAGTTGTGCCTCCTGCAAACAATTTCTTTGAAAAGGTTCTGGTAAGGCTGCTGCCGGTCCTTTCAAGAGTCGTCCCGACAGAGGGCGATGCCGCATTTTGGTCATGATCTGCGATTATCGTCGATCCACCGTAGGTAGATGGCTGGTATGGCAGCGGCTGTGATCTGTCTTTTGCAAATTTGAATACTGGCAATAGCTCTTCCCGTAATCTTCGATAGTCATCGGCTAATTTTCGTAACTCTATTTCTGCTGCCGCGAGTCTCTCGTCTCGTTTTCGAATTGTTCGGATCAAAAGACCAATATCCTCTTGCGTCGCAACCTCTTTTGTATTATTTTGTTCTGCTGCTAGTGGGACGTTAAAATCCTCGTCTCCAGCCAGGAAGTATATACTCAGCACTTACATAACGGTACGTAATGGTCCGGATCTAAGGGGATACCTTGCTTTACTTTCGTTTCGTACACGCTTTTTAGAATAGTCAACCGATGACCGACGCTGGAGATGCCCATTTCCTTTAATTCATCGTGTTTCAGGGCAATGAGAGCCTCTCCGACTATTTCGTTTTCTGCATCGAAAATACACACGATCAGAAACAGTAAGCGGGCAATGGGGTGAGATAATGCACCACTCACCAAGAAAAGCGTCGCCATATTGACTCAGGCCCAGGCTAGCGGTGAAGTTCGCGCACTCCTCCGCAGTCCACTCTGTAATTATTGTCCTTGGGGAATTCCGATCATCCATAACATTGCCATACGTTGTGGGGGTGTTTTCAGCTGTCTGGACCTCCGAGTCCGTTGGCGAAGCTTCCGAGTCGTCCGCTAGATGTGGTGATGCTACAACGCTGCGCTCGTACTCGTCGTCCGCATCTGAGTCGGCATGACGATATGTAGGTGGAAACGTCATTTTGTGATGGAATTTACGATGGAATTGTAGGAAGGAATCGGTCGTCTATGCCCGGCCACGAATCGCGCAAGAGAAAAGGTCAAGAGCTTTTGGTAAAATTTGAATCGAGCTGACCGATAATGGCGTTCGAGGTTCCAGCGTGGGCGACGTCGTCGGCGACTCGAGAGCGTAAATTGGTAATAAATCGAAAGCACTCTAGGTCGCTAAATTGGAGTAAAGCGCAGATCACAAGTTGCAGGCTTGGATCATTGTGGAAAGTCTTGAATTGGCGAATATAAAGAACGAAAACATCGGGGCATTGACGCTGAAGACAATATCAGGACAGGGCGGTTGGACGTTGCAGGGTTGGGTAATAAGGATCGAAGGAAGGGATGGTGCTGTGTCTGGCACGTAGCGAACAAAAAGATAGCGTCAAATGCCTATGTTTATTAGCTTCAATGCCAGATGGCTTGCGACGGGCAGAGGAGCTTCATTGCCTTTGGCGACGGTGAGGTCGATCGTCCAGTCTTTCGCTGCTTGGGCTGCCCTTAACGGGAGAGGTTGGCGGTGATATCACGTGCGGACGTCTCCTCCTGGTCCGTGCACTACACGTGATGATAAGATAACGCGGATCTCGGATCAACGTCCGGCCGCGAGAATTTATACGGAGCAGAGCCGCATTTTGAAAGATCCAGCGCCTTTGGACCAAAGGGCGAACAAGAAGAATTCCCGGCACCATTTTCATTTAGGGTCGTAGGGAGCGGTGTATGTCAAGCTAGATATCTGGGTTCTATATTCGCCTACTAAGTGTCGCGATAAACAAGGAGAAAGTATGCTTGAACGAGGAGTTCCGGGCCCCTCGCACGCTTTCTCCCCTCATACATATAGGCGAGTGTAATTCTAACTCCGGTGCTTTTGCTTGCTGCTGTCGTGGGAATCATTGGGCGCTTGTCGCGTCTAATGCCCTCGGAACCGCTCCGCGAGTGGGGGACAGCAGAGTTTCTTGGCGTGAAGCTCTGAAGGCCTAAAGGTTGCCACTGAAGATATCATAAAAGAGAGAGATCTTCGGAGTAAAGGATAGCTCTATTTCTAACCCTTGGCGCAGTAGAATCGAAAAAACACACCTTAATCTTAACCAATATCGAGTTTGTAAAGTCGTCGTTTCAAGCGCGCGGCTAGCGGGAAACTTCCCGCTGAGAACAAGCCAATCAGACGACTTGAATTTTTGTAAGGGACAATGACGTCCGTGACATTTCGGCCTCGTCGTCCTCTTCACCTGCGGACTTCAAATCTCCACGAGGAGCACAATACAGGCCCATTGATTGTTCGGGATTATCCTATTGAACAATGGAGACATTAGGATGAGCAGAAAAGTTCTCCGTTCTTGAATAAGCCTCATTTCCCGTCCTTTTTCCTCGACCCTTTTCTTTTCCTGCTAGAGTTTAAAATCTTCGCACCACTCAACCTCACACCAGAGTCGTTATTCTTTACATTGTTTCCCCACTGTCGTTCCTTTTTTGCCGGCGTTCTCATATCAAGCTTTTAATATTTCCGTTCTCGCGATAGCTGGTCTTCGCACTCCTCCGTCCCACGACACCGGAACCGAAAGCGCTTCCCCGTCTCGCCGTTGAGTTCCCGCTCCTTGCGCCCTCACGTCTTCACGAACCGTATACAAGATATACAATGGCACAATCCGATACCCCCAACATCAACGAGAATCAAGGCACCATACTCTGGTCCGGCGGTAGTTCCGACCCATCCTCCCCACCTTCCTACCCGACAGACATCGCACTTACCAACCTCGCCGGCACAAGTAAACTGGAAGATCTACATGCGACGCTCTTACACAATCTCTCCGCATCCGGGTGGACGGAACGCGTGCGGGCGCTGGCTTTTGAGCTCCTACGATCGGGAAGGTGTTCGCGGTTTGAAGAGTTGGTAGACAAGGTTGTATTGCTTGCGACAGTGCCGCGGGATGCGCAGGAGGGGTCGTCTTCTGAAGTGAACTCTTTGGGAAAACGGAAGCGCAATGGGGAAGTGAATGGAAATGGTGTGGTTGTAAAGAAGGAGGGTGCGGAGGGGGAAGGAGACAACAGCGGCAAGCAGGGCGTAAAGAAGAAAGCAAAGTCAAATGGTACGACGGGGAATGGAAACGGGAACAAGGAGGCTACTGGATATGAGGCCGGGAATGAGCAGGAGGATACTTCCGTCGACACAATTACCGATGATAGCCTAAGTCTACTTTCGGAGTACGACGTTCGAATCCCCGCGCACGTCGTGGGTACTGGTGTGAAGATACTACGCGATGCGCTGGATGATATGTTCGAATCGTCGAGTAGGGAGGGGAACGGGGAAACTAGTGATAATGGCGCAGCTGTGGAGAATGGAACTGCCGTTAAATCTTCCTTCTCTAAGGGGAAGAAATAGATGATATCCTGTGGAATTTTGTATGCTATTCGGGAGATATTTGAGGGAACAAAGATGTAGCTATTTTCCAGATGCTAGGTAGTACCATTATAAGGGAAAACTGATTCGACTCATAAGAAGACAGTTTCGAAGGTGAATACCATCTGCGAGTGTGTTTCTTTGAGCCACAAGCTGTCCGCCACCGAGACATCAATACGGATACTAACAACCAGCCACCTTGATAGGATACAATACTCCCTGCTTCCCTAGCTACCAGCTTTCTCATGAGCCACGGCCTCAACCGACCTCTGGACATCATAGAATAGTGCCATGACGTAATCAACGTCTAGAGTAAGCGCGCGCCAACCGCCCGCAAACGCGGAGGCTTAAAAACATTGTTCCGAGGCTCCAACTTCCAACGGACGGAGATGGAACGGAACATGACGTTGTGCATTAGCACGCTCGTCTGCTTCGCCATAACGAGGGTATTCCTGGTATTGCTTGAAGAACATCTCACCCCCGCCTGATGCTGCGCCGCTGATGCTCAGCGCTCAGTTCTCGCCGTCTCCCAACATCGCTCTCCAGGCTCCAAGCAGTTGTCGTGGCACGTCCTTTGAGATATCGTAAATTACCGCGTATTGTCACATCCAGCCGATTCCAGACGCTTCCAAGGCAAAAAGCGCTGTTGATTGGCTAGAAGTCTCTGATCCGCTGAGTAATTTACGGCGGCCGTTGTCACGGGGTTTTCAGCCCCAAGCTGTAATAGGCTAGAGCGCTGCTGACTAACCGCCATCGAGCTCCGTCCTTCAACAACATCATCGCTCAATCTGCCACCTTCATCTTCCCAACATCATCCTGAACCTCAACACACCTCTGAATCTGCACGGTCGGGGTATCTCCTAAACTCCTCACTCTACTCAGCTTCAGATAAATCTCTGCAGCTTCTCTTTTGCCTTACCTCTCCGATTCATAGACCATCGAACCGCGAGGTTCCTCTTCCTTCGGTTGCAAGCGCCTGGCAACCTATTCCCCTTTTTTCATTTGTTAAAGCTCAGATATAACCGTCAAGATGTCTGCAGAGCCTGATCATGCTCACTCGACGAAAAAGGTCAACCTGAAGTAAGTAAGAGCCGGTTTGAAAGCTGTTTCCCGGCGAACAGTCCCATGCTGACAGGCAATAGTGATCCTTCAGGAGCCGAAAAGCACGAAGTACTTCGCCCTTCCCCTTATCGATACTAGTTTGTTTCGTAGACATATTCTGACATTTTTCCAGGAACTTGACACTGCCACGGCCATTCTTAAGAAGAAGAAGAAGCCAAATTCGCTCATGTAAGCACTCTACTGGGAGCTCCAGCGTTCTTCATTCTCTAGAAGTCGAAATAAGATCTGAGACTAACTCGAATATTCAGTGTTACTGATGCTGTTAACGATGATAACTCCGTTATTGCCCTGTCGAACAATACTATGGAGACCCTCCAGCTTTTCCGTGGTGACACTGTCTTGGTCAGAGGGAAAATGCGAAGAGATACAGTTTTGATTGTTTTGGCCGATGACGAATTGGATGATGGAAGCGCACGTATCAACCGTGTCGTTCGTCATAATCTCCGTGTAAAGCACGGTGATGTTATCACTGTCCATCCCTGCCCGGATATAAAATACGTGAGTTGCATCTCCTTGCTTTGTCTGTACAACATATCTAAACTTCTATAGGCAAAACGTATCGCCGTTCTTCCTATTGCCGATACAGTTGAGGGTCTTACAGGATCTCTCTTTGATGTTTTCCTTGCTCCATATTTCCGTGAGGCCTACAGGCCCGTGAGGCAGGGAGATCTCTTCACTGTCCGGGGTGGAATGCGTCAAGTCGAATTCAAGGTCGTAGAAGTCGACCCTCCAGAATACGGTATCGTGGCTCAAGACACTGTCATCCATTGCGAGGGCGAACCTATCCAACGTGAGGACGAAGAGGGTAACCTCAACGATGTTGGTTACGATGATATCGGTGGCTGCCGCAAGCAGATGGCTCAGATCCGTGAATTGGTTGAGCTGCCTCTGCGACACCCTCAACTTTTCAAATCCATCGGTATCAAGCCCCCTCGTGGCATTCTCATGTTCGGCCCTCCCGGTACCGGTAAGACTTTGATGGCTCGTGCTGTGGCCAACGAAACTGGTGCATTTTTCTTCTTGATCAACGGACCCGAGATCATGTCCAAGATGGCTGGTGAATCCGAATCGAACTTGCGCAAGGCGTTTGAAGAAGCAGAGAAGAATTCTCCCGCCATTATCTTCATTGATGAAATTGATTCGATCGCCCCCAAGAGAGATAAGACCAACGGAGAGGTCGAGCGCCGCGTTGTTTCGCAGCTCCTCACTCTCATGGATGGTATGAAGGCCCGCTCCAATGTGGTCGTTATGGCTGCCACGAATCGCCCCAATTCCGTCGACCCTGCCCTTCGACGGTTCGGTCGTTTCGATCGTGAGGTCGACATCGGTATCCCTGACCCGACTGGCCGTTTGGAAATTCTTCAGATCCATACCAAGAATATGAAGCTCGGCGAAGACGTCGATTTGGAATCTATCGCCGCAGAGACCCACGGCTATGTTGGATCCGATCTCGCATCCCTCTGCTCAGAAGCAGCCATGCAGCAAATTCGTGAGAAGATGGATCTCATTGATCTCGACGAAGACACAATCGACGCAGAGGTTCTTGACTCGCTAGGTGTCACGATGGAGAATTTCCGTTTCGCTCTTGGTGTTTCCAATCCTTCGGCTCTCCGCGAGGTCGCCGTCGTCGAGGTTCCCAACGTCCGCTGGGAAGATATTGGTGGTTTGGAAGAGGTCAAGAAAGAGCTCATCGAGAGCGTGCAATACCCTGTCGATCACCCCGAAAAGTTCCTCAAGTTCGGCCTTTCGCCTTCCAAGGGTGTATTGTTCTACGGCCCCCCTGGTACTGGTAAAACACTTCTCGCCAAGGCTGTTGCCAATGAGTGTGCTGCCAACTTCATTTCGGTGAAGGGACCTGAATTGCTCAGCATGTGGTTCGGTGAGTCCGAGAGTAACATCCGTGATATCTTCGACAAGGCCCGCGCTGCTGCTCCTTGTGTTGTCTTCCTGGACGAGTTGGATTCGATTGCCAAGTCTCGAGGTGGATCCGTAGGAGATGCCGGTGGTGCTTCCGACCGAGTTGTCAATCAACTCCTGACTGGTAAGTCTTGACATCAGATATCCAGCTCTGATATGGCGCTAACACTCTTTGCAGAGATGGATGGCATGACCTCCAAGAAGAACGTCTTCGTCATCGGCGCCACGAACAGGCCAGAGCAACTTGATAATGCTCTCTGCCGTCCCGGCCGTCTTGATACCTTGGTCTACGTACCCCTTCCGAATGAGCCAGAGCGCGAGTCGATCCTTAGGGCTCAGCTCCGCAAGACCCCTGTCGCCTCTGACGTCGACATGGCATATATCGCGAGTAAGACTCACGGATTCTCTGGTGCCGATCTCGGTTTCATCACTCAACGTGCTGCCAAGCTGGCTATCAAGGAGGCTATTGCCACAGATATCCAGCGAACCAAGGAGAGAGAGGCTGCTGGTGATGATGTCCCCATGGACGAGGACCTTGAAGACCCCGTTCCTGAACTCACCCGTGCCCATTTCGAAGAAGCCATGCAAATGGCCCGTCGTTCAGTGACCGACTCGGAGATCCGTCGCTACGAAGCTTTCGCACAGAGTATGAAGAATTCGAGCGGCAGCAACTTCTTCCGGTTCCCAAGCGAACAAGAGACTGCCCAAGCTGGATTTGGAGATGCCGGTAACGACGACAGCCTTTACGACTAAACTCTCGAGTCGTTTCTGCTATGATTCATGCATCTGGGACCCGGACTGATTGGCGGAGCTGGGGATATATTTTTCTTTTTTTTGCTTGCTAGTGATTGAATTTGTACTTTCTGGCTGCAGATCGTCGATTCATATATTAGATTGGTGTTTTCCTACAGTATTTCCCATCAAGTGCCATGTCAGATAGGAATAAATACGTAATGGTTTTTGAAACTATGCATGGACCGCAGGCGTCTATCCTCACATTCCCTTGGACACGAATGTCGACGCCCGCCGTCAGCCTTGGAGCCTAATTAGAGCCATTCGAAGCCTACCTGTTGTACATTCGAAGGCTTAATGTTTGTGTCAATCAATGAATTCAAGTTAAACGAAGCCTAAGGCTGCCACATAGACGCCTTCCTCAGTTCTGGGAAGCCTGTCCTTTCCCACTTCCGTAAGGGCCTTGGAGTACTAGTGGTACCTTCCCGGGACACACGAGCATATATATACCCAAACATTTGGAAGTGGTTGCGTATGTCCTCATTCCCATCTCCCAGTATCTCTTTAACCTCTTGGTTTAATCAGTCCAGGGAAAGGCTCCGGCTTCTGCTCAAATAGCTGGATGATGAGTCCGCGTCATCAAGCTGCGCTTTTATCCATCATTGTTTGGTCAATGTTCCGTTGGATTGATGTTTTGTCATTGTTTGGATTGCTCCCATGGGTTTATGTGTGTTTGCCTTCTGGATCTTGCTAGAGGGTATCATCATCTTTTGGATCTGGTTGCTCGTTGCCTTGCAGGTCATATATAAGGGCCTTCCCTGCGTTTACAGCCACCTGCCCCGTCTAATGTTCACTTCCCATTCACGGTGATTCAACTCCTGTCGTCTGCAGCAGCGGATCGAAAACGATATAACCTGGAAGTTAAGCGTATACCTCGGAACAGAACTCGACTTGGGAAAACATGGAGAGCAAAGATTCATACCCTCGCGACTATCAGCGCGCGCTGCGCAACACCTTGTCCGAAAAGAGGCTCGAGGAATGTCTCAGGGGTTCAACGCCTATTTTCTTATACGACGCTCTTATGTTTCCCTCTGTTTTCAAGGCAGTCACCGACACGGAACAGGACGTGGATGTGGCCGCGAACATGACACAGGCCACTCTGCTCGGCCACGAACTTCACATGTTTGAGGAGACGGATCTCCCGCTGATCCTACCGTCGAACGAACTGCGCGCCAATGTCGATGGCTTGGTTGTGTTCGATCTGACTCCCGAGCAAAGAAATTGGATATACGACTTCGGGTCGGATCCGCACAACGCGTTCACTCCGGTGCAGGTGGAAGTCTGTCTGCGAGACGGGATCCTGAGGACTATTGATGCGGCGGCATTCGTGTGGCGTGCGGAAACGCGTGTGGAGAGGACCGGTATAGTACCTGCCGGGTCGAAGTCGTGGAAGGTCGATACCTTTTTAGAAAGTGGCTGGTACATCAACCTCACCCGCGCGTACGACTCTTCCTAAGCGCCCGATCTCCTCAGATGAAGATTGCAGCGGTTCGCATGAGTGCAGAATAGCTCGAGCCTCTCCGTAGGTCCACTGAGCCTCCTCCCGGATATCTTCTTGTAGCTAACTAGTAGCAGCTCCATCCGACGGCAGTTTCTTCGTGAGAGCTCATAACGTTCTGGGTCTAGAATTCCGACGACATTGAGAGGGGTAGTCGTATTGATCCGCCGACAGCACATGGCCTTCTCTCTATACGAGCACCCACGGAGCCCAGTCGATAGGAAGCCTGGAAGACCACGACTCGAACGCTCAATACAAGAATATAGATTTCGCCGTTGACGCAGGTTTAAGGGCGGAGTGGGTGGAGGTCGCATTCTTTCCTTAAGGTGTATCCAGGACTCAGGGGAAGCGGCTCATGTATGGAATATCGGATGCAAAATGTAATAGACTATCCAAATGAAAAGATGACCTGTTCGTATGGGAACAGAATAGGAGTGCTTTCAGCAGCCTCATAGCTAGTAATGCTGCCGAGAAAAATTCAGTGACTGAACTGGTAGATATCGCTTATGTCGTCCAGAGAACCTGGCGGAATGTTTCCTTTCCCTTTGCCCCTCTTCCAACCTTTATCTTCAGTTCTGTTCTGTTTCCTGCTTGAAGATAGTGTTTTATCCTTGTGCATTGGTTAATCATCTCCAGAGACTCTGCTGCACAACCTCTCTTGTTTATTGCTGTATCCCCTCACAGACTCTGCTCTCTAGGGCACCTTTACCCTCTTGGAAAATTGATAAGAGACACTGAGAGGTTGTCATCTTGGTGCGCCATCGACCAAAAGGATCCGAGAAGCTGACCGCAAGGATGGATTGTGATGGTAGCATGGTAGGTAAAACCATTTCTTGAATAGAGAGGCAGCATGGACTAACTGGGGGATGCCTAGATTGAGGGAACCCCTCCAGCGACCAGAGGAAGTTCTTTATCTCGCGACGAAGTCGGCGAGAGAAACGGTATGTAAAAATTCTCGAAATGAAAATTGATGGACAATAAACTGATTCTAGAGAAGAATCACCGCGCCCCGATGCTTCTGCTTCGATGGAGATGCAAGAAGATATAAAGATAGAAGAAACTTGTGACAATCTGTCAAATTCCGTCGATGAACTTAAGGAAGCCAAGGCAGAAGAAATGGCGGATAACGCCAGTCAAGGACATCCATCGACCATCGACGATGCGGATGGAGGAGTTCTTCTGCCACGAGCCGAAGATGTGGAGGCTGTTACGTCCCACTTCTTGAGAATGCCTTTGCATTTCCGCGAAGAAGTATACAAGTACCTGCTCTGCTGGAACCGCACGAAGACAGAGGAAATTGAAATAGGCTGGGATTATACTGCAAATCTGGATGCATGGTCTAACTCCGACTCCACCGAGGACGACGAGGATCTGTTCGAACCATACTGTCCCCGACTCACGAGATTCAATTTCCAACCCGCGATCCTGAGGGTTAACAAGCAGATTCACGAAGAGGCGAAAGATTTCCTGGGATGGAAGAATTCTTGGGTTGTGCTCTCGGTTGGGGATGGTATGTTCATCGAGAAGTTGCGCGAGACACGCAGCGCGATTCCCGTCCCAGGGAAATTGTCCCTGTCCATGTCGAACGCAGTTGATCGTGCCGCGGCCAATCTTACCGTTTGTATGAGCCAAGGCGAAACGACCCAGTTGCACCAGAGGTTCCTTATCAGTATCGACGGAATGTGGGATTTGGCATGTTTGCTGAACCAAGAGCGTTGGAAGCCCTCAGCCCTGAACCTTCGCATCATCAAGGATAACGTCTTCCCTAAATCTGCCGCTCTCGGAATTGAGGAGAAGATTATCGAGCCGTTTGAGCGCCTTCGCTCGGAGGACTGGCCAATTATAGAGCATTTGAATCCCAAGGGGGGCCCGCTTATCTTCCTAGAAGTGGTTGATGGCAAGGACTATAAAACGGAGACCATCGATAAACTTCGACCGATTTTCGATAGAAACGGAATCCTCAGATGGATGCGCAAGGAGTTGCCTCCCTTTGACCGCAATATCAAGAACATCAACTGGGAAGCGGAACGAGTAAAAATGAGCAATTGGTGCCATTGCTTCATCGACGCGTTTCGAAAGTACAACCCCTCGGACACACCAGAGACACCGCACGTTGCCTCTCTCTGGCGCGACACCATCTGCCTGGCGCACATGAAGTTGATGATCATTGAAATCGGCCTCAAGGACCGAGCCGCCGCAAGATTCCACGGGAGCCGTGCTGGGGATATGGAGGAAGATCCCTGCCCGCTGATATGGTGGTACCGGATCGCTCTGCGGTATATGGAGAGATATGCGCCGATAATTCTCGGAGACGGAATCGACCTGTATGAGGAGATACTTGACTATGGATGGGTCATCGCAAAC
The DNA here is from genome assembly GCA_039700045.1 of Malbranchea zuffiana. Classification (NCBI taxonomy): domain Eukaryota; kingdom Fungi; phylum Ascomycota; class Eurotiomycetes; order Onygenales; family Malbrancheaceae; genus Malbranchea; species Malbranchea zuffiana. Next base: position 1,952,706 of record JARUPO010000002.1, read on the forward strand.
ATCCAGTACCACCACTGGATGGTCTGGCTCTGGCTCTGGGCCAAAGACGAACGGCGTCGTGAGGTAGAGATCTTGTATGCGATGAGGAAAGCCATGGAGGCTGCTAGACAGATCGCCGGGACGAGTTTGCAAGGCCTGGAGAAGAGAACGAAGGAGTTTGATTATCGGATGGCAAGATGGGTCGGCATGATCATCAACACGGCTGATGACAGTGAGAAGCAAATCATCAACACCATCCTCGAACAGGCGGCGGACCAGCTCTACGGGAGGATCAGCACGTTTCGCGTCTGCGAAAAGTATGACATTCCAGTCCCGAGGATGATCTGATCGAGAGACCAAGTCCGAGGCTCCCCGTTCGCTCCCGTTAATTCGCACGTCGATTGGATGTCTCTTCTTTCTTTCTGCTTGTATCTCGGTAACATCCGCATCTTTTGGTTTTTTTCTCGGGGTTCATCAGGCTTTCCGAATCCTTTCCATTTCAAATTTGGCTATGTAGCTGGCATTTGACCAATAGTTAGTTCAGCCGGGGCTTTCTGATGTGCTTCTGGTAGATGATGCCACATATTGAAAAGGTCGCAAGTTTTGTAGTCCACAATCTCAACTTTATTTCAGCATCATCAGTCCTTCTTTCAAGTTGTCCTTCACAGCCTCTTCTGTCCGAGCCTTGGAACCTTGGAAGATTCCACTACGGCAACCGATAAACGAGAGTAGGAATAGAATAAAAATCAACTTTCAATTTTCAATTTTTCCATTTTGACATCAGTGGCGGACCCTATTCCTGGGGCTTCACACCTCACCTCCAGGGCTTGATCTCTATTCCCAGGGCTTGACATCTCGCTTCTAGGGCTCAAACCCCCATTTCTTGTGGCGTGAACTCCATTCACCACCTCCAGATGATATGATGACTAATCTATTAACGTAACGTAACGTAATTCCCAGGCGAGCGAACCACCCAAGCGAGCGAACCACCAAAATTTCCATACAAATCTTGACCTTTTTTTGCTTCATACCTCAACAACAACGTGAGATAGAAGCTTGAGATTTTGAATACTCAAATCGGAAATAATAATAAATGGTCAGGTAACTTCTTTTATACTTAGAAATGAGCCACCTCTCAAGATAGCCAGTAGCGCTAGTAGAAATCCATATTTTAGAGCATATCTCCAAAACTATTGAATTTTTTTCAATGAGCCTCTCAAGAGAATATGCACTGAGTATCTAGATACTATACTCTTCTTGATATAGCTTTTTTTTTCACTGGTTTGTTGGAATATGAAGCGAAAAAAAGCTGAGATTGTATGGAAATTTTGGTGGTTCGCTCGCTTGGGTTGTTCGCTCGCCTGGGAATTACGTTAGTAATCGAATAAGCAAGTCGGCCACATAAGCGAGTCGGCCACTTTCCTCCCCACCGTACAGCAAGAGTGTCTTCATCAAAAATGTCAACCACACAAAGAGATAAAGCCTCTACTCAAGAAGGCAGGCTTCTTTTAGCCATTCAAGCACTTAATAATGATCAAGTTTCAAGCATATGAGCTGCAGCAAAGCTGTATGATGTCCTATGCTCCACTCTAACTGATTGGGTACATGGTCATACAGCACATGTTAACACTCCCCTAAAGAACTGAAAACTCAGTTTACAGAGAAAGAATCTCTTGTTCAATGAATTCTAGTCATGGATGAATGAGGTCAGCCACTCAGGGTTGCAGCTGTATGAGAAATGGACAATCTCCTTCTTGTCAGTCAAGAATCCAACCCTCCATCCACAGTGGGTGAATGCTGGGTACAAAATTTTGTCAAACATCATTCTGAGCTCAAATTCAAGTTCTCATACAAGTATGATCATCAGCAGGCCCTATGTGAGAATTCTGAGGTTATTCATGGATGGTTTAGACTTGTATGAAACATCATTGCAAAGTATGGAATTCTGAAAGATGATATCTACAACTTTGATGAGACAAGCTTTCAGATGAGGGTTATTGAGACTGCTAGAGTGATGACTGAGTCTGAAAGAGCTGAAAATCTCAAGCTTGTGCAGCCTGGAGATTGAGAATGAATGACTGTCATTGCTGAAATCAATGCTTCTGGCTGAACTCTGTGTACAATGATTATTCTCAAGAGAAAGATGCACCAGTCCTCCTGGTATGAGACTAGTGAACTTTCCAGAGATTAAGTGATGGAAGTCAGTGAAAATGGCTGAACTACTGACCAGCTAAGCTTATACTGATAGAAGAAGGTGTTCAACAAGAATACTCTATCTTGTACAAAGAGCAAATATTGACTGTTAATTCTGGACTGACATAGAAGTCATGCCTCTACTGAATTTGATCAATTCTGCACTGAGAATCAGATTATTGCTCTTTACATGCTGTCACATTTCTCTTATCTTCTTCAGTCATTAAATGTTAGCTGCTTTTTGCCACTGAAAACTACATACAGATAACAGGTGGAAAATCAAATGCAGCTTGAGATCAATCACATTGACAAGAAGGAGTTTCTGAATCTCTATTCTGCAGCTCAGATGCAGGCTCTCACTGAGAGCAACATCAAGAGCAGCTTTAGAGCTGCTGAACTGATTTCATATGATCCTGAGCAGATTCTCTCATGGCTTAATATCACAATGCATATCTCCATCTCTCCTGGCATCTCTCACAGTTCCCAGGCTTTCTGGGTGATAGCCATACCACATAATGTACATCAATTGAAGCAGCAGACTGGGAAGATCAGAAACTATATTAAGCACCATACACAGAGCTCACTCAGTCCAACTAATTGTACTCTAAGTCAGCTGGTCAAGGAATGTCAAATGACCATGCATAGAATGACACTTCTAGAGCAAAAAGTCAAGGAACTACAAGCTGCAAATGCAAAACAAAAGAGAAAGCAAGAAATAGACTGTACATATGTAGCTCAAGAGAGTGCTTTGAGGGTTGAAGAAGGCTGGAATTGAGTACAAAGAATCAAGAAATAAGAAGAGAGGGTGGTTGAGGCTGCTGAGTTCCAACCACAGAAATGGACAGCATCACAGTGTAGTGTATGTGAGATTATTGAACATACTGCTTGTATGTGCTCTAGGCATACAGGAAATAACTTATAATATATTATTATTATTATTATTCTTCATTATAGTCACATGCAATCTAAGACTATGATGACTACCAGCTAGATCTAATATCCTGCTGGATTTATCAACTTATTATACAAAGTGAATTTCAACAAAAGAGTGTTCACAATTTTTCCAAGCCATTAAATCTTTCCTCCAAACAAATACATGTACTAATTTAGTTTCTTTTTCCTTTTTAAGTTCTCAATAACCAAGTTCTAGTAGCAATATTTGTTTCCAACAAATATTCTCTCAGCCATCTCAACCCCAAATCAGTTTGAAAGATCATTTTAAGATTTAGCTCTCTTATTTCTAACTTCTTCTTCCACTTTCTCCTCTTTTCTCTTTCTCTTTTGCAATCTAAAAGTAGATGCTTTAGATTTTCTTTCACTTTGCAAACAGAGTATGTATTATCTGAATAATCAGGTAATCTTATTAAATAAGATCTGAAGTATCCATGCTCAAGTTTCAACTGAATCATAGTTGACCAAAGTTTTTTAGACCATTTCTGTGATCTAGCTTTCTATTTGAGATGATTCTCATATAAAGAATAAGCATTTGACTTTAAATTCTTAAGCCAATTCTGATTTCACTGATCAAGAGCAGTCTCCTTTATCTTTCTCTTGATAAATGACAGAGAAACATATCTGTCAACTGCTAGTACTTGATGCTCTGTCCCCAATTTTGCAGCTTTATCAGCTTGCTCATTTCCATATGTATTCATATGAGCTGGAACCCAATGAAGATACAACTTAATATGCTTATTCACAAGATCTTGAGCTCTTTATTTAATAAGTGAACAAAGATACAAACCACCACTGAGTTTGTAACTTATAATATAATTTGTTATTTTTTCTTTCTAGTTGAGGCTTTGAAGACACTCTTGCTGTACAGTGGGGAAGAAAGTGGCCAACTTGCTTATGTGGCTGACTTGCTTATTGATTACATTAATCAATAAGCAAGCAAACCATATAAGCAAGTGAATCACTTTTCATCTAATTATACACCAGGATTTTGATCATTCACAATGTCAACCACACAAAGCAGCCAGACTTCTAACCAAGAAGAAAGGCTTTCTTTAGCCATTCAAGCATTTAATAATGATCAAATTTCAAGTGTACAGAGTGCAGCAAAGCTATATGAAGTCTCTTATTTAACTTTAATTCATTGCATACACAGTTATATGACATGCACTGATACTTTCTCAAAGAACTGAAAACTTAGTTCTACAGAGAAAGAATCTCTTATTCAGTGGATTCACATCATGAATGAGCAAGATCAGCCATTTCAGATTGAAGCTGTATGAAAAATGATCAATCTTCTTCTTGTCAGCTGATGATTCAACTCTCTGTTCACAGTGAATGAATGCTGAGTATGAAATTTTGTCAAATGTTATGAAGAGCTGAAATTCAAGTTCTCACACAAGTATGATCATCAGTACACTCTATGTAAAAATTTCAAGATTATTCATAAGTGATTTAGACTTGTATGAAACATCATTGTAAAGTGTGAAATTTTGAAAGATGATATCAACAACTTTGATGAAACTGAGTTTCAGATAAAAGTTATTAACACTGTTAAGATAGTAACTGAATTCAAAAAAGACAATCATTTAAAGCTGATTCAGTCTCAAAATTGAGAATGAATGACTGTTCTTGCAGAAATTAATACCACAGATTGAGCTTTTTATGTAATAATCATTTTCAAAGAAAAGATACATCAGTTCTGTTAATATGAGACAGAAGAGTTGTTACATAACTAAATGATTGAAGTCAGTAATAATAACTGAACAATAAATAAGCTTAATCTGCATTAACTGAAGAAAATGTTCAACAAGAATATTTTACTATATATGAAGAGTAAATACTGACTGTTGATTCTTGATAAATATAGAAGTCATGTTTCAACTGAATTTAACTGATTTTGCTCTGAGAATAATATTATTGCTCTCTATATGTCAGCTTATTTCTCTTATTTTCTTCAGTCATTAAATGTTGACTGTTTCTCTCTTCTGAAAATGATGTATGAATAATAAGTGAAGAATCAAATGCAGCTTTAAATCAATCATATTAACAAAAAAAAAGTTTCTGATTTTATATTCTATAGCTTAAATACAGATTTTAACTGAAAGCAATATCAAAAGCAGCTTTAAAGCTGCTGAATTAGTTCTGTATAATTTTAAGTAAGTTCTTTTACAGCTGAATATTACAATGCATACTTTCAGTTCTGCAGAAACTTCTTACAGCTCTTAAATCTTCTAAATTACAGTCACACTGCATAATGTATATTAACTGAAGCAGTAGACTAAGAAAGTTATAAAATATATCAAGCACTGTATACAGAGCTCACTCAGTTCTATCAATTGTGCTCTAAATCAGTTGATCAAGAAATGTCAAATGACAATACATAATGCTGTAATTCTAGCAGCTGAAAACAAAAAGTTAAGAGCTGAAAATGTTAAACAGAAGAGAAAGCCAAACAGAAATCTTATATATATAGTTCAAGAGAGTGCTCTGAGAGTTGAAGAAGACTTGAATTATATATAAAGAGTCAAGAAATGAAAACAAGAAGTGATTGAGACTGCTGACTCTCAATCATGAAAATGTGCAGCATCATAATGTAGTGTATGTGACATTGTTAAACATACTGTCTGTACATGCTCTAGATGTACAGAAAATAATTTATAATATAATTCTTCTATTTTCCTTTCTAGCTGAGGCATAAATGCATTCTCATTGTACAACAGATTGAGAAGTGGTTCACTTGCTTATATAGTTTGCTCGCTTATTCATTATATTAATGTATTCCACCATCTAGCTGATCAGACCACCTAGTCAATTGGTTTGTACTACTCTACCAAATTTGCATGAAGAGGTACTTAAACCTGTTTGTTCTGTTTGCTTTTTAAGTACATCTACGTGCAAATTTGGTAGAGTAGTACAAACCGATCAACTAGGTGGTCTGATCGGCTAGGTGGTGGAATATATTATTTCATCAAATGATGATATAATTTGAATAATGTTGATTTCAGTATTTTCAGCCACTCTGTAGTTTCAGTCACTCTTCACATGATATAAAAGTATATATTACCTCTATCTAGTTCAGTTTGCTTTGCTTCATTATAGACTGTATAACTACTAGTTCTAGACATCACATAGAGGTGCAAGCCTTGTCTAGATATCATATGCAGACTTTGTATGACTGAAGAAAAAGACATCATACATATTTAGCTCATCAGTCTTGAGAGAAGAAAGCATAAAGAAGAGAAGAGAAAGAAACAGTGTACATATCTAGTCTATCACAATAACTGAAGTCACAGAGAAATCATCTGTAATTGCTCTCAGATCTCTATCACTCTCATCATCTCAATCTAGAATCTTCATCATCTTTATCACATTCTCATCATTTCATACTGAGCAGCAGCTGATGTGATCACATCACTTGCAATTTTTACATGCTTCTTTAAAGTGTTCTGAAAGACAGCAATACTCAGAGAACAGATGAAGATCTGACTTTATATGACAAGCAAGACAGATTTGCATCTTCAGACATTCTCTTGACTGAATGAAAATGATATTTATGTACAAAGATCTGTAACTTAGAATCTGATGCTCATTCATACTATCATGTATAAAGAAAACATCTTGCTCTGAAAGAGTAAAGACACATCTAGTCTGTGAACTATGAGCAAAGACATTTGGTTACTAGTCAGCAACAAAGAGAGTACAGTAGAAGCTCTGAAATTGAAGATCATTAATAAATAAAAGTGTTTTAATTATCATACAGAGATTGTTAGTATTCTGCTTCTCTTGATGAAATGATTTATCAGAGCTTTGTATGAAGTATTTGTACATACATGATTAAGAAGTTATGATGCTGAAGAGAAGAAGAAAAGAGACAAAGATGAAAGAAATTTTGAGAGAATGAAATATTGTGAGATCTCTTTCAAACAGACAAGTTATGTGCTATTCACTATTCATTACATACAAACAGCTCTGTATGAAGCTAACTAAGCTGAGAGCAGCATAAAGCAGCATGCTCAAGAGATTCACACTCACTGCATCAATAGAGTGCTCTCTTCTTTCATACAAACTCATTCTCAGCTGATAGAAGAGATTCTATCTGCTCTATCATCATATTCAGATTCTTCTCAGACTGTTGTATGATGCTTGCACTCATCTCTGACTTTAAATCTTTTCTTTTTTTCTCTGCTTGTGTCTGTCTAACAGCATCATTCTGAAGAACATATGTGCTTTTTCTCTTTCTCTGTTTCTGCTTTTCATTTGCTGTATAAAGCTTTAAATTTTTCTGCTTAAGAAGAACATTTTTGATCACAGTCTTCTCATAGTGATAGAAGAGTCTGTTGATGAATTGAGTAGTAGAACTTAAGATAGAAGTTATATAATTTTGCATTTGTCTTTGAATTCAGATAGATTGCTGTTGAACATCATCTGTATTTTCAGAAGTCTTTGATGTTCAGAAGCTCTGAGAATAATGAGCTGTACTTGATTAAAAGAGTGTAGCTGATGATAGCTGACATAGAATTGCATACAAAGTAAGAGAAATTAACTCAGTAGCTCTAAATTCACTTTTAATATTCTGTTCAGAGAAGATGAAGACATGAGTTTCTGAATACAGAGACAAGAAGTCAATCTTATTCATATGATTGATCTTACATTTCATCTGATTTTCAACAAGTCATCTGTATGACTTCTTCAGAGCAGAAAAGCAATTCACATTCAATGATTGTAGCAGATGAAAGAAGTGTGGAGACATATAAAGAAGAACTATTTTGTTCTTCATGTAAAAGAAGTTAAACTCGGAGATGACATGACTTTTATAACTGTTTATAATCAACAGTCAATACTGACTCTTCATATGATTTTGAGTCTGCTTGTCAAAAATCTCTTTAAGTCAGAATAGACTCAGCTCATCTCTTGTTCATTTATTTGAGCTAGATTTCATCATTCAATCTGAGAATAAATCAATCACATTTTTGTATAATGATGAATTCTTTTCTTTGAATATTATCATGAAAGTCAGTGCTTATTCTGAGGCATTGACTTCAGCAATCACAGTAATTCATTCTGAATTTTCTGATTGTAGTATCTTTAAATGAATCTTTCTCTCAGAGTTGATAATAATCATGCAGATAGAGATTATTTTTATTGTAAATTCTATCTCATTTATATTATAGATATTCTCTGACTGAATCTGAAATTCAATGGTGAAATTTTATATGAAATCAAATCAATTTCACATGATCTTTGAGTCTTCACATCAGAAGTGCTTATGATGAAATTTTTGTACAAGTTTGAACTTCAATTCAGAATGTCTTTATATAAAAACTGCAGATCAATTTTTGTCAACATCTGAGCCACTCTGTCACGGTCTGCTCTGTTTTGATAGCCACTAGGCTCCACAGAGAGGTAGAAGAGATGAAGTGTAGCTTGACTTAGAGTTGAAATATCAAATGCATGCAGGCATAGAGGCGTGGCCCTACTATGCAAGATACAGATTGGCTTGAATAGCATTAAAGGAACTTGATTGAATAAGATAGTGAAGGTAAGACTAGGCAAATGGCTTCAGTAACTAATCTGAGAATATCTCATAGAGATTTTTATTCAATAATCCAAAGATATGTATTAGTTGAATAACCAGGTTGACCACAAAGAATAAGTCTTCTGGTTCTAAGGTAATGAGTGTCTTTATATACATGATGCTTCAGTATGGGCGGTCCCATACTTCCCTCCTTGATGCAGTCTCAAAAGAACTGTGACAGTCAGTTCCATACTGAACTGTCAGATCTGATCTCAGATGGACTGTTCTGTCAAGCCATGATTGAAACTGTCAGTCATGTGACCTGCTGTGCCACTTGACTGTCTTGACTGCAAGTTCAATCATTCTCTGTGAATTCAGCCTTGCCTGTGAGGTCTATAACATCATCTCCTCCTTCACTAGCTGAATGTTGTTCTCAATGTGTATAAGTATCAGGCTTGTCTCTCTGCTGAGTTGTTGAATTTCATCTTCTGTAAGTTTTGCACACATCATGGCTTGTCTCAAGATTCAGAAGCAGTGTTCTCTCTGCAACCATCAGTTGAAGTGTTGATGTCATGCTGACTACATTCTTCAGTATGGCATTCTTTCTGAATCCTTCTGTGATAATTGTTTTGTCTCAGGTTTTTCTTGTGTTTTTCTTATGAATTTCTCTTGCAGTACTCATTGTTCTGAGTGTGTTCATTCTGACTTCATTTGTTTCAGTCATTCATTGAGTAGTGCTGAATGAGATCAGCTACAGAAGAATGAGAAGTGTACTGCTCAGTGTCTTCAAGCTGTTGACTGTAACATTCTGCTGATTGCAGATGAAATGTGATTCCTTCAGTGTTGTGTTGAGATGTGCTGTGCTGGTTTGATGGATGAAATTGCTCATCATTCTGAGCTTTGAGATAATCAGTCAAGATTAAAAGAGTGTGGTCAGGCTTTATTAGCTCATGATTCCTCAATTCTGAAGTTCAATACTTCTTTCAATCCATCACCACTCTCTGATTCCTTTATCAAGGCTGTGTTAAGTTTCATCAGTGAAATTTCCTCACCATCATCTGAGTGTTCATGAGATTTTCTTTCAGCTCCCAGGTGTTTTCTGAGGTATCATATCCTTTTCACTTCATCAAGTAGTGAACCTTTCCATTAATCCTTTGTGTGTTCAGAATTCTTTTGACTTCATATTCTTTTTCTGCATCCACCTCAGTGTGGTAGCATTTGGTGTTCTGGAGTGCTTTTTTGAGTAATGAGACATGGAACACTGGATGTATTCACATTGTCTTCAGTAGTTTCAATTCAAAATTCAGCTGTCTGATTTGTCATAAAATTTTGAATGGTCTCAGTTTCTTGTAGTTGAGTTTGTTGTTTGGTCATTTTGTTTTGATATTTCTGCACAGCAAGAAAACTTTCTCCTTCTCTCTGAAGGATGATGCATTCTCATGCTTTCTGTCATAATAGTGCTTGCTTTGTGTGTTCAGAAATTCAATGTTGAGAAGCATCTGTCAATGCAGTTTCTTCAATTGCATTGCTGTCAGTTCTGCCTGTTGTGTGTACTGTTTTATGGCCTTCAGAGTGCATAGAAACTTCAGTTTCTGTCTGTGATTCATAAAAAATGATGTGAATTCAGTTGTTGCATTCTTCACACTGTTGTATGCTAACTGTGCAAGTGATAGTAGTTGCACTCAGTTGTTCTGTTGGTAGTTGATATATTCTCATAGATATTGCTCAACTGTCTGGTTCACTCACTCAGATTGTCTGTCAGTTTGTGTGTGATATGCAGTAGATGGTTTGTATTCAATGCTCATCATTTTCATTAGTGTTACGGACCGTAAAGACGGACTATGGCGGGGCGCAGCCTGATTGGATCGAGGCAACAGCCACTGATATAAGCCTCGGCGGCACAGCAGGTCACGTGACTGGATAGCTGTGATAGCTCCAATAGATTGAGCTATTCAATCTATTCAGACTAACATCACCACAATAGCTATGGGAACAGTAGCTATTCAAGCTATCCTCTCAAGGAGCATCATGTATATAAGAATGCTCATTACCTTAGGATCTGAAGACTTATTCTTCATGGTCAACCTGGTTATTCAACTAATACATATCTTTGGATTATTGAATAATGATCTCTATGAGATATTCCTGGATTAGTTACTGAAGCCATTTGCCTAGTCTTACCTTTGCTACCTTATCTGACCAAGTTCCTTTAACACTATTCAAGCCAACCTGTATCTTGCATAGTAGGACCACACTTCTGTGCCTGCGCGCATTTGATATTCTGACCCAAAGTCAAGCTATGCTTCACCTCTTCTACCTCTCTGTGGAGCCTAGTGGCTATCAAGACAGAGTGGACCGTGACACATTGACCACCTATCTATTCAAGAGAGGTTAAGTCAGACAGGATTGATACACCCCTTCACTGAGAGTAAGGTTACATCTCTCAGAACCCTACAGTACTCTATCCTGATCAGAATAATTACTAGAGGGACAAAAGAACAGCTAAGTATCCCCTACCCCTTATTGAAACAGTTAATGGTTTACAGGACCTTGAACAAACAACAATATGGCATCAAAAACACCTAGTCAGTCCACTGTGGGAGCTGTGGAGACTCCAGTGTACTCCTATACCCTCAGCCCCAAGAACATTAAGATCAAGATGTTCAAAGGAGATTGTGGAGAACTTGAGATCTTCCTAGGAAAAATGAACACCTACTTCACAATGTTACCCAAGAACTGCCTGGACAAAATGCAAAAAGTCATGCTAGCGGGAACCAAGATGGCTGGAAAAGCCTTTGCTTGGTTCAGTGTCTATCTCAAAGCATGGAACAAAGATAAATGCAGTGATGATGACAATATGCAAAACCTGATGATCAATTACAGAGTCTTTTGTGAAATGTTGGAAAGTATGTTCAGAAACACAGATTGAAAAAGCAAATTGAAATGGAAAGTCATGAGCCTCACACAAAAGGAGCCAGCCAGCATCTATGTTGCAGAACTGATGCAACTCTTTACACAACTCAAATGGAATGATGATGACACCAATAAAGCAATACTACTATGAGGATTAAAACCTGACATTCAACTTGAAGTAGTCAAGTCTGAACCCTATGAGACCCTTAGTGATATGACTAAGAAGGCAGTGGTTATTGACAACCAGCTGTATACCTTTTGCCAAATGCAAAGAAATCCAAAGAAATCCTTCTTCAAAAGAGAAAAGAAAGGAAATTGACAATACAGAGACCTCAATGCAATGGAACTGAACACAACAAGACTGACAGATGTGAAGCAGCAGGAACACAAAAAGAAAGGAGACTGCTACAACTGCAGTAAATCTGGACATTATGTGAGAGAATGCTGAATGAAGAAGGGAGGAAAGGAATGGAATGATACTAAACAGCAACTCAATGCTACAGAATGCAAGATATGACACAAATACCCACAACTCTGAGCAACAACTGAAATCCTGAACAGCCAGCCAGAAGATTCTGTCAGAGACATCAATGAGGATGATGCTCTTAGCAGGTTTACTCAGATTTTTGAGCAAACAGTAGCTGAAGAGGTTGGAATAGAAAACCCCTGCATGATAGAGATGAAAATGTGGCAATACTGTGAGGAAGAACACATGTGACTATGATATGACTCTGAGAATGAATGAATCCTACAAATCAGTGAGTGCAAACACCATTGAAGGGCCAAACAAGATGAAATTAAGGACTCAGCACACGCATGACATGAAGAATATGGGTACAGAACCTGCAGATGTGACTACCATACTGAAATATGGAAGAAATTCCAACAATGAATGCAAGAAAACCCTGATTTCATGTACCACAGCAATTATGGATGTGACATCAAGAACTGCACATGATGCTGGATGCAGGAAGAGCTTGATGATGAGCTGAATGATGAACTACCAGACTCTCAAGACATATCAAGCATGAAACACTCTAATCATGGAAATATCCATTGATCATTCTGTTACAATGATGACTGTCTTATACACAAGAATGGAAAGAATGAAGAAGGATATTACCCTCAATGGAAACAATACCTACACATCACCACAATGAAGTACAATGAAGTCCAACAGATATTACAGAAATGAACTAATCTCACTGAGGAAGAACTCCAGCAAGGGTCTGACTTAGAAAAAGTTCAACCTGAAAATATAAACAAGATGACCTGACTGATCAGTCAATGGACAGGACTGACAGACAAAGAAATCTATGAAGTGACTGAATATGATGAAGAGATTCAGTGGAAAGCATTTCAGTTGATGAAGAAATGAATGACTCTGACAAGCCACAGACTTCAGAAAATATGGAGACAAACTGTTATCAAACAAGTTATTCAGAAGAGCTGGAAGAACAGTTGTGAGCAATGCAATGTTACAGCAGACCTGATGAATGAACTCAGCAAAGAGTTAATGAAGAAATGAACCTTGGTGGACCTGGAAGCTCAAGATGAAGAGCAGGCCACAGACACAACATTGAAATGGGATATATTGAGTTTTGAAAGTGAAAGCAGCAACAGTGAGTATGAAATGACAATTGAGGGACCACAAGCAAGAGACACTTTCTACAGAGAAAAAAGAGATATCTATCTCACAGCAGAAGGACAAAAATGGCCAGACATGGAATGCAATGCACCAACATGGTTGACATGCTGGCACTGACTTTGTGATGTCCATAAGAAATGGAAGAGCCTAAATGACTACCAATCCACAGAACCATGGAGTTGAAAATCTGAAGAATACAGATGAATGAACCTCAAACCTGTGGTTGTACTGAAACACATGCAGGCAGATCCATGATTGCTAGCTAGCCATTCAGAGCACCACTGACTGTGCTGGGAGCTATGCTACCACAACTACTGCTCAATACACAAAGACCAGAAAGAACAAAACAACTGGTACTCAACCAAACCTATGCAATATTCTGAGGAAGGAAGATTTCATTGGCACCATGATGCAGCCAAACCAGAGCTGGAAATGTGCTTTGAACCATGTTGCAGAAGGACACCAGCCAGAATCATGCAATGGCATGATTGACAGCAGAGAGCAAAGACTCTACAATGACAGCTAGAGCACAGTGATGAAGCCTTTGAAGAATGGAAGAATATCACTCAGAAGTGGTTAACCATTAGCCCAGCACCAGAAAGTGATCCAAGAAATAGAACTGACAAGGCAGTTCAAACAACTCAAGACACATCATCTGTGAATTTGGGAAATGGATGCACCCTCATGAATGAGAAGTGTCTGTGAGCAGTGGTACTACAGCAGACCTATTAGCCACAAATGAAAATATCTGCCATTTGAGCATAATAGTCACCATTGCGGGAGTTAATGTGCAAACTCTTATTGACAGTGAAGCAACTGAGATGTTCATTGACAGAAGCTTTGTGAAGTGAGCTGGCATTGTAACATGAAGGAAGGAAAAGCTCTACTCCTTAGAAGGATTAGAAAGAATAAAACTAGACAAAGTCAATCTGGAAACAAACCAGATGTGAATGAAAATCAGACAACACCATGAATGAGTGCGCTTGAATGTGACAAACCTAGGGAACTATGATATAGTCTTGGAATTCTCTTGGTTCCAGCAGCACAACCTCAATATTGACTGGATGAGAGAACTAGTGAGGCTAACACAATGTGAATGCCCTCTGAAACCAGAAATCCATGCTTTGACAGCCACAGCCACAGAAGAAAGCATAGGAGAACTCACACAATGAATGCAGAGAACACAAAGAGTCATGCAACAAAATGATTGATTGCTCCAGAATGAAAAGCCATGGAAACCAAACCATGATGAACAAGTGACTGACTCTATGAGAACCTGTGAACCTGGAACAGCCACCAGAGGACATACAGACAACTGAAAGTGAGAAATTGATGAGCTCAAAAAACAAATACCAGAAGAGTATCACAACTTTATTGAACTATTCAGAGAATGAGAGCCAGAGCACACTTTACCAGAGCACAAACCTTGAGATCACAAGATATCTCTACAGAACAGCAGAATACTGAAGAAACACTCTGTTTATTGACATACAGAGAAAGAGTTGACTGAATTACAGAAATACATCAACATGAACCTAGCAAAAGATTACATATGCAAATTCAAGTCATCAGCAGAATACTCTGTACTCTTCATACTGAAGAAAGATGGAAGCATATGACTATGCATAGACTATTGACAACTGAACAGTATCACAAAAAAGAACTGTTACCTGTTACCACTTATTGAGGAGATACAGAGTCAATTTCAAGGAGTGAAATGGTTCACAGCACTCAACATACGTGAAGCTTACTACTGAATACAAATCAAACTTGGAGAAGAATGGAAAACTGCTTTTCAAACCAAGTACAGACTTTATGAATATCTGGTGATGCCTTTCAGACTTACCAATGCATCAGCAACCTTTCAGGCCCTGATAGACAATGTCTTGAAGAAATTCCTGGAGAACTTTGTGGTGGTTTACTTGAATGATGTGCTAATACACACAAAAGGAACTCAAGAAGAGCACACAGAAAAGATTAAGAAGGTTCTACAATGACTACAGAACTTTGAATTATATCTGAAAGCAAAGAAATGTGAATTCTTTAAGAAGGAAGTTGCCTTCTTGGGACACATTATCACTACAGACAGAATCAAGATGAATCCAGAAAAGATCAAGACAATCTTAGAATGACTCATACCAACAAATGTCAAGAAAGTGCAATTCTTCCACAGAATGGTGAACTATTACTGAGCATTTATCAAAGGATTTTCAAAAATTG
The DNA here is from genome assembly GCA_039700045.1 of Malbranchea zuffiana. NCBI lineage: Eukaryota > Fungi > Ascomycota > Eurotiomycetes > Onygenales > Malbrancheaceae > Malbranchea > Malbranchea zuffiana. The sequence goes on from JARUPO010000002.1 coordinate 1,968,128, forward strand.
TACAATCACTGATGAATCTCTTCAAGAAAACAATGGAATTCTTGTGGGGAACACCCAAACAGCAGATGTTTGAGCAGATCAAAGAAGAATTTCAAAAAGAAGAAATGAGGCAACACTTTGACCCAGAAAAGCAGAGCTTCATGGACACAGATGCATCAGACTGTGCTATTGAAGCCAGACTACAACAGCTCAATGATCAAGAATGACTATGACTAGTGGCATGTTATGCCAGAACCATGAACAAAGCTGAACAAAACTACAACATTCATGACAAGAAACTTCTAGTCATAGTAGAAGCATTTCAACACTGGAGGATTGAATTGCAAGGAACAAAGATTCAAGTGATTGTATTGTCAGATCACCAGAACCTGCAATACTTCACCACAACAAAGCAATTGACAAGATGACAAACAAGATGGTACACAGAAGTGCTAGTCTATTACAACTTTGTGATAAGGCATTGCAAGAGAAAAGAGAATTTATGGACAGATGCTCTAAGCTGAAGAACAGACTTGATGATGAAAGAATGAGAAAAAAGAGCCATTCTGGCATGGAATGACCAGAAGGAAATAGTGCTCAACCAGCAAGCACTAAGAGTGACAACCTGAATTGTCACTCTGAAAGGAATATCTCTGAATGAGATCAGGAAGGCACTCAAAGTCAATGAGCATGCAAAGAGAATGAGAAATGAAGACAACACCACAGAAAGAGATGGATTGATCTTATTCCATGAGAAGGTTTATATACCTTGAACCCTCAGAAAGAGAATGATTTACAACAATTATGATGCACCAGCATCAGAACATTTCAGAATTGAGAAGATGATGAACCATCTCACAAGCAACTACTACTGATCTGGGATGTGGGCAGAAGTATGACAATATATCTGAAATTGTGATATTTGCAACTGAACAAAATCAGATCAGCATAAGCCATACAGAAAAATGCAGCCAATATCTCAACTCAAAGAACCTTGAAAATTGATTGCAATGGACTTTATAGTCAAGCTACCACTGTCAAAAGATCCAGCTAGTGACACATACTATGACTTGATCTTGACAGTGATGGATTGGTTTACAAAGTACACTTACTTCTTACTGTTCAATGAGGCAACCTCATCACCAGACACAGCTTATGTGATGTTGCAAAATGTCTTCACAAACCATGGTCTGCCAGATGAGATAATCTCAGACAGAGATACAAAATTTGTATGCAAATTCTGGAATACACTGATGGGTATGATGGGCATTGAACACAAGCCATCCACCACATACCACACACAGACTGACAGGCAGTCTGAAAGAGCAAACCAAACAGTTGAGCAATACCTATGAGAGTATATCAACTACCAACAGAACAACTGGGTGCAACTGCTACCACTTGCACAGTTGGCATACAACAGCACAAAGAATGCAACAACCAGATTCACATCATTCTTTATGAATCACAGATGGGAACTGGAGTTTCTATGCACTCTGAAGGCCATAAAACAGTACACACAACAGATGGAACTGACAGCAACACAATTGAAGGAACTGCACTGGCAGATGCTTCTTGACATTGAATTTCTGAACACATGAAGCAAGCACTATTACAACAGAAAGCATGAGAATGCACCACTCTTCAGAGAGGGGGAGAAAGTTTTCTTGCTGCACAGAAATATCAAAATGAAATGACCAAACAACAAACTTGACTACAAGAAACTGGGACCATTCAAAATCTTATGACAAATTGAACAGTTGAATTTTGAACTAGATCTACTGAAGACAATGCAGATACATCCAGTGTTCCATGTCTCATTAATCAAAAAAGCACCCCAGAACGCCAAACACTACCACACCAAAGTGGATGCAGAAAGAGAATACAAAGTTGAAAGAATTCTAGATCACCAAAGGATTAACGGGAAAATTCACTACCTAGTGAAATGGAAAGGTTACAATACCTCAGAAAACACCTGGGAACCAAAGGAAAACCTCATGAACGCGTGGATGATTGTGAAACAATACCACCAGAGGAATCCAGCAATGAAGGATCAAGCAATGGCAAAGCCTCAGGGCCTTGCAAACCAAAAGTAACATCAAACAATTCATCCATCTCCAAGAATAGGAGGCGCTGATCATTTTCAGCCTCACAACATTTTCTTTCCTCCTCTTTCTCTTGTTTTTCTAATTCCTTCACAGTCTGAAGGTCAGACTGAAGGAACTTCCCGGCGCGAGAATGAAGAAGCTTCTTTTGCTTCTCAAGGTGATTTAGTCAAGCAAACAACTCAGAGATGCGGGCACAAGTTTCTGCCTCCTCTTGCTTGATGTGATCAGTGGCTTGGACCAATTTATTCCAGTCCAAATCTGAAGTCATGAATGAACACAAATGACCCAGGCAAGCACACTCACTGCACTGATGAGCAGCTTCAGGAGCAATGACACATTTCTTCTCTGAACAGGAGCAGTGATTGCATGGATGAGGCATTTCAGAACCAAGACAAATAATGTGTGCTACAAGGTGATCTTTGTCAGCAGTGAAATCATGCAAGCGGGGAGCCATAGTGATGGAAGGCCATTACTCACAAAGAAAGGGCTCACAACTCAACAGGGAGACAATTCTGATACTTATAGGCATTGAGGACAACAGCCAGCTAGAGAAGGAGGGGATGGTGTTACAGACCATAAAGATGGACTATGGCAGGGTGCAGCCTGATTGGATCGAGGCAACAGCCACTGATATAAGCCTCAGTGGCACAGCAGGTCACATGACTGAATAGCTGTGATAGCTTCAATAGATTGAGCTATTCAATCTATCCAGACTAACATCACCACAATAGCTATGGGAACAGTAGCTATCCAAGCTATCCTCTCAAGGAGCATCATGTATATAAGGATGCTCATTACCTTAGGACCTGAAGACTTATTCTTCATGGTCAACCTGGTTATTCAACTAATACATACCTTTGGATTATTGAATAATGATCTCTATGAGATATTCCTGGATTAGTTACTGAAGCCATTTGCCTAGTCTTACCTTTGCTACCTTATCTGACCAAGTCCCTTTAATGCTATTCAAGCCAATCCATATCTTGCATAGTAGGGCCACGCCCCTGTGCCTGCGCGCATTCAATATCCCGACCCAAAGTCAAGCTACACTTTGCCTCTTCTACCTCTCTGTGGAGCCTAGTGGCTATCAAGACAGAGCGGACCGTGACAATTAGCATATTTCAGAATTTACATACAAATTTTGTATCTCTATCAGAGATCATCTTGTTCAGTAGTTCATGGTTTGTGAACATGTTTCACATAATCACATATACTGTATCTGGTGACAAGGTTGTCTCATTGAACAGTAAGAAGTAAGTGTACTTCATAAACTGATTCATCACTGTCAAGATTGAGTCATAGTATGTGTTGCTAGCTGAATCTTTTGACAGTGATAGCTTGACTATAAAGTTCATTGCAATTGATTTTCAAAATTCTTTGAGTTGAGATATTGACTGCATTTTTCTGTATGGCTTATGCTGATCTGATTTCATTCAGTTGCAAATATCACAATTTTGAATATATTGTTGTACTTCTGCCCACATTTCAGGTCAGTAGTAGTTGCTTGTGAGATGATTCATTGTCTTCTCAATTCTGAAATGTTCTGATGCTGATGCATTGTGATTGTTGTAAATCATTCTCTTTCTGAGAGTTCAAGATATATAAACCTTCTCATGAAATAAGATCAATCCATCTCTTTCTGTGATGTTGTCTTCATTTCTCATTCTCTTTGCATGCTTGTCAACTTTGAGTGTCTTTCTGATCTTGTTCAGAGATATTTCTTCTGAAGTGACAATTCAGATTGTCACTCTTAGTGCTTGCTGGTTGAGCACTATTTCCTTCTGGTCATTCCATGTCAGAATGGCTCTTTTTTCTTGTTCTTTTGTCATCAAGTCTGTTCTTTGACTCAGAGCATCTGCTCATAAATTCTCTTTTTTCTTGCAATGTCTTATCACAAAGTTGTAATAGACTAGCACTTCTGTGTACCATCTTGCTTGTCATCTTGTCAATTGCTTTGTTGTGGTGAAGTATTGCAGGTTTTGATGATCTGATAACATGATCACTTGCTTTTTTGTTTCTTGCAATTCAATTCTTCAGTGTTGAAATGCTTCTACTATGACTAGTAGTTTCTTGTCATGAATGTCATAGTTCTGTTCAGCTTTGTTCATAGTTCTGACATAACATGTCATCAGTTGTAGTTGTTCTTGATCATCAAGCTGTTGCAGTCTGACTCTGATAGCACAGTCTGATGTGTTCATGTTCATGAAGCTTTGCTTTTCTGAATCAAAGTGTTGTCTCATTTCTCCTTTTCAAAATTCTTCTTTGATCTGCTCAAATGTCTGCTGTTTGAGTGTACCCCACAAGAATTCAGTTGTCTTCTTGAAGAGATTCATCAGTGATTGTACAATTTTTGAAAATTCTTTGATAAATGCTTGATAATAGTTTGCCATTCTGTGAAAGAATTGCACTTTCTTAACATTCATTGATATGAATCACTCTAAGATCATCTTGATCTTTTTCAAGTTCATCTTGATTCTGTCTGTAGTGATAATGTGTCTCAAGAAGGCAACTTTCTTCTTAAAGAATTCACATTTCTTCACTTTCAGATATAATTCAAAGTTCTGTAGTCATTGTAGAACCTTCTTAACCTTTTCTGTGTGCTCTTCATGAGTTTCTTTTGTGTGTATTAGCACATCATTCAAGTAAACCACCACAAAGTTCTTCAGAAATTCTTTCAAGATGTCATCTATCAGGACCTGAAAGGTTGCTGGTGCATTGATAAGTCTGAAAGACATCATCAAATATTTGTATAGTCTGTACTTGATTTGAAAAGCAGTTTTCCATTTCTCTCTCAGTTTGATTCATACTTGATAGTAGACTTCATGTATGTTGAGTGCTGTGAATCATTTCACTTCTCAAAATTGACTCTGTATTTCCTCAATAAGTGGTAATGAGTAACAGTTCTTTTTCATGATACTGTTCAGCTGTCAATAGTCTATGCATAGTCATATGCTTTCATCTTTCTTCAGTATGAAGAGTACAGAATATTCTGTCAATGACTTGAATTCTCATATGTATTCTTTCACTAAGTTTGTGTTGATATATTTTCATAATTCAGTCAATTCTTCCTCTGTGTGTCAGTAAACAGAATGTTTCTTCAGTATTCTGCCATTCTGTAGAGATATCTTGTGATCTCAAGGTTTGTGCTCTGATAAAGTGTGCTCTGGCTCTCATTCTCTGAATAGTTCAATAAAGTCATGATATTCTTCTGATATCTGTTTTTTGAGCTTGTCAATTTCTTGCTTTCAGTTGTCCATACATCCTCTGGTGACTGTTTCAGGTTCACAGATTTTCATAGAGTCAGTCACATGTTCATCATGATTCAGTTTTCATGGCTTTTCATTCTAAGATGATTGACTATTTTGTTGCATGACTCTCTATGTTCTCTACATTCATTGTGTGAGCTCTTCTATGCTCTCTTCTGTGGCTGTGGCTGTCAAAGCATGAATTTCTGGTTCTGGAGAGCATTCACATCATGTTAGCCTCACTAGTTCTCTCATTCAGTCAATATCAGAGTTGTGCTGCTGGAACCAAGAGAATTTCAAGACTATATCATAGTTCTCTAGATTTGTCACATTCAAGTGCACTTGTTTGTGGTGTCATCTGATTTTCATTCACATCTGATTTGTTTTCAGATCAACTTTGTCTAGTTTTATTCTTTTTAATCCTTCTAAGAAGTAGGGCTTTTCCTTCCTTCATGTTGTGATGTCAGCTTGCTTCACAAAGCTTCTGTCAATGAACATCTCAGTTGCTTCACTGTCAATAAGAGTTTGTGCATTAACTCCTGCAATGATGACTATTATGCTCAAATGACAGATATTTTCATTTGTGGCTAATAGTTCTGCTGTAGTACTGCCACTCACAGACACTTCTCATTCATGAGGGCACATCTGTTTTCTGAATTTGCAGATGGTGTGTCTTGAGTCATTTGAACTGTCTTGTCAGTTTCATTTTTTGGATCACTTTCTGATGCTGAGCTAATGGTCAATCACTTTCAAGTGATATTCTTTCATTTTTCAAAGACTTTGTCACTGTGCTCTAGTTGTCATCATAGAGTCTTTGCTCTCTGTTGTCAATCATGTCATTGCATGATTCTGGCCAGTGTCCTTCTGCAACATGGTTCAAAGCACATTTTCAGCTCTGATTCAGCTGTGTCATGGTGTCAATGAAACCTTCCTTTCTTAGAATATTGCATAGATTTAGTTGGATACCAGTTGTTTCATTCTTTCTGATCTTCATGTATCAAGCAGTAGTTGTGGTAACATAGCTCTCAGCATAGTCAGTGATGCTCTGAATGACTAGCTAGCAATCATGAGTCTGCCTTCATATGTTTCAGTACAACTGCAGGTTCAAAGTTCATTCATCTGTATTCTTTGAGTTTTCAACTTCATGGTTCTGTGGGTTGATAGTCATTTAGGCTCTTTCATTTCTTATGAACATTGCAGAGTCAGTGTCAGCATGTCAGTCATGTTAATGTGTTGCATTTCATGCCTGACCATTTTCATTCTTTCACTGCAAGATAGATATTTCTTTTTTCTCTGTAGAAAGTGTCTCTTGCCTGTGATCTCTCAATTGTCATTTCATATTCACTGTTGCTGCTTTTGCTTTCAAAACTTGATATATTTCATTTCAATGTTGTGTCTGTGGCCTGCTCTTTGTCTTGAGCTTTCAGATTCATCAAGGTTCACTTCTTTGTTAACTCTTTACTGAGTGTGTTCATCAGGTCTGCCACAACATTGCATTGCTTGCAACTGTTCTTTCAGCTCTTCTGAATAACTTGTTTGATAACAGTTTGTCTTCATATTTCTCAAAGTCTGTGGCTCATCAGAGTCATTCATTTCTTCATCAACTGAAATGCTTTCTGCTGAATCTCTTTGTCATATTCAGCTGCTTTGTAGATTTCTTTGTCTGTCAGTTCTGTTCATTGACTGATCAGTCAGATTGTCTTGTTTATATTTTCAGATTGAACTTCTTTTAAGTCAATTTCTTGCTGAAGTTCTTTCTCAGTGAGATTAGTTCATTTCTGTAATAGTTGTTGAACTTCATTGTACTCCATCATGGTGGCATGTAGGTATTGTTTCCATTGAGAGTAATATCTCTTTTCATTCTTTTCATTCTTGTGAATAAGGCAGTCATTGTTGTAACAGAATGATCAATGAATATTTCTGTGATTAAAGTGTTTTGTACTTGATATGTCTTGAGAGTCTGATAGTTCATCATTCAGTTCATCATCAAGCTCTTTCTGCATTCAGCATTGTGCACAGTTCTTGATGTTACATCTGTAATCACTGTGATACATGAAATCAGAGTTTTCTTGTGTTCATTGTTGAAATTTCTTCTGTATTTCTGTATGATAGTCACATCCACAGATTCTGTATTCATATTCTTCATGTCATGCATGTGCTGAGTCCTTAATTTTGTCTTGTTTGGCTCTTCAATGGTGTTTGCACTCACTGATTTGTAGGATTCATTTGTTCTCAGAGTCATATTGCAGTTGCATGTGTTCTTTCTCACAGTATTGTCACATTTTCATCTCTATTGTGCAGGGGTTTTCTATTCTGACCTCTTCAGCTACTGTTTGCTCAAAAACTTGAGTAAATCTGCTAAGAGCATCATTCTCATCAGTGTCTTTGACAGAATCTTTCAGCTGGCTGTCTGGGATTTCAGTTGTTGCTCAGAGTTGTGGGTATTTGTGTCATATCTTGTGCTCCATAGTGTTGAGTTGCTGCTTAGTATCATTTCATTTCTTTCCTTTCTTCTTCATTTAGCATTCTCTTGCATAATGTCTGGGCTTGCTGCAGTTGTAGCAGTTTCCTTTCTTGTTGCATTTCTGCTGCTTCACATCTGTCAGCCTTGTTGCATTCAATTTCATTGCATTGAGGTCTCTGTATTGTTGATTTCCTTTCTTTTCTTTTTTAAAGAAGGATTTCTTTGGATTTCTTTGCATTTGATGAAAGATATACAGCTGGTTGTTGATAACCACTGCCTTCTTGACCATATCACTAAGAGTTTCATAGAGTTCAGACTTGACTACTTCAAGTTGAATGTCAGGTTTCAATCCTCATAGTAGTATTGCTTTATTGATGTCATCATCATTTCATTCAAGTCATGTAAAGAGTTGCATCAGTTCTGCAACATAGATGCTGGCTGGCCTCTTTTGCATGAGGCTCATGACTTTTCATTTCAATTCACTTTTTCAATTCATGTTTCTGAACATACTTTTCAATGTTTCATGAAAAACATTGTAGTTGGTCATCAACACTGCCATGTTCTCATCATCAGCACATGTGTTCTTGTTCCATGCTTTAAGGTAAACACTGAACCACATGAAGGCTTTCTCTGCCATCTTGGTTTCTGCTAGCATGACTTTCTGTGTTTCATCCAAGCAATCCTTTGGTAACATCACAAAGTAGATGTCCATTTTTTCTAAGAAGATCTTGAGTTCACCATGATCTCCTTTGAATGTTTTGATTTTAATATCCTTGAGGCTAAGAGTATAGAAGTACACTGGAGTCTCTATAGCTCCCACAGTGGACTGACTGGGTGTCTTTGCTGCCATCTCATTGTTCACTTGATGTTCCTATAAGCCATTAACTGTCTCACTAAGGGGTAGGGGGATACTTAGCTGTTCTGTCCTATAGCAACAGTCTGGGTCTGGATATAGTGCTGTAGGGTTCTGAGAGATGTAACCTTACTCTCAGTGAAGAGATGTATCAATTCTGTCTGACTCAACCTCTCTTGAATAGATAGGTGGTCAACATGTCACAGTCCACTCTGTCTCAATAGCCACTAGGCTCCACAGAGAGGTAGAAGAGGTGAAGTGTAGCTTGACTTAGAGTCAGGATATTGAATGTGCGCAGGCACAGGGGCGTGGCCCTACTATGCAAGATATGGGTTGGCTTGAATAGCATTAAAGGGACTTGGTCAGATAAGGTAGTGAAGGTAAGACTAGGCAAATGGCTTCAGTAACTAATCCAGAAATATCTCATAGAGATCATTATCCAATAATCCAAAGGTATGTATTAGTTGAATAACCAGGTTGACCACAAAGAATAAGTCTTCTGGTCCTAAGGTAATGAGCATCTTTATATACATGATGCTCCAGTATGGGCGGTCCCATACTTCCCTCCTTGGTGCAGTCCCAAAAGGACTGCGACGGTCAGTCCCATACTGGACCATCAGGTCCGGTCCCAGATGGACCATTCCACCAAGCCATAATTGGGACCATTGGTCACGTGACCTGCTGTGCCACTTGACTGTCTTGACCGCGAGTCCAATCATTCCCTGCGAATTCAGCCTTGCCTGTGAGGTCCGTAACACACTCTTAGTTTGTTTTTGAAGAAGAATATTTGCCATACTTTGCAAAGTAGACTAATGAGAAGAAAGATCACATTTATTTATAGAGAAAATTCACTGTACAAGAGCAGTTTCTTCAGAATTCAATAGTCTTTGTCTTTGATCAGAGCTTTTTCTCTTTGTACAGCTGACTAGAAAGTCACACAAGATAGAACAAGAAACATTATATAGTTGAGAAGCTCTTCTTTGACTTATATTTTGATTTTTAACAGCTGAAGCAGCTAAAAGAAGCTGATTTTCTGTCATATTGATTAAATTTACTGTATGAAGAAGTTCTTCTGCCTGAGAAAAGAGGTTGAAGTTGCTCTCATCTGATTGGCTACCTAGATCACATGATTTTGGTGGCCAAAATTACAGGGTGGCCGAAAATACTGGGATCGACGTTAGTCATTATTGGCTAACTAGAATCTTGGCATCCAATTTGTGGATGATCATACAACAGAAACAAGGAAATTACGAGCAGATTTTCTCCGTCGGAGGGCTGGAGTCTGTCTGTTCAACACAGTGCATCAGGGATACTGGATAAGATTGCTTCTCTGGAGGCCTGATTCAAGAACAGAAACGACACTTGCGAGCGATCGTTTCACTACCTGCCCAGTCGACGGGTCTCCCGCTCTGCCGTACGATAGACGACAACTAACTGGCACCCATTTCATCCGCCTTCCGGTGATTTCAAAGAGTCTTCCGTTCTTGTCAGGCCATGGACGATGCCTCTAAAACGAAACAGCGAACTAATTCGTGAAGAAGCTGGCAGCGCTGGCGTTGGCTTCCCGCCTTGGGTAGCATTACGACGGGAAGGAGGAACTCAACCAAGTTCGCTTGCAAAAGATCGTCCACGACTTTTACATGTGAATTCAACACGATGTAGCATGGTTCATGAAGCGCCATTGTGCTTAGAACATTGGATCTGGACTCATTCGGAGGCCAAGCCACTGCTCTTTTTTTCCCAGCAAAAATAGCCAAAATGATATCATCACACAGGAATAAGATCTGCCTCGATCAGACTTCTGCAGCCTGGGACCTATCCTTGCCCCTCAGGGTGTCGACCCCTACCATATGCCCTCTCGGGATCGCATTTGACGGGGGAAAAATGTCCGCCGGGCTCTTTCACGCAGGGCCCCATTGGTTGCAATTCGTTTTCCAGAAGCTGAGGCCTGTGCAGTCAAGCATTTGCCACTGAGCCAGGATCTGGGTTGTGCTGACAAGGCGTTCCTGTCAGGACAAGAGTACTCAATTCTTTTCCCGGTGAAAAGTCTCCGTGCAGAACATGCCGGCTCCGCACAGTTTCCCCTTGCAAGGTTCACCCCTCGGCTGCTCTTGGCTATAAAGTAGAGCTTCAGCAACCTAAGGATGAACCGGCGTATCTGGTAAACCTCATCCTACCGTTTTCTCTTCGAATTGGCAAATCCTGTGGCTTGAGACCACCAATCAATTCATGTCTTCGTCTTCCTCAACAAATTCGACAATTCTGATGACATTGAATTAAGGTTAACCTAGATAAACTCAAGGTTCAGCTCGTGTCCACGAATATTCTGGAACACTGCGAGTCATTCCAATCCGACCTCAACCAAGTTAAACGTGCTTTGATCTTCAACAAGCGGCATCGCTTACGCGAAACGACTTCCATTCTCCACTGCAAGGACCAGTAGGAGAACGAAGATGATTGAAGTTGAAACCCCAACGGCATCCGCACTGCGGCACACGGACTTCAGACCCCTGTCAAGTCCGGCCTTGGAGCCCGCAGCCACGGACGCCGCCGGCACGGGCCAGTGGACCCGCATCCATGTGGTATGGACAGGGGGCCTACAGATAAGGGATCTGCCATCCGGGATCCTCAAACGCCACGTTTTACCTCCCTGCACCTGTCTGTCAACGCAAACTTCGTAAGCGCAATGAAGCTTCTGGCGGCAGTGCCCATGCGCCGGGCTCATATTCTTGCCGAAGCCTCAACCTTCACGATCCGTAGGATCCGGTTGCGTGGGCGTCGTGATCGACTTCAGATGCCGTGCAAACTCAATCAGCAGCACCGAACGAACCAGCACATCATGTAAATTGCCGGGTCATTCCCCATCCTTTTCCGAACATGCACTGGACTCAGACTTGATCTCTGCTATCACCATCATTCTCGACGCTCGCAATCTACTGTCGTTCGAAATGACTATCCCCATATTTCCCGTTCGTCGCATGCTGGGCAGATTCGTGCCACAGCCTCTGCCACCCGCAGGAACTTTTGACGGCCAAAGGGTTCTGGTAACCGGCGGGACCGGCGGACTCGGGTTGGCGGGTGCTATGCACTTCGCCAGATTAGGTGCCCAGGTCCTTATCACCAGCCGCAGTGTCTCGCGTGCTCAGGGTGCGAAAAGGCAGATCGAGCAGGTGTCCCAGTACAAAGGGCCGGGAGACAAGGTGGTGGTCCTGGAGCTGGATATGAACTCGTATGAGTCGTGCGTTGCGCTGGTCGCAGGGCTGAAGGAGCAGTTTGGCGAGGATGGCGGGCTCGACGCTGTGCTATTGAATGCTGGGGTCATCAATCCGCATTACAAGCAGAGCCCCGAGGGCTGGTATGACGAACAATATCCTTCAGTTTTCAATGATGTGTCGGTGCTAATTGGTATTCTCTGAGCGTAGGGAACAAACTATCCAGGTGAATACGCTGAGCACGACCCTCCTGGGCCTGCTCCTGGTCGACTGGCTCAAGGAGGAACGGGCAAATCGCAAGGCGCCCGCGCATGTTATCTTCGTCACATCGCGCGACCACCTGTATCCTAACATTGAGCAATGGGAAGAATGGGCTCAGGGAGAAGGCCTACTGAACCACTTCAGCAATGAAAAACTGTGGCCCGCTTCGGTTTGGAGCGATACGAAGCCAAATTACCACAACAGCAAATTGCTGGTCATGTGGGCCATCGAGGAAATCACTAAACGGGCTTTAGGAACTGATGGGGAGTAAGTATAGATCTGGCTAATGTTTAACTTGGTGGTATTTACCTAACTGGGTCTGGCTTTAGACCCGAAGTTCAAGTCAACAGTGTCTGCCCGGGACTCGTTTACTCCAACATCACTGGCGGCTTCAGCGAATGCTCGCCGGTCGTGCATGCGGTCTCGCAGCTTTACATGGTGGTGGGCGGGAAGACTCCCGACTTGGGTGCAAGGATCTACGTCGATGCGGCGCTTCGTCCAAAGGAAGAACATGTATGTCGTGCTAAATAGCTATTCACGGAGTTTCGCTTGGCTGACAGCAATAGGGTCGGTTTATTAATGCTTGGTTAACTCGCAAGCAGTACCTCAGGTTTGTACTCGAGTTGCAACCCTTTCCCTTTCTACCCATTGCGACAGCTGGACTGACAGTATCTGTCTTTTCGTTAGGATTTCCGCTACGAATATGACGAGTGAGAAGGCCAAGAAATTGCAAGCAATCGTTTGGAAAGAGATAGTTGAGGAGCTGTCGTCCAAAGTCCCTGCCATCCGTCAGCTTGAAGGAATTGAAGCGCGGTCATAGTTGTTTGATTTGAATGTAACGTAGTCCTCATTGCCAGCTAGTCGTTCTTAATCTATACCCACAGCTTGTTACTTTACTACCTTTCCCGCAAAACCCATTGAAAACCGCGAGGTGAATTAGTACTACTTAGGGCTTTTTTATTCGAGACAAGAATCCTGGACGTGAAAGTACTTAACAGACGTTAACCTGAGTTTATTCTTGTAAGCGAAGTGAACCAATAGCCAAGAGAAAACCCCCTTTATCCCTCGTAAAGCCGGACTCCGTCAATGTTCAGCCTCCTGGATAAAATCAATACTAAATTATATAGATCACCGGTATGACGTCATGGGCTTGGCAGGGCTGATAAATACGGTATTGTGACAGCCTCAGGATGCCTGCAGCTTGCGTAATTAATACACAAGGTTACGAGATTCGCGCTAAGGCATGACCTAGCTAAAGTTTAATGCACAACGACGACGCGCTTCATTTGAACATCAACCGAAAATCATTGATACTCATTTTTGTTCGGAAAAAAACCCAAGGTATCTATCAGAAGAGAAATCTATAATAGCAAATTCAAAAACATTTCAGACCATGCCGAATCCGCTCAGCCCTTCTTCCTTCATCCATGCATAGATCTGGCTTGCAGCGCTGGTTGCCTTCTCCGCCGACTTGCCCTGCTCAAGGGCCGACACCTCATCAATCCAGGCAAAGATGGCATTGACTAGGCCCTCGACCTGCTCTTCTGTGTTGATGGCGTGGAAAGTAGCTTTGAGACGGCTCTGGCCAACCGGCACCACGGGATGCTCGACAGGGAAGACGCAGTACCCGTTGAAGAGCAGATGGAAGTACAGCCACCACATGTACTGGTCGCGGGTGTGAATTGTGACGATGTGGGTGAGGAAATCGCGGTCTTCCCACCCGACCATTTGAGGGATCCAGAGGAGGCCCTTTGAGTGTGCGCTCTTCCAGCCTGGGTGGCCAACGACTGTGTCGAAGAAGAGGGCAGCGAGGTCCTGGACGTGTTGCTGGGCCTGAATTGGAGCTGTCAGTGACGGGAGATGTAGGGCCTTAATGGATTGCTTACATCTTCTGTCTGGCCGGATTCGAGCAACTGCACCGACGCCTTCATCGAGGCGACGAATGGGAAAGAAGGGGATGTAGTGAAGATGAAAGAACGGGGAAAATTGATCAATGCAGTCTTGATCGTCTTGTTGCCGAGGATTATAGCTATACTGGAGGTTAGTAACCTGAATGACGGGTAAAATGGACATCCTTACCTCCGTTAGTACCCATGGCCTTTCCAAAGGTGTGCATCCGAACCGCAATCTGCTTCTGCAAGCCGAGGTGAGACACGAACCCAGCTCCTTTAGGCCCTACTGAGCCCGTGCTGTGTGCCTCATCCACGACGAACTGGACGTTGTCAAGACTTTCACCAAAGAGCTCCTTGGAAACGTCGATGAGCTCCTGCAACGGGCAGATATCGCCATCCATGCTGTAGACAGACTCCACGGCTACGAGCACGGAGCGGCGGCCCTTCCGGATCTGTGGATGGGATTCGAGGATCGATAGCATGATCTCGCGGAACGCCTGAACATCGTTGTGGGGGAACTCGATCTTGTCCTGCGCGACACTGTGGTCCATTCCCTCATGCGTGCTGGCGTGTACCAGAGCGTCATAGACAATAACGTCTCCCGGGCGCGGGATGGCCGACCAGATAGCCACGTTGCCCTCGAAGCCAGAGCCAAAAATGAGACCATCCTCGGCTCCATAAAAGGCAGAGATCTCGCGCTCAGCCTGCTCAATGTAGGGGTAGTTCCCGTCCATGAGCCTAGAGCCCCCGGAGCCGGTCTTGAAGTCGGGGTATTTGGCGAGCTCGCGGAGGAATTCCTCGCGCAGCATGCCGCTGGTGCTGAGGGAGAGGATGTCGTTTGAGCAAAAGTCCACGGCGTCACTGGTCTGCCAGTGGTTCTGCACAACATAGTAAAGATTCTGGTTGGCGCGGCGGGCGTCTAGCGCTTCTTCGAGGTTGCGGTAGAATGTGGGGAGTGATTTCGTCTTCTCCGACAGCTGCTGCCCGCTGATGCGGGTGATGAGCGCACCGAAGCGCTCCTCATCGTGGATGTCGGTGCTGTGAGGCATGGCGGCGTCAAGAACGTGAACGAAGGACTTGAAATGGGCTGAAAGTGGTAGAATTAAACGTGACTATGTGCAGGTAAGTGAAAGAAGGGCGGAGGATCCGGAAGTTGATGAATGCTCAGAGCAAAGAGGAAAATCGGTGGCCCAAGATGGATATTGATAACCTTTTGGGGATCTGATCGTTCGTCCCTCGTGCCTTCGCCCTTCTCCTGGCCGCGCCTTTGCTGTCCACTAATCTATCCGCATCTAACGTGCTGTCAGAGGAACGGCATGTAACCCTCCGTCTACATATCTGCAGCGGAGGAATTCAACATGTCCGTCACGGACTCCAACAAAAAAAGTTGGAAAGCCGGCCCTACGAAACAAGCTCATTGAACCCCTCCCCATAGCTGAATACGCCTGCTGTTATGTCGGAGTTTGCCTGTCAATGATCCCTCCAGCCACGGCTGACGGGTCCCCACACTAATCCTGCAGAAGCCTGCAGAAGCGTCAACCCCTGACTAGCGTGAGGGATATCACGAACCCCTCCCCCTTTTAGAGCCAGCCCCTGTTCCCACGATGTCAGGGCCCCTCCGACCCCTCCGGTCCAGAAGATCCATGGGTGTTTTGACATGTGGATGCCAGAGCGCTCCAAAACCGGCCACAGAAGCCATATCAATCCTGACACATCCTACACATCCGAGACCTTACAGGGGTCTCAACCACCCTTCAGCATTAACCCTCCGAACTTGCATCGCCCCTTGCTCAGAGGCACCGTGCCCCCCTGCCGGATATTTATGCGGGCATATGGGACCAGAAAGGCGTATCTATCACGCCGATATCGTCAACCGAGTGAAGGACGAAGAACGAATGCCGCCGTCTGTTGAGATGATTGTTCATCCGAGTGTTGGGGTGGGATATGCCCGCGGTGGATGAAGTACAATAAACAGCAACATAGTATATATACTATGAGGTACCCGACAACGGCCCTGAAGACCATCCCTCAAGCGCTATTCTGACCTTCCAAGCCATCAAGTCAGCCCCGGAGACACTGGTTGCCTTCTCTTTTTAATTCTTTATAGACTTTATAGATCTCTGTCCATTCGCTTTCACTCTAGATTTTACTATCAGTCTTTGACAATGCAGGCAAACCAGGAGCCAATTGCCATTGTCGGCGTTTCATACAAGCTGCCTCAGGGCGCTGAAGATGAAACCAGTTTCTGGGACATGCTCGAGAATGCCCGGAACACCGTTTCCGAGTGGCCAGAGTCCCGAACGAACCTTGACGCCTTTTACGATCCCACGACCCCCGAATTGAACACTGTACCAACCCCCATTCCTCCCCGCTAGATGGATGTAAGAAGCTGCTGACAGATATCTCCAGTTGAAATCCAGGGGAGCGCATTTCCTCAAGCAGGACCCAGCTGTTTTCGATGCTCCCTTCTTCTCCATTACCTCCAAGGAGGCGAACTCCATGGATCCCCAGCAACGCTGGATGCTCGAGACTTCCTACCATGCTCTGGAAAATGGTAAGTACTCTCGGTTCCAGACCAAACATCGCTATTGACACTGGTTATAGCTGGTATTCCCATGGAATCGCTTGCTGGATCCGATACGTCCGTCTATGCATCTGCCATGGCTTTCGATTACATGAGATTGATCGCAAAGGATGCCGATCAGGCTCCTTTCAACATGGCCACTGGTACCGCTCCTTCCATCTTGGCCAATCGTATCAGCTGGTTCTACGATCTCAAGGGACCAAGTATGGCTCTCAACACTGCCTGTTCCACGGGTATTGTTGCAGTGGATGTTGCAGTTCAGTCTCTGCGCAGTGGCCAGAGCTCGATGGTAAGGATCCCATTGCCCCGTGATACAGCAGGCCACTAACATCTGAGCCTAGTCGATTTTGGCTGGAACCAATGCCGTCCTGTCTACTGAGCTGTCTCTTTGGTTGTCCAACATGGGCTTCCTGTCGAAAGACAGTGTCTGCCACAGTTTCGATGAGCGTGCAAACGGTTATGGCCGTGGAGAGGGATGCATCGTCCTTGTGCTCAAGCGTCTCTCCGACGCAATCAGGGATGGCAACATGATCCGTACCGTTATCCGCGGAACTGGATCGAACCAAGACGGACACACTCCTGGTCTCACTCAGCCGAGTGGCCAGTCTCAAGAGGAGCTTGTTCGCCGTGTCTATGCCAGTGCTGGCTTGGGATTCGAGGACACTCGCTATATCGAAGCCCATGGTAAGTAGTATGGCCAACCTTGTATGTATTTCCCTCTGACCAATTATTCCAGGCACTGGTACCCAGGTCGGAGACTCGACCGAAGTCAAATCGCTCGGTCGTGTGTTCAGATCTAGCCGCTCAAAGAAGGAACCTCTCTGGGTGTAGGTGCTCCGTTCTTGATCTGTTTTCCAATTAGCTATGCAGCTCACTCACCTTCCTTAGTGGCTCTATCAAGGCCAACATCGGCCACTTGGAAGCTGGCAGTGGTCTTGCCGGTGTTGCCAAGTGTATTTCTATCCTTGAGCGCGGCTTGATCCCCCCGGTCGCCATGTTCGAGAAGCTCAACCCTAAGATCAACGCCAATTTCTACAACCTCAGGGTATGCATTCCTCCCTTGCGTATATGTTATAACCTTGACTCAAGCTGACATGCGATCCTCAAAGATCCCAACGGAGGTCGTGCCTTGGCCAACTAACGGCCTGCGCCGTATTTCGCTCAACTCCTTCGGTTTCGGTGGATCTAACGCCCATATGATCATGGACGATGCCTATCACACTCTCGAGGCACTTTCACTCAAGGGTTTCCACAACACCCTGAGGCTCCCCGCATCTACCGAAGAACAGGTTGAAGCCAAAGACGAAGCCCAGAAGGCTACTGAATACCAGCTCCTCGTGTGGTCTGCCAAGGACGAGGCATCCTTGAAGCGTATGCTTCCTCAACAGGTCGAATACTTCGGATCTAAGATCTCCGGCTCTGAAGAGCTCCTGAAGCGTCTCGCTTTCACCCTTTCTGAGCGCCGAAGTGTCATGCCTTGGAGGTCATTCGCCGTTGTCGGCCCCAACGACACCGCTGAGACCGTCAAATCCAACCTGTCCACCCCCGTTCGCTCTGGCCGAGACAACCGCCTGGGCTTCATTTTCACAGGTCAAGGTGCCCAATATGCCGAGATGGGACTGGGACTGCTCGAATACCCTGTCTTCGCCTCCACATTTGAGAAGATGACCGAGCTCTTCCGCAGCTTTGGTGCCGATTGGGACTTGCTCGGTACGTTAATATTCCAACCTATCTGAGGTTAGACCAGATGTGCTAATATTAAAAAAGAGGAGATGAGGCACAAGGAGAGAATCAACAATGCCAGATTCAGCCAGCCGCTCTGCACGGCCCTGCAAATCGGTCTTATCGAGCTCCTCAGAAGCTTTGGCATCCAACCTGAGGCGGTCGTTGGACACTCTTCTGGAGAAATTGCCGCTGCATACACCATTGGTGCCCTGAACATGGAGGCTGCCTGCAAGGTTGCCTACCACAGAGGTAGACTGGCCGCTGAGATGAACGCTTCTCAGCAAGTTCGAGGAGCGATGATGTCGGTCAATCTCCCTGAGAACGAGGTTCCCGAGTACCTGACCAAGCATAAACTCACGAGCCTCACTGTCGCTTGCATCAACAGCCCGAGCAATGTCACCATCTCCGGTCCTGAGAACGACATCGAGGCCCTGAAGGTGATCTTGGATGAGGAGAAGATCTTCGCTAGAACCGTCAAGACTGGAATTGCCTATCACTCTCCCGCCATGAAGCAGATCTCGGCCGACTACATCGCGTCCCTCAACGTCCTAGAGGCTGGACCCACGGAGTACAACAAGATTCTCATGATTTCCTCTGTTACTGGCCAGAAGGCTTCTCAGAAAATGCTTGCTGACCCTCAATACTGGGTCGACAACTTGGTTTCTCCCGTGCGCTTCGCTGATGCCATTCAATACCTCGCTGCGTCAGCTCACAAAGTTGACGGTATTGGAAAGATCACTGACTACCTCGAACTCGGCCCTGCTGCGGCCCTTAAGCGGCCTGCTGAAGATTCGCTGACTGCCGTCGTTGGAAAGAAGGGCTACAGATACTCTTCTGTCCTTTCCAAGTTCGAAACCCCTGTCAAGGCAGCCATGGGAATGGTTGGTCGCTTGTTCACTCTCGGCCATTCAGTCTCGGTTCCCGCCGCCAACAGCCAAAGTGGTATCCAGAAATTCTTGGTCGATCTTCCCGAATATCCTTTCGATCATTCTTTGAAATACTGGCATGAGACCCGTCTTTACCGTGACTGGGCCTCTCGTGGCGCCGTTCCACGAAGCCTGCTCGGTGTGCGAGTGACTGACTGGAACCCTCTCCAACCCCGCTGGCGCAAGCACCTTAGCGTTCAAGAAGCTCCCTGGATGGGTGACCATGTTATCGGCGAGACCATCCTCTTCCCGGCTGCTGGAACGCTAATGATGGCTTTGGAGGCCGTCAAACAGTCCACTGAGAAGTCTGTTACCGGGTTCTTGGTAAAGGAGGCCGCATTCATGAAGCCCATCGTCCTTCGCCCAGAGGGACAGACTGAGGTCATCACCGAGCTTCAGCCGCTCCAGCAGTCTTATGAGAAGACATCCAACCGATCCGAAGTCCGAGTATTCGCTATCTTGGACAACCACTGGAGCGAGGTGTTCCGAGGTGTCATCCACGCCGAATTCGCTGAAGAGTCCACCGAGGTCGACAAGGGCCAGGAAGCCCGCGAGTACAAGCAGGCATTGACCCGGGAGTACCATCAGGCATTGGAAGCATGCGACAAGCCTGTCACCAAGCGTGACTTCTACAAGTGGCTTGGCGATATGGGTCTCCATTACGGCCCGGCTTTCGCCCTGTCTGACCATTTGGCTTGGGATGGTGACGAGATTGGTACATCTCGCATCGACGTGACAAACCAGCAGTTCAATGGTGTTTGCCATCCAGGCGTTTTCGATGCTGCCATCCAGGTTTGCTTCATGGGACCCTCTGAGGGCGTATCTTCTGAAATCCCAACCAACGTCCCTCACAAGATCTACGACGCTTGGTTGTCCGCCACTGGATGGCAGCACCCCGACACTGAGCATGTCCAGGTGGTGACCAAGTACGATCGCAAGGCTGCTACATCCGGTTTCGAATCCACTTTGGCCATCTACGCTCAGAACGGCGCGCCTTTGTGCCATGTGAAGCGCTTCACCACGCTCCCCGTCGGTGGTGCTGACTTGGACTCTGAGGGTGGAAGGAAATTGCTTCACAGCGTTGAGTGGAAGCCACAACTGTCCCTCCTCGGAGCCGATCAGCTCCAGAGCTACGTCGGTGCTGAGGAATCTGCCGATGACGAGAGCGATGCTATTCAATACTCTATTCAATTGGAGGAGGCCCTCCGCGCTGTCCTTCAGCGCAACCTCGACGTGCTTGTGAGCACCGATTACTCCAAGGCGCCTGCTCAGATGAAGAACTACGTCGCATGGGCCTATTCTCAGCTCCAGCAGATCCCCGGCCGTACCCAGGTTGATGTCAGTGGCGCCGACCTGGCGGCTGAGCTTGAGGACCTCCGCAGCAAGAAGCCTTCCTGGTCTCTCCTGATCGACATTGCCCAGAACCTTGTTCGCATCGTGCAGGGAGAGGTCGATGTTCAGGACTACCTAGGCGAGACTTCTCTTGCCCAGGAGTTCCACGATGATATCTTGAGCAAGACTTTCAACAGCCAGGTTGCTTCCTATCTGGAGCTTGCCGCGCACCAAGACCCCAACCAGAAGATTCTCGAGCTTGGTGCCGGAAATGGATCTTTCACCAGCCGCGTCCTTGCTGCCTTCGGCCAGCTCGAGACCCGCACCGGAGGCAATGCTTTCTCCGAGTACGTCTTTACCGATGCAAATGGCGATTCTTTCGAAAAGGTTCAAGAGAAATTCGCCGAGGACAAGGACAGGATGAGCTTCAAACCCTTGAACCTCGAGCAGGACGTGCTCTCCCAGGGCTTTGAAGCAGAGAGCTTTGATCTCATCCTCGCTGACAGGGCTCTTCACGGTACCAAGAACCTGGCCAACACTCTTCAGAATGTTCGCCGCCTATTGAAAGCTGGTGGCCACCTCGTGTTCCATGAGCTCACGACCGCGAACAGCTTCCTAACCCAGTTCGCTCTTGGCCTCACTGCAGGCTGGTGGGGTAGCGAGGAGAAGACTCGCAGTGCTCGCCCGACTATCACTGATGCTCAGTGGAATTTCGTCCTGCAGGAGAACGGATTCTCCGGAAATGATGTTGTCATCAGAGACTTTAGTGATGATACCGCACACCAATCTAGCATCATCGCCTCTACTGCGAATCCCGAGCTCGCGATGGTCAGCAACAAGAACAGGACTGTTTACTTCATTGTCAACGAAGGCGACGAGTATCAGGCAAATGTGGCGTCGACCGCTGCCAAGGGCCCCTTCACCACATTGGGCTATGAGACCAAGACTCTGACCGTCCCTGATCTCGCTCAGGCGACTGTATCTCCCACCGATGCCGTTATCTTCCTCGCTGACTTGGGCAAGTCACTCTTGAGGGATGTCGACGCGCCTACCCTGACCTGGATCCTGAAATGGGTCCGCCATGCCAACAACTTGCTCTGGGTGACATCCGTCGATACTACTCACGAAGCTCACCCGCCTTCGAAGCCTTTCTCCGACCTCAAGGACGGCTTCCTCCGCACCCTTCGCTCTGAGTTCACCAGCAAGCAGATCGTTGCCCTGTCCCACGAAGGCAATGTCGCAGATGTGAACGACCTCACTGAGACCATCTCGAAGGTTTTCTTGTCGGCCTTTGAGGCAGCCAAGCCTGAGCTTGAGTACATTGCTCGCGATGGTCAGATCCTCATTGGACGCATGATCGAGGAGGGCGAGATCAACAGAGACCTCAATTCGACACTCAGACCCGAACTCAAGTCTGAAGTATGGCTCCCAGGCCCGCCATTGAAGCTCGACATCGCAAACAAAGGCTCTCTTGACACATTCCAGTTCGTCGAAGATATGGACCACTACGAACCTCTCAGCCCCAATGAGGTTGAGATTGAGGCCAAGTCCTGGGGTGTCAGCTTCCAGGACTTGTCCAGTGCATTGGGCAAGCAGGATGACGGTTATCTTGGCACAGACTGCGCCGGCATCGTCACCAAAGTCGGGTCTGAATGCAAGTCGGTGAGTGTTGGAGACCGTGTCGCCATGTTCACCAAGGGTAGCATGAAGGCCTACCCCCGCGGTGAGGAGTACAGCGTGGTTCGGATCCCCGAGAACCAATCCTTCGAGGAGAGTTCCGCCATCGTGAGCCCGGCTCTTACCGCCTGGTACTCCCTCTCCAATGTGGCGCGCGTGCAAAAGGGCGAGAAGGTGCTTATCCACGCGGCCTCGGGGGCCACCGGACAGCTGGCTATTCAAGTTGCTAAGCTGCTCGGTGCCGAGGTCTTTGCCACCGTTGGCTACGATCACAAGAAGCAGCTTATTCAAGAGACTTATGGTATCCCCGAGGACCACATCTTCTACAGCCGCGACCCAAGCTTCGCCAAGGGTATCCAGCGTCTCACAGGCAACCAAGGCGTTGACGTCGTTCTCAACTCGCTTGTTGGCGAGAATCTGAGGGCATCTTGGGAGATCCTCGCTCCCTATGGCCGATTCCTAGAGATCGGAAAGACGGATATCAATGCCAACTCTCAGCTCCCAATGGCCTTCTTTGCCGGTAACAGGAGCTTCTCCGCAATCGACCTCCGTCACGTCTTCTTCAACCGAAAGGAGATTGGAAAGGAGCTGCTGCAGAAGACCCTGGCTCTGGCCGGAGAAGGAGCCATCCATGCCCCGGCACCAGTCCAGACTTTTGCACTGACTGCCGTTGAGGATGCCTTCCGCCACCTCCAGAGCGGAACCAACGCAGGCCGTGTCGTCATCAACGTCGATTCTTCTGCTGTTGTTCAGGTACGTGCGCTTAAGTGCCAATTATATGAATGGCCATTTCACTAATTCTCTGTGACAGAAACGCGTTATTCACCGTCGCACCTGGACCTTCGAGGAGAACGCCACCTACCTCGTTTCTGGTGGTCTCGGTGGTATCGGTCGGTCCATGTTGCGATGGATGACGGCTAAGGGCGCAAGGAACTTCATTGTGCCTTCCAGGTCCGGTGCTGCCTCTGGTGCCGCTGGTGAACTTGTGAAGGAGTTGACCGAGCAGGGTGTCACCATCATCACCCCCAAGTGCGATGTTTCCAGCAAGCAATCGCTTCAGCAAGTGCTTGATGAGACCAGCAAGACCATGCCACCAGTGAAGGGCTGCATCAACGCTGCTATGGTGTTGAACGTAAGAGACCATCAACCCCTTCCTTGGAATTTCTCCCGCTGACAGTTCTTAGGACTCCATCTTTGAGAACATGACCCATGAACAATGGGAGCGCACCGTTCGCTCCAAGGTCGAGACATCGTGGAACCTCCACGAGCTTCTCCCTGCAAACCTCGACTTCTTCATCCTTCTCTCCTCAGTCTCTGGTATCATCGGTAATGGTGGACAGGCGAATTATGCAGCTGGCTGCACATTCCAAGATTCCCTGGCCCGCTTCCGTATCAACAATGGCCACAGGGCGCTGTCCATCGACGTCGGTGCCATGAAGGGAGTCGGTGTCATCGCTGAGACCGAGAACCTCAAGAAGTCGTTCACAACCAACACCACCTTCGTACAGGTCGAAGAGAAGGAGCTCATCAGTCTCCTCGACATTGCCTGCGACCCTACTCGGGAGTTCCCCTCTCCGACCAAGAGCCAAGTCTCGATGGGTATCTCTACTCCCAGGGACATGCTTCTGCGTGGCCTCGAGCCCGCACAAATGATGGAACGCCCGATGTTCGCTTACTTCAGCCAGGCTCGCGGCCTATCGGATGCCTCAGGTGCTTCCAACGCCGTCAACTACGCCTCACTATTCCGACAGGCCAACTCGGTTGAAGAGAGAGCCCAGCTGGTTACTGAGGCGCTGGCCAAGAAGTTGGCAAAGGCCTTGTCGATGGAGGCAGAGGATATCGATGCGGATAAGCCGCTCCACGCTTATGGTGTTGACTCGCTTGTCGCAGTCGAGCTGCGTAACTGGATGGGCAAGGAGTTCACGGCAGATGTGTCGGTGTTTGAGATTATGGGCGGAAAGGCAATTTCTGCCATTGCTGAGCTGGTCGCGCAAACTACTCAGATCAAATTGGAAAAATAGAATGGACTGTAATTAGATAGACTGTATAGAATATAGATTTCTTTTGCCCTACTTCTGTGCCTGCTCATCATGAGAACTCATCTCTAATCGGCCAGAGAATCAATTGCAGATATTGAGGGAATGCCACCGCTTCTGGAGGGAGTATTGTTAGCTGCGCCATGCACGTTGAGGGTTGGGGCCTCAGGTTTAACCCAAAAAAAAAAATAGACATATGTATAGGGGGAGGTGCATATGAAGCCAGTCTCTATTTCAGTCATGCAGTCTCTGAAAGAAGATTGAATGTCAGGTGTGATGTTTCAGCCAGCCTGATGCCCGGCAGCACTGATATCTGCTGTGCCCTTGAATCATCAGGGTCAACTGACCAATGCTGTATATCCATTGGACACTTTGGAGAATGTCCACAAAATCCTCTCCCCTTGGTCCCCATAGCTCAGCAACAACTTTCTTCCCATTGATTCTCCTTGCTTCTGATTCCTGTTTGATCTTGCTAGCAGCTTGAAATGGGTGCCAGATCTCCTCAAACTGCCTGGTCTTTGAATACTCTTTGAATCTGGTGTGTGTCTTGGAGGCAAGCTGGTAAAATTCTCTTGAAATATCGATGATAAACTCTTCATCCTTAAGGAGTACTCCTCTCAGGGCCTGCGCTGCCTCATCCAAAGTTTTTGAATATTCATCTGCTGACATCCATGTATGCCAGTCTTTCAGAGCCTTAAATAGATCGCGCGTGTCATCATAGACCACTCCTCTGAGGACGACTTTTGAAAATTCTTGCCCCACTGTCTCTGGATCCAGAGCCGCAGACCGAAACCCAATGTGAAAATGCTTGAACTTTCCAACGTTCTTGGCGGAGATGAAACGGGGACCGAGTGATGCAACGGCATCGATTATCAGTAAAATATGGCTATTCTCGTCCTCAACTAGCACTTGATAAGTTTACTGCATATCCAAAATTAGTTCTGTGTAACAACTCACCTAAGACTTTGATTTTTTGGGGCTCAAAGGAATATAACTCCTTGAATACCCAGATATCTGATTGTCTCAAGATCCGCGTATAAATGCCGGCCATTAGCCCGCAGCGCCGCAACTGTATCAATGATTCATAGAATTTGGTAATTATTGTTTTCAACTAACATTTGGTAAGTCTACTGCATATTTAGGGCAGCTTTTGTGGAACAACTCACCAAGCGTTTTGAGCTTCTTTGGATTGAACGAGTCTAGGTTTTCAAAGGCAAAAGTGTCTGGGCGCGCATTGGTCTTCCTCGTATATAGGAGATAGTCGACTCGGACACTTGTTGAATGTATCTGTCGGTTAACGTCCGAGATTGATTGCTTTGCTTCTTTCCCTTGACCAAGTATGTCTCTTTTGAAGACGTCGATGAACCAACCTCTTGTCTCAAGGTATGCAGCAGAATGTTGTAAAATTTCATCATATTCTGCAGTCTGGAAATAAAACCCATGGATTATGCTTGAATGACTCGGGTAACGTTATCTTAAAAATCCCAGCCTATGGTGGTAGAGAATTTTGAGCTATACATCACACATCCGCACTCTTGTTCCTTCCTGCAGTGATACAGTTAGCTCCATCAACAATGATGATAACTTGAAGGATATAAAACAAGTGAAGCATGCCAAGGAAACAGTAAGCTCACTCTGCAGCTTGAGATTCAATGCTGCACCATCTAATCAAAGTGATTTGACAATGTTCTTGCTGCAATGAGCTAGAGACAAAACAGAAAAGGTGAGAAGGAGAATTTGAAAAAAGATCAAAAACATGATGCAAAGAGCTTTCTCTCTGAGCCATAAGCATGAGTGAGAGAAAGTTGGGAAAAGCAGAGAGTGAAAGGAGAGTGATTGTCTGTATCTCATGTTGGCACCTTCACTGCTCAAGCAGGGGTGCGAAAGAGATTCACTGTAGCCACAGAGGCGTTGATGTGGCAATCATATTAAGGCTGGCTCTTTGAGTACAAGCATCGCAATCAGCCATGCATTCACTGCTTAACCTATTGATGACATGAGGCCAGCCTTTAGTAACTGCACAAGAAGAAGACATCATGAGGTCAACGGAGTGAATGCAATCATCCTATTCCAGCTCGCGCTGTCTTAGTACAATGGGCTTGTGCTTTGCCCCATTGTGTGGAAAGTCATATTGGAGTAGTTGTCTCTTCTGAACCCTGTATGAGCCAAATAGGATCAACATTGTATGCGTTAGGCTGACTTGCACCTTGATTGATCTCCCACAGACCATGAGTGACATTAGTGGACCTCTGAGCGCAGTTGATTCAACTGCTCTGTTGACGTCGACGCCCGAATCTCCTTGTTGATACATGGCCCAGCTGTTGATTTTCTTCTCAAGGCTCCAGAAAATGAGCATATATTAAGGACCATGGGGATAGCAGCAGCTCTAAAGAAATAAGCATGAAGACTGCTGGGAAATCCTCTGCAGCAAACTGATTGATACTCTGGAGAAGTTTCTCAGGGTGTAGTATGAGGCCCATATGAATATATGCAGCCCACAGGTGTGGATTTTTAGCACTGCAAACTGTTTAGAATATATATAAACTTGTTTGAGTTTACGATTTCTTCTGCAAAATTAGTTAGTACAAGAATCAACCTCGATAAGCGGAAGGGGCCTTGGTAACAACAGGCTGAAGTTAAGGAGGCCACCTTACGAGTAGAGTCTTCCCTGCACGCAAATAATTTGGATTCCTTGAGCGTGGCTCCACGAAAAATTCGCCGGGAGAGAACTGTCAGAAGCCCTAGCGTGGCCTTCCGATTCGTTTCCAAGATGCCCGGGAGAGCCATGGGGCCCTGGTTTGCTCTTGCGAAAAGGCACGACCTCGATGTTAAAGCCAGTTCCTGCGATGATGTGCAGGTCGAGGTTCGACTGCTGATGATCTGACTGGGTAGCCTTGGGCCGAGATCTCGTGGACATTGCATGGCTGGCAAAGGGCGATCACCGGGTTCGCATGGGTTAAACCCTGCAACACGGAGCAACTTTGACACTTGTCTCCGCAAAGAAGACTATTTTGGTACCTGATGCTTGTGCATTCCTCCGGAAACGCAACCGACGGTGGAGTCATCCAGCCCAACCTTGAAAAGGTCGAGACCCGAGCAATGAGTTCGTATCTGTCAACTGGCACGGCCCATGAGAAGAAGAGAAACAGCAAAAGAGAGCCGCCAGATCCTCCGCCCATCCTCCGCCCTGATGACGTGCAATAACAGGGGATGGCCAAGCTTCCGCGGGCGCTGGGACTCCGTAGTCCGCTCTTGGCACGTCAGGTTGGGACGCCAAGGCCGCCAAGGACGTCGTGAAACCCGGCATGTCAGCCACAATACAAGACCGGACGGTCCTTGTTGGGTGGCAGCCACGCCGAATTCAGGCACGATAGATTACAAGACCTTCTCCTCGTACCGTACGTTTCAACGGCCCCCGGTCCAAGGATCGGCCTTAGCGCCTTGGCCCAACAAGTTTCCAGCGATGCCAGCGTTTAACACATAAAACATCAGCCAAGTCCACATTGACTTCATCATGGGCGGGATTCATGATGTTGGTCCTGGACTTGGCAGGTTCCTCGGTGCGGCGCCAGCAGGCAGAGGCAGACCTGCGAACAGAGGGCCAAGACGGGGTGTAATGGCCCTCTTAATTGACAATCGGGCTGCCGCCCTCGAGCACGCTTCCGGGCCCCGGCTCAGCGGAGAACGAAATGTCAGACTCATTCCGAGTCTCACAATATGTCAGAGAAGCAGAATCCGCGAGGATGGATATTGACCGACTTGCTGACGCTAGCTGAGATGTTTTGGCATGGCATGAGACCACGTTTCTTCGGTCACTTTCAGGCGCGCTGACTAGGGACACTGACACGCTCACCCAAGCTCCTATCATGACCAACATGCCAATATGTATCCATGACCATAGCCTGAATGACAGGACAGGCCAGCAAATGCGCAAATGACTGATCAACCGCGACGGCGGCCATCGCCAAGTGACCAATGACACCGCGATTCGGCATAGATTTCGTCCGCCCCCTAGCGGCTTTCGGCTCTGGGCGGGAGACATCCTCGGCTTGGCAATATCAACGCGCACCGCCGTGAGCACCGCAAAAGATTCAACACCACACCGCAAAGGCTTCCATAAAACAAATTGACGTCGCTATGGAGTCAAGATCTCTACTTATATCCTTTCCATATCTCCTCCCACCACCGGCACCAGACCAACCTTCTTTCAAAAACATCCCATCTAAACCCTTGCATTTGATACCCCTGTTTCTCTAACAGAATTTCATAGAGTCCATTTTTTGTTTAAACATATCGACGACTTTATTAATAGTTTGCTCTGGTATATGGTATGAAGAGGACGGCGACTGCAGCTTCGATTACGTCCCAAATCCGGTCAACCGGCGCCGCACTGATGGCGAACCTTCAGCCGGACAACAATCGACCAGAGACAGAGCCCTATGAGCGCCTCGAAAATGAAGTCGGACACCTCGCTCGACGCCTGACTCAGAAATCAACCATTAGCGAGGAGCTCAAAGCATACGACCCAGAGTTGGGAAGCCATTTGGATCCGAGGTCTCCAACTTTCGACGCCCGAGCATGGATTAAAGCACTCATCAAACTCTCCGATTCAGATCCGCAGTCGGCACCTCCGCGCTTCCTGGGAGTGGCTTTCAGAAACTTGAGCGCCTATGGCTGGAGCACGGGCACCGAAAGTCAGCCGACAGTCTTCAACATGGTCGTCAACGGCCTGACGTCGTTGGCAGGCCTTGTAGGAGCCAAGCGTCGTGGGAAGCGAATCGAAATCCTACGGGACTTTGAGGGCGTTATCGACGAGGGGGAGCTGCTGCTTGTGCTTGGGCCGCCGGGTTCTGGATGCTCGACCTTCTTGAAGACGTTGACGGGCGAGACTGCCGGCTTTGAATTGAACGAGGAATCATATTTGAACTATCGAGGTATGTCACACATTTTGACTTGGTACTTCCCTTCTGCTGGTGCCGGCTGACAATCAAAAGGTATCAACCCAAAGCATATTAGAAAATCGCTGCGAGGTGACGTTCTTTATAACGCTGAGGTCGATGCCCATCTGGCCCACCTTACTGTGGGAGAGACCTTGACCTTTGCTTCGCAATGTCGCTCTGTACGCCACGTTCCTGGTGGCTTCTCTCGCGAGCAGGCCGACAATATGATGCGTGACATGATGATGGCTATCTTCGGAATTGGGCACACCTTTAACACCCGCGTGGGTGACGACTTTGTGCGCGGAGTCAGCGGTGGTGAGCGGAAGCGTGTCAGTATCGCCGAGGCTGCCCTTAGCGGAGCGAAGCTCCAATGCTGGGACAACTCGACCCGTGGCCTAGACAGTGCCAACGCTATTACCTTCTGCAAAAATTTGCGCCTACAGTCTGATTTGATCGGTGTTGCTGCTGCTGTTGCCATTTACCAGGCCCCGCAAGCTGCTTATGATGTAAGATTCTTTTGCTTTTCGATCGAATGCACCGATCTAATCGTTCTGACTAGGAATTCGACCGGGTGACCGTCTTGTATGAGGGACGTCAGATCTTTTTCGGAAGGACCTCAGAAGCCAAAGCCTACTTTGAAGGCCTAGGTTTCGAGTGCCCCGATAGACAGACTACCCCTGACTTCCTCACATCTATGACGAGTGCTACCGAGCGTATTCCCAAGCCTGGGTACGAACACAAAGTACCCCGAACTCCCGACGAGTTCGCCGCGAGGTGGCGTGAAAGCCAGATAAGAAAAACCCTGTTGCAAGAGCTAGACTCATACGAGGCGAAACATCCCTCGACACAGCGTCTAGAAGAGTATAATGAGTCTCGTCGCGCCGAGCAGGCAAAAAGCCAGCGTCTCAAGTCTCCCTATACCATCTCGTATGGGCAACAGGTCCGCTTGACCATTTGGCGCGGGTACAGACGTCTGCTGGCGGACCCTGGATTTACTCTTGCCTCCCTTGCCTTCAATCTCACGGTCGCCCTCCTTCTCGGAAGTATGTACTATAATCTGAAACCCGACACGTCCTCCCTCTACTATCGTGGAGGTATCGTCTTCTTCGCGATTTTGTTCAACGCCTTTGCCAGCCAGCTGGAGGTAAGCTGCTCATCTTTCATTAGTTGTGGAAAGTTACTAACACCGATATCAGGTTCTGACCGTGTATGCGGAGCGAGCTATCGTTGAGAAGCAGAACAAATATGCCTTCTACCACCAGTCGACTCAGGCAATCGCCAGTTATGTGATGGACCTACCATACAAGACGATTAACATGGTCGTCTTCAACCTCGTGATCTACTTTATGGCTAATCTTCGACGAGAAGCGGGCCCTTTCTTCTTCTTCTGTCTGACAACATACGTGCTCACACTCGTTATGTCGTGCCTTTACCGCTGGCTAGCCAACCTCACTCGGACTGCCTACCAAGCTATGGTTCCTAGCGCAATTATCAGTTTAGGTTTGATGATCTATACCGGATATACTATCCCGGTCGATTATCTCCCAGGCTGGTCGCGCTGGATGAACTACATCAACCCGTTCGCCTATGTCTTTGAGGCTCTAATGGCCAACGAGTTCCACGGTCGGCAGTTCCCTTGTGCAGAGATTGTCCCTCGCGGTCCTGGTTATGAGAACCTTCCAAACGAGTCTCAGATTTGCTCGTCTGTGGGTGCTACCCTTGGCACTACTACGGTTGATGGAGACAACTACATCGCCCTGACCTTCAAGTACTACAATGCCAATAAGTGGAGGTGAGCAATGTCTGTTACCAAATCGTTGTCTGCTGCATGCTAACAATATTCTCCAGGAATATCGGAATCCTGTTCGGTTTCTTGGTCTTCTTTTTTGCTATGTACATCATCGCTGCCGAATTCGCCAAGCCACCCAAGAGCAAGGGCGAGGTTCTCGTCTTCCCAGCTGGAAAGATGCCTACTAAGCCTGGTAAGGCTGGCGCTGAGGACCTCGAGCTCCAGTTGCAACCCCGGAACGACGTCATCGATACAAGTGCGAACTCATCGGACTGTGACGATATCAAGCCCGAGCCGATCACCGATAGAGCTATATTCCATTGGGAAGACCTGTGCTACGATGTCAGCATCAAGAAGACTAACCGTCGCATTCTTGATCATGTTGATGGCTGGGTTAAGCCGGGCACTTCAACTGCGCTTATGGTGAGTATACTCTAGCACAACATATAGATTATCAATTAACTCGTTTAGGGTGTATCTGGTGCTGGAAAGACCACACTACTTGACGTTCTGGCTAGCCGTGTGACGATGGGAGTTGTCTCTGGCGATACGCTTATCAATGGCTCTCCAACGGACTCCTCCTTTCAACACCGTGTTGGCTACGTTCAGCAGCAGGATCTTCATCTCGACACTATGACCGTTCGCGAGGCTCTGAGATTTAGCGCTCTCTTACGCCAATCTGCCGAGATTCCTAAGCAAGAGAAGTTGGACTATATCGACTACGTTATTGACCTGCTTGATATGCAAAGCTTTGCCGATGCAGTTGTTGGTGTACCTGGAGAAGGTTTGAACGTCGAGCAGCGAAAGCGCCTTACGATTGGCGTTGAACTTGCCGCCCGTCCTCAGCTACTCCTCTTTCTTGATGAACCTACCTCTGGATTGGACTCTCAGACTTCGTGGTCTATTGCCCAGCTCATCAAGAAGTTGACCCGCGCCGGACAAGCGGTTCTCTGCACCATCCATCAGCCATCTGCCCTTCTCTTCGATCAGTTTGATCGGTTGCTTTTGCTCGCCCCTGGCGGTAAAACGGTTTACTTTGGAGGTAAGAAGCCCTACGAGGGGAGGAAGTGTAACTTTTACTAACGCATTTCCGCAGAACTCGGGCCTAAATCCAGGACTCTCATTGACTATCTCGAGCGCAATGGCGCCCCGAAGTGTCCAGTTGGCGATAACCAAGCCGAGTGGATGCTTCAAGTCATCAAGCCTCGAACCGATGGCACTGAGGGTATTGATTGGAATCAGGCCTGGCGAAATTCTCCCGAGTACCAGAAAGTCAAGGCGGAGCTGGGACGTCTCCGCAGCCTTGCCACTGTCGCAAAGAATGTCAACGGTGATGGTGAGGACTCGCAACACCGCGAGTTTGTCGCCTCGTTCAATACGCAATTTTTCCTCGTTCTTGACCGTACCTGGAAGCACTTCTGGCGCTCGCCCAGCTACATCTGGTCCAAGATCGCGCTTATTGGCCTCACTGTAAGTGAACGCCTTCTAAATTTGGAATAAAAGGAGATCGCTAATAAAAACCTTTTAGTCACTCTACATTGGCTTCAGCTTCAAGTCGGAAAATTCGATGCAGGGTCTCCTCAACCAGCTCTACGCCATCTTCATGTTCCTCGTGATGTTTAATAATATCAACGAGCAGATCATGCCCATGTTTATCCCACAGCGATCTTTGTATGAAGTTCGCGAGAGGCCTTCCAAGATCTACCAATGGACTAGTAAGTGCCCAACTCCTACCAGAAGGGATTTATAGCTAACCATATCTCTCCAGCCTTCGTGCTCTCCAACATTCTAGTAGAGGCCGCTTGGAACACCCTGATGGCTGTGTTGATCTACTTCTGCTGGTACTATCCAGTCGGATTTGTTGCCAACACTACCGCTAGCGACCAGACGGTCCGGGGATTCCTTTGCTTCCTCTTCCTGTGGATGTTTATGCTGTTCACCAGCACATTCTCGCATTTCGCCATCACCTGGGTGCCGAACGCCGAGATTGGAGGTGTTGTCGCTAGTCTGTTGTGGATGTTCTGCCTCGTCTTCTGCGGGTAAGCCTATTCTCTCTCGAACCCATCTCCGTCAATCGAGCAATCATACTGACTTTCCCTTTTAGTGTCGCCGTCCCCAAGGCCTATTTCCCAGATTTCTGGAAATGGATGCACCCAGTCTCCCCCGGCACATATCTAGTCGGCGGAGTAATGTCCGCCGCCCTCGCCCGCGCACCCGTAACCTGTACCGAAAAGGAACTCCTCCACGTCATCCCGCCCCTTTCCAACATGACATGCGGCGACTTCATGACCCCCTTCGCCAACGCTACCGGCGGCGTCCTGCTGAATCCCGGAGCAACGATGGGCGAAGCGTGCCGCTACTGCGTCATCGCCAACACCGATCAGTTCCTCTCTCGCTTCAATATTCAGTATTCTGATGCCTGGCGGAACTTTGGGTTGCTGTGGGTGTATATCGCGTTCAATGTCGGAGCGGCTATGGGGCTCTACTGGCTTGTCAGGATGCCCAAGGGCAAGGGACACAAGCGTGCTTAGACGAGACGTTGATGATGACACTCACATAGAGTACCGGGGTGAAAGATGAAGAGTAATGGAAGTGGAGGTGGCAGAGGATGGGGGAATCTTTTCTTTGTTCTTTCATTTGTTCTTTTCATATCTCTCTGTACGACAACTGATGGATAGACTGCATGTTCGGAAGGGTGTTGAGGTTGACCTTTAGCGATACATTGGGAATTCGTATATTCGAGGCATTTAGGTATCAATAGATTGAAAAACATTTCCTTTTGGGCTCATCTCGTTTTGCAATAGCTTCTCAAGTCAATGTCATGTTAGTCACGGCATCTATTTGCCAAAGCACCCTCCGTGGCCCTCGGACTACATTCAAGCCCGCCATCTCCCACCGGTTTCTAACCGTGCTCAACCACCCAGGAACTTTGAGGCTAGCTCCATTCATTCAACCCATTTTATGAGTTTTAGATAATTACTAATATGCTTCCTTCTTCTTTTCCCTCCCCTTTCCTTGAATATCTAGAAAATACCTGTACAGTTTCTACCTCAGAAAGCCCTCGTGCTGGGCTCGAATCCCTTGGTTGGATGGAGTCCAGATTGGGAAAACGATTCCATAGAACTAGAGGGCCGTAGTCAGCCCTACCCGGTAAGTTAGCGGGCGCCCCGCAGCTCTAACGGATGATCGACTCGGATAGGGCTGCATTATGAGATTTTGATTTCATTCAGCTGAGTCTGCATGCATATGCGCGGTGATATGTCAAGGGACTGCATAGTTCTATATAATATCAACTGTACTCCGTAAATCATCTCCAACTCAAATAAAAAGGAACAATACCATAAAAGCGTATAAAAAAAAACACCCGAAATATACGATGAGGGCTATCGTTATCCATTTTCTCCTCCCCTTTCCCATCCAAACTTTCTTAAGAAAAAGCTACATCGGCTGATCTTTCACATCCATAAAAATCTCACTACCAGGCCCACTCCCACCCATCACGCTCCCGCCCATCACACTCGCCGGGTCCCCAGCACCATCTACACTCCCATCATGCCAATGAGGCGGGAACACCCATCCAAAGATGGTTCTCAGATCAACCGAGTCGCCGATTTGGAAATCGGACGCGGCTTCAAAGTCTATGGGTGTGGGATAGTCTAGGTAATCTGAACCCGGGCTGACTTCTCGGGTTCCGGAGTTTGAGGTCGGGGGGAGATTAGGATTTATTGGTGCTGAGAGTGTTGCTGAGGGCGGGGGGAGGGTTGCCTGGTTCATTTGGTTAGCTGGGAACTTTGAGTTGGATTGATGTATAGATGGTATAAAGGAGGATTGTAGCTTACAAAACTGAAATTCGGGTCGGGGGCGATGTATGGGTCTTGCGTTAATTTGACGTCCTCCCCGATCGACGCAGCCGGTCGCAAGGCCAAGTTACTAGTATCCGTCATGGCAACATCGGCACCAGAGGGCTTCGAAACCGATGATTTCCGCTGCTGGGCCTTCCAAAAATACTCCCTTGCGATGTGCGCGAATTCGGGAACGATGCCTCCCGGAAGCGCTTGATTGGAAGCAATGTCCACGAGACTCCAGTATCCCGCTGCTGAGTCGAGGAGGGATAGATTTGTCCTTGACTCGCGGTGGTAGGGGTTGTGGATGACAAGGTCAAACAGGATGAAGACTGCTGATAACGGCAGGACTGCTAGGATGCTATGGGATGGTTAGTTGCTGTAGAGTTATGTCAGGGAGAGACATGGGGTGACGTACAAGGTCGGAACATGGGGTTGGATGTCGATGTGTTTGGTTAATTCGATGACGGTTCTCGCAGTGCTCATCAGTCTTTGCGTGCTCATCTGATTCTTGTATCCGCCAGAGCGGTTAAGGTAGAGAGTGAGACGCTCGAGGCCGATGATGATGTGGTAATAGCTGAAGTGGATCTGGAGCGCAGCCAGGCGGACGCTCTGCGGTGCAGAGAGTGGGAAGTGCATCGAGTCACCCGGTCTGAACTCGACGGGTATCGACTGGCGCCAGTCTTCTAGGATGCTATTAATGTGATCTACAGTCGACTGGTACTGTTCTGGAGTTCTCAATGATGCACTTGTCGAAAATAGAGACGCGTAGACGATAGATGCAATACGTCCAATTCGAATAAATGAGACGAACCAGTTGAAATCTTCGTATTGTGCTTCTGGGAATGGCGGAACTGCACAGCCAACGTCTTCATCTGGTATGATCTGCTCATTCGATTAGAACCAATCAAACAAAAGCATGTCATACACTTGTAATACTCACAGAGGATGTACGGGTGTGCATGGCTGTCTGCTTTTCCAGGGCATAAATCACCCAGAAAACCCTAAGATGTTTGGCCTCCGCCTCCGCATTCTTGTGATAACGGAGCGTAAGCGCCATACGGGCAGCATGGGCAATGAGATAGTCGTCGAACTGAAGTGCGCAAGTGTTCATCGCGTATATAGACTGTATAACAGGTGTTAACCTCGCAATCGTCTCCTGCGGTCTGGAGGTACAATAGCATGCTTACCATGGCAGCTAGAGCCTAAAACGACCTTTGTTAGCGACAGGTCAAAGTGGCGGGTGTAGAAGAATTGACGAACCTGAACACTCTCAACAGATTCTCGTGGTAGAATTATATCCGCCATATGGCTTAGCGATACCTGAAAAAGCTCCCATGACCTCCCCTTTCCCGGCTCAAAAGTACCGCCTAGCAGGAATTGGCTCCCCAAGGCCAGGATGCAGTGATAAAGGGCCGAAAATACAGGATTGTGAGGCAGAGTTTCCGCTAGGTTCGGATTCGATGCCTGCGCCTCGAATTCCTCACGGTCAAGAAATGGGTATACTGGGTGGAGGATGGTGAAAAAGGCTTCGCGGATGTTAGCGCGACCTCAGAAAAGACTCATTTTCATGAGAAACTCACCTTGAATATACGAAGCAGCTTCCTCGGGGGCCACCCATTCAGTCTTACTGGGTTTACGAAAGTTAATCGGGGGCCATGAAGCTCCTTCGGTGATTCCCATGCGGTTTAAGATCAGATCATCGAGCCTTTTAACGACCTCTTGGAGACGGGTATTCCCAATCTTGTGGGTCAAGGATGCTACTTTTTGGTCGGAAAAGAAGGCCATGCCAGAGCTGGGAACTGTTGGGCATCCGTTAGATAAAGACTACAGTACCTTTGTATGTTGTATTGGCCTCACCTTGTTCATCAGGGGCCTACGGAGGTTTGAAGACATCAGTATGGAGCCAATCAATGCACGGGATATTGAAACATACAGTTATTATAGAGGTATCCTCGGGAAGGACGATATTTTGTGGGCCACATTGCAGGACGCGATCGATGAAGAACTCGCCCAATGCGACTTTACCAGACGGTTGAGAGCTGGCGGGAAGCGACTTGGGTACTGATGGCACAAGTCAGTGACGCTGACGACGCATGGGGAGACGACTGACCGGCCGGCGGAAGGACGGTTCTACCTCTCACTCGAGCCTTGCGCCGGAAGACACTGAAATAGCATGGCTGTCCACGTTTCTAAGCGGTAAATGTGAGCGCGGGTTTCTCTTCTTTCTCTCTTGGAGGCAAGTGGCGGAAAGTCGACTCACAGCGCAGTATGTGCAAGTAGGCGGCGAGCCTGGTTGCCCTTCTGGGACTAGAAGCAGCGACAAAAGATCAGTCAGTCGTCAAATCAAGTGTGGTCCGGCGCAAACGGGAGAAGCACTCACCAATGCATCTGATCTTGCGGTGCCTGCACTGATCGCAGGTCTTGTTCATTTTGATCGCGCCATGTTGGCTGTCCATCGAGGCCACTGTCGATAGCGAGAGCGGCGGCTCGCTGCGGTGTCGAAATGGAGTCGATTGAAGCTATGCTGATTTGCGCAAAGAGTTCTCGCGATGGGAATTCGTATATGAAATGTGAATATCTCGGAGGAGGGGCATTTTGGGAGGATGCTGGTGCACATCACCACAAACACCCTCGAGAGCCAGCGTCAGGCATCCAGTCGGGAGGGCTCGGCTCTCTGGCCCTTGGTAGTCTGGTGGCAATACCAATGATCCTTGTTCGCAAAGATGCATCCTTGCCTGGGCCGGCACGTTCGATTCACACGAGGCATGTCGCCGGGCGGGTTGCCAATCGGACAGGGTGTTGGCGTGCGTCCGTCCAGTGGTTGGGCCTCTGCTGGTGAAAGACGGCCGAACCATGGCCTTGGGCGCCTTCATCTCGAACTCGGAAGAAAGTCCGTCAAAGTAGCCGAGGGCCGGAGAGTTTAGTTCTCCTGTTGAACAAAGAAAAGACGGCATCATTCATGGGTGAAGCTAACTAAAGAAACAGACAGGCATCAGAAGGCTGGGCAGAGATCGGGTGCCGACTTACTAATAGACACACCATTCAGAGGGAATCGGTCGCCGTTAGGGCTTGGTGGGAATGAATTCAATCCCTCCAACAGCTTGAAGCCAGCGAGCGTGAGGTGTCCAGTCAAAAAAGAGCAGAGGACAGTTGATATCATGATGTTGATGTCGTCGTCGTCCGTCGTGAGCCGTCACCGCCAGCCAAGCCTTGAGATGGCAGACCAACTTCGATGAGAAACCAATTTTTTTTTTTCCTTCTATGGAGACATGGAAGCTCTTGAAGGCTACTTAATATGCCAGGACGATCATATTACCGGGATAAATCGAAAAACTGGCCATGGGGTTGTTGCATTATCCCTTCACCAACGTCATGCGCATTCGTTTCGGCAGTCTCTCCGTCGGCGGCGATATACTGGACGCGATGCTGCTCATTATAATCAGGTGTGCCGGAAGGGCCCGGCGAGATTGGATATGAATGATTCATTACTGTGACTCCAGATCTTGCGCGTGTCTCGAGGATGATCCAAAGCGCCGGGAATCCTAGAGACCAAGCAGCATGGAATGTGAAAGGGCGGTGCGCTTGAAGGGAAGAGAACGGAAACGCGCCGGCTGCTAAATCCGGAGAGGACTTTACGGGCGGCCAAGTGATCCAACCCGGAGACTGAAATTGATACTGGATGCGCATATCCTGTCAAGTAGAGTTCGAATATCTGGCTGTTGGAGCTGCACGGACTACTTCCGACGGTCTGCGAAGCAATTCCTCATCTAGCGAATAGTCGGAGAGGCTGATGCGTTTCCGTTTACCGCGCATATTGAATTGGATCAGGTATACGGTGGAGCTGTGTCTACGGAGTAGAGAATGCTATGCAGCTGGTTATCGTTGACTGTGATATGAATCTAGCATACATGATGGATTGATC
Source organism: Malbranchea zuffiana (assembly GCA_039700045.1). Taxonomy (NCBI): domain Eukaryota; kingdom Fungi; phylum Ascomycota; class Eurotiomycetes; order Onygenales; family Malbrancheaceae; genus Malbranchea; species Malbranchea zuffiana. The sequence continues at coordinate 2,006,918 of JARUPO010000002.1, forward strand.
AAATTGAATAGTTTCATACGAGTTTATTTCAGCTAATTAATAGGTACGAGACCGACGCACAGTCACCGGCTGCCTTGCAGCATCTTTGCCTTTGTTGACATTAACCAGTGGAAGCTTGGAGATAAAGTGCGCTGCGTTAGTTTTCCCGCTTTTCACAGTGTCCGAGTCATGCAGCATGATCGCGGCGAGAATAGCAGAATGCGCACTCAGATCCACCTTCTGCAGCTCTTCCTTGTCAAATAATGTCGTCGTCGGCAGTTGACTTGGATCAAACACGATGGGATCGATTTTGGGAATCCGTCCAAGGAGGCTGTCCCTACTCTGTTCTAGCGAAGACGCAAAGTCGACCCGATATCTGACATCGGCTCTAGCCAGGAACCTCACAGGATCGGCTCCGCCCGTCTTCTGCTTGCGCCCTAACAGTGTCACAGTTCTTATCATAGTTGGAATCCCTTTCTTTTGAGACGGGTTCTCAGTTATCGTCCATCGTGCCGTGTTTTTGCCGCCAACTTGTCGTCGGGCCTCGAGCTTGATCGCACCGGACACGGCTGTGGCATATTCCTTCTCCTGGATCCTTTTCCTCTGCCAGCGGAAATTTATGCCGGCGGTTAAGATCTTATTCTGACTTGGCGAAACCGTTGCGTGGCCCCTTCTTGTACGCGTGACTGTCACCCTCGTTGGGTTGAAGGCTTGCAGTCCTTTCGGGGCGATATCGAGAACCTCAACCTCGGCCGCTGCTGGGTCTTCGCTCTCGAACCGCAACGTTATTTGAGCATGCTTGAATCGTCTAGTGTTCTTCGACGGAAAGAAGTGCCAGTCGGTGATGATGATGGTGCCTTCGTCTCCGGCGGGGGAGAGTCTGCCGTGAACGACTTCCACGAGCTCGCCCTGCACGATGAGGGTGTTGCGGCGATCCACGAAATGGCGCCGTTGGACCTCCAGGGGCATTCTAGTAACCCAGAAACCCTCCTCCCTTGAGGATCTAGAAACCACCTGAGTAATCGGAAGAGGAACAACACCCTTTATGAATGAGAATTTGCTCGCCTTTTGCCATCGCCATCATCGGCTCCAGGCATTCGGGCGGCAACTTGCAAGGGAAAGGCAGAAAAAGCAAAGTTCAGCCCACCCTTTTGCGAGCGGCACACCCCTGCCTACCGCTGCCCAATGCTCATGCAGCTAAGAGCAAGGGGCGGCAAGACAAGTGTGAAGCCGGACCAATGTGAGGCTTTGCCGCCGTGTGTGCAACCGCCCATGATTTTATCGCTGGCAAAGGACTCCGTATGGAGTATGGAAAGCAGTTATGACATGCTACCAATGCTGGAATCAAAGCCCAGTCTGAGAGACTAGAATGCAAGTCTTCTGTCTACATGTCTTCTTGTGATGTTGCCGTATCATCGATGGCGAACGGAGGAGGAACTCCTGAGGACGTATCATTCCCATTTCATGAGGAATACGACGACCATTCTGATTCGGATGAATTCGAATATTATGATGCCCTCGAAACCGATACTGAAGTGCTCAAGTTCAACCAATTGCAAGAATACATCGTGCAGACAGATCCAATTTGTGGCAAGGAGAAGCACGAGAATGTTATCACAGCCGGCGCCAGATGCGACTTGAAGGATTCAGAAAACCAACAGCAGATTCTTGGATATCAACTATTCTTTGAAGAGAAAGGGACTGAAAAATTGTCCATCTTGCATTCCCTGGCGAGAGGTATCTCCGATAAGAATAATGGCGAAGGGCGGGACGACTACACGGCCTACGTCCCGCTCCTGAGTCTTATGCTTGAAAATCTCCCAGGTCTTCTCAACCAGGTGAATACTCAACAAAGAACCGCCCTGCACATCGTGGCCGAGACCCATCAAAGCGATGCCGTAGAGCGCCCTGTCGACAGCGTACCATCGGAGCCGGACTGGATCGACGAAACAAGGGCGGATGGGGAAACAGTCCTCCATGTTTGTCTACGAAATAGCCTGCCCTGCACCGAGCGTTTGATCAGAAGAATCGCAACCAAGGGCCGAGACCAGGCGGATAGAATTCTTAGCATCCAAGGCAAAAATGGAGATACCCCTTTGCATATCGCTGTCGAATATAGAAGGTGTCACGGAAAGCAAGCCAAGTTAGTGCAACTTCTGTTGAAGACATCGGATAGTGCGTTTGGCAAAGAAAACCACGATGGCCTATCACCTTTACGGTATTTCCGAGAATCCCAACGGGCCTTTAGAGCACAAGCTGGCCACACGCATCAGGCTGAAACGGTTGATCCCGACGTTGCGCAAAAGATAGAAAGTTTGCTCCTTCAACATTGCTTGCGGACGCAGACTCGGGAAGATGCGGTCAGAATCCTCTACGGTGCTGTTCAGCTCAAGCAAATCGAGTTCGACCTCGTGCCGCTGCGGCAGCACACAATATCGCCACATATCCTCGAGAGGTATACGAACCATCTGGACTTCGAGCCAGTGCTACAATATGTAGCAATACCCAAATTGGAAATCGAGAACCTGCCGGTCTCCAAATGGAAACAAGAACCATTCTGGGCTTCGAGAGGCCGGAAAGATTATCTTGCAATCTTCGACTGGCTTTATGGAAAGCAAGTTCGCCACATTCTGAGAGTTATTGTCGTGGATCACGATGACAGACCGCATAGCGATGAGGTTATTGTAAAAGCCTTGCAACCGTTTGGAGTGGAAAGCCTGGACTGGAAAAGATTCGATCTTTCCAGTCAATGCATCTTCAACGCTGTTGTGAATGTTCGCCGGCTCAAGCTGTACTGCAGCGGCAATGATGCGCTCCTGAAGAGTTGGTCGTCTCCGTCTGGGCTAGTGAATCTTAAGAACTTACAAAAGCTTGAGGTGGAAGTTCACTTGGTAGGTACCTGCGTCTATTTGATACGCAGTCATTGCTGGAGCTAACCAGGCTAGGGATGGGAAACGCTTCAAGCGACGAAAAGAGCAGCGGCAGCCTTTGAAAAAAATATGCGGGAGATCTGGCAACAAGCGCTCGAACGCGAGGGTAAAGAAAGCACGCGCTACAGAGTCTTCGACCCGAAATGCTATGTGGTGACCCCATCACGCCACAACGCAATTGGTACGAATGGAGGAGGAAGAAAGAGAGATGCGCATGATGAGCAACGGTACAGAGTATTTTCTGCGATATTTGAGCTACGCTGATACTGCACAGAGAGCCTTGGATGGATTGCATGAAGTCGTTCGCGACATTCATCCAAAACTACGACGTGGATTCCCCCGAACCTGCCATCAAAGTCGCATTGATCGATGATGGGGTGGACTCATATTTTGATCACCTAGACCAAAGCATCAAAGGGGGACAGTCGTTCTCGGTTCGAAGCAGAGAGCACGGGCTTTGGAATCCGTACTATCACTCCGCAAACGGGCACGGAACCGTCATGGCAATACTCATACGACAGATGTGCCCCAAGGTCCATCTATACGTGGCTAAACTGAATGAGATTGCGACGCAAGACAAAAATCAGGTGACAGCATCATCCGCAGCCAAGGTATACTCAAGGCCGTCGATTGAATGAACGCGGAAAGCTGATCTCAAAGTAGGCTATTAACTGGGCTCGTGAGATGGGAGTAGACATCATTTCCATGAGCTGGAGCATCGACACAATGAGCCCGGATGACGCCAACCAACTCCAGAAAACCGTCGATGCCGCGATAGCAGCCGGTATTCTCCTTTTCTGTGCTGCTGATGACCAGGGAAACAGCCGGCCTGAAGACATTGGCACCTTTCCAGCGCGTTGCAACCCCGGACAAATCTTCCGCATCGGCGCCGCCACTCGATCAGGCTACCGGAGCGAATGGGTCAGGGGCGTAAACTACATCCTGCCTGGGGAGAAAGAGCAACTCATTCCCTCATTCAGTGGTCAATTTTCGGCCCATGAGCCGCGCACAGCAAGCTCGTTGGCTACAGCTCTGGCCTCCGGACTTGCCGCTCTTATATTATATTGCGCAGCTCTGAATAGTAAGGCGGATCTTACTCTTCTAAAAAGGCAAGAAAAGATGGACCGCGCCTTCAAGAATCTATGTAAGAGCCAGATCCCCGGGAACCAGTTTCCGTATGTTCGTGAGGTGTTTGGCAAGTATCTTCCGAAAGGCGGCGTGTATGAAGAGGAAGAGATGGAGAGTAAGAGCGCGATTGAGCAGATCGTCGCACATCTATTGAGGGAGTAGGCAGCTCTCATTGAACTGAGAGGTTGCAGTTTTAGTAGCATCCATGTATAAAACGGAAGTCTCATAGATATAAATCCTTCATTAAGGTACGTACTTGGTTAGATGCCAAGGCTTTCAGGGCTGTGAAGCTCGCTCGCCTCAGCTTCGGCTGCAACCTCCAGCCTTCATCCCCCGAAAGACATGGTCTTCATCAAGCATGCTTGTTAGTTTTCAATTGGGGGGCTTCAAGGAGCCTCGTCCTCTGGGATGGCGGCCAGCCTTGCTGATAGACCGTTGCACAGCGCATTAGCGGCCCGTTTCTGCAGGGGCCGATGTCCAGTCAATTTGGTGCCAACCGCTCACTCTTGTGCCTTGGCTTCGTTCGACGATGCGGTTGTTGACGTGTCGTCCTCGAGGCTTTTGGAGGGGGACAGCGACGTGCTACTCTCCTTAATGGCCTCTCTTGATGTTGCTTCCACACGCGGGTCTCCCGGTTAACAATCGCCATGTCTATATCGGAGGCCGGATCCGCTGATCCGTCTTGGGAATATGATCCGAAGCTGGAGTGAGTCATGGTCTCGCCCTCGTTTGTCATGCAATTTTAACATCTTGCAGGTTCATTGTCATTCGCGGTCCATTCAAGGGAGGCAAGGAGCAGTGGCCGTTAGGAGACGGCGAAGAAGGCGATGACCAATGGGACTGGACCGAGGAAGCGATACCAAACTTTTTCCCCTCCGCTCAGATTAAATGGTTTGACTGGTTAGTGGCTGGCCAGAATGAGGTCGACGCATCAGTTGCGGACCCAAGTGCAAAATTTTGGTCAATACAAGGCTTCAGAGACGCCGCCGTTCAACTCCTTGACTCTGTGGTTGAACAGAGAATAGCAGCTAACTATCGGCACTTGGTCTTCATATCCCATGGCTTTGGTGGCTCCTTGGTGAAGAAAGCATTGGTGATAGCCTGCTCTGAGGCAAAGTATATTTCAGTCCCGGCAGCCACCAGCTGTCTGGTTTTTCACGAAACTCCCCATCACCCTGATCCCGACGGGACGTGGGAGGATGTGGTTTTCCATATGCTGCGGGCGCATGGGGGGCGGGCACCGCGGAAACCCTCTGAGCTGGCAGGTCTTCTTCGGGATCTTGAGCTTGACTATGGCCATATTTCTGAATTATGGCCTGCTATCAATGTGATTTCGTACGATCTCAAGAGCGAGCCGGTAAGTTATTTTTTCAGGTTGGTTCTCCAGGGTCGTATCTCACTCATCGACTTCAGGGCCTTAAGGAGCATAACTACTCACTTGGGATATATAACGGAGCCCGAATTACTCAGCACTGTTCCTCGAAGGACCTTTGCAGATATCACGAGAATCAGCATGACCTGAGCGCAGTGATGGACACAATAATACCCCGAGCTTCAGGAGGGTTTTTCGAGTGCATGCAGGCTTTGAACAGACTGGCACCAAGCCTTTCCGTCCCATTTTCTCATAATGTCAAGAGGTCGACCCCCATGGCAAAGATTCTTTCCACTGACGTATTTGGGTCGTGGGATGCATCTGAAAAGTCTACCTGTCTTTTACTTGCAGGGACACCCGGCTCTGGCAGAACATACATTTCTCAACTCTTATTTAGTAACCACCGCCGGACGGTGCCATTCTACCATTGTATCGCCCTATTTTCGTTCGATAAGACCGATATACGCCGCGATTCAACGTCAGCTTTTCTGTTATCTGTTTTCCGACGATATATTACACGAAATCCGGAGATCTTCCCAGCGGTGAAGGATATTTATGAGCGACCCCTTCAGAGTGGACATTGCGCGAGGGAAGATTTGTTACTCATGTATCGTGCGCTCGTTCAAGGCATGGACGAAGAACTTTTAGTGATCTACGTTGATCACATCGACGAATGCAGAGACCTTTCGGCTCTCATTTCAACGCTGAGGTGGTTGGCACGTTCGAAGAGACCGGTTATCAAACTATTCCTTACGGCTGCCCCGACGCCGATAGTCTTGGAAGCCTTTAAAGATACCCCTACGATAAATATCGACCCCAAGATCCTAGAATCTGACGATTATGTGAAAGACCAGGTCGCGAGTTTAGGATTTCGGACGCCCATTCTGGAAGAATTCTCACAGGATATTCTTGACAAAGCTACCTCTTGCGGCGACTTTTTGCAATTCTCGCTGTTTATAAACCAATTGCGCGACGCTACCATGCCATCCATCCCGAAGGAGATACGTTCCGCGATCCAGTCTATCGAGTGCCGATTGGAAAACATTATCGATTCAACTATGAGCAAAGGTCTTCCAGAGTGGGCGCGGATGGCCCTTGGCTTGATGGCGTACGCTGTTCGACCGCTAAATGCCAACGAGTTAGCCGTGGCCGTTGCACTGTCAGGGGGCTCCACCAGTCTCCGCACCCTGGACGAAACCCTCCCTCGCGATATCTGTGGAGACCTACGTCGGGTCTTTGGGCCATTGGTTATTTTGCATGAGGGCGAAATCAGATTCATACACCCGCTTGCGAAAGAACTTGTCGCGAAAAAGCTTCCCGAACCACCTCCTCCTGTATCAAGCCACGAATATCGGATAACAAAACTCCTCATCGACTACTTGTGTACGGAAGATGTAAGACGCTTTGAACTCCGAAACTACGGAGTAAGCTCGCTAATCTTGTGTAGATTACGGATTTCGCGCAATCCCCCCGACCAAAGGGTGCTTGGATGCTCAGGCAAGGAGGAACATTTGCTTTGGCTCGATATGCTGCTGAACACTGGCCATTGCATTACCGCCGCATTCCTATCACGGAGACGCTGGCTTCATTTATAGCGGAAAAGCTGGACACACCAAGCTTCCTCCAGACTTGGTCCGCATTGCTCCCAGATTTTGCAGTCCGAAACAATGGTAACGTGAAGGTCCCGGCCAAACCATTACATTACGCTGCCGACCTAGGGTTTCATGATGTACTAGAAATTTTGTTGAAATCCAAAGCTTCAGATGACGCCATATTTATGGATGATGTTAAGCTTGCCCTCGAACTGGCGTCACGTAAAGGCCATTCAACAGTGGTGGAACAACTGCTTGAGTACGGAATTGAAGATACCGGCACTATTTTGCGAGCCCTCAAGGAACCCTGCAGGATGGGATTCGACCCTGTGGTTAATTCCTTAGTGCAGAATCTTGCAGAACTGAAACTTGAAGGGCTGGAAATCCCTACTACCCTTTTAGGTTCGGCAGCGGATTATGGACACGCTTCAGTAGTTGAGCTCCTTCTTCGCGCAGGGGCCTCCGTTAACGGGTTGACTTCTGGTGGCTGCACTCCGTTACATCTCGCTGTGGCCGCCGGCCATGATGCTATTGTTGAGATGCTGATCGAGGGAGGCTCAGACGTCAACATCAAAGATGGCGAGGGGCGAACGCCACTGCATCTAGCCGCTAAAAACCGGTATCCAAGTATTCTACAGGAGTTACTCGATGCTTCAGCCTCTCCCGACGAGCAAGATTCAGATGGTTCAACGGCACTGTACAGTTCGACAGAAGAAGGGGATACTAGCTCTGTCCGGCTACTTCTGAAATATGGTGCCAATCCATCGATATCCAGCATCACTAAAATGACCCCGCTTCATTCCGCATCCTACCGTGGGCATGAAGAGATCGTGGATCTGCTACTGGAAGCGAATGCCGATGTCAGTATGGAGGACGATACATTTTCGACCGCCCTTCTCTATGCTTGTAGTCACGGATATGAGTCGATCGCTAAGAGGCTCATAGAAAAAGGCGCTGATCCGAACGGGGCCACTGATTCAGAATATACCCCGTTAAGTTACGCGGTGGAAGAAGATATGGAGGAAGTCCCAACTTTACTTATCGAAAAGGGCGCCGAGCTAAATCGACTTTCTGGGGGTGAATCAGCACTTGCTACAGCAGCGGCACGCGGAAAACTAGTCCTTGTTCAATTATTGCTTGACCAGGGAGCAGATTCGGGTGTCGGGGACCCGTTGCCGATTCATGCCGCGGCCACCGCAGGCCATCATGAAATCGTTGGTTTATTGCTCGATAAGGGTGCGGATACCAATGCACCGGATACCCTCTGCAATACTGCACTTCATCATGCAGCAGCCCACGGCCAACTTGGAGTAGCCAAGCTGCTGCTAGACAAGGGCGCTGACCTCACAGCGACCGATAATTACGGGGGCACGGCGCTTCATTCCGCAGCACAAGGCAGCAATCTAGATATGGTATCACTCCTCCTCGAGAGGGGGGCGGACATTGAAGCTGTTGATAAGGACAAGGAGCGACCTCTTCATTTTGCTGCTAAATTCGGAGGCTCAGGTATAGTTGAACTGTTGCTTGAGAAAGGAGCTCGATATGACGAATGTGGTAAAGATCTTAATACCCCCTTAATGTTCAGCCTCTATTACCGACCTAGTAGTGATGCTGCTCGAGCGCTGCTAGAAAAGGGTGCAAACCCTAGACACAAAAATTCAGACGGAGATACACCACTCCATCGTGCCGCATCGCATGGCACAACGGATATAATGGAGCTTCTCGTTAAGAATTTCGAAATCAATGTCGATATCCGATCAGACAACGACGAAACCCCCATATTCCGCTCCTACCTATACGACCGGGGCGTCGAATGGCTCCTAGATAATGGTGCTGATCCCAATGTACGATCCAAAGACGGTACAACGCCATTGATGTATATGGCGCGTAAAGGAGATTTGAAGTCGACTCAACTTCTTCTTGCCCGCGGAGCAAATATACACGCAGTGGATCTTAAAGAAGATACAGCACTCCACCAGGCCTGCACAATGGGCGAGCCAGCCATTGCTAGATTTCTCCTTTCCAAAGGAGCAAATCCGAATGCGCGCGATAAGGACCAGCACACGCCCTTAAGTCTAGCCGCGGCGACTGGGGCTCAGAAAGTCGTTAAATTACTGATCAAGAAAGGTGTAGATGTCAATGTTAAAGACAGTCACCGCAGTACTCCTCTCCACATGGCTGCTTCTGGCGGACATACACGTACGGTCGGACTGCTACTTGATGCGGATGCTTCCCTAGAGATTGAAAATATGGACAGGGACACCGCCTTGATGATCGCGGTAAAGAGCGGCCATGTTGAGTCCGCCAAAATGCTTTTAGAGGCTTGTGCAGACGGGGATATCCGAGACAAGAAGGGAACTACTCCCTTACTTGCTGCTGTCAGGGATTGCGATACGGCCAGCAAAATGATCCAGACTCTTGTTAAATACAAAATAGACCTGGACGCCCGGGCAGCCGATAGGAAGTCGGCGGTGCATATTGCTGCAGCTGACTGCGACCTGGAAACACTGGAGCTCCTTATCCAGGCTAAAGCGAATCTCGATCTCCAAGACGAACAAGGCCGCACTCCTCTACTCTGTGCCGTGCAGAAGAACAGACCGGACGCTGTAATTGCGCTCATCGAAGCCGGAGCAAATAGGGAAATCCGGGACATTCAAGGGCGGACATTAATTCATTGCGCTGTCCCACACTACTCACTCAACGACCTAAGCAACCTCGTCTCCAAAGTACTCAGGATCAAGGGTTCACGGCCAAGACAGCTCAATGAACCCGACGTTGACGGCTGGTCACCCATTCATTGGGCATGCGCGAAGGGTGAGCCCGGAATGATACGTCTCCTCTGTGCCGCACAAGCAAATCCTACTATGCGAGATAAGAAGGGGTGGACACCAAGACATATTCCGACCTTCTATGACCAGGCGGATTTGCTACCGCATTTGAATGTCGATGAGTCGGACAGAAAACGAAAAAGGGACGCAATTGTGAAAGACAATAAACATGAAAGTACCAATTCACCGACGGTCCCAGGAGTACAGCCTCTCCAGCGAAGACAGACGGGCTTTGCGGAAGATAACGCAAGTACGGGCTCTGGTATGGCGGAAAGTGAGTTCAAACGCGGCGACCAGCATTGCATCCCGTAAGTCTCCCCCCATCCAACCCTTCCCGATTAATCTCTATTAAACACTGTTCTTCCGTAGTTGCGACGGCTGCAACATCCTGATCTGGGGTATTCGATTCGCCTGCCAAACGTGTCCTGAATTTAACTTCTGCTTTAAATGCATGTGGCATGTCAAAAAGACCCATGAAAAATCGCATACCTTCAAACAAATTGGATCGGGTCCTGATCAGGGCCCTTTCTCGTTTAAGGCAGGGGAAGAGGAACTACCCGCGAAAGACGAGGGTGAACATGATGTAGATGCCAAAACGGAGACGGAGGCGCCGGACGAAGACGCTGATAGAGCTGCTATTGCCTACCAGTAGATACGAGATCGACTGTGAGAGTATAAGCTTCTTGACGCCGTCTGGCCAGACTCACCCGGCGCTAATTGGTACGACCTTCTGCCCTATCTGCTACTATCCAATACACAGTTTGTAGGCACCCAAGCAGTAAAGGGGTTGGGACGAGTTTTTTGGAGCTGCCAGGGGTAATTAAGGGGTCGAGATGGGATCAACTTCCATGATGGGAAAACTTCACGATTCTAGATTCACTCTTCATTAGACCCAGCCAGCACCTCTAATACTCCAAGATGCCTAATGGTGCAACCAATACGGCTGATCTGATCTCTAGATGGGGTATCTTGACAATAAAAGAGGCTCTCCCACAGTCTTGGGTAAACAACCCAATAATATATAGTGCGGAAGCTCAACTGCCTGCAGTCGCCTTCCATGTATCACGGACTCCCCAGATAGTCGCTGTAAAACTAAGTAGTCCAACAAGATTATTCGGAACCCCGACTCCGCGCTCGAAACTCCAATGCACACACAACGGGAGCCAGGCAAGATTATTCACCAAACTCTTCCTCCAAGCGCGAACCTGCTGTGCGCGAGCAAACTCATCACCCTCTTTCGACACAGATCTCTGCCTCGCAGCCAGCCTCCACTCACGCCATATCCGCACAAACTCCAACAGCACATGTCCCAGCCACGCACGCGTCGACCAAATATCCCATTTCCCCACCCCACCCCATCGTTCCAGCGCCTTCTTACTAATGACCCCCTTCGACGCCAGAAATGCTACGTTCTCCAGGAACTGGTAGACGACGTTGACGAGGACCTGCGCGAAGGCTACAGTGCGCAGGGCGGGGTCTGACGGAGGTGCTTTAAGGGTGTCTGAGCCCCATGCCCAGAGGGGGATGAGGTCGAATAATCGGAGGGCATAACGGGTTTGAGACATTAGAGAGGCGAGGGCGAGGAGGGGTGGGGTTGGAGGTGTTGTCGTGGTGGCTGTTTTGGGACCATTTTGCTTGTGAGTGCGGAGGCGGCAGAGGATTGAGCGGAGAGGAGGGGAGAAGAGGGCGTAATGTAGGATTTCAGAGGTGTATTGGATCGTTGCGAGGGATCTTTCTTGGCCGTAAGAGGAGGATATGAATCTGAGTTTGGAACTAGCAGTCAGTACGGTTTCGCTGGATTTATATGGACAAAATGGGGGCCAGGCTTACTTGTTCAGCCGTAGGATTGTAGTATCTGATTTTGCGAGCGCAGCGGAGAATGAGCACGCTTTCCATTGGGGCTTTTTATCAGAGGATGAAGCGTTTCCGGAGTCGTTCTTGTTCTGTATAGCGGGAGACGGCGGGGTGGAGGGAGTCGACTCTTCGTCAGGGGAAAGCTCTGCAGAAGGTACTGTATCCTCCATGGCTTCTGTATTTCAGCATACGCTTTGTATTAAGTCGTGATATCTCCATATAGTCTGCAGAAAGGTGTATGTGGTTGAACTCCTCTTTATTTATTCTCTCTCCGGCTCTCCTTGACCGAATCCGCCATGTGAGCCGGGCCGAGGCTCAACGGAGGCCGGAACACGTGACCTAGCTCACGGAATAATTGGGCGCCGAGCCGGCGAGGCTGGGCCAATCAGAGGTGGTAGCCCTCAATTATGTAATCTGCCCCTGGCCTTTCATTACCTTACGTACGGTATTGTAAGATTGCGCTAAATATTAGTGATTAAGAGGAGATATCTGAAATACAGATACACACTCCAGCTCTGGCCGACCAGCCACACCTCATCAACCTCCGGACTCCGCGACATCTCAAGGAGCATTCGAACAAGAGGGGAGGTGATTGCAGAGATCTTAGAAGAGATCCATTTGGTCCATGAATACATTCACCATTCGCTAATTATTGCTTGATCATCTAATCCCTTCGTTCGCGGTGACCTCGGTACATCTCGAGCTCCTCAGCTCTCATTGTTTCTCCCCAATCATAAACAAACAACACTAACGCCGCCCCCTTCCCCACGCCAATTCCCTGGAAACGCCGACCTCGATCTTCCTTCGTCCTCTCATTGTCGGAATTCGCGATCCCATCTCGCAATCTTCATCGATCTTCGGGGTAGGACCTTCAACTCACGCTTCCGCGACCCCCTCTCGCTGCCGCCTTACCCCATTGGCGCCCGATAGATAACCGCGAAGATGTCGTCGGTCAAGTTCGAGAAGGAGACCGTCAAGAAGACCGAGAAAGTGAAGGATGATCTGGTGCATAGAGTTGGTGAACGGTTGACGGGAGGGAAGCAGAAGAATGGATACCTGGCTGTATGATTCCGTTGCATACCCGCAGAATGCGATGCAGTTGCGACAATACATAGCTGACATGTATACGATTCTCCAAGGCATACCTCAAGCATCTCCAGGAAAACCCTCTGCGAACCAAGATGCTTACCTCTGGCTCCCTCTTCGCCCTGCAGGAGCTCTTGGCTTCCTGGATTGCGCACGATCGCAGCAAGCGCGGCCATTATTTCAATGCTCGGATACCCAAGATGGCCGTATATGGCGCTTTTATCAGCGCACCGCTCGGCCATTTCTTGATTGGCATTTTGCAAAAGGTCTTTGCTGGGCGTACCAGCTTGAAGGCGAAGATCTTGCAAATCCTCGCCAGCAATTTGATTGTACGCATACTTCTGTCACTCTCGTTCTAGCGCACTCCATTCTCTAACTACGCCCCTGTCAAATAGATTGCACCGATCCAGAACGCCATTTATCTAGCTTGTATGGCTATCATTGCGGGCGCGCGTACCTTCCATCAAGTCAAAGCGACCGTGAAAGCCGGCTTCTTCCGCGTGATGAAAGTTAGCTGGGTCGTATCCCCGCTATCTCTCGCTTTCGCGCAGTACTTCCTCCCCGAGCAGACTTGGGTGCCATTCTTCAACATCGTCGGATTCGTTATTGGTACCTACATCAACGCCCACACCAAGAAGAAGAGACTCGAGGCGTTGAAGCGCAAGGTATTTTCCCATCCTCACCCTATTTAAATCGACTTGAAAAGATACTTATCATATTCCCTTTCTTTTAGTATGACTCCAGCAAGCCCAGCACCGGGCGCCCAGAAGACTACCCACCACCACCAAGACCAAACTATTAATCCAAGGAATCATGCACAACCAGCAGGGCTTGAAAAGATCTGGTTTCCGATTTCTGCCAAATACCCACGGCTCCTAGACACCAGTGAGAATTCTGGGAGCATCTTCTGCAGTAACATAGCTGCATCACGGGAATCAGGATCTCGCGCCAATTCCTTGTTTTGTTGGATAGATCCCCCCTGTTCCTTATTTTCCGTGACGAAGCCAACATATCCTTTGCTATTAATGCCCTTTGACGCTACTTACCCCTTAGTTCTTTTTTTTGAATTTCATGCCATATTTCCCCCCGATGATGTTTATTAGTTGATTTTGAGTCGTGCGATGTATCTTATGACCCCGGTTTAGGCTTTGAATTGGATTTTGGTTTATTTCAGTGAACTCGGGCGACCTGGCGAATGGAATCGGATCGAACTCAGGCCGAGTGCTTCAGGCACGTACGCGATATCCACACTGCAAATCCTCGTATTTCGGCGCTGTCAGGACTCCTTCGCTATCCCCCATTTTTCCCTCAGCCTATCCTTAAACGCCTCAAGTGTAATCCAATCCCCCTGCACGAAGAGCATATTCCTATGCTCTTTGCTGCGTTTTCTTACTTCCTCCGGCCTTGGCGGAATATATATCCAATCGTGCCTCTGACTGCAGATGTTCACAGAGAGTGTGCCCGTCTTCAATGCCTGCACGCACGGGTCGCAGAACCCAATGTCCTGACAATAGCGACAGTAATAACAACCGTCGACCGGTAACGGTCTGCTGCATCCATCGCAGACAAAGTCAATATCTTCTTCGTTTCCATCGCCTCCTTCGCCTGTTTCATCGAGGTTTTGCTGATATATGACTGCTACTGCGTTTTCATCGTCCCGAATCGCAACTAGAATGTCGCCGATCCTATAATATGCGTCCTCGTCATTTGTCGTGTCGTCGTCACTTAGAAGTCGAATGGATTCTTTGATCTGGGCCTTGTAACACTCCATTGACTCCTTTGTCTTGCCGCATAACTCGTAGTAGCGGCCGAGCGTTAAGCCTATTTTCGAAGTGGCCGCGAAATGATTATCCTTTCCGTCTTCGCTATCTTTCTGACTCTCAGGATCTCCGTTCCAATCTAATTCCCTGCCTCTTGCCAAGTTCTCAATCATCTGTCCGTGGTGCTGGCTCTCCGTCTCGGAAACCCCGAGGTCCATGCATCGCAACAGACAGTAGTTAGCCAGCCTTTGCGATGCCTTGTAAATGACCACTGCGATTTCACCTTCCGCTTTACTGCCTCTGTACGTTGTAATGAGACGCTCCCAAATTCGAGCAGCCCGGTCGGGATCGTGACCAAGCGTATATTGCAGGACACCATGGCACAACTCCAGGTTAGCCGCTTGAATAGCCTTGCGTTCCTTGCGCGCTGAGGCCACAGCGGCTCCATATGCACGCAGAATGAAGGCTGTATTTTCCGTTTTGCTTGCAGCAGCAGAAAACCAATCGATGAAGTCGTCAGAAAGCTCCGCATTTTTTAAGAGGGCTTCCGTGAGGCGCGTGTAACCCTTTTCAGGGATCATCTCATCCATACCCTGAAGGATTGAAATAGTCTCGTCGTATCGCTCCTGCTGGTGGAAAATCCTCAAAATATCACAAAGGCAATCGTTGCAGCGGTTACTGTACTCAAAACCTTTCTGGTAAGCAACGAGGGCGCTGTCTTTATCTCCAAGATCCTCATGACATGCCCCTAAGCGCCCGTAGGTGTCATGAAGGTAAAATGCATGTTTCTGAGACTCCGGCCCGCTCTCCAATGTCTCGATAATGGTGCCAGCGAGTTCAATGGCTTTCTGGTGCTCTGCCCTTTCCATGTAAGTGATCATCATACCAAGACGTGGCAGCCATGCCTCAGCGTCGATATCGAGTGCCTTTTGAAAGTATTCGATAGCCTGTCCCTGATAGCCAAGTTCGCGAAAAGTTACGGCGAGCCTTCTGTACCAGCCAGCATCTTTCGCGAGTCCGCACCATTCCGCTGTCTCTAATACTTTTTCAGGAGAGTCAAACGGCCATGATGAAGTGCCATTGCGGAGACTGAGAAAAGAACGCACAAGACCTGAGCAAATAATAGGCTTCCAATTCCCTTCTTGAAGCCATTGCTGAGCGGTATACTTTACGAGGCAAAGGAAGATATCAGCGTTGTTCTCATGAACAGCTTCGATATACCACTGCTTCTCATCAGAAGGTAGCGTCTCCTGCACATGTCTGTCACTCAGCCAAGTTATTAACAGGTCCAAATTTTCCTTGTTATAGAAGGTCACGGGAACAAATCCTGCGATCCTCGACACTAGAGATTGATTGGAAAGACTCCGAGATAAATGCAGCCCGATAGCCTGTCTGTGTTCTTCGCTTGTTCTGGAAATGTCAACTTCTTTCAGGGCCGCAATGAGCGACTGGACCGCATAGTTCATCAGGCCCTTTGCAATTTGCCACTTCGGAGAGTCGGCTGGGCAGATGATGATTTCTAGGTACCGCCTGAGGACGAGCACTTTCGCATCATGGTAGCTGACTCCGATAGCGGGACAGCCTTCAGCAGACACTTTCTTTTCTTCCTCACTCCTGAAAAAGTCGCCAAGCGAGGCATGATTGAACGTCACCTCCGTCGTCGACGGATCTGAATCGAAATCCGACAAGTTGTCGGGGTCGTCAAAGCCATCTTCGCGGTTATACATCAATTCAGCCGCGTCGATACCATTGGGAGTAGCTGTCCGCTGCATATCAGCGGTCGAAAGCCCGTCTTCACGAGTTAACAGAAAGAAAGAAGCAAATTGCCTTCGAAGGGAGCCTTCAAGCCAGATCCAGCCGTCGCCCTCGGGGTATCTCCATTTTAGTATATTGTCCAATTCACCAAGGTTCAAAGGTCTTTGCGCGCAAGTTACCCAGGCTAGCAATTCGTTCAAGTCATCGGCATACTGCGGTGACTCTTTAAAACTCTCCGAATATCCCTTTAACACGTGCCTGATCATCTTGTATAGGCCTCTGGGTGCTTGGCTAAGGGCCTGGCGCATGCTGGCCTGGTCTTTCTTCTTCAAGAGCTCTTTCAACATGAAGTCGACCCAAAGGAACTAAAGATTGTCAGTGCTAATAAACAGGAAACGTGGGGATGCCGCCTAACTTACCATGCCCTGCGCACCGGTTGACAGCGTCTTTATAATTTCTTCCTGGAGGGGTTTAGAGGCTCTCTTCAAGTATGGAGACTTAAAGATGCTAGTTTTGATATAGCGGACGATGTCACCAGTGTTGTTCAAGTCCGAAACATAAATAGTGGGAACATTCAGCATCTCCGTTAACTCATTCATTTCCTCAGCGATGTGGGGTCTGCCTAGCATAAGAAGCTGGAGCCGTCCGCCCTGGCGTATGTCTTTCGCCAGCTCAAAAAACTCCAGCCGATCTTCAGCCTGGGCTTCGTCCAGTGCGTCCAAAACAATAAAAGCGGTGGTGCCACCTGAGGTTTTAGATTCAAGGAAGAAATCGACGAACAGCTTTTGCCATAGACTCTGGAGGGATGAAATGTCTTCTGCAGTATCGACACAAGACAAGACATGTTTGACGTATAGAGGATCGTTCTGCGAAAGCTTGAAGGCTATATCACGCAGAGCTTGGTGAAATGAGCGAGTCTTTGGATTATCGTCTTTGAAGAAGTAGTAACCGACCAAGACGTGTGATGGGTGCGACCCGTTCTGAGGGTACTGCTGCTTGAGATAGCTGATAATGTTGGATGCGATATATGACTTTCCCGCGCCTGGAGTCCCTGAGACCAAGAGAGCAGACCTCTCCTTGCTCATCCAGTCTCTAAAATAGGGCTCCGAACGGATCCAGTCGCCTGTGTTGGGAACCCGGCTTCTGTTGATCATGCCATACTTATCGTCAGCGGTTGTGGCTGGCTGCAACACTCTTTTCAGATGGTCCCGACGCCCTTTCTCTTGCGTTTCTTCGGCCTGGACTGCGCTCTTTTCCCGAAACGCAGACATGTGCTCAATCTGTTTGGATAGCTCAACCACGTTGTTGTCCACCCTGTTGATCACGACATTGGCCACTTTGACTTCAGTCAGGGTTTCCGCGCCGACGACTCCTCTTTCACTATCGATGAGACTCGCAAGTTTTGCGATTGCGGCTTTCCCGTCGTCATTGCCCAGTAGAAGATTCTTGCCAAAGGTCAAGAGCCTTCCGCGCTCAATTTGGTGTCTGGAGATCGCGAATACTTCTAACAGGGTGCTGAGGACGTCTGCGAGTTTCCTGCTCAGAATTTGGGAGATCTTCTGCTGCGCATACACCTCTAGGCGAGTAGTAAAATCCTGTTGGGGTTATCAGCGCCTAACTCCCTGCGACGATTTTCAAAGGGGCTTTGTACGCCCCGTGGTAGGACGAGGGGAGCATGCACCGTTAAAGTGGACATCAACTCAACAATCGCATCATATTTCGCAGAAACACCTTTCGCCGCGTTCAACAAGTACTGAACGGCGCCAAAGATCAGGCTGCTGGGAGGGAATGCCATGGCCGCCCCGCCCGCGGCAAGATCTCCCACCAGTTCAATGGGTAGAATCGCATATTTCAGTGCTGTAAATATGCTCTGCTTCTTCTCCCGGAAGTCGCTGAAAGCCTTATTCTCATTTTCGATTGCAGTCAGAAGACCATCCACAGTTTTCAGGTTCAGCAAGGCGGGATCATTTAGCTTCGTCTTGGTGATGGCTTCGTAGCGGCGGATAGCTTGCGCCCATATCACCGGAACCTGGCTGGATTCGCTCATGATGCAGATAGTATTCATCTAAGGCCAGGGCGGCTGAAAACAAACAAGATTCTGGTAAAAGGATGAAATAGAGCGAGGGTGTGAGTTCCCCTCCTATGCATTAGTGAGCATGTCGTTAGTGTGGGGTAAATATAGGTAGATGCGGCTGAAGGACAGCTGACGATCCTCATCACGCCTCAGCTCCAGCTCTCGCAGCATCCGAGTCTTCTCTGTCAAAAACCAGTGGGCGGGTGAAGAGAGAAATCTTATCCCAGGCTGTCATGATCTCTTGTCATGAATATCAACATGAGTAAATAATAGGCCATGCATGGTGTGGGAATCTTCGATCGAGTTAGTCACCTCCTACGATGGCATTGGTCGTGTACATTGGCCCATGTTCTCTCTCTGTCGAAGCCAGAGGTAAATGAGGAAATATAACCGGCATTGAAGTCTAAGTGCTCCTGTATGGGTACTTGGCATTCTGCATTCATTAGCAATTTGAAGCTGTGAGCAATGGTGGACGGAGGAATGTTGTTCCGAACACCGTCTCCGAGATCTCTGTTCGGCCATTGACTACTCCCTCCGTACAACGCGAATTGATATTTAGCAGCAGGGACATACATCATATTGTTTGCTTGATTCTTCGGAGATTCTTTGCCCAAGCATTTTTACAGGTTACACAGAGGCTATTCGGGCTCCAACTTGGCTGAATTCTGCAAGATTCGTATGCTGACACTTAGTAACTCGGTGCCTGGCAATGGACTCGGAATCTTCAGACGGCTCACGAGATCTTACCCACTACGCCCTTTGGGCCTGCTGTCTAATGTTCATCAATTCCTCTTCCTCACCTTCAGGGTCTGGATCTGCTGAGATAGCCCCAATACTCCGTACTTGTTGAAGCAGGAGAGAGTAACAACAAGCCACACGGACCTGAAACGTTACAACCCGGATCCTCAGCCCTGTCAACGTCACTTTGATATCTTTCTTCCTGTACTTCGTTAAGTGGCCTTAAAACGGTTCTCTGCGCCGGCCTGCGGGACAGGCCATGGTGTCATAAGCGTTTGCTTCGGCGGGCCCTCGGATCTCCTGTGACACCATGTGTTTGACGTTAGACTGCTATCGCGAGTCAGAGGCCGGCTACTGCGGGTAGCTTACGGTATAAATACTGCCGACTAAAGAGTAGTAGAAGGGGCTACGGCTTGAAACATGTCCTCGGCTTCTACTTCCTCTCGACTCTGGGCGATATCTCGAAGTACAGGCTGAATATGCCGTCATTGGTCGTACTACATCTCTCTGGTAACAAAAGGGCACGGATCTCTTTTGTTTCTTTCCATATACCTGTTTTAAGATTATGCAAACATGCTATTAGAATCAAAATAGCAAAGCTGAGACTTGGGCGCGATAGGGCATTGATGTCTAAGCCGTCCGCTCTGTATCACGTCACAACAAACAGCTTGTTTTTCAGCTTAGTTGCTCTGGTACTAACAATTCACGGAGCATGATCCTCTACGGGTGGGTGTTTAAATACATTCTTCCTGCCCTAGTTTATTCTAATCCTTGCTATTTCTGGGGTCATCACTTCGCCCCTTGAATCTGAGATCTCTTGCCCTATATTCTAATCATGCCTCATACCGGGGTTAGCTGCTGCAGAGAACTCGCCGAAGCCTTCAAAAGGGAAGCTTCAGGGCGGGGACTTCGCTGTGAAAACCTTCCAGCCTTGGATGGTATTGGCTTGAGCGAAACCGCTGCAACGAAACTTGCCGTCGACGCGCTTGAAAATTACCAATTTCCCCATGCAATACAGCCGATATGCCGCTGCTATACGCCAAATATTGAACTTCTTCCCTACGGACTGTTTGACCTGCTTGACAAAGAATTCTTCCGCGGAGTACTCAAGGATCAGGTCTATCTGAAGCTATCTTATCGCTGCAGAGATCCGGCAGTGCATGGGGCTACGAGTAAACCAGGAGTCTCTGATTCTCGGATTACAATTGTGTTTAACGTTAATACAAGGAACATAGTATGGAGCCTTATCCACCTAATGGCCCATGCATATTTCCTCGTCTGTTGTGGATGCCCTGGTCAGAACAAGCAGATGTGGAAAAGTGTTTCCCATGGACTCGGTTACAGTACGTTGTTGCACAGGATTGCAGAAATCCTTGACCACTCGGAGCCCAGTCGATTAGCAGGCAATGTGAAAGTGCATTTACGAGGCCGCAGTACAAGCAGTCTATATCCCGTCAGGCCAAAATACCGTACAGCAGAAGGCCTCCCGTGTTGTTCTTCGAGTTCGTGTACCCTTTCTTCGGAAATCTGTCGCGACCATCTGCTCAGTCTAAAGGAGATGAATCTATCCGAAATGGAAGGGAAATCGAAGGTGTCCCCATAGTAAGCAAATTTTATTCTCTTCATCAAAATATGTAAACTTACTCTTGGCATGATTTTAGCCCCAGTTCATATTATCTTCACACCGTGAACGTTGCCAAATCTTCGTTCGACCCGATTGTCCGTGCCCGTTACTCGCTGCGACCCTCTGAATACGCGGAACTGCGCTATGCCGGCTATGCCGTGCCCTTTAAGCGCTCGAAACTAAAGGATTTTCCATCCATTTTTTCTAAGTTGTCAAAAGACACTGCGCAACTGGAGGTTCCTGCTCCCTCGGATGAACTTTTCTTCACGTTTTACACCTATCTTCTAAACGGCGACTATCCCCCTGAGTTGATCGAGGTTAAGTCCCCTTACCTTGTTGCCACGGCGGCAAGCGGGCCTCCATCCATCTCCACATATAAACCAGATGAACCCGCCTATCTTCTTACGGATATCCAGATGTTTATTCTTGGCAGCCAGATGTCATTTACCGAGCTCAGATCCACGGCATTACACAGGCTAAAGGCGATGAATGTCATGCATTCTGATCCGATTGTTGTCCTCGAAGCAGTATATGGAGAAAACGGTATTAAAATAGAAGAAGACAGGAATAGGCTACGAGAATGGGCACAGGACTTCTTGGCTAAAGAGGTGGACGAGCCGGGGAAGACGAATATCCAGGTTATTCAAGATTCAGAACAATGGCGCAGTCGCTTCGAGGAAATTAAACGAAAGAACGGCGTTTTTCATGCTGATTGCGAAGCGGTCCAGAAGCTCTTGATGTTGAAGAAGATCCTCCACAGTATCGGGCACGGAAAAGAGGAGAAGAGGTCAAAAGATGACAAAGGCGACAAGGAAAATGGGAAGAGCACAGCCAAAGAAGGGCCACAGCTCCCATTCGAAATGTCGATCTCGGATCTTGAGAATATCAAGCGGCATCCCTCGATATTTGCACTATATAAAAATGCCCTGGAGTTATTGAAGCAAAACGCGGAGAAAATAGCCAAAGAAAAAGAAAAAGGTAAAGAGAAGGGAAAAGACAAGGACAAAGACAAGGATACGAAGAAGGAGAAAGGGGAAAAGGGTGAAGATACTAGCATATGCACCCACCGGTGCCCACACTGCCAGAACCACAATCACCACAACAAGGCGACTCACGACGCATATCACTGCAGCGGCGCCGTCCTACTTGAACCTGGAATATATCCGTATCATCATCTTCCTGGGACTGCGTACGGACCGATGCCAGCACCGTATTACCAGGCCCCTTACTAGTTTCGATAGGCGACCGTCCCTGTCTTGGTTCTTTTTTATTCTTTTCCTCTCTCTTTTGTTTCATCGTTATCCGGGTTGAGATTGTTTGTTATACTTTACCTCTTTCTTTTTCAAGATATTTCTTTTCCACGAGTGCTTTTGCTTTCCTTCCTCTTCTCGGAATCCATTGACTATGGTTCTCCTTCCTCTTTTTCTCCTACGGCTCTCTTTTCGTGCCTCTCGAATACTTATCGTCTTTTTTCGTCCGGCTTTTTCCAGGTTATTTCGAATTGAAAGGATGACCTGCCTGATGATTCACGTGGATATATTTTGGCGCCAATGCCTCTTGGTATGCGTCAAGAACCATTTGGTTTCCTTTTCTAGACTTGGCAGGCTCATTCGTTTTTCTCATGCTTTCAATAGAAGAAGATTCCGGGTTTTGGATACTGCTGCATTGATGTCGATTTCTTTCCTGTTTTCTCTTACTTGCTTTATTGCTTTTGATTCTTGACATACAGCAACAGAAAATTGGCAGATAAATTGGGTCGATAAGATCAGTCATTGAATGTTACACTGAGAAAAGCATCGGTACTTATGTCACTTTCGATTTCGAATTACCAGCACCAGAGTAACAACGTGGAGTCGCATTTAACGCGTACAGCTTCAGTTGGGTTCCACTTTCTCAGAGAACAATCCGCACCCATCACTCAATTTCCATCGCCTCACCCTTGCCCCGTTTCTCCTTGACAAAGCCCACAAAATCATCAATAGCACCCGGCCACGCCCCATCGGGATTCCACCACCCCATCTCCGGGTCCTCCAACGTCTTATGCATAAGCACCTCCGTCTGCTCCCACAGATCCTTGTTGATCGGCCTCTTGAAGCGGGTTTCGACGAACTCGATCCACCAGTCGAGCCAGGGGGTGGTTGATGTGTTCCAGGCCACGCCACCATTGTCGGGGGTGAAAAAGAGGCGCCATTGTTCTGTGGCGATTTCGAGGGTGAGGTTTCGTTGCCCTTGCATGCGGCTGATCAGGAAAGCATAGCGGTAGACGCGGCGGAAGAGATCTGTTTCTTTCGGGAGTCGGCGGCGGAGACTGGCGGCGTAGGATGCCTGTTTTTTAATGGTCTCGCAGCTGGTTTCCGTTACTTAGCATTTTGACAGTATTACATGTATAGGGGTAAAACTCTTACTTTGCTTCTTTCCATCCTTTGACGAAGTTTTCGCGGGTAAATTCGCCCATTGATGGGGATTGAAGCAGTTCAGATACTGCCAGACAGACTACTTCGTCGAGTTGTACTTCAATGTCCCCGAAATACTTCATGGCTCCATCGATACCGATGCCATCGGGAGTGTCGCCTGCTGAATCTGGGCACCGCTGTTAATGTAAGACTAGAGTCAAGCTCGGGGAAAATTTACGTACCTCGATAGTTGTCGAATAGTTTATTAAGGGCTGTAACTACAGCTTGGCTTGAGGATGATTGATTATTCTGGAAGTAACTATAAAGGCTCAAGTTAGCATAATCCTTTCTGCAACTCAGGAGGATGGGCAGAGATGCATAGATAATCAAAAATCAATCAGAAAAAGAAACTAATAGGTCGCAGCAACAATTCGGATGACATGAGGCTTCAAATCTATTGCGCCCGCAAAGGCACATATGAACAAGCCGCGATGAGATAAGAGGGTATACTGATGCTTCCAGACACGGAGCCTCGGGTTGCAGCACTCACGTAGGCTGGAGAACCCCTTTGAGCGCTTTAAGAAGACGGGACACGCCCTTGGTAACGCGTTTGCGGCGCTTAGCCCAGAACTGACGCGGGCCAGCCATCACGAATCGAGGCAAGTTTGTGGTATGATATGCTGATGCTACAAATGTAGATCAGGATATACACCGCTCACCACAGTAGCTCGCGGAAATAAGAGCCCACGCTGCTCGCGTTTGAGAAGGTTGCAGCTGGGAGCAGAGCGTAGTACAAGGAACAGTATATCAACAACAAATGTTGTTGTTGCGGCAAAAAAGAAATGCGTGTGACTGAAAACAGCAAGAAGCTGGTCCGGACTGGCTGGTAGAGACACTGTTGCCATGATCACAGACACGCCGAGCACCAGTAGAGACAAAAGAGGATATCAAGAGTGCCATATCAGGGAACATAAATACTCACTCATCTACAGCTTGCTCCACACTCCACCCATTTGATTTCAGAAACTATGAGCCATTAGTCCTTGTGTATGCTGGAAAATATATCTCTATATCAAAGAAAGAGGGTTCCCCTTCATATAGCAGAAATAAACCTACCTTGGCAGCAACACTGTCCTTGACATTTGTAAAAGAGGCAAATTGTGATATCAATTGCTTCTGGCTAGAAGTGTAGGCAGGCATCGTGAGCGCGGGGTAGCGGGCAATGGAGAGGGTATTGGGGCATCCACGGTTGGAATATCAAATTTGATCAGTTAGATAGAGCCAGGGTAGAGGCCTATCTCCCGTATGACTAGAGAAAATCGAATATATGGCTTGTGTTGAGTGCTTGATATGTGTTCAAGGCGATGGTTTGGAGGCTGGGCGTGGTTTTGATGCGGGAGGTTGAGGGCTTAGACGGGAAGGTTGGCCGAGGCGGCGGAAGACCTGCCTGGGTAGGATTCTTGGTACAAACATGACAAACACTGTTATCCCGCGGCCGAGGAGTTTGAAGGGTTGCAATTACACCAGAGTTATATCAATTCAAGTTCTTTTCTCGCTCGAAATTCAATTACTTTTAGATATCACAAAGAGCTTTATCCTGCCTTTAGGCGCCAATGCAACCCCAGTATTCACAAACGCCAAAGCCAAGCTTGCAAGCAAACAAAATAACGAAACGAGAGCACGTCTAAGTCGTGGTGAAAAGCGTATCCTCCTAGACAAGTCTATTAGCTCAGTGGCAGAAGCCGCGTTGAAAGACAAACTCACCTCTCTGAGGTATTCTCCAATATCAGCTTGTCTAAATGTTGTAATCCCGGTAGGATCTAATCGTCGCGCTTCAGCTGTCGACCGGGCTGTGATTCCGAATCCCTAATAACCAGTGAGTCGATCTCAACTTCACAGCACACCTGCGACGACTTACCAACGGCGTATCGTCCATCGACATCACCACCACTCCTTGATGTTCCGGACAATCTTCACTCCACCTTCCTACATGCGCCTTGACTACATTGCCCCCGTAAAGGAACGGCATTTCTCCATTCTGCTTAATCCACACCTTGTATCTCGCATGCGGAGCGATCGCGTCGAGCGCGGTGATGTGCAGTCTGAATTTACCGGTCTTTGTGAATTTCCCAATGCAGGTTCCGAGTGAGAGGAGGTTCGGGCGGGCTATCGACGTCGCGAGATTCGCGAGGGAGAGACGGACGTAATATACTCGTGAGCCGTGTACGCGGAAAACATGGCGATCGTCGCTGGACTCTCCGTCCGCTGCTGGGGCTATTAAATTGTTGAGCGAACGGCCTGTGTAGTTTGCAAGTTTCGAGAAAAGGGTTTTGGTCTCGGGCTCCGTGAGAGGACGCATTGTGAGGAACGGGTGTGGTTAAAATCGCAAGCGCCAATAACTAAGAAATCTTTAACGAAATATGAGAAATCAAACCGCTATGCTGCGGAATTCTGAAATCTGATGCTGGAGCTGGTCGAAAAACGGCCTTGAAGATCTGGAAAGATAAGATCGCTCTAGTCCCAATCGAGACCGGCGCCTTGGCATTCTAAACTTCAAGCTTCCCCAAGACAAAAAAAACTTCCAGCAGCGAAGCTCAGGACAGAAGCAGAAAAAAGAGAGAACAGCACATGATGGCGCCCGGTCATACAGCTAAAAGAAGGCGTCTTAGCCCGGAGAATGGCGCAGCAACGAATGGGCAATCGCCCAATGAGTCTGCGTTGAACAATTTCTACTCCAACGCCACGCAATGGGATCTCGAACAAGACTACGAGCGACGGCCGCGAAAGACCGGCAAAAAAGACAAGGAGAGGACACGATTACCCATAAAAACAGTGGAGGGTGCTGTTGAACATTTGGAGGAGCCAGAGGGCTCAGAAGATGGGTTCGACGATAGCCCGTTCGTGTCTGAGGACGAGGATGCCAGCCAAGTCGTCACCACCGAAGCTGTCGAGAGCGACGAACCCAAGCTTCCGCCGAAAGCACAGATCATTGCGGCCAAAGAAGAGCTTGCCCGGATAGCGACACTGATTAACGAGGATCCGGAGGAACATATAGAGCTGTTCAAAAGGTTATTGGAGATGGTGAAGACTGCGCCGCTGCCGGCAGTCAAGAAGCTTGCGCTAGCTGCGCAAGTCGCCATTTACAGAGATGTTATTCCCGGATACAGAATACGGCCCCTCAACGAACAAGAGACGACTGTCAAGGTGTCAAAGGAGGTGCGAAAGCTCCGTGACTTTGAGCAATCGCTGGTTTCTGGATATCGGAGCTACGTTCAGAGCTTGGTGTCCTATTCGAAACGTCGCGCCGGATCCGACAATGATGACGGCGGGTTAAGAACCGTTGCCGTCAATTGCGCCTGCAGTCTGCTACTTGCTGTTCCGCATTTCAATTTCCGCACTGAGCTGTTGAAAATCTTGGTCGACCAAGTCTCACGCCGCCGAGTGGATGCGGAATTCATCAAGGCTCGCGAAACATTGAAAGAAATATTTGCCAATGATGATGATGGAATTGTTTCTATGGAAGCTGTTACTTTGATTGCCAAAATGATGAAGGGGAAACATTTCCAAATCCACTACAGTGTCCTTGATACCTTTCTACATCTGCGACTGCTCGCAGAGTTTTCTTCAAAGGCCTCCAAAGATGCCATTGACAAGCAGACAGAGGAACAGCCAACAACATACAAAGGCAGAAAGCTAAAGGAGAAGCGCGAATTTCGAACCAAGAAAGAGAGGAAGCTCATGAAGGAGCGCAAAGCAGTCCAGAAAGATCTGAAGGAGGCAGACGCGCTTGTCAAACATGAGCAGCGGGACAAGATGCAAGCAGAGACATTGAAGCTTGTCTTTACAACATACTTCCGCATTCTACAAACACGGAGCCCTGCCCTTGTAGGCGCAACCTTAGAAGGTCTCGCCAAATACGCCCATCTCATCAATCAGGACTTCTTTGGAGACTTACTCGAAGTCCTCCGCGAACTCATTTCAGAGCCCCATGGTCCCCACACCGCCAACGAGGATGAGAGTGATGAAGACGAATTTCAAGACACGCACGGCGCAACCCGCAACGCCACGCGTGACTCTCTCCTGTGCGCAACCACCGCCTTCGCCCTGCTCGAGGGCCAAGATGCCAACAGAGCAGCCTCATCCCTCCACCTCGACCTCAGCTTCTTCACCACCCACCTCTATCAATCCCTCTATCCCATCTCTCTAAATCCAGACATCGAATACAACCCTAACAAATCCCTCCGCCTCCCTGACCCCGGCACAACCACTGACAACGACATCACCCCTCCCACAGACAAAAAAGTCAACTTCCAAACCCCGACCGTCCTCCTCCTCCGCTGTCTCCAATCCACCCTAACAGCAAAAGGCACAAACGCCCCTCCCCCACTGCGCGTCGCCGGCTTCGCGAAACGCCTAATGACAAGTGTCCTCCAGCTGCCCGAGAAATCCGCGCTCGCAACTTTAGCGCTGCTAGAGCGCGTAGCGAAGATCCATGGGCGGAAGATTGCGCCGTTGTGGAATACGGAGGAGCGCAGGGGGGACGGGGTGTTTAATCCTGTCGCGGATGATGTTGAGAAGAGTAACGTTTTTGCGGGCACGGTGTGGGAAGGGGAGTTGTTGAGGGTGCATTATTGTCCGCAAGTTAGAGATGCGGCGAGGGAGGTTGAGAAGGTTATCCGGGGGACGAAGTGAGAATAGATATAAAAACAATATAGGCTGGTCATTATGCCTTTCGTCGTATGATTTTTTTTTTTTTCACTTTCACTTCATCAGATCGTAGGCCCATAGTTCTAAACGACATGTCTAAAGAGGACTGGAGTAACTTGAACTTCATCAACCAACCGAAAAATTCCATCCCCGCAGCTGAGCTCTTCCATACAAGACAAGTTCCCGCCTCCAAAGCAAGATGCAAAGCTGTAAGCAAGAATCTGTAGACAAAAAACAAAGCAATTCAACAAATCTTGCAACCTGAAATCAAAACTCTGCCAACCCCCATAGGTGTAGTGTACCCAGACCACATCTCCAACGCAGAAAGGCGATATCGTTCGACGAGCATATTTCCTCTCCATAGCATTCCACGAGAGTATTCGTAAGAAGGGCGTTGCTGTGGGCTGGGTAAAAACGGCCTTTAAGATCTCGATAGCGTTCTCGGTTGTGGAGCTGGTTGCAAAGGAAGGAAAAGGTCGCATCAAATATCGCAAAGTGGCAGAGTGGACAAAGGATGTATGAGAGGCTCGAGCTTTGCCGTCAAAGGAGATTGATAGCCGCACAGCCTAATTGAAGCTTCCTCATCCGTTAATTCTTCACGTTATCACTGCCGTATGCCTTGTGATACCAATTGCCAGTGCCGCCCCAAGTACCATCAGTTCGAACTCGAGATGCATTATCGCCGGTAGCATTTGCACGGGTGGCGTTGTCAGAGGGTTGCTCGGAACGGAAAGGAGGCACGAATGGGTTGTATTCTGCTGGAAGCTGCCCCGTATGTCCGGAAGTAGTCGCAGCTAAACGACGTTGCGATGCTGAGGCGCTGTCGACAACCATAGGCTGCATGGGGTTCTGAGGTCTGTTGGCATTCGTCTTTGGCGGGGTCGATGGGGTTTGAAGAGTTGGGGACATTTGTCCAAAGACAATAGGACGGCTTGGCTTTCGATGAGCAGGGTGAATCAAGGACGTATCATACGTCGCTCCGGAAGGCATATTCGACTTTGGCATGATAACTGAACCGAATGGAGGGACTACTGGGAAAGTCTGCTGACCCCCTCCTCCATTGGTCTGAAAAAAGGGATATCTGGTTCCTGCATTCAAAGTATTCTGGCCATCGACGTGCTGAAAGTTGGTTTTTCCAATCGACTGCATATAAGAACCGCCTTTAGGTGCTGGACTGCCGGTCGCGCTAACAACTGTACTTGCTTCCGAAGCATATCTCGCTAATTCTTTATAAGCTGGTGGTGTTCGATATGCCGCAGTTGGAGTAGGCACGGTGCTCTGTGCTGAAGTGTTACCGCCGTGGGCCACGATGGAGTTGACTTGTGAGGTCAATTGGTGAAGTTGGAAATTCTGGTTGCGTACTTCGGTATGGACAGAAGAAACTTCGCTCGACAGCTCATCGATCCGGCGTAAGATGTGATCCAGGGTGGCGTTGCTGTCAAGGGACGACTGGACATGCGTCAGTCTACTACTGCTGGTCGCTTCGGGATGATAGTACATCATCTCGAAGCCCGGACGACGAGGAGTCTGCGCCGTAGTTTCGTAGACTGAAGGGGAGTAAGCAACAGGAGGATCCTGTTGCCATGCTCCCCCGGTGGCCGACGTTCCGACCACCCCATGCATGCTAGGAATAACCCTTTGCTGAACCAGCTCAGGGTTACCCTGCGTTGCGTACGTCCCTTGACGCGTCGGGCTCAGGGACGGCCCTCCCATGATGATGCCCTGGATTTCCTCCCTGGGCACCGCGGCCGCTCCCTTGACGGTCTCGCTGGAATCCTCGCTTGTGCGGCGCGAGGCCGCCGCTGATGCCTTTGGTGGCATCGGTGCGGAGGACACCTTTCGAGTCGAACGCGTGTCGGAGGCAGAGGGAAAAAGTGAGGCAGAAGTGTGCCCAAAATAGTTGTTTGTTGATGGGAGGCAAGCGGAGCTAGGAGCAACAGGAACTTTGGGCCTAGGGAAGAAGTAAGAGGCTTCACTGGGCGGCTGGTGAACTGTCTCGGCGTCAGGTGATGGATATTTAATCTTCCTGGCTTCAGTTGGTGCGCCGGGATACTTCATAGTTCGCTTTACATCTCTCACTGCGGACCTCCCATTGTTCCTTGTGAACTGCCTTGGTGTATAGGTTGAGGCAGGGAGAAGTTCTGGCTTTGTGATTTCTTTAACATTGAACCTGGCTTTCAGTTGTGCCAGGATAGACGGCTTCCCATTTGCTTCTTCAGATATCGCATCCTTAGGAGCAGACTCTGTCAGGCTTTGTGCTCCCATAGCAATATTTTTTTCCACCAGTTTCCTGCCAGCGTGGGTGGGAGTACCAACAGCCTTCCATGGTTGACCTTGGTTATTCCGAGGTGTTACTACCGGAGGTCTTTGGGCTGTTGAATAACGCCGCAATGGCCCCTGTGGTTCAGTAGCAGCGCGCTGTTTCTGTCTTCTCGCGACATGATACGAATTCTCATTGCGGAGAGGAGCTGGCCGTGGTGCACGCGTTTTCTGCACAATCAACGAAGCTAGAAACGTGTTAGAGACGAGTTCAAGCACGAAAAAGGCATGCATCAACATACCAGGCACTGGACGACATGGCACGTCGACATCTGATGGGGACGACGGGACAGGAGGTGCTTTGGCTGGCAACGGCTTTTCAAGCTGAGGACTCGAGGTTTGGACTAGCTCTTCTCCCTGCTTTCCCAGCCCATGATGCTGTGCAAAGGCATTCCCTGATTTGGCTGACATGAACGGTAGGCGAACAATCGTTGGACCTGCACTGAAAAGCTCAGGAGGCTGGGGAGTTGTCTCTTGGTTTCCCTCCATTATCAATGATGTCAAGCATAGTGCTCAGGATTTCAAAGAAACAGGAGATATCCAGACTCAGGGGGATCAAGCAGGAGCGCGAGAACAACTCAGGCACGCGAAATATGGGATGGAAGAGGATGATAGATGGAAGATGCCTTTTGTCCCTCTGGTTCAGCAAAAGGCAAAGAGGAAGAAGGTTGTGTTTCCTAGGAGTTTCCCGGTTACTGCAGTGAACAGTCTCTCCTCAGAACAAACTGGCGCTAGCGAGGCCTGACAACGCTAGGCAGGATTAGGAAATGGGAGTGAATGTGCATGCAATCAGTCAAGCAGTTTGCACTGGGTATATGGCCAGGGTGATGCCGGAAAGGAATATCTACAACGGCGCGTGTACTTCGAGGGCATACCAAGCAACCGCCTGCCGGGCAGAAGCGCCAAACGTCCGTGCGGTATAGAAGTGATCTCGAAAATTGGAAGAGCACGCGATAGAATGGCATATTCTACCAGCGGAGTGAGTAGAGAGGACATCCTTTTCATTATCTTTAGGAGAGAATATGTATGTACGCTTCTCCGAACTGCCGAGCTTGGTCTTGAACTCGAAACGCATATCTCACAACTCGCGATCAGCATGCACAAAAAGGGTATATCTCAGGGACAATTGCGGTGGTCATAAACATTACAGAGGGGAGAAAGAAATGCTCATTCAACATTCAAAAGCATGTGCCACTTTTGTCGGTCACGATTTGCGCCAATACCAAGCTATGAGCGGAGCGGCAACAATCGAAAAACGGACCAACTGGGCCCTGAATAAGATCAGTATAGCCCGCGAGCACGAGAAAAGCAGGTTGTACAAAGGAGATGACAAAAGAAAAGGGCAATTAAGGGAATTTTATTTTCTTACTGGCGGGTCCTTCCACGACGGAAAGGCGCAAAGATTCCACCGAAGAAATTTACAAAAACAACCCGAAAGAAAGCTCTGAAGAAGCTTTCCTTCTTGTGCGTGGTCAGGGATGTGATGGATTGATTGGCTGTCGCCGGTCGTGAAGGCTCCTCTCCAATCTTGGCCGTATCCTTGCTTGCATCGGTGGGTTTCGCAGAGGCCTCAGCGGCGGGTGCAGGAGCAGGTGTTTCGACAGACTTCACAGCAGGCTTAGATGCTGAGGGCTGTTCGTCTTGCTTTTTGGCCGGAGTTGTTTCGCTAACGGGCTCCTGGATGGTTGCCTTATTGACTGCGGTATCATTCTCAACAGCTGGTGCAGCCGGTTTGGAGACCTCAGGGGCGAGGTCCTTCTTCAGCTCTGCCTCCACGACTGCTTTCCCGACAGCGGATTGGACGGGAGCAGGCGGTGCTTGATCAGCAGCGGGGATGACAGGCTTCCTTTCCGGAGCGACCTCAGGTTTTGCGGATGGTTCTTCGACGGCGGCCTTGACTTGGGCTGTGAGTGGCTCAGCGATAGGAGCATCAACTGATTTGGAAGTCTCATGAACTTCATTCGAAACTGACTCTGCCGGTTCGGGTTGCTCAGGAGCCGCGGTCTTAGCCTCAGGGGCGAGCTCTAACGGAGCAACGATCGTCGTTCCATTGGTAGCTGGGGCCTGTGAAGCAGTGTCGACCTCCTCAATTGGTAGACCCGGCATTTTTACAGATCCAATCTTCTTACCGGGCTCCACGGGTGGCTCGCTGATTATGGGCTCAGTAATGCTAGCTTCGCTAACTTCCTTCACTGGCTCCTCTGGTTGAGTCACGGGTACGTTTTCGACCTCGGGAGCAGTTTCAATATTGGCTTTAACCTGGACAGAGGAATCCGGTGTAACATCCTGGCTTTCCGTAGTCTCTGCCGGAGCCGGAGAAGTCTCGGCATCTTTCACATCAGTCGTCTCAGGTGTGCTGGTAACTTCGGGAACGGCTGGCTCTGGCGTCGATTCAGGCTCAGGCACCATCGTAGCAGGTTGCTCGGGTTCAGTGGTGTCTGCTGGTTCTGGAGCAGGCTCTTCAAGTTTCACAGGCTCAGCAACTGGCTCTTCTTTATCCCCCAGCTTCGTTTCGGGTGCGGACTCCGTTGGTTCCTTGCATTCGACGGGCTCAGACGCAATCTGCTTGTTTTCAGGGCTGGGCTCAACAACCTCTTCCGATTTAACAGGTGCAAAAGCTGGAAATTCGGTTGATTTCGTCTCAGGAGTCGGCTCTTGCACCACCTCGGGCTTGGAGGTCTCTTCCGGTTGAAGTGTTTCGGTGCCTTCTGCTGCTGCCTCAGGAGCGGTCTCTACCGGCACTTCGGCTTGAGTTTGTTCGGAAACGGGCTCATCAGCTACAACCTTTGGTTCAGGAACAGCTTCGACAGGCTCCTCAGGCTTAGCAGGCTCCTCCGATTCCAATTTTTGTTCAGACGGAATCTCAGCCGGAACCTCAGACTTAGGTTCCTGGTCGATGGGCTTAACCTCTGGTTCAGAAACTTCTTGCTGCTGAGGAAGGTCTTCTGGTTCCTGAACAGCCTCCTCAATCTTAGTAGGTTCTTCTGCTTTCGCGGGTTCTTCTAGCTGAGCGGGCTCTGCTTCAGGCTTCGCTGGTTCCTCAGTTTCGACTGCTTCGACAACGGGTTCTTCGACTTTAGCAGGCGTTTCGGATTCAACAGATGGTTCTTCTGTCTTGACCGGCTCCGCAACAGGTGCCTCAAGAGGCTCTTCAGGCTGAATGGGCTCATCAGGTTTGCCAGTCTCTTCGGGTTTGGTGGGCTCCTCAGGCACTTCTTCAGGTTTGACGAGCTCTGCCTTAACCGGTTCAGTAACAGGTACCTCGGCCTCGACAAGTGCCTTTGGAGATTCTTCTGGCTGGGTGGTTTCCTCGGGTTTGCTAGGCTCCTGGACTTGGATGGGCTCCTCAACTTGAGCCGGCTCGACAACTGGTGTGTCAGCCTCGACAGGTGTCTCACGAGGCTCCTCGGTCTGAATGGGTTCCTCAGCTTTAGCTGGTTCAACAACGGTCGGCTCAGGCTCAGCGAGCTCTTCAGATTTAGGTTCTTCGGCTTTGGTGGCCTCAACAGACACCTCGGGCACAGTAGGCTCCTCAGACCCTTCTGCCGTCTTGACGAGCTCCTCGGCCTTAGCTGGTTCGGCGACAGGCGCGTCTAGAGACTCTTCAGGCTGGGTGGTTTCTTCAGGTTTTCTGGGCTCTTGGACGTCGATAGGCTCGGACACCTCGGGGTTAGTGGGCTCCTCAATTTTAGCCGGCTCGACAACCGGCGTCTCAACGTCGACAGGCACTTCACGAGGCTCTTCAGGTTGGGTAGACTGCTCAGGTTCGGTTGGCTCAACTGGCACCGCTTCGACCTTAACCGGTTCGACAACAGGCGTCTCAGGCTCAACAGGCTCAGCAGACTCATCGGATTTCGCTGGTTCTTCAGCTTTGGGAGGCTCCTCGGCTTTGGCGGGCTCGACGACTTGGGCAGTTTCGACGACCAGCTCGGGCTCAGTAGGCTCCTCAACCTTAGCGGGTTCCTCGGATTGAGAGGGCTTCTCAGACTCCAGAGGCTTTTCAGCAGCTTCCTCGGATTTGATATGTTCGTCGGGAACAGATGACTCCTCAGCCTTGACTGGCTCGACATCAGCCGTTTCGACCTTCACAGCCTCCTCAGACGGTTCTTCAGGCTTGGAAGATTGTTCGACGTCGGCCCGGGTAGATTCGTCAAGCTGAACGGGCTCCGCAGGGGTTTCAACTTCTGGTTCAGGTTCGGAGGGCTTTTCGGCGGGCTGTTGAGTGTCCTGAACAGAAACGGTCGCTGGTTCGACAGCAGGCTCTTCGATCTTTACTGCCTCTTCAGGCTGGGCTTCTTCGACCACGGCTTTCTGCACCTCTGGTGCCACTTCCAGTGTTTTGATAGGCTCAGGCTGTTGCTTTGCCGCGTCGTCAGCAGCTGGCTCGGTAATAGCATCCTGGGACACAGTGGGCTCGGTAGGCTTTTCAGACTGAACGGGTTCTGAGCTTGGTTTGTCTGTCTCTGCCTCTGGTGCAGGGGCATCTTCAGCAGCTTTAGGCAGGTCAGAGTCGGTGGGTTTCACCTCTGGTTGCGGTTCAGATTCCTTTTTGACGGGAATAACCACCGCTTCCAGGAATTGAACTTTCGCCGGTTCACTGCCTTTCTCTTTCTTGGGAATATCTTCGGCGGGGACTACTGGTTCTTCTTCGGGCTTCGGGACGATGGGAACCTCAGGAGCACAGGTAGGCGCTTCAGATTCGACTTCATCCTTGACATCGCTAGATTCCGGGGCTTTCTCCTCGGTCTCCACCTTCTGAACGTCTGCTTCTTGGGGTAGCGAAGCTTCAGCCTCCTTTTCTGTTACTGGTGGCGAAACGACAGGTTCAGTCGCTGCCTCTGCCTGAGGTGTGGCGATGGGAGCCGGTTCTTTGACTTCTTCGGATGGTACACTCGGGCTTTGAGGAGCCGGAGCATCCTCTATGGGTAGAGCCTCCACGCTCTCCTCAATCGTGGCCGTCTCGGTGGGGGGTTCGGAAACAATCGCCTTATCCTCGGTGGCGGAAGGGCTGCTCTTGACTTCAGTCTTCGTCTCGACTTCCGAAGGCTTCACTGCCAGCTCAGTAACAGGCTCTTCAGCTGTGGCCGTCTCAGCAGGGACCTCGGGTGCGATCGCCTTATCTTCGGTGGTGGACGGGCTGGTGTCGACTTCAGTCTTCGTCTCGACTTCGGTGGGCTCCACTACCGGCTCGGCAACAGGCTCTTCAGTTGTGGCAGGTTCTGGCACGGTTTCGGGGGAAGCGCTTGGAGCATCAGTGGCGTCCGCAAGAGGCTTTTCCTCCTTCGAAACTGTGTCGTCGACAGCATCCTGAGTGGTCACTTCGGCGGGAGCGGGTGTTTCAGTAACGGGCTCGACGGCAGCTGGCGCAGGGGCAGGTTCTTCTGGGTCGACAGAGGTTGGTGCGGGAACCTCACCGGGTTCAGATGGTACAGATGTAGCTTGAGGGGCTGGTTCATCGGATTTCGCTGCTTCCTCAGATGTGGAAGCTTCTTCGATTTCAGCAGAGCCAGCTGCCTTCTTGGCGGCCCTCTCCCTCGCACGTTTCTCCTTCTTCTTGGCTGCCTTGCGCTGAGCCTTTTTGTCCTTCGCAGGAGCTTCCGAACTGGCAGGTTCTTCGTCTGTCACTTCCGGTTTCGCATCTGTTGCCTTCTCTTCAGGGATAGGAGCGGGTTCAGAGGGTGTTTCGGAGGGTATCCCTTTAGGGGCTGGTGTGGCTTCCTTGTCTTTATCCTCTGACTGCTTGGAAGGCGATGATTCACTCTGTACCTCCAGTTGTTCTGGCTGTGACGTGGAATCGTCCTTCTTTTCGACGGCTGCTTCAGCCTCGGATTTTTTCAGAGCTAGCTCGCCATCGCCATTTACGGTTGCGACATCCTTCTTATCGCCGTTCAAAGGTCGTTCGGGCTTCTCTGTTTCTTCATTGGGCTTCGATTGTGTTTCTTCGGGTTGAGTCTCTTTCTCGTCTTTGGTGGATTGGACAACAGAATCCTTCGCAACTGGCTCGGACACGGACTCAGTCTTCAGTTCTTGCTTGGAAGGGACGTCATCCGCGATCAATTCCTTCTTGGAGTCCACTGCTGGGACATCGGCCTCAACAGCCATTTCAGAGGACGGGAGATCAGGACTTGTCGCGATGAGGGGTATCTGATCAACTGGACAAAAAGGAAAACGAGCTTAGGAAAATCGTGAACACGTAAAGTCTCCAGTACTGCTCCTGGTAATGGAAGAGCAGTTCAACTGATGTACAAAAAAACAACAGGATGAAGGACAAGAGGAGGAAGAAGCAGAACAGAGCAACAAAGTGAAAAAGAAAGTCTGAGAGGGGATTGGCACTCACGCTAGGGAATTGTGGGCTGCCTATCCCAATAGCGTTTAGCGCCTCTAGTTTTGTTGTCGGAGTGACTGGGTAGCTTTGACTTTGACTGTGGAGAGCTCTTGATTGCACATTCTTGGAGTGATTGGGCATGAGATGACAAGCTGGCTGTTGATCTGGGTGAAGATTGACCGTGATGGAGGTGCTCTGGCGCTGAAGATTGGGTATGAATCGTATCCCCCGACTCTCCTTTGCTGCCTTTCCCTCGCCTCATCTTCCTCTCTCTCTGCCGTCATTTTCTATCTTGCGCCGTATTCTCCTAACTTTTTGTCGTAGCTCCACTGGTCCTCACCACCAGCTCCACAAATTCTGACTCTCAGATGATCCCAGCGTTGAATCATGTCACCGTCCACTTTCTGATTCGCGAAATATTTACCGTGCAGCACGCCGCTCCCCTCAGAGCCACGAATTGATGCGACCGCGCAGGACGGGGTGCAGACGAGAAGCACATCACCATCGAGCGGGGGATTTGGCATTCTCGTCATAAAAGCGGTGAACGAGAGGGGCAGGCATGCTTAGCTTCCGCGCTACACGCCTTAGTCCCTTGGTCAGAGCTAACCAGAGCCACGGCTCGTACGACTGGCTGCTGCCGGAGGTGCTCGTCTGGTGAGGTACGGAGTACCCTGGGGTGACAGCCCGCTGTTCAGCCCTTCGCCAGTTACAAACAGTTACACGCAAAAAAGGAACGAAGGGCTTCAATCCATGGCTCAACTTCTCTTCGCCAGACTGGCCGTGACGTATGAGCTCAGGGAAAATAACGGCCCGTCCCAGAGCTTGGGCCTCGGATCGATCCCGGAAATGGTTTAGCTTGGCTTTTGGTCTGTTCACGTGGACATTGACCTCGGCTCGGAGCCCGGATAAATTGAAAGCCGCGATATGTCACCAGCAGCGAACCGACACGATCGTTTTGCGAGTAAGGCACATGTGCAAGAGTTTAAGGCAATGGGATCTCTCGTGGAAGAGGTAATGAATGAATTTCAATCTGCCAGAAGCCGATCCATTAGCCCTCACGCTTAAGCACTCCAAGGATGCTGACTCTGACAGATTGAATCGGATAACTAAATGGCCTGATCTCGAGTTATACCCGGAAGCAAACATCATCCCATCGACAAGAAATCCGCGTCAATTGCATTCAACGGTATGGCGAATTATTAATTAATTTACTATACTAACTATGGTGCCGAAAACATCGAGAACAGATACAGAATCTTCGGGCTTTCGGATCGTGACATCATGGCT
Organism: Malbranchea zuffiana; assembly: GCA_039700045.1. NCBI lineage: Eukaryota > Fungi > Ascomycota > Eurotiomycetes > Onygenales > Malbrancheaceae > Malbranchea > Malbranchea zuffiana. The sequence goes on from JARUPO010000002.1 coordinate 2,044,669, forward strand.
CATAAGGTAGGGAACGCAATCATATCGTCAAACACAGCTGGGGAGCAAAATCATCAGGGAAGAACAGCTCAAAAAATCTCCAAGTCCTCAAACTCGACAACCAATCTACCGCCCCCGCCGTGGTCAGCGCCATAGCTGTTCCCAGCCCTTCCTGCGTTCCTCGCCGCCCACACCGTGTTCCCGACCGAGAAGTTCGCTGGCCGACTGGCATAGACACCTACATAGACGTTCTTATCCTCCACGCCCCAAAAGAACCATGTAACCTCCCTCAACTTCCGCCACGAATTGGCCGTGGCACCAGGTGTCTGCGCGTACGATGAGGAACAACCTGGTACCTGGTACCAGACCCAGAGCGAATGCCCGATCCGCTCGAGCTTTATCCGCAAGGAGGTGATGGGGGTGGAGATATTCGGAGAGGTGAGAGGGGAAAGACACCAATCTGCGCCATCAGCAGTGGCGCTGACGGATGAGGCGTTGGCCGCCCCTGCGGAGAACTCGAAACCGGCTTTCACCCATTTACAAGGGGTGTTTGGCGAGCGAGTCGGGTAGGGCGGCGGTTGTCGTTGATGCTCTTGTGAATCGGGTGATACGGCGGGTGGTGTTTGGGGATGTTCTCGTGGTGCTGCGCCGGCAAATATGACGAGCCCGCCCTGATCCCATTCCATCTCCCAGTCTGCGCTCACAGTCACCTCTGCAATGACGAACGCCTGGCGTAGCGCGGTATATATGATGGGAGCCGTCGAGGTTTCGCGATCAGGTGGTTTTCGCCAAAGATCCGTGTTAGGTCCGGCGGAGAGGGTGAAAAAGTCGAGGCATTCGGGAAGCGCGAACGAGGGCGGCAGGTTCAAGGGTGTAAAACATGATCGATCCGGAGGCATCGTCTGGATCTTTCAGCGAATACTTCCGCCGGAGTATAGTCGAATGTGGTTGCGCTTCGCGACGCAGCTAGCCGGGAGCTTCAATCAGAGGCGCACAGGTTCGTCAATCACAATTGCCGTGTTTCCAATTCACCATTCCCTTTTCGATGCGCTGTAATCTGCGGAACTTGCGCGGGCGCCAAAATAATCACCAACACAACCAGCAGTCGTAAGCAACGGACACAATTAATATCCCAGAATATGCCGCAAAGGAAATATAAAACAGAATCTCTGCGCCGCGCTCGCTATGAAGGGATAAGGAGAATGAAATAAATAATTGGAGAAAAGCTGAGACGTTCAGCGCATTTCGAGTAACCCAGCTCCGCGGATGCGCGTGATCTGCCTGTCTTGGGGGCGCGTTGGCGTTTGGGGCGTTCTGGAACTTGCTTGCAATGCCTGTAAGCTTTCGTCTCTGTCTCACTTTTGTTCCAGGCAAGGCTGACCTGTAGGGATCGCGCGATTGATATATGGATGGCTGTTTGTTATTTATGCTCCTCCATCATGTTTTCGCCATCAGTTTCGATTGCCCCCGTTTTCTCCCTTGATCCCAAAGAGGCAAAGAAAAACAAGAACAGATGGGACCCAAAAGAAAAAGCAATTCCTGTCCCCAATTTTTTATTTTTTCCGCCTTAACAAAAGCGCGGAACATCGGACAACTCCATTTGTTGACGTCTTTCTCCTTTTGGCCACAGGGAGGGAAAAGATCAAGATCGAGTGGGGCCCGATTGCGTGTGGCTGGGCTGAGGCGAGATCTGGCGCCCCACACACCCTGCCCGCCACACCCTGACAAGATCGGGTCGTGGCTTGACCTGACTTGACATGGTGGTTTGTTCGGAGGAGACCTGGCGGCGACGGAGCTAGGGACTCAGAGAGAGGGAGAAGTACTATCCCGCCACTGGGTGCCCGAATATGGCCCTTGAGATCTTCAGCTCGCCACCATCTTCTGACGGTTGGGTACTACTTGGTGCCCTCTACACGTCCTTCGCGCACGAGGAGGAACAAGTCTCCTAAACGAGTACTCCATAGACTTCCGTTACCTCGGCTTCTCATCCATGGCTTGCTGAAGATGGATCCGGGGGGTTGGGAGCGGAACTTTAATTTTGCCACGTTTTTATACTCTGGAAGGCACATACATCGACTTGAACCGATCGATTGGATGACCGGTGACTATCTAGATCCGATGGCCAACTTGTGCAGCGTACTTATTTGCTATGATGCGGACAGATAATTTCTTGGTAATTTCTTGATAACTGAGAGATTTAAATTTCTGCGGGTTCATGTACGGAGAAAAAGCATATCGGCCTGAGCCGAAGACGACTGTCAGGCAAAGACGACAGACAAGCTCAACCAATATCAAGGAGAAAAAAGATGCCCTAGCCTATGACAAACGTCCGTCAAAGCAATTTCGTTTCCCTCTTCCAGTCTCATTTGTCGACTCTCATCCAGAATCCCCAATCCTCAATCTACACTTAGCGCTTACTGGCCGCTGTTGTTATAGAGGAGGAGGTTGGTAGTTCCGGGACCGGGGTTGCGGACAGCAGCACCAGCCAATGCCCTAATGCGGTTGCAGACCTGGGCCGGAGCAATGTTCTCAAGGGCGATCAGGTAGGCACCGACACCAGCCACATGGGGAGCAGCCATGGAGGTTCCGGACATCGATCCAGAGCTGCCGCCGGGCATGGTGGAAATGATGTTCACACCGGGGGCATAGATTTCAACTGGGATGCGATATGCTGTTAGAGGAGACCTGCAAGGAAGGGGAAGGTGTAGACTTACGGACTGAGCCGTAGTTGGAGAAAGATGCTTTTGAATCATTCGAATCAGTGGCACCGACAGTGCAGACACCTTGGGCAGAAGCAGGTGAGGAGTTGCCGGCATCAACCTATTTGATATGTTAGTCTTCAACTCAGAAGATTTAGTTGGTATACCCACGTTTTCATTTCCAGCGGCAACTGCAAGGAAGATTCCAGCATTGACAGCGCTGGTAGCAGCGCTATTCACGGACTGGGAGTATTCACCGCCAATTGAGACATTCATAACAGCCTTACCAAGGGCATTATTCTGTCGGGCATGGTTCACACACCACTCGATTCCAGAAATAACTGCACTCCAGGTACCCTCGCCCGAGTCCCTCAGAACCTTGACGGCAACAATGTTTGCCTTCTTGGCAAGACCATAGGTGGTTCCCGCAACAGTTCCAGCAGTGTGGGTTCCATGGCCATGGCCGTCACTCCTGGTTGAATCAATTGTGTTGGTTCCCCAGGTGATTCGTCCCCGGAAGTCAGGGTGGTTGATGTCAATTCCAGTATCTACGCCGTAAAACGTGATGCCCTGGCCGGCTGAGTCGTCGTAAACGTAGTCCCGGCTACCGCGGTTTCTGTGAGAGACTCGCCCAAGGCCCCAGGAGGGTGCACTTCTCTGTGTCGTTAGGGCAGAGTGTCGTACAACACGGTCAGGCTCAACATAGGCCACCTATGCAAGATATTAGCCTAGCCGTGCAGCTAGTATGTTGGGCAAGATAAGTCAGTTAGTAGCACAGACCCGATCATCATTTAAAATCTGCTGCAAAGTCTCCTTGTCAAATGAACCGCTGTACCCTTTCAATCCATTTATATGGAACTTTCTTCTCAAACCTCCAACCTGCAAGCTGCCTCGTTCGGCCAATCTCTCATGGTGGACGTTAGCGATTCGAGTGGTGTGGGCGTTAAAGTCGAGGGATGAGACCTCATCCTTCATAACAACAATGTAGGAGTCTTTGATGATATCCTTCTTGTTTGCGACATTGAGAATCCCTGCTGCCTCAACTGCAGCCAAGGCTGCAAGGGAAAGTACCAATGACCTGAAGAAACCCATATTGAAAATGTGCGGAGCTGTCAATAGTATTTAGAACCAAAGGTCTTGCTTGACATTCTCCAGGCGGATTGGATTGCCCCTTTATATCTTTCGGGCACCCGGCACGGAAGGGAACAAAATCTTCAACAGCGAGGCGAGTCGTCGTTTAGAAACAAGCTTCCTACAGCCATGCTGACGGAATGGGCATCCGAGATGCAACAGTAGGATAACACCCCCAGAGATCATCCTGCGAGTATTTTAGCTTAGAACAGCACAGCAAATCAGACACGGACTATCGGGTTCGCAGAGCGCAAATATGAGAATCATTGCACTGAAGGATGCAGAAAAGGGACCAAGGTCCTCGAAAAGAGAGCGTAGCTTAAGAGGTCGAGTTATTGCATGGTTGTCTTCCACCCTTGAAAACCATGCAAATGTTCAAAGCTTGCATTGTCATTGCGGAAACTCCGTGAGGTCTGCAGTGTCAGGCCAAAATAGATTGCAATCTGCAGTACAGTTGACTCCGGATCAATTCATGAACCGCATATTTGAGTTCAAAATCCGTAGAACCATACTCAGGCCTATAGTGTAACCCTTGTTTGGCCCGCTTTGCGTGGCTCTTCAACCTAACATATGAGTCCCTGGGACAGGTACTGGTTTTCAAGCACAACAGGCATCTGAAAAGAGTCTGAAAGTACTCAGCGGCGTCCTGTTAATCACGGAAAGCGACGGCGATCATCTACCAACCCAGCAATTCTCTCAGGGGATATTGCACGTAGAATCTAGGAACCGTATCACGTCGCAAATCCCAAAAGGACATCATCTTAAAGCCCAACACAGGATATCAGGCTTCCAGGAGCTTTTTAGAAGCTCAACCTGTCAGAAATATTCACTTTTCCTCACTTTCCTGAATCGCGGCAGTAAATAACCCCCTTGCAATATCGTGTGAGGCCATACCCCGCACGATCAGCCTTTTCCAGTTAAGCATTGCAGGGTTCGCCGTTAAGAATTTTCCAAGACCAAGGGGTTCCGCCCCAATTTCTAGAAGCGGCATAGGAAACCGCTAACGCGGCGAGCGTACGGGACCACGGGAAGACCCCGCACTGCGATTAAAATTTCATTCATGACCTGTGCAGCGTCTGGGAATCAAGGGATTGTCGGAACAGCATTCCGAAACTTGTCAGTCTGAGTCGCAACCTGACAAGACTGATATGCCTTTAAAATTCGACCCCATACTCGTATTCCCTGGACTCACAACGTTTGAGAACTATTTTACTGGTCATCCCGAGCAGATAGAATCGTCGAACGGACGCGAACGATGATCATTTGAAGCAGGGATGATGAAGCCTCGGGATATGCACCCCGTGCGTCAGTTTAGACCAAGCCATCCACCACACTCGAACCTTGGCAAGGACAGGGAATCATGAACAGCAACATCATTGTTGAGTGCTCGGCTGTTGTCGGAACAGTGTCGGGATGCCGGTGGCACGGATGCCTGAAGAATTATAAATGATCTTTCCCACCAACAAACTTCGTTAACCTGGGAGTGTCGAACCCCGGCATAAGACCTCATGGAGGGTACCGTGAACGGATGCGCCGTATGTAGGCGGCTCTTCCAGACTCGAGATTGGGACCTGACTGTTTGGGAATGGCTGGGAGATCCTAGCCAAAAGACATTTCCCGACGAGTTACCTGCGGCTTGGATGCCCACACGTGCTCGAGTAGCCTGCAGTTCCTGAGATCATCCAGATACCAGTTGCCACGTTGGAAAAGTAGGAGCTGATGGGAGCGAGAGGACTGCAACATCATCGAAAGCCAATCTTCCCGTTTCAGGGCATATCCACCGAAATACACCCGACTGCAGGTTTGACTAGGAGGCGGCGCAGAAGAGTCCTCCCTTTCGTCATTATAGCGTCTCACGCACCATTGTGCCGAAGATTTTGAAAGGTTGGAGATCAAAGCCCATTAGATGATTGGCGGTATATCCAAACCCCTGGGAAATCTGCCTCCGCAAACCACCCTACAGGGACACCGGGAGCGAGGGTATCCGAACTACGAGTCCATACCTCGTAGAATAGACGGTCTCCAGATCGGCGGGCTGACATGACAGCCTAAAGCTTGATACAGCCGAAGAGCACCGCGTTGATATCGAAGGGATTCGAGCAGCCAATGGCTTATGGGCAGAGACAAGCCTTTCCCACTTATCTGCTCTCGAAATTTTGTTCGCATTTCGGCCATAATCTTGGAATCATAAGTCGAGATGTCAAAAGAAGCCTTAGGCTATATCCATGGGTAAACCTAGGCGGTACCACAATATTTTATCAGTTCGGCGTCCCGAGCGATTTCTCGAGGTATGAAAAAAGAGCCCGCGCCTCATCGTCGTTTGGCTTCAACTGAAGCAACAAATCCAGCACGCGCCCGACTTTCCAGGAACGTGCATGTGCCATCTGGACAATTCTCTCCAAACGCCGCTTAAAATCCTGATGACCATCTCCCGGACACACCAACTCCAAATTCACCCCCGCTAGTGACGCCGCACACCACTGTATGATGGTCTTGGCTTCCTTGTTGCCACAGAATGCACCGCAACCCCATAGACCGGTGACAATTTTAGAGTACGGCGGACGATTCGATTGATAAGAGCTGAATGCGGTATATGCCTTGACGAGTTCCCTATCCACATGGCCAGGAAGTAAGTCGGGGACCACCATAGAAGAGTCGAACATATCAAGTTCAAGGGCATCCATAAATAGCATGGTGCGTTGATGGAATTCGGACCATTCTTTCGTAGACGGTAAAGTATCGGAGAGCGTTTCATTAAGCTGCATTTCCCTCCCGTAACCCTTGAAAATAGCCATCGGTTCCGGTCCTTGCACAATCAGGACCTGCGTATTTCGCAAGGTCGGGGTAAACAGAACAATAGGACAGCATTCTGGCGACGAACCGACGTGCATCTCTTCCTGAGTTCCGCTCTTCCCGAAACCAACATTTTTATTAGCGAAGATGACGCATGCTCCGCTCGGGACGCCCAGTAACGCGGGTTCCGTAGTAATGACGGGGTCGTCCACGATTTTCAAGTGAGTGAAGCCGCAAGTGGTGTCTAAAGAGCTCAGTATAGCACCTCTGTCACCTTGTAATTCCCGCAAAGTGAAAATTATAGGCCATTCAAACACCAGCGGGCATGACTTGGGTTTTTCTGCGCCTTTATCATCACTCAACCTCTCAAAGTAAGTAAAAAGAGCCGTCAGATATGCAGTCGTGGCCATTTCTTGTCTGCTCTCCGATGAGTACCAAATGCGGAAATCTGGGGAACTGTCCGTATCCCAGGGTTGGTCAGGCAAAGAGCAGATAAATTGGTGGACCACTAAACAAGCAGCTTGGCACCTTGATAGGACTACCTGAGGATGCTCATCGGAAAGGACGGGCAGAGCGAAATCTGGGAACAGTACCGGCAATTGGAGAGCAAGATCCACTAATGCCGGCCAGACTATATCAAAGAAGTACCGCTCCTTCACTTTCCCCATTCTTTTCAGGAATTCTAATAGAAATCCATAGTCTGCGAGAGCTGTACCCCGGACGGTAAGAGATATTGTCTCTAGAAGATCGACAAGCCCCCTGCGATCAGTGATTCTCCCGGAAAGAGTTGCCTTGAGGAGATCCCAAAGCGGGACTTCCGGTTCCTCTGATTCCAGAATGTCAAACCGGTCCTGGCGTAGAATATTCGGGGAACATGGCAGAATGTACTTCATCTTGCAGGACGCTGATGTCTGAAATGCGAACGACGTTCGAAGATTCCCGTTTGGGAGCAAGGAGCGAGTCACGTGGTTTTTGGACTTTCGCTTCGCTGAACTTCATCAACAGGCCGATTTGAATTGCAGACTGTTGGCTTTAGAAAATTTGATGTCTCATAACAAGATGAAGTTTGTACTTTGATGCTGGTGACCTCTGATCTGACTGGGCAGCAGTGTAGTTACGGCAGTGGCAAAATCGCCAGTCAGCATCCACATCCGAAAGCCAGCACAGTCCAAGTCTCATTCGAAAGATATATTTTTAGTTCTACAGGGCTTTGACTGAAGCTCCGTGTTCTAAATCAAATGATTTTCATACCAAAATTTGCATAGCTACGTTACTTGCAGAATAACCCCGTTCCTGGAGATTATCTATCGCCTTACAACCACAGCTTCAATCCAAGCAACTTGAAACAAGCTGCTTCAAAGACAGCGCGAAATGGTCTGTTCAAGATGCCAAAAGAAGCTCCAGAGAACAGAATTAGCCACTCCGGCAGTCAAGCGCAAGAATGATATGTTTTACGGCTCCACGATCGGCACGATGGGTGGTGGTGCGGGTGGCGATGGCAAGAAGCCGTCACCGACCCTGGGAAATACTGGAGTGACGAAGGTAATATCGACGCTCAGAATCTCTTTATAGACAGCTACTAACTGCAACTCGCAGAACAAACTGCTCAGCAAAAAGGCCAAAAACCCTTACGCCTCATACTCCAGCTCCTGCGACTCCTGCAAGACCACGACGGAGCAGGGCAAGAAATTCTGTCAACGATGCGCCTTTCAGAAAAATGGTGTGTTTCCCACCCCCTTGAGAGGTTAATTACGTGATTATGCTAATAGATAGTTATGCAGCGTGCGCGATGTGTGGGAAGAGTCTGACCGCGGAGAAGCCCACGGATAAGCAGCCGGCGATCCAGGGACAGAAGTTTAGCCTCAAGTAAGATTTTTTTTTCCTATTATCATGTACGTTGGCTTTGGGTACCTGCTTGAAGGCAGACCCAGGCGTTTGTGATACAAAGTCTGGGTGCTATTTCGGATAAGAAACGAGGAAGTGTCTGGCCTTCCACACCAATGATTGCTTGATCGGGACGAATTTGGATATCGAAGAGAGATAAACATGACATTTTACAATATATAATAGTACATCAGTATGAAAATCTAGGCACGAGACCTGACGCCCCCAATGACAAAAGCTGTCTATCCATCACAGGCTGCAAAAATGGTACAAAAACAAGACGAGCATAATCCCACTCTAAGGGCTCTTATCTTTCAGCCAGCATGTTCTTGATCGCGCTCCAGTACTGCGGATTGACGTGCTTCTCGATCTCATCCTTCGCCAGCCACTTGAAATCCTGAATATTCTGAGAGTTTGAGGTAATATCCGCTTGGCCAGCCATGATCCGGCCCTTCATGAAGAACGTCTTCTCGCCAAGGAGTTTGATCTTGGCCTCCTCGTCCACCTTCGGTGTGCGGAGGGTATACACGTAGTGGCCGACGGGGTGGTAGCCGACCATCCAGGTATACATGTTGGGACCGGCAGATTCGAGAAGCCCTCGTTCGGCAGTCTGCGACGCAACATTAGCAAATTGGTTCCAAGGATAGACATGTGTACATAGCTGAATTTCTTACCGCTCGGATAGTTTCTTTTTCCTCCACCTTCACGCTAGGGAAGGTCCAGTACCCTTCCTTGGCCTTCACAAGCAAATATAGCGTCCGGTCCATTGCCCGCTCCAAACTTTTATAATCACCATTCTTATCCGCCTCGGTGATTCTCGGCAGCGGTCTCGGGATTTCCTCTTTCTTCGTATCCGTATCACCCGTTTCCGAGGTAAGGTATCCCTCCGCGTCCTTCACCAACGCCTCAACCTGATGTGCGGGCTCAGATTCAGGAGCCCCGACAAGCAATTCGTCATTCCACGCGGTTTTGGAGTACGCATTGTACTTGCCAATATCCCTGGCCGCCGTCTGACGATCTTTATATTTGCGCTTCCATTCCACGTCCGCTGGCGTGTCGCGCTTGAAATAGAAGTATCGTGTGAAGGGGAGGGCAAGGCGCTCGTTTAGACGTCGCTGGTAGAAGAAAAATGCTTTTTCGAAAGGCGTAAGTTCGCGAGTGATTCGTGGAGCGCGAGAAAGGACCACCCCGGCCTTGACGGTGTACGTCGGTTTCAAGAGCTCGGAAGTTGTGACGGGGGGAGGAGTTGAGGTTGTGGAGGGAGAGGTTGACGGAGAAGTCGAGGCTGCTGCTGCAGCAGTAGCATATCCTCGCCTATTGAGGGATATCTGGCACGTTCTGCAAACTGCTGTGTCAAGTGAAGATTTGGATGCTGTTGGACCTCGAGCTTGTCAGCATTCGAATATCGGGTATGAATTCAATCTTGACGGGGAACGTACTCAGCAGCGTCACTGCGCGCCTAATGCCATTTGTGCCTGCAGACATCCTCCTTTCCAATGTCAATGCAGCGTCTGTCCCCCTTGTATGGCCTCCGATTCACTCGAACTCGTCCTGTCAAAAACCAACGATCTCCAGAAAGACGATGGATGAAATTCTGGGCTTGGCACGCTAAGTCCTTCATCACGTGACAAAACTCAAACCCGACTGCCTTTTCTCTCAAAAATTTCTTCCTCTTTCTCTTTCTCTCGCCATGGCACCGAATCCTTATCATCAATTGCTTCTTGTTTTCCATACAGCCAATTGACCATTTATAGTGCCTAGAGGGATCTTTGAATGCAGCCTTTTTTCGCTAGCGATACCTTCGTATTTTTCAAGGCGTATTGTTAGATAGTCGCTGCACACATATCGTGATGCGCTCAAGAGTTATTATAGTGGAAGGAAATGTTCTGTAATTGTTTTATTGGCCTGAGATCTATCAGTTCTCTTTCTACCCAGAGTGGGTTTCGACGTTTATGTCTATCATTCCCCAGCTGTTTATCTCAGCTTCCCAATTCACAGACTCCTTCGGTAGTCCCGAATATCCTCAGTTTGTTCCCGTAGGTCTTCCAAAACGCAACGTCAGGTATAAATAAGGCTTCCTTGGTCTCTACATCTGCATCGTCGGGAGCAATGTGGCTCTCTGAATCCATATCATCGTCCAGCTGGTCAGCCAGGATATCGAATCTCGTCTTGTGGACGAAGGCAGCAGAGCTCTGCACAGTTCCCGTTCGCCCGTTCGAAATTCTACCTTTTTGCTTTATTTCAACTTTTTCTTCTTGCAGTTTGGCCTTGCCATGAATCCTGTTTGCGTCGTCACTCTGCACAGCTGTGGATAGGCGTACATGCACGCTCTGAAGTGCCTGTTCCTTCGTGCTGTCCTTGCCGACTAAGAGGATGTCGCTGCTGACTACAGATTCCTTTGCCTTGAGCTTTTGATCTTTCTCGTATAACTCAACTGCGAGCCGCATGAAGATCCGGGCGGTGATGAGGCTGTCATAACCAGCCTCGTGAGCTGGCTTCTTTTCTGCATACTTCTTGTGTTCAGGGTCAGTAGCTGTGAAGAATATAGTTAGCAACCTTGCTTTCATTTCACATCCATGAAGGAACTTAACGAACTTAGCACTGGTTCTTTCCTTGCCGCCAGTTTATTATCGATTTCCGCCAACGACGAGGATGTCATGCTCGAAGCGCATTCATCATGCGTGGCCAGATATTTCGTGTCAACAACCATGGGGAACAACTCGTGTATTTCACGTTGAAAATCTTCAACTTTGTCAGGTAGATCTCCAACGAAACACTCGTAGAAATTGACCAGATCGGTGAAAAGATTATGCCCCACTAATACGGGTCGTTTTGATTTTAAAGATTCCCGAAGGATTGTAGATTCGATAGCGCTGGGGCGGCCTTTGCTTGCACCACTACGGGGCAATACCGGCTCAAGAGGAAGATTCGAGATGTCGCCGCCTACCATTGCTTCGACGACCCATCGAAACCCCATCTGCTTGAAAATTCGTTCTCGCAGATGTCTCATCCTCCCAGCTTGGACATTGTCTTCACGTTCCTTGTCAAACGGAACGATTTGAACAAAAAATTCCCTGCCGAGGGAAACCAAAGTCGGAAATTCAGCCCGGACCAACTGATGAACTAGCCGTTTCTGAAAATTGTTGATAGAGGATAGCATGCCCGGCAGCCTTGGTGCATCCGGGCTGGGTATGTTGAGGTATTTCGGTTTCTTCTACGGGCTTATCAGCGGTATTCTGTAAAGGTCGGGGCAGATAGGCTCACGTCATCTCTATACACCCAGTCCCTGATTTGCCGTCGGGTCTCCTCCACAAACTGAGCTGACTCCGTATCCAAGGCCTCTGTGGCTATAACGTCAAGTGCGGCCAAACGGGTTTGCCTGTCGCGAAGTCTCTCTTTCGCGCGGGTTTCCTCCGCCCTTGATATGTATGGAACACCTTCCGTGAACGGAGCCTCCATCCGAAAGCCACTGTCCATCAACATATCAATCGCTTCATATCTTTAGTATATAAATGTATCAGTCGCATCGGGGGGATCCACAAACCGCTGCTCTGATACGACCATTGCCTCTCCAAGTCCAACTTTGGATCAATAACCGGGCTCAGATGGAAATTGTACGGCCGTAAAATATACGATCCTATTTCCGTTCAGCAACGCAATTCTATATCCCGCGTCGCCGCATATCTGCAATGGCGTCCCAACCAGTTTCAGAGTCCTTTATAACGAACGTTAGACCAATCTGCAGAATGTGGTACTTCTGCGCTGCCTCCTTGACTTCCTCATATCTCGCCTGGAGGCTTTGCTTTCCATCTCCTGAAGACTTGTTGACTGGCGCCGTTCTCTGTCTTCTGTCGAAAATCCCGGAAAACTCTAGGTCGAAGGCGACGCAGACACAGTCTGAGATATCGCTAAATAGCCGGGGCAAGGTCCGATTGAATGATTCTCTTGTGACCTCCATATTTCGCACGCACTGAATAGAATGGTAAACTGGAGGTACCTATCTTCCAGCTACACCAGAAACTGAGAAATATATGAAAATAAAGAGGAAGAATCCTGGGTATATGTGAATGAATGGAAGAGCCTTGACTGCATTCTTTGATCCGCATCAATGAAATTCAGGATTCATAACTATCGCATGTGAACTTCCACAAAGGAACTGATTGTTCACATGGAATAGATACCGCTAAACTCTCAGAACCAAACCGACCGCCCGCCCATCGGCGCCTTCGTTTGCTCCTCTCCTCAGCATGTTGTGAGCTTGGGGAACTCGAGACGCGCCAAGTCCCGTGACGTGATGCTTGGGCCGATGCCGAGGATGTTGAACGCCAACCTGCTGGCCGACAAACCGACAATTCATACAATTCACGCAGAAAGAGCCTGAATCTCTGTTGAATACACTTCAACGCCGTATCGAAGCTGGGCATACATCCCCTGATACACACAATGTCCGATGAAGGAGCCCCCTCGCCGTCCCGGTCGCAATTACTAGCATCTACATCATCGCTCTCCCGCTCGTACAACAAGGAGATTTCGCAGACCTACAAGCAAGCATCTCAGCTATTCCTCACGCGGAGATTACAAGAGGCGCTATCGGTTGTTGAGCCGATTATTACTCCCACCTCCCCGGAAACCGAACCGGAGAAGCTACAGAATGGTAATGGGGTTGTACCGCCGGGCATTGCGCCGGTCGCGGTCGTGTCGAGCAACCTCCGAATCAAGCTCTTAAACCTTTACATCACGATTCTGAGCGCTATTGTTGACCTTGGAGCGGAAGAAGGGAAGAGGCACTTTGGACAGAAAGAGTGGAAAGCGTTGGCCTCCAAGGTCCGCGATGGTGGAATATGGGATGACATCGTTCAGGTGGGATACAAGGGCAGCGAAGGCTCTGTAGATGCGGATGTCGTTCACAATTTGTTTGTCCCCATTGAATCCGGTCTCCTCCCATTTGCTTTTAGCTAACTCGGCCATTTTCTAGAGCTACACTCCTCCTCAATCACTCCCCGTCGCAGACGATAAATCAGCAACGGCTTGAGAACTACCTATCGTCCTACGGCTTACCCGACTTAGACATAGGTGCACATATTCAACAGTCGTCAGCAGACGACCGGAGACGAAGAGTCGCAACGTCACGAGGCGCAGATACCCCGAAAGACCTGAACACTCGTGTAAAATTACTGGAGTTATTCACACTTCATATCCTCCCGCGCAACGATGAATGGGAATATGCGAAAGAATTCATTAACCTGAGTGAGGTTCTAGATGACGAGAGGAAGGATGCTTTTCTCCAGACTCTAGAAGGGCTGCGGGAGGAGAAAGAGCAGGGAGTACAACGTGCCGCAGAACTCCAACGGGAAAAGGAAGAAGAATTAGAGCGACACCGAAAGCAACAAGAAGAGGAGGAAGAAAGAAGGAGAAAGGCTGAGCAGGAACAGCAGCGGCGAGAAGCCGAAGCTTCACAGAACAAGAACAGAAAGGGAGGTAGGGATGTCGACCCCAGCGTCGATAAATCCAACGCTACTGGCACGGTGAAAACTGCACCTGCACGTACAGCAAAACCAGCCATCAAATCAACGCGTATCCCTGAATCATCCCGCCAAGCCAAGAAAGCAGAGAGCCGAGGCCCTGTCGCTCTCAGGCAAATTCGACATCTTGGAAATCTATTTCTCACGCTTCTGAAAAACATGGGCCGGTCTCTATCTTCAAGCCCTATGGCATTTATTAGAACGTTTCTCCTTCTTATGGGAATATTGATGGCACTGGGGCGGCCGGATGTACGAGAACGACTACGACGGATACTTGGGACAGGTTGGCAGAAAGTCCGGGGAACAGTGGGGATGGGCGTTAAAGTAAGCTATATATAAATCGATAGCGACGATTCAGATTCAAAGCTTTCTTTCATTTTGGTCTCCTTTTACCATTCCTGTGGACAGTAATAGACGAGCAAGGCAGTTCATTGGGGCAACAAGGCGCCGTCCGCACAGTCTTGATAACTTATAAAGAATTCCACCTATCGTGGACAGAAAGACTAGCAACAAGGCCAAAAATTGCGGCCGTCCATGCTGCTTGCTCTTTATCGACGTGAAAGTGCAAAAAATTAAAAGAATAACTCCCATAGGGGGAATCGAACCCCCGGCTGCTGTGTGAAAGACAGCGATGTTAACCACTACACCATATGGGACAATATACTTTTTCATTCAACTAAACTCTAATATACATAAAGCTTAGCCTGATAACTAACTATTTACCCCTGTTTCTCCCCTTTCCTTGGCACCGCGGACTTTGGTCGTTTGAAGTTCGTATCGAAGCCCACGGCGGACTCCGAAAGCGGCTTCACAAACAGAAAGATCCCCATTTCGGATGAATTGAAAGCCTCACCTTGAGATTCGAACCGTCTGTCTTTGACCGAGTCTACCATGTTTTTATTGAGAGCGTTGTTGATATAACTAGGGGGTAACCTCCAACCAACTTGAAGAGCAGCCTGAAGACACGAAATCGGAGTTGGACAAGGAGGGTTCCTTCCGCCATGATGTGAATTCGTGGTGATTATTCTGTTCATGGTGATCAAACTATAGGACTCTCGAAGACACAAAGGCCTGCAGTCAGTGACCTCTGCTGGCGTCTGTGCTCTCAAAGATTCTTGTCCTTGAGATTGCAATATTCATGCATCCCTCTTGCTTCTTTGCTCAGCTCCTTTGGCCCGCAGCTGAAGGACATATGGGAAGAAAGATGGCTTCCATTCCGAGGAGAAACACTTGGAGATCTCGCCGTTCAAGCTGCTTCGGGCACTTGTATGAAGCCGCTGCGATGGACTCCGTCATGCAACTTGTCGAGAAACTCGCCGAGGTGATCGCGGACTCCGCAACGCTCGCGGAGACATATGGATGCCGGTCAGCTGCAAGTGGAAGCCCTGAACGATGAGAGCCCCGCTGTGTCACGGATTTCTTATTCGCCTGATACACACTGACTGCGGGAATGACTCTAGGAATACGAGACTTTGAGGGATCGAAAGACACGATTATGGAGCAATCACTGTCTCGGAGAAACATCAATGTCGCGCAACACAATCTCCCCGAGAACCAGATCCTGAATCTCTCCGGCGTCGAACTTCAAAGGACACCAGGCCAGTCCGAGGCTGAGATACCACATTGGGTGGTGCTGAGAATGTCACCTCCCGGAGGGATTCGAGCTTGAGATTGTTCGGGAGACCTAAACAAATCCGGGGACATAATCTTGGCCGGCAAGTAAGATCCATTGCCAAGTCGAATCTCGAGAAGATCAGGATATCCCTGCAGAAATCTCGCAGACGACTGGTAATGGTTTCGCCCTTTCATGGAGGCTGCGCGAGGACATTCTGTTAGGCTCTGTTCTTGTGTGTGAGGTTTTATCGGAGCAGAGCAGTTGTCTACCAAGCAAATATGACTCAATGGCTCAAACACATTGCAAGATAATGGCTTCGGATCCCCCGAATCGCTGAACCGGACGACTCAGTGGGAGAGAGACGAGCTGCAACACTCCAAGACCAAACTCTCCGACACGCCTGCATGCCAATGGCCCGTTTGTTCGTCTGAGCACGAAAGTATCTCCCATCATTGTCAATGGCTCAATTGAAACGCCGAGATCTGCGAGAATCACTCCGCAGTTCATCCGACAGGAAACCCGGGCAGGCCCGTCGGTATTTCTGTGGATCCGAAAGAAACAAGTCCCCGAGGTTGTCTTCTGCGGCTCTAAATTTTCGTTCCTCTGCATCCTGTGCAACGAGAAAGGGACAGCCAGTCTCGGGGTGAGAATCTGAACGGTAAAATAGTGTTCGAGAGCGAGGGAAAGGCTCGTTTCTCCCTGGAGAATTCACTGGAGCATCTGCTCTGATCGTCTATTGTTTTACTCTAGACGGGTTCCGGACGTCATCCGTAATGTTTTCGCCTTCCTTTTATAGGAAAAGAATTCACTCTATGAAAGTGCAACACCATGGCAGCAGTCAAACGAACCCCGAAGCAGGATGTAGCGCAAGATCTGCCCAGTGTAGGCTATCCAATATCAGTATAAAACCTTCTCGAGAAAAAATCTCCAGTATGAAGCACATTTTAGGAATATGACTGGCTTCAAGGAACTGCAGACTCCGAGCGACAGCAAGCTCCAGGGGAGAGGTTAGAAAGGGCCAGGGAGGCCACCTTGACTTTCTTTGAACTCTCTGCAAGCGATGTGAATCCCTCCGCCATCCACTATTTTGCGCCAGGTAGGTTTGCGGACGCGGAAAGAAAAACAGATAGGATTGCTTGTTCGCTTTGTTCGCACCAAAGTGCAATGTACCACAAATATTTCCATTTCAGCCACGAGCCACGATTCCGTTTTTTCGTTGTCGACGTCGCCCGATGAATGCTTCAGACCCGTCTGGACTCCAGATCCTTCTCAATGTGGTCCGACATGATCGGGCGTCGGTGCAACGAACAAAGATATTGGCATTGCTTGATCACCCAATTGGGTTAAAGAGCCATCGTGATGCCCTTATAAACCGATGCTTCCACGGTAGCGTTTGCTCTGATCCGCGATGCTCGTTCTCGACGTGGTCTTAGACAAGAGTGCTCAGGAGACTCACCACTGCCGAAGGAATCGACATCCCTTGCTGCTAACTACCTCAGGCGTCGACCGTTTTCCAGATTGAGTACTGTCGAGGCCGTCGTCCACCCCCCTCCTTAGGCGACTCGTGATGATCTGCGCGACCGCATCGTGCTTTGTTGATGATCTCTTCATAGACGCAGAGCAGAACAAGAATTGGAGAGCCCAGGTTTGGTGGCAATGCCGTTCATTATTGAGAAGTCGGTGTTCGCACCGACGCCGCTCTGAAGTTCGGTCGCGATCCCTCGGCGCTGCACTGACCAGCAAATTTTCTTTGAATTTCAGCCCGAGGATTCGTCGAGCAATGGCTTTTCAACAGCGATCAGTGGCTAGCGGGCAATGCCGCCACTTTCTTGCAGCTATTGTTTGACCTAAACAAGGTGCTGAATGTGTTTTTTGGTGATGGGAACCAGTCCGCGAACGTCAACGCAACAGCGGATGTTGAGCCGAGCGACGTCTCCACATCCCAACATTCGTTGTGAGGACTGCCTTTTGACATGCGACCGACGGAAGTATTTTTCTTTTCGCCATCCCCGTTTTTATAATGGACGATGCGCGACGGCTCCCCGGACTTCGTCCCCTCTCCACCCCTTTATCGGCTCGGTATCCTTCCGACAGCGGCGGTCCTTCACCTCTCCCGATATGAGGAGCTTAGCCTCGAAAATACCGGACAGGAAGAACGCACGCTCTCGATAGTCTTCACACATCATGGGGGCTGATGGCAGAGACCCCGAGAAGCAGCCGAAACGATTGTGTTTGAAGTCCATAACGCTCTTAATCCTTCACCAATGGTTGCTGATAGGCCTGGGGCTCGCCGCTCTACTGGCATATTTCTTCCCTCAGGTTGCCAAACATGGAGGTATTATACGGGCGGAATATTCAATCCTCTACGGAGCAGTGGCTGTCGTTTTCCTCGTCAGCGGCCTGAGCATCCCGAAGGAAAAGCTCGTCATGCACATGCTCAACTGGAGACTGCATATAATTGTCCAGGGAATATCCTTTCTACTCATTCCGGCCATCATGGTTGCGCTTGTCCAATTGATCCAAGCGACGGATGCCGGAAGGCGAATTGACAAGGCTGTTTTGGCGGGATATATCTTTGTCGCATGTCTGCCAACGACGATTTCCTCCAATGTGGTGATGACGAGAGAGGCTGGCGGCGACGCCGCAGCTGCTACGGTCGAGGTGGTTATCGCAAATCTCATGGGTCCCTTCGTTACTCCCGGATGGACTGTTGCCTTACTGCCTAAATCGCCTGATTTTGAACCCTTCAGGAATGCCAGCTCCAACATCGGGTCGATGTACCGCCAGGTCTTCAGATCTCTCGGCCTGAGCGTCCTGCTTCCCTTGTGTGTTGGGCAATTGCTACGCTGGACGTGGCCAACCCACTCAGAAAAGGTGTTGAGGAAGTTCTATTTGAATAAGGTGTCTACATTTTGTCTAATCCTCCTCGTGTGGTGAGTTATCCTCCATCTCCAGCTTCCAGCCTCATATAACACCTTTTCTCACCTTCAATCCAGGTCCAGTTTCTCTACCTGCTTCGATACCGGCGCACTCTACTCTCTAAGCCCCGAAACCATCGCCTTCGCAACAACCTTCAACGTCGGCTTCTACATCCTCCTGACAGGCATCTGCTTCACCTTCGCCTACCCGCCTAACCGTCTCCTCAACCTCTTTCCGCACATCCCATGTAATAACAAATACCTCAAACGCCTGCCGCGCGTTTCTCTTCTCCGTCGCATGCCTCCACGGGAAACCATCGCAGTTTGTTTCTGCGGTGCTGCCAAGACCACTGGACTGGGTATTCCGCTCCTTTACGCCATGTATGCTGGCAACGATTTATTTTTGAACGCAAAGATGTCCGTCGCTGTCATCTTGTATACCACGGAACAGATCTTCTGCGCGCATTTCTTCGTGTTTGTCTTTCGGACGTGGCTGCACCCTGCAGAAGGTGACGGGAGTGCAACTGCGGAGACGGCGACGGATGCGCGACCGGAAAGCGTGGAAGAGTCGAGAGAGACAGCTGCTGCGCATGGCAATGACGGCCATTTTACTTCCAGTTCGGATCTGGGAGTTGCAAACGCGAAATGACGCTCGGGGAGGAACGGGGGAGAGCATCCCCCGTAGATCTTCGAGTGCTTTCCTTTTCACGATGTAATGATTTTGGTGTCGATGACATATATTCTAATAATAGTACATCGGATAGTTTCTCAGCTTCATGTTCTCGACATATAATTTCTTTGGGATATAATAAGCGCCCATCGAAACATGCGACGAACTGATTTGAGCCCATAATCCTGCTCATTTCTCCTTCACAAAGGCCCTTGGAATCCATCCCCAGACTTCAGGATACAGCTCACCCCGGACTTTGACGGTCGTTCTGGAAACATGGGGGCGGGAAGTAAGCTATTTTTATACGATCCACCATGTGGGCCAAGCAAATGAAGCACCAAGTTTACGAGCCCAAAATCACTCAAGCTGCACCGCACAACTGTCAGACGCTGGAGCTTCCCATTCCGAGAATTTGTCACTTGGCTCCATGAATAATCAAAGATAACGGGATGAAGCACCGGTCCGTCACCGTTGGTGTCCAGCGTCAGCCAGAGCGATCCTCGTGCTCCATGGCCATGATTGGCTTGGACTTCCCGTAATTGGAGCCATGATGAGGACTGGATTCTTCCCCCGTGTTGAAGGTGGCTGATCGCTCTTCGTATTTGAGATCTGACACTCTGGAGAAGGATTCAAATGGGGAGAAGCTCCCGGAGCGCAGCGATGCTGACGCGAGATTTTTCGTTCCTGCTGAGGGCGACGTGTCGATACTGGGAAACTCATCATGGCGGAATCTAGAGGAACAGTGTTCAAACTGGCTCTATGTGGGCATGGGGACGTTGGGAAGGTGAGAGGGAAGGCGTTTCTTTTATTTTATATTTTTCTTTCTAACGAACGGCTGTGCAGACATCATGGCTTAAAAGGATCCTGACCGAGGAGTTCGATAAGAAGTATATGGCTACTTTGGGGGTAGAGGTGCAGGAGCATACTATGGAAACCGTCAGTGCAACCAGCAACGCGCTCTAGTTGGAGCTGAAAGAAAACAGAGCAGGGGTTAACCAAAGAGTGTAGACCTCTGGCGATATTCGCTTCGACATATGGGATTTCCCTGGGCAAGCGCAGTTCCGAAACCTCAGCCCTAGGGATGGTACCCTTGATAATGTCGATGCAGCCATCATCATGTTCGATGTTCAAACTCGTGCGACTTATAGAGGCGTCAAATTCTGGCACTGTAAGTCTCTTTTCCCCCCTTCCCCTTCTGCTTATCCTTCAGTGGCTCACATCTATAGCGGAATTGATACGCGCTTCCGGCAACAATTTCCCCATCATACTATGCGGGAACAAAATTGAGGATGTAAAAGATCGGAAAGTGAAGAGGGAAAAAATCACATTTCATCATGACAAGGAGATGGAATATCAGGAAATGTCTGTGAAGACTGGATATAATGTCCATGAGCCGTTACTCTATTTAGCGCGCAAGCTAGTTGGACTTCCGAACCTGGTATATTAACAATATTCCGTGGTTTTATCCTGATTTTCTAACATGTATGCTTTCAGGAGTACTTGCATCGTCCGCCCTCTGTGGCCGCCCCGGTCGGTCTAGATATCTCCGTCGAGACGCCAACTCCTTCCGAGCACTCAAGAGAACCGGCCAATAATTTTGACGGCTTGGATTTTAATCAAAGGCCTGCTGAGAACAAACCCATGGACCATCGACCTGTCAGCCATCGACCCGTTAGCCATAGGCCTGTTGACCACCGACTTGGCACCCAGACACCTGATGATCAAAGGCCCGTTGACCACGCACCCGTTCACCATGAGCCTGTAAACCATAGGCCTGTTGAACCTGTCAATCATAGGCCCGTTGAGCCTCTCAACCATAGACCCCTTGAAACTCCGCCTATCGACCATCGCCCTATGGTCAATGGGTCTACCGAGCACAGAGTCGAGAGAAATGACCGGCAGAGCGCAGCTATGAGAAAAAGTCAGTCTTCCATGAGAACTTTCTCGTCTCTCACACACTCTAACCTTAGGTATTCTAGGCAAAATTGATTCAACCGCACTCAACTTTGGCCCTAACGGAGACGTCAACGCATTCGTTCTCTGCGCAGCCTGCACAAGAATGGTCCTCATCCACTCCGCAGGCAGCGCAGCAACCAATATCGCCAGAATCAGCACTTTCCCCGTGCACTTCTCCCTCGTCACAACCACCTGTCGAGCCTGCACAAACGACGATGCCGGAGACGCCAGACTATCGCGAGACTTGATTGAGAAATCGCGAATATACGACTGTGCCTGCAAAGTTGCGGGAGAGGGGAACGTGATACCCATTGGTCGCACCACGGTTCTCTCTGTTCCGTTTGAGGAGCTTGCGAACAGACTCGGTATTAACTCGCGTATCTGTGGCATTTCGACGAGCGCCGATGCATTGCGAAGGTTAGACGAGTTGGACAAGGAGAGCTTGATTATGCCTTATTTACCTGGGGCCTTCTTTTGAGGTGTTGGACGCTCCGGTGTGAGACCGTTGGAACAGGTATGGCATAGAATTTGGAATAAATCGGTCAGATAATGGCGTTGGAAAATGTTCCATCCTTCTTTTCTTTCTTTTCTTTTCACCATCTTTTCACATACAGAGGGACATGCAGCATTGGGAGAAGATATTTCTTAAAATATCAGAAAACTTCAAAAAGAAATAATAACTTGATATTTGTAACTAACAATAACGCGATGTTCCTAAGAAAGCCTGAAAGCTAGAGCCTATATCGATACCCATCTTCGCGTTTGATGCTTCATACCATTTCTCAGAGCTTCTTGCTGCTGCGTTTCTGCTATATGTCTCCAGTTCGATTCCAAGGAAATCAGGGGCTGCAATACTCGTAGCGTAACATATGTCATACGCAAAGGTTGCCCATACGAACCGGCTACCGGGCTTAATTCATCCAACGGATTGTCGTTTTTCCATTCGGATCAATGTACTAATCTACAATCAGTCTCCTCAGTCAGGGAATGGCAACATTCCGCAACAGGTTCCAACGCAACCCTGAACTTCCCCATCAGGTCATGAATGGCTGAAAAGCAGTAAACAGATTTGTGCTGTGGTTGACTTTTTCTGGATCATCTGTCCAAGCAATGCTTCAAGCCCGGGAAAGTACAACAGAGCGAGGACCAAACGCGGGCTGCATCAGTAAACTATCACACCATGGTAGCTTGACACTATCATCTTGAGTCTTCACGAATTTTGCCGGGACACTTCGAAAACAGAGGGCATCGATGCAGCCACTTTGGCCAAAAATAATGCCAGATCGTGAATTCGGGACCGCAGATTTGCTGACAACCAGAGCAATCGCGCTGAGAGTAACATACGTGTTCGTGAAGTTGACTGTGGCTGAGAGCTGGACTCGATATCCTGCTCCCGCTCCGGTATCTAGTCGGTAAGGATCGTGGACCGGATCGGTTTCAAGATACCGGCGAAATTCCGGCGAGAGCAGATCGTCCGTTATGATCGTTTGCTGCGCGCCAGTATCAAAGAGCACCAGGGCGTTTTCCATTTTCTCGACTTTGGAGTCATCACCAATTCAAGAATCAGATTGACATTGATCATCAATATCTTGAACATGTTGTTTGGTTGTTGTGACAGAAAGGGCAAGAAGCTGCCAGATACAGCTGAAGGCATATTTTGTATGCTGTCTTTCTTCGTTTCTTTTGAATGTCAGCCTTTTTGTAATAAAGCTAAGCTGGCACAAGATTCATAAGGGTTAGAGCTCTCATGGCAAACACATAGAGGATGTTTATGTCCAGGTTGAACAAATCATTGACAGTCTGCCCAGGACCGAGAGCAAGAGCTGCCCCAAAAAACAGTTGGTGTGTGAGTGTGATTTGCTGTGGTCCACCTTGTGTTGTTATTGAAAAAGATCCTAAATGCTATTAGACTTGTTCTCTTGACTGAATATGTTGGAATGCACCTCAGTCTGGCATAGTATGGGGATCCCCTGGGAATTGCAGGTCTACCTCAGGCAAAGGCCACTGACTCTGTCCATATTATGGTGCTTTGTCCCGTTTTGTCTTTTAGAAGAATAGAATGGTATATCTTAGCAGCTGGCCTCAGAAATTTTGGCCCCAATTAAGACATGCTGGCTTTTGTGGGTGCTTTAATCATTGAGAGAAAGTGTCACTCAATGATCAAGAGAGAAGTGGGAGCAGACAGCATATGAGGGAGAGAGTGAGTGCATAAAAACCATATTGCTTCGTGGATAGTATTCACTGCCATTCCAAGGTTCCGCCCCCTACTGCCACCCGAGTTAACTAGCGGCCCGCACCCCCTTTTTTTTTCCTTTTTTCCATCCACAATGCTTCACGTGGACCTTGGTCAAAACAACATCTCCATCGACTGAGAGCAGTTTGGAGGCCCTATCTGCAGACGCAAATACTTTGTCCAAGAAAATGTCTAACATGACGCCGTCCAATCCCGACTCGGAACACTTCATCTCGATAGCACATTGGAGACCACAATATGTGGTGAATGGGATGATACCAACAAGCAAGGACTTTCTCAAGCCATTAGACCCGCAAGCGAGCATCCAACCGTCATCGTTGGGATCGTCGCTGGATCTCCTTCCGCTGGAAGTCACCCATTGCATTTTCAACCTGCTGGATTTTCAAAGCTTGTCCCGTCTGCGTCGGGTCTCTAGGGCAGGAAACAGCCTTGTAGCCCATTTTCCAGCCTACAGACGCCTTCTTGAACATGCGACTGCTGCATTATCTGCCTTGAGTCGGACTCAGCTGATTACGGAGTATTCTGTTGGGCGACTACATGGTGTCCTCCGTACGGAGAGTTGCGTTTACTGCATGGGCTTTGGCCCCTTTTTATTCCTTTTGACATGCGAGCGGTGTTGCTACAACTGTCTTGAGAACCACCCTGCCTTACGTCTGGTAACAGTCAGACTGGCTAAAATATTCTTCGGTCTATCTGCGAAAGAGGCTAGACAATTGCCTGTCCTGTTCAGTTTGCCCGGCAGCTATTTCGTTGGATGCAGCCACGATAAGAAGAAGCGAGAAAAGCTCGTCGGCCTCAAGCAGGCCAGGGAATTGGCTACCTCTCTTCACGGAGAAGCAATGGTCTCAGCGAATATCATTAAAGCGCAGACACGTGAAAGCCTTGCCGATGGGCATCGCCACATTGTCCGATGGCTCTGCGCTTTGGGGCCGAGTCCCTGGTCATTACCGCCAAAAGGATCTTCGATCCCAACGGACCCTTTCTCTGGGATGGGATCGGTATTCTTTCCATCGGTACGGTCAGACGGGTTCGTCGAACGAGGGCACTGGTGCTACGGTTGTCGGCACAGGGCCGAAAAATTCCGGGAACATGTGGATTTAGACGAGAGCGACTCCAGTGCGCAGGACATTGATCCCCCGTCGACATTGGAAAATTCTCTTCAGTCGGAGAAGCAGAGCTGGTCTCGAAGTGGATTTCTAGTGCATATTCGAAATTGCCGTGGGGTCAAAGCGTTACTGCGGAAGCCAGCAGACATAGTTCAACAGGCCAAATATCCCATGAGCCTGGATTGATGGAGTGCCATCCAGCTTCACGGCTGTGTCACTTGAAGCACTCGAAGGACGAAAATGTTTGTTTGCTTTGCCCCTGAAGACAGCTCGGTTGGAAGCGGCAAACTGCTCCGAATGTGTCTAACCCCTTCAAACCGCCCTTTGGCACGGTTGATGATCTCCACCGTCCGTCAGAGCAAACACTAATGACTTCATATCCTTCAGCTGGGGGGAGCTGTGTTCATCCTCAATTCACTTGCGCAGCGCATGTTAGGAGGCAAGTTCTGTCAGAAGCTCTTCAGGGAACTTCATTCGAGGCGCTGGGCTGTCGGGCCTCGGCATTTCAGCAAGACTTGAGCAAACGTCATATTGTGTCCAGCATCCAACTCCAATCCTCAGCCACAACAAGCAAACACGACATGATCCTCCACCGGCGTTTATCAAGAAAGGAGCTTGAGAATTGTCTTCGTCTCAGAACTCCGAAATCTCCCGGCCATGTGGAAGCAAACAGCTTGGAAGTCGTGGAGCTCAAGAACTGCACGCACTAGCGGCGCTCGCGGCCTATAGCCGGCGCTAAGCCCAACTGTTCTCAAGGCGGGATGAAAACATTAGTCCGTTCAGCCGACATGGTGCCAAACACCAGCACAGGGAGATGCGGAGGTAACGATAATTAACTACCTAGTATTGTGCCTCTAATCTTATGTAAGCTTACTCCCGCGGAGTGAGGTCATCGATCAATATTTTTTCGCAGCACAGGAGAGAGACTCACATGCAATCAAGACACATGCAAAGGGAAAAGTGCATCTGATAGTATCTCAATGAGAGCAAAGAAGCCTTTATCAGATGTTCTTCTGCTGCAACCGGAAATAAAAACGAGCAAGTTGAAAAGTTTTGGCACGGAGAGTCTCCTCCCGCTCGAACCTCGGCGCTTTCTCGCACGCAATCTTTTCTCTCGGATATTCTCCATCTTTTCGAAAATATGGGGGAGCACGAGGCCGGAGACGAAGAGTCGGTGGAAGACCTCTCACTGTTTAGGTAGCTGTCAATATGGGAGGTTCTTCACTGCCCGCTTCTTCTCCGTCCGCTGGCTGCCAGGCTGGACATATGTATGGCCCTAAATGTGGGGGTAGCTCTTTTCCGCTCGTCCATGGCCGTGCTCTCGGCTCTTTGAGATGGCCCAAGAAAATAATTTCCAGAAGAATCCCGAACGAATCCAATGACATTGCGTATTTCCTTCCTTTATAGAATAACGGCATTAGGTAATTCCCAGAGTCTAATAAGATCGTGGACGCTCCATAGCTTGCTTACCCCCGGCCCGGCGCAAGCAAGGTTTACTTCAAAAAAGATCGGTTCCCTCCCCCAGCTTCGTCCCTCGGCATTCTTCCAGGTGCAGCTGTACATATTCGTCTTTGCCTGAGTCATTACTGGTTTCCCCAGGATTCTTAAGCCGTTCATTATTGCATTGTCTTCACACTCTCCCCTCTATCGTTTGCTTTCCTTACCATTGCCAATCCCAATTGTCAGATTGTCCGCCTGAAGAGTTCGGCTGGAGACGTCCGGAGAGGGAATCTATAATTCACATATTCCAAGATGCCGCAATCGAAAAACGGGAAGAATAACCAGCCCGCTTCGGCGGCGGTCAATTTGGTTGGTATGGAAGACTTAGAAGAAGGCCCCTGTCGCAATTGATGCTGACCAGTTTGGTAGCTGGTGGTGGTGCTGGAATGATGGAAGCTCTCGTGTGTCATCCGTTAGGTATGTGTTAAAGTCAGCGATTGTGTCAAGGGCCCGCTTGCTGACCTGCTCAGATACTGTGAAAGTACGGATGCAGCTTTCGAAAAAAGCCAGAGCGCCAGGTGTGAGTACCACTTCGACCGGAGGTAGCCATGGGCTATTCCCGATTGACAATTGATGCGCAGGTGAAACCTCGTGGCTTCATTGCGACTGGAAAAGAAATCGTGCGGAGAGAAACAGTGCTGGGATTATACAAGGGTCTTGGAGCCGTGTTGAGCGGAATTGTACCGAAAATGGCCATTCGATTCACTTCGTACGGATGGTATAAGCAGGCGCTTGCGGACAAGGATGGGAAACTTACTAGTTCGGCCAATATGCTTGGTATGTTTGATATCTGCAGGTCTCTTCGAATGGCCGATTTTCTGACACTTATCCCTAGCTGGTCTTGCCGCCGGTGTTACCGAGGCCGTCGCCGTTGTCACACCAATGGAAGTCATCAAGATCAGACTGCAAGCCCAGCATCACAGCTTAGCGGACCCCCTCGATACTCCGAAATATCGCAGCGCCCCCCACGCCCTGTTCACTGTCCTGAAGGAAGAAGGATTCGGTGCCTTGTACCGCGGAGTTTCGCTCACAGCATTGAGACAAGGCACAAATCAGGCCGCCAACTTCACTGCATACACAGAATTGAAGGCCTTGCTAAAAGACATGCAGCCGAAATATAAGGATGGCGAGCTGCCGTCGTATCAAACCATGGTAATCGGTCTCATCTCCGGTGCCATGGGACCGTTTTCCAATGCCCCGATCGACACGATCAAGACTCGACTGCAAAAGACGCCCAGCGAGCCTGGCCAGACAGCACTCTCGCGCATCACCTCGATTTCGAAAGAGATGTTCAAGCAGGAGGGCGCTAGAGCCTTCTATAAAGGTATCACGCCTCGTGTGATGAGGGTCGCGCCCGGTCAGGCCGTCACGTTCACCGTGTATGAATTCCTGAAAGACAAGATGGAGAAGTCCACCTTACCCATCGTCGGTGGCAAGTATGAGGAGTAAATCAAAAAGAGGATATGAAATGGTCGAATGGATGCGTTTTGCACAGTTCAGAAAAGATATCCGCGGCACCTGTTTTGCTGCCGCTGCAGTTCATTTATGCTCCTCTTAGAGGTTAAGGAGGACCATGCTTTCATTGTGTATATATATTCAGCTTTTTGTCTGATATTTCGGTGGCTATTTGGAATCCTCGAGCCGCCGTGCTGTTTTGGTTGACGTTGCATGGGACGTCTGGGCTAGATTTGGTTGTTTGCATCAAGCGACTGCATTTCATCAGAAAAATAGAAAGGGAATTGACTTTGGTGTCCTGGCATCTTTGAATTGAAGCGAGAGTAATATTTCTGATTCTGTCAATTGTGCTGTGACGTTCAACATTGCCCCGGAGGCCAGGGCAAGCCGCCGCGTCACAAATCAGCCGCAAGAACACCCCGCCCTCGACAAGCTGGAGCAGCCAACATCAGAACAGCAACAAACATCCGTAACAGCAAGCAATTGAAGGCCAAAAGATACTCATCATGCAGTCAGGGATACTAGGTACAGACAATCCCTCAAAATCTCCCTTAATCCACGAAACTAACCCTCTCAACTCCCAGCCTCCGCCGAACTCCACGACGCCTTCAAGAGCTTCCTCTCCTCGTCTACCCTCTTTTGCCTCCCCATCACAATCACAAACGAGCAGCTCACGCCTCTACCCGCAATTGAATTCTCCGATAGCACGGACAACAATGCCGCCTCCCAGCAACAATACTTCTTCTCCTCCCTCCCCGCCCTGAAATCCGTCCTCCAGCCGCAAACCCCGCTATACCTCCTCCTCCGCCGCCATCCCTCAACTGCAACAGCAGCCGCCTCAGACGGACAGAATCTGATTGCGCTCACATATATCCCGTCCAACAGCCCTGTGCGCGCCAAGACCTTGTTCGCGAGTACGCGGGCAACGGTCGTGCGGGAGCTGGGCTCTGAGTATTTTGGGAGTACCCCCTTTGCGGCGGATGAGGAAGAGGTGCTTTCTGAGAGTGTGTGGAGGGAGAGAGATGGAGGGAAGGGGACGGATGGTGGGGAGGAGGGAAGGGAGGGTTTGATGGGGGAGCAGGAGAGGGAGTTGAGTGCGGTCAAGAGAGAGGAGGAGAGGGCGAGGAATATGAGTAGGAGGGATATTGGGATTGGGGGATCGGGCGCGGGTGATGCGGCTGGGGAGATGATTAAGTCTTCTGTTGAAGAGGGAGTGAAAGAGGCGTTGGAGAGGTTGGAAGGCGAGGAGGGATTGGTTGTTACGCTGGTGAGTGGCTATTTCTTTGGATTGTTATTTGAAGTATGCTAACTATGTATTTGCTTTGCAGCATATTCCTGCGTCGACTGAAAACATCACCCTTGTTTCCACCGAATCGAATGTCGATCCTGCCAACCTGGCGAGCTTGCTTTCCACCTCGAGCCCGCAATATACCTTCTATCGATACCCAAACTCCACTGCGTTGATATTCATTTATACGTGTCCTTCGGAATCTGCAATCAAGGATCGTATGTTGCATGCCAGCAGCCGCTCGTCGGTTCTGAATGTTGCCTCCGGTCTAGGCTTGACGGTTTCTCAAAGGGTGTGTACCTATCCATAGCTCCTTCCAAAGTTGACCCGACTGGTCGTCGTTGTTGTACTAATATACGTCGAAATAGATTGAGGAGTCTGATCCGAAGGAAATCACGGCCCGCAGGTTGGATGAAGAAGTTAATCCACGGAAGGAAGGACCGAAGCGAGGATTTGCCAGACCAAGAAGGCCCGGCCGCTGAATAGAGATAGAGAAGGCGTCTCCGTGATAGTTCCCCGTGAGCTGAGCAGCGGTCCGTTACTCGGGTGCCTTGAGATTCCCCATCGATAGACCAGTCGATTCACCCTAGAACAAATCTATATCCTTCTGTTCAACCAGTTGTCCCATAGCTTGTAGTGTCCCCATCCATCACCAACGACCACGAAAACAGTAGGCAAGCCGGAGCCAACGTACGCACAGCGGCACCCCACAGATCATACCCCGGTTGACCGATGCTGCTTCCTCTGAAAGAACAAATCCGTCCTCGAACTCCCCAAATTTATAATCTTCGGACACCCATCCCGATCCTTCTCCAGACGCGTACACTCGAAGCAGTAAAAGGCATCGCTGATCCCCTCGCCGCCGCACACGACGCATTTATTCTGGTAGTTGCCAAAGGAGCACTCGTCGCAGACACGGACGAGGGTCGTGGGGCGTACGTAGGAGTCGCAGACGGGACATTTGCCGTCGCATTTGTCGCAGAGGCGGCCGATGGAGATGCCGGTTTGTTTGCGGCACATGACGAGATCGGGATGATGGCGCGACATGGTTGGTTATTCGTGTCCTTTTTCGCTTCGTATGAGATGTTTTTCTTCCGTTTCTGCCGTTTTCTCCTTGGATCGTTGATTGTGTGAATTCTTTTCTGTCTGTCAAGGTGATGAATGAATCTGGTGGCGGTTTGGGATGAAATGTCTTGGCGCATGTCTGCTGCTTACATAACTAAGCCACCTGCCTTCAGACCAAGTCCTGGAGACATCACGGCAAGAAGAGGATGCTCCCATGGTTCATTATGAGTATGATTTTGATCATGGATAAACAAGCATCAGGATGGCCCGTGGTAATTCATTTGATTTGGGACTTCCATGACACCAAGGACCGCACTACAGCCCTCAGGCCGGCTGGGGCCTGACACAGCACCAACCTGCAATTCCCTCAATTGACCACTTTCCAATGCAGACACATGTAAGAGTTCCATGGCGAGCCATTTTAATCCATTCAAATACGCTGTCGCCTGCTCTTTATTCTGCTTCTCATCAGCTTCTTGTCAAGGAAAACCATCTCAGTTTAACGACAGCCGCCTTCAGGATAAGGACGAGCCTAGAAGATTCCCTCTGCAAGGGTCGCGGTCTTGGGCTCCATTGCCAACCGTACTAACCTCACCAATTCGCCCCCCAAGGACAGTTCATTTTATACTCCGCACTTTGAGCTGCTAAAGGCCGTTTTGGCCCTGTGTTCGATATCACTCAAAGGCGCTGCTTTTCCTCTGCCGATTATGGAGACGGTGGCCCCTCAGCCGTCCGCCAGCCAGGAGGATGGTGAGCCGCCGAAAGGAATAGGAAAGAAAACGAAAAGAAAACATCAGATTGTGCCATGGATTTACGACTTAGGCATGGCTATCTTCTCAATCCCTCTCGACATTTTCTTTCGGGAGATTTATCCCCGGGGCGCCTGGAAAATACCCCGGAAAGGCCCCGTTATCATCGTCGCTGCTCCGCACGCGAATCAGTTTGCCGATTCAATTATTCTGATGTGGTTGTTGAAGATCACGGCGAAACGAAGGGTATCGTTTTTGATTGCGCAAAAGTCTATGAATGAGCCCTATATCGGGAAGATGGCCGGATATATGGGTGCCTTGCCCGTTGTGCGACCTATGGACTTGGCGAATATGGGGAAGGGGAGGGTATGTTTCGCAGATGAAGCTGATAAGGAGTTGATTCGTGGGATTGGAACGGATTTCACCAGTTCGGAGTTCGTCGTGGGAGGCGCTATTATGCTGTCTGGGTTAGGGGGCAATGGCTCTCATTCCTCGCCTATCGCTGAAATACTTGGTCCAGATCTTCTTCGCATCAAGCGCCCGTTCGAATCACCGGCCGCAGTCGAGGCTCTATCGGACGAGCGAGGTGTGGCATTTAAAGTGCTTCCACATATCAACCAAAGCGAGATGTTTGACGCCGCCTTCGACGAACTGTCGTCTGGAGGATGTATAGGCATTTTTCCAGAGGGTGGCAGCCATGACCGTCCAGACCTACTTCCTTTGAAAGCGGGTGCCGCGATCATGGCCCTGGGAGCCCTTGCGAAGGATCCTACCTGCAAACTTTCGATTATTCCATGTGGCATGAATTACTTCCATGCTCACAAATTCCGGTCGCGTGCGGTAATTGAGTTTGGGAATCCCATCCATGTGCATCCAGACCAGGTGGAAGCCTACAAGATGGGCGGGAGAGACAAGCGAAATGCTGTTGGCTCATTGCTCGAGACTATTTATCAAGGCCTTGAAGCGGTTACCCAGATTAGCCCGGATCATGAGACCCTCTTTTTGGTCCAAACTACTCGACGACTTTACAACCCTTTCAACAAGAAATTGCCGCTCCCACTTATTATCGAGTTGAACCGGCGTTTATTACGATGCTATGCGGACCACGGCGATGATCCGCGCGTTATCGCTCTAAAGAAAGCGGTTCGCGATTATCAGGCACGACTAGCAGCTCTTGGGATCAAGGACCACCAGGTCGAATGGGGAAATGTCAAAGAGACGCCTTGGTGGATGACTTTAGGGATCCTGCTATACCGGCTTGCCTCCCTTGCGGTCTTGTCTATCGGCACATTACCCGGCCTAATCATGTTTTGGCCGGTGTTTGTCACCTCCAAGGTTATATCTGAAAAGAAACGGCGGGCCGCCCTTGCTGCTTCTGTCGTCAAGTTGCAAGGCCACGATGTTGTTGCTACGTGGAAATGCTTGGTGGCTATGGTTCTCGCCCCAGCACTTTATATATACTACACTGCCACAGTCACTCTCTGGCTTCATTATAACCGACACGACGGTTACTATACTTCGGTAGTTCCATGGTGGATGGTTGCTAGGACATATACGCCGGATATTATTCCCTTGTGGATATTCGCCATCGGCTTTTTCGCACTTATGATATTCGTGACGTTTGCTGCCCTCCGTTACGGCGAAACCGGAATGGATATCGTCAAATCCCTCCGTCCGCTCCTTGTTGCACTAGATCCTCGCTCCGCGTCATACTTCGCCAAATTGCGAGCCTATCGCGAGGCGCTATCCGCACAAGTTACCAGCGTCTTAAACGAACTCGACGCCGACTTACTCGAGCAATTTGACGCTGAGAATATTCAGAGTGATCCATACGTTGGACTCGCTTACCAGTCCCGTTTGAAGAGAATGCAGTCCTCCAGCGAGTTTGGAAGTAGGAGCAGAAGCAGGGGGAGAAGTAGAAGCAGCAGTTATGGCAGCGTGTTCATGCCAACTACAGGCGGTTTTGCGCCGCTACATGGCTTCACTCCTATGGAAGCTGGTGTTTTGAATGATGTTAAGAACGTTTCTCAAAATGGCTCCTCTATTCGGGGGCGGGCTAAAGTCAACGGAAACGGAGACTATGCATTGGAAGGGGTTAAAAGATGGGTGGACATTACTGCGACTGGGAAGAAGGATTTATGAGGGCGTCCTTGTCATGATAGAGTGCAGAGTTTAGCATCAATCAAGATAATTACCTAGAGTTCAGCCCTGATATCGATTTACCACGTGACCCTGCTCGCAACTGAAGTCGAGGCGCGACATCATCGTCTCCTGGGCAAGTCGAAGCCATCAACCTTTTTATCTTCGAACCGATAGAGGACACTGTCGAAAAGAACCATTATCGAACTATGGCGGAGGGGTAAGCTCTATTTCTTCAGATGCGTTGACCGACTCCCCGTCTCCATGCTAATTGACATTTTGTAGATCAATCACATCCGCAGTTGCGCTCCCCGACCCAACACCCTCGAGCCCCGGAACAGCTCTGAAGCGGCGCCAATCCCTCGTCGAAGAGAACGATAACGATAATAAACGTCGGCGCCTCAGCTCAGAGCACTCCCACGCACCCCAAAGCCCCAGCAACGAGAACACCAGCCAAACCTCCCCCGCCGACTTGAACACGAGCACCACCCAACCACAACCACAATCCCGCGCACGCAGAGGCGGCAAAGACGAAGAGCGCAAGCGCGGCCAGCGCCTCTTCGGCGCACTCCTGGGTACCCTTTCGCAAAGCTCGTTGACAGCGACGCAGAAGCGGCGCGCGGACATCGATCGCAAACAACAGACTAAATTGAAGTTGCAGGATGAGGAGTATGATGAACTAACGCGGAAGAAGCGGGAGGAGCTTTTGGATAGGAGGAGGAGGGAGCAAAGGGTTTATGATCGGGAGTCGGTATGTCGATTCTGCTTTTTCCATTCCATGGGTGAGTGTGTGGATTGGGATTGCTGATGAGGTGTAGTTGCGGCTACGGCATGCAAATTTAAGGGCGATGGCGGGTTTCCTGAAAACAAAGGCCCAGCCGGTGCTGGTATGTTAATGCCCCCTTGTAATGTTGTCGATGCTAACAGCCGTTTCAAGTATTACAAACCGTGGCAGCTCCGAGACGAAGATAAGGAATTAATTAAGGCGCAAATCGAGGAAGCCGAAGCGACCGTCGCGAGGGAGACGACGGAATTCGACAGCAAGCAGCCGCATTCTCCCCCCAAAGACACAGAATCAAAGGCCGGAACCTCAAGCGAAGTAGCCCCGGCCGCTGAAACCATAAAAACGGAGGACAAACCCGAACAACCTGCGGATAATTCTATAAAACCTGACACGGTGGGTACTGACGCTGATGCTGACAGACAGGCTCCAGAGAAGACCGAGGAACCTGATACTGCTGCCCCTTCTACTGCTACTAATGATATTCCTGCGTCTGCACCGCCAGCTCATGGCGAGCAAGCAGCTGCCTCCCCCAAGCCTCATGAGGATGACTCGGGAGAGGTAATGCTGGAAGAAAAGGAAGATACTGTGATATATTAAGTTGTCCTCCTCCCATTTTAACATTATCAACGACCTGATATCTCCCATACTCGGGATGGATCTTCCCCTTCAGAACACGGATCTGGAGGCCCTTTCTTGTCTTCGGCATTGATTTCGGCTTTCTCTTGTTGGGGGCATCCAATGCAGTAACTTGCGCGGACATCTAACAGCGATCTCCAGCGCCCTCTAGCAATGTCGCCCCTGGTCTTGTTGTGATATGTTTTATGCAGAAAAGGTTGAATCTTTAAATGATGGGAAATCGGTTTTGTGAGAGTCATATTTAGCCCCTTTTGTGTAGTTTTCCCTAGCTCCCATGATTGATGCTCGACTGGAAAAATATATCATCATATTTTTCTCCGTGTGACAAAAGTCACCCCACGCATTGCAGCCGATCTACCTGCTTCCATCAACCCTTGTCCCGAGCTTTGAGATGTATCACTTTTTTTCAGCTGCGATTGCTCGCTGGTGATGATGAGATTGATGGAACGATGGTTTTGAATTGGACCAATGGCTCTGGCTCTGAGCCAGTGAGCCTAGCCAGGCAAGCGAGATTGCAAATCGGACTGCCAGAGGGCGAAATGTCCTGAGGACCATTCGCTCCAGGAATCCCGTTAAGCTCACAAAAGAGGGGCATCCATCGATCTTGTGAGGATCAGTCTCCTCCATAAGAGGTATATTTATGAACCCCAGGATACCCGGGCTGAAATTGTCCTTGATAAACTCTCGTTCTGGTCCTACTTCTGCTGTCTAACAAGGCATCTTGGCCGTCATACCCTCGAAGGTGCAGCACCCAATAATCTCGAACCCAGCATGCTAGACAAGATAAATGTTGCAGGCGACCCGAGGGTCCAGCGCCACGGTGCGGTGCTTAATGGAACTACCTATGGTATGTCGTTCGTGCCTCCAAGTCGCCTTCTAAAGAATGAGTTGCATCTGGCCTGCTCTGGGTGAGATTAAGATGCGGGTTCCTCCGGCAGCTAAATTGATACTACTATGAGTACTTCTGCATTTGTTGAAGGGTGATATACTGATCTTACTGCGTAGGTTATCTCCTGGGTGTCCCTGCGAATGGAGAGTATCGGGATACCGTGTTTCTGGTTCGTCGGATATCCCCCTTATCCCCATTTGCGCGGCGATTCCTGGGATCCTCATGGGATCGAAACTGTACACTTGAATAGCTACCTTGGATTTTGGCTCTGTTGCAGTCAATCAACGTACCTATTCATTGCTTCCTTGCTAACAAACGAGGTCTAGCTCCATGGCTTTCCCGATCTCTCGATGGGCTGGAGATATCAAATTCCGATGTTACTGGAAATGGGGCTTCGTGTGATGGCTCCTGATTGCATCGGGTA
The DNA here is from genome assembly GCA_039700045.1 of Malbranchea zuffiana. NCBI lineage: Eukaryota > Fungi > Ascomycota > Eurotiomycetes > Onygenales > Malbrancheaceae > Malbranchea > Malbranchea zuffiana. Next base: position 2,080,125 of record JARUPO010000002.1, read on the forward strand.
CGGAAGAACTGTACGCATTGTCTTCTCCTTGAATTTCTTCGCAACTATAAAGGCATTAGTTTGACGGTTTCAGGACGCTCCTGAGTTCTCCGAGGAAACTGCGCCGAAATATGGGATGAAGCAGTGCGCTGAGGATATGAGGGAACTGGCGCATCAGCTGGGAGCGGAGAAGATTATTCTAGGGGGTCATGACTGGTGAGTTACCTTGTTACCCTGCTGGCCAACGTCTCATCTTGAGTCGTATCTGTGATCCAATGCAGGCGGCTTTAGCGTCTATATTTAATAGGGGCGCTGCTATCATCTACCGAATCGCTTTATATCATCCAGAGCTCGTCTCGCACATATTTTGTCTCTGCACTCCATACTCCGCCCCAGACCCAAACTTCGTCTCCGTGGACCAGCTCTTGGAACGGCTCCCGTTTTTGGGCTACCACAAGCAGTTCGTGAGTGGAGAGCTGGAAAAGACTTTTCAGACAAAGGAGCAGTTGATGCAGTTCTTCATTGCGTCGTATGGGGGGCGCACCGAGAAAGGAGAGCCTGGTTTCGATGTCACGGCTGGACTGTATCTGGATCGGCTGCCGCATTTAATACCCTCGTCGTTGGTGGACGAAGAAGTAGGCGGACTTCTTTATATTGTTGTAGTTACTAGCCTGAAATCGCTGACATTTGCCCCCAGGAACTCGAATATTACGCCGAAGAATACGCCCGACACGGTCTTCAAGGTCCCCGTGCGTATAGCAGAAGCTCCTTTTACTCATTACCTGTTCGCTCTTTCGACCCAGGCTAATCTTGACACAGTAAGCTACTACTCCAACCGCATACGCATCCAGAACTTCAAGGATGAGCTTCCCCTCGTGGGCAAGAATCTCGACCACATCCCAATTTTATACATCCGCGCAACGCGCGATGCGGCTATACCACTGGAAGTAACTCAGGGAATGGCATATTTCGCGCCGCATGCGACGATGAGGGAAGTCGAGGCGCACCATTGGGCGTTGTGGCAGAAGCCTGAGGAGTGTAACGCGATTATCGCGGAGTGGATGAATGAGGTGGTATTTGGGGAAGGGAGTAAGTTGTAGGCCTTACATAGAGGTTGAAATGGAAGGCCGAGAATGTTTTCCTATCTGTTCTCGGTGTTTCCTGAAATGAGTTTGGAGCGCTTTTCGAAAGGGATCGGATGATTTGGCCAGTCAAGTTGGCTGATAATTCAACAGCAGAAAACGTCACCCTTGAATATAGCAGTAGGGAAGTGAAATATACAAAATTCCGGAGCCGCTAAACTGATATACAAGCCCAACCGTATTATTAAATATCATTATTCCCTGTTAAGGTTAAGCGGCGTCTTCTGCAAATCGAATTATAGACACCGTGTCCAGCATACCGAATTCCAAGAAGAGAGGAAAACTTCTCAATCTTCCAACACCGTGGTTTCAATAGAAACGCCCCTTAACTCCATCAAATCAATAAACTTTTGCCCCAGCACTGCCGGAGTCATATATCCCCCCTTCATACCCCTGATATGCCGACTCGTCAACAGCACCATCGCTGCCTCAGCCAAAAGCATCCCCGACATCTGATACGCACTACCGCTATATGTTAATCGTCCCAGCGCACGAATTGGTTTCCCGTCTTGTTCCGCGGTGGCCACACTCCTAAACTCAACTCTATCCGATGCAGCGCTTCCCTTCGATGGCCCTTGGCCAGGCGCATACAGCAGCCTTGATAAGATCCAGCGCGTGGGCGACAACATCAAGGCGATGGCCATGGCTACAAGAAATCCATGGACTGCCACGCCGGTAATCGTGTTGCGAACCCGGGTGTATTCCTGGAACCGGAAGTTGGGATCGTAGAGATCTGGCATGAGGGAGCTACTCCGGTGCACGACTGCGGTGTTGCATGATGCGGATGGGGAGGTGGTGAGGGTGCCCAGATCCGGGACATAGTGGGCGCCGATGACCTGTTGGATGAATGGGATTGATGGTGGGTTTGCTGGACGGGAAACAGAGAGGGCGTACGGGTCTCGTTGGACCGCGAAGTCTTTTAGTGACATGCCCTCGAAAGATGCGAGGATGGTAGCCAGGGTGCCTCCGCTGATGCCGGCGCCTCTGGAGTGGTATATCATATTAGATAGCTGTTTTTGGCACTATATGAGCGATGACTTACTTTATGTCATAGATTGCCGTTGTCGCTTCCTTTATTTTCACATTAAACTTGGATTTCACAAAATCGGCTACTGCCCAAGTCAGGAGATCGGAAGGGGCGCTTTCAAAGCCGCAGGAGGATATTAACTAGTGAGAAGATATTAGGAAGAGCAATATATCGGCTTCCCGGACAGATGACGAACAATAGCGCCTGTTGATTCGGCAAGCTCATGATATTTTTCGGCCATTTCCTTGACCCACGGGATCTCTCCAGACCTGAGTAAAAAGTAAGCTCTATTATCACGGCATTTGGCAAGTGAATTGTGGCTTACACATCTAGATAATGCGTCCCGTTCCTTGCGCACGCTTCTACCACGGGGGTAGAGTAGAGGTGATAAGGCCCCACGCAGTTGATTAAAACCTTTACCCTAGCCGCGAGGGTCCCCAGCTCTTCTTCGTTGAGTTGAACCGGTAATATTTCTGAAAAGGGGGATCCGATATCAGACCACTGAATTCGACGAGCGAAGCATGGTAAATCATATTCAAGCAGGCATTAATATACCTGGAGGGTTGCGATCCGCCTTTATCCCTTTGAGCTCCTCCGCGAACGAGCTCAGCTTGTCTGGAGATCTGCCTGCCAGTCCCCATTTCAGATTCGTGGGTAGATTGGTGACAACATGCTCAGCACAAAGCTTCCCCGTGTAGCCTGTAGCTCCTAGGAGGACGACATCGAATTCCCGAGCCGACTGCATTTGATGCAATTGACCTTGCAACAGGGAGAGAACTTTGGTGTTTTATTCTGATATACTCCGTATTATCATGTTACCCGTAGAGCAAATATCAAGGGAGGTCCACAGGCCGACGTGGAAGGATTTGTGACGTCACGCAGAGCAACTTACGTTACATAAGCAAAACTTGGACGGAGCGGGTTTTAAAATATCCGATATTTCGACTGGGCATCACGTGGTGAAGTGTTCAGCCAACGCCAAGACTCGCGACCGGCTAAGCGAGCCCACATCACATCTCGAATTTGCAACATCGCGTCCATCTTCTCTCGACCGCAGACAACAGATTCAACGTGCGCCAAAATGACTAAACGCACCAAGAGTATGTTCAAAGAGCTCCTACATCTTTTTCGCAGACATCGAATTGCTAACATTTCGTCTCCAGAGGTCGGTGTTACCGGTAAATATGGTACCAGGTACGATTTGACTCGCAAAACCCCCAAGCCTAGGAATCTTCGTTAGACGGGGTCGTCGATAGCGAAATGTATGATATTTGGACTCTGGAGGAGACTAATTGGTGTTTCCGGCGAATAACAGATACGGTGCCTCGCTCCGAAAGCAGGTGAAGAAGATGGAAATCTCCCAGCACGCCCGATACATCTGCACCTTCTGCGGCAAGAACACCGTCAAGCGGAAGTCTGTTGGCATCTGGGAGTGCCGCTCCTGCAAGAAGACCGTTGCAGGTGGTGCCTGGACCGTCTCGTAAGTTCGACCGGGGATTGCAGACCTGGACTGGTGACCGCCTCGAGAGAAATGAAGGGAGCTAACCGGAGGTGCTTTCGCCCTGTTATAGGACCCCCGCTGCCGCTGCCTCTCGATCGACCATCCGACGTCTTCGTGAAATCGCTGAAGTTTAGAGGAGGAGACGGGCGTCCATTTTTTTACTTGTTTAAATTCATGAAATAATGAAAACATGGGCCGTTATTCAGGGAGCACCGGCCGTTCCACGAGTTTGGGCCTGCTCGCCGTCAATTGTCGATAGCTCGAGCTGACCTCTGCGATCGAGGCTCACAATAGACATAACAGAACAATATCATTTGTGGCCCTTTAATCGTTTCCGATCACTTTCAGACGTATACAATGCAGTGCCGAGCGAGCATAGGAAGGGTCGAACAGTTTCCAGTGGATCCGAACCCTTTCATTTCACAAGGATGCTTTTCTTAGGCTACGGAAAATTTTCTTTGCAAAATTCATTGCATCAAGAAGGACATTTTCCGCTACCCACACTAGGTCGAACCCTCTTGCAATCGCCAGCCAGGTAAGCAACAGAGTGTAGGACGCGAACCAGGTGGGATCTTCTCTCCTCTCTCATTGTGCTGCTACTGGCGCCAGTTCCTTGATAGGCCGAAGCGCAGCCGAGCTCATGCTGTCATCGTGGCGGCCGTCACGTTACCCGCGGCCATACTCGATCGCGTTTAGCGCGGCGGACTAGCGCAGGTTCAAAAGGCCAGCGGCTTTCCCCCCACAACTTCATCCTTTACTTCACTCCCCTTCCAAGGCCCCGAACAGTGTGAATTTTTGCTCTTCATGCCGCCTCAAAATCTTCTATCGTGCAGTCTCGACTTTCATCACATCAGCAATGGCCGACGCTTGTATTGTGTGCTTAGGAGACCTTGGCGAAGGCGTCACCGACCCCAACCTCGCCGTCGTCGACTCGCCAAGACCAGTGAGCGGTGATGGAGATGTCACTCCTCCGCCCCAGAGCTTGGACGAAACGTCACAGATTATCGCCCACTTGATTCCTTGTGGCCATAACCTCCATAACGACTGCTTAGCCCCTTGGGTCGAAAGGGCCAATAGCTGCCCAATATGCAGACAGAAATTCAATGTCGTCGAACTAGCGGAGAAGTTGGGAGGTAGGTTATATTCTTACTTTGGAGCTTTTTTAAGACTTTATGTTAATGTCGGCGTTTTTGCAGGTCCAGCAATTTCATCCTATCCCGTCGAAGATCGTGTACAAGTAGCAGAAATCGACCCTTCGTTGCTTGTCGAAGATCTCATCGACGACTCCGATTCTCAACCTTGCCCGGTGTGCGGGGACGACGATAATGAAGATCTATTACTGATATGTGACGGCTGTGAAACCGCATCTCACACATACTGTGTTGGCTTGGACTCTGTTCCCTCAGGACCTTGGTTCTGCTGCCATTGCGAGCCTCAGCAGCCCTTACCAAGTGAACCAAGACGTCCTCGTCGAACCCGCCGCACACGAGGTGAAGTGAGAAGAGATCGCACCCGCAATCAGGTACAAGCTTTTCACTGGGCACGTGTCTGGCAGTCAGTTTGGGATCGCCTTAATTTCGATCTCGATTTCCCTTTTGACGATGAAGAAGCTGTGGATCGTATTATCCAGCAGCGTCGACGTGAGGCGGCGCATAGAAGAGAGTTTCGCAGCTGGGAGCAGAGATTTCGAACACTTGGGCGCCAACGTGGTTTCAGTCGGTTCCGTGATTCGTCTTCTGAGTTGCTAGACATAGGCAGAGGCTGGCCGTCACGCCCAAGAGAAAGGGTTGAAACGCCAGAGCCTGAATCGATCGACGAAATCAGGGCTTGGAACGCATTTGAGAGAGCCAAGGATATCGAAGATGGGCAGCCGTTAAATCGACGCAAGAGGAAGTCTCCTACCGCCTCTCCTGTCGATCCAGAGGAAGCTCAGCCGGAGCGACCGCTGAAACGTCCTCGAACCAGACGGCCGGAAGCACTGGCGGGATTACAAGAGCGTGGCGAGTCGTCTAGAACAGGAGTATCTGGAAACACTACCACTTCTTTGACAGACAACCCTGCCAGTTCTGAACCAACTTTCCTACAATCTCTTCTAAAGGAGGTTGAAGACTCATCCACACCGCGCATGACCAATGGCAGCCACGGAACCTTGAATCGAGGAACTCGATCCGCAAACTCTCCGTCATCTCGACAATCTCCTTTATCATCAAACCGATCTTCTCCTCATCCTTCTCCATCCACAAACGGACCTTCCTCACCTGTGTCCTCCAACTCTGATTTTGGATTCTCATCCCCCGAATTCTCACCGACTTGCTCTCCAACACAGGAGCCATCGACAAGCCAGGTGCGCCTTTCTCGTCAGCTGGCTCGGCAGCCTGCAGGCACAAGTCATAGTAATTCCTCGTCACCCTCCCGTGCCCGATCAAACGAATCTTCGCCGGCCAGGTCTGAGCTCTCTCTCCTTGTCAAGTCGGATTTGCAGAAAATCGTCAGAACAGCATTAAAACCACATTACCAAAAACGCTTGATTTCCAAGGACGAATACACCGATATTAACAGGAGAGTCTCGCGGATGCTTTACGATCTTGTGGGAACGGTAGATGCGCCAGAGCCAGGCATCAAAACAACGTGGGCGCGCATAGCCAACACCGAAGTCGATAAGGCTGTCGCCACTCTGCGAGAAACGAAGGCCAATGACACTGGCGACAACAGTGGCGTCTCCTCTTGAATTAGCTTTGGTTAAGATCACGCTATGATCCTGTCATGTATTCTACACGTTGTACCTTTTTTACGAAACCAGCATTTGATTTAGCCATAGCAAGGGCGTTTAGCGATGGCGATCTTTGATAGTTCCTGCGCCAGCAACTCACTGCTTTCTTGATTTACCAGGAGTTCGCGTCGGCTTGGTCAAGCTGGATGTGTTGTAGAGCATTTCTCGGCGTTTGTCCCATAATTATAATGATTGAATCTATTTAGACCTATCTTCTTCCCACCTTTAACCAGGACATCGACCACAACGCCACCAACGTTCCAACTGGCCTTATCCATGGTGAATGGTAAATACAAACATTGAGCTAGACTGAATATCTTCGGGGAATGCTCCGGGCAGATTTTTACCCACTTCACAGCGGTTCAAATCCAACATTATTTACGAATACGTATTGGTGATTTTGGCATCTGCACATAGCCATGGGGCAGGAAGGTGACGCAACAGCTTCGTTGGACCTTCAAGTATCTTCCATTGGTTCAAGAATATGGCACGGCATGGTTTTCGGCTTTTTTTTGCCCTCATTTTTCCGCATCCCAAGCAACCTCCTCAACGATTCCCCGAGTCATGACGCTTAGATACCGCCTACCCGCCAACTTGGATGGCACATCGCAAATGCATCTCATCACATTCACATAACCAGTCAGCGGCCCCCACGGCCATTTGGCGAGGATGCTAAGCTTCAGCCGCACCGCACCCAACAATGGCTGATCAGCCCCTCCGGGACCCGGATATGGGGCCCTTTCTGACAGAGATCCGAAGCTGGATGAAGGCCCGAACAGCTCCATGACAGTTTTCGTGCGTAAGGCTCTCTGTACTGATTTGTCGAGCTTGCAGACACACGCCGGGAGACAGCTGGTCTGCGAAGAGCGGACTAAACAAATCAGGTTATATTCCTTCTTTCGCGGCAAAGTCGGCGCAGAACCTCGGATTTAATGGACTGTTCGGAACTCATCTCATGGGCGCCTGGGGGCCTGAGCAGGATTCGCGCAGATCCCTGGTTTAGTGAGGGAACTACCTGTAAGTGTGTTGATTTCGGGCACAGCGCTGATTCCTGATGACTCGAAATATCCGCATTTCCGACTTCCGACGGGGGCCCAATGGGTTCGCCGACTTTTATTACGGCGCTGCCTTCAACTCCATCTGCCGGGGGGCAGGTTGCTGGGTACCCTTAGCGAGGTTGCGGACGGAGATAACGTTATCCCTGCCAGTCCAAGGGGGAACCGCGGCTGAAATGTTTCTTCCCGGATTTGCATGACAGATTTCAAGCTCAAAATCTCCCGGTCTTGGGATTCTTGTCCTTTTCTCCTCGCTGTCTGCGTTGAATAGCGATGGATGCTAAAAACGTGACGATGTCAGCACAAACCGGCCGGCATGAAGGCGGAGAGCGAGTCTCTAGCTACAATACCCCTAGCATATCAACTTATGGGCGGGCAAGCGGGTCAACGCGAGCTGATGACCCTGCTCAAGAGGAAATTGCATCTCTTGACCAAGACGTCGCGAAGGAGGATGAGAAGGATATCGAAAAGGGGCCGCGACCCCTTCCGGCCACTACCCAACCAGCTGCTGAGGCAAAGGATCCGAATCTGGTTGATTGGGATGGGCCGTCTGATCCTGATAATCCGATGAATATGAGCGTGGCGAGAAAGTGGTACATCACGATGATTATGGCAATGTTAACCTTCTGTATCACTTTCTCGAGCAGTATATTCAGTCAAGCGACCCAGGTCACTGCGATAGAATATGGTGTGAGCACTGAAGTCACAACATTAGCTACGAGTCTCGTCATCTTGGTATGACCCTCCCACCATCCTGATCTTGACACCAGGAACTAACAAAGTAAAGGGATTCGGTCCAGGGCCGTTGATATTCGCTCCGCTTTCTGAGCTGTACGGTCGCACTCGCCCATTGTTTATTGGCTTTGCCATCTCGACCATTTTTCAGATTGGCGTTGGCGCTGCACAGAACCTATATACCATTCTGATCTGCCGATTTTTCATCGGGGTGTTCGGCGCTGCTCCTTTGTCGATTGTGGGCGGTATCCTGGTGGATATATGGGACCCAGTCAATCGGGGTGTCAGCGCAGCAACCTTTGCCGCTGCTACGTTTATAGGACCCGTTGCCGGACCCATTGTTGGCGGGTTCATTGTACCATCTCACCTTGGATGGCGGTGGACCGCCTGGATAACGCTGATCGTGGCATCAGCTTTGGGCGTCCTCGCCCTGTTTACGATTCCAGAAACATTTGCTCCAATCATTCTCCAACGTCGGGCAGCACGTCTTCGGGTCGAAACTCGAAACTGGGCATTACATTCGCTGCTCGATGAACGCAAACCTACCGCAGCAGATCTCTTCACAAGGTACTATGCTCGCCCGCTACAAATGCTAGTTCTCGAGCCGATCTTGCTGCTGTTCACGCTTTACACCGCTCTCGTCTACGGTATTCTATACCTATTCTTCTTCTCTTATCCGATCTCCTTCCAAAAGGTTCGGGGCTGGACGAACCCCGGCATAGCCGCTCTTCCATTCATCGGCTTATTTCTCGGCATCCTCTGCGGCTGCGGGTACATCGTCTATTACACGAAGACGCGCTTTGCTCGCATCATCGCAGAGAAAGGCTTCGTGGTGCCTGAAGCGCGGCTCCCGCCCATGATGTTCGGCGCAGTCGCACTGCCGGCAGGCTTATTCTGGTTTTCATGGACTTCATCGCCCGATATCCACTGGATGGCCCAGGTAATCTCCGGCCTACCCACCGGCTTCGGAATCACCGTCATCTTCCTACAAGCCCTCAACTATCTAATCGATGTATATTTAATGTTCGCCAATTCGGCCATTGGCGCGAACATGATCATCAGAAGTTTCTTTGGGGCTGCGTTCCCGCTCTTTGCTGCGAAGATGTATGATAGGCTGGGCGTTGAGTGGGCGGGGAGTCTGCTGGGGTTTTTGACGGTGGCCATGATTCCGATTCCGATGCTGTTTTATGTTTATGGGGAGAAGATTAGGGGGTGGAGTAGGTATAGTATGAAGTTATAGGGGCTGGCTGGAAGATATGATTATGTGATTTTATGAGATGGCTTTCTAGTATGGGAGGGCGTTTGTAATAGAGGGTACCGTGGTCCTTCAGCGGATAGTTAATCAATTCTTGGCCTTATGCAATGATTGAGCTCCTTCGAGCTATCTACATCTGATAGTGTGTTGATTGGGATTAGCCGCTGTATACGTCTGACAAACTAGAATAGGAGTAAAAGACAATTGATTTAGATCTCTCTTCGGGGTCAACCAGTCATTCTCAGACAGGGGAAAAAGAGGTGCGAATCAGTTTCAGGGGCAGGAGCTTGCTATGCAAATGCAGGGCACAGATAGATAGTCAGACATGGGTTGCCACCACATTTAGGAGTTGAAAATTAGGAGCAGAAATTGCAGAATCGGCATATCAAATCATTTCAAGCTGGGACATATGGTATGATAGTAGATATAAGAAACATGTACAGAGGAGAAATTAGAGGCGATTGGAAGAAAGGAATCAAAGGGAAACACAGCAAAAAGTCATGTCAATTGCACGCGCAGGAAGGCCGGGAAAACAGGCAGACCAGATGACAATGAAATAGATCGAGAGAAAACAAAGTAGCGATATAAGTTACTCAGAACTCGAGCTAACGAGCTGATCTCCTCAATTTCCTCGTGGGCGGATTCCTCGTCGCACTCTTATCTTCCTCCTCTTCATCCTGCGCCGGTGACATCTCTTTTGGTCTTGATTTCGGCGGCCTTCCGCGCCGTTTTGCTACGACGGGAGATGCAGAAGTGGCAGCTGACTTCCTGCTCACGGGCTTGACGGGGGATGCTGATTTCTCAACGCCGCTCATTTCAGCGTCGTCGTCGTTATCATCCTTTGCTCCCGTGCCCGGGATATCATCGCTATCGTAAGTGATGTCATCCGGGACAGACGATAATTCCCCATCTGATTCTTCTTCATTGAGTCGATCTTCTTGCTCATCTTCGTCTTGTTCCTCCGCAGCCTCCTCTTCATCTTTCTCATCCCATTGTTGCATTTTCTCATCTGCTTCGTCGCTGTCTTCTTCCACGTAGTTTACTGTTTTCTTAGCTGAACCACGGCCGCTTCTTCGTCGAGCAGCGGCAGATAGTGTAGAGGTGTCTTTCCCCTTTTTTGCGCCAGCTTCGTCGCTCTCCCACTCGTCTTCGCCTGTCTTTCTCCGCTTCGCCGGTTTCCCCGCACCCCCGGAAGATTTCCTGCGAATCGGGATAGACTGTTTCGTCTTCTCTTTGCGTGATTTCTTCGATGAGCCCGCTCCTTCATCTCGATCTTTCTCTCGATTAGAAGAGCCCGCGCCGGCGTCCACCTTGCGCTTCTTCCCACGCGTTTTTGGCTTCATGAACTTCCGAACAGCCACGTCTAATTTCTCTGAGACGGCTTCGGGTAAGAAGTTCTTCGTCGCGATCTCCTGTGCCTCTCGATGTGTCCCCATCGCCGCGAAGAGTGAACTGGGTAATCTTAACTTCCCAGGATACGTCTGAAGGATATTTGCCGCTCCGCTACCACTGCTTCCCCCAATCTTATGTTGCTGAGAATAAACCTCTGCGAAAACGCGGATAGTGCTCTGCGCGAGATCGGATAATGTGTAGAGCCTGTTCGATACAGTCTCAGAATCGGATTCTGAGATCCCATCTCGAGCCTGCTTCACGCGCTGTGCGATGTGGAAGATTAAAGAGAGATTATTTTCATTGGCGACGGCGGAGAGGTAGAAGAGGATGTAGCGCGTAAAGTCCATCAAGTCATCTGTCTTGGACTCTTCGTCGGATGAGTCGGATTCAGGGGGATAGTCTGGATGATGTGCGAGAAGGGAAAGGAGCCGTGCAAACAGCGACTCCATCACGGCTTGGTGTTCAGGTGACTTGTTATTAGTCTGCGTTTGTCGGGAGTAGAATGCGGTGCGGGAGCGTAACCAGGTCAAGGTGCTGTCATAGAGATTGAGGTTTGGTTCAAAAGCCAGCAAGAAGATGATAGTGTACCATCGAGGAGAAAGACATGGCGGCTGCATAAGTCTCTTCTTCAGATGGCCGATGAAATTCGACCGTACATCCAGTAGAGAATCCTGCGCCATCAGAGCGAGGGCATTGAAGTGGGCTGGCGAAAATATTCGATCACAAAGAGGCCTAAAGGCACAAAGTTTCAAGATCGATTTCGCAGCAAGCAATCGTAGTCTTGATTTCTGCGTGGCTGGCGTATCTCCTTTCTTCGAAAGTTCTCCCTGATTAGCAATCAACGTATTCAAAATGCTGTAAACTGGGTCCGCGTAATCACGGAAAGCATCCTCGTCTTCTTCTGAGTTATCCTTTGAACGCACGCGGTTCACCAGAATTTTCAGAGCCCATTCCTTGGCCTCCGTTTCCTCATCCAACTCATCGGACCAAGCATACCCAGAGTTAGGCTCCGGGTTGAGATTCTTCAGCAGGATCTGCTCCGTAGCAATGTTGATAATGGCATCCCCCTGCTCGTCAGCCTCTTGAGGCGCGAGAAGATTCAGCTGAGAGATCGTTGCCAATTTCGTAAGGAAATGATCTGAGCCGTAGGTGCACTTTTCTACACTCCGTTCAATCAACCGCTTGGCATACATCTGTTTCTTATCAGTGGCGGCCATGAGTATCGTAACGGCATTTTTAGCAGCCCGCGGCGATGAACTATAGAGCGCGTAATCCGACAAGGCGACAAGGAACTTTCGATCTTTTGGAAGCTTCGCAGGGAGTTTCTTCGCAAATCCGGCGCATGCTTTTAGAATCTCTTCCACCCCCGGACTGTCGCGTTTGCCAGCACTCGGGGCCTCTGACTCCAGATCTTTACACATCTCCTGCACATGAGCTTCAAGGACCTCGGGGTTCTGTGAAGATGTTTCCCGTAATATTTCGTGGGCAATATTTCCCAGACCATATTCATCAGATTTCGATAACGACATGATAGGGGGTATATGGCTTCTATTGAATATCAAAGAGGCACTTCGATAAACCAGCGGTGTCAAGCTAGCAAGCATAGACGAAGTCGCCGAGGAATTTGATTTAATCCGGTTGGTCAACTCCCTTACAGCTTTATTGACTGTGCGATAGTCAGATACGGCAGCCATCGCAAACCGGATTAGTTGATAACTCCGTCGGTCGTGCATCTTTGCGAATTTCCATAAATCAGCTGAAACGAGGGATGAGTCTGGGAACATTTTTGAGATAGTATCGATGACCTTGGTTAATTTTGCTTTGATCGTCTCTTCATTCGTGTCCATGACTCCAGCCTGATTTATACGTCAGCAAGCAGCCCGGCTACTAAGGATAGAACACTTACATTATATTCCTCGCACGCTTCAAGATAGTACGTCATGAATGTCCTCATGCTCAATTGTCTAGACTGAAGAGCAAAGAAGACCTTTTTACCCCTTTCATCTAGGTTCTTCGCTAAGGTTAAAATACGTCGAGCACGTATCATGTCCACATCAACCTCACCGCCCGCGAGATCCTTTAATTTCCTCGACTGGCTCTCTGATTTGGAACGCTTAGTCTTGATCGGAGGGTAAGGCAAAGGAAGCAAAATTTCAAACATAACGTGGTCGAGGAGCACCTGGATTTCCAGATTATTCGTGTAGTAAGCATCGATTATCCTAGAGGGCACGTCTTTGAGGATCGGAACGACCAGCTCATTATTCGCCTCGATTTCGCCTGCGGCGACTGCCCACATCCGGGCAAGATTCTGCATAGCAATCTGGCGAACGGAATGCTTCCGATCCTTAACCCGCTCAGCTAATACTGAAAGAAGCGATCCTGGTTCGGAGAGACCCCCATCTGCACCCAGCTTCTTGATAATGTCAGAAAGCGAAAAGGAGCCCATAATCTTCACGGCAGCAATTCGGACTTTCTCGTCAGCATCTACCAGCATTCTTATTAACCCATCTATCAAGCTCCGTTCTTCGCTCTCGCTCAAACCACAGCCACCAGCAGAAGTTAGCAGGACACGTCCAATCCCCGTTGCCCATGCAGCGCGAACTGAGGCAGATTTGTCTTGGCGACGACTTAGGAAACTTTCATAGGCGGCGGAATGTGCTTGCGAGAAAGGTTTGGGGGATAAAGGTGTGAGTAGCGCATTTGACTGGCGGGTGGTTTCGGACTCGCTGGCAAGTGAAGCGGGAGGATACGCTACTGGGTCCATAAGTGGGGGAATAGGAGGGCCAGCTACGCCAATACCCGCAGCTATATCTCCGATTGTCTGCGTGGCGAGAAGGCGAAGAGACGTTGAATCGGCAGAAAGCTCTGCTTCGAGTTGAGGTATCACGTTCTGTAGCACATCTGGACTTGCCCGCCAAAGCTCCCGGATGAGGCGATGCGCCTTATCCAATTCTTTAACATTCTCCCCTTCATCATCGGAGTCATCAAGGCTAGTTCGCCTATGTTTCGAATGCCCATTCGTCGCAGACGGCGCGGATGCATCAAGAATTACGTTGTTGAAATATTGGCTGACATAGCTCGTCATCTTCTCCGGGCATGCGTTGCAAATCGCCTTCGCCATGTTATACGCCGGTGGGTAATCCTTCATCAATAAAGTCTCCTGCTTAGCGTCTGCCAATGCCCCGTTCTTTTTGTTTTTGCTCTCACTTGACGTCTCCATGAGTCGCGGATCAACGCGAAGGAATTGCGCTATAATGACATCCACTACCTCTGGCGCGAGGCTGGGTGCTTCGTCAATAACCGGTACGAGCAACCTGGTCATATCGTATTCGACATTTTTCGCCAATGGTTCACCCGTGGAAGCTTTCGAAGAGCCGGACACAATATCGAAACAGGAGGAGAAAAGCGGGAGGATCAGGGTATCTGCCGCTTCAAGATCAGTCAAAAGGATGATACTCTTGACCTCTGCAAGAGAAGAAAGCACATAGACATGCTGATGGTTATATGCGTTGGAAGGATTCGCAAGCGCGGGTATTATCGAGGTCACAATCATCGTAAATATATCCTACACCACCAAGTCAGCCAGCGCGTTCCTCAAACGCGCCCCTCTTTCAATGACACACCTTCAATTGATTCTCCGTAAACGGCGCATCAGGCGCGCATAAACGTAAAATATCCACCACACAGCACGCCGTCCATGCTCTAACCCCTTTATCCCGATGACCCAATAAATGCCCGCTTGCAAGCTCCCCAGATACCTTGGTCAACGAATCCCGATCCGTATCTTCCTGGTCGAGGTCCCTGAGCTCAGACCCAAGCGTTTCCAGCCGCCGAAGCAAGTCCGCGACAGCAATGGCCTTTCCCGCACGCCATGATAGCGTATCCTTAAACTGTAGTCGACGTAGGCCACCCTGGGGCTCCTCCTGTTGTTCCTCCGTGGGCTCTTCGACCACTTCCGTCGCAGAGGTCCGGGCGTGCCGTGTGCGGGTCGGCATCGTTTTACTCAAGCACACTCGCGTAAATATCGTAGAGGGTTCATCCACTCATGAGAAATTCGTCCGAAGTCGCGTCAGCTCTCTTGTGGAACGAGGAAATAGTGTGTAGTTAAGTATCGATGCAATTCGGTGGCAACGCAAGCTCGAGCTCTGGTTGCGGTTGAACAATGAGCTAATCAGTGAGGGGCCAATGATGCTGCAAGCGCTCAGAAGTATCGCGCGGCCAGCCTAGAGAACCCTTTGTGCTGCCTGTTGTTGAAACTCGGTGGATTTTGGGATGCGCGACGTCACGCGTCGCATTGCGCCTAAACTGCAGCCACACGTGACATCCATCGTCGCCCCTTTTCTACCTACGAGCGAGAGACTCGGGCGTGGCGAGGGAGTGTAAAGCATCATATTTACGTTTATGCGGTCTTTTATATTGCCTCAATAAACAATTCTATCGCCCAATTCGCATTTGGAAGTTGTCCCCACGCCTCCGTCCCGTCAGGTGTTGGAATTGTGAGAAGATAACCTGTTTGCTGGCCCCTTTTCAGGTTGTAAACATGTTGAATAACTGAGTATAGGGACTCTACACCTAGGGATTTCCTTTTGGTGTAGTGGTTTCCACTTCCATAAAGCATCATGATTATTTACTGAGTTAAAATGCAGCACATGAGCCTGGCATTCGGAGATAGGTGGCTTGCACGGGCGCAACAACACCGTCATAGAAATGCCGTCTGAACTGCGCAAAGTCAAAGTCCTTTGTCACATCCCGTCCGGGAAACATACACTTCACACACCGTGCAACAGCGTACCCATACGAATCGCCCGCCTGCAGATAGACGTCGTTTATCTTGCTAACGGCGACCTGATAGTCGTCGAGAGGACTGCTCGATGTTTGATTGGCGCTGTCACCGGCTACGCTAGAATTAGCCTGTCGCAAGCCATCGAATGAGACATTCAGGCAAAGCTCGATCAGGAGGATCCCTAAAGCAAAGACGGTTTTATTGGGGATTAGGGGGTCAAAAATATTGTCAAGCGGTGCTGGCGGTGGCGTCGACGGCGTACCGAAGGAATATGCGATGCATGGATTTTGAGCGAGAAGCTCTCTGCCGGTCAGGGACCTTTCGAGGAAAACGTTCACCTGGTGCTTCTCCCACCCGTCATATATCCACGGACTACCGCTTAGATGTAGCAGGGACCAAGAAATTGCAGCAGCGAGGCCGTATCTCTGTTTTGCGGACAGTGCGAGATGGCGTGAGAGCGGTTGGCTTGCACTTTGCTGGCTAACCAAGAGAGTCTTCAGGGGCATTGCTTGAGATATCTCCGGCGCTTTAGGAGTACGAACGAAGCAGAAACGCCTATTTTGCGCGTTATCCGGGTCTGGTAAAAATCCAAGTTGGTTATTCCCTTCACCTTGCTTTCGCACTTCATCACATAAGTTGGATATAACATTAAGTGCCGGGTCGGAGAGTAAAGCTGGTGATGGGGTGGCAACTGGGGCTAATGACTACGTCAGCGCCATGAAATATATTGAGGATAAGTCGTACTCACGAGATTCTGGGCGCTTATCAGAAGCGGGATCTTTGTGGCTCAGTGAAAACGAGAGCTTGAACTTCCTGGACTGCTTGGACAGGACGGACGGGGAAGGCAAAATAGGTCTAGGATCCTAAGGGCGGGGCTCCAGCCTATTATTGGATGCTGCGGTTGTAGTAGTCGCGTTCTCTATCTTTAGATCATACTTCCGCCAACAATGGGTTTTCTGTCCGGCCTGAGCGCCTCCGTTGTCGTACGAAAAAGCGAATTTGAAGTTGTAAGGAGTGCTATTCCCCTTGCGTGTCCATTCAAGCTCAACGGCTGCCTGATGTGAACAGCCACAGTTCAGCCCTGCGCCAATTGCCCCATGCAACGACCTCATATACTGCCGCGTTGAATCGCAATGTCCGATGTTGAAGCGTGTCTTTAGTTCTTCGATCGTTGGATCGTCGTCTTCGGCGGGAACTTCGGCCCTTTCGAGGCAATTCTGGAGTCCATCGTTCCATCGTTGAAGGTCTTCGATCAACACTCTTCTTTCCTTTGAGCCAAAGCTGCGCTTTATTCGACGCCACTCCCACTGAGCCCTGTCGGGCGTCTCGGTTGTCCACAAAGGCTACGTCTCCATGTCAGTACGCAATGTAATTCAAGTAACCTGAATGACAGAACACATCATAGATGAAGACGTACATGTGCTGGGAAACCTCGCTGGCTTACCTTCCCATCCATATCCACATCCAATTTTGTCAACAGTTTTGCAGTAATTACGTCCATATGGCCTAGTATGGACATAAATTGGGTATATTTGTCAGGAAACTTGTCCTGGAGGCATTCCCGTATCTCGTCTATTGACGGATCGTATAAGCCAATCTTTGCAAGGGTCGCTTGCAGCTGTTCGTTCTGCAAGAACAGATTGTCACGAATGGTTGATAGCGTGTCGTGGTATCTCCAGTAGTTCTTCACAGGCTCTGCGTACCTATCCAAAGCCCAGAGGGCCAGAGGAATGCCTCCTAGGACAACGCCTGCAAGTTCCATGTTCAGCACCCCAGAAGATTCGACGGTAGATACCTGTTGAACTGAAAAGGCTGCAACCTAGCGAGCATTGACGCCACAACAGAATCTCCTATATCGTAGCAATATATGAGTCGGCAGTTGACTTCCTGGTGCTGTCTGATTAAAGCGCAAGTCCAGGCTCAATATTGTCAATGCGGGGTTCCATCAACCTTTCTTTGGAGACGACAAAGCTAATGCTGAATTATCGAGGACGGGACTCTGCACTCTAAGGGAATTTCCTTTTGGTGCAGTGGTTTCCAGTTCAATAATTACCTACTACTGGGTAGTTAGACGACGTATCCTCAGTCTCTCCATCACAAAGTCGTTGTATCCGCTGATGTGGCATTGGCAGAAAGACTGTTGGATAGTGAATATATCGGCTAAGAGGACGTTGACAAGGCGATGAGGCTGAGACGGGCCGAGGACCCGCACCTGCCCCGCCAAATTTCAACGACGACGTCGACCTCCAACCTGACTACGAAGCACTCCTCGTCCTCGTCCCTTTACTTCAATTCCATCACGATCCCTACTCGTTGGCGGGACGTAAGTACACGGTCGAAGCGATGTTCGAGCCCCAATTCGCGCCTGCTCCAACTCACCATGGTAGATAACGCTGAGTTCCTTTCTGAGGCTGCGTCTGATTGCTTGAAGACCTATGGAGAGCTTCTCTTAGCCCTAGGTTCTAGCGACTGTCGTGTGGTGTATCTTCAACAGGTCGATGTGAATCGAACGTTGGAAGAATATGGCCGCCTCAAGATTTGGATCGATCAAACAAAAGCATATCTTCCACCCAGAGCTCGTGGCTCCCTGGATGATCGACTGAGGAACGATACAAAGCTGAAAAAGGTTGTGAATGGCATTCTCGCCCGTTTAAGGTCGCTGCTGGCCATAGCGACCCCGATTGTCGAAAAAAGATATGACCAGTCCGGAGGATCCGACCAAGATTCGGTCCATTGGTTGCTGAGACGACTAGCAGAAGCAAATACACGACGTCGCGAGCAGCTTCGCTACTGGATAAACAATCCATACAACCTTCAAGAAAGCACAGCGAACGCAGGCCAGAGCAACCGCGAGAAATCCGTCCCCCCAAGCTCCAATTTTGGGCGGAGGGGCTGCAGATGATTCGAGCCAGGTATCTACAATTAAGCCGGCATCTCAGCAACAGAGTAAATGCGCGACGTCGAGAACCACAGTTTCGAAGCAGGCTTTTTCCACTGTGGCGAAATCGGACCTCATTGACACACTGAGCCAAACAAGTCGGTCGCGGACTATATATGCCCGATCAACGGCGGTACAGGAAACCGTCAATCGTGTTCCCGATGCCCCGAAACCCATGAAAGGGAACGAGTCCGTTACCTGTCCGTACTGTGGAGTTCAGCTGGAGCTAAATGAGGTCCAGGATAGAGAGAGATGGAAGTAATACAATCATCTCTTCCAAATTTGCGCGGTTACTAATCGAGATTGACAGACGACATGTCTTTCGAGACCTTCGGCCTTATGTGTGTACATTTGAAGGATGCCTAAGCCCTGAGCAACTATATCTCACGCGGCATGACTGGATTTATCACGAGCTCCAAATGCACAGACGGCACTACGTCTGCAGGAACTGCGGTGAGAGTTATTCCACGAAAGAGAAGATAGCCGAGCATCTCATGTCACACCATGCGGACTTGCACATGGATCAGCTAGCAGTGGTCCTGGACTTGTGCAGCCGTCAAATTGACGAGAGTGAGCCTGATTCATGCGTTTTATGCGGTGCCGAAATGGCCCTGTCTGAATTGCACAAGCATTTGGCTACACATTTGGAGGACATTGCACTCTTCGTGTTACCGCTCACAGTGTCTGATGCAGAGGGAGACGCCTCAAATGTTTCAAGCCAGGCGGCGCCAAAGGCTCCGAGCGTTGGGTCATCGCACAAAGATCCCATCCCACAACTGGAGGTTCATGAGCCCGGTGACAACGGAGAGCACTCACAAAGCGTCGCTGACTTTAAAAAATTATTGTCGTTAGCGGATCAGGATTACGAAGAAAATGTTGGTACTTGGAAAAAGCAGGGTGATTGCAACCTTGATAACGCCGTTGAAACACATGCCGCTAACCGCGCTCTGCGTATTGCCGCCGAAAACGGGGACGAGGCGGCTATAGCACATCTTCTTGAACAGCCTATGAAAATCGACCTTGACGAGGTTGCAAATGCGTTTTTCATCGCAATACAAAACGGTCATGCAGGTGTCGTAAAACTCATACTCGACAGAGGCATCAACGTCAGCAACGTTCTTTCAAGAGATGGAGCTCGACTGATCCAGGCTGCCGTATCGCGGGGGCATAAGGAAGTGGTAGAATTGCTTGTTGGGGCGGGTGTGGAGATCGAAGCCCCAAACTGGGTTAGGGAGTCGGCATTGAGCGTAGCAGCGGCTCATGGTCATGAGGAAATAGTCAAGTTGCTCCTCGAGAATGGCGCGTACATCGAGTCAAAGTGGAAAAATGGACAAACACCTTTATACCGGGCGACGGTAAACCAGCACAAGTCGGTTGTGAAGCTGCTACTTGAGAACGGTGCAGATACCGAATCAAAACTAGTCCAGGGGCACACTGCGTTAACTTACGCTGCAGAGTCTGGGAATGATGACTTGGTAAAACTGCTGCTAGAACACGGTGCCAATATCGAGTCGAGAGCTACAACGGGACTGACGCCCTTGCTCTGGGCAGCAAAATACGGGATGGATAATGGGGTTAAAATCCTACTTGAGAATGGTGCTAATATCGGCGCGAAGAGCGATGATGGAAGCACAGCCCTGGAGCTATCAGTACTCAGCGGTCGCAATATGGTTGCTGAAATACTGCTAAGTCATGGTGCTGGGTTCGATGCTGAGGCTATGCGAAAATCGTTGGCTTTAGCTGCAAAACATTCGAAACTGAGATTAATCAGACTGTTTTGTCAGTACGGTGCCGATATTGAAGCGCCAAGTGCGGATGACCCGCGGACCCCATTAGCCTGGGCTGCTTCGTATAACCAGATCGATGCAATAAAATTATTGTTGGAGAAGGGTGCTGATATCGACGGGAAATGCGCTGGGGGAAGGACACCGTTAAGTTTTGCAGCAGAAGCTGTCCACGTTGAGACGATTCGGCTGCTGTTAGGAAGGGGCGCCAAGTTGAAGTAGAGATCCGATGACGGAAAGACAATACTAGGTTGGGCTAAAGAATGTCCAACGTCAGCGGCGAAAGACTTCTTGACAGATGTAATAATTGAGAAAACGCTCGAAAAGCTGTAGAGGATAATTTTACCCAAGTAGTTAAATTGTCCTCCGCATCCTGCCAAACGTCCACGAAAAAGGGATACAGCGTTTTATGGAGTTCGAAGCTGTCTTTTATAAGGATCGAGTTACTCAAAATACTGGACAATACCTCAAAGATCAGATACAGACTGTAAATTCCAAACCATGAGGATTTTATGGCACAATTTCAATCACAAGTAATCTATACATATCTAGCAAAACGTTGTAATGAACCAACTTCCTTTATCACCAGTGATTTTTTAGATCCAGAGGAGAGATAGGGCCGAGAAGGTTATTTAGAGGGAGGCACCTTGGAGGGGCAATTCCATCACATTGAATGAAGGGGATATGGTGAAGTGGTGAGTGAATCAAGAAGCAAAATCTGGAAAAATGCATCAGAATTAGCAAGGAAGTTCAAAAAGAAGTGGCCTCTCAGACATCATAAACCAGCCACAGCGGAATCTTATTGACCAGTCTGGGATTGTTGTTGGGAACAAAAACAATCCTCTTATGCAACTTAGTCAGCCCTGAACGCAAAGCAAAATGTATTTGCACTGAAAGCCAATATGAGCCTAGCCTGACTGGATTACTGCGGGTCTGGAACCATAGAAGGGAAGAATCCCAGCATGAGTTTCATGCAATGGAGAACCCGCGCTTGAGGGGTGGTCCGCGGCTACGGTGAGACACCAGTCTTTGAAGGATCCAGCTTTTGGAGCATATCGGAAAAAGCCCAGGACCTCCCCATCCTCGTTCCAGATTGCAGACCCACACACGCCATCTACCATTTCGTCGGCAAATCCTTGATGAATGTAGTACCAGCGCGTTTTGATCCGGTCATGCTTTGATTTATCCCTACTACCACTTCCTAGCGGTATCCGGGTCCCGGTATGTATTCCAAGCCTTCCTTCGCAATGACCAGTGAATGGGCTGTTGAAATAAACTGTTTTGCTTTGAATTATGTCTTCTGCATTAGTAATTTCTTTATTTTTGCACTCGGCCGCAGCATGTGACTTCACAGGCGCGATGCTGGTGTGGGCTAATCCTGTGGTAATATCTCCGATTCCATTTCCACTGGTATCAGGATGGAATAGGCTTCGTTTGTAGGGAGAGCAATGTGAAGCCACTGTCATATATTGGTTTCCGTTTCCATCGTTGGCCGGAGCCCCAGAGGCTGTTGGGCTGTCATCTTCCCTTGGGCTTAGCACAACTCCAGGGCGCAGATTTTCATCGGCAGAGTTGCCCATAATCGCCAAATCTTGCTTCTTGGTATGTTGGACCGGGAGATTCATGGGTCGATCCATGTCTGCATCGTAAATATAGCAGCACTGGAGTCCCGCGACTGTCCGGGGAACCTGTGTCAAATCAGCGGAACGATCTTCAAGGACGATAATAACAAAATAGTTCCAATACTGGATCTCTGTGATCCCAATCTCAAATTCAGCAAAGTAGTGTTTGGTGATTCTGAAAAGTTGGTTGATTTCGCTCTTGCTCTTGCTATTGCGGCAATCAAACTCCGTGGCTAGCCTAATGAAGGAGAAGCTCATAAGTTTATTGGGCGGTAGAGGTCCATCGTCCGTCGGGTCAGTTGTGAAGTAGGCTGGAACACCAGCTACCGTCCGCGGGAATGGGCGTGGAGGGAGGTGTTCTGATTCGAAGCGAAGAAAGCGATTATCAAAACACAGAGCCTTGGTTTTTGGGAATAGTGTGCGAAGGATCTTGCGATTCTCCTCCTTATGGAACTGTTTGGGGTCCTTTTGCAGGTCAAACGGGAGAATGACGTGACGTGGAGACGCCCCTTGGATACTTGAATCAGGTTCCTGTTCTTCTGGTTCTGGATATGCCTTGCCAGCGAGGGAGAGGCCTGGGTTCATATTGCTTTAATCCTGGGAATGTTGGTAGCTGCCAGGTAGATAGGAGTAGTAGTATCTTTTGAAAATGGATGCTTCAGTGCTGGGAGCAAAGAATCATAGTGAGTAGAAGCTGGAGATGACAGTGATAAAATGCCAGAAACCTATTGTAGTGAAGATGTCCTTAAAGATTGAGGCTGCAAGATCAGTGAAGGGAGGTTGAAGCCAGGCGCCAACATTCAGCGCGCTTCGGCGCTAGGGACGCGCCAAGGATTTAGACGCTCTAAACGCCGGGTACCGCGGGAAGTTAAATCGGAGAGTTGTTTTTCCGAGAACGTGGGTGTGAGCGAGATCTCATCAACAAATCTTGAATGTCCTTCAACAGAGCAGCTCGTCGCCTTGTGCAGAAAATAAACGCGCTTAATGTGAAGACTCGAGCTGATATGGCTCCCGATTTCTAGAATCCGGCCTAATATAGGCTTTCATTACATCTGACGTGCTAACTCTATTTAATCTCATGCTACCAGGGATCAAAGACCTCAGGCTATCAATGAGCTCATCATTCTTACCTCAACCAGGGATCAAGCCCAGTGCTAAGCTGCGGTGTATATATATTATATACAGAAAGCCCTTATGATCCTTTTTTGCAATGTGGTATCCTGAATTTCTCTCCCAGCCTTGCATAGCATGCTTGGGTTTCTTTCAAGCAATGGATATCCTTGAGTGCATTCACTGCTGCACCCTGCTTGTACTGTTAGGGGCACTGATGGTGGAATTATTATATCGCCGCTGTACTCGCCGCAGACGGACTATAGTCGACCTCCCACCACGTCTTGTGCAGCAAATCGCACAGTCTCTACCGTTGCCCGCTCAGGCATGTCTAGCGCTGACGTGCAAATATACATTCTCCTGCCTCGGCCCCGCCGTTCAGCGTGCACCGGAGCTCAAGTTCCCGCGCCTCATTGAAGCCTCTGAGGAAGGCCACTATTATCGCCCGCTGACGCCGCGCCCGAAGCTAAGGTGGGAGCTTCTCAGACTCTTGGAGGATAGAAGATGGCGTTATTGCACGGCTTGTCTGAAGTTGCATCCCACTAATGAATTTGGGAGGGATATATTGGGCTGGCGACCACGCTGTGATGATTTTGCCTGTCTTGTGGATCTGTGTCCATGTGTACGCATGTCATTCCGGGACAAACTTCATCTCATTGCGGGCTTAAACGAGAAAAGGGCCCTGCCACTTATGCGGGGGCTGTTTCGGTGGAATGGCAAAACGATTACTCACAGCTGTTCGCGCTCATACTCCGGCATGATTGTCACGATGGAATGCACACCGCTAGTCGGGAGCAATTACAAACTTTCCATCCACAGCCAGTACAGAGTCACGATGCCGGGACGCTTTGACTTTATACCGTATCTCGAAGACATGAAGATGGAATGGTGCTGTCACGAAAGGATCAATCATCTTCTCTTCAAGCTTGATGGCGACCCAGGAAAAATAAACCGCGCTTTCGACGGGAAATTCAGGTGCCTGCAATGCGGCTCGAAGGTGGTCAAGTACGAACGAAGCTTCGCCCTTGGAAATGAAGTCCATGCTTTTACTGTGATTAGGGATCTTGGTAAGGGATTGCAGCCAGACGGGAGATGGTTTTCTCAGCGGTCTATAGCGTATTCCGACTTGAACAATGAATGCTGCTGCTTAAGTCAGGTCCTTGATTCTATAGAACTTCTGCAGTCATGATATCTAGCGCAAAAACTGATGAATGTGCAGGCTCGAAGAGTGGGAACCGGAAACTGAAGGATGATTGTCTGGGCAGGTGCTTCTGGTGCCCAAATAATGTCAGTACCGCTGTCCTAATACAGAAATCAGTCTATTCAGGAAGGTCAAACCATCCAACAACAACCACAGCGCCTCCCAAGGTCGTTGCGTCTTTCCTTATAGAGTCTAAACCTGCGGGATATAAGGACTTTCCCACGCAATCGCTTTTCCTTTTCTCCTTTCACCATATTTTGCCCTTTACAAACATATATATAGATATATACAATGGCTATATTATCCGATATCTTTGCTATTCTTGCTATTCTTACTTTCGTGGTGATCATCCTTCCCATAAGGGAGTGGATTCAGAAGCTTTCCCCTGTCTGTGGCCGAGTTCAGAGCAGAGCAGAGCAGAGTCTACTCTCCTCCCGCCGATAGGGGTGGAAAACAGCTTAACGAATTGGAACAGGCGATCGACGCGCTGCAAGATCGGCCTCAGACAAATCCTGCAAACTCTAGAAGGAGGAGGAGGCCACGGCCCACCGCCATTCCCCGTTTCCGAACTTGAAGATGATGCCGCGTCATTATTGGGCATGAGTACAGGCAAAGCGTGCTGGGCCATCATTCAAGTCTGGAATCGTGTTTTGTCAGTAAGTTTTAGCCGAACAAGACTGGAAATATGCTATGACTTACATCTGATTTGCAGATGGTAATCCTCGAAGACGGTTGCTGCATGGGAGAGACAAATTGGGCGTCATCAAACCTCAGTTTCTCCGGTGTCGAAAATCTTGCACAGAAACCTCAATCGATACTAGTACATACCACAACGGTATCGCTGGCTTCAAGGTGGAACTCGAGAGAGAGGAGCATTGGTCCCTGAAGGGGTTTACTCGGGGCGTTGCTCGTTCGTGGTCGGTTGTCGAACGGTCGATTCCTTCTTGCATCGCCGAAACCGCATGTCAGACGGGAGCCTTGGGATCATGCAGCGTGACTGAGGATACCGGCCGCCCATAGGGGTGGTCGATACTAGCTAGCGGCTGGTTGATGCTCGCGATATCGACGTGGAAGGACTCACGTGTGCCAGGTTGGCGAGCAGACGGCTGTTAAGAAAGATGGTCCGCTGGAGCTCTGCTGCTACCGGGTTCGCATCCATTTTAACTGATGAACTGCCTACGATTACTGAACAAGAATCTAAGTCAGAGATCATTAATCCATTTGATTGATACAAATTTGCTGTACCACTCTTAGTAGAATAAGTATTGTTCTTGTCATAGTCAAAGATGACGACTCCGTACAACTACTCAATTCAATGTTCCACAGGCCGGATAACTGCTGCTTTGATAGCTGCTTCAGGCCTGGAGACGTCAAAAGACGAGACACTCTATACCATGTTTCTATATCTCTATGATAATATGTATTCATTTCTAAGCAAATAAACTCGAGAAGTAGTAAAGCAAAAATGTGCCCGATGATGCCATGCCTGCTTTGTGTATCCCCCGCCCCGTACCCAATTACCCATGCGCCAAAAAAGTATGTAGCCAAACGCTCCGAAAGAGAAAGAATATATATACAGTAACAAGGACAAAAGAAACTGTCCTTGTTACGCACGGGGCTCAATCCCGCTCAGAGCATCACTCAGCGCCGCAGGGGCAAACGGCATATCTCCCCCAGAACCCCGTTCTAGGACCTTTTGTGTCCCATCGTCTCTCCCCCCAGTGCGATTACTAGTATGCTCTGTATTCGGAAAGTGCGCAGTGTCATCCGTATGCCAGGTGAAAAGCGTAGTCGAGCTAACGTTATCACTCGTATCATGTCCCGACGAAGCGGTATCCGAGCCATGATCCTGGCTTTGTGGTGGTAACTGCGGTGTATGCAGCGGCGGCGTACGGAACGGAAGCGATTCAACATGCGGACTCGCCTCCATCGCCTGCGCTAGACCCTCAAACGGACGCGACGGGGAGTGTACACTGCCCTGGCGCGAGGGTAGACGAGTCCCCGTCGGCGAGAGCTCAGAGACGATTGACCGCGGCCGTTCCTCCGAGGCCTTGGTTAACGAGTACGCTGCGAGATTCCGGAGGTGTTGCGGGTCAAATGGACCCTTGTATTTTGAACGGGGGACTTCATGGGGTTTGTAGAGTTCGATTTTGGGTTTGGAGGAGCGCTTGGATTTGTCCTTTTCTTCTTTTGTCTTTGTTCGTCGGAGGCGCAGGCTTGAGAAGCGTGGTGGGGAGGAGGGTTTGGTGGTGTTCGTTGTGAGCGAAGGGGCGGTGTTTATCTTGGTGGCTTTGTTGAAGCCTGGTGGGATGTTCTGCGGCGGCGGGGAGGGAGCGGTGATTGTCTTGGTTACTTTGTTTAGGGGCTCTGGTGAGCTGGTTTGAGGACGAGGAGAGGAGGGTTTGGTGCTTGGTGAGTGGTGAGCGGAGGTTGAGCGGGCGAAGACCCGCTTCATCTTCTCGCGGATCGGCATCGTGGGGACGGAGATGGTTAGAAGGACAGATCTAAGACTTCGAGTTGTAGAGAAGGAATCAATGCAGTATGTCTTCTTCTCGAGGGGTAAAGGAGAGAACGGCGAAGCCACGAAAAGGAAGAGGAATGAGAGGATGAAACACGCAGTTCCACAGACGGGACCAAAGCCGGGGGGAACGGGGAGGAGGTTGAATTAAGCGTTCAACCCCAGACTCGGAATATATTAAGGAATAAAATGGAGAAATAAAAGGAGAGAGAAAAAGAGCGAGGAGAGAATTGCAACGACCCGCACTGACGGACACAGCACACAGTCTCGTCTAGCAGATGCTACGGTTGCTCGTTGGTAACCTGCACCCAGGCAGTCGGGCCAAAGGGATCAATCACTCGCTCACTCAATGATGCGGGTGGTGGCGATTCAGGATTTATTCCCCTAGGGCTGAACCGCATTCTTTTCCAAATTCCCATGGACTGGTCAAGATGTGGCAATGTGCTTTTTTCTCTCTCTCTTTGATAAATGCCTCGCCATGATTCCACGAGTCTTCTTTGACTCTGGGTTGGTTGAGATCAACTTCGACTAATCCATTTAAGCCTTTTCTTCTGGAATTTCTAGGTCCAAGCCAACCGAGCCCGCGATCCAATTATCGACGCCTTTTCTTGTTGGGCTGATGGCGATCCCATGTGGTGGCGTCCACATTCTTCTTTTCTTTTGGATTTCGGTCTTTGATCGGGGGATGTTATGCTACCATCTCTACCACGGATCGGCGACGGAGCTGTTGCCACAATTCCTTCAGAATTAAGGGGGGATTGACCACTGATGCAAGGAATCATTCTCATCCATTAACTTGAAGTTATTGGCTAACTAAAGACTTGGTTATTGAGGATTTCCGCTGTTTGAATCACATCAATAGCCGCTGCATGATGCGCAATGCAGTAGTTATAAGATGTCAGAGGTGCTGTATTCCCTGGATGAAACTTTGGATTCCATCGCCTTGGCTGTCTGCCCCTTTCCCGCGAATGAGATTCTTAACTTGCTGATTGAGAATTACTGAGAGGAAGCCTCTGCATATCTGGTACTAGATCATGTCTGACTGCCATTCAAGCAGCAGATCTGTGGTGAGCAAACAGATCTCATCCTTTTTGTCCCTTGACAGTTTGTGTCCCATTGACTTGACAAACTGCTAGAATCAGTTCTGAAGGCTGTTATTCACTGACTTGTATGTATTCCATGCTTTAATTTCAAGGCCTTATTTGTGATTATCCACTAGACTTCCGTATGCAGGCAGGCGTGATTTCTGGCCAGAGGACAAAGACTCTCTTCACAAACATATCCATGTCTGTGTCTGTGACTTCGGCGTTTGGTTCGTGTGGAGCTTTAATCACTTTGCACTGGGAGAAGAGGTTGGTATAGCTATAGCAGCAAGTCAATCTTGTACGGAAAAAAGGAGCTTTGCAGGCAGGCGGGCGGAGAGTCTCGGAATAGACAAGAAATATAGGCAGAAAGATAAGCAGAGATCATGTATGTCAGCGGTGAGGGTCATCTGGTGGAAGTGAGAGCAACATGATATTGGTTGGAGAAGGCTGCGGTGGAAAGGGCTTTGTACATCGTGCATATTGCCAGACATAAAGAGATATTGAGGCTTTGCTAAGCAACTGACAAGATCATGATCTCACATAGTGACTGCAGATGTCTGTGCTTGCTGTGGCTGATATGGGTATCAATGAGCAAGTGAAGCTGCACGCCCATTTTTGCACTGATGACAGTGAACCAGGAACCACAATCCAGCAGCAATATATACCCTTGAGTCATGTTCTGCACTACCCACATTGCATTCTCCGTGATGATGCTCTCTCATCATCCCAAATCTCCTGCATAGCTTGGTTGCAAGCTTTGCAGTGCAACTATGAGAGTTGGCACTCTGCTAGGCATTGAACTGAAGCAGCTCTTGGGCTGTCATGCCACTTCCCGCAAGCACCACGGGACCACATTCAGTCTCTGCTGCAGATTTGAAGCCCGTGTGAACAGTGAGGCTGTTTCATTTGGATACCGCCTGAACCAAGATGGCCATCTTTCTTTTGATCTCTGATCCAATATCTTTCCCAGCAAAAAAGCCCGCTGATGGCATTCACTGAGACGACCTCATCCAGAGCAGCAAATATCTGAAGATGCAATAGGGTTAACAACTTGAAATCTTTCAGCTGTTCAATTCATGTTGGTCAGCTGAAGCCATGCCACGCTGCTCCCCATACGATTTCAAATAACTGATGAAATATATTTGGATGCAGCCTTGAATTTCAATCATACCATCATCTTGGTGGTATGCTGCTTCAGCTGGCTCTGTTGACCTGATTGCCTTCCTGCTTCAAGAAAAACGTGTCGTTATAGTTGCTGAAAGATGGAAGCTATAACTTGACCCGATTGTCAACAATGATATTCGATTACGTTTTAACTGGAACAGTTATACTGCCGTTGGGTTATCTTAGAATAAAATGGCATGCGTTGGGCCAAGCGGAGAAGTCTCCTCGAGCTCTTTCAGCATTCCCGCGCGATCCTTCACGTTAAACATCTGGTCCCAGCGACGAATACGCGCCTTGCCCTGTTCCTGGTCCGTCTCCAGCCAGCTAGGCCCCAACAGGAGCAATCGAAACGCGCGGGTACATGTGTATCCAGCCTCAATAATTGACAATGTGCCGATAAGAATGTCAGGACTCCTGTCGGACTTTGAACCAGGAACTGCTGTATCATTGTTAAAGGCGTTGATGCGGTCATCTCGCTCTTCGGCAGGCATGGTACTGAGGACCGCTGCCACGGTGTATGAGAAATCTCCCCGGGCTCTTTCAGCACCTCCTCGCCTTCCTTCACATTAACCCACTTTTCGGGGCATTGCTTAACGGTATCAATAGTCTTCTGGCGGCTTATGGACCGAGGAGTGGGCCGTTGGTGTAGGGGAGCTGTTCCTCCCAAAAACACTCCATGACTCCTTCGGGTATCTCAATAACCCGGGGACATCTTCATGTCCTTTAACTGTCAAAAGCACTAAATTGACATCAGCTGTTGCAGTGTTCATTTGAAGAGACTGCCAACAATGTTGGAGAGGTCATAGAAGACCTTGTCTTCAATTAAGACGGCAAGTATTTGGACCCAGAGGCCACTTTTAGCCCGGTCTTTGAGCGTCTTTGTGGAGATTCTACTCCTATTGCCATTTTACTTCAAAGATCCCGTATCTCGTCTATCAACGGATCGTATAAGCCAATCTTTGCAAGAGTCGCTTGCAGCTGTTCCGGACTTAGCCAATATCATCTCATGTTCAAGCTCAGCATGACCGGCACAACAACAAGCAGTTGCAGCAAATCTCGGCCCCGAACCCCGTGTCAATCAGAATGCATTGTTGAAAGATTCCCTGGCCGCTGTTGCATGTATGGTACGCGTCCTCGCTCTCTTCTCCGCGGGTATACCATATGACGGCTAACTTTGCCTTCAAGTTCTCAGCATTTATTTCTTTTAATGACCGGTAATTAGACAGAGGTGGTGGAAGGAGAGGGCCCAGAGACATCGGCAGCCTGGCCGGAACTGGAAGCAGTTTGGCTGGAGCCAGAGGAAGGAGAGCCGGGGTGAGCGGGGGCGTAGCCGAGAAAGGCGCCATGCTTGAACTTGCTGCACAACTGTCAATACTATTGCAGGTAACTGCACTTCGAGCTCCAGCCCCTGTCATTTCCCGTGTCATTCGCACCGGGTGAACGGTTGAACGGGTCGATCTAGATAACCCTGTTATTTACCAGCAGAATTTCGCAGTGAACGACCGACCACCAAGCGTATGCCTCTTCCTCTTCCGGCCCTGTTGCCACTGACTTGACATGGGCAGAACACCACTGCAGATGTCACCAGGTTTTTGACCGCGGCGAGTATAACCTCGTTCTTGATGACAAGCAGAACCTTGCAGACCCGGGGTTGGGGCAGCGTGACCTTTATTTGCTGCGGTAATAGCCCTGCGAGTAATCAAGAAGAGGAGTTTATGGGCTGGCTGACTTGATGTGCGATGATGTATTAGTTCTTTGAGCCTCATTTTCGAACATGGCTTAACTTACGGGGATCCAACACTACGCATATGTGAACCAGGCTCCAATGTACCGTCCTAGCGAAGCCGATGGATCATATACGTGGCGTTGTTGGGTGTGAACTCAAGGAAAACGCCACAGTAGCAGCAGAATCGCGCCCGCGACATGAGTCACAAGCCTTTGAGGGCGCTGACACTTCGATGCGAGTAAGGTAATGATTAAGGCACAGGGGATTACATACGTTCGGGCCGCTTTGCGACCAATTCCTAAAGAATCTCGTGCTCTACATCTCCGAGGTCAGCCATGTTTAAGTCGACGACAGGACAGCGCAGCAACTTTCGGGCCCCGGGGCAAACCTCCTCTTGAAAACCAACAGATCCAACTGGCCGAAAGCAGAAGAGTGGCAGGAGCCGTTGGAGCGGTAGTCAAGAAATGCCGCTTCAAACAATCGAATCTTCAGAGCTCCTGGCCGTGTCTGAATATAGTGGACTGGCCCATGGTATTCATCAATACCATCACCTACAAGCGCTCTCTTCATTCACCCCCGTCAGCAACCTCCATTGTCATACTTGTCACCTGTTGATATCGCGTAAAGACTCCTGTAGTGCTTGTGAACCCCTTCCTAAACGGACTCTCATCGTTACGCTTCTGTGCAGTATCAAAGTCAATAAGATTCGGATGCAAACGCTGCTTCAGGCTCCTTTGCGAGAATTGGCCACGAGTCGTGGTCTTCATCATCTTCTAGCCAAAGCTCCTCAGCCTCGGCGGCACCACTAAGAGTGACGACCTTGTTCAGAAGGAACTGAAGCTTGATTAGATCAGCATGCAGCAAAGGTAGTGAATTGAGGTTGGGGGTGTGAAGCTGAACCCAGTTGTCTGACAGTATGTGTGAACTGTTGGATCAACTGTTTTCATAGCTGAAGAGCCTGTAGTTCTTGGGGTTGTTGAAAAGAGAGGGAGGTGTCAACAAATTGATCTGAGGCGCGGGCGGGGATGCCTTCAGCCATTGGAATTTGAGGGTCATCTGTTTCCCATCATCGGAGAGCTCCTTAAAGTCCAAGGCGAACATCGCCTTGCCGCATCGCTGTCGTTTCTCCGGAGCATAAAGTCTGGGATATTTTTTCGATAACATCCTCACCACCAGGTGTTTCATGCTGCTTATTGGGATTGGTTCTCGCGATGAAGTTCAGCCTCCTATCGGGGACTTTTGCTTTAATCCAGCTAACGCAGCCTTGAAACCATGGGCATGCCTATCAAGGACCACCCATCCGCGTCCATTAGTTCTTGGTTGGCAGTTGAAGGAAAATAATCTTCCAAGCATATTTTCTTGCTGGCGAGTGCGTTGCAAGCGGCTTTGTAAGAGTTTGCAGGGAGAATGCGCTGTGGATGCGCACTGCTTAACCGGGCTGTGGCCTCGTTAGTCAGGTTCTTCCATCCTGCCGGTATATGGTGAGACTCTGGCTTGCATTCCACCCAGAGAAAATCTCGCCCAACAGCCTGCTTGTGAGTATTTGGCTGTGGCCAAACTGAAGCACTAGGACATTGGGCCTGTGCTTGCGGGGGTTATTCCGTAGCCCCTTGTATGCTTTCTGTAAAACGGTCCATCTAGGGCCATTAATGGTGTCGGTAGTAGAAGAGAAATAAAGGCGGCATATTGCCATCCAGATATGATCAACAATATCTTCTTGGTGCACACTGCATCACATTGATTCTGGCTCTTGATCTCCCAGTTGGTTTGAATATTATTGTATATCTGCCATTCGATATGCCGAATTATTGGCCGATTCAAAACATGTTGACTGTATCCGCCAGAGGGCAATTTGAAGCAATTGGTAGCGATAAAGAACCGGGTGTGATGGAAGACGTAGATTTGTTCGTGGACATCTACACCAGATGGATAGTCCATTCCTGCAACTGTAATTGGTAGAGACGTGGTAAACGAATAATCGCCCTACATACGCTGTAAAAAAACCCACGGATGGGTGCTTAGCAAGCGAATAAGTACGTTCATCTGGGTTCTTCGGATCTTCGGTAACAGTTCCCCATGGCTCGCGCCTGCTTCAAGTATATAGCTGGCTGACCTCCAGACCTTTTCCAAGAGGCCATCGACTCGTTTCTGTTTCAATCTAGAGAATTTAGCCTTCTTGTTTCGAGGTGCCATCGTAAGATAGAGCGATGACATCTGGCGGGCTTGGAGCATGTTCACCCTAGTGAGAGGACAAATATGGGATAATTACTTCTTTTAGAAGATTCTTGTCTTCTGGAGGGAACAAAACCACATCATCGCGCTGGATGACCACAAGGGCTGAATTGGGTGATTCGCCTGGTTACATCCGTTCATGATGCAAGGTAAATGGGTCATGGCTTGCAGCAGACCGTTACGCCCTCGTTCGGGGTTTGGATCGAGAAACGTCTTTTCTCTGTTATTTTCGTTTGCGGATCGCTCTTTTGAAAAGGAAATCCGTAGTTGTTCAAATCCACGATAGGGTAACGCTGCAGGCCTTTGGTGAGTTGGGCAACAGATCACCGGGAATGTGTTCTCTCTGAATTAATCGTCTTCAATTTCCCAATTAACGGATCATCATCATCACAAGCCTCCAAAACTTGACCATGGTCAAACAATTTTAGCATTTGTCATTTTGATCATGAGATTTTTGAGGTATGGCTTGCAGGTCTGATCATAGACTTTTAGTTCCTCCCCGACGTACTTGCACTGGAGGATTCGATGCTGTGATGATGAAATGTCTTTCGGGAATGCGTCTCGAGGTTCAGAGGAGGTGCTTTGGGCTTCTTTAAAAGTAGCCCGAACCTAACTAATGTAAAGATTTCGCTCAGTAAAAGCTTGAAAAACAGAGACGATGAATCTTGCAGGGCTATGAGGTTATCCATAGCCAGGCAAACAAGCTGCAGAAAAAAAAAAGAGAAGACAAGCCAGGAGACTTGAAGGTCAAAGATATAGAATGGACCCAGGTCCCGCAGGAGTGAAAGTGATAAGTGAATGCCAAAGCTGGCTGAAAGTGAAAAGAAGTATATTGTGCGAGTTAATCTGGACCCCCTGGTATCATTATTCAAGGCCCCCGGTCTTTCTTCAAGACCATTCTTTGGTAGGTGAATAAGTCTGTCATGGCAAATGGAATGATGCGTGGTGTCTAGAAATAGGAATGTAGACGGACAGGCAAGGAACAATGGAGCAATCACTGATCGGAATTTAAACCAGTGAATAAAAAACTAGCAGCGCCAGGTAAACATGCACATGACCAAAATCGAAAAAGGATTCGCACGCTAGAAAGAAAATAATATCTTATACCCCGCTGGTATGCCCCATCATCCTCGCATGTCTCTCCTCAACCCGTTCCTTATGCTGCCTATTCTTCAAGTGGACTTCAAAATTCTCCACCGTCAGCATTGGCCCCGGCGTATACAGCTTTCCGGGACAGTCATGGCACCTGATGCGCGGGAAATACTTGTAGACAAGTTTCTGACCCGGGTGCGTGGCGGTCGCGTTGGGGAGTGGGGATCCCGTCTGCGGATCCACGGCGGTGTACCGCATTATACCTTCAAAGGAGTCGCGCGGGTATGTCAGTTTTAGTTGGTTGAGGCCTCGGATTAGCCAGGTTGGAGGTGGTGGCTGGCGAAAGGTTAGTCGGGGATAATGTCTCTAGGGATGGGGGAGGGAGAGACTCACGCCGGGGACGCCGGGGCGGGGAGGGTGGGGGGCGTCGATGACGCCTAGTTGGGCGGGTGAGGGATTAGGGGTTGTTGAACCCTGAGGTGGAGGAGGGCCCATTGAGCTGCGGTTGGGAGTGTAAGCTGCGCGATTCGGCGTTGATGCTTCACCAGCTAGAGGCGAGCCTATGTAGGGCCGAACACCGGCTTTGAGATCCTTGAGCAGCTGTCGTAGTCTGAGGGAGTTGATTTTTAATTTGACGATGAGTTTATCTGGTTCAGAGCTCTCCTCCCGGTAGTCGCGTCTTCTGGCCGATGTTCTCGGTTCATGGTGCAGCATTGAGGTTTCTGGGGTTGCGGAGCGGGCTAGCGTATTGCGCATTGCCGTTTGTGCCATTGCAGAGGCAGTCCGTAATCCCCGGGTCCGCGCTGTGCCTTGCGCTAGGTAGGATATTGCAGGAGAGCCCGAGGAAGAGTCATCACTATCAGACTCGTCTGAATCTTCGAGCCCGTCACGTTGGGTTGCTCGTCGACCGCGCCCTGTTCGAGATGGTTTGAACAAACGGCTCTCTTCTATCGAAGCCGCCGCGCCCGGAATGACAGACGATACAATCATAGTTCGGAGTGTGCGCAGGCGGTCTTTCAGGTCAGGAAGAGCTGGCCCGCCACGACGGTTGACGGCGCTGCGTTTCCGTAGCCGTTGTTCACGGGAGATGCTGGTTTCGGTCTTTTCAAGGATCGCTTCATTAAGTTCGTAAAGATAAGGAGAAAACTCTTTCGCAGCTTGGAATGGGCGAAAGGTTGAGGGAAGTGGGGAAGGCTGGAAGGAATTCTTAAGATCTGGGTCCTCGATAGGTCGGCCGTCAAAGGGGTGTGATGAGATGTAAAGACTCCTTGTAAATAACTGGGCCTGTTCACGAATGGAGTGCGCGATGGCTGTGGCAAATTCGCCTGTCAGCGCCAGGTCTTTAGCCATCTGAAGCCCAAACGCCTCTGGCGAGTTGTGCGGGTCGTTGATCTCCCATTCAAACTGGTCAACCAGCGTGTGCTGTCCAATAGTGATGTTGAGCTTGATCAGGACCCGCATCTCGTCATTTTTATAGGCAAAGTAAGGCAGCTGCGGATCGAGCGGTTCTTCTTCAATGAACACATGGGGATAATAGTCCGTCAATTGGTCCTGAATACTCTGTGAGATCTGGCGCACAAGAGGCCCACAGGATTCCAGCGGCAAGCCCAGATCTTCGACCAGCTTTTCGGCGAATACATCTGGCGGAGTAACGCGATCGTGAAGATTCCACGTAAAGGTATCCCGTACCCTCACTTTATCCCATTCGATATCTAGACGGATTGGGACTAGATCCTCACTCTGATCCGCCTGTGTCTCCATCTCGTCCCGTGGAATTCGAGCATCTCTTGCTTTCCTTCCTCCAGGTTTCCTCCTGTTCGAGGGATAGAGTAATTGAGGATGTTGCGATCTGAGATCTGTTCGAGCGTTGCCATAGCCTTCATATCCCGCTCCGAATATAGCTCCCGGGTTCATTTGTCGCTCATGTTGTATTGAAAGATAATACTCGCGCTCTGCCTGCTTCTGCCGTAGGATTTCCTGATGAGGCTTCCGTGTAGCCGCAAGCGCAGCGTGCTGCCATTCTCGATGGAGGTATTGTTCCAACTGCACTTTCTCAACGGGGGTCTCCCGGGGTATGCTGGAGGGATCGGGTACTGGTGATGTCGAGCGAATTATGGAGCCAGATCGCGAACGTTTACGACTCAAGCCGGATCCGTTTGCGGGGTTCGATTGCGCTGCCGTGGGTGACGCAGGCGAATTCGCTTGATGGTCCTGAGAGGTAGGAGAATTGGCATGCGACTGTGAGGCTGATAGCGGAGCATTCGCGTTCGCATTTTCTTTTCCCTCCGCAACCCCTGAGGATGTCGAGCCATTAAGAGGCTGGCTCTCCTGGGCTGTTCCGTTCTCGGCATCCGCCTGGGTGGTTGGCGCTGGAGGTTCAGCCATCTGCAGTTGTTTCAAGGGCGAATTCTCGGTATAATGGATTATGTTGCGGGTTCAGTGATTGGCGCAGGGTGGTTCGGTCAATAGACAAAGGAAACTTGCTGGATTGATGGCTAGGATCGCATCACCGATCTGGAAACATAGAGCCAATTAGCCTAGTCATCTCACACCATCTGGTCTCAATGTCATCATTGCAGCGCATCCGCGATGCCCACTGCGCCGAAAGGCCCATTGGTCACTAGAAACGCCAGTCCAGCAGAGGCCAGACTGTTGAAGCAGAGCAGACGGCCAGACAACAAGCAAGAGGAGCAGCAAAACAAAGAGAAGAAAAAAAATAATAGAAACGGGAAGAAAAGAAGCAGGACAAAGACAGGAAAACACACACCTGGAGAGCTGCGACAGACGCGATGCGGAGACACAGACGGCGTTGGCCTCTTGACGTGTTCGGCTGCTCCCCGGTCGGTTCAGCGGTTTGAGCCAAACAGTCCGCCCAAAGGCTCACGCGGTGTCTCGGCGATTAAGGCGGGATTCTAGTGGTCGAGATGTCAATCTTGCCGCGATCATTGAGTTTCTGCTGAGGTTCGTCTGTCTCTGTCTCTCGCTTTGATACTGGCTGGTCCTTTTGCGCGCTTTCCCTCCTGTTGCTCTGCTCGTTTTCTCAGCAACAACGGGAGACACGCCAAAGCCGCTTACTCATCATTTTACGGTCACATGATACCGAGAAATATTTTGCTGGGAAAGGATGAGGGCGCGTTACTCTGGAAGACTGGAGTCATAAATGGTATTGGAAATGTATCACTCTATAGAACCAGATCACAGACAAATACTTCCTCCCAGAATGCCTGGGGATTTCTATGGCGTCTCACGGTCGTACTGAAGCCCAACCCGATGTAACTTGCAAA
This sequence comes from Malbranchea zuffiana, assembly GCA_039700045.1. Lineage (NCBI taxonomy): Eukaryota > Fungi > Ascomycota > Eurotiomycetes > Onygenales > Malbrancheaceae > Malbranchea > Malbranchea zuffiana. Next base: position 2,117,520 of record JARUPO010000002.1, read on the forward strand.
AGCAATGATGCCAAGACACTGAAGAGAGAGGGAGAGTCTACTCCAGGATAGTGTCTGCGATGACCGCGCGATGGTCGGAGCTGAACACGCCGTCGTCGAACTTGTTGGGCAGCACGCCGTATCCGGTGACAGTCCATGGCTGACCAAGCTCGTCGCGGGGCCCGACAAAGATATAATCGATGCGCTGGGGTGGCCAGCCCTCAGTGCCGAAGCTGGTATAAGTGATCTCATTCCCATAACGCGCATGGGGCTTGACTTGATCCCGGGTGTCGATGAGGGGAGAGGTAGGATCGGTGATGACCTGGTAGGCTTCCTGGTTAACCTCGCTGTTGAAGTCTCCTCCTAGGAACACCCCTGAGATCTGGTGCTGGAACCGGCCGTGGTTGAGATACTCGTCGACCTTGCGAAGAATCAACTCGGCGCCCTTTCGTCTTGCCTTGCTGCCCTGGTCATCTAGGTGTGTGCTCATCGCCAGCACGAGTTTACGACTCTGTCGGTGCTTGAAGACGGCGATGGTGAGGATGCGGATGGAGGCGGCGTCCCATCCCTTCGAGGGCACGTCGGGGGTCTTGGAGAGCCAGGTGGTTTCCTTGTGTTCGAGCTGCCAGACGTCGGGCCGATAGAAGATGGGAGAATACTCGCCCGCTCGTTTGCCGTCGTTCCTGCCCACGCCCACGGAGGCCCATCGGTCGCCATCCTCATTCAGGGCATCGGTGATATCCTCCATCTGATTGTCCAGCACCTCCTGCAGACAGATAAAGGTCTCCGCATTGTGCCTCGATTCGTGACGAAGCTGGTTGACGACAAGGTGTTTGCGTTCAGCCCAGGGCTTTTCACCGCGAAAGGGGGAGGTGGTGGCATATCGGACATTGAAGGAGATGAGGCGAATCATCAACGACGTCGCGGAGAGGGGCACCTGCATGGCTGAAGTCTGGGCCAATGATCCCAAGGTCGGGTTCAGCAAGGAGAATTCTTGGATAGCGGGAACGGGTGTTCGTTTGGTAGCGGGGTGCCCAATTGGATGTCCAGGACTGAGTAGAAGTCAATTCAAGCCAGGAGATCCGAATCCGTCTTTATAGAAGAACTAATTGCGGTGTCCCCACGATCAACGCTCGATCATCTGTCCTCTCGAGATGACCATCACCATGTCGTCCTCTGCATTCCAAGTCACCACAGGATGTCGTCATGTGATAGAACGCTTCTCCGCACAAAGACTGGGTTCTGCACAGTTACAAGTGCAAGTTGTTGCCGTCGATCGGCTGGCTGTCTTTACTATGTAGTGGCGTGTGCTTGCGCTCTCAGCGGCTTTCTCAGATGAAGCGTAGCAGCAATCATGCTGAGATATCGTCTATCCGCCCTCAAAGCGCCCTCAACCCGCGAGACAAGCCGTGATGCCTTCCACTTCCCCAGTATGAAGACGAGGGCGGCTGGGAAGAATACAAGCCAAATACCTACGTCATAGGCCGTGTACACAGCAACGAGTATTTATCGTATGTATTTTACGCCCAGCAGCCCTCCACCCCCACTAGAGTCGGACAGCCCGACCGACCTTCACCACAAAGCTCATCACACGCTGCGGTCACCTTGCTGTCGCTTCGACTTCAGATTGCATATTCTACTCTTATAGCTTTGGTGTGTATTGCTACGCCATTGCTCACTCTACCTGCTCATCATGGCCGATTCAACCGAGATTGGTGAGTTGCACCCCACACACAAACACACACACAACACACAAAATTGTTTGGGAGCAAGGCTCGTTTGTTGCGTGTCGCCGTCGAGGTGACACTGGTGGTTGTCGCTCTATTACCAGGCTTGCTCTGCGATACCATTGCTTCTGTAGATATCTGTTGTTGTTGTTGTCTGTGAATAGAGCAGTGCAGAATCGCTTTGTTGGCAGCTCGTGTGACAGGCTGGGTTCGAGGTCCGTGCTAACAATCTGCTGTAGACTACACCTTGAACAACCCCGATACTCTTACCAAGTACAAGACCGCCGCTCAGATCTCACACAAGGTCCTCGAAGCTGTTACAGGTGCTGTCCTCAGTCCCTCTACACTAAGATCACCCGTAGCTGACTGGGAATGTAGGATGGTGCGTCGAGGGCGCGAAGATTCTGGAGCTATGCGAGAAGGGTGATAAGATGCTGGATGAGGAGGTCGCCAAGGTGTACAAGGGCAAGAAAGTGGCCAAAGGTAAGTCACCCGCCTATTCTGATATGATATGAATGAATGCTGATTCAAGAACAGGCGTTGCTCACCCGACAACCGTCTCCCCAAGTTCTTATGTGACCCCTTATACTCCCTTAGCCTCGGACGCTGAAGAGGCTGCCACAACACTCAAAGCCAACGAGGTCGTCAAGATCCAGCTTGGTGCGCAGATCGATGGCTTCGGAACCATTGTTTGCGACACAATCGTTGTCCCTTCATCGGAGGGGCCAAAGGACAAGATCACAGGCCGTGAGGCTGACTTGCTCCTGGCCACATATTACGCCAACGAACTACTTCTCCGACTTATGGTCCCGCCAGGTCTTTTGGCAACTGGTACGGAGGAGGAAAAGAAAAAGGCCGCAGCTGAGAAAGCCCCTACGCAGACCCATATCTCGACTCTACTCGAAAAGGTCGCCAAGACCTACGACTGCACGGTTGTCGAAAACACCACCAGCTGGCTCTTCGAGAGGAATGAGATCGAAGGCAAGAAGAAGATCATTGTCGCTCCCGGTGCCGGAGTCAAGGGTGAGGGTACGCCCGAAGTCGCTGAGGTCTGGGGTGTCGAGGTTGGTTTGAGCTTGGGATCTGGAAAAGTGAAGACTCTCGAGCACCGGCCCACCTTGCATCGCCGTACCACCACCACCTATATTCTCAAGCGGCCGAGCTCGAGACAGACTCTGTCCGAGATTGTGAGGAAGTTTGGTACCTTCCCATTCAGTCTTCGACAACTCGATGATGAGAAGGCTGGCAAGGTTGGCGTTGTCGAGTGTGTCCGCGGTGGAGTCCTTCGCCAGTATGAGCCAGCTGGTGAAGCTGATGGGTCCCCTGTTTCTCGGTTACTCACCACAGTTGGTATGTCACCTATTTCTGGTTGGCTTGAACATTTGAACATTTGCTAACGACCAGGACAGCCATCCTTAAGAACGGCTTGACAAGACTGTCAGCTCCTCCGGCCCTGGATCTGTCCAAGGTCGAGTCGGACAAGAAGATCACCGACGAGGAGATCCTGAAGATTCTTGAACGCCCTCTTGCCAAGTCTACAGGAGCAAAGGAAAGAACAAGAAGAAGAAGAAGAAGACTCCAAGAAGCCAGCGGACGGAGCTGAAGAATCTTCAGAGGAAGAGTAATTGTTTCTTACATACCTAGCTACAGCCCGCGATGCCCGTGTCTGAATGACTGTGCCTTGGCCTTGAGCGTCTGGTGGCAACCTGGATCTCTCTCGTCATTTGGAGATTACTAATTCCCACACAGATACGACTATTATTATCTTGATCGAATATGGCATGTGTTGGAGGTTCTAGAGAGTCCTAGCCAAAGGATCCCTTAGATAGCAATACAATGGCCTTGGGCAAATGAAAGCTACTGTCCTCCTCCTCCAGTTTGACAAAGTGCCCTGTCCATTGTTTGGTAGCCATGGTAAATGAGCATAAAGTGAAGCCAGGCGCCATATAAATCCAGTGCCATATCTCTTCACTCCAGGCTCGTTCGTCGTTCGTCAAATCTGCCGGAACTCCCCGTCCACTTGTGTTATGATTTCCCGTTTCTGGCAATCCCCCGTAGCAACCGAGAGAAGATTCTTTCTGAGCACCTCACAATGCGTTTGTGTTTCCCTTCCTGCTGGTGAATGTTTCCTGCCAGCCTCTGCATATAAAATCTCTTCTCCCTCCCCTTCTCTCTCCCCTTTCTCCTTTCCAACCACCAACAACATCGCGATCGTTCGCTAGCAACGCAAAAATCGGCCTTGTTCGAATCCTTCATCTTCTACTTTTTTTGCTTTTAAAGCTGCCTTTCTTCGGAATACGCTCTTTACTCTGTTATTCCATTTTAGGTCTTTAGCTCCCTACTGCTTCTTCGCGCCGTTACTGATATATCGCTCTCTTGAGCCCAGCAACTCGCGTAGCTCAACTGCCAGAGAAACCAGTCAAAATCTTCATTCTCTGGAGCCTCTTGTTGACATACGCGCTTGACATTGAGCTTCTTTAACTCCTGACTTGATAATCCGCTTTATTCGACTCCTTGTCTCCGGTGTCGCCAGACCTCATTCTCTCATTCTCCTGAACACAACACAACACGCCTCGCTTGCCTTAGGCACTCAGAGCAGTCTCAGTAGCTTTGCTTTCGAGTCTTCTTCTATTACCGGCTTGACATCTACCTTTACCTGGTAATTATCCTCGTTTCGAGATCTCGCCCTCACCTCGTCAGCCACCACCTCCTTATCAAGAGGCTCGAGACTTGACGTGTTTTTGACCTCATCTACTCTTCTACCACGATTACCTCTGACTCTCGACCGTCTTCTTCGTGAAGTCGTGTTCTGAATTGTCATTATCACCGACTCCCTGATCTCACTTTACCGACGCTTCCTGTCGCCTCCGCGAGCTTATATCACGCTCACATCCGCTTCTCCTCACGCATCAATTCTTCTACTCAGCCGCCTGAATTTCTCACCTCGAGATATTCTAATCATCATAACGGACCTCTTACACACCATTTCCGTCCTCAGACTCCCTTCTCACGCCCTTTTGTGACACCAACCGGAGAAGCCCCTGAGGCCGCGACGAAAGCGTCCTCGGATCACAGAGAGCTCGAGATTCGATCAAGTAAATAATCACATCTCCTTGTTACGACTAATTCCACCGATTTCCGCCCTTTCCGAGCCGAAACTGCGTGGTTATATTTTTCTGTTGTGGTTCTCTGCCCTGTGGTTGTTGTGTGGCCTCCCTTTTCCCGGCCAGCGACTTTGATCTGGAATTTCACTCTCCCTTCTCACCAAAACTTTCCAACTCCCGCCAACGGCCACACACCTCCAACGGCCAAACCACCCATATCTCAGCCAACGCGTGGTGTGTTGACTGACAGTATTTTCATTCCTACTTGGTGGGTATTTCTCTACGATTTACTGGTGTTGCCCTGAACTAACAGCGTCCAGGTCTTCTTTTAAAAGCTGCGCAAAAGCTTGAAGCTAGGAAATGGCACCGCACCTTCGCTCAGCTTCGCGCAAACCATCCCAAGATTCCTCTCGTCCTGTCACCCCCCGCGACGCCCAACAAAACACTACTCCTCCTGCTCCTCCTGTCGTTGAACCTCCTCGTCCTAGAAAGCAGCGGAAGACTGCTGCGAATAAGCGCGTCGCTGCTGAACCCGTTCAATCCATCGAAGAACCCGAGCGTCTCAAGGAGCGAAAGACCGCTGTTGGTCGGCGTAAGAAAGCGGCAACACCTGCACCTGCACCAGAACTAGAGCCTGTAACTCGCACACAAACACCGGAGAAAATGCAGCCGCCTGCATCGGTGCCGCCAGAGGAAGAATGGGTGGAGCCCAGAGAGGCGACTCCGAAACCAAGACCACCCCCTGAGGAAACATTTCGGTCAGCTTACGGCTACAAGGGACGTGGTGGGAATCTACATGATTTTCCCGAGGCAAGGGACTGCAGGGGCCTCAAATATACACCTATTCCACGCGCGAATGCAAGGACTCAAGGGGGCAGAGTGGCGAAGCCTACAGCTGCGAAGAGGGCTACAAGAGGGAAGCAGGCTGTTGCTGCTGTTGGGAATGGTGACGAGGTACCGACCCCAGCTTCCATTACGCCAGAAGTAGTATCTGCCCCGGCAGAAACTCCCGCAGAAACCCCCGTTCCGCAGGAGCCGGTTCCAGAACAAGCAGAAGTTCTGGAGAATCAACCAGAGTCGACGCGCGTTACCCGATCGAAATCAGGCAATGAGAGTTTTTGGGCGCCTATTGCGCCTGCTCCTTCGTCAGTACCACCAGCTTCGACTTCGATCGACAGACGCTTCACACCAGAGAAACTCATTGAGGTCCTTGGAGCAGCGATCTCGTGTGCAGAAGAGCACAAGGACCCCGAAGTCGCGGCCGGCCTCGAATGGATTCGAGATGTCTCGTCCAGCGATCCGTTTGTCCTGTCTGTCTTGGAGGGCGTCATCATCAACCCCGTTTCGGCCACGGCCCAGTCCGCGTTCCAAGTCTTGATGGCGAATGCCCTCAAGGAAGCTAAAGAGGCGACCGCCAAGAGTGTTGCTGAAGCTGAAGCTGAAGCTGCACCTGCACCTGCACCAGCCCCGGAGATGGTGCGTGGACGCTCGTCCTCTTCGTTATCCTCCGCCAAGTCCTCCACCGTCCTGGGGGCCGAAAACTTCGCGCCAGCGCCCACCTCGGACGCAGCCAACGTCGGCAGCCCAGTCCCGGACGTTGTTCCGGCGACAGTGGGTAACGGACGAGCTGCGTCACCGGCGGGTCCAACCATCCTGCCAGCAGGTGCCGTTTCTCGTAAACGGCCGTTGGAAGAGGATGGAGACCTTGTCGAAGAGGTGATTGCTGCGAAGCGGCAGGCCCTCAGCCAGGCATTTTCGGATGCCGACGTGTTGGAGAGCCATGCTCGTACGCGTATCGAGCCAGTTACGCATACCTCCAACAAGGAGGGTCCATCTGCTGGCCGAAACGGTAAGAGCAAGGCGAGGCCAGTCACGTCCCGGAGGGCTGAAACCCGGGGATCGACAGCGTGAGTACTTACCTCTTTCCACACATTTGATATGTTCAATGCTAACTACTTATAGACAACCGGATGAAATCGATAATAACGATTTCTGCCGCGCGTGCAACGGTAGCGGGCAGCTCTTGTGCTGCGACGGTTGTGTGGACTCATTCCACTTCACCTGCCTTGATCCTCCCATGGATCCTGACTCGCCACCTGAGGGACGGTGGTACTGTCCCTCTTGTGTGCAGAAGGGTCCGCGGGAGGCTCTCGGTAAGGTCGTGGCGGCGGTCCCACAGTCCGATTTTGGGCTACCGTCCGAGATCCGTGGGTTCTTCCAGGGCGTAGAGACTGGTCAAGAGGGTGAATACGCAGTTGGACCTGCCAGAAGCGCACCAGTCACAGAGGAGGTCAGGAAGTCTGTTCGCAAGGCCAAGGCGGCGGCCGAGGCGAATGCAGCCAGGAGCGGTCGGCCCGTCGAGCCATATATCCCGCCTGCAGTTCCGAGGGGCAAGTCTTTCCCGACCCGTGCGAACGGTGACTCGGGTCCGATTCTTTTCTGCATGGTTTGTGCCAAACCGGAAACGGCGGACAAGTATATGATCCGCTGCGACTTCTGCTCGACCTACTGGCATCTCGACTGTTTGGACCCTGCGCGCTGCCACCCTCCTCCCCAGAGACCGGGCAGCGACAATCCGCGCCATTACTGGAAATGCCCCAACCACGTCGACCACATCCTCGAGAACCTTCCTCCAGGCATAGCGCCTGTTCGACGACCTGTCAATCCCCGATTCGTCGACATTGAAGTCATGCCCTCGATGTATGACAAGGACACGCTGAAGAACCAGGAGGTGGGCGGTGTAGTATACCGTGTTTCGGAGCAGGGCGTGATTCTGAACTTCCTCGAGAAGGTGAGACGGGAACGTGTGGAGAGCCAGGCTCTGGCGTCTGTTGTTAATGAGACTCGGGAGCGCGCGAAGAACTTACTTTCTGCTGCTGTTGCCGCGACGCAGAAAGTAGGAGAGGCAGAAACGGTTCCCGCGGACAGCAATGCAGGTGCGGATACTGCGCTGTCGAACCTCGATTCGGCTGAACGTGAGGGCGTGATGGGCCTCTTATCCATCGGAGTAGCGGCACCGCCGCCGCCGAAGGAAGAGAACAAGACCAGCCACCTTGAGCAACTCGTCTCCCAGCTTGTTTCTGACGTACCAGAGCCGGTCCGGAACGCGACAAGCGAGGTTGAAATCCTTCAATCTCTGCAGGGTCTAATCAGCCAGCGGCTTGCGAATTTGGCCCCGGCCAAAGCATCATCCACCAACTAGTTCCTCCTACCGTTATCAGGAGCTTGTTTCGTTTCTACTTGGTGTATTGGCTGTTACTCACCTTGCGATTCCTCCTAGCAACGAGCATTCCTTCTCGAAAATAATACCGGGCAAACTTCTCACAACTCGCGCTTCCCTCTTCACACCGACCGACAGACCGATTAATATCAAATATCTCACGAAAGCACCGAACTTGAATTGGCATTTACATGGATACTGGAGTTTGGGGTTGGATCTTGCTTCTATTTTCAATACTTGAGGTGCATTTGGTTTCTGTGCACTACCGTCGATAATCTCTGGTTATTTGCTTTACTGTTTAGAAATGAGGATTGGCGCTTTTCAATGGATCTCTCACAATGCTTGCTTAACGGTTTTGTTTTGATGATTTAGCTTACTCTGCTTTTGTCCTGATATCTCTTTTCTTTTCTGCTTTGCATTGTTTTTGTCTCCCCCCCGCCCCCTTCCTTTCTTGTATTTCCCTGTTTCTCCCTGCCCGGCCCTGCCCCCTCTCCTAGCCTGCTTCCTTCTTCTCTGAACCCGAGCTTCGGCTTACGCGGTTCTTTGAAGTCGGATAGTCAGGTCTACGAGAGCGTATCTTCCTTTCATTATTTCCCTATCTTGTAATTCCTAGTTCTACTCCCCCTGCGCGCCACCTCACACCACCGTCTCAGCTTAGCCCACCGGCCCGAATTTCTCTCTTCTCTTCTTGAAGAATTCTTTCCGCATGATCCAATTCCCTTCGTTTACCTGCTCTACTTCATGATCTGCCTCCTTCTGCTTCTCCTTTCTTCTCTACTCTACCACTTCGTTCCAACGCATGATCCGCCTTGTTCTTCGTGAGCTGAGGTTGAGATGCCGCGGATCAAGGTGCAGTGGATTAGAAATGAAGCCAAGAAGGGGAATGAAATTGAGTAGTAGTCAGGCTAGCAAAGAGGAAGACCCGCGGAAATCTCTTCTTTCGAGAATCAGAAGAGGATGAGGGAACTGGAAAGGGTGACGAGACGTAACAAGTTTTCCTAGCCTCCTTTCTTGTTATGTTTCTTGCTTTTTCGGACGAGGTATGGAGATATACCCCCTGTATGAGTCTCGCGCTTTCTCATTAATTAAAAAAAGTTTCTGGGTTTATTAATCTTAGAAAGTTCCGTCCCCGGTTCGGGGTTTACTTTTGTTATTTCAACTCTCATTTCGTGGGAATCTATTGAATTGTTGTTAAGCGCCATCCTTCGCGTGTTCGTTCTATAGGATGAAATAAATGCTCATTCAATGGTCGTACGCTGTGCCACTCTAGTATCTGTAGTCCCTGACATCCGATTCTTGACTCGACTGAGAGGCGGAGTAGGTGTCCTATTATGATTTTGTAGGACATGCTCTACGCCAGTTGGAGTTTCATATTACGCGCGTTGCTGGGTTGCAACCCCTGTTTTGTTGGAAATGCATGTTGTAGGCTGTAAATCGCATATAAAGGACATGATTGGAAGCATAGAGCAGACATGGATTTGAAGACGCCTGGAATAACTAACAAAGAACTGCAACAAAGACTTGAACAAGAGAGGGGAAAACACACCATGAATAAGAAAAGTACATTTTGTTCTGGTAATTGTGAAACATCCCTAGATATTGTTGACATGGGGGAGCGAGGGAAAAGGGTGGACTATGTTATGTTCAGCTTTACAGGAATTTCTTGGGCATGTTTGCGCGTCGTTTCTTGTAGAAGATGTATGCACCGGCGAGGGAGAGTTGGACTACAATGATTAGGAAGATGAACATTCCCATTCGTGGGGCGGAAGAGAGGATTCCTATATATCACTCGTTAGTAGGCTGCAGCGGCTGGGAAGAGGGCTAGTGTGAGGTACGTACGGTGAGAAGAATCCTGCAGATGCTCGATGACACCCGAGTGAGACCTGTCGAGCGCATCTTGCAACTTCTTGAAATGTTTCTGGTAATCCTTTCCTGCGATCTCGCGCTGGAGGCCCTCGATCATCCTTTCCACGCGCTGGATGCGCTGGTCCGCGCTGCTGATTTGGTCGCGGTGGGCGGAGTGGACTCTAACGAATGTCTTGTGCTCGTTGAATGATGCGGTTAGTGTGGAAAGCTCGTTCAGGAGTTTGTCTGTTGCGCCGGAGATTGATTGTAAGCGGCTTTGAAGGTCGGTGATTTGGGACTTGACGCCTGATAGGTCGACGTTTTGGGTGTTGTCGCTCCTTGCCGCCGGAGGTTGGTGTTGGGCTTCGTAGGAACGGTGGTTTTGGTTGTTTTGAGAACCGCTGCTTTCTTGGGCTGTCAGGGCGAATTTGAAGAGCTCGAAAGAATCTGGATGTTCTGAAGAAGCGGCAGTGATGCCGAATACATAGCCAGGTGGGAGGGAGACCTAATACCATGTAAGTCAGGTCCGAGGACAAATTGCTCTATTGCCTACCTTTGTCGTCTTGAAACAACTCTTCCCGTCAACGAGCACTTCAAAAGAGGATCTAGTCTGCTGGATTCGAAGGCTAGATGGCCGTCCAAGATTTCGATACGGATAGTCGCAGTGACCAAACGCAAGGCTGTCAACGCTAGAATGGCTGTGGTAGTTCACGCTCCCGTCATTCAAAAAGCCGCGCACCAGTCCTCTCTAGTTGGAGTCAGCAGCCATTCCAGGCATAGGTGCAATAGAACTCCGACTCACCCCACCGGAACCGTCGAGCGTAATGACTAGGCCATCGAATCGCCCTACAGTGTAGAGGGTAGACGTTCCCACCGCCGCCTTTCCTTCTTTCACATACCAAATCTGGAGATTGCCGCTTCCTCTCTCTTCGCCATTTGCTCTGAAGTCAAAATCGACTGTGAATTCTGAATGGGGTAATCTATGTCTTGATTAGAGCAGACCCCCCGAGTACACGAGTACACTCCGGGAAGAGCTTACGGGTGATGTGACCATAGTGCACCCCGTTTGTTTCCGGGATATGGCGGTGTCAAGATGACTCTGTCAGACATCTGAAATGGTCAACAAGATGTCGGCAATAGAATCAATGGCTGGAGACCTACTATCTCGGGGAAATAGCCTTCGCCAGAAATTTCCCAGCCGGCAAGGCCAGACATATCCGCAGACATCCTATATACATGTTAGAACCTCTGTCTTAAATGGAACGGACTATACGTACTTTTTCCCATGGCCGAAACTGGATTGCTCAATTATGTTATTTGCCAGAACAGCGGGAATGACTGTCGAGACCCAGGCAAGGAGCCTCCCGAACTTATGTGGTCGCACCATTGTAAAGAAGTAGTGCGATAACGGCGAACTGCACAGTTGACGAGGTCGAGATATGACAAATGAGCGGAGATAGATTGGTGATGTTTTAAGAAGACCGCTTCAACATCCTATCCAGGTCAACAGGAATAAAAATGATCAATCCCTTGAAAACGAACGCCCTATCCTTAAGCTTCAAACGCCGTTATATGTCAGGTGTAGATGTTGTACCGTCCGATTAGCAACGCACAAATTTTGCCAATGAGCCAATCTGCAGCTCCTGTGCAGTCGAAGATCAAACAATAAAGTCAAATTAATATATTCAGGCCCTCACTCTGGTAGAATGTTGCTCTGTGCCTCCGTCTGATATCTTGTGATCACGTCCGATATTGCCAATTTGGCCTCAAGGGGAAGCCAAACAGCAAACATGGCAAACACGCCAAGACAACATCCCTGTACCAGATCTGTATTGTAACTTACCACATCCTGTAATTTATCTTCCATAGCACCATTGCTCGAATCGCGACGTCGCTACATTGGAGCTGTGAGGACAAAACTGGTGCCGGAAGAAACTGAGATTCTAGCTATATAATTTTATATATAAAGATCTCCCTTCAATGCGTCCCCGTCATGCTCAATGGCTGAATTCTACCCGTCCTTAACCCAATGCGCTCTCGTCGCAGCGGCTTTCAAAATTCTCCTATTCCCAGCTTAGTACGTATCCCAAAACGCCTTTCATCCTAACCCGATATCCTATGTATAAAATGGCCATCGCTGACTCGATTTATTGCAGTAAATCAACCGATTTTGAAGTTCACAGGAATTGGCTTGCAATTACTCACTCGCTCCCGGTGAAACAATGGTACTTCGAGGTAAGCTAAACCATTTCTCTGTTTCCGCGAGAGATGTGCTAATCCATCTAATCAGAATACATCCGAATGGACTCTCGACTACCCGCCATTTTTTGCCGGGCTAGAATGGCTCTTATCCAAAGCCGCAGCCTTGGCTGATCCCGCGATGCTGGACGTCAAGAATCTGAATTATGATTCTTGGCAAACAGTCTACTTTCAGCGGTCGTCCGTCATCGTACTGGAGCTGATGTTGGTGTATGCGCTGAATCAGTAAGTTGGGCTCCGTAGAAAGGCCGCCACAGTTACTGAACGTTCTAGGTACATCAAATCAGTGCCTCCGGCGAGCAAGAAGCTGGCACACGCTGCCAGCCTGTCTATCCTTCTCTCTCCCGGCCTGATGATCATCGACCACATTCACTTCCAATACAACGGATTCCTCTACGGGCTTTTGATCCTCTCGATCGTGCTAGCCCGCAAACAGTCCACCCTGCTCTACAGCGGAATAACATTCGCCATCCTCCTCTGCCTAAAACACATCTACCTCTACCTCTCACTCGCATACTTCGTCTACCTTCTCCGCGCCTACTGCCTGGATCCGGATCCCAAGTTCATCTTCCGCCCCCGTTTTTGGAACATCATCAAGCTGGGTGTCGGCGTGGTTGGCGTCTTTGCCACCGCGTTTGGACCGTTTGTGTACTGGGGCCAGTTAGGCCAGTTAAAGGAAAGACTTTTCCCGTTCTCGAGGGGTCTGTGTCATGCGTATTGGGCGCCGAATGTGTGGGCGATGTATTCGTTTCTTGACCGGGTTTTGATCCCTGTTGCGTCGCGCTTTGGGCTCGCGGTCAAGGCCGAAGCTCTGGGGAGCGTGACGCGCGGGCTGGTGGGGGATACATCCTTTGCTGTTCTGCCCGAGGTAAAGAAGGAGTATACCTTTATTCTAACATTTATCTTCCAGCTGGTAAGTCCCTGTCCTAGCTCTATGTATGCAGAGTGCATAGCTAACCACGACTAGCTCCCCCTCCTCAAACTCTGGCTACGACCCACCTGGTCCACGTTCGTCGGCTCAATCACCCTCTGCGCCTACGCCTCCTTCCTCTTCGGCTGGCACGTCCACGAAAAAGCCATCCTCCTAATAATCATCCCGTTCAGCCTCCTCGCTCTAAAAAACCTCCGATACCTAGGCGCCTTCCGACCCCTTGCAGTGGCGGGCCACGTCTCTCTCTTCCCCCTTCTATTCACCGCCGCAGAATTCCCGCTGAAGACAGTATACACGCTCTTCTGGCTGATGGCCTTCTTGTTCGCGTTTGAGAGACTTGCGCCTGTTCCCGTGCGGTCAAGGGTGTTTTTGCTAGATCGGTTTTCGCTCTTGTATGAGGGGTTGTCGATTCCGTTGGTGGTGTATTGTTCTGGGATTCATCGGTGGGTGTTTGGTGAGAGGTATGAGTTCTTGCCGCTTATGTTTACAAGTTCGTATGCGGCGCTTGGGGTGGTGGGGAGCTGGGTAGGGTTTATGGTGGTTTATTTTACTGAGTAGGGAAGAAGTCGAGTATGCATTTATTTTGATATCCTACGAGTACTGATCTTTTTGCCGTGGTACCTCGTTGGTGCCGATGTTGAGCCGGCCTAAACCCTTTTGGCTTTGGTGGGCCCAGTGGCTGGGGCTCTGGGTCACAACCTTATTTAATAGAGCCAATCAGAATCCTACCTTGACAACGCCACGACAGGAGATCTGGCTGGGACGGAGGAGAGTCTGCCGATATTTCACGTATCGACGGAGTCCCCCGGAAGGAACTTGTACCGTTCTTCTACGGAGTATATGGAGGAAAATCACTTCAGTCGCCATCCTATCTGTTTTGTAGGCAGATTGCTGAAGCAGGCCGAGGTTCTGTGCATTGTACCGACCAGACATCCTGTATTCCTGTGGTCAAGTACAACTACTACTCGTAGTCGACTATTATTGCTGCCTAGTGAAATTTGTCGGGCTTGTGCACTGGAAAGTAGAAGCAGTTCAACCAGAGACCCGGTGGTTCCAAGAGCTGCGGAGAATCTCAGTCGTGTAAAAGGAAAACCAGGCGGTTTCCTGGCACAAGGGACGTTCTGTAGCTTGTTGGATTCGGCCATGCTCTTCCAATTTTAAGCCTTCCTTGAGTTCTGTGAGGAGAAGGCGGGTAAAGATGGTAATATGAAATGAGTGAAGCACGCTATAGGGAACTTCAAAAGTACTGCCGTATATAACTGGTAGATATATAACTGTAGATAAACAGTATGCAGCGTCTGGCAGCAACGATATCTTCAAGAGAGTGTGGTCAAGCGTAGGCAAGTAATAGGCGAACAGCCGGTACAGCGTCTGAAAATCGGGCAGCTATTCACAGCTAACGCTTAGATCACAGTGAATTGAAGTCAGGTCCGATATAAATGCGCAAAGGGTATTCAAGCTGAAGCTCAAAATGATAAGGGAGCTTGCGAGCCAGGGGGGAAGCGGGAGCGTGAGATGGCGCTTTTTCGCCTTCAAAGCTGAAAAGAGAAGGAAATCAATGCAGAATCAGATTATTCTGCGTAAAAATAGGAGTGTCCAACGGGAGGCTAGGGTTATACTTGATAAGGACTCGATGCTTTGTCTGGAAGAAATTCCTGGGCAATAATTGGGGGCGAAAGTACGGGGACGATGAAAAAAAGAAAGGCACAGACAGGGACGAGTATGTCAAATCAAAGGTAGAGAGTAGGCTTGAGGATGTTGCTTATTTTTTGATAGGATATGGGATTCCATGTTTGGCGTGGACCTGCGAACGGCTGCGGTGGGAGTTGACGGCGGCAGGAAGGCTAGATAATATCGCCATTAACAAGAGAAGTAAAGGAAAATAAATAGGGAGAATACGTCTATCGTAATCTGCATCCAATTCTGAGCAGAATGAGTACTTATATGGATGGAATTGGTGGAAAATGGAGGAAACGGCGGGAAGGTGAAAATGTGGTGGTTCGGCAGCGGTCTGAGGGTGGATGGCAGGGCTGACCAAACGAGAAGCAGAGGCGGCCGGCCGGGGCAAGAACTTTAATGCGGTCTTGGCACACGGTTTTTAGCTTCTGCCGCCGAGTCCCTTGAGTGCTCAGTGGCCTCCCGATTGATAGCAGATATATCGAGAAGAAGAAGGATATAAGAGAAGGAGAGAGGTTATATAATGAGAAAGAGAGAAAGATGTAAAAGCAGTTGTCTGTACGGTCCTTCTGTGTAGGCTGCCCGCGCGGATCAGGTAGGGTTACCCGCTCGTACCGTACAATACGCGCCTCATTACATCAGCAGGCCAAACCCTCCCCAAACCGCTCCCACGAAGTTTCCGCTGCCATTGATGATCAGGCACTCTCACAATGGCTTTGATTAGTTTCTGTCGGCGAGCAGGTGGGACACAATTGACTGGAGTTCCTGACCAGACAAATCCTCTCCTATAAACCCAGCGTTGACAACCGTAATCCTCCCGTCTCCCGCCCCAGATACTCTCTCTCCCCTACCCAAAATGGCGGATCCCCGCCTCGTGGATTAATTACAGCCCATACCAGCGGTACAGCCGTATGCAAACCAAACATGACCCGCCGCTAACGTAAATCGGGCTCTCTAACCCCATCGGGAACAACTCCTCCCCCCCATTCCCGTTTCGTGCTGCTTCCACTCAAAACTTCTTCCCTTCCTCCTCCTCCCTCTGCCTCCTCTTCTTCTTCTCCATCGCCAACCTCATCTCTTCACAACGTCCTCTGCTCTGTCACCATCACCCATTCTCGCCGCATCAACTTCGTTCAGGAACCCGATTTAGCTTATAGTTTTTGGTACTTGCTTTTGGAGCTCTTTGCTTGAGGACTACACGTGAGGCTGATGCGAGGTGAGCATCCTGCTTTGCACCGTGAACGCTATCCGGATGCTCTACACGTTCACGACGGCCAAAGACGCGTAAAGATAGCTCTCGACATCCGGCGCACTATATATAACTTTATGCCCGTGCGAACTAACCGCAGCGACCGGACTTTAGTGCAAATTCTTGACGAGCGTCCTCGACAAAACCACAACGCGACTGCCAGACCTCCACACTCCCGGACTGCATGCCCGCTCTTATAGAGCTGTCAGATATTTCGGAACTCTCAAATAATTATGGTACCATTGCCTTGCTTCAAGCCTCCGCCGTCGCGGGATACTAATCCTTTCGGGATAGGTGTTATTTAAACGAAAACCAGTCCAGTACCTGCCCAGGCCGGTCATTGAAGATGACAGCTCTGAGGTATGCACGATCTCGAGTTCTCCTAGGTTCCGCACATGCTCTAACTCTCCTGGCTGGCAGGTTTGGGTCATTCCCGAAACCAATGAGGTCTTCACAAGCTATGAACCGTTTTTACAAAGGTACGACAGGAAAACATCCATCTCCCTTTACACAATGCTAACTAACATTTTTTAGAATGAACTTCTACAAGCAGGTACTTACTTCGTTGCCCCTTCGTATAACACAGAATTTGGAACGCCTCCAATACATTCCGAAACGCGCCCCCCCAACCGGAGCGAATATGTGCTGAAATACGATCCCTTTAGAGACGGTTCATTTGCGAGATCACCGGCCACTCCTCCTTGACATTCTTCGAAGCGCTGAGAAGTGAAGTACGCGTTATCCACCATGCCCAGAAACCTGGACAAATATTGACATAAGGATAGACTGAAGGGTCGCGAGAAGTGGAGAGTGCATTCCCAGAGGCACTGAAAGAACCGGTTCTACGCAAAGTCCAATTTTCTACAATATCTAGAATTGACAGTCTCGGTATGTTAATCCTGGAGTGAGGTACGCAATCTATGCTAATATCTCTGCGCTACCTAGTGGATCAAGTTTATGAGGTATGCATCTTTAAAGGTATATGCACGGGCATAGCGCTGAGTATCTTAGGATTTTAAACAAGATTTCTATCCTGGCGAGAGAGTCACAGTGCTATTAACGAACGGCTCCCGCCTACAGGGCGTCGTTCGCGAAAAGGCTAGATTTCCAGAGGCACGATCTGCAGACGGTACTTTGGAACGGAGAGCATCCTCCCGATACCTTGTCAAACTCGTCAATCGCCACAACGAGGAAGCATTGGTTGACGACGAACATTTGGCCCGTGATCGCAAAATATTCACCAAGCAGATGCTTCGATCATTCATTAAAAACACGGTCTCCCGGGAATCCTGGAACGGAGCGCCCTGGCTTGTGAAGCCCCATATTGCCGAACATTTCCACATTGATACGGACGTCCCGAAGCATCTGCAATATGGCACCAAAGCAGGAAAGAAAGCGAATGTAGCGGCAGACAAGGCAGAGGACGAAAGTTTATTCGGGTTCTTCTCGTCCCAGCGACCTCAGATGAAGCCTGGTTCCAGGTCGCAAAAGCCTAAGCTTTCTGCGCAGGAGCTCGCAAAAGTAAAGGAAGAACAATATCAAGCCTACAGAAGAGCTTTGAACCAGAATCCTTCGTTCGGACTATCAAGAAGTCATAAGTCGACTCCGATGCCTGCGCCTACTCCTAGCTCCTTCCAGGATTTCTCGATAATTATGAACAATGGGCCTCCATCCCCGCCCCCACCACCGCCGATTAAATACCCCATAGAAGATCTAGACATTGCTCCCACTGCTGATGGATCCCGCCGCCCAAGCCTGAAGTTCCTAACCAATGATGACCAAGCCGAAAAACTTGACCTCGGCCTCAAGATGGAAAATGTCGGAGCCTTCCTCGAGACGTGGAACACGCTTAACGTGTACTGCGAGGTATTTCTCCTTGATTCATTTACCTTTGATGACTTTATAGAAGCCATGCGCTATTCGTCGGACCAGGTGGAATGCGAGCTCTTCGTGGAGATCCATTGCGCAGTGCTGAAAACACTTGTGAACTCTGAAAAGGATGAAAATGGTGCAATCCAGATTTCACTACCAGCACTACCAGAAGACGAATCGGAAGAGGAATCTGAGCAATCGGAAGAGGAACCGGAGCCGGAACCGGAACCGGAGCCGACCAGGATGACGACAAGGAGTCGTGTGGTCAAAGTTGAGGTGGATAATCGAAAAAGGCCCTCGCGAAGTCGGTCTAAGTCTGCTGAGGTCATCACACATCGAGCCGCCGAAATGTTTGCAAAGGAGGACGACTGGATCGATCGCCTTCGTCGGCGTGATTTTAAGAATGGGGGATGGGAACTGATCATGGTTGGCCTTCTAAATCGGCTATCTCTTCGGCCTAGGATGAAAAGGATTTGTGACGACATCTTGACACATCTTGCTCCACTCGATGCCGAACCGACACAGGAAACTGCTCGCCGGCAATACGCTACGTTGGATATAAATCTTCGCATCCAAGCTCTGCAAATCATATGTATGCTTACAGTCGAAACAAGGGCTGTAAAAGTCTACCTCGAAGAATGCAGCAACCAGATGACCGAGTTTCGCAAGGAAAAAATCGAGTTTCAGCGTGCTCGGAAAGTTGTGTAAGTAGTCATGGTATTGTAATCGAATAAAGCTGACAATGGAGCAGTCTAGAGGAAATACGAAAATTGCGCGAGGAGCGAAAGCAGTTGGAACCAGAACAAGTTCCATCACCCCTACCGGAAGTGGATGAGATTGGTGATGTGAAAATGACTGGAACTGAGGAGGACTCTGAGCTCATTGCGGAATCCGACGAAGAATCTCATGGCCGTTCATTACGTGGAGGGGCAGACAGAGATCAAGAGCGCAAGCGAAGACAGGAAGAGGAAAGGCAGCGCAAAGAACTAGCCGCCAAGCAGCCGAAAGGGACGAAACAATATCAACGTGTGCTAAAAAAGATAGAAGAAGCCAAGGCGAAAGTTGAAGCGTACGAGGCGGATATCGCCGTAATGGATAATGATCTCAGGGAGGCGGATTGCCCTCGAACCCGAGTGCTAGGGAAAGACCGGTTTTGGAATAGATACTACTGGTTCGAGCGGAACGGGATGCCGTATGGAGGTCTTCCAAGCAGCTCAACAGCATCTGCAAATTATGCGAATGGGCGACTATGGGTCCAAGGACCTGACGAAATGGAACGGGAAGGATTTATCGATCTTCCCGAGGAGCTGAGTAAGAACTATATCAGGGGATTCGGAATGACCGTTGTGGAGCGGAAACTTGCCGAAGAAGGACCGACAGGCGTATCCAACGCCCGCGAATGGGGTTATTATGATGATCCCGAAGACTTGGAAAAGCTCATCCAGTGGCTTGATGTTCGCGGGGTTCGGGAGGCGAAGCTGAAAAAGGAACTCCAGGCTTTGCGGGTGAACCTAGAGAAATATATGGAGAGCCGAAAAGAATATCTGGCCCAAAACGTTTCACGGGCCGAGTCGGAAGATCCGTCTGCTCGAATGTCCACCCGAACCAAAAACAATGCGGACCAAGGCAGATATCGTTGCCTCCGATGGAAAAATCTCACCGCCCTCAGGGTAAACGGGCATCTACACGTTGAAGCGGAAAGACCGAATAAACGGGCAAGGAAGTCCACGGAGAATTCGAAAGAAGTCAAGGCAACGAATCGGCAGGGGAAAGCTTTGACCCGTCAAGGAACTCGTTACAACTTTTAAGCCCTATTCATCCGTCAACTGTATAGATACGATTCACGACATGACGACTTTACATCGGCTTTGATTCATTTTTTTTACGTTATTTATCGGGCTTGGCTACGAAGGCTGATTCCCTTTATCCGGATGGAAATACTTCATTTTGCCTTGCCGCTGACCCTGGGTTACAGGGCACTGACAGCCTTCGCGAACGCCCGTTCCTCGGATGCTGTCCGCACCCTCCTTTATCGAAAGTAGGACATTTTTGATATTTCAGGCCAGGAGCAAGCGTTCGGAGTTGGGAGACTTTCCCTTGTGTCTGTTCTGTTTCATTGGCGCTATACCTCACCTCTCACTTTTTTGGTCGGACACATCACCGCGTGCATGTTTGGGAGTTTTGATATCTACTTTCCTGTTTGACCGCTGATTTGTGATGTGCAGCGCGGAGTACATTCGGCTTTTCTTCTCAGGCATGGTTGGGCGACTTGCATGTTTTCTCCCAGATTCGTTGTTAACTTTTGGCTTGCCGTCGGTCCCCATTGCTGACCCGAGTTGACATGTCTCCGTACAGCGTCTTGACTACGTACTGCTCAGCTTGTTCTTTGCACGGGCGAACGGCACAGGGCCATTATATACCTCCCCCGCAGCTTAAGGAGACTACTATATACATACATACTTGAATAGCGCATACCACAACTATTTCAAACAGAACTATCCTCTCATTCATTTTTCATGTACTCTGAACCAAGACACGGCAAGCCGGGCCAAGATGAAACAGTGGACTTCGGCATCCTCGGACGAGCTAATTAACACGAACTAAGATGGTCCCGAAGGCCCGAGAAGAACACTTCGCATATGCAACATGATGCGGACATGCGACTGACCGGCTGACTCGACGCTTCAAGGTTGCCACCTGCCCCTGATCCACGCGAGCTTAATCCCAGGATCTGCGGGGTGAATTTCATTACTTTTTAACCTCACTCATGAAACCCGTCACAGCATCATCTCAATAATTTCAAACTGGCAAGTCGTGTAGATGGAACAGAGTCTACTTATAGGCATGAAAAAACTACATATCGTCAGAAAACTATCTCTCATAGGAATATGCGGAACAGACGATGTCCCTTAATCATCCTGAACCCCGGGGTGACCCCTGACCATGATCCCGTTACCCCCCCCCCCCCCTTCTCCACATGGATAATGATACGGCTTGCTCTGAAGAGAATTCTGCTCATCACACATCACGCTGGACCTGCAGAAGCGGCAGATCGGGTGGGTAAGAGGCGGGGGAGAGGCGAGTGTTCCTTGGGTTTTGATATGGGAGGGGCAGTTTGTCGGTTCGGTGCGATGCTGACTTTGAAGCGTGATGATGATGCTACTGTTGCAGTTCTGATGGATGGAAGGGTGATGAAGACAGATTTGATCATTCCGAAGGCGCGTGTGGCATCGATGGAGTCCGTTGAAGGGCGTTATCACCGGTGGGATAGTATCGACTTTTATACTTAAGGGAGGGGATGGCCTGTTGTAGAAATGATTTACCTCTTGATTTCCTCCCATAGAACTGTTGACAGTTTTCCTTCTATTGTATATACCCATTATGAAGTCCCTCCTTAGCCTTGCAGCAGGCCTGCTTGCCGTGAGCGGTGCGCTGGCTGCACCGGCGGCCAAGCGTCAGGTATCCATACCCAAGCACGCGCTTGTGGGATACCTCCATGCCAGTTTCGCCAACGGCTCCGGATACATCAAGCTCGCCGACGTGCCCGACGACTGGGACATAATCGAACTATCCTTTGGCGAGCCCACGTCCGTGACGTCGGGAGACATCCGCTTCAACCGCTGCCCCGTCAGCGAGTGCCCGAATGTCGAGAGCGACGCGGAATTCCTCGCCGCAATCAAAGCGAAGCAGGCCAAGGGGAAGAAGATCCTGCTTTCGATCGGGGGCCAGAACGGTCAGGTGCAGCTTAGCTCGACGGGTGCGCGCGATGCATTTGTCCGCTCTGTCGGCGGGATCATCGACAAATGGGGACTGGATGGTCTGGATGTTGACTTTGAGGGTCACTCCCTCTACCTCAATTCCGGGGACAGGGATTTCGAGAACCCCACGACGCCCGTGATCGTCAACCTGATCTCGGCGCTGAAGACGCTGAAGCAGAAATATGGCGACAAGTTCGTTTTGACCATGGCGCCTGAGACCTTTTTCGTGCAGCTGGGCTACAAGTTCTATGGCGGGAATGGCGGTTCCGATAATCGGGCGGGTTCCTATCTCCCCGTCATCCACGCGCTGCGCAACGACCTCACGATCCTGCAGGTGCAGAATTACAACTCGGGCCCCATCACGGGCCTAGATGACCAGTATCACATGATGGGTGGTGCCGACTTCCCCATCGCCATGGCCGATATGCTCAAGAAGGGCTTCCCAGTCGCCAACACGGGCAAGACCTTCCCGCCGCTCCGTGAGGATCAGATTGCGGTTGGTCTGCCGTCGAGCGTGAGCGCCGGTAATGGATTTATTGGTCCATCCGTCGTGCAGACCGCGCTCAATTGCCTAGTCAAGGGGACAGGTTGCGGTTCGTACACGCTGCGTGGTGGGCCGTCGAAGGATCTGAGGGGCCTCATGACCTGGTCGATTAACTGGGATCGGTATTACAACTGGGAGTTCATGAAGAGCCACAGGCCGTTCTTGAATGCGTTGCCATAAGAGGGCTGATCAGTCGATGCTTTCTTTTCCTTTCTCGAAAATATCTTTCTTTTCGATGTAAATAGTTGTCGTCTTCTCTGCACATCTTGAGTGATGAATGAATGAATGTTTGACCTGTTTGCACCAACGTCATTGCTTAGTCATATATATCATGTGACTCGGTAAATTCATCGGGATTCGGCCCCGGCTGCCACAGAAAGCTTCAAATTTGACCAATCAGAATTCGTACATTCAGCCGTTTCGGGCGTTACCAAAATTACAATTCAGGTTCTCACGTGGCCAACCCGTTTCCCTCTTCGGCCACTCCGCGAACAGCCGCGGTGCTTGATTTTGACATCACGGACTCGACGACCTCAACGACATCACTCATGATGCTTTGCTAGACTTCATCTCTTGACAGTTACGGATGTCAACTCTTCTTCCGGACAATGCAGACCGTCTCCCCTCGTCCTCTTCGTCGAAATCCCCCTCCATCGCCACTACAAGACCTTTCGCTGGTCTACAGGCTGAGAATACCCGAGGTTCGATGACGAGCACAACGGCCATGTCGGACAGTGAACGGAGCCATGTTTCTGCGTCGATTGACCCGGCTATGAAGAAACACCGGAGCAGAAAGGAGGTGGATAAGAGGAGCTTGGATTATCTGATACGGAGCGGATTGGCGGGGGGACTGGCGGGATGTGCGGTACGGACATACGCCCCTTATGTCGACGACATGCGCTTTATGCGAGATTTGAAGAGGTATCTAGTACAGTATACTGACTCCATTTGTGTGATATAGGCAAAAACTGTCGTCGGACCCCTCGACCGGGTCAAAATCCTCTTCCAAACTTCAAACCCACAGTTCGCCAAATACTCCATGAGCTGGTTTGGTCTGATAAAAGCCATGCAGAATATCAACCAGAACGAAGGAACGCGTGGATTATTCAAAGGTCACTCAGCCACTCTTCTTCGCATTTTCCCCTACGCCGCCATCAAATTCCTAGCATACGAACAGATTCGCGCCATTGTTATACCCACAAAAGAACACGAAACGCCCTTTAGACGATTGATAAGCGGCAGCATGGCGGGCATGACGTCCGTATTCTTCACATACCCGTTAGAAGTTATTCGAGTACGACTTGCCTTTGAAACGAAATACCAGTCTAGATCTTCATTACGCACGATTTGCCGCCAAATATACCGCGAAAATAGTCACGCAGCTGCCCCCCAGTCTTCAGCACCCTCTATATCATCATCATCCCTAGCTGCCGCAGCAGCTGAACCCAAATCCGCCCCCGCAGTCGCTGCGTCTACAGTATCTTCCACCATCCAACATGCCACCCCCCGGACAGGACTCGCAAATTTCTACCGCGGCTTTGGTCCCACCATGGTCGGCATGCTTCCATACGCTGGAATGTCCTTCCTCACCCACGACACAATCGGCGACTGGCTCCGCACTCCCGCCCTCGCACCCTACACCGTCCTTCCCCACTCTGAAAGACAGCTGGAATCCGGCAAGGAGCAACCACGCTCACACCGTGCCCAGCTAAAGGCCTCCGCTGAACTCTTCTCCGGCGCGTTATCCGGTCTTGTGTCACAGACGTCTTCGTACCCGCTGGAAGTCATCCGGCGACGCATGCAGGTTGCTGGTGCGGTGGGCGATGGGCGGCGGATGACTATCGTTGAAACAGCGCGGACGATATACCTGGAACGGGGATTCCGGGGGTTCTGGGTAGGATTAACCATCGGCTATCTGAAGGTTGTGCCAATGGCTGCGACCGCCTTTTTCGTGTATGAGAGAGGCAAGTGGTGGTTGGGTATCTGATTGGATACTAGAGCATTCTGTTTTGGAAGAAATACCCGGTACATATGTACATTCTTTGCATATATATGTTTATGTTTTTACGCGGTGGCTTTTGAATCCTTTGATCGTGGAAGCAGTGTATTCCAGAAAAGGCAGTTCAGGCGTTCCGGCTCTGTTTATGTTCTATTTTCTGATTGTTTACGGATGCATTGCGATATTATCTCCTTTGTTTGCACTGTTTCCTTTTTTAAGATCTGGATTTCTTTTGACGACTAGAGTAAGGTGGTTGTTGACATCCTGTTCCCATTCCTTTTGCATATATACACCACGTCGAGTATACATAGCCTGGTTGACGCATTTAACCTAGAGAATACAATACAACATTCCAAACATGGAAGATTTTGTGTTTGATATATTTTGGCTCCCTTAAATATCCAGGCTGTGGAACCTACTTCATTACAAATATCTAGGATGTCTAGTTTCAAAATGCGAAGATGGCAAGAATGTACAAGACAACCAGCAGGTCAGAAAGAAGATACTCTATATGAGAACCCTTCTTAACCCCTCTGTTCCACCCAACACTCTCCTCCCCGTAATCGGACACCGTCCCTTCCCACTCTCCCACTTCCCAGCACGGCTCTTCGCCGTTTGATCCGCATCATCATTAGATTTCTCAGCCCCCTTAGCCTGAGTATCGCCATCTCCATCTTCTCCTTCCCACAGCGCGCCTCCCCCTTCCATAAAATCTAACTGCCGCTCATGCTCCCCGTTCAACCAGCGGAATATACAACTGTAGCAAAAGACGTATCCCGTCTGGCAGGCGGTGGGGTTGACGAGCGGATTCAGACAGATTGCGCAGGGTGTTTCGCTGTTTTCGAGGATGCTGGGGGGCGGGATAGTGAAGATTGGGAGGAAGGATGTCGATGAGATGGGAGGTTTGACGCGGGTATTTGCCAAGTCCGTTGGAGTTGGGGAAGACGGTGTAGCATTTTGTGTCGGTATCTTCGTTGTAGACGGTGTTTTCGGTTTCGATGGAGCTGGTGGTGGCATGCCTGTGACTACCGGTGCGGGTAGATCCAATGCCTCAGTCGCTTTGCGAGCTAACTGTCGCGAGAAATCGCTCGCATGCCACCACTCCAGAAACTTCAAGGCAAATATCGACGCAGGCAGGAAGAACTTCAAAGACCCCAATACTCGCGGGTACAGCACTGCCGGGCTTAACATGCCCAATCGACTGGCTCCCGGCCTCGAGCCCAACGCCTTCGGTGGCTCCGTCACAGCCGCGATAGCTCTATGGTCCGCCGTCCCTAACCTCCGTATCCTCGTCCCAATCAACCACAGAAACGGGTTCGAATATTTCGTATTGTCAAACAGATAGGCCAGATTGAATGCCAATATCGAGAAATAATACGCCGCGTTCACGGACGGGTATACGTTCCGCAGAAACCATTTGTAGTAATACATCACACGCTGCTTCACGGTCGGGTTCGGCGGTAGTTCGTCTGCAGGATTGTATCGCGGACCTCCGCCTCTAACACCGCCTGCAATGGCCAACGAGGCTTGCGGTGCCGCATGTATATCATAACCCTCATCGAGCCTCCTCTTCAAATACGGTATCCCGACCAGAACAGCAAGATTCCGCCAGACGTCCCCGCCTCGTAACTTCAAGGACTCCCTTACATGCTCCTGCGCGCCGATTTGCGCACGCGGGACCTCACCATTCTTGATTGAGAGGACGCGCTCACGTTTCAGACCGTAGAAGTTCTCCGTGAACGAACCGCCGAGGTTCCGGAGGTAGTAGGATTCAACGAGGAGGGAGAGGAGTGCGTAGAGTTCGTCGTAGCTGTTTAGGAGGCGGAGGAGGTAGCGTGGGTGCCGATGGGTTGCGACGGCGAGGAGATAGCGGAGAGACGGCGGGATTAGAGCGGAGAGCTGTTGTTCGGAGAGGAGTTCTGATTGTTTCTTTTAGTTTACTTCCTGGCATGTGAGAGTTGGGGGTGGATGTGATGTACCGAATAGTGAGGGCTTGAAGTCGTCAAAGTCGTTTTGAAGAGCGGACATGTACTCCATGTTGATGCTGAGGCATTGACAGGAGATGTTCCCTTGAGAAGCCCTGAGGTTCGTAGACTGATGCACTGCTGGACGTTGAGAGCCATCCCGACAACCATTCGCGACTTGCCGCGGCAACTCGAGAAGTGATTACATAATCCATATCAATCGCATCAACAGGACGAGTCCGCTTGATATTGGGGGATTGGGCATGAGATTGTCCTCAGCGTCTTCTTGACAATGGATAATACTAATACACATGATGTTATACAGAATGATAGTCCCGCTGATGGACAACACCAACGCCAGTAAGCCAATATCGTACACATACGATCGAAAAAGCCAAAGCAACACCACGTTCTAATCAGACTGCTTCTCCGCCAGAACCTCACAGCATTGGTTCCAGAGAGTCGGGAACTGTCCGAGTTGGCCTTCATCTGCTTTCTGCTTCACGGTCGGATCGGCCACCAGGAGACAGGCCATGATAACCCGGGCGACGTCTGCATCGACGGAAACGGGCGGCTGTTCTCGAGCCATCATGGGCACCCACGACGAAACACACTGAGAGGTTACCTTCTGATCCCCTCGTTCAGCGTGCAGACGGAAGAGCAATAGGTACCATTCTTTGGTTCGAGGTAGTCCAAGGAGGGCCATCTTCCTCCAGATCACCCAGAATTCCTGGAAATTGCCATGGTTGAAGTGGAACCGGAGTAAGCTTAGGAACTGGTCTGGGCCGAATCTGACGTCAAAGAGCTCCATAATCTTTTGTAAACGCTCGTGAATCATGCGGACTTCTTCCAGCTCTTCATGTGTGACACCGGTGGAGGGCTCGCCTTCGACAGGTTCCTGGTGCTGGCCGACAACGCGAACGGGGACATGATACCCTGCTGCCGTGTAGAGGAGAGAAAATACATCACGGTTTAGAATATCCATCCCTCGTAAGCTCATATGATTCAGTACTTTCAATGCCTTGTCAATATCGGGTCGCGGAAGGCGTTTGGGGGGCGGCGCGTCTTCTCCTTCATGGAACGAAAGCAATGCCCTCACAGTTCGCAATGCTATACCTTCGGAGATATCGCACCCGGAAGCCGCGAGATCCTTGAAAGCTTGGAATAAATCGTCCTTGCTGTAGGAAGGGTGATGAACCATAACTGCGATAGTGTAGAGTTCTAGACGAGCGAAAATTGCGGCGTCTGACTCTGGACCAATATCTGAGATAGCCTGATGAAACATTCGGAGGAACAATGAAGAATCGTGATCCTGCGGGCCAGAACCAAGCTCCCGTAGTGTCTCTTCCCTCGGAACTCGCACCAGATTATCGAACAGAGAATCTATTTTCTCGGGCAACACAACCTTTCGTACAGCTTTCTTTGGCGGCGGTGGCTGTTGATGAAGCGGTTCAGAATTGATTGGTTGTTGAATAGAAGCATGTATCTGGACGTCGATTTCCGGTGCCAAAGTATGGAGACGGCGAGTCGTGTGGAAGCCCCTTCGTTGCTCATTACCATATCCCGTTTTCGGTCCGCGGTAATCGAAAGAGCCTTGCACAATCGAGCCAAACTGATCTCGAAACTGTTGTAGCTCCCGCTCATTCCGAGGAAAGTTGCCAGTCCAAAGACCTTCGAGGTCAAGCTCAGCTCGTTTCTCCTCTGTAAGCATCTGCACCACAATCCGAGTTGTGCCCGCGTTATCGCCAAACCCGACAAAGTCAGCCGTACGCGGTGAGTCGGCGTGGTCTGGCTTCGCGTTTGCCACGGCCCCGACATTAACGCATATCCAGCCTGTAGTAATCCCGTCATCTTTTTCCTCCGCTACAGAGCCAGAGCTGCTGGCCGCCTTTGCCCGGCGCGCTTTTCTCCGTAATTTGATCTTCAGTTCATTCCTCCCTAGCAGGCCGTCGGCACTAGGTTGTAGCTTGTGGGTGCTCCGGAGCCATCGGCATAGTCGATCGGCAGCTACATTGAGATGCTTCACGCTGCGAGCCGTACCGATGATCATAATAAGGTTCGCGCCTAGAGCAGGAGGAGGGTCACGACTCCGAAGGTCCAGCACGGAAAGATCGTCCAGACCAATATCGCCTGATATATGCTGTAGGAGCTCATCCAGAATCGGCGGAGAGTTGTCAGGGAGTTCTGGAATTAGTTGTTTCGATCCAGGCTGCTGTACAGAAGTTTCAACGGTCTCTTCTCTTAAATACCAAGGTACATGTTCGTTCGATTCTGACTCTTCTGGTTGTTGGTTGTTCTCGTCCAATGGAGGCTTGGAAGAATCGTTTCGAACAAAAGACGATGCGCAAAATGCCTGCGGGTGTAACGACGAGAAATTATGATGTTGTGGCCGTTGGTATGGAACACAAGGCGTGTGATATCGAGGTGTAGGGATGGAAACACCAGCGATGGAAATGAAAGACTGGAGGACATGACTGCGGCAGCCGTGGCATTGGATGCCCTTGAGCATGAGGCGATTCATCTTCATCGTAGGCACCAAAGCAGAACCGGAATCCTCCACCGCTGAGCTCGCGATGCCAGGCAATTGGAGATCGTGAAGCTTCGCGATGTTGAGGTTGAAATAAATTTGGGACAAAGAAAATTGGGCTAGCTGACTAAGCTGGTTGCAAACACGGCAAACACCGATAAGATTCTGATAACCTCCCCGCCGCCGAACATTTATCAGCATCAAGAAGTTGTTGCGGTTGATTCCGAATCCAAGGCCTTTTCCCTTCTCTTTTTAATTTCTCTCGAAACTCCTTTGGGATATTTCTTGTAATAAGTGAACACTACATCAGCTGCAATCATGTCGATGGATTTGGACACCCCCGTGTCCTTCCAGCCGGTGTCTTTTCAACCACAGCAGCAGACTGCAACGTGAGTCTTGAGAGGGATTTCGGGGATGTGAGCCAAATGCTGACTTTTATAGTATTCTCTGCTGTAACTGTGGTGCACCTATCGATGGAACGACCGCCGCCGGCGCGTTATGCGAGGACTGCATCAAGCTTACAATCGACATCTCGCAAGGAATCCAGCGGGAAGCAACGCTACATATGTGCAAAGATTGCGAACGTTGGCTGCAGCCGCCCAGCCAATGGATCAGCGCCGCTCCAGAGTCAAGAGAGTTGTTGGCTTTATGTCTACGGAAACTCCGAGGCTTGACAAAAGTCCGAATCATCGACGCCAGCTTTATCTGGACGGAGCCACATTCGAAGCGAATCCGGGCTAAAATTACCATCCAGCAGGAGGCCCTTGAAGGCACTATCTTACAGCAGACGTTTGAGGTGGAGTATGTCGTGGCGTCACAGCAGTGCCCGGAGTGTGCGAAGTCATATACTGCGAATACGTGGCGGGCGTCGGTGCAAGTGCGACAGAAAGTGCCTCACAAGCGAACATTTCTCTATTTGGAACAGCTTATTCTCAAGCACGGTGCCCACAAGGATACGATCAATATCAAGGAGAGCAAAGATGGGTTGGACTTTTTCTTCTCCCAGAGAAATCATGCCGAGAGGCTCGTCGACTTTTTACAGGGTGTCGTTCCAG
Organism: Malbranchea zuffiana; assembly: GCA_039700045.1. NCBI lineage: Eukaryota > Fungi > Ascomycota > Eurotiomycetes > Onygenales > Malbrancheaceae > Malbranchea > Malbranchea zuffiana. Next base: position 2,147,230 of record JARUPO010000002.1, read on the forward strand.
TGCGGCTGAAGAAGTCCCAGGAACTGATTTCTATGGATGTCCATACATCGACCAAGTCATACAAACTTACATACTCCCTTTATCTGATTCCGATTTGCAAGGACGATCTTGTTTGCCTTCCGATAAAACTTGCCAAATCGTTGGGCAACATTTCACCTCTGACTCTCTGCTACAGGGTTGGCACATCGATCAACTTGCTGGATCCGAATACGCTTCAAACCGCCGATATTCCGTCTCCGATCTACTGGCGATCTCCGTTTAAGAATCTGGCCGATGTGCAAGATCTCGTGGAATTTATTGTCATGGATATTGAGCCCGTCGGCCGATCTACCGGCCATTTTTTCCTTGCCGAAGCCACCGTGGCTCGCGCGTCAGATCTAGGTTCCAACGATACCACATATTTCTGTCGAACACATCTTGGTGGCATTCTTCACCCAGGAGATTCCGTCATGGGTTATCATCTCAACGGCACCAACTTCAATGATGCCAACTTCGAAGCATTGGAACAGAACAGCACATACAACTCAACCATCCCCGACGTCATCCTTGTCAAGAAGCACTACGCTAGGAAGAAGAAGAACAAGTCGCGCAACTGGCGTTTGAAGCGTTTGGACAGAGAGGAGGAGGAAGCTGCCTCAAACAAGAAAGCGGGCCAGGACAAGGTCGAGCAAGACTTTGAGATGTTCTTGCGTGATGTTGAAGAGGATGCGGAATTGAGGAGTACCCTGGCTCTTTATAAGGCGAAACATGCGCAGCAACCGAGGGCGCAGCCCGATGAGATGGAGGTTGAAGGTGAAGACGAGAGTGACGATGAGGTCCCGAAGATCAATATGGATGAGCTGCTGGATGAGTTTGAGGAATTGAAAATGGAGGGTTAAACATGATTTGCTGCTGATTCCCATGTTAATTCGCTCTGGATCATGATGTTTGGGCGTTCTACCGGACTGATGGAAATTTATGAAGATAAAAGTTATTAATGGTAAATAATGTTGACCACGATGCAGACCGTAGTACACTCGCTGGATGAAAGGATATGGGATATCTAATTGCGTAGACCACTGTATACAACACAAGCTGCTGCTATGTTCTGACACTCCTTAGAAGATTTTAGCCAGAACCCTCTGCGCATGCTTGTCCACCTTAGCATCACCATCATTCCCACCCTTCCGCTCCAACCCTCGAACCTCATTCTGCCGAAACGTCCTCCTCGCACTCTCCTGAATCTTCCTCTCCCTCTCCCCCTCATCCACCGCATCACCACCCTTCCCCCTCTGCTTCTCCTTCTCCTTCTCCTCCCTCTTCTTCCTAATCCCCTCAAAGACCTTCCCCTTCTCCACCCCCGCCAAAAACACCTTCTCCTCCTTCCTCGCCCTCGCATCCTCAACCCTTCTCTTCGCCTCCGCCTCCCTCCGTTCCCTCGACACCTGCTCCATCAGATCCGCCCACTTGAACCCCCTAAGATACTTCATATTCCACACATCATCATGATACCAGCCGCCCTTTTTCCCGCCCACAATCTGCGCATTCAGCGTCTCGGCGCAGATCTTGGCCGTGCGCTTTGATGCGAATTCCACCCAGCCGTCCGTGTATGTGCGGCGTTTGTTGCTGCGGCGGGCACCGGCGCTAGAGGAAGAGGGGGAGACGGAGGGGGTGAGGAAGATTTTTGTGATGGGGCCGAAACCGCGGGCGAGGAGGAGGGATTTCAGCGCGGATGGTTTTAGGTATGGTGGGAGGGAGGAGAAGTAGATTACGCCCGTCTTGTTTTTGCGCGGGGGTTTCTCTTTGGCGCTTTTTGATCGTTTTGTCGACGAGCTTGTTGTAGATGGCGTTGGTTCTGCTTCTGCTTCATCGTCGTCGTTCTCCTCCTCGAGGAGCTGATCATTGCCAATTTCCAGGTCGCTTCCTGCTAGCAAATCGTTATCATCCTCCGCCTCATCGTCCGATACCTTTCGTCGTTTCGTTGGTCGCGGCGAGTTCGCAGATGTTATCGTTGTGCTGGATTTTGGTAGCTTTGACGACGCTCTCCCCTTGGATTCCTGCGCTGCTTCGGAGTCATAGCCCCTATCACTGTCTGCTTCATCGTCGGATCCAATGTCCAAGAAGTCATTTCGTTTGCGTGTGGTCATGGTTGCGGTGTGGGATGGCGAAGATGTTTCTTCTCAACTGGCACAAAAAATATTGCGGATATGAAGGTTGGTGGTCCGTGCGCCGCCGCTTCGTGCATCATGTCATGACCGAAGGCCACCATTTTCGGACGGTATGAATATCGCATTTTACATTATCAAATTGTCCCTCGCCTCATCTAGGACGAAGCGGAGTCTTTTACGAGCAACTGTTGGGATACCAGAAGTTCAACGGGAACCAGAAATTGAAGGTCATCTAGACAATTGAATGATAATATATGGAGTATATAACTGCATATAAGCAAATGTCTCTGCCCTTGAAGGGCGATGTGAACGCTATTATACATCACCGACCCCGACCGCATCGCCAAGACGGAGGACAATCATTCGACCTTGTAGGGCTTAGCACCCTTTCCAAAAATAAGATGTGGTTTTCGCTCTGCGATATCGATGATGGCTTGGGCAAAAACACTGTTGGCCCACGCAAACCAGTTGCGTGTATATTTGCCCTTTCTATTCACGTCTACTCCCTCGTGGAGCAGACCGAGCAGGCTGACATTCCTGACCTGTTCAAACATCTTGGTGATTTCCTCGTCCGAGTCGGTGGTGCGGACTTGGGTGAGCAGGGACATGGGCCAGACGTATCCGAAACCGGCTAGATTTGTATGTTAGCCAACATGCCTTCAGATGGGCCAGGTAGAACTTACTGTGAGGACCACCGATTCCCGTAATCTGTGGTCCGGTCAAATACCAGGGATTTCCCTCTCTAGACAAGATCATCTTTCTCGTATTCTGGTAGATCTTGTTGTCCTTATCAACAAAACCCAACTGAGGAAGGGAAAGAAGCGAAGGCAGGTTGGCGTCATCCATCAGGAGCGAAGCACCGTAGCCATCAACCTCAAAAGCGAATACCTCGCCAAACTTCTTGTGCCTGACTACCGCATGCTCCCAAATACCATCCTCGATCCGCTGGGCGATATTTTGAAGCTTATCGGCAAGCTCCTGCTTTCCACCAACCTTCTTTAACACGGCGGCTGTGCGCTTCAATTCCACGGACATCTGAGCATTAGAAGGGATGAGGAAAGGAAAGATGGTGGCATCGTCACTTGGTCGGAAAGCGCTTCGAATGAGGCCGGTACCGTTTTTGATAGGATTCCCAACACCCTGTAAATTTAGAGTCTCCGTGCCGAGGGTGGTCTCTCGTTGAAAGGTATATTCATTCCTAACGAATTGCCCGGCTTCATCAAAAGTAGGCTCGGATTGTTCCTCTATCACGCCCAATACTGTGTCCAGGGCCTGGTACCACCTTTTTGTTAAAAACGCGTCAGACTTGGTATGGTCATAGAATTGGTTTCCAAGGGCGAGGAAGTTGGCCAGGGAGTCGACTTCCCATTTACACTCGAAAACCACGGACGGTTCGTAAACAGGGTGAACCGTATCCTTCTGCGTGGTCTTCTCCGGGGCTATTCCGGACGGAGGCGGAGGCTGGAACGCATTGCAGTAGGGCGACTGGATGACAAACTCTGCCTGAGTATTGATCGCTCCGAGAATGAGGTTCTTAATATTCGGGTCTTTGTTCGCAAGGACCTGATATTGCGCGAGCTGATTTGTAGAGTCACGCAGCCATTCGGCGTTGATATCTCCCGTCACAATAAAAGTCTGTGGCCCGCCCCACGCCGCATCACGTCTTCTAGCTTTCGACTTTGGTGCAGATTGGGTTCCATTGACATGCCATCTGACAGTGGTATCGAGGGTGTTGGGGAATGCGTTCTCGAAGATCCGTGCCAAATCTTTGTCTTCCATGCGCGAAGTGATATCATTGATCACCTTCTCTACGTGATCGGAGTGGAAAGTCCGGCATTCTTTGGCAGGGCGTTGGAAGGAGAGCTTCATCGGCCCTTCGCTATAAGGGGGACTAGATGACACAGATCTCGTTAGCAATTGAAACTCCAACTATCGGACCGCACGTCGTCACTCACTGTTTCGTCAACGAATACTTGGCGTAATCCGGGCATGCCGCAATTAAGTCGTCATCCTGTTTAATAGAGGCAGCAGCTTGCCCAGTGAGGGCAGCGCCCAAAAGCACCGCAGCAACCTGAGAAGTGACCTTCATGGCTGATCTTGGCCACTGCTGTCCTGTATATTCTTTGAGAGCAGAGCTGAAGAAACGTATGCAGACATCTGACAGCACGGGGAGCGGGTGATCAATATATGCTCCCTTCTCCGCAATCCTTTCCCTGTCAATGTCTGGTTCCACAAGCTCCTCCAGATCCCTTCATGATACTGGCAGACTAGGTCATTGTGCACAATGTTGCGTTGAAGTCAGCTGCAACAGCCTACCAGGGAGCTTGTCGATCGGAGGATCGTGCACATGGAGCATAAAGTCTTGGCGTATTGTCACGGGTATCGGTGCTTTCCGTCTGCTTACTTCGAAATTTAGCGGGATTCGCAGTAAGGAATATCTTATGTAGTACGCGGGATTGATCACATATTGCTACTTATAATTACATCGAAATGGCACTTGATCCTGGAGAGGAATCCTTCTCCAGATGCAGAGGGGTAGATGTCACCCATTGTAATATAACATTAGCGCGACACTAATAACACCACATATATGGGCCTCGGGATACGTTCGACCAGGTGCATTCTAGGGTTGTAACTTGTCGGTGGACAAGGAGCAGTAATAACCGGTATTAAGTTGTTGTTCAGGGCTGATCCCAATATTTCTGTTTCTGCGGGGAAACGAGGTATTATTTCAGAAAGAAATAAATCCAAGTTCACTTCTTGCCAAAGAACGACATTATGTTACCTTGTCCGGCTTTAGCCCCTGCTTTGGCCGGCTTGGAAGCCGTTGATGACGGAGCTGGTTTGCGCTTCGGGGGCTCTGGCTCATCCTCCGAGAAAGACTCCCACGAGGGCTCCTCTTTCGTCACTATGTAGATATGTTGGATGAGTATTTGCTTGCTGTATCCCGCGGGAGATGCGTACCTAGATATCCCGCTGCATCTCTAGTCATTGTCTTCTTCATCACCTTCCGCCTTCCCCTCCGTCGGCCGCCGCTACTAACCACCGGGGGAGCTTCTGGTATCTCTGCATTCGGTTCATCCACAGTCACCGCCTCTTCTGTCTTTGGTATAGGTTCTGCTGGAGCTTCTTCTGGAGCATCTGGCATTTCATCATCTTTTTCTAGTAAGCCTCACATTGTAACATCTCGTTCGAAAAAATCACTGACCTTCCATCATTTTTCGGAGCTTCTCTTCTCGCTCCCGCTTTGACTCGCGCGCTTTGGCACTGTCATTTCGAGCTCCGGTGTCCAAGAACAGATCTTCTCTGTCCTCGCCAGACTCATCATCATCGTCAAATGCAACTGTAAGATGTCAGCTCAGAGAAGATCCTCAAAATCATCGTATAATGTTACCTTCTTCCGGAGGAGCTGGCTCTTCCTTCTTGGCCTTGGGTTTCGATTTCGCAAAGGCTTTGAACAACTCTGATCTTGCATGTTTTGATGAGGGTGGTTCTGCAGGCGTGCCAGGTCGAGATTTTGCTGATTGCTGCGATGTGTGTGAAGCCACTTCGGGCTCAACTTTCTGCTTCTTTTGCGCTTGGGAGCTCACTTCCTGCTTGATACCAGCGGGGGCGGGAGCTGGCTTCGACGATATCTGTGCCGTTGACTTGGGCTTTGCGGCAGCAGCTGGGGTAGGAATTGGTGCAACTCCGGTCCTTCTCTAGATCCGGGTAGAATATCAATATACCTGAATGAAATTCTTGACAACTCGAGAAGATGCAACGTACCTTGACATTTTTGTTCTGGATCATGCCGTATTGCGGGCCGCATTGAAGTGGATCTTCAGGGGGCGAGCTGACAACCTGACTTCCAATATCCGCCAGAACATTCAAATCAGGAGGCGAATTCGGCTGGACACTGTAGACAAATATGGAATAGATGGTTTCAAATTGGCGTTTAGCATCTATCAATGGTTAATATTTTATCCATATAGCAGTGGAAGTGCTGTTTACCTGCTAAGCCCTCCTCTCTCACCAACATGATGGAGGTAACGGGGAATGCCTCCTCCTCAGACTCATCCTGTGGTGGCTGGCTGCTAACAAACGGACTGCTCTGCATGATTTCATCCTCGCCATCCCTCGAGTACCCTCCATTTAATGCTGAATTGACAGCGATACTTTTCTCTTGGACACCAGTGAGGAGATATGTGGCGTGGACGGAGTTGGGCTTCTTGGAATTTTCTACGCGATGAAATTCATAGAGCATTCTTTAGACCATCAGAACATAAATAGGTCAGCATTCTGATTCCACACGTCTGTGAACAGGTGCTGAATATACCGTTTGGCCTGATTGCAATGGACCTTCAGCGCTCTGCTGAGGGAGCGATATGTCACCTGGAAAGAAAGTCAGGATTACATTCAGGACAGGAGCAGAGGGAATCTTCATTACTGACATATTCTTGATCACCTATCACCTTCTCAGCAAGATACTTCTTATAATTAGCTGCCATCGTGCTGTGTGTTCCTGTTCACCCTCCCAGCATATTGAATTGTCGTTCTTCACGACGCGTCTTGACCAAACCAATTTAAACTCACGCGCCATCCAGCCAGCAGTCTTGGCATCAGACAGCCCTTCACAGTCAACACCACCAGCAACAATCCAGCAATCAAACACCTCTTCTCACCCTCTTTCTCTCTCACATCTCACCTATGGATCTCACCTTCGACATTCCCGATTCCACCGACTGGCTCCCCACCCCGCTCTCATCCCTCAGCCGCGTCGAATCCGCTCTCCGCTGCCAGGTCTGCAAGGACTTCTTCGACAACCCCGTCATAACATCCTGCTGCCACACCTTTTGTTCTCTGTGCATTCGTCGCTGTCTGAGCGCGGAGGGGAAATGTCCGACTTGCAGGAGTAGTGATCAGGAACTGAAGTTGAGGAGGAACTGGGCTGTGCAGGAGCTGGTTGATTCGTTCAAGGTCGCGAGGGAGACGGTGTTGAAAGTTGCGAGGGATGCGGCTGCGGCGGCGGAGGGAGAAAGAATAGAAGATGCTGACGGTCCGGAGAGAAGGACGCCGAAGAAGAGGAAACTGGAAGCTTTAGAGGGTGAGACGTCGAACGCGAGTGGACTGGGTAGTCCCCGGAGGACACGGTCCCAGAGTCGCAGGACGGAGAATAACGGCCCTGTCGAGATGCCCGAAGAGATCGAAGATAGCGAGGATGATGATTATACCCCTGGTAGGCGCGATATGCCAAAATTCACATACTCCAAGTCTAATCCTACGCCAGATGATGGCTTAGTTGGATGTCCGATCTGTGGCAAGAGAATGAAGAATGAAGCAGTGTTTTCGCATCTAGATAGGTGTGCAGGCCCGGAGTCGCAAAAGACACCTTCAAATGCGTCTAGGTGGGTATTTCTATGTATATACATGCGTGTTATTGGAGCCGGGCTGACTGAAATAGCCCGTTCCCTTTTCAAACCTCTCGAAACACACAATCTTCCTCACGACCCCCGGAACGTCTACCTGCAATCAACTATTCACTCATGAAAGAGACAGTGTTACGGAAAAAGCTCCGAGAGCTGGGCATCCCCGATTCAGGAAGTAAGCCGCTCCTCCAGAAACGACATACAGAATGGATGAATCTTTGGAATGCCAACTGTGACGCTCGAAATCCGAAACCCAAGCGGGATTTACTCCGGGAACTTGACGTTTGGGAACGAACACAGGGTGCGCCGGCGGCTTCGGCTGCATTCGGGGTGACGAATATGATCATGCGAAAAGATTTTGACAGTTCCGCCTGGTCGACCTCGAATGAGAAGAACTATAAGGAGTTAATTGCCAATGCACGGCGCAAAATAGATTCTGATAATAATGTCGCGGAACCGCAGCCCAAGCCAGCCGATACCGAATCTTCGGAATTACCAGATGCCGCGGCTGTAGGCGCTGGGGACGACGTGCAGAATACGGTCGACAGTAATACTGCCGGCGAAATCGAGCACCACCAAGCAGATCAGAATAATTTTGTGGAAGACCTGGCGGAAGTGCACACGAAGCTTGAGAGTAGTCAGAGGATGGTCGAGGATACCGCCGCATGACATCCCGTAGAGATCGCCGTGCGGCCCACAAATTGATCGAGACATGGCTGCAACTGAAAAGACCCGACTGAATTTGAGAATATCCAGCGTGAGCTCTACTCAGTAGTCAGCTCATTTTGGCGAAGCTTGGCTTTTGAGGTGCTGTCTTCAATCGACATATGTGAAAGCCTGTCGATACTTTCGTCAAGTACGGCATTTGCATCCTTTAAGCGCGATCCGATCACTCCTTGCTTGGGTCTGTCTAATTCCGCCAATCGCTGGCGGGTGGCCTCAGCCTCTCTAGCCTCGCGTTCCTGTTCCTCCATCGCTTGAAGCTCGTCATCTAGTTCGCCTTCATCGATCACAGGCGCAGTCTCATTCATGATGTTGCCGATTTCGTCAACATTATCCATCTCTTTTCGCAATTCCTCCACCACATCCTCAACTTTCTCAATGCTGCCAACCTGGGCATTAAGCGACCGCAAAACTCCAGTACTGGATTCCATCACGCGGACGATATCCACTTGATCGGCTGCCTGCTCTATTTTGGCATATACCTCCTCTAGTTGAAACAAGGTATCCGATCTTTGTTTCAAATTCTTTTCAGCCAACTTTTTCGACCGCAAGGCTGACAGTGCCGATACCCGATTCTTGTTATTCAGCGCGTTTTGAGCGGCAATGGTTAGGTCCTTGACCTTGCCCTCCAAACTCGTTACTTGCATGGTTAAATTAGAAATTATCGTCTTGAGGGACGCTATTGTTGCATCCTCTTGGGTAATAGAGTTCGATTTATCGCCGGGCCCCTTAAATTTGATTGTCTGCAGCATGTCAGCTTCGTTTTTGCAACTAGGATACCTTATATATACCTTGCCATCGTATAAGATGGAATTTTGATCTCGGGATAAGAAAATGAGAAAGACTTCAATATCCGCTGTAGATAATTCTGAGTCCTCCCAAAGGTGGGAAAATGTCTTCGTAAACATTTCCTTTGAGTAAATTCGGTCTACACTTGAGCCATGGCGAGCGGTAACCAACTTCATAAGGCGTTTTTCTGCTTCCTAGAATCTGTCAATGGAGCTGAAATAGAGTGAGTTAACGGCTAGCATATTTTTGGCGCACCTTGAGGTTATCCACTAGAACTAAGTCGTTCGTTTGCAACAGGTGGGATGCCTCGAATTGATCACCATCGGACCCAACAACGAGTCCACGCGCCTGTCTTGCGCCCCAGCTCAGAATCTGATATAACGAGGGCGGCGCCGGCAAACGAATCCACCCCTTTCTAAACGGGCTTGTTTGGCTGTTCAAGAACTCCTGGAGCGAAATCATATTTCCGCTCCGAAGAGATTCGTCCTTTTTTCCCGTCGGATTAGTTTAGATGTAAAATATTCTGACGAGTTAATCGGGAACGTACAATCACGCTCTGTAGTGCTACAGGCCTCTCCCCTTTGGCCGTCTCCAACGCCGCCGTCAAAGCATTGCCCGTGCTCAGGATAAATAAATTGCCCTTATACGTCTTCGACGACACCGGACCATTTCGTCCGCCGGCGGAGGGATGAGCTGGGACGAGACCCGCTAGCGCTGCGTGCGCCAAAGCTTTCTGCCATGCTGTGATATTACTCGCATATCCGTCGGGATTGGTATGTCGTTGTAGCGCGAAATCGGAGTATAGAGAGGGGAGTCTCCTGCGTAACAAGTTGTTCAGCTTAATATCTAAATCCAAATCCAGAGAGTAGAGTTTCCAACCTCTGAAAGGAGTCTTCATGGGAAAGAATGTATGTGAGGAGTTCGGTCATGCTTCCTTGTCTGGAACGGTGAGGCCCCTATCGGCACACGCTTCAGGCCGGGAGCTTTGCTGAATGGTTCCTGAGAGCGTATGAGGCAATAAAATAAGTGAACAGATATCCCAGAAGCTTAAATAGCTTCCAATAGGTCGGACTTCTACCGCGCAACTCACAAGACGTCGTCCCGATGGAAAGAAACAGCTGTGTTTTGATTGTTTGTTCCGATGAGCTATGTCATCGCTGGTCTCAACTCGTCGGAATATGGTTATTCCGAGGTTATCATTGTCCCAGCCACACAACGATCAGCTTCCTTGGCTTCTCAGCTGTCGGCTGTCTCAATGAATACGAATATAACTTGAGGCAATAAAATTCAGCTACCATTCCCGATGTCTAAGTACTAATTGGAGAGAGAAGGGAATATAAGGGCTGTCGAGCCCTCTTCCACTGGAGAACGTTCTACTCGTATAACACGAGAGAAAGGATGAGCTTAAGGAAAAATCATGGTCAATCTTCCGCTAGTTACCATTTCCCCCTCATGCCGGACTGAATATTCAGGAGCTCCAGTAAGGAGAAGTCATTCCCAACTCCGAATATACCTTGGCGACCTCCTCTTTAGTTTTACGGGTATATTCATACTTGTGCTTGTCATGATACCAGACCTACGACTCATGTTAAATTGACCGATCACCAGCGGTCTGGGATGGATTCCACTTCTCACCTTGGACAGCCCCCATAACCTCGACAAAGTCATATAGGCACCTTCCCGGAAGCCATATTTCGCGGGCCATTCCTTTGCTTCCGCCTCCGTCGCAAAGAGCTGGATTGTCCCGCACGCCAGGCGCACGTTATCCCACCATTTCGAAGGAGGAATTGAGAAATGGACGCAGCACCTGCCGGCCTCTTCGACAGAGCCATTGCACCGAATGTCGTCGGCGGAAATTTGAAAGGTCATTTCCTTTCCGATGGATCCGGAGCGAACGCGGATAGATACATCCGATGGTGCGAGCATAGAAGCCAGACCGAATGCACACCAAGCGCAGTTTGCCCACCATGAGCGGTCTCCTTGCGTCTGGTGATGTGAGCTCAGCTCTGGAGAACAGATGGATTGAGTGGGTATGCCATGGTGCACTTACTACTACATAAGGAGTAGGCCTGTTCTCGTGAAGTTAGTGGGCAGTTCATGCACCCGAACTCTAAGTTCCTGAGATAAGCATGCGAGGAGGACTCACAGATGGGAAAATGGATGGGCCATGGCAATTGGGGTCGGTGTGCAGAGATGTTCATCATATAGAACAATATGATGAGTATCTTCCAATTGCTTCAATGACTCCCGGGTTTCAGTAATAGATTGCCCGGTTTGTTTCGCTAGTTCGTCGATAGTGGGCGGACGACAGCGATCCAGGTAGAATTCGAAGAGCACTTGTCTAAATTTCCTCAGTTTGGCATCCATTATGATAATGCTTACCCGGACGAATGTGCAATTGGGGTGGTTGAGTGTCGAAGACCAAAACGCTAAGAAGGAAAAGACCTTGAGGTGGAGATGGAAGCGCGCCCTTTCTGATACATATATTGACTCGGACAAGATTCAACCGTTTCGATACACAGTCCCCGGAAGATTTTAGCGTCAGTGTTGCGTCAAGCAGTGAACACCGAGCACGAGCAAGCTGTGACAACCGGCGTATACTGACTAAAGAGCGAGCCTTTGACAATGGAATCGCAGTATGCTGCGCGGACTCATCGGACTCTGTATCCCCAAATTCAACCCTCTCATGCTCGTATTCATCGGCTGCTTTCCCCGCCGCCTCGATATGTAGCTCAGGCAGCCGGTGACAACCGACCAAGAGCATCAAACAAAATCCATCCCACTCCTCACAAATATACCGCCGCCGGCACTTATTGTTTCTACATTATCCTCTCCATATGCCGGTTCCTCATCATTGCACATCGTGACAACCTCAAATAACACGGTGTTCCCCCACACAGGCCCCTCTCGGGACAGCTGAGTGATCTAAAGGCATGTACGTAGGCAAAATTACGTTAAACCGAAGCCCTTCGGCTTTTTTAACGGTCTCTCAGACTTTCGCCGATGGAGCCGTTCCTCACGATATTGGCCATAATCTGAGGCCAAGTTAATATGATACTTCATTAGATCTTGCTAAATATTGCAGTATATGACGACAGTGATGCCCAAGAGGATATTTAAGAAGAGCTTTTCCCATTCCAAATATCAAGCCAATCTTCTTGATCACCTTGATCTCTCCACTCTCTTCTGATTGCTTCTTGCTTTGCAACCTCAGCCTCCCATTTTGCCCTGCTAATTGGCTCAGAATAAGTTAATTCTATCCCATGTTTGGAAACAATCTCAGCTGCCCTGTCCAGACGATCCCATGGCCAACTGACATCCACTGAATCTTCAACCAAAGGATCGAAGATAATGTGGAGTTCACAGAAATTTTCAGCCTTGCGAGCCTGGGAATGAGCTGAAGCAAACTGTTCTAGCCACTCAATCTCATCTTCACCAAAGTCTTCACCACGCAGAGAATGAGTGACGTCAGGATCAATGTGAAGAATAAGCGTTTTCAGATTTGGAGCACAGAGTTTGGGATACAGATCAGTTGGCTTTTCTTTGCAGAAAACTTGGTAGCCACAGAGGAAAAGTTCTTCAAGACGGGGGAAGATGGTGAAGTTCGGCAAAAGAGGAGAGGAATCATCTCTATTATCAAGATATGAAAGTCGAATTCGCCGGAGAGAATAACGATGAAGCGCAAGTAACCATTGAATTTGACCGGGGGAATAACACCAATCGGACCTAGAACCCCTCAACCCTAGAAGTGAAAGCTCCTCCAGAGTGGCTGGCAAGGCAAGACAGTCTTCTGTGAGCGTGGGGCAGGTGTTTGTTTCTCCGAGTTGGAAGACTTTGATGTTGCTCTGTCCTCGAAAACGCGCTGGGAGTCTCTTCACGTCAGTAGCATCGCGCGGCAGCCACTCCCACCGTCCAAGTTTTAGCTCTTCTAAAGATCGTAGACCGGCGAGAAAATCAAAGAACCCATCCCTTAGCAGGCTATATTCCACTGAGTTGATGTAGAGATACTTTAGTGGAAGTCCTTTGATTGCCTTCGGAACTGCACTAGGAGGGCCCGCGAGCTTCCCACCAAGGTGTAGTAGGCGTTCAGTCCTTTTGCAATGATGTAAAATCTTCAGCACAGCGTGATCGAATATCTCGTACGAACCATCGATGGAGACTTCTCGAATATAATTTGACAGATACGGCTTTCGATTTAGAATATGGAGCAAACTTCCCTCATGCTCTGACAACATTGGACCCTTGGCATAGTATGCTAGCCGGCGGTAAAGTACTGGCTCAGCTATCCTGTGCCACTGTTGGCATACCAACATGACGGCCAGGATGTCCTTGTAGGGGAAATACCACAGCAAGAAGTATCGCGGCTGGCCCCCGGCGTCCAAGGCAATCATTGAAAAAATCCTCTCAAGGATTTCCTCAGGGATTTTCATCATTGACATTGTCACGGTGTCAACCACTGTCGAGCTGGAAGGTTGTGCTTCGGTTCCACCCGTATTTTCAATCAGCATGGCTGGCTTAGTAGGCCGTAGATACTGATCGAGAAGAAGGCTTCTAATGACAAAGCTTAGGTACAATCAGAAGATTTGGGCCCGGCATAGCTGTTTGTTGATGATAAACCGTGATGAAGTTCTCCGTTGGAAAACAAGTGAGCGAGTGGGGTAAAAAAGGAGGCGAGCAGGTTGCGAGGTCATTTTGGCTGACGTAAGTTAGTTAATTTTCAAAAGCCTTGGCATCAATTGGGCAGCGGTGTGTTGGAATAACTATAATATTGTCAGGCCCAAGCAGACGACAACAAGCTCGAACCCGACCAGGAGCGTCAACATCACCCATCCCCAACCGCTGGGCCTGGGTTCACTTCTCACGAATATGCCACTACCGAGACTGACAGATGGCTTGTTTCTGAATTACCCTTGCTCTGTCTGTGGGTTCCTCATCATTGGACGTCCCGACGCACCGAAACTACTAGCCAACCTCGAACAGCATGGCGTTCCCTCTCACGCACCTTCGGGATGGCTGAGTGAGCTAAGGGCATGTATGCAAGCAAAATCTGCACCAGAACTGAAGCGTTTCTAACGCTCTTTCGTAGTTCACCCAAACGAGCCGTTCCTCACGGGTATTGGTCACAATCTGGGGCCAGGCCATAAGAATATTGCTCATGCCCCTTTAGATCCTACTAAATCCTGCAATGTTGACAACGACGACGATTATCAAGATGACGCTAAACTGACATTCAAAATTCGACGACCGTGGGTTGGCGAAGCCTCGCCGTCAGAGGTGGGCTACGCAATTCACTAAGCTTGCTGGGAGCTCTTGCATCGCCGGGCCCAATTCCATGGTGTGCATGATTTGGCCAATAGTCGTTACAGAGTTTTCTTGTTCCGTTTTCACAATTCCTCGCCAGATGGGTCGGGCCGGGAGTGGGCCGATGACTACAGGGGTCTCTTGAACTCTGCAGGTATGGACTTCTAACCTCTTTTCGTGGCGTCTACAAGCAGCTTACCTAGTTCCCCAGGCGCAATAAATATTTCAGCGGCATCTGACGCAACTTTTAACCCCTTCCATATAGAGCCAATCACCCTGCTTGTCAAAAAGGCCCAGGCAAAAATGATTCCACGCATGAAAGAAAGGCCAATTTTCGGCCGGGAGCGTGAATTGAGAGATCCGAGTTTTTGTGCCGAGACTTCTCACTCGAACCTTTCCCTTTCCTCGCTCCCACTGGAGATTATCCTCATGATTTCTGAGCAGCTCGCCATTCAGGACCTTCTTAACTTCTGGATATCCTCCAATAGTGTCCCTAGCTAGCTTCCTCCGAGATTCTGGAGATCTAGATTTGAACGCGGAATGGAGTTTGGCCATCTATTTGAGTTTAAGGACATATGGCATAGCTGGGATGTTCATTGGTATACCCTCTTTTGGAAAGCCAGAGACCTACTATTGTCGTCAGATACGGGGCCCTCGATTCGTAATCGGCGTCGAATTCTCCCAGTGGTCGACGGTGCGATTGGGCTGACATTGGAATATTCTAACTGCCCCGTTGAAGGAGATAGAGGAAAACCGCTCCACCCAATCTTACTGGAGACAGATGGATTTATGGCCCATCAGATGAAGTTGGCCTTGCCATTGCCCAACCAGATAACAGACTTGAGCATATCAACTGTCAGCATAGGTGGTCGACAATATATAAGTGGCCTTCGTTTCAATCATAACTCTAGTGGGCTTGGTTATTACCATGATCATTCAAATAAGACATTCCATATCGACTCAGCCCGTGATGGACCTGTCGCAGACATCGTTTGCTATATGGACCACATAGGTGTTTGCGGGTTCGCTGTGAGGACAGAACGTGGGCGGAAGTTTGGTATCACTCCTGAGCTCTGCTTAATGGCGCGTTTATCTCAGGGTGTTCTGCCTATGGGGCAGCATTTGGTCGGCCAGTTTGATGTATGATCCTGTTTGGCTTGATTCGCCTGCTTCTCAGCCTTTACGAAGTAAACTAACAACACTGTTTTCAGGCAACCAAATTTACCGCCTTGGGGGTTGATACCCTTCTTACCACACCTGGAGACAGTCGCGACCGCCTGCTTTGGCGGGGAGGCCTTCCTCCAAGCGATGCCGCAATAGATTTAGAGCGTCACATGTATCACAAAATCCATAGGCATTCGAGCACACCCCGGGATATTCGATACAATCCGGTCCAATTCCATCTTTTCAACACACGAGATTCGCTAGTTCATATAACAGGGTATGTCGGGTACTTTAACCAGAATCTTGTGGGCCTCGAATTTTCCTATCAGCAAAACGATACTTCCGACCCCAGCCCAAGGACAGTCTCGGTTGGCAAGACACACGGCGAGCCGATGCACTTTCCCATCGACGGGCCCGGCGGAGAATACATTACAGAACTTAAAATAACTACAATCTCTGGAGGGGTTCTGGCCCCTGTCGTATCGGTACGTTCAATCGCATGGAAACCTCCCCTTTCGTTCCCTGAAAATACGTTATAGTCGGAATAGATGCTGAAGATCACGCCTATGTTGGTGTTGCTAGTTATCTACAAACCGTAATCGCTCTACCTGGTTGTGCGTCAAAAAATCGCTTGCCGATGTACCCCAAGATTTAGTTTACGAGTCGTATTACGCTCCAGGCCCAGATGAGTATGTGGCTGGGCTCATGTGGGCATCTGGTGGTTTTGGCGACCAGACTTACCCGTTCTGGAACTTTGGCATCCTTTGCCAACCGTGTTCTACGTTGCGTGCCTAATAAACGTCGATCGGTCGGCTGTGTTAACGTTGTAAGGGTGTCGGGTGGCCAAGTAACGCGTTTGGTATCTAATTTCGCACGGTACTCAAGCCCAGACGGGCGAAAACGTCGGCCTCGAAAGCACAAAGCCCATTTTTGAAGGTACCGGATCAGGAGGAGGGCGCGTGATGAAGGTGCAACAAACTACAGAGGTATAATATGTACATAGGTAATCCGAATCCTCCTCTTTATTCTCGCGAGTACTCTCGTATCAATTCGATATTGAGTCTTCGGAGGCCTCGCCCACATCTATTCACTCTTCATGCTTACACTGTGAATGCTTTCCTTTAAAACTTAATTCTTCCGCTTCTATTACCTTCTTTTCAGTCCATTTCCATCTTCCTGATCAACAATTGCTTATGATGGAAGCTTGATGCAATCAAGTACTAATTCTGATACCAGGAAAAATTAGTTCATGCAAGCTGTTACATCTTTCAGTCTCAAGAAGCAACCCAGGATTCAATGACATCCAACTCTACAGAATGGTGGCAGCTAAAGTGTAGAGTGAGATATCGATCCCTTTTATCGCTGGCTTCACTTCCACTTCAATACTGAGGTTGGTTGATTTGCACTTTGGAAGTAAGTAACGATCACTAAAAGCAGCCTTTGCCAACATGAACTAATTGGATTTTTCTAAACATCCCTGTTACATTCTTCACATACTTGCATTGAAATTCATAAATTTCCCCAGGTCTCCATACACTGCCACTCATTCTTGACAAATCATATCCATTCTGAACAGGCCTTTGCAGTACAGTTGCAACTGCCATGAATACCAACATGAAACACTGGGAGTCTCTTCTGAACTCAGTTGACACTCATGGCCTTCGAGGCTTGGATCACTCGAATCGATCCAAGTTACACTCGGATATTGGCCGTTCGACAACAGAAACTCAGCAAAGCAATTGGCGTTTCTTTTGTCAGCTTTCCGACAGCGCATGCGCCGCCACCAGCCAGTCAAGTCGAAGGACACTGCGGGGGAAGATAACAACAGCCCCAGGGCAAACCAATGGCTTCCTTAAGAATCGGTCTGCCCGGCGGCGCAGCGTTCGCATAACATTTTGAACGACTCGAACGAACCAGGCCTCCCCCGTACTAGCCTGGAAACGCGTTGCGAAAATTCATGCATTCATGGGTGCCAATGAATCCCTGGCGCCAACCGCGCTTAGCCAACCAAACGAACGGCGGCTCCAGTAGGGCTTTTGAAACTGCCAACATCGGCCCCCAACTTTGCAGTTGCTGTGACCAAAACCTGAAATCTCATGGCGATTGGATACAACGGCGGCTATCACAGGTTGGTGAGGGTTCAGGATGTCTCAAGGACGGGGACGCATGAATGTTGTTCGATCTGGATTAGGCTGACGCGGAGTACTTAAACCACTTGGGACTTCCTTCTCTGTTCCTCCCATCGATAAGCGCTCCTTCGATATCTTCTTATAAAATTCGACTCTCAGTTCTACTATTCGACTCATCGTCCAAGCAGCATTGTGTCGCCACCTAATTCCTCAGGATCTGAACCGCGTCCCTTCCAGTGCGCCCTAGCGATGACGTTTCAACCCCGAGGCCTCATTCTGACTCCTGCAAGAGAGTACCTATGGAGGGAAACTCGCGACATTGCTTTGGATTTACGTGAATCAAAAACGTCAGAATTTCGGGAGGACGTTCTCCATGGCGTTTTCCGGCAGGAAGACGGCTACTATGTCAACTAGCAACAGCCTCCGATGGATGGAAGTTCCAAATACTGCGACTTAATCGTCTCGGGTACAGACAGCGCCAGTTTTAAAAAGGTTCGCCTGGTAGTTGTAGAAGCCAAACGACTTAAAAACTACCAATCAGACAAGAATCCAGGCGCTTGAGCAGCAACTCGAGACTATTGCACGAGCAGTTTGCAAGATTTCGCTCTCGATGGCGGTCCCTTGATATACGGATTAGCAGTTGTTGGAACGCGCGGTCGACTATTTTCCGTCGATTCTGGCAGTAATGGCAAGCTCCGACCCGTACTGGCCGATTTTGCGGATGGCGCTGGTCCGGACGCAAACGGCTACAGAGATGCCGAAGAAGACATTTGGAACCAAGCCTTCCGACTGGTTATGGCGATGCCTCCTGGCGGTGCTATGGCCAATCCGCTCTAGTCAAAGGTATGTCAAGCGAGTTAGTCGACCCCTTTTTGACTCGACCATTTGAAACATGGCACTGATCAATGAAGAAGTACCTTTCAACGTGTCGACGCCTTCGAGAATCATGGTACGATTCGGTTCATCTAGGAGGGAGGGAGCAAGCCTTTGCTCTTTGATCGGGACCATCGTGTTCCTTTCTGTCCAAGATTACTGGCGCTTCCTGTCAAAGTATAT
The DNA here is from genome assembly GCA_039700045.1 of Malbranchea zuffiana. Taxonomy (NCBI): domain Eukaryota; kingdom Fungi; phylum Ascomycota; class Eurotiomycetes; order Onygenales; family Malbrancheaceae; genus Malbranchea; species Malbranchea zuffiana. Next base: position 2,165,947 of record JARUPO010000002.1, read on the forward strand.
GGGTTCATTGCAAGCATTGTGTCTGTCTTTAGCTACTTGATTCTGTATCGCCGCGTCCAACGTCTTTCGATTACTTTGAACAATTTATCATTTGAGTATCTGAAAGTTTCGTGAAATGTTAAATGTAATTGTTCGTTCATATTGACCGGTGTACTTCTAAACGGGAATGCAGCTCTGGTCTTGAGTTCAGAGGGCTTTTGCATAACATCATGTATGGAATAATTACACAGGGTCAGGGCATGAGTCGGCAGAGCAAGCTTGCAAGACTGGATATCGCGACTTGTGGGAGGCGAGGAGGAAACGCGGTCGCGAGACGATTTGGTTCTGAAGGAGAGGGCCCTCGTAACAGCTTTGAAGCAGCAAATGGCCAATGGTGCTATGCTGCCTCAGATATCTGGATTCTCCTTCAAAAACCGCTCCAGGCTCGTCGTCTTTACGGCAGGATAGCGAGAGTTATCCAATTTCCCCAAGTTCCACACTCCCTTAACCGTGAACAGCTGGAAGAACAGGCGGTGATACTCCCAGAAATTTTCCCTGCCCCATTTTGCTCTTCCCGCAATCGCCTTCTTCTCGAGCTCTTCTACTGTTCCCCGTTCTGTGATTTCGACGGTTGCCTCTGGGTGCACCGTTTGATAGATCGCAACCACCTCGCGCAGAGAATGCACCCACGAGCACAGGTTGAAAAATCCGCCCTTCTCCGCATCCGGACCGGTCACAACCTCGATGCTAAATGCACCTGCATCGGCCTCGGACGTAAAGAACCAAGGCTCATCACCAGTTCCGTAGACATCTATGCCTCTCGCTTTAACTGCGCCCGCAGCCGCGCCTTGGGGTTCCGGATCCCAGACGCCGTCCTCGGCAGGCGTGAAGCCGCGCTCTTTGTGTGCGCCAAAGAAGACTTCAGCCAGGATACCGGTTAGAATGTGTAGCGTCTTGATACTGCTGGAGATACTGGCTTGTGCGTGGAAGGCGATGTATGGATCGTAGATCTCCTCATCGCCCAGTGAGATGTTGCGCCAGTCGTAGTTCCAAGATGCAGCCAAGTAGCGCTGAAACCACGAATCAGTCAATCGTCATCTGTAAGGAAAGGATGCTCACTCACCTTGATTCCAGCTCTCTCCGCAGCTCGCAGGAGCAAGAGCTGTGCATCAAGCGCCAACTCCGGCATTCCGCCATATGCACAGATCACGGCATCGACGCCCTGCACCGCCCGCTCCAGGGCGGCGATGTCATAATAGTTCGCTGAGACGACGAACGATTCGAGACCCGCTGATAGCTCGCCATCAAGCTTTGCGGGGGAGCGTCCTAGACCCCGGATCTGGTGGCCTCGTTGCAAGCCGGCGCGGGCAACTTGTTGGCCGACGTTGCCTGTGATTCCGGCAATAAGGATGAGCATTGTGGATAAATGAGCGATAGGATGATGTATGTACCAAGTCAAGTGAAAAGGGACCGCAACTTACTTTATATACTATCACATGGTACTTGCAATATCCTGCATTTGACCAGACCCCAAGTTACGGAGTTTGCCGTCCGTGGTGGTCGCCAGTGTCTCATGGTGAGTGAAAATTACTCATCTCATCGAGGCGGAAAACTCGATATTTTACTTCTTTTTTTGGATCAATACATCGGCTTCAACATCATTAATTAAAGATATGGCTTATGTAGTTAACAGCGGGATTTATTTTGTGGGATATCTTCTGAAGTTCCAGTCATTGTTAAACGCCCGAATCCAAATCTCCATCTCTAAAATTAAATGGGAGAAAGATAACACAGTCCCAGAAGTAAAGAAGGAAAAGAGAGAAAGAAAACGGAACACGAAAAGGACGCTGGGACGGGATGGCAGTTCATTCAAAATCATCATTAGGCTGCTGTTCCTCGTCTGTCTTGAGCAGTACGGGACTATGTGCCGGCACCGCTGCTTCAAGAGGATTCACTGCGCCTCCTAATAGAGACTTGCGGTGGCCGTGGCCGCGATAGTCAAGCTTCTCACGCGTTTCCTCCCCATCCAACTGCTCTGTCGAGACCTCTTCTTCCTCGCCATTTATCCCCTGGGCCTCAAGACATCCGATCTTGACCGCTCGCCTGAGGTTATCGACAAAGGTCTGCATCTCAGGGAGGCGGAAAGACCCATCCTCAAGCGTCTCGCCGTACTGACGGTCGGCTTCTTCAAGACAGCTCGCAGCCAAGGTTGGCTGGCTCTGCTTCAGCCATGATTCGGCCGCAAGGAGAGCCCACATGCCTGCTTTCCTCCGTCGAGTGCCCCATCGTGTTCCCAGAACTGCACTTTTCGAGGCAAAACAGGCAGATACTCGTTCAGAGAGTAGAGTTCGTCCGATATTTCCCAGCAGGCCCGTGTCTACAAGACGTATGGCCCACTTGGCAGCGCTCTCGGTCGCCGCACCACCTCGAGACTTTAGAAGCTCGAAGCCCAGGACCAGGGCACGAAGAGTGTTCTGGGTATCAGAGCATCTTGTAAGATATGAGTAGCCTGCGGTTTCCAGTAGCTGTTCGATCGGTTCCAACTTCGACTTGCTTGTTGACGATAGAGGATTTAATAATGTAGTTACCGCACACATCTCGTGGGCACCGGCATAGTACTTCCATGCTTTATCATTAGCAAAATCAGACCTTATAAGGTCATATGTAGACGAAGCTAGTTTCCAATCACGTAGCATAAACGCGTAGTCTGCCATCTTCCGTAGAAGAGCTTCTGGGGATTCTGGTTGATAGAAGCCCCGATAGAAATCGTAACTGCTCCCGGAGGCGGGGGATGATTTTGAACTCGACCCAAACGCGGCCCATCTCTTTGACATTGACATAAAACGGCCACTCAGTCCCCGTCTACGAGAAGCTACCTGCTCGTTCCAGAGGGCAACGCGATTTTCCATGTGGGGGATCACGGACTGAGCTACCAGTTCGCGAACGAACGACCTGATAGCTGTAACATCGGACTCGAAAAGGTACAGGGGTTCGGATTCGACATCTATTAGGTTTTCTACGAAACTTAGTATGATTCCCAAGGAGATGCACCAGAGGGATGGTACCTTGTTCTCCAAGACCAGCCAAGTCCTCAGACGGGCTCAACCACTCGCATTCCGGGAACTGGGTGCTATCATCATCAGTTACAACGCATTGGTTGCTCCTGACTCTCAAGAGATGGCAGTGAAGACCGAAATGCCGTTTCATTTGATCGAATAAAGCAGTGGACTGTGTAATATCATCCCTATCTTCGTCGTGAACCAGAACATAGTACCTCAAGTATTCAGGATGAACCCATGCCGGTGGTCGCAGGTCGCCTTGACTAGTCTGTGCGTATAGCTGGCGTAGTGTTTCTAGAGCAGAGGGAGTACGCGAGCTAATTGCTATCACCGAAGCCACAGGGTGCCGAAAGGTCTCGTGCGGTGCGATTGGCGCTGATGACAGAAGCCGTCGTAGGAGCAGTCTGTATAGCTCTGACGGTAACGGTAGGTTTTTAGGGCCTAGCGACGGCGGGAGAGCCCAGTTGCGTAGCGGTTCATCGCGAGACTCTAGATGTTTTTCTAATGCCTGCTCCAGTTGAACAGTGACCGGCGGCTCTTCTCGAGTAGTCGCAACGGAGGCATGAGTGGTCAGGTCCGCAAACCGAACCCCAAAATCCTCCCAGCTGCGGCTAGATCCGACGCCATCCCGTATAACCACTTTTCCCACAATATTCTCCCCAAACGGCCGTATCAGCTGTAAAAAGCCACCCTTGAAACCTTTCCGCCGTGCCAAGGCATCTGTTTCCGGTGATGCGCAAACTCCGATAACAGGAGAAAAGGCTCTTATTATTATCGATCGTATGTCGTCAGCTCCGTCAATCTGAGACCCTGTAGGTGTAGCAGTACTTGATCGGGAGAGTCGTAATGTTGAGCGCGAAAGCCTTCTCTCTGGGGAACTGGTTCTCGAGGTGCCGGCGGAGGTAATGGATGAATGAAGGTCAGGAAGGGGAGAGCGGTCTAAGACGGGTTCAGAAAGGCTCGTTATAAGTGGCTTGGAGTTCTCCAGCGGGTCTGGATATCTGGATTTAGCTGGGAGGACGCCGGCAGCTGGGGAGAACGAGGACGGCGGCGGCTTGATGGGGGAGACATCGTCCGGTGATGTCATGGACAAATCTTCAGTAGAGGTGCGTAATTGTTAGAAAGGCTGCTTGTCATGGGTATATAGCAAATGCGAGCTGTATAAGGGTGTAGGCCGCCGGCGGTCGAGTGATTTCTGAACTGAAGGGTTGTTGGATGGTGTAGAGAGAGACGTCGTGCTGGTGTTTGGTGGCGGTTGGCCTGTTTTCCACCCTTCAGTCGCACCTCGACCGGAAGCAAATTCCACCTCAACCTCAAGACCACTGCGAAGACGCCTCTTCTCTTCGCACGCGCATGATGCTTCATTTGGGCTGACCGGCTAAGAGAGTCAATGGAGATGAAGTGTCATTTGCCGCAACCGCCGTTTTGTTTGCTTCTTCGATGACTCCCCGCATCCCACTCAGAGTCATCGCTTCGTCCGCCTTGCAGCCTGCGGTTCGCAGTCATATAACAAGCAGAGAACTCCCCGGAGTCCTCAGCCAGTCCGTTCGCTTTCGACGCAACCGCTCGTCCCAGCCGTCCGTTTCCACGCTGATGCCCAAGAGCGCTGCAGCGCAATCATCCGTACCCCCCGCCAAAAGACGAAAAGTTGAATCCGATACCATTGCACCTCCAAGAATCATGACGTCCGGCTTTACGAATCCTCCGCCAGAATTGCCGCAGATTCATCTTACTCCGCTCGAGCAGGCGCTGCGGTCCCTGCTTCTAGACGTGGCGGAATATATCAGGGAGACAACAGATCAGAATGGCGATCTGGTTCTGCGATTTACAGGGGGATGGGTCCGGGATAAACTATTAGGAGTCGACAGCCAAGATATTGATGTTGCTATAAGCACGATGACCGGCTACCAGTTCGGCCTCAAAATGAAGGAATACCTTGATATACCAGGAAATCTGGAGAAATACCAGACAAACGGCCCAGACAATGCGCTGCAGAATGTTATCGGCGGCCTCCACAAGATTGAAGCGAACCCCGAAAAGTCCAAGCACCTCGAAACTGTGGCTACAAAGATTTTTGGGCACGATATCGATCTGGTAAATTTACGGAAGGAGACCTATTCGGAACACAGCCGTAATCCGCAGATGGAATTTGGTACGGCCACGGAGGATGCTCTTCGGCGGGATTCCAACGTGAATGCACTATTTTACAACCTGAACACGGCGACAGTTGAGGACCTGACAGGTCGAGGATTGGAGGATATGCGCAACAAGCTCCTCCGTACGCCTTTAGAACCGTACCAGACTTTCAAAGATGATCCGCTAAGAGTACTACGCTTAATCCGCTTTGCTAGCCGATTAGGGTACCGGATTGACCCAGACACCGAGTTCGCTATGCAGCATGACGATATCAAAACGGCCTTGAGGTTAAAAATTAGCCAAGAAAGAATTGGCGTTGAAATCGAAAAGATGTTGCGAGGTAAGCTCCATGATCCTACAGATTGATTTTGGTTCTTATTATTCTCAGGGCCCGATCCTTTAAGAGCGCTGAAAATCATCGACAGCCTCGGACTGTATGATACCATTTTTGCAAATCATCAGGATGAGGTTGAGGTGGACACGTCCTCATGGCATCGGGCCTACAAATCCCTCAGGGCAATCTTAGATGATACCTACACGGAAATCGAAGCGCCTCTGCCCCAGCGCGCATCCATCAGGAAGGTTTTACTACGCAACAACGCGGAGGTGTATTACTCTTGGCTACTGGCGGCTCTTTCACCCTGGGTGGTAGTCTCGAACGAACCATTGTCCCCGGGTAAAAAGGAATTGCCTCCGCGGGCGAGAATGGTAGCCCGGGAAAGCCTGCGTTCGGATAATAAAACATTGCTCATCATTGGCGCGGCCGCTAAACATTATCCGATCATGAGGTCGACAAAGACGGCTTTCCTTGAAAATAAACTTGGCAGCGAGTTATCGGAGATCCGCTGGAACCTTGGGAAGTTCATCCGTACGATGGGACGGGACTGGCGCCTATGCATGATCCAAGCTATACTCTTGGAGATTATGCAAGGCGGGGAGCCCGCGAAAGGTGAGGCTTAATCTTATCACTTTTTCAGCCTTGACTGACGCAAGTATCTAGTTTTGTGCGAGTACGAGAAGCTTCTACTCTATATCATAGATCAAAACCTTCACGAGGTGGAACTACTCACTCCTATCGCGAACGGGAAAGCCGTAGCAAAGGCCTTGGGTGTTAAAACTGGTCCTTGGATGGCTAAAGCCTTAGAAATGGTGATTGAATGGCAAATCAGGAATCCGGAGAGATCTGATGAAGAGGGGGCATTAGAGGAGGTTCAGAGGAGAAAGGAGGAGTTGGGCTTGAGTTAATGATTCCCAGTAGAATGCATTAAGAAATTTAAATATATAATTTAATAATAAACTTGAAAAATATCTGAAAGTAAATCATGTTCCATTATTAATTTTCTCTTTTCTGAGGTGCTCGCGGCGATGCCCATGATACCAAACCAACGGCCAAATCTCCAAGGCAAACTCGTAACTATTTCACCACAAAGTTCTTCCTCACCACTAAGACGATCAGGACTAATCATTCACAAGAGAGCTTCCATCTGAAGCCGCCTCATGAATTCTTACAGACTCGCCGCTCGAGAATGGCTGGAAAGTGCCCGAAATAGCGACGCCGGAGACTGGAGTTCGATTGATGTCCATGTATCGACCGACGATGTCAGTCCGAGCGAGCTCTGGTCAGATATCCAAGCCAACCAAAATCAAAAAACCGACCTTGATGTGTGTTTCTCCTTGTCCCATTTACTGCAACAGAGCCAAGTAGACGAGTAATCTAATAGATTTGGTAGGAGTGTGAAAACCTGTTGGTTGCAGAAGCGGTGATCAAAAGTTGGGAGAAGCCGCTCGATGGCCAGCATCAATCGGCTGCGAAATCCCTTTCGGCTTGGATTGCTACATCTATTCTGCCTTCGGAGGAATTCGCAGGTGCTTGGGAAGAGATACAATTAGCGGACGGTAAGCTATCCTCGGCGTTCGGTCCACGGTCAACTTGCTAAATCGCAATGCAGATGAAACGAGGCGATCAAGTCAGCGAAAACATAGAATTGCCCGCATCAAGGCGTCTTCGGGCATATCAGCACTGCAACAAGTAAATAGGATAACTTCTCTTCTGGAAAGCGAAGACTCTGTGGACATTATCCGAAGCCTGGCTGCTTTCACCAACTCTCAAGATCCCTGGACTATAGAGCATGCATGTAAAACCGCATGCTCCATTCTGTCAGATTACGAGGCAAGATCTCGCCTCAAAGCCGGAACCTTTACCAAGCTTCTTGCAGACGTCCTTGCGAGATATGTGAAGCCCTCGTTTTCGAAAACGACGAATCCCGCGATCACGGCTGCTGGTCGCAAAAATGTGCATCCTGTCCCACAACCAAGACTCGATCCCACGCTCTTCGATACAGGATCGAAACCGTGGAGATATAAGGATGTTTATATTCCTACTGTTCTGACTTGGGTGGTGAATCAGTACCAGGTACGATTGCGTCCGCCCGGCCGTTGGTTTGAATACTTGCTAATAGATCCCTAGCCGTCGGATAAACCTGCAATAGAAGCCCAATTTCCTCTGCTCATCCCGCCAATTCTGTCATTAATTGATGATGACAGTCTACCGTACAAATCCCTGGGATGCAAACTCCTATCGAAGCTACTAGCTCCGCTCGAACAGTCGAAATCCGATATACTCCGCCGCACAAATCTTGACTCCGTGTTCCAAGACGCCCTGGCGCCTTGCCTTCACGCACTTCCCACGGTAACCCCCGAAGATCAATCCATCCACCTCCTGAGCGTCGCCTATCCGGCAATTTTCGCCGTCTTGCGAACCCGCTTCCAATCATCTCCTTCTAAAACAGCCTCAACCTCGAACGCAAAAGAAGAAAGGGATTCCCAGTCATATTTTGCAGCACTCACCAACCTCCTTCGTCATAACATCCTTTCCTCCTACCATCACACCAGCAACCCCCCGGCCCAGGACACATCCATCTCTTCACACCCCTATCCCCGCCTCTCCACCCTCCTCCTGAAGCAGCTAGCCATCGCCATCCACGAACTAGGCACCCATTCCACCAAATACCTTCAAGAAATAGTCCCGCTTCTTGTCGCCGTGTTAAGAAACCCCTTCGGAACAGCGTACATCCCTCTTTTAACAGCCGGAGCCGAATGCATGCAGGAAGTTCTGCTCTCCGCATGGCCGCGCGTGTGGAGATGGAGGGCTGAGATATTGGAAGGCTTGTGTGGGTGTTGGATACATGTTAAAGAGGATGAGGAAGCGGGCGATAGGCAAAGTGAGGGGAGCGAAGATTTGCTTGGGTTGAAGGGTATATTGAGGAAAGATATTGCGATACTGGGGGTCGTTCTAAAGGCAAATCCACGCCCAGAGGGATGTGAGGAGACTATAGATGTCAGTGCAGAGCTTGAGGAGTTAGTTGGTGCAGATGAGCGATTGGGGCAGTTCTTGGTGCTGGATTAATGCCGGACTTGCTAGCTTTAGAACCTGCTCCTTCGCTTCCGTTTTTTGGTGCTATTGTTGTAGCAGAAGATGTTTCCTTGGTACTGTGTACTAATTACTCGATATGATAGCCACGTCTCAGGACATACGCCAGAACGCCAAATATCAGATACTGGAACTGCAAGGGTATCACCATTAAAAAAAGAACCTCGCCAAGGTCGAACTTTGAAAGAAACAAGATCAAAGGCAAACAGTCTATGAAAGTCCATCACAGTTCGATCCCTTGCTTAAACAGACTCTTCCCCCTCAACCACTGCCTATACCGCTTATACCTCTTCTTATCATAATCCTCACTGACAACTGTCAAGCCTTCCTCCCCCACATTCAAAAATTCAATGTAATCCGCAAGGCTATCGTCTGCCAACGCGTCTAGATCAGCATCTTCTGGCGCATGTTTATTCGCAAACTCAAACAGGTCGAGGTTTGACCCTCGTTCCGCCAGTGATGCCGCTGTAAGGGTTTCATCGGACGTTACGACCAGTGGTACTTTGAGAGGATGGTTGACGTAGCGTTCGTATTCTTCGGCTTCGGCGGGAAGAATGGTGGGATCGAGCGAGTCGTTGACTAATTGATTCAAGCTCCATTGAGCTATTTGAGCCTTGCTGGGAACAAGGGGATCGGATGCGCTGGTTACGAGGACTGGTGCAGAGGCAGCGAGGGCTGATCTTCTTAGTATACCTGTCTGAGGGCGTTCTTTTTCAGCAGACGGGGGCTGGTGAATCCAGTGTCCGGGAGGGTGGATCCCTTCCCGGCCAGAGCCAGCGGATTGAGCACTCTCACTAAAATCCTCTGCGGGCTCACGGATAACGAGTGTTTTCCTTCGGGGGAGTTTCCGTTCCCGCGCCTCGGGTTCATGATCGGTACGCACGACGAACGGGCTCAAGTCGTATCGGCCTTGTTGAGTGGCTCGAAAGGGGAGACTATCAAGCGTAGACTTCATTCTGTACGAGAATACTTTTGAAAAAGAGGACACTGCGCGCGGCCTGTAGTATTCCAGCCAATAGTCATCGAACAAGCTCACTGGAAGTTTGTGCTTCTGAGACGGTTGGATAGTCAAGGGCATCTGGCGCTTTTCTAGGAAGTCTGGGGTAAACCAGTGAATATAGTTGTGCCTATCGAGCTCCGCCCATGTCCGAGGGTCCGAATGGTGTAGGTAGTAATCGTTTATCAGCTCCCACAGCTTCGGTTGGTCTTGCGTAAAAACATAGTTGCCCAGAAATAGATTATATGCCTCTTGTCTTTGGGCATCAAGAAACGAGTTGTTGTAATATCGCTTGACGCTCTCCACCATATCCCTTGAATGTCCTGCCCACTGATTAAGTTTCCGATAGGTAGCCATGGTGTTAACAAGATGGGAGCCCCCGTACTGGACAGCGATAGTGTCTCCGTGTTTATGCCACATACTCGTGAACATGTTAACGGCATCCGTGTCATAATCAACCGCCGTCCGGTCAATAATCCCCAAGGCATGTAACTGATGCCCTAGCGCTCGTTTGGCGATAACGAATTGGGCGGCATTCGTTCGATCCAGGCAGTCGATACAGTTCGTTCTAGCGACCCCATTTTGCATTCTCAATCCTGACTCCGGGTTTTCAGCGTTACGGAAGAAGCCTGTTTTTGGAATGATATCCTCTGCCAGGCTTTCCAGAGTCCCAATAACATCCTGGTCGCGACTCTTGAATGCTCTGCTCATATCCCAGGCCTTGTAAATGATCTTCTTCTCCTCAGGAAGGAACTGGTTAAGGTAGTGAATGGAGTTTGTGTACTCCTTTAATAACTTCGATTCTCGAGGAACCCTCTCTCGTGATTTTACGAGATTTAACACGTAAATAGGAGCTCCATATCTCTCAAACATATTATTGAAATGAAGTGCTGCAGCCGAATAAAACGGATCGACAAGGTTCAACTCAATATCTGGCTTTGGGTTGACCCCGGTACTATCCTGCGTCCAGTGTAGCGGGATACTGCCACGGTGTTGTACGTACGAGGTATATTGGGGATTCGCATACAACTTGGGTCCGGGAGAGTGAAATGACGTTGTCATAACTTCAGAAACGATTTGTTCCGTTTCCACGTCGTTCGCAACATAACCGCGATCATTCACACCTCGCTTGAGGTATCTGGCCCCGGCGAAAAATCTCGACCGGCGTGCGATAAGGGTGATATATACCACTCTTCCGTAGACTGGAACTGCTGACTGAGCAACATAACCATGAATGATCGGGAGGCACCAATCAAAGGCATTTTGCAAAGACGCCACAACTGGCTTTAGGAGATGATGATTCCAGACAAACATGGAATTCTGGTCATGGGTATTCATTCCAGGGCGGCCCTGCTCCATCGCCTGGCGCGCGATGGCAATGTTTTGTTGCAAACTCCGAGTAATATTGTAGGAATAGCTGAAGTAGAACGAGCGAGTCAAGTCAACATTGTTCAGGATGTTCACAAACCTGCTCTCTTCTGCATTTCGCTCCGACTTCACTTTTGTTGTGCTGACAGAGCTCAAGGCGACGAGCTCAGTTCCATCAATCTGGTAGACGTAGTGGCCCCCGATCATGGCAACTTGACTTCGCTTGGTGATCAGAAGCATGTAGTACGTTCCCGTGAACCGGATGAACCCAAGCAGGCCCCAGGAGCTACACCTTAACTTCAAGCCCCCTGAGCTTTTGTTTCCATCATCAACGGCATCCAAAAGCTGGTTCATTTCCCTCTTGGTGTACACCATCTCATCCTCGGCCAACGTAAGGTCTTCCGACCCGGAAGTCCGGTCGATCTTTAGTATCCGGAATCTCTTATCAAGTAGGTCCATCCCAACCATATAGTACCGCGTTGACGTCTCATATAGTGAGAACTTGTGCATTCTCGAAATCCCGTCCTCGCCAGACTTGTCATCCACCCACTCCCGTCCTCGAGCCGGCGGAGGTGAAGACGACCGCTCAAACGACTTGGCAACATTAGGCTCTTCATCTCCGCCATCACCATCGCTATCGAAAAGCGGCATTTCGATCGAATCCCGACGCTCGTACGATAACTGAGGGTAGACGGTTGTCGCATCGCTGGGGCTGTCAACACTGATGCTGTCGCGCAGGCGCGCAGAATGTGCATCAGACAAGAAAGTAGCGTCGCCCGCCTGTTTCAAGTCGTTGTTGCCGCCATTTTGAATCGCGCTATCCGACGCCGTTCGCCTGATATCCGGGCCATCCTCAAGTGGTTGGAGTCCAGCTGACTGACCGCCGAGAGCGATGGTCTCCGACGAAGTGTTGTGGGCTCGGGCCACATCGTCGAAGCTCTCCATGTGACGCGGATGTCATGTGCCTAGCTATCATAAGTTTAATCAGAAACGAAACGATTGAGAGTCTGATTCCTTCGTGCTCTTGAATCCAGCGAGTGCTTATCACAGCTCTGAGGGCTCAATAGTTACATCATCGGTACTACTTAAATCACGTGATCTGCGCTTGGTGCTACTCGTAAACGCGCGCTTGATTTAGTAACTTAAATCTTGGCGCTTGCCAAGCTATTTGCCGCGCGCTTCAAAGTTCGGCGGGTCTGGTTACCACTGAAACCATGCAACTAAACGACATTTCTCCTCCTGTGCAATCGAACTGCTGGAACGAGGCTGTCGGCACAAGCAAATGTGATAACCTGGTCAAGGATTGCTATCTCTGCGTCGCAATTGAAAGGGATGGGTGAAACAATCACTGCCATCACAGGGCCCTCACTCCGGTACCCCCTGCATTTATCAGCTCAGAAAATAAATTTGCCATAAAATGAGCTTGCCTGCATATGAAGAGAAAAAGTATAACATTAGGTATATCCCTATGCTACTTGATCTGCTGGATGGAAACCGTCATGTATTCCCGGACATATCCAGTATCCTTGAAGAGCAAGCTCCTTCCTTTCGTTGTGATGCAACGCAGGTTGAGCTGGAAGATCCCGCCATAATGGCTTGTCTGCAAGTTGATCATCGGGATGGAATCCTATTCCCTTCTCTTTAAACTTGCGGGCGCGGAAAAAGCTGGTTGGAAGCAAGATGAAGCAGTGGGAGAGATAACGAAGCCGTACAACCATTCGATCAATCATCAGGAGTAGATTCTCACTCTCTCTGAGAATCCTCTCATCATATTCGTCTAGAGTGTATCTGGCAAGGAAGCCACAGTCCCCCTCCAAAGAAAGATACAGGAATCTAAGATTGGGCAATATTGTTGGAAACGCCTCAAGTAACCAATCAAGGGCTTGCATGCCAGTGTCGGGTAGTAAGCCATCTGCCGTAAAATACGGTGGTCTATTTCTCCACGGGTTAAACTCCCAGTATAGTTGAGCCGACCGAATAGCCGCGCGGCGCTGAGGTAATAGGAGGTCGGGCAGTCGGCGCACCAGATGCATCCCTTCAATGTGTATCCGGTTCGTTCCATACAGCACGTCAATTCCCTCAACGTACGCCTGTCTACACGTCAAGAGCCATCCCATGGCTCCAACAAGGCGTTCGACTGGCATGTCACTCGGCGGTTTCTCCCAGCTTGTGGCACTTGCCATGTGGCAGCAATTGTCCATGTCAAGGCGATTGAACGGCGCTGGAGCGGGTTTAGGCTCGGGTCCTGGGCGGTGGCACACGACGCTACACCACTCCCACCGGCGAGGCTCTAGCCAGTCGCGCTCTGACCCGCCAACGAGGTTTGCATGACGCGGGCCTCGGGGCGCATCTTTGGGCGAGTCTTTCTTTAGTGGAGGCAACAAGCGTAGGTCAAAGTGCACGGGAAATCCCCCAAAGGCCTCAATCAAGATTTGTCGCCGGATTTCAGGAGGAATGCGCTGGAAAAGGGCGCTATTTGCTGTCGCGGAGGGGGAGCAAGGGGTTGCTGTCAACGGCCGGCCGCGCTCCGCGGGAAGAGTAGGCATCGGCGGGACCGGCAATTGTTTGAGAAGCTTGCGCTTGCGCTTCTGCTTGCGATCAAGCAGCCATTTGCTGAGTGGATTGCGCATTTTCGCCGTGGAAGTGAACGTCAGAAAGAATGCGGCTGGTGAGACGTTGTCAGGGGTAGTCCTCGGGAAAATGTTTATCCGTCTCCGAAGAGCCTCCTGCGGAGATATAGTTGAGCCGCCCGCCCTTCCGCTCATGGAGCACTTTCAGTGCATCAAGAACTGATTTGCAAATTCAAAGGCAATAAATGGTAAGACTTGGTTATTATTTTTGCAATGGAATTGGTGTTGAAGTCATGCTTGGTCAACCCTTGAGTTCTAAGCGGTAGCAATCAACGTTTCGATTCCCACAAGAAGCAGTTCAATATTTGTATGCACGTCGCGTGGTAAAAATCCATATTTTAATCATTTGGGAGGAAGTTCTGCCTATATAAAATGATACATATACCCATTGGGGGGTATAATGAACTAATATACCAATTCCCCATACTCCAAGAAGCGGTACCCAGTAGCCCGAAAACAACCCAAAAAAGGCAAAGGGTAAGATATGCAAGATGAGAGCGAGACGTTTATGTAGGCCTCTTAAACGGATGGGCCTCGGTATTAAAAACATATTTATCCAAGCTGATGAGATCCGGCTCGCTGAAAAGGAGGTAAAAATATTTAAGCGTCTCGCCGGTCCAGAACGACTCCATTTCGTTGAGGACAACGGGGTTCAATGAGCGTACGTCTTCGATCGCGCCGTGCGCGAGAGCCGTTTTGGTGTACTTTTGGATCGCGCTGAACATCTCCCAACCCTTATCCAGGAGACTGCGGTCGCCGGTGATCCGATATAATATGAAAACGGACTCGATAGCCTCAGGGCTGTAGGAAAAGTTGGTTAATAGCTGAATAAATTGCTTAAGTTGGAATACATACCGAAGAAGATATCGAGAATCAATGATTCTACGGAATCCAGGGACCAAGCCAGCTTTCTGCGCCTTCTTCCATAGCTCTCCCCTTGTTAGCTTTGCGTCGTCCTCGGAGCGATACCAGATTCGTGGATCCCAGGTGCAGTCCGACTTGTCAGTGCAAGGGACCACTCCAAAGGTCTCTGGCATCATCCCAGTTGGCATACTGCGATACGCCCAGACGCAGCCTTCAGTGAGCTTTCTTCCAATTTCGAGATCGTCAGGCCGTTCGAATATTTTTGCCGCGATAGCAACCATCCCGCCGGCGAAGCAGGTCAGATGTTGACCTTCCGCTTTTAGGTTTGTATGTGTATTTCCCGTTACAGTAACCGAGCCGGATATTAAAATATCGGCGCTGTCATTGGTTTTGGGGCGGAAAAAAAGGTGAGATTTTGCAACGTCTATAGCTTTGTTGTACATATCTTTATACTGGGAGGACCCGCCCCCAAGCATCATATGCTCCTATAATGGCATCAGCGATGTCACTGACGCTGAATTAGAGATGGATCATACCTTTGGTAAGTATTCATAAAGGGAATCCGCCATGCCACCAAACGTAAACCGGCGATCGTTAGAAAAATCTTGTGCGGGGGCATCAACGTCCACAGGCCACAGGCCAGGGAGCTTGGTGCGATTCTGGTGATGCTGCAATACATCGGTGATGCGCTGAACCGCATCGAAGTACTTTGGATCACCCGTGATCTGGGATAGACGGGTGAACTCGACAGATAGTGATCCCAGCTCCGCCACGATGTTGGAGCTGCTAGGTGAATTTGGCGAGCCGTCTCGAGAGTTTTTCCAGTTCCACCGCAACACAGGCATTCTGTTCGGGGTGTCAAACACCACATAGAGCAAGTCTCCCACCTCAATGGCCTTTTGTAGGAGGACCGGGTATGCACCGTCTGATATATCGTACGCCGCCAAAAAGCCACCGAGGTAACGAATAGTCGTTTCAAAGACGTTCAACACGGGCTGTTCCGAAGAAGAAAAGTCGATTAACTTCGCGGCTGCCACAGCTTCCTCGAATTCTGTTTTTAGGCCCATCAACCATAGCGTGTCCAAGCTGTCCACCAACGTTGCACCCCAGCCTCCAAAAGTATTTTTATGATCGCCATTGACCGGGTCAAGCTCGTCGTAGCCCCATGCCTTCTCCTTGTAGCCTTTCCACGTATGTAATAAGCTTTCCTTCACTGCCTGTTGCCTTTCCAACCTGACGGCCTTTTCTTTAAAATTTTCCTTGCCGAAATTAAACTGGATCCGTGGAATACTCGACTTCCTCGTGGGGAGCGGGATCATCGAAGCAACGGGGTGCTGAGGGACATAATGCTTCCACCAATAATCAGGCGACGTCCCTTTGACGGGTTGCGAATGTGACGGCGGTGCACCTCCATCATTGACGGAATTGAGATGGAGGAGACTAAAGAGGAAGACGAAAGAAATTAGTACCAAAGAAATCCATCTTCGGGTGAAAGCCATTTCAATCGAATCGAGCTGTGAGAACGGACAGTTGTCGGGCTATTGGAGAATTCCATCTGGCAGCTTGAAGGAGCGCTGAATGGTTCGGGGGAGCAAGCCGTCGTCATCGAGAAGTATTTGGACAGAACTCGAATACGCGCCCCCAAAAAATATGGAGAAATCTGGCCAGTGCTCTCGTGCTTCAAGACTGCAGGGCAAGGTTCTGTTGCCGCTGTGTCGTGTCCGCCAATGAACTCATCAATTCGGAGGCAAGATCTGCTTGGGGGGTTTCAGCATGGGGCGTCAAGAGGAGACGGTGAGTTGCGCGCCCCTGAATGGCTTGGCGCGGCCCCAGGCGCCAAATGCCGCTGACTAAGGGGGATCCGCGGCGGTCTCGCCAAATCAGGAGGGTGACGCCGAAGCCAGCTGCAGTCTTCTCCATGGGCTTGCGTATCCGCCCCCAAACAGCCTGGAGTTACAGCGATGGAATCTGCTAGTTCGCACTCTGCTACTGACGGCCCACTGTCACCGGCTGCCTCGTTCGTTTCGTGCGCTGCTCCCTCCCATTCATATTATTCGTCACATCTGACAGCCAACTTGTTCGAACCGCCCGTTCTGCCTGGGCATTGTTCGCCTCTTCGCCTCAGGCTCCTATGATGGTATACGTTTGGAGTTGGTTTTTCGGGATTCATACTGCTCTCGGCTATTTTTTAGGATTTACGAGTGATATTGTTAATGCTTGTTGACTGGGCCATAAGCCTTAGGTGTATTCGAGATGTTTGTTCGGCAGCGAAGACTTTGAAAACAGCCATTGTCAAACCAACAGAACGAGCCACAGCTGGAGATTTATTGCTGACAGCCGCGTAAATACTGAGAGCATGTGGCCACCACCTGCCATGAAAGGATATTGGCACTTGAGCTGGGAAATGGCCCAGATCTTAAAGTACTTGATCGGAACATCCCGATTTGCTCGTCAAAATGGTCAACAACGACAGGCACCGGAGGAATATCATTGCAGCTAACCATTGTAATCAGCCATCTCCGCGCATGTGTGCTTTGTTGATGATATCGACTGGAACTTGCAGTGGTTATTATCACTTTATCAAATCTCAGCCTCGAATCAGCGGGCGCACAGAGGAAGTTTCAAGGTCATAATTGATATACAGACTATGAATAACTACCATGAGATGCTGCTTGTAGAAGTACAGCAGGCTGTGAATTTTAAAAGCAGAGTTATGCAAGAACAAATGCAGTCTCTCATAAAAATCTACTCATCTTAAAATCCACGCCACCTGGCCCTGGAGTCAAGCTCGGTTGAGGCTTAAAACTTAAATTCGACCACACCGCAGAGTCATCGCATAGTCCTCGTCAACTAAAGGGCGCAAACGACAATCCATCCTTCAGAGACATCATAAAAACCAAGGCTGAATGAGGGAGTCTTACTTGCTTGAACTCTCTCTTCAAGCTTCTTGGCTCAACAACTCAATGGAAGAAACCACGCTGGCATGAACGTTGTGGAAACTGGTCGAACCTCTGCCTACTCTGCCTCGCACTGACCCTTTGAACCATGCTATCTTGATCAGATTTGGCAACGGAATTCACCAGTTCGGTCCTGGAATTAAGTGACTGGAACCGGGTGGCTAGCATGGACATTAACTCTTGTCCGATGCCCTCATCTGGGATATATACACATTGAAGAAGTCTTTTATTCCCTCGCATCGCACCATCAGCGCCATTCTACGTGATGATCCATTGAGTTTTATCTCAATTTTGATATCTCTGATTCAGTTTGACGCTCGTTTAACCCCTTTATCCACCTCCGTTCAGCTGAGCTATCGACGAGCTGGCCTACCAAATGTCTCTCTTTCGCTCTCCAGGAGACATCTCGTCTTCTGATTCCGACTCTCCATCAGAGGACGAGGTAATTGACGATGTCAAATCAAGTGGACCTGAGCACGACCTGAAACCAGAAGTGCCATCAGCGGAGCAGTCCCAACCACAGAGCCTCCCTCGAGCAACAAGGACAATTTCTTCTGAAGAGGTCGTGGTGAACAAAGACCCAGAGGCAACGGGCCTACCTGACTTGGACCCAGAAGGACATGCAGCTATGATGACCACGGCCCTTTTGGAATTCTACTGTATAACCAAAGCCACTGAAATTCTGAACGAGCAGCCGGGGGCTCAAGGACGATATACGCGGGAATCACCCGAAGCTCAATTTCTGGGGAAGCGACTTTATGCATATAAATCTCGCTTCTTGTCCGCGCACGGAGTTGTTGCCACTGGAGTTGATGGAGACGACTGGGAAGCAACAAGAAAATATTATAGGGACAGCTTGGATGTTATTGGATCATCAGCTCTCCAAGAACTAGATTTGAATGCCGGCGGATCTCGTCCACCATCTCGAGGCGCAATCAAGGATACCTCGATGGCGCTGAGCCTTCGGAATCTACAACGGCAGCTGGAAGAACGGGAGCTATCGGGCGCTCAAGTATTGGGTGTGAAACAACAAGCTTGGGCCCATGTCCAGAAGCGCATCACCGCTGGGGCTGTGCCTGAACCCGCATTTAACGACAATTTACACCAGTCTTTAAATCTGATGAGAATGCCGTACATGCCACTTGCCCCTCCAATTGGTTTGCCTGGTCCGCGCCCGAGCTTTCAGGCTCCTCTGCTCATGTCCCGGTATGCGACCGAATTCGAAGAAGAATCGCTGCTAGGAAAAGGTTCATATGGAATCGTGTACAAAGTACGGCATTACGTGGATGGCCAAGTGTACGCCGTGAAGAAAATACCCCTGAGCTCAAAACGACTTGCACAGCTTCAAAACCACGGAATGGAGGATCTGGACCATATTTTGAGGGAAATAAGGACCCTGGCTCGACTGGAGCATCGCAACGTTGTGCGATATTTTGGTGCCTGGGCTGAATATAACGAGACGCATTTCTCCGCAGATCAACCTCCTCAGGCAGGAAGACCCCGAGGCCTCCTCAGTCAAGGCTCGATAAACGACGAATCTTCTATCCACGGCGTAGTTTTCGAGGACTCGAGCCACGGGATTGTCTTCGAAGAGTCATCTAACCGGGAGGGTACTTCTGGTGTTATGGATGTGCGCGGAACCCCGCGAGAGGCGTCAGGTGGCACATCGCGTTCCATTCTCTCGAGGAAAAGCTATGTACAGAGCCACGCAGATGATGGTAATGACAGCCAGGATGAGATCGAGTCTGTGCCGCGACGCACTGGCATCCATGCCCATGGATATACATCAACCTCGACTAGCGGCGCGGACGAGGATATATTCACCGATGGACGAGGAGGAACTAGCTCCAACCACCAAGTTGGCCAGAAAGGGGTATCTATCACTGGACCGCCCTGCCCGGTTACGTTGCACATTCAAATGTCATTGCACCCGATTAGTTTAGCAAAATATCTCTCTCCGCAGACGGGGCCGCCTGAAAGCAATGCTTCCAGACACTGTTTCCATCTCGTCCCCGCCATTAAGATGCTTTTGGGTATTCTGTCCGGGGTGGAATATCTTCATTCCCAAGGCATCGTGCATCGCGATCTTAAACCGGCAAATGTCTTCCTTTCCATGGCGACCGACGACGCGAACGAGTTAGCCTGTCCTCCATGCCAACGGGAGGGAAGCCGTAACCAAAAAACACCCTACGCTATCCCTCGTATCGGAGACTTTGGGCTTGTGGCAGATACTATCCCTTCTAAAAGCACCGGACAACTAAACCAGAGCACGACGCGTCCAGTTCGACCCGTTGGCACAGAATTTTACCGCCCACCCATATTCACTTCCCCTCGCTCCACTTGTGCCAGCGGATGCACTGGTGACTGCCGATGTCCCAATTCTCACTCTCATACAGGCCACGCCGACGAATCTCTAGATATCTACGCACTAGGCGTGATATTATTCGAACTCCTCTACAAACTAAACACCCGCATGGAACGGCAGATGGTTCTTTCGGATCTAACATGTTCGCTGAACAGTTGGAACAAGTCCTCTCCGGCAAGCATGGAACAGAGCCCTATACCGAGTCCGATTTTGCCATCCGATTTTGAACGCAGGATTGCGTGTTGCGCGGGGATATCTCATCCCGATTCAAATGACGCCGACGATCATCTTAAAAGCGTTGAACGTGAGATTTCGAACAATATTGCGAAGTGTATTCTTCGGATGGTGGAGCCGGATTCGCGGCGGAGATGGACGTGTAAGGATGTCAGAAAGTGTTTGGAGGAGACGCTCCTCGTGGTAGGAAATAACTTAAGATAATTTATAGAAAGAAGCATAGGCCTATGTAAACTCAAATCCTGGGAACAATTGCTATTCCCTTCTAGGATTGATATCAAAAAATTTGACTGAAAGTAGGGAATCGAGGTCAAAAAGGGAACTAAATGTACATGTCTATTGAAACCAATATTTATAAAACAGAATTGATACATGTACAATATGAGGAAAAGAAAAATATCACAAGCACCGCCCTTCCTAGCGCCATGCTTGCAGGCCATCATAAGCGTCAGATCCGCCATAGAAGATCAGCCCCATCCGCAGAATTTGTGCAAAATGAACAATGTCCAAGGAATTGATATATTCAAAAAAAAGAAATTAGGGTATATTTGCCAGCTTGTCAGCCAAGCCAATCATCTGCATCGGCCACTGCAGTAATGGCCTCCACGGAGGCGTAAGAGATCGATAAATCGCTTCGAAAAGATGCCCGCTCCACCCAGCAGACCACCAGCATCCATCGAGGCGGCTAAGAATAACGCAGTAATGCGCCAGAATCACCATAGCCATGGGCCGCCTGTTCTTCAAGTATGTGAGATATGCTTCCGGAAGCACGATGGGCCAGCGAAACACCGTCTCCCAATTGGCGGGGGCACGCTCGAAGGATATTCGCAGCTCACGGACAGCGTGGTTGTATGCGGATTTTTCGTCGGCGCTGATTTGCGTTACGCTTTCGCTGTTGCAGTCGTGGAGGTAGTCGAGGGCGTTTATGACGTCCTTTGAAAGGGTCTGGCTTAATGTCGGATCCGATGGGCGGCGGACGAGCGCGCCTATCTTCCCCTTGCGTATGATGTCCCAAAAGGCAGTGAGGACCCCTTCGACTCCCCGGAAAAGGAAGAAATCTTGCAAAACCTGCTCGACGGGCTCTCCGGCGCGGATTTTCCCGGCTGATTTCGAGAATGCGAATGCCAGCGCGGCGATTAGGACTGAGAATGCGAATACTGCTTCGCAATTGGATGGGGTGATGTTACTTAGCTGCGGCCGGAAGGCTGCCAGAGCTAGATTCTGATGTCTCGTTGCGAGTTCAATGTATTTCCGCCTGTTGCCGTCTTCATCGCCCTGGAATTCCACGATATGCAGGGCAGCTATGGCGAGGAGGCCATGCATAAGAAACGGGTGCGAAAGGGCTTCTTTGGGAATGTATTTCTTCCATATTTCTTTATGCTCGTTTTGGTATGATAGAGTACGGTATGTTTCGGTACTATAGTGGTGCATGAGCTCTAAATCGTGAAGATGTAGGTTGGAGGTAAAGTGGGTGTCATGGGTGACGAAGGAGTTGAATATCTCAAGCTGGTCGACGCTGGATGGTGTGTACACTGTTGTCGAAGGAGAGGCTGACGAGAGGTAAGATGGAGAGGGTCCGGTTAGCAGAGCATTTATATTAGACGTCCGGAGTTGAGGCGTTGTTGTAGGCGGCGGAACGGCCTGGCGCGACGGAGTTCTCGGAGGGACGACAGCGAAATGGCATTCGATGTTGTGCTTTTTGCAGTTCCCGCACGGAGGGGGAGTCTCGTCACACTATGAACCTCCATGTATTAGCACACGATGTTCGCGGCGCATTTCAGCCTGGCTTAAACAGATGCGCATTGGTCAACGGATCAGGCGCATGTCAGCTCAGGAACGTACCTTGATTTTCCTCCGCTTACACTGCACGCAACCTAGGCGCGATTTGCGGTGGCTACGCCGAGGTCCCATCACGACCGTGTTAACAATGAGCCGCGGGCTCCTTTATGAAAGCCCATGCGGTGCTGCCTGGTCGGGGATACCACAGGCGGTTGCCAGCGAAGTAATGCTGTCGCATGGGCTGTGCTTGACTGAGCGCTCCGTTAGCCGTCACCCAGACAGATCTGGTCCCTTGTTATTCGTCCATCAGCCTATCGCCGAGCGGTTGCAAAATGACGAAGAACAATCCATTCCTTCGCTGTTTTGTCATCGTCTTCAGTCGATAAAAATAGCTTCTAATCTTATCAATCTGGGGGTCACGTGACACAGCGCAGGCTCCCGATGTCACGACTTTCCTATCTCGCGATATGGAGACTTGGCTCCGACGTCAGCAAATTCTGGACTGACTGTCGAGTATCGGAACCAAGGAAAAACTTCTCCCTTCTGCGGCCTGCTCCCTACCGGTACAAGCACTCAATGCGTAGTTCCTACGCGGCGGGAGGAGGAATACGCTGCCCCCCGCCCGATCGGGTCCGAGCCAAGGCGGATGTATCATGCGTTCGACTGATAAACAAATTTGTGAGCATTTTCGCGAGGAAATATGTTTCGAAGCGTGGCTAGACAATTCCATATAACGGCGAATCCTGCGGCGCAGCAGCTAAAATCAGTATGATAGTGGGTTGCGTGCTCAGCAGCTGGCCCGACTTCGGAACGAATGGGATGGGATAGGCCCTTGATTCAAGGGATCTCCGTGGCTATGGGCTTGGAAAGGAATCGCCTTTTGGCAATAAGTCCTTGAAGGGCTGGCTACGCCTGCTTCAACGCCGCTGAGCATAGCCATGTCTCATGAGAGTGCGGCACCGAACTTCTGAGTGAACCGAGTGATTTTTACTTCTAAGCACTCTTAACTTTGAGATATATAGGATTAATATTGACTACCCGTTCAAGATGTCAGACAGTGTGTGCTGTCTCCGTCATCGCTGACGCCACTCGCCCACCTATCTGGATGGGCAGCCAGAGCCGTCGACATGGCAAGCGGCAATAGAGACAGCAACAATGATCTCTTAGCCATCCAATTGGAAGCGTCCTTGCAGGATGATCCCGGGTATCCAGACTTAACAGACGTCTGATGACGGCCTGGCTTCCCACCCCGCTGAAGAAAAACCATCGTATGTTCCAAAAGGAACTCCGACAGCTGATTTAGATTCCTTGTTGAAGTCCAGACCGGAGCGCTGCTGATTCCCCGACAAGTACGCCCCGATTGACGGGAAGGCGGATCGGATCCAGTACAGTCTTTTCTTTTCAGACTCTCTGCATACTCTAACATTCTGGCACGATATGCCATTTAGCGATATTTTTGGCTCCGCAAGTATGGTACAGATCTTGAGAGCCAGAGAACTGGCGAATTTGGCCTGGTGTTCTGGGCATCCGTCCGAGCCAGGCAACATCGTGTTCTAGACCTGTTATAGTTATCTCGGTTCCTGGGGACAACGGGAAATCGGATTTTGGTTCAATTGTTTTTTTAACTTTCCCATTTTCGATTATAGTACGTAAGGGGCTTATCTCTTTTCTGAAGGGAGCAGAGACGTCGACTTGATATCCCAAGTTCCCTACTTCCCCTTCTTCTTACTTTCTTTGCTCATCTTCTTGGGGATTCAAGGTTGGCTCATCTGCGCTCGGACGCCAATGGTGCCATCAAACCAGTAAGCCTGGTTTACTTCTGCGACATTCATCCCGGAACCCATCTCCCCATCTCCCCTTCAACGGCTCACGTTAACGTTTACGCAGGTTCGAGACCCGATGGCATTCAGTCGACGACAGAACCATTAAACGCTGTCGGTCTAGCCTCTGGAACTAGCGAAACCAAATTTCGTTCTGAGCGAAGCCTAGAAACGCGGCATTTTTTTGCCCTATCCATGATGTGCTATCCGATCACCACACTTTCGCCAAAGAGACCAATGTAGAGAGGGAGCCGGGATACCCCAAGCGCAAGCCGCACACGATGATCCTTCGCGTTCTACTTGCCGTATTATTACTCTGCTGGCCTCCGGGGACTCCTGGCGTTGTTTGGGCTGCAGCATCTGATGGAGACGATGTTAACAGTGGCCGGAGGCTACTGCAACTCCAGGCGAAAGCCAGGGCCAATATTCAGGAGGCCCTCATATCTCGACAGCATGAGATAGCTTCAAGGGACCAAAATGCAACTATGGGCTCCCGATGTACCCTTGACAAACTTGTGATCCGCAAGGAGTGGTAAGCCACTCGCTGTCATTTAAATGCCACTTGCTAACGAGATAGGCGGTTTTTATCCAAGGAGGAACGAGAAGATTATATCAGAGCTGTCTATTGTCTTCAAGCGAAACCGTCCATCTTTACAGAAGAAGAAATTCCCGGATCCAGAAGCCTTTTTGATTCGTTCGCCGCCTTGCACATTGATTTAACGGGGTCCATTCATTCTAATGTAAGTCAACATCGCCATGTCCCACCATACCAAGCTTACTCTTTACGTAGTTCAAATTCCTCAGCTGGCATAGATATTTTATCTGGATCTATGAACAAAAACTTCGAAATGAATGCGGATATCAAGGAAGGCAGCCGTATGTATACATCGAGATTTCGACTAGCACTTCTAATGCGTAATTCTTATTTCAGTTATTGGGAATGGGGATACGATGCCGACGATCTGCTAAACTCACCGGTCCTCGACGGTAGTCCCTATAGCATGGGTAGCAACGGCTTCCCCCTCCAGGAGCGCAACGAGACATTCGAAGTTTGGCCACCTCCGCCATTTACCCCAGAGCCGCATAACATCCACCATTATCCCGCCGGGCTAGGTGGGGGTTGTGTGATGTCTGGCCCCTTCTCGAATATGACGGTGAATCTTGGCCCCCTCGCAGTAGCAGGGTTCAGAGACGTCAGCGACCTCTTCAGATACAACCCCCGTTGCCTAGCGCGAGACTTCAACCCCTTTCTCGTCAAAAATTACGCGTCGTTCAATTGGTCTACTTGGACTATTGATGAAGCAGAGGATATCGTGGGCTTCCAGTCGCGACTCGGCGGGGATAGACATCAGGGACATGGAAACTATGAACTGAATCATTTCGGTGTTCATGGTGGTGGTCACTATGGAGTTGGAGGGATGACAGGCTCCAGTAAGTCAATTACCACCAGGAAAGAAAGATCTCCGTCTCGAGCTAAAACGTTCTATAGTGTCCGATTTCTACGCTAGTCCTCAAGATCCCATGTTTTTCCTCCACCATACGCAGCTCGACCGTCTATGGACTATATGGCAGTGGCAGGACATAGAAGCACGCAAATTCGCGTTTTATGGGACGCTGACCTTCGAGAATCATCCGCCGTCGAGAAAGGGAACGCTGGATGATTACATGAATATGCGGAACTTGGCCACAGATCTACCACTGAGGGATGTCATGAATGTCATTGATGGGCCTTTTTGCTATTTTTATGAGTGAACAGACAGTTGGAAAGTTTTCTATGTTTTTGTGAGCTATCTATTTTGTGAGACAATATCTGGGGATCATTTCAAGAATCGAGAGCTGCGGCTGTTGGATTCGGACTATGAGAGTATAAGTATTGAAGTGGAAACCACTACACCAACAAAGAAATCCTTAGGTGCGATGTCCCTGTACTCCGTTACTCAACAGTAAGCTACCTGCAGTTAATTGTAAGACAAGCTCGTATTCCACTGAGAGGAGGGCGGTAGTCGAGAGCATCATTGAATGTGATCAGGGATTCTTCGTCGTCTTCGACTCCTCGGACTAGATGTTTAAGCCGATTATGGATGACGTTCGGCCCTACGTTGTCTGGGCCGGGGAATGAGTCCAAGTAAGCCTTCGCTTTAGCTCTGAAGATGTTATCATAAGATACCCACGTCCAATGCTTCCGCTGAAACCTGGCGCAGCGCCTCTATTGGGACCATCGCTGGGTTCGCCGGGCGAGACTTGACGGAGTTGCTCCCACTTTCTTCTGTCATCGATAAGCGGGAAAGCTGACCGCTTCCTCCACTCCTGTCCCCATTTGTCATCTTGCGCGGAGAACGATATGCCATGCTCTCCATAGAAGGGTTCTGACTCTTTATAAGCATTGTAAACAGAGTTGCAGAGGGAAATGTAAGTTGGCGAATAGACCATCTCTTCGTAGCCCGGAGGCTCATTATCGTCGCGTCTGTTGGTTTCCGCACTTTCCACTAATGCATTGAGCATGTCAGGGCATAGATGGATCCTCCAGCTCGACCACAAAACCCACTATTAGCCCAGGCTCTGCTTGTTGAAGTCAAGCTTGCAGCCGTCATCCCACTGATGTTCAGCCTTTCCCAGGCAGAAAGAAATGATCTGTTCATCGGCTGAGTGAGCCAGCTGCCTGAAAACCATGAAGTGATAAAAAGATTCAGATCAATTTCTTGATTAATCGCTGAGTGGAAGAGCTTTCGTGTCAGCTTTGGTGCATTCAAGGACGAGCCTTCACCTCCAGTGGCCACACCAAATTGCTCAGCATCACCGTGACCGAACACGAGCACTAAAACTGGTTGGTTGTTATACGCCGCGATTTGAGTTTCGGATCGAACGGCGGCGAGAAATCGTTCCAGGAGATCCTTAGGGGGACGACACGGATGTTGTTACTCATAGGTAAAACAATGCAACAGTCTCTGCTTTGACTGCTCCAATTCGTAGCCGAGAAGTTGCCGCGGACCAGTTGCTTGAAATTACCCTAGCGCTCTAGGTTTCCCACGAAGAAGCTTTCTTTCAAGGCCATGGGCATAAGATGTCAGTTCAGTAATTCTCCTTCAGCAACTCATTGATGTGATGTGATCAATAGCAAATTGCTGGATTTGAAGCTAGTTTATTTTCCGTCTTGCCTGCTGCCAATTGCATTGAGGATTTGTCAAGGCTCAGTTGTCCCCCACTGCTCCAGCTTGGCTTGTTTCATCCCCACAAGCTTCATGTAATTGCACCTGCGATTTAAATATTGAATTAATGAATTCTTGATAATTGATTTGATTCTCTTAAAGCAGCTCTTGGATTCATTTCTTGTGGAAAGTGTATTTGCTCATCTCACCAGGAAACTGATGCCGATAACGGCATTGATTTTCCCACTGGCAAATCGAATCTGACTTGCCTGCTGAAGGGACTCGGAGCTATCTGTCGGGTTTATCAGTTTATCGAAGACATAGACATAGGCAGGCAGGGTAGAGCTCCTACGGGGATTCTCGAGTAGATGGCGAAATAGGTTGAAATCCGATAAGAACCAGCCTTCTCCTGGAGCTGGAGCGAGGCGTCATTATGGTAATAAATATTATGCGAGAAACTCAGTCGGTGGAACACCTGGAGGGTTGAATGTGCCGAAGTCTCCAATCTGGGTTCTTAAGCAGAGGTTTCTGGTTGCAGGGTCTTCTTTTCTGTCAACATCTCCAAGTGAAGTATTCCCAGTGAAGAGAGGATGTTGTGAAAGAGTGAAATGCGCCAAGTGGAGATACGCGGGTGTGGCTTTGTGAAGAAAGGAGAGATGTCTGTGTGCCGAGAGTATCAAACGTTAGTAAAATATTACATAAGCAGACGTCGCGTCACGCGTAAATTGACCCGGTAGTCGCGCCAAGACTTGTTCCTTCGTCCTTGTCTGAAGACGCGATGCTTCATCCTTTCTGCTTGACGGAGTCCCGCTGAACAATTGATCATTGTCTTACACAGCGTGGTCCACGAAGGATAACAATGTCAGAGTCACTGCTAAAACCCCCGAAGCGCGTTCTGGGCGATTCCAAGTCCCGCGCGAGCCTCCAACCCATCTCCCCAAACGCCTCGAAGAAGCGGAAACTCGAAAGCGACCAGCCTCATATCGGTATCAAGCCTTTGTCTCAGAATGGATTTCGCAAACCGCCTACTCCCGGCTCCAGCCAGAACCAACCAAAAAGCCAGTTCGTCGAGGAGGTGTTGGAGAAATTGACGGAAGGTATCAGCGGATTGAAGGAGACCAACGCGGAAAAGGATCAGGAGTGGGCACGCCCGAGTTTGGACGATTTCAACAAAGATCGAGATGCCCTCGAGATGCCCTTTGCTTTCAGCAGATTGAAGTCGAAGAGGGCGTGTTCGCGGGAAAGGCTGCCATGAAGTTGTTTGGGGTTACAGAGGTAGGATGGAACTGTCTCGATTCGATCTTCCGTGATTTGATGGGGGCTAATCTGTACTCTGCATTATAGACTGGACATTCAGTTGTTTTACATGTTACCGATTTCATGCATTATCTTTACGTCGCGGCGCCTGTCTCCTTTGACGAGTCAGACTGTGAGGATTTCGCAGCGTACTTGGAGCTACAACTCGGACAGAATGAACCGGCAATCCACTCTGTAAAGATGGTGATGAGAGAAAATTTGTTCGGATTCCAGGGGAACCAGAAAAGCCCTTTTCTGAAGATTACTGTCACTGATCCTAGGTTTATCCCGAGAGTACGGTCAACAATCGAAACGGGCGGCGCCAATTTTAGGGGCTTGTGGAGAGGGACAGACAGTATTTTAACTTTCGATAATATACCCTATGTTTTGCGTTTTATGATTGATACCGGGGTAAGAAGTCCCAGCACCTTATCTCCTCACCTAAGTTTGCTAACAGGTATATCATCTGCAGATTTCAGGCATGTCCTGGGTAGAAGCGGCTGCTTCAAATTATCGTGTACTTTCTCCGAACGAACGGCAATCCAACTGCCAGATAGAAGCCGCCGTGCATTACCGCGACCTGATTGCGCACCCGAATGAAGGCGAATGGTCGAAGATGGCCCCACTTCGAGTCCTCTCCTTTGACATTGAGTGCGCGGGAAGAAAGGGTATCTTCCCTGAAGCGAACGAAGACCCCGTAATTCAAATTGCCAATGTGGTTACCCGATATGGGGAGTCCACGTCTTTCGTTCGGAACGTATTTGTCCTAGATACGTGTAGCTCGATTGTCAACACCCAAATTTTGGAATTCGATAAGGAAGAAAAGATGCTTATGGCCTGGAGAGACTTCCTTGAAGAGGTAGATCCAGACGTCATTATCGGCTACAACATTTCGAATTTCGATTTCCCGTATCTATTGGACCGTGCGTCACACTTGAAATGTAACAATTTCCCTTACTGGTCCAGACTGAGGGGCGTCGCATCAAAGGCGACCCAAACCAATTTCTCGAGCAAGCAAATGGGCAACCGAGATACGAAGGCGACAAACACAAACGGGAGAATTCAACTTGACCTTCTCCAACTGGTGCAGCGCGATCATCAGCTGCGGAGTTATACCCTGAACTCGGTGTGTGCACACTTTCTAGGAGAACAAAAGGAGGATGTTCATCATACGATGATTACGGAACTGTTTAACGGGACACCCGATTCCAGACGCCGGCTGGCTGTTTACTGCTTAAAAGACGCCTTCCTCCCTTACCGCCTAATGGACAAACTCATGTGTCTTGTGAACTACACCGAAATGGCGAGGGTCACAGGCATTCCTTTCAACTACCTTTTATCCCGCGGACAGCAGGTTAAATTCATATCGCAGCTCTTCCGAAAGGCCCTGGAACAACAACTAGTCATTCCCAACTTGAAAAACGAGAGCGGCGAAGAGCAGTATACAGGTGCTACCGTCATTGAACCCGAGAGGAAATACTACGATGTACCAGTTGCAACGCTCGATTTCGCATCTTTGTACCCCAGTATCATCCAGGCTCACAACCTTTGCTACACAACGCTCCTGCGGAAAACGACTGTCGAGAAGCTCGGATTAAAAAAGGACGAGGATTACATCGTCACACCAAATGGCGATATGTTCTGCACGGCCAAGGTCCGCAAAGGTCTCCTGAGTCAGATTCTGGAAGAATTGTTGGGGGCAAGAAAACAGGCGAAAAGAGAGTTGGCCGTAGAAACCGACCCGTTCAAAAAAGCTGTCCTCAACGGGCGGCAGTTGGCCTTGAAAATTAGTGCCAACAGTGTTTACGGTATCACGGGAGCCAGCAACGGAAAACTTCCGTGCTTAGCCATTGCCAGTAGTACGACGAGTTACGGTCGACAGATGATTATGAAGACTAAGGAAGAAGTGGAAGCACGATATACCATAGCCAATGGGTATTCCCACGATGCAAAAGTCGTTTACGGTGATACCGATTCCGTAATGGTCAAATTCGGCGTGACAGAGCTCGCAGAGGCGATGAAACTTGGGCAGGAGGCAGCCGATTACGTCTCCGCCAAATTTATCAAGCCGATCAAGCTCGAATTCGAGAAAGTATATTTCCCTTATCTGCTCATCAACAAGAAGCGTTACGCCGGTTTGTTTTGGACAAATCCGGACAAGTATGATAAGATGGATAGTAAGGGAATCGAAACAGTTCGCCGAGACAATTGTCGCTTGGTGCAGAACGTCATTGAGACTGTTCTTAAGAAAATTCTCATTGACAGAGATGTTGACGGCGCACAAGAGTAGGTAGACCCCCCATCTTGCACTGAACTCACTCTAACCTCATATAGTTACGTTAAAGAAACAATCTCTGCTCTTCTTCAGAATAAAGTTGACATGTCGAAGCTTGTCATCACGAAGGCCTTGTCCAAGTCAGATTACTCTGCAAAACAAGCTCACGTTGAACTTGCAGAACGAATGAAAAAACGCGATGCCGGTTCCGCTCCCACGCTTGGCGATCGTGTTGCCTACGTAATCGTCAAAGGAGCAGGCGGCTCCAAAAACTATGAAAAGTCGGAAGACCCAATCTATGTCCTCGAAAACAATATCCCTATCGACACAAAATACTACCTTGACAACCAACTCGCCAAACCTCTAAGCCGAATCTTCGAGCCCATCCTCGGTGAAAAGAAGGCCGCTCAACTGCTTACCGGCGAGCACACTCGATCCATCTCCGTCGCCGCACCCACACTCGGCGGGCTAATGAAGTTCGCTAAGAAAACTCAGACCTGCATGGGATGCAAGAAGCCGCTGGTCGGCAAAGACGAGAAATCAGGCGCTGTCTGCGACAACTGCCGTCCTCGCTTGGGTGAATTATACACCAAAACGCTGCACAAGGTGTCTGATCTGGAAGTTCGCTTTGGCCGTCTATGGACACAGTGCCAGCGGTGCCAGGGGAGTCTGCATTGTGAGGTTATCTGCTCGAGTCGGGACTGTCCTATCTTCTATATGCGCATGAAAGCGAAGAAGGATGTAGAGGATGGGGAGAGAGAGCTCGCGAGGTTCGACCATGACCCGGGAGCTTGGTAGGCATTTGCTTTCCTTCTGCAGTTCGTTTTGCCATGGTTCAATGTCTCGTATCTATGTGCCTACATATTCATTTTCATTTTGTATGATCAGGTCTGGGAGGCTGGTACCTAGGTATATCGTCATGACTTGCGGTGTGTTTCCCTTTACAACGATGTATACCTGCAATTATTTAAACACATTTTAATCATGAACAAACCGACCACTTCTTAGGCCTGATCATTTCTCGGACCAGAAGGAAGCTGATTCAGCCGTTGAGGCTGAAGTTAGAGTCAAATTAAGCTTTGCGGCGCTGAAATAGGGTTTGCGCTAGTTCCAAGATCGGTCATCATTGTGAGCCAATCACGGTGCGGAAATTCAGACGTCACTCGACTATTTTTGCTGACTCTCAACTGCTGCATGAGACAGTATAGCAACGGTTTATTAGCAGGCTCGGTTTCCTCGAGATGAGTATTTCCAGTGATACTCAGGGATCGCCGCCAATTTCATGGCCAGAAGTAGGTTTTATTTGCCCATCTCTTCGTTCGTTTGCTTTCAAAAAGGAAAAAAATTGCAGTTGATCAGCGCTGATAGTTCAATTTCCAGATATTCTCCCAGCATCTGTCGAATTTGAACAACCATCTTCAGCTGTGTGGCATGATTCATAATCATGTCATTCCAGATAGTGCCCAGTTCAAAGTTATTTCCTCGATGGTGGATCGAACTGAGCGGTTAGTGAGAGATCTAGATCAGCTCAAAGCCGAATTTGTATGCTCTTCAACTCCATTCACGCTTGAAAATTCTAAACCCTTTTTCAGTTGCCTCGCCCTGATACTAGTCGCATCTTATCTGAGACAAATGTGAATAAATCCGATGCACAAAAGCCAGCTTCACCATGTCCACGAAACGAAAACGATGTGGGTATAGGCAACGCCCAGGGTGATTCTACGGGAAATTTCCCTTCTCTGTTTAGTCAACAAAAATCTACATCGCCGCCATTTGTATTTGACCGCACGCCCAACCCGGTATCAATTCCGCAGAGGCCCAAAGTTAGCAGAAAGCGGCCTTATGAAGACGACAATATGGGTAACGGCGGGATCATACCGTCGAATGCTAAGCGAAAGTCGACATCGCTTTCTCACCAAGACCCTAATGGAAGTCAGACAACCCCTGCGGCTACCTTGATCCCTACTGTTGAGACGGAAGATATATCCGACGAGGTGGAAGCAAGGCTAAAGCTAAAGGAAGAATCCAGGCAAAGAAGGAAGCAAAAGAGGGAAAAGAAAAGAAAACGAGATAGCGCCGGGTCGTTGAATCAGGAGGCGTTTCCCAAATCGAAAAGGATCAAAGCAGATGATGTTGCAGGGGGAAGCCAATCCCAACCAGAGGGTTCAGGGCCCAATTCCCACGGCCGAAAAGAGAAGAGGGCGGTGGCCGTTGACGCTGACACGAATGGATTTGAAAGGGGGCGTCCAGGAAAGAGGATTAGGAGGTAGCGCATTGGCAGCTCCATGTCATTTGGTACAAGAAAGGTGTACCCTGGCCTTGCACAGGCGGATTGATGAGCTTTCGAATAAACTGGGAGTGCTTATTCCGGCCAAGTGGTCGCCACTGGACGACCCTCGACTTATGCAAGACCCTGCCTTATATCGCTCAGAGACGTCTGGATTTGATATGGCACATCTCAGCTGCGGCTAACGTCGCCGGAGTAACAACACCCAAGCGCGAGATGCCGTGGGGGTTATTCCACCATCACGAAGTCCCAGCCAACGCACTATGCAACAATGGTGGTGGATTTTGCACATGATTTGTGCGAAATGGTATCTGGCCCGAAACTACGTAAACACCTTCGCCTCTAATCTAATAACATGGATGCCACTTATCGCTGCATCTTATCCCCGGTCGAAAACTCACCGTCTTCGGCGGCCTGTGGACTAACCGTTGATGAAGGGACACGTTTGGAATGGGAACCCGCACCTCGGGGGAAAGCATAGAAAGACTATATGTAAATAAGTGGAGATAGTTTTCAATTTAACTTCTCTGTGATACTATATTTCCTTCATAAGATGGATTCGCTAGCCCACGCGCTATCTGCGCATATGTAACTTTGGCCCTTGTGCCCTCATTTTCTTCTATTAATCGACCGGGGAGGGGATGGATAAGAAGCTAGCGGCCTCTGTTAGAGAAACGTAGTTTTCGTCTCCGCATTGTAAGACCAGAAATGGCCCATGTCATACCGACGGACCTTGAGTAGGCAGCCCATATTGTGGTTGAAGTCGCGGCCATTGTTGCATCCGTGATTACTTCGTGGGTCGGAGTGATGTTCTTCAGGCTCGCATCATCTTGCCCTGTATTGCCGTCGAGGAGAGCAAGAAGCCCAGCTCGATTTCATCACCATTCGAGCCCCCAGTCCCAGCATATCCTCCCCAGAAATGCTTCTAGGTGCCTGACAGCTTCTGAGCTGCCTTCTCGCTGCTTAAATCCAAGCAACTCTTCTGGAGTCCTTATTTTGCCTGATTTTCACGCTCACCACCACCCTCCTTCTTCCCACCAAAAGCCTCCGAAATATGCTCCTGGATCAAATCCCAATACCCTTTCCCCTCCTCCAGTGCCTTTCTCTCCGCCTCCCTCCTTCTCTCCTTCCACCCCTCCTCTTCCCCACCCATCCAAATCTTCTTCCCAACACCCTTCAACCCATCATCCTCTTCCCCCCTCCCCTCTCTCTCCCTCTCCCACTCCCTCGCCCTCCTCAACGCCTCACTAACCTCCTCCGCCCTCTCCGTCGGCAAGTTCCGAAACACGCTCGGCGCTTTTGTCGGTGTCGCGAAATATCCATTCACGCGCTCTGTGATGCTAGTTCCCGTGCGGTCGGCCGTCATGTGGTTTGCGGAGATGAAGAAGGCGGTTCCGAGGGAGAAGGTGTACCAGTCTAGTTTTCGGGGCGGGAGGGCGATGAGGATGGGCGCGCCGACGAGGAAGGAGATTGCGGCGTAGCGTTTGAAGCGGATGAAGTCTTCTTCGCGACGGGCGGTTGCGGTCATTGATGCGGTTGTGGACATGGTGGGCGGATGGAGGAGTACTTTCAATAGGTGGATATAAACCAAAAAAGATATTAAGTATATTGCAATGATGAGGGTTGGATTTAATCGTGTAGTTTCTGTCGAGCGATGAAGATGGAAAAAAACGGGGAGCTTCGGATTTCATGTGCCAAGACATTTTCAGCAGCAGCGAAAAACATTTCAAGAAGGCTTCATTTCTCCTCGATATCATGAGTGCGACTAGGGACGAGTTTAATCTCTCTCGACTACTTGCAATTCCATCGGAATATTAGAAGAGACCATGCTGTCTACTGCTATTGACGCCGCTCCTCGGCGAACGAGCACAATTCCGGCCAGTCGACAGCTCGCAAAGCAACGAAAAATGCTTCCACCCGCGAGAAGAGCGTCGGACATCTCAAGAGGATCTTCTACCACTTAACCTTTCTTGGTGGCTGCTTTTTGACGTCAGGCAGCTCGCTAGCACCAAACTTGATGCTCCCGTCACTGTTGTGGCCAACCGTCTCGATGACTCCCCCTGAAATATCATCCATGACCTGGTTCAGGTTGTCCGACTGGGAGACTCTGCAGCGCGTAGTCGCCGATTCGACGTGAGCAACCAGCGCTGTGATGGTCTTGAAAACACGGAGACAGGCGGGACAGCTATTCGAAGAATACTAGTTAGCATGCCTAATCTATTGGGGTCTGCAGGTGTCCAAACATACCGGACTATCCCAGCGGCATGGAGCCCAGAGCGCAGATGCTCAGCAAGTTCCCTTCCGGTCTTGAATGGCTTATCGCAGGGGCAGACATATTTTCCAAGAATGCTGTTGTAGAACTTGCTCGTGTCCCACAGGTAATGCTCCATTGCCCCACTCTCCCCGTTCTTTGAAGGAGACTCAATCAAGACCGTTTCCCACTTGCCCCAGCTGGCGGCAGCCGATTGAGAGTCTTCATCTACTTCACCATCCGCCAGAGACAAGTCACTAAAGTACCGCCTGTTGTCATTTCTGTCAGAGGGATCAGCCTCGGAGAAGGCCATGAGGTCATCGAGCATATCCCTCTGAGCACGGGGCAGCTCATCTTCCATGATACTACCCTCGTCCTCTTCAATTGCTTTTAGTTTCTCAAGCATCCTCTGCTTGCGGGTCATTGGCTCCTGAGAGTCGTCGAGGAGGTTAATCCGAACACCACCATCGACGCTGGACGCGGCTGAAGGATCCACGCCGCCGGGAATTTTTCTTGGTCCCAGAGTACTGTCCATGACAGATCTGGTAACTTCCTTCTGGACTCGATGAGAACGGTACTCGTCGACTGAGAATTCCTTGCAGTGTCCGCCTTCGATATGCGCCATGAGCGCATGGGCGCGAGTAAATTTGGCCCCGCAGCCCGCGCATTCGATGTCTTGGTCATCACGGTGGATCTAGAAAGACGCTCACAGTTAGGAAACACAATGTAAGTAAAGCTGAATGCAACAGTGATCCCGAACCTGATTAAGATGCCCATCTCGACCACCCTCACTCTTGAATTCGTCACCGCAGAGATGGCAGGCAATATGTTTCGGGCTCTTTAACTTGTGGAGGAGGAATTCATGGTCGTCGGCGAAGTCGAGGTTGCAACGCACGCAGTATTCGTGATCAGGGGCGTATCTCTTGTGTTTGATAAGTTGTTTTTCGGTAGCAAAGGTCTGGATGCATCCTTCAAAGGTGCAGGCGAAACGCCTCTCGAGACTTCCGGACTCGACGGCCGCCATTGTAGATTGATCGAATGGCAGTTAGCTGTAGGGGATATGAGGCAAAAAGGCCAGAGTGAAATGGAGGAAAGGAGGCGCTCTGGAGCGACCAGAAGGGGTTAGAGAGTAAAGTCCAGAGAAGAGAGGAAGCCAGCTGGCTCTATTAGTGAATCTGATAAACTGGAACAGTTGTGGCATTCACTCAGGTTGCCCACAGTGAAATAAAAGTGAATGGATTGATGTTTTGCTGAAGTGTTCGTTTGTAGTGCCCTGAGGTGAGGTCTCAGATGGTCCATAAAGGGACTACGGAGTATCAGCAAGACATGTTTCTTGGTAAGTGAAATTCCACAACATAGATGCATAGTTCAAGAAAGGAAAGATAAATAATTATGATATTCATATTCAACTATCAGAAGCAGAGGTATCATTTGCTTTTTTACTTCAGTAGCCATAGCGCATCCCATTCAGTCATGAAACCACAATCGTTTGCTTCAGCAAATCAACGCAAGAAAAGCCTCAATGGAGCATTTAAAACCTCGAATATGGTAGCCTGTATAACTCGTCAGCGGGCAGATATCAGCATTACCTCACGTAGAGGATGAGTTAACTCACCACTTCCCCCTCAGCGTGATAACGGCCCAATTATTCCCCTCCTCATCCGTCTCCTTCTCCACCTTCGTCGAAAACGAAATCGCACTCATAATCCCGTCTCCAAACTTCTCATTCAGCACCGCCTTATACGCATACCCATAATTCTGCACAATCTCATACAGCCTATAAATCAACGGTTCCCGCGGCGGCATGTCTACCGACCTCCCCCTATCGGGAAACCCATTGAACCCCGTCTGCAGCGCCGCGACGGGGAGTTGCAGGAGCTGTGCGAGTTTGTAGATGTCTTCGTCTGAGGGCTTTGCTTGGCCGTAGAAGATTGCGGCTGCGGCGACTTCGTTGCGGCCTATATGTGCGCCGATTTGCTCGAAGGAGAGATTGTGTTTGAGCTTTGCGTCGAAGAGGAGAGCGGCGGCCTGAGGGAGCCAGGGGTGCTGGGAGCTCTGTTTTGGTGCCTCTGTTAGCTTGGACTGGAAGGACTAGGAGTGTGGAAGAGGGCAACAGCTTTCAGGAGATAGTACGTCTAGTGTTGCGAGAGGCATGGTTCACGCCTTTGGATTGATTTCTGGGGCCGGTATGCCAGTTTTAGCTGACTGTCAGACGATGAAGGAGGATCCAATGTAGGGCATATGGAGAGAGCATCGAGATATCGACTGAGGAGAGGAATGCGGTTATATGCCTCCATGATGTGACTAAGCGCGGCTTTGACAGCAAGCAGGGAATTGTCCCTGATTGTTTATTGAGGATTGTACAGGTACCTTGAGTTCTTTTGAGGATGCTCCATGTGCAAGCAGGAATCAAGTACAGTAACATGATGCGGGGTCGGACTTCTTGAAATGCGGGGAAGACAAAACACTGATGACTCAGCGATGCGGAGTATGCCAAGGAATTCAATATCATTTGGATATCTACCAAAGCCCGCAGGGCAGGATATGTCATATATACAGCGAAGGCAAAGAAGGAAACGACGGTATTGGGGATCATCATGTCATCGGAGCCGGCAACCCAGCTATCCTAATCTCTGAATTGATTGGCGAAGGGGAACATGAACATTCTTTACTTTCGAACACAGGCAGGTTGGCCCGCTGGCTGGAGATTTGCCGGGTTTCCTGCATATTCAACGGACGCGCCGGGGTTGGGGTAGCGGATATCAATGCCTTCGCGGGTCCAGCAGCCGTTGATGTTGGCGACGAACATATCGGGGAGATCAGCTCGCTTTTCGATGGGTGTGCGGCTCAATTCGATGTCCTCAGAGCGAGGAGCGAATCGCTTCTGCTTGGAGGCGACAACCTTGATAGGGGCGCAGTTCATGTAGTACTCGCGGTTGCCGATACGGTTGAGCCAAGACCAGGCGAGAGTATATTCACCGGGGGCGATGCTGGGTGGGATAGTGAACTTGAACTTGGAAGCGCCATCTCCGTTGGGGTCTGATGGGAGATTGCCGGTGGTATTGGCGGGGCATCCACCAATGATGGAGTGGATAACCTTGAAGGACGCGTTCGGGCCAGGCTTAGGAGAAGTAAGACTGACTTGGCATGAGCCACCTCCGTGGACGGCGCTGCCTTTGAAGCTGAGGATTTGTGGCTCGCCGATCACAAAGGTGTTCGCATCGGGGGAAGGCAGTTTAGCCGGGTCATAGACTGTGGCTCGCTGCTTGCAAGGGAAGTTGGCAAGATTGTTCAATAGAGGGCTGTTGTCGAGGGTTGCCGGGCTATAGGGGTACGGGGTTCTCATGATCATATGAGCATCGACGACGCCCGTGGAGAGAAGAGCCGCGACAGCAGCGACGAGAGAGGCGGAGAAATGCATGGTTGTGAGAGTTTATAAAGATGAACCGTAGAAAGAGGGTATCGTAAGTTCGTTCGCAGAACGATTAGACTGAAGGATAGAGCTCGTGAGAACGGACCAGCGTGTGCGAAAGAAACAAGCAACCAGAAGGATTACTTGCAAGGAGAAGGATGGGGCTTATATAGAAAAAAAAATCAGAGGCCAAAAGGTCTCTGTCCGGGCTCCTTAACGACGGTCTCAGTCGAACGTAGCGACGGGGATGGCAGTTCATGGATGCAGACCGTTGCACCGGGCATAATTTCTTGGCCCGCTTTCGACAGTTCAAAACCGCCGTTGGGGGAATGGGAGATTCTGCATTGTATCAGACGATACTTCTAAGCGAGGAGGGCAATTGCCAGTCCTGACATCGTCGACTTCGCCGGCTCGCCGTGACGGCAAGGGGTTCGCGGCAAGAAGGATACGAAGTCAAGAGCATGCATTGTGATTGAAGATGCCGATCAATCAGATGTGTGCGTCCTGTCATTTGACATAGGGCAGATTCTCAAACTAAGGCGTGGGGGTGAAAATCCCCCTTCCCCTGACTTCAGTTGGATGGTTGCATTGGACAAGAAGTAGCGGGAAAAGCTCACGTCGAAGTTGTGTGGGAGCCCAGCTTCCTGAATAATAACGAAGGCAATAATGAACGAACCTGCCAGAACATTTCCTTCTTCTCCGCAGTGAGTCCCTTCAACATTCTGGGGTGATGGGGCTGGAGCGTGGGATCCTCCACGTTTCGGCTTACCGGCCCTCTGGAGCCAAGAATAAGCTTGGCCACACGGGCCGAGAGCACGGGTGAATCTCCAGGTCTGCAAGTCCTGTCAGGTGGCCGATACCGATGGATGGTGGTGCTCCTCTCAACCGAAATCTTCTGCATCCGGTGTTTTGCGGAGAGCGGTCAGAGAGGCCTTGAGAGCTTCGAGAAAGATGCAGGAACATCCATCACCTGGCACAGATGCTTGCTGCAACCCTTGAGGTTGCAGTCGGCCCGATAATATTTAGCCCTATTAGAAATATCAAACCTAAATTAAAGGCCGTTCGCCTCTGAAACCCGGGGAAACCAGACGAGACCGAAATGCTGAGGCACGAACATAAAGCGTTTGGCCTGCATGGATCTGGGATGTTCTGAGCATAACGAACCCCTGACTACAGAGTACTCCAGACTGCGACCCCTGACTGGTGAAGTCCGACCGAAATGCGGTACAACACCATATCAACCACGCGCACATGGAATCCGCCGATCATTCATTCCACCATGTCGAACCATGTCAGGACACTCCAGTTGGGCGTGCCGCGGCGCCTGGACTCCCTGGAGAGGCCCAATTCCAGTACTCAAAAGCTGGCTCGTGTTTCGGAGGGAGATCAACCCAGTTAGCAGTGGCACAGACCAGAGAATGAACAGACGCCTCCCTTGATTCCAACTAAAGGCGGAAGAGGAAGAAGATGAAGAATGATCGTGATGAAATTGCGATGTCTGAGGAGTCTTAATAATAAGTCACGTCAGCAATTCTTGGCAGTGATGTCATGTCTTGGCGAGCTGAACGACATCCCGTTCGGCATCCACGAGGTTCAACATCCTGCCAAAGAATTGGAAGAAAACCTGATTCATATTGGCGCAAGTTAAAATTCAAAAGCTTGCAATTCTCACAATAATGGATTTCTCATCTACTAACAGCGGATGGTTCCCTGGTTCGTTTCCCGACTCACCCGGAGAGCTTCTCTCCACGTCGAGGAACGGAAGCCTACTAGCAGCCTCGACTATCACTAACAGAACGTCTGATATTAAGCATGGCGACTACCATGCGGGAGAGCCGGGATTCTATTGACGATATCTGGGGTCGACGCACCCCGTACAAGCACCAATGGCCAACCCGCGTGGACCGACGAGTCATTGAAGAACCGGACCAATGGGTCCAAAACGCATGCGTTTTGTGTAGGTAGGTGATATACATGAGATTGCCGTCTGTCTCGTGCTCATGTCGAGAATAATAGCAATGGCTGTGGCCTTGATATCGGCGTCAAGGATGGCAGAATGGTGGGAGTACGGGGTCGTGCGGATGATCGGGTGAATAAAGGAAGATTGGGCCCGAAAGGGCTGCACGGGTCCGAACACTCCCCATCTCAGGTGACTAGTTTGAAGCTCACTTCGGATGCAGGTGGGAGGCCGCTTCTCATCCTGATCGCTTGAAATATCCGCTCGTCCGCAAGAACGGCCTGCTGCAGCGCGTCTCATGGGACGAGGCGATGACTACGATTGTTAATCGTGTGCAAGATGTACGACACCGGTTGACAAACCATGGGATAGGCTTCTATACAACGGGTCAGCTATTTCTCGAAGAATACTATGTTCTTGCCACGGTAGGGAAAGCTGGCCTCCATACGTTGCATATGTACGATTGAAGTCGCCATGGCTGCCAGTTTGCGAGAACCTGACTATTATCCTAGGGATGGCAACACGCGGCTTTGTACCGCCACAGCCGCTACTTCTCTCCGTGAATCCTTTGGCTCCGACGGCCAACCTGGCTCATATGCCGACATTGACTGCACGGACTGCCTCTTTATGGTTGGTCATAATGTTTCTGCCACTCAGACCGTTCTTTGGTCGAGAATACTGGATCGGCTGAGCGGCCCCGACCCACCAAAGCTGATAGTAGTCGATCCCCGTTTGTCGGATACTGCTAAACTTGCGACAGTCCATTTGGCGCCCAAAGTTGGGACGAACCTTGCCTTGCTCAATGGAATCCAGCATCTGCTGATTAAAAATGGCTGGATAGACGGTAAATACGTCTCGAGTCATGTCGTTGGCCTAGAGGATCTGAAAAAGGTCGTCGAGGAATACACGCCCGAGTATGTGGAAAAGATCACAGGTGTTTCCTCCTCCCAGCTCAAAGAGGCTGCTGAGATTATAGGGGCATCGCAGAGTCTTCTCTCTACTGCTTTACAAGGCGTCTATCAATCTAATCAGGCCACGGCTAGTGCCTGCCAGATCAACAATATCAACCTGTTACGCGGTCTTATTGGCAAGCCAGGCAGTGGAGTTTTGCAGATGAACGGCCAGCCTACAGCCCAGAATAACCGAGAAGCAGGCTGTGATGGGGAGTATCCTGGCTTCCGCAATTTTCAAAACGCGACCCACATGCAAGAACTTGCTGATATCTGGAACATTGACTACATCAAAACTCCCCATTGGAATGAGCCAACACATATCGAGAACATGCTAAATTATATAATGAATGGGTCCATTGAAGTGTTTTGGGTCTCAGGCACTAACCCGCTTGTCAGTCTTCCAAACCTTCCTCGAACGCGAGACATCTTGACCAAGAAGGATCTGTTTCTTATTTGCCAAGATATCTACCCTACAGAAACGACAGCAATCGCAGATGTGGTTCTGCCTGCAGCGCAATGGGGAGAGAAAACTGGAACATTTACTAATGCAGATAGAACGGTACATCTATCCCGCAAAGCAATCGAACCTCCTGGCGAAGCGAAACCCGATTTGGAAATTTTCCTTGACTTTTCAAAAAGAATGGGCTTCAAGGATAAAGACGGAAATGCCTTGACCCCATGGTCAACAGCGGAGGAAGTATTCGAGGCCTGGAAGATCATGTCCAACGGGCGTCCCTGCGACTACAGTGGCCTCAGTTACGATAAGCTTACTACTGGAATTCAGTGGCCATGCAACAGTATGCATCCAAATGGGAAAGAGCGCCTCTATGACGATGCAAAATTTTTCACTGGTATCGATGAGTGCGAAAGTTATGGACATGACCTCGAAACTGGTGCGCCAATTACCAGAGTGCAGTACAAATCCATTGATCCTGCGGGGAGAGCGATCCTTAAATCGGCTCACTATAAAGAACCCTTCGAGGTGCCCAATAAAGATTACCCCTTACGACTAGCAACAGGTCGCAACGTATATCACTTCCATACGCGGACCAAAACTGGTCGAACGGGCCTTCAGAAGGCCTGTCCTGAACCGATCGTCCAGCTATCAGAGGTGGATGCAGAAGCCGCTAATGTCATGGACGGGCAGGACGTCATAGTGCGGTCTAGGAGGGGTATGGTCCAGCTACGTGCTTCTGTTGGAAAACGAATCGAGCCAGGACAAGTCTTTATCCCTTTTCACTTTGGATATTGGGATGCCAAGGATGAACGAGCTCGAGCAGCAAATGAACTAACAATCAGTGAGTTGAAGGTCCGTTCTCAAACTGTTCGCGTGCTAATTGTTCTATAGGCCAATGGGATCCGATATCAAAGCAGCCGATGTTCAAATCTGGGGCCGTCCGGATTGAAAAGTGTATAACCGAAGACGGGCAGGTCAAGATCCATGCAAAAGAAAAACAGACAAGCACCGTTCGCAAAGTTGAGCAGGACAAAAAATCAGTTGCAGAACCAGAAAAGGAACCCAAGCGCATCAGGCGCCTTGAATTCTGGCTCGGCGCAACCCACGAGACTCTCGAAGGCCTTTTAAACATTTACCAATACCTGATCCCGAAACTCGTCCACGACCTCGAAGTCCAAGCAGGACTCAAAGTAATGGAAAGAATTACCCAGAATATACTAGATGAGCTTCAGCCGCACATGGAAAGATACCACGAAAGCCTTAAATACGGGCGCCCAGCATCAGAGACATTACGCTCGACTCTATTTCCGCACCGCGAAGAAAGCGCTGACCCACTTGAAGTTTTGA
This sequence comes from Malbranchea zuffiana, assembly GCA_039700045.1. Taxonomy (NCBI): domain Eukaryota; kingdom Fungi; phylum Ascomycota; class Eurotiomycetes; order Onygenales; family Malbrancheaceae; genus Malbranchea; species Malbranchea zuffiana. The sequence goes on from JARUPO010000002.1 coordinate 2,208,946, forward strand.
ACGCGCTGGTCGCTTTGAACATGTATCTCAGCTATATTGATGGGCATTTGGTTGCTCTTGGCCCAACGAGCCAGGCGACTTGGGATAAACCATTTGCTGATGCTGTGGTGTTTGCGCAGACGAATCTGTCGAGACAGCAGGCGTGGGTGGCGCAGCATCTCAAGGTCAAGAGCCCACAGGCATTACTTGTTCCGACCGTGCCTGAGGCGGATTTGGAAAAAGAGGCATATTCAAGAGAGTAAATTTGTGTTGAATATATTAGAGTACAGGAGCCGTACACCTTAAGGATTTCCTTTTGGTGTAGCGGCTTCCGCTTCTTTTAGTTCAATAATTTGTATCTATCTTGGGCGATAATATCGATGACATCTATGATATGCGAAAACCAGTCCGTATTTCTGAATAATGCGGCAAATACTTCACCATCTCAACTACATGCCATCGACCTGACAGCATCCCACTCCTCCATCGTATTGACACTAATCAACTCCTTCTCCCTCCCCTCTCCCACATCCAACATCAACCCGCCAACTCCCTTCACCGTAAAGCTGGGCCCCATCTTCCCCTTCGCAACATTCTCTTCTAAACGCCGTAGCGCCTCGGGCCCCCAGATCGCCACAAGCGGCTCACAGTACCCTTCACCGTTCCGGAAGCAGGTTACTGGTTCGGTGTACTTAGCCACGAGAGTTGAGAGCGTGTGTGATGTAAGGAGCGGGAAGTCACAAGCCACGACGAGCCAATGCGCAGTTGCATCGGTGTGATGGGCGGATAAGAGGCCGGATGCAGGGCCACAGGAGGGAGGCGAGTCGTATATGATGCGGAAAGGCGGTGATGATACGAGATCCGCTTCATTGCTGGCATGCTGTTCTTGATCTGAGATACTCCTCTCCTTGAAGGTATCATGGCGAATTCTCAATTCCTCTGCGGCATCCTCGTTCTCTAGGGAAATGTAGATATCTTCTGCATTTGGGACAATTCTTTGAAGTTGCCTCAGAAGATGGAGGAAGAAAGGCGTACGGTCTGGGTCAGGCAGTGGGAGTAGATGCTTTGGTGTCCCCATTCGTGAGGACTTGCCTCCGGCCAGAAGGAGAGCCTTCAAATTCATTCTGCTGTACAACGCGATTCCTTTTTGCAATTGGCTTCATCTTGTTGTCTCTTTTCCAAACTAAGCGTTGCGGCTCAAAGAGTGCCACCTGGTTTGCGAGCGGGATGACGTCAGTCCCAACCAGACACCGGAGCTCCAAGGATCGAAGCCGAAAAGCCCAAATTTTTATCCATTGAAGTTGTTGCTGAGAGTGTCCTGCATGCACAGTGTATAATGGCTGAGAGCACTTGATCATCCGGTGCATTTCTCCCACTCGTACTGATTGGGGTCGTTCCTCAAGTCTGGAGACACGAAACGCGTCCCACCAAACGCGTCTCCAACCCCTTTTTTCAAACAGCCACCACACCGTCAAAATGAGAGCTTTTGGCACTGGATCTGGTGGAAATCGTGGCAAACTGGATGAATTACCAAAAGTAATGCGTGTTGGCATGTGTTCTGACTTTTTCGCTGGGAAAAAAGCGCGCTCAAATCGCCGGGATTTCGGCGTTGGTCGCGCCACGGTTTCCCGGGCTGTTAAACGCTTTCGACAGATTGAAGACCTCGAATCAAAGCCTTAGAAAGGCAGGCTGAGAGTGAGATCGCGATCCGGATCTGAGGGTGAGCGTGGGCGCTAACAGCGCAGAGGGCTTGAAGGGCAGCTGGCCTTTTTGATACCGTGTCCGCCATGCCTTCAACGGAGCACGAAGCAAGCTTAGGTCGGTTTGCAACCTAAGAGGCCGAGGATGTGGACAACGTCGACCAGCTCCAGTATTTGCAGATTTGTAGTAGACCATGCAGAAATGGAAATCATCAATATCACAATGCACGGTGACGTTGCTTGGCGCCCTGACGAGGCTGAAATTTTTTCACTCAGTGTGTCGTCTTTGCTCCACTCAACTCCCGCCATCTCACCCTCAACCAGCAACGTCAGTTGTTGACAGAGAACAACATCAAGGAGTATACTACCTTCAGCATTTTGCACGAAAAATAATTATACCTGGAGCCATGCCTCTTCTAGCACTCCCTCCCGAGCTGGTTGATATCGTTATCTCCTCCCTCCCTCATCGTGATATTTCCTCATTCTCCAAAACCTGCAGAGCCCTTCGCAGCTTCTCAATACCATTCCTTTACAGCTCCATTGAGATGCTCTGCGAGATTGAACCCGGGAGAAGTTCTCACTGCTTTCCCGTCCATCTACTGGCCAGAAGCCTACTGGAAAACCGTTCCTTGGGACCGCTAATCAAACAACTCGGGTACACCCAGCGCGGCAGAGGGGAAAAGGAGCACAGTCTGACTGAAAACGAGATCAAACTTATTGAGAGCTATATATCCACCAAGGCCATTCCGGAGGCGCCGGAATGGATGGCTGATATCAAAAATGGGCAAGTCGAGGCCTTCGTGGCGCTGATACTTTCTGTGGTCATTAATATCGAGTCGCTCACCCTTTCGCCTGATCCCCACTCGAGACTCTTTTTCGTGGAGAACGTTCTCAAAAATGTGCTGCCATCGCAGCCGGCAGCAGAAACTTGGCACAGTTTCGTCAAGCTTCAGCAAATTGTTTTCAGCCCTGATAGAGACTCAGTAATCGAATCTCACTCCCTACTAACTTCCCATGAATCGCTACGATACTTTTATTTGGCCAGTGTTCAAGAAATTGATATAACAACTGAGCCTCTTGGCTTTGTTTTCCATTGGCCGGACTTTACTCCTCCTCGCTGCTCAACCCTGGTTAAACTGGCTCTTCGCTTAACAACAATCGACGAAAAATCCCTGGCATCGATTTTAAAGGCCACGCCCAACCTCCAAATACTCATATACGAGCGTTGGGAAGATGATCTATCGGTCAGGAACAGGATTCAGCTCCAACCCAGACTATTAAACAACCTTGGCCTACTTCGGCAGGCTTTGAGCTATGTAGCGAAGAGCCTCAGGCACTTGTCCGTCTTATTTGACATCGGTCCTGCGCCCACGAGAAGGAGAACTGAGTACAATGCTCAGCATTTACTTGGTTTACAGGATCTTGAGAGGCTGGAACATTTGGAGATATCATTTCTCCTCCTTTCGGATTCTTGCGCGGAATTCAAATCGAACCCCAAACTTAGCCAGTCAATTCGGAGCCTCACTCTGCGGGACGACGAGGCATCATTTCTAACCTATTGTTATCAAACTCGATGGCACAGCAAATACTACTTGGAACTTATAAATGATTTCCTCGCGAACCGGGTTCTTCTTGCCCCTCACTTGGAGCGGCTGAACATAGCTTACACGGAGCTAGGGGGATTTACAGAGAAGCAGCAAAGTACCTTGATGGACATATGCAGAACTGCCGGCATCGAGTGTGTTATCACACAAGAAGCGGAAAGGGCCATCGATTTCTAGTTGTGGCAACCTACAGACAGCTTTCGCCAGCAGCAAGAGATGACAGCAACAGTCGCAGATTTTTGCGAGCATATTCGCACTATGCCGGCCTCCACTCATAATGGTGTGCTCCCTTCGAAGCTCGACCAGGGTCTTCCCTCCTGACTCCAGGGCGGTCATAATTATGGGCCCCGAAAAAGTCCATTTCAGCCTCCATGAATTGCGTGGGCAACATTTTCCCTCCCTCATATTTGAAGTATTCCAAACTTGCCGACAGAGAGGGTAAATACGAATCGGCTTCGGTCGATACAAGAACGACATTTTTCAAGGCACTATAGTGCTTGTTCAGGCTTGCTGAGACTTCGTCGATCAATTTTATGTTCATGATGCGCGCATCAGACGTCAACGCCGGCATTAACAAGTCGGAAATATATTCCGTCTGGATTATACAGCCGGCTCGCCAGATCTTCAGGCAATGCCCTAGGCTGATGTCCCAGTTCTCGTCTCTGGACGCACGCGCAATCAATTCGAGCCCCTGACAAAAGCTGCACAGAAACGAGGAATATACTGCTCGCCGCATCTGCTCAATGAAGGCAGCCTCGTCCTTTAGGCCCTCTATTCTCTTCGGGGGCGGTACTTTGAGTTTCTCGGCCACTTTCAACCTCTGCCTACGGTTTCCGCTCGCTACCCTTAGGTATTGACCTGTTGCAATGGTCGGCGCCGACACATGTCGGTCTGCGGCGTCCATTACCGTCCAATAGAGAGTTCCTTCGGTATCATCGTCATCCTGAACGACTTTATCAAGAACATCGTCCAGAACATAGTCAGTTTCTTTGCCTGCACCCTCGCCTTTCTTGTCTCCTTTGGGGGATTTTCTCTTCTCACAGATCTCTGAACCTATCTGGATGAGAAACGTGTTCTTCAACTCCCCCGTTGAGTTCCATTGCTCGAAAATCTTCCCAATTTCATCGTACGTCCTTCCAAGACCCTGATGAAGGATTCCCCACGCCTCGCAGATGGTCGATAACATCCCATTCTCAATCCCATTATGCACCATTTTAACATAGTGGCCGGCCCCCCAAGGCCCCACGTTTCCCACGCACGGTTCCCCCGATCGAGGATCTTTTGCCGCAAACATCTTCAAAAGCGGTAGGACCCTATCAATTGCATCCTCGTCCCCTCCCAACGATAGACTCGGACCATGTCTCGCAGACTGATAACCCCCAGACACACCGCATCCAATCCAACTCACACCCTTCCCCTCGAGCTCTTTCTGTCTCCTCTCCGTTACCCTATAATTCTCATTGCCCCCATCAATTATAATATCACCCTTTTTCAAATCGTCCTTGATCTTCCCCAGCACTGAATCCGCCGGCCATCCATGCGTGATGGAAAATAGAAAGACCCGGTTCCCCTGGCCCGTCTGCGGCACGCTATTCATGAATTCTCGGATATCGTGGAATCCATCGACTTTACCCTTGAGGTTTGGGGTTTCCTTGCTCATGGCGATGGCCTCGTCCACATTGGAGGTCTGGACGTCCCAGAGCGAAACGTCCATACCGTGCTCGGCGAATCCGAGGGACATCATGGTGCCCATGTTACCGGCGCCGACGATGCCGATACGCTGGAAGGGCTGGTTATCCGAACTCATTTTGTTTTTGGTGTTTCTAGACCTTTAGTATTGAATGGAGAGCTTGCCATTGGCAGCAATTGAATCGGAGTCAGGCCATGTCTTAAATCATGCAAACCGGAAACAATATCCTGATAATGCAAGTTTATGTCATCGGGCATATTATGTATTGCATCCACAGAGGTATACAGGACATCAACACCGCATATCCACACACCAAGCAATATGTACCCACAACTTCCGCGTTCTAGATGCCGGTCCCCAGATCCCTATGACGACATGTGCTCCAGATCTATATCAAGATAGTTTCCCAAGCCGATGGATGACGAAGTAAGAAAAAGGAATTACCTCTGAAGGAATGGCATTGTCTTTGAATCGGAATACCTTACTCAATGTACGGACCGTCTTGAACTTGAGAAGTGGCTGCTTAACACTTTTGCAACGATCATCCATTGGGAATTCATGCTATAGGGATTTTAGCATTGATCCCAGCAGATTTACATTGCCGCAAATAAGTCGCAGAGCCACGACTTCCGGAGCAGCCGGAATATCAAAACGGAACATGGCGTCGTCTTCAAGCTCTACCAGAGGCATCCCGCTGTCCTTTGCTACTTGTTCCATCGGCAAAACGACCGATCCGCTACCAGACAAGCTTGATGCGATTGCCGCCGCAGGCTTTTCAGCTATAGAGCTTGCGGCTCCCGATTTACAATCTTTCGCGTCGCAGTTTCACAACCACCATGTCAAGGAGGGGGATTATAACGAGTTGTGTCCAGCGGCGCGGCAGGTGAAGAAGCTATGTGCGGAGAGGGGGTTGAAGGTACTGATGTTGCAGCCCTTTAGCAATTTTGAGGGGTGGGACCATGGTTCGAGAGAGTGGAAGAGAACATTGGATAGGGCCAGGGGATGGATAAGACTGATGGATGCCGTGGGGACGGATATGCTGCAGGTAAGTAACCTCACCGCAATCCAACGAGAAGCGGATTTAACAGTTCTACGACCAGGTTGGATCGTCGGACTCACCTGCAGACAAGATTTCCACACGACGCGAGGATATAGTAGCCGATCTAAGGGAGCTCTGCGATCTCCTTGCGGAGCAGGACATGCGCGTTGCATACGAGAACTGGTGTTGGTCAACACACGCCCCGACATGGGAGGACGCATGGGACATTGTAAAGAAAGTCAACAGGCCCAACATCGGCCTGTGTCTCGACACTTTCCAAATCGCGGGCAGCGAATGGGCGGACCCCACCAGGCCCGGCTGCTGCGTGCACACGGAGACAACGGTCGCGCAAATGGAAGACGTGGATAGCTCGTTTGAGAATAGTCTTCGCGATCTGTCGAGAGTTGTTCCCAAGGACAAGATTTTCCTGCTGCAGATTTCAGACGCGTATAAACCGCCGGTACCGATGGAGGAACGGGAGATTGATGGGCTCAGACCGCGGGCGCGATGGAGCCATGCTTTTCGTCCATTGCCGTATGATGGTGGCTGCCTACCGGTCGAGGAGGTGACGAGGGCGGTGCTCAAGTCGGGATTTCGGGGATGGTTCTCGGTGGAGGTCTTTGACGAAGGGCCGAAGGGCGAGGGCAAGACGGATGTTGGGCTGAGGGAATATGCGCAGAAGGCGAGGGAGAGCGTGGATAAATTAATAAGCAGGGCATGGCCGGAACATTAGTTAGCCCGTAGTTACTCCGCACATAGCATCGACGTCACCGAAACGACGACAATGAATCCAGTTCAACACACCAACTTGAACAAAAGACGCGCTTTTCAGGGGCTGACGAGCAGTCTTGAACCCAGCTCTGAGATATTCCTTTTTTGCAATGGCAGCGGGTGCCGACCATCAGCCAGCCTGAGCTTCGTTGACAGCACAAGCCAGTCATCTCGAGCTTGAAAGCTGACAGCTGCCACTACTACGCTGCCCATTCTCGTTTAACTTCCACCTCGTATTAATCCTCTTGGAGGGTCGTGACTCATTGACCCAATTGGCCTCTCGAGATCCACGTTGCAAGCGCGGGGAAAGCTTCCCCCGAGATGCCGCGCCCGTCAGCAAGCTGCGCGCGAACGGTCAAGCAGCGTGCCCTCGAACATATGCAAAAACGGACCTAAGATCCTCTGCAGTCAATCACTGACCTCTCAGAACTTACCAATATAAAAGCTGCAGCGCCCCCAGCCTTGCTCTCCAGTGCACTCAAAGTTCAACCGACAGCCAACCTACACTCCTACAAATATGTCTGCGCAGCCGAAATACCCTCTGGAAGGCCATTGCGCCTGCAACACGATCCGCTACCGTCTCGAATCCCCCCCTCTAATCGTCCACTGCTGCCACTGCACCTGTACATAACCCCCTCCTCCCCGCATCACCCAAAAGCCCAGCTAACACCCCTTCACTAGATTGCCAACGCGAATCCGGTGCCTCGTTCGCCCTCAACGCCGTCATAGAGAGCTCGCGCGTGACACTTCTCTCCGAGATGAAGCCCGTCCTCACATGTACGCCCTCCGAAAGCGGTAAAGGGCAGCAGATCGCCCGCTGTCCGACTTGTCACGTTTCTGTCTGGAGCCATTATCATCCCTGGGGTCCGGCGATATCGTGTGTTCGTGTTGGAACGTTGGATACGTCAGAGAAGCCGGGGCCGGGCGTACATATTTGCACTGCGAAGAAACAGGAGTGGGTTTCGTTGCCGGGGGAGGGCGAGGGAGTGCCTTCGTTTGATGGGTTTTATGATCCGGAAAAGGTTTGGAGTAAGGAGAGTTTGGAGAGGTATAAGGTGGTGTTGCCTCAGATATTGGAGTATCAAGAGGCCTGTGGGAAAAAATAACACAATAATTGGCTAGTTAACACTCGAATATGGAGGAAACAGTGGTATTGATAGCTACTTGAAGTATCGAGTATTAGAAACAAATGTTGCCCCCTGTCAAAATACATCGCTCCCCGACGTATCAGCGCAGCGTATCCAGACGTCGCGCCATTTTCTCCTGTGTCACGATTGGCATTTCACTCCCGCTTGATAATAACAAGACGTAATCTTTGATAATTGACATGTATCGACCGCATCGGAGATTACCTCCAAGCCACTGCTGGCGCCCGTAGGACGCAAGGCCAGGGAATATCATCGCCAAGTCCGTAATCATAGCGTTCGCGAGCAGTCCATCTCTCCCTTTGCCGCCGTATAATCTCTCTTCGGCACTTTTTACCATTTGCCAGTATTCCAAGTGGCCCGGCTTAAGGATCAAGGGATGAGGCGTGTTAGGAGGCTGTTCATCCTCCTCTTCGAGGCCGTCGTAGAAGTCGCCGAGAAAGGGGCACTGCGCTGCGACCTCAATTGGAGCTACCACAACATCCTCAAAGTCGATCATCGCAAGAATTTCAAAGTTTTCATTGACGAGGACATTATGGGGTCCGAAATCACGATTCGTCAGGTAGAACGGGCCGTTCGTTTTTCGAGGATCTTCGAGGTGTTGTATCAAGTTTCTGAAGAGTATGGGGCTGAAAGATGGCGCTATATCCCTCGAGTACGGTTCTAAAAGTCCAGCTGCTTCCATAGAATTATCGGCCAGCGCAGTATAATAGTCAGTAGCCGTTTCCCAGCAACCTTTACCCGTCTCCAGCTCAGGACCAATTGCGCACCCGCTATTTTTTATATAGAGGCCGCCAGCGTGCTTGAACTGAAAGGTCGAAAGCTCAACTTGCAGATTAGCCATCTGCTGCTTAAACCGCCTATCTTGATCCGGGGTGCCGAATGTCAAGCCACAGCCTTTAGCAGCTCGCAGATCGCTGGCTGTTGACCCGTGGACATATTCCATGAAAAAGAACGCCGCTCCGTATATGTTATCTGGCTTCGAATCAAAAAATAGTATGTTTGGGACAGGAACTGAGGATTTTTGCCTTATTGAAAAGTAAATAACTGAGTAAATGCTGGCGGGTGATTGATATGAACAGTCTACTTACTGGTAGTATATAGCACTTGAGAACTCTAGGGCCATTGCTTGAGAAACCGGCAGCCTGGATGCAACGCCAAACGCGTCCTTCAGCTCTGGCATCCGCATTCTAGCTATCCAGCTAACCTGGTCCGCAAAGTCAAGCCTGCGCACCATGTAGGAACGGCCGATGGTATATCCGTGTCGAAAATGGCACTGGGTTCCGTCACGCAGGCTCGAAGCAAAAATTTCCAGGCCATCCCAATCAATTTCGGCGTAAAAATTGACAGCTCTCTGGTAAAGAAGAGTAAAGGTGTTCGTTTCGCCAGATGCCTCTGATGATGGCTTGTAACGATCGGCGCCGGTCCAGGTATCACTCCCCAAGGGTGTCGGAGGGGCTTCCGCGTCCATTGGAGTCTCCCAACGACGGCAAAATGGTGATTCAAAATTCAGCTTGCTGTGTGAGGCATCCGGAGACGATCCGGATGTCATCGAAGCGACGAAGCCAAATCAATTTACCCTGCTCCATGGCGGCGGAAACAGCAAGTACTCCTCTGGATTTTTCCCGGAGAAATGGCCATCCCGAGGTGCCTCTCAGGCGTAGTTTCTCCTGAAGCTGTTGTGGCATCAATCCAGAGAGGCCCTTCCATTCTGATGTCGGGATGGCTCTGGTGGCGGCTGCGACATTCCCCCCGACTCCCCGAGGCACAGTCGCAGGCGGCTCAACCAGCCAATTTGACGATTTCTTATGATTTCCTTCCAGCTTGCGCGGCTTTTCTCCCCATGCTCACAAAGCAAGGCGATGATCGAGGACCGGAGGTGAGTCAGAGTTGTGATGTTTGATGCGAGATTCCCCGACAGGTCAGATGGTCGCGTCGCAAAATGCCTGCAACATCACCGCAGCTTGGCTCGAAAATGCAGCCGATATTTTTTCGCATTGGTGATAACATATTAGCAGCAAACCAGGTTGAAGGTCCCAAGATGCTTCTCCATCAGACAGCAAATTTTTCAAGATGTGAATTTCGCGAACCCGGGCACATTCGGGGAGCGAGGATCCCGAAGCCTTGTTTTCGATCTCCGTCTCTTCGACAAGGAGCGAAGCCGGGGCTCGCAGGAGTCCACCGCGCTAGAAGCCACTCTGGTGCTTGAATACGAGTGCCTGATGACATGGGGTTGACGACGTCAACCGTTCAACGTCTCTGTTCTTCAAAACCCCGTCGCTGGGACCTTGACCACCAGAATTGTCGTCCTTCTCGAGATTCATTTGCAGTATTGGGATCTACTCGCCGATGAGATTATAAGATAGAAATCTCCCTGTCCCCATTGCCGGCACCGACCATGTCCAACATCCCCAAGGCTCGAAAATCCAACATCACCAACCTCAGCGTCACGCCGGATAAGTGGGACTTTTATCCATCCGTTGAACGCTCGACCGTGAAATCCTGCCGTTTCAACAACCTCTCCTCGTCCACTCATATCCGACACTCCGACCTCAAGGACGTTACCATCTTTACCGAAGGCGGGAAGAGTAGCTACATTGAGCATAGCGATTTGAACTCCTGCATGGTGTCCGATAGTTACATTGAGCGCAGCTCGCTGAAAAATTGCACAGTTTCGCGCGTCGGCCACCTGGAGCGGACAACTGCTTCGAATAGCAAGTTCCTTGGTGCTTCGAACATTGAACGGAATACGTTCAAAGACAGCAATGTTCTTGGAAAATGTTCCGTGGAGAGAAGCGAGGTTAGACGGTCAATCTTGATGGATGGAAGCAACGTGGAAAAGTGCCATCTGGATGGCGTCACAGTCCATAAAAGTCGATTACAACAGTCACACCTGACCGACTGCGACGCAGCACATTGTAAGCTGACAAAAACCACTTTTAGCGGCATGGTTCTCAAGTATGGAATTTGGAACGACGGAGATCTTGTCGGGAGGACAAGCAGGGAGCACGAGGTGATTGTTATTCCGAAGGCGGAGATGAAGAAAAAGCAGGAGGCCATGGATGAAGAGGCAAGATCGCAGCAACCTGATCAGCTACCGGTGAGTCCCTCGGACGAATATAATATAGATATTACCCTAACACTGATTTAAGATCGTCGAAAACACGCCCTCTCCAATCACTGCACCGTCGTCGCAGGATCCACGAGTCCAGACAATACACATACTGCCTCAGATGACGCCTCAAAACGCAGGATCGCGGTCTACTGCAACTTCAATACAAAGTCTCCCTCACGGACTTCCAGGGCCCGCCACGCCACCTACACCCACGTCTGACGGTTTTTCTGACACAACGTCGCTTCGAGACGACATTGAGAACTACCCTATCGATGCCCAAGAAAAAGATAATCCGCCTCCCCCGTATCACCCATAAATGTTTACCTACGAACCCTTCGTACGAAAGATTCCAAACGTAAGGGTCGCTTTTTGCCTGCATAAATTCTCATGCTGACTTAAACCCAGCAGGTCCACTCCGACCTCTTATATATCTGGCTGTAACATATCTTTCCATGTTGCATCTTCTTTTTGGGGAACATTTATTGCCCGGGCGTTTACGGAGTACAGAGAGCTATCCTTGCTTTATAGGGTCTAATGCCCCAATACATACCTCCCCTTTCCTTCCCAATGAACAATGACGTCTGACTTGAACCATCTCCTTCCTCCCATGATGAGAACAAAAAGAAATTCAATAAAAGAACATACAACACTCTAACTATGCTGGTGGTCACTCTCAGAGGTCGCAACGGTGTTAACGCCTATCCGCTCTTATTTCAACATCTTCACCCATCTTCACCCGTCTTCACCGATCTTCCCGGGGCTTCACGGAATCATCCAGCACCTCACGCGAATCATGCAGATGAAAATTCGACCAGTCTACGACTGGCAACTTCTAACGAGAGGCTATGGCGTCCTCAAAAACCCCTTCTTTTCCTTCCAAAATTCTCGATGCACCCTAGAAATTTCGGCACAGATACCCAGCGTCAATTCTCGAAGAGCTCTCTTCTCTTTTCTCAACAATGGAGGATAGAGTGCGGGCGCAGTTCACTCAGAGTGTCTGTGTTGGTGACTTTGATAATACCGAAACCAAAGGACATGTCCTCCCGCGCACGCAGCTGCAATACACAAAGACATTGATAGTCTTTGATCTGTCAGTACCATACCCACAATCAATAGAATGATTTGCCATAGCTAACTCTAATGGCTGAGTGACAGGTTCTGTGAGATGCACCCCGGAATGCTTTCACCCCCAGATGTGCAGACTTACAAAGCATACATGAAATTTGTTGCCCAGTCTGCACTAACAGTTTCTCCCCCCTGAAACAGTTTAATTACGGCACTGGCTTTGGGGCAGTTTTAACCGAGTTGGCACTCTCCCGGCCCACTTGGGTGACTGGATGTCCTCTTCCGCAGCTGTTCTTGGATCATACATATCATCATTTCAAATTGCTAGCAAATAATAACTGTTAAACAAGTCTTTCTCCTCCTTCATGAGTTTACCGTCGTGCCCGGCCAGATAGCACGTAACTTGGTCAACAATCCACTGGAATTCGGTCTGGTCATTAGGGGTGAGGTAAATTCCCTCGTGATTGATATTTCCAGGGTCTGTTACTCCAAGGAAATCGAAGCCACCCTCGGAAAAGTACTGATTGGTGAATCTGGCGGTTTCTCCACGGCTTCTCAGGTGGTGGCAGTTGTTCTCTGTGGCAGGGCCGGGTCCATAACCAGATTTAAAATGGTTACCTTTGTTCGACCGTCCAAGGTAGGTGAAGTGCATATCCCGACCTTGGAGTTCGGCGCCGAATACATGGCGTGGAACAGCTTTCTCGCGCTTAGACAGATCCCTGGTTGCGTCATTGTCGTCGCCATCCCAGACACCGATATGTCAAACTCTAGAGGAGAGTACTGATGAGAGATGGGTTTCCAGCTGTGGAATCTTGTTGCGCTTGTTGATTCCCGGAACATGCCACCCGCTCTCATCAAGCCTTTGACCAAGCTGCCCTCGGAAAGCAATTGCGCGGTCGACCGCAACAGCAAATCCAAGTACAGTAGCAATGGAGGCTCAGACACAAGCGAGACGATTCGTGCTCTCTTCATGCCATTCCTTGCAGTCTTTCACAATCAAGTGAAGCTGGACACCTACACCCGCTACCATGAATACTTTCACCCCTATGTAGGTCCATCTGCGCCAATCACCAACATCCCGACGGGCGGGATGATCCAAATCTGTTCCTTTTCATTACAGAGTCAGCATAATTCTTGAACGTCAAAGGATAGGGAGCATCTCGTACTATGAGACTTTTCGTCTCTACGGTCGGCCGGCGAAAAGTCGAGCTCAGGGAGCTTCCCGTGCCATGGCCCCGTTGGGCGATCGGCAGGTGTAGGTTCAGGGTCTCCGTTAACAGAAGGAATTTTCAGAGAAGGGATGTCCCTCCGTGCGCCATCCACCTTTGACTTCTCTGACGCAGGATGAGCGGATGATTCGCGGAGGCATAGCGCCAGTGTCAAGGCTCAAAGCCAGAGCATTTCCGATAGTATTCTTGGAGGTTCTTGTGAAAGGATGTATAGAATATTGCTGCTGGAAGAGTAGCTGTGTTTGATGATTCTTCTCGTCAAAGTCACACGGCTTCTGCTCCCTTTTATATCTTGCTCTTTGAATCCGCCCCCATGTCAATAGGCTTGATATTCTCTCAGCATGACTGCTGCCGTCCCGTCTACACATTGGCATGAGAATGATTCTCAGCTCGACGCCAGGCTTTGTAGAGGCACTGGTCATTTTTTGGGGGTGGTGAACTGCCACTACAGGGGCATCTTGATGGAAAGTTGAACATACACCCATGAAGGGCGTGCAGAAGGCAATGCCTTCCGCTTCATGAAAGTAAGAAGTCCAGGGAGTCTTGAATGGGGTCCTAGACCCACGAAGCTCTGGATGGAATATTCGGACCAAGTTCTAGGGCATGCATGAGGCTATGAAAATGTTATAGTAGATGTAACGCCCTGATCAGTCGCGGAGATATTACTTGAAGTGTGCATTGGGGGCCTTTTGAACTGGAACAAACTGGATTCTATAAATAGATAGTATATACTAGGACATATAAATTCATCTATGCGAAACCGGACCCCAAGAAAAGATAGAGGCAAGGTACAGACAGAACTCTTGTTGCATATCCAGTGGGAAGTCATGAGGCTTTGGGGTAGGAATTCCAAGGGCCCGCGCCCCCTACCAAGAGCCTAGCCACCCCCATGAGTGCTTTGTGAGGAGCGTCAGTATTCGAGATCTCTTTCCCATACTTCTTTTACAAGCAAATAATCCCTTACTTGAAAGCTGTCCAGTTCCCTACCTGATAACTTAGTTAATTGATTAGTCTTGTGTTGTCATTCCGTCCGAGCTACTTCTCCCAGCACCATCCTTCAGCGATCCGGCTGACTCTCCGTTGCATCGGGCGATTCTCAAAAATGTCGAATGGCGAGGGCGGTCCTCTTGGTGATAAGCTTGCCGAGTCTCGACTAGGTACTGTATTTCTCGCATCTTTGAGCAGCCTTTTTGCTAATGCCAACAGACCAGACAAGTGACAATGCCAATAGTCCCTTGCTCAAGCAACAATCCTTAAAGGGCCGTGAAGGTAATTATCATACTAGTAGTGCTTCCTGGCTGGCGCTTAACTTACTTATCTTGTTGAAATTGTCACTATTCATACTGACGATACTGTTAGATACAGACAAAATCGGCTGGAAGGATTGGCGCATGCTTGCTCTATGCCTCCCTTCCGCGTCGTACGCTATATATCGCCTGTTCCTGGTATACGAGAAATTCGAAAGTTGGGACGCCCTTGACTCATGGGACAAGATGAATGTGATCTGGGGAGCCATTACTATTGTGTGGATGAGCGGGGTTCTGTATGGATATGCCATGATGGTTAAGCTGAGCTATTGGAATTGAAGAGAGGGTTATTGTCTAATAAGTAGATCTGCATATATCTCACTTTATCTCACTATTTTCTTTCTAAGAGAATTCCCCTAGATGGAGCATATGAGTAGGTCATCGTGGAGAAGAGGTTGGTAGAAGTTTTGTAGTCTGTGGTTAAGTTTGTAAGTTTAAATCACAAAACTGCAAACCACTGGCAGCCATCTGACAATGTCTCATTGGCACTGCCCGGCATGATCATGGCTTGTTCAGGAAGGGTGCCAGCTAAGATGTAAAGCTGAGAGATATTGGTAATGGGATGGCATTTGGATCTCTCTCCTGTTCAGGTGACTCGATAGGGACAATATCTGACCTGCTTCCTCCGAGGAATCGCGAGCATCCCAATAGACATGCGCAACGGCAGTGGGGAGTTCTCCTTTTTAGGCCCCTCCACATGTGGGATGCGAGCCGTTATGGGGTTCCATTCTGCCCACACCGCACAAGATAGAATGCCTTGCTCCCAAAGTGCGACTGTGCAGTGCTACTTGCTTCACAATCTTTCATGAAGCGAGCTGTTTTGAAGCTGACAGAGTGTTTTTCCACAATCAATTGTGCTTGCTTAATTGCAACACACAAAAGCTCAATGATGGGTTCACTTGAGGCGCCTTGGTGGAGATTGTTCTGTGTCAAAACCACACGGCATTGATGGCACCCCCTGTTTGACTTCAGAATACTGGGGTCGTTGCGCCAGAGTGACATTTCCTATGAAAAGCTTCAGCAGGAATGTCTTGGTCAGGAGATAGGTCCTCTCTCTCAAAAGACTATTTAAAGCCCTTCCTCCCGCCTGTTTTAGTCAATTCAACCCTTCAAGCACACTGCCGTTGAGAAATCTCCCACAATGCATTTGTTCTCTCTCCTCCTCCTCAGGGCCGCTCCTGCTCTGAGCAAAGTCCTCCTTGACTACTGGGCCTCATGAGATGATGATCCTGCGATTCTCGGTCTATGAAACCTTGAAACAAAGCGCGGCACCATGATCCCGAAGAATATTCTGCAGCTCTTCATCAAGGCTGGCAAGGATCTCAATGGCGTCAAAGCTGCGCATTTCCACTGCAAGAAGGGTATGCTTCACGCAGAGTACCATTTGCTGAACAAGGCGACCAAGAAGAATAAGTCATATGCGATCAAATATGAATTCTCCCTAGGACAGATTCAGCAGAGTCTACATGTTTGGCAGTTGTATGTTGCCTCCTCTCATGATGCTACTCCAACACAATAGGCCAATTAAAGATATAGCAAAGAATATCTTGCTGATAACAACCAAGACGGAGGCGCCAACGTCCCCCTCACCCTTAAATTCTCCGGCAAGAACCTCCAGCTCCAATATCAGCTGAAATGGGGTGCGCCCCGCCAGGTCCTCTGGCAGATCGCGCCAAAGGTTAAGACCAAGTATCGCGTCGACCTGCTGATCAATACTAGCACGCCTGGATGGGTCCAGTTCGCGTGGGACGGAAAGTTGCAGAAGTTAGGCCCGAAGAAGGAGACAAAATTCAAGGCTACCACTTTCCCTGGGCGCGCGGATCCGAAGTTTGGCAACCAGGAGGCTCACGTTCCCAATTCGACACAAAACAGACAAGAAGCCATTGCTATACTGAAGAAGCCGGAAACCCGCATCAGCGGCGGCAATAATCGGCATTTTCTGGTTGATGGCGGTCCGCACATCAACAACAGAACACCCGGCAGCGGTTGCGAGAGCGTTCATTATTCTCACAAGGCCTTGCTGTCTATAGCATAAAACTCCCCGGTAATATCGGAATTCGTCTACATTCTCGATCGAACAGGTGGAAGAAGGAAGAGCTCTTGCTATGGCCTCACGTGTTAGAAAGATGCATCTGATTGCTCCTCGCCAGGTCATCCCCCCCTTTTCTGCCAGAGCGGCTTCGTTGGTATACCCATGGTATCTCTACATCCGCGGTTTTATGAGTTAGTTCCTATCAAAGCCGAGTGTGTGGAGCCCTTACCTGGACAACTTTACAAGCAAACTTCTCTACCTCCAAAAGAGCGTAGAGTCTCCTGTCTACCAAGCTGAGGCATGTGTATGCCAGATAGTCAAGGTATTGAGTGGCAATGCAATACCAGATGTCGTTTGAGAGGGTATTCGGCATGGCCGCGGAATGAAACCCTACCAAGTTGATAAAGAATCAATATATTGGTGCCATGCTAATCGAGAATACTAAACTGGAGAAAAGAAAAAAGAAAGGAAAAGAAGAAGGAAACTACACAAATCTAGACGAGGTTTAGTACATGTCAATAAAATAATCAAAGGGAGGGCAGGGGGAAGGGATAGAGGGCTTACCCCAATTTTATGCTATCATCCTTTCCCTTTGAAAGGCTGCCGCCACGTTTCCCGGCGATCAAATGTCCGCGACACACCCGCTGGCCATATTACGCTTGATGCCGTTCGGCTTGATCTCACTGCTGATTGTGGTTAGCTTAGGCTGCCTACTAGGGCTGGTGTTAAGTGAATCAAAGAACTTACAGAATAAGTGTTGTATCTCAGGAATCAATTCTAGGAAGCTGATATTCCATCTGCAAGCTCACCATGTTCTGTAGCTGGGAGCCAGTGCTGTCAGATGTTTCTGCACCACAATTTGAGCAAAGCATATTTTGCTGAGATGGCCTCTTAAAGCATTGATAGGGATTCTGTGTAGCATCATCTCCAGATGACCTGGCTGTTCCTCCTCACTATCTTCTTCCTCTTCCCGCCCCTGTTCTGGTATTTCCTCTGCCATAGGCTTGGCAGCCCAGTAGATCTCCTCTTCCTGAAGCTGAGCCAGAGTCTCCCCATCAATCCCCTGAATGCCCTCCACGCCTGAATTTCTGTCTACCTCAACCACGTTATACTCATCAGATTCAATATTCCAATTGAACCATGCACCATGAAGGAGCTGCAGTTTCATGGAGAGTATAATGAGACAGATTCTTCTGCAGTTGAAATCACATCAGTCAGCTGAGACAGTTTGTACTCCTGGCTGGTACCTAAAGTCACACTTTGTAGAGCAGCAGAGCACGCAGGAGGGTTGGGCATGATTGTTGAAAGGATGTGAATATAGAACAGTCCACAGACACTCAGCACAAAACACATGCCTGCAAGGTTCAAAGTGCAAGGGGAGAAACCAGGCACAACAACAGATAATGCAGATGTCTTCCTGTGGATCAGTTGTTGTCAACTCTGGTATCACAGACTCACAGTTTTCTGGGTCCTCAGCATGCATGTTTTCAAGGGCGACAACAAGCCAAAGATCAACATTACTGAGATCTCTGTACATCTCAACCAGGCGGGTGTGATGGGCCATCATTTTATTGGTTAAGCAGAAACAGTTCAAAGTCAAGAGTGAGAGGAGTCAACGGAAAAAGAGATATCAGAACGCCACAGCTAAGCTGGCTTAGAGGCTGTGCAGACAGGTGAAAAGAGAAAAAGCTAGGGAGAAAAGAAAGGAAAGAGTGGTAGTTGTGTTATTCCTATTAGGAAATCAAGCCCTAGCCCCATGCCCTAACCTGTGAAAGTCACCCGGGTATAGTCTTGACGCGATGGAGGACTGGGTGTTCAAGTTCCTAAACCACCACTCCTCTTAAATCACCATCCCTATTCAATAAGCATCAGACATCCCAGAAGTGTGACCAGTGTCGCGAAACATGCCGAAGGATTCAACCTAAAAGCTGAACAGAAGCTTTTGAGCATCTTTCGCAGTTGGTAGGGCTTGGTCTGTCCATGAGAGGCAGTGACAGTCGTTGCTGGCATGTTATGACTCCAGGACCTTGAGAACGGGGGGACGAGATTGCATTTGCCTGGATGGACCTCAAGTCAGTAGAGGTCTCTTCCGTACTTTCTTTTCTCCCAAGCCCTCAGAAAATCAAGGGAGTTAATCGTCTATTTTGGTAAACTTTTCATCAGGAGTTGTATATGAGGCGTCCTGCTCAATCAAAAACCAGCAAAACAAGGTCACAATAGTAGACTTCTCAACCCTTCAAGATAGCGGATGTGATCAATCCTTGCTTTAGTCCAGCACCTGGTAAGAGAAAGATTGATGAACAGCAGCGCGTAATATATCAACGCTCCCCGCTCGCAAAGCCCCGACACTGTCAAAGACTACAGCCATATTCCGAGACCGGCGGTAATGGTAGGGGGTCTAACACTGGTTATTAGCAAGTTTCATTAACATCTGTGCAGGAGCCATGAAGCGTCCTCCTTGCTGCATGGCTTCTTTGCGAGAAGGCACCATAATTGTAGCTGTAATTCAACAAGCTTCAACAATAATTGAACCAAGAACCGGTGTAGCAGACGACAGAATCAAGGGCGACTGTAAGGGAGCCTTGTTTTGCAGAGCTCACTGGACCAAGCGGGCAAGTCAAAGTGATGCTGCCTTCTGCGTATGAACGATGCTGGATCAACTCAGGATTGCGAACGAGTATCTTAGAATTATGGAAGCTCTCTCTGGTTACACACGTGGCTTCTCCATACTTTTTGCACCGCTTTGTATCAATCTTCCGCTGCTATTATGTGCCTGATAATCTCAGCATCACGTTCCTCCCAAGTGAAAACTCTGCCACGGGCATCCCTAGACTCGCGGTATTTCTTAAAAGCCTCATCATTGTTGATATCAATAGGGAAGCATTTGGCGACATCCCTGGCCCTCTGTAGTGCATTAGCTTCAAAATCTGCAACCGAGTACCAGTATCGGGCGACAACCTGAAGGCCTGGAGTACCACGCCCCCTCTGAATTCCGAGTGACCAAGTTGTTGAAGATAGTACAGCCGGTTGGGGGGCCATGATCCGTTCCATTCTGACAGCAAAAGCAACTCAATGATATTTGAGGGTCTCAGATGTTGCAATGTGAACTGGACGAAGAAGTCCCAGTTCTCTTCATCGGAAGCTGGCATGACAAATGAACCCTCGTCATCATCAGTCCAGGATCGGAAGTCCTGGACTTCGGCAAATACCTTTCGACCCAGGAATCCCCACACGAAATAATATGATTCCAGTAAGTCCAGTGCCTCCGACATCGCTCTCTTGCCATTATCTTTCCAAAAAGTAGTTGCGCAGGCAAACACCTTCAGTTGCTCCGAGTCCGTCTGATACACTGATGCCCGTGCCAGAGACAAGGCCTCGATAGCAAGCCAGATATCTGTCAAAGCTTGATAAAATCGCTGGGTCTGCCTCCAGTTAAAACGCGCCATGGATGACTCGAGAGACGCCCCAGGATCAATGTTCGGTGGCGGGAGACGCCCCTCAGCTGCCAATAACATTGCAGTCGAATGATCAAAGGACGTCCGAACTGATGGGTGTAGATAGAGATCCTGCAGGACCCGCAGCCCCTGCCAACGGCAAGCGATCCACCATACAGACTCTTATGTCAGAGGATGGGCGGGACTGTCATAGAGCCTGAGAAAGACAGAGCTCTCTGCCCGGCAGGACAGGGGCAATTCAGTATGGTTGGAATAATGGACCGCATATCGTTGGTTTGTCTCTATGAAGGAGCATAACTGAACATCAAACCGATGATGGGGCGCGTGGGTCTGAAAAGAATGTCAGTTAAAGGCGAAACACACGGGTGATTGAAACATCTCACAATGACTGATCTGAAAACATCTAATTGATTATTGCCGTGTTCCAAGATGTCATGCAGGCGCCGGCAGCATCGCGCAAGGTGCAGAACATTGTCTAAATCACTGAGTCCCCTGAAGATGAGTAAGATGAGTTCCACTGGGAGACTGGAGAGCGAAATAGTTCGCCCGCTGGATTGAAGATGAGAGGGACTCGCCATTCCGAACGGCTGCCGTATCTCTTTGCAGGTTCGATGAGGGCGAAACAGCTCCTGCGAGCTCCCGGATCGGCCACAGGGCGACGAGGAGGCGTTCATGGGGCTGACACCCCCTCCCAGGGCTCACCCCCTGGAAGAGCCCGGAAGCGCAGGTGAATTCGCGTGAGGAAAAAGCGGCGAGGAGAGATCGCCCGAGAAGGGCAGGATTACACAAGCACTGACTAAGAAAAAAAAAAGATGAGATGCAAAAAAATGAAAAACATACAACAGCCGGGATTCGCTGGTGGTCACCCACCCAACTACTAGCCGGCCGGCAAGTGGCTTAAGTACGGCTGAGCGGACGGGAAGCCCTGTTTTCCACTTCCTATGGTCGTATGTGATAGACTGTACTCTAGTTTGGCATTGTGTATTCAGAGAATAGAAGATATGCTGGATCTCGAGCAATGCAGCCCATGACATTGGGAGGTGGCTGCCAAGACATTTAACTTACCACAGCTTGAGATTTCTCCCTCCTGAGATTTCCTCTTCAACACAGACAACTCTTCTTAGTATGGAGAACAGCATTTGCTTTGCCCTCTTCACATATAGTTTTTGATATGTGCAGGATATGCCAGGTGAATCATTCTGCCTAGTCCATAGACAGACAGAGATGATCATGAGAAAGTCATGCTCCAACGGCTGCAGACCGGGGAGCTGGGATAAGGCTGGCAATGACAGCAGCATTTCATCCCCCTATACCCCCTACTTCTTTCTGGACAGGCCGCGATTTGTTTCAGGGTTTCAAGGCTTTAGCCGTGTTTCAGTTTATTATGAGCATTCTTAGACCCTTGAAGGTCTCCGGTGTTTCGATACAAGGTGAAGCCAACCCACAACTTGACCTACTAACCACAGCCCGTAAAACGTTATGGCAAGACTCAAGGCAACCACAGAAAAGCCAATGGAGACGTAGCTGACATATCTGCACCCAAATTGAAACCAATTTGGCCGTTCAGGGATGGCGAGCTCGACTTGCATGCCCGTCAGGATAACAGTCAGATACGCAAAGACGAGAATTGCCCATCTGGTAAACGCATCCAAATATTCTCGATGTCGAGAGCCGGTGCTGAAGAAATGTGAGTTACCCCAGCTTCTTAGGGAAATGATTAGATTTAGTCGACGGATTCGCAAGTCGCCGTATCTGTACCGGAAATGCAGCCTCCGCATGGCCTCGTCGCTGGTGCCGTCGTCGTTATCGTCATCATCATCGCCATCATAATCGGTGGCCTTTGGCGGAAGTGGTAGGCTTCGGCAAGTCTTCTTGATCTGATTTGACAAGACTTCCCAAGCCACCCAGAGATCCGCAATTCGTTTATCAGAAGCAAGAAATGGCTCGTATGGAACCAATCCCTCGCTGATAGCAAGACTGAGATCAATAGGGGACTGGATGATTCGGGTATAAGAGTACAGAAAACCGCAGGCCCTCGGATCCTGATCACCCAAGCAGCTTGATAGCTCAGTAACAGTCAAGTGGAAGGGTAGAGGCTTAAGAAACATGGCGTCTTCAGTCCATGTTAAGTGATAACCGGGATCCTGAACCGCGACTAGCGAACGTCCGTGTACTTTCTGCTGGTGCAGTGTTCGGTAGTTGTCCCGTCTACCAGCCAGAGCCAGAAACTTTTGACAGCCCTCGATACGTGCAAATGCCTGGCTTTGCATAAACTCGTCGACGAGGCTCTCCATATGAAAACCTGGTGGCTGGGGCGGGGAAACCTCCAGAGTCTTCAAAGGCTCGGGCGCGGTCGCATTCGGAGACATGCTTGCTGGCACTTTTCATTCCGGGAACTGAGCAGAATCGAAGAGGGTCAGTTTGAGGGCCTCATGCCAACGTCTGAGAGAGTTACTCCAGAGAAAAGAAGAATAAAAAGGCGACATGTTGGTGCGCTCAAGTATTTCGAAAAAGCAAGCATCAACGTCCTTCTAAAGAGCCAATGACAGGTTGTTGGGTGCGAACGCACCGGGTGGGCAGCCTAAGCTAACATCCTAGCTCGTTGGGTTGGGTTAACTAGTTAATCCTCGTCTGCGAAGATGAACAGGGTGTCGTCAGCTTGCTAAATTCAATTACTAGAATCAACCTCCTTCGACGCCTTCTAGGCTGTGACAAACACCCGGCTTCTAGGACGAGATATCCAATAACCCGCTATGTGCTGCGGGATTTGGCGCCTTTCGAATCGGCTTCGTGGGTCAAAATGGCTCGATATCGAATGATCAAACGCTTTGAGCCAGCTTGCAAACCTTCCATCTGGTAAGATTTTTCGCACCATACTGCGCCTACAAGCTGACAGGCTGGTAGTACTATTATTGCTATTCAAGGACTATGGGCAAATCCTAAGTTCACATGGGTTAAAAACGGGGTCAACTGGCTACAGGACCTATTACCGGAGGATCTTGCTGCCGCCAGGATCATGAGCTTTGAGCCTGTAAAAGAACCAAGATCGAGTCTTGTGCAGCGGGATCCAGGACTTGTCCTGCCTTTCTGTGGTACACTGGCCCTCTGTCTCGGCATTTTTGCTTTCTTCACAACCGGGCGAGCGCGCTGGCTTGCAACCTCTGCCGCAGTCTTGTTTCTGGCCACTCCCCAGTTAGACAGGCTGCGTTCAGCAGCCATAAGTCTAGCAGAGACCTCTGAGACGGAACTCGAGGATGAGGCGTATCAGCTTATTTCTTGCATCCAGCAACAACGCAAAAGTGATGTGCGGCTCTATCCCTTTACTACTTGACCTGGCCTAATTTATACGCCTAGCATGACACAAGTCCAATAATTCTGATCGGCCACAGCTTTGGCGGGCTAGTCCTCAAACAGGTACGATGATTCGGTTTCTCGCCTTCTGTTCGTGAGGAAAATGCCAACGCTGGTTTGCAATCGGCAAATTGACAGGTCTTCGCCATGGGACAGCAGACTCCCGGCGCCGTCAGCTTTTTACCGTCTGTGACGGGAGTGATTTTCGTTGGGACACCGCACCAAGGCTCCCATCTCGCGTCTTTTATGCTCCCTCTCAGTCATTTGTTCCGACTCGGGGAAGCCTTTCTTTCGAAGCTATCAGTAGGATCGAAGTACTTGGGTCAACTTGAGAAAGCGTTTCAGAAGTCCATAGAGGCGTCTGCTGTCAGTATCGTGTCGTTTTATGAGCTGAAACCAACAATGTACGGATTTGGTTGGCTTTCTATTCCGATTTTTGTAAGTTCAAACAGCGTCTATTTAAGCCCTTAAAATCCGTCTCCTAATGGTGCATGACGCGTAGACAGCCGCCGAATCAGCCACGGCAACATCGACGGGTGAACATATTGGTATGAAGTCCAGCCATTCATATATGGTGAAGTACGAATCTCGCGAGGATCCGAACTATCAACTGATGGTGCAAGCTATCAAAGAACTGGCCCAGCGGCAACTCTAGAAATAAACTAAAAAAAAAAAAAAAAATAACAAAGATCTAACAACAGGGCCATCGACTGTTACGCCAGGTGGCTGCTAGTTTTTGAGGGGCAGAGTAGCGGAGCGGAGAGGGAAGGAAGACATTAAAAATGACCCGATGGCAGCCAGTTTACGGAGAGTCATCATCACTTTACGGGATCAGCGAGAATTCCTTCGGGTGTAACCTATGTCGAGGTTTAGCCACAACCCGCCCCCCCCCCCCCCCAGGCAGTTTGCCGCGCAAGATTCAACCTAGCGATACACGAGGAAGGAGGCTACTCACGCTCTGGCCCAACCTGCCAACTGGCTTTCCTGCCCTTTGCTTCGGGGCATGCTGGCGACGAACACACGGTTGCAGGCAAGAGGGAGATTTAGTCCAACCGCACCAACGTTATATAGCCGGCATGATCAAAGCCCTCAATAAGACTTTCTACCGGCAGTCGCTAATCTATGCTAAGGCCGTTGAATTATTCCGAGGCTGCGGCTTTCTATCCCTAAGCACCCCCGGCAAGTCTTTAATAACGTTAAGTAGCGCCGCCATGGCTATCACGCCGAACGCGCACATAGGGCCTAGGATGGCAAGCACGGCGAAGCCGTATGACGCACGCTGGAAGCGGACGTCCCCTTCGAGGCGGTCTGTGGCGAGGCCAACCTGCATCGCACTCAGTACCAAGGCAATGAAAATCGCGGCCGTGGCCATCCAGGCAAGATTATCCCGGAAGAGCGTGCTGTAGTCGTGCCAGCCGCGAAGATATGGGTCGAAGGGGGGAAGACGAGTGAAACGGTGAATTAAATTGATGCGAGATAGCCGGAGCTCAGCTCGTTCGAAGCGCGGGTGGACATTTTCTGGTTTGTGCTGTCCAAGGATTTCGCGGGCTAAGCTCTTCCAATTTGCCCATTCGATTGTCGAGCCGTCTGTACCTCGAGGTAAGAGGTGCTTTTCATTGGCTATGATGAAGTCGCTCTCCGAGGATATCAAACAGGTGTACGTGTGAAGAAAACCAAGGGCCACTCCCCTTGCGGACCTCATACACCAGACCGCAGGATATTGTTCCTCCGTCACAGCCTCGTTACTGTTTCTCCCAACCTCATCAGATCCACATTGGCAAGCATCACGGCAGCTCAAGTTTCGGTACCAAAACTCCGGATCGAGGAGAAATCGAGGAATAGGCTTCACAAAAATCCATCGCTTCTCGTCCCAGAGAAGATGCAGGTCCATCCGGTCGACAATGGCTATATGTCGACCCATCGCGACTTGAAAGTGCAGCTGCGTAGCAGGATGCTTTGCACCAGCAAACCATAGATGCTGCGCCATTTCACCCAGGCGACTGAGGCTGAGTTCTTTGTTAAGAAAGGCTCTCACGTTTTTGGCGGGATTTGCCAGAGTGCGGTACCTCCTTCCATTGTCATCAATCTGGTGATAATGGTAGGAGGCCGGCAAGGCATCTTGTGGGACTTCGATTGAATTCTCCAACACATTGGTTGTGAACTGGAAATTATTAGCCCGCTGTGAGGCGCTGTTGGGGTCCTTGCCTACCGGGCAAACTAGAGTACTCTGCTCCGCCATCCATCAGCCGGGAAAACGGCGCTCTCCAGAGTCTCGTCTTGGGTTGAGCTTCATCGAATTTTAGCAGCGGGAACTGTGATCTATGGGTCTGTAGAACAAAGCATGAAATATATTTTAACCCGTACCCACGTTGACGCGAATTGTGGGCCAACGATCCAACCAGGTGCGCCAAAGGGGTCGAGATGTTCAAACCAATTGCTTTTTTCACCTGACAGCTGGAGTCGTTAGCATGATTTGTTTTCTCACATGTTTCAATCTCACTTATGCACCTGTGAAGGCTTGGTTCAAGAACAGGATGAACTTGTGTAAAGCTGTCCAAGGTCTCCGTCACGTTGCCGGCCGGTGGTCCTTGAATCAAGAATCATAGCATGTCTACAGTGAACGACGACTAAGAAATCCTGAAGGGAATCTCTCACCCGGAGACTCCGGCAGCGGCACCTATTCATCCATGCCCTGCATGCCTCCATCCTATAGGCTTGCTGATTCGCTTCTTCAACGGGCTGCGACACCCCAAGTCTCCCTCCTCCTTATTGGCCCATGGGAGCTTCAAACAGTCCAGAATATGTTGACCACGTTTACAGACATGACGGAATGCATGGCTCCGTGCCGGAAAAGTGTGTTCGCCTGTACGTGACGACATTACTTCCTGCAGATCGCGGGCGGTTCCTCCCTATAAAGTAGGTGACTGGAATCATAGACCGTAAATTGCGCAATTCCAATCGTGCATCCCAGTTCTTTGCAAGGTACGGGGTAGATGAGAACTAAAACAAATCTCTGCAGTAGGCGAGATACCTCGGGAACTCCAGACGACGATGATTACGAAGGCTGATCCTGCAAGAAGGATCATTGAATCAAGCAAACACAGGGTTTTTACACAACAACATTGGGATCGCCAATTAATTACTGCACCACACTCCACAATCATAGCTCTGAACTCGTTCTCCATGCCCTCCCTGATAGGACGAGCAAGGCAGCTCCCGAATTCTTTACACTGGCAGTCATCCGCCTTGGTTTCCCCAATATGCCACTTCGAGAACCCCTCCGTCGCGCCTTGAACGCCGAAGTTGACGACAACTTCCAACAACACGATGCCCAACAACGACATCAGCAAAATAACGAACCGAACCACCATCATGATCACGATTGCACCAGGAACCGTTTCTGCCTCCGTTGCCACGAAGCCAAAGCGCGAAAGTCCATGCAGAGGTTACGAAACGAAATTACTAGACTGAAAGAAATGGTCAACACGATGAAATATGACCCAGCCGCGATCAGAACACTTGAGCCCGCAGTTTCTGAGGAACCCTCGGAAATGAGGATGGAAAACGGGACTCACGGACCGGACCGAAGCATGGGGACGGATCGAGGTGGGGCGGCGGACGGGAACGGACCCACTTCCATGCGTGGAGGGGCTTGGACAGCCAACGACGCCCAAATGACGACACGGGCAGAAGCTGTCGAGGGGTTACGAGAAGTGCAGGTGGATGAACTACGGCAGCAAATCAGGCAGCGGGAAAAGGAAAATAAAGAAATGGGACACAAGCTGCTGCAAAAAGACACTGAGCTACAGTTGACCCAGAGCAAACTTGTGCAGTCTGAGGAAAAGGTGCGAACTCTACTGCAGACAATGGAGCAGAACTCAGGGATACAGGGGTTGGCAGATCTTTTTAAGAAAAAAGACTTGCAGAACAGCCAGCTACAGAACAAAATTAATGGTCTCGCCTGTCAGTTGAAGATGAAGGCATTGGAAACTCAGGAGTTGGAACGGAGGCTTATGGAGGAAGATGTCCAACATGGGTGGAAGTACAAATATGTTGGCTCACTTGGTGAACTGTTTGAATAGGAGAGTGGAGCAGAGCATCCAGTGTGAAATGGTGGCTGCTGAGTTTCATTTGCTTCTTTCTGTTCCCAAGCTACTACCCTATCAGCAATGACTTACATTCAGAGATTTGAGTTGTGGCCAGCAAGCTGGCGAAGATCATGGGCTTTTGCAGCAGTCACTGCCCCGTTGAAACTATAATGTGTGTGTGATGTGGTGCCAACATGTACAGCTCTCAGCCGTTGCCTTCCGTTGCCTACTGAGGGGAATACCTCACTCGCTGGCGGGGTGCATCACTCTTTGACTTTCTTTTGTTTTAAGCCCTTGATGGGTGAACTGTTCGCGGGGCAATAGCTGAGTTCTGTCGGAAAAGCACGTCCTAGCCCTGTCCCGGAGTCACCCGGGTTCCTCTATGATAGGACTGTTCAAGAATGAGAGAAGTTGTCAGGTCTCCATAAAGAAGCATAGATGCCCCTCTACCAGGAGGCACAAACAATACAAACAAAACAAAGCATTTTCTCATAATTTTCCAGATGCCGAGGAACACAGACGGTCAGCCACCAACCGCTTAGTTGAAAGACCTCTCTTCTGAGGAAAGTGGTCGCTGATAGGATATATATAGGTCGCCAGATAGCTGGGGCGCTGCCGGAAAACCTTGGAGTGCCCACCGACACTCGAGACGGCCCGGGGCGGACAGAACAGACCAACCGTGCGAGCCGCGACAGCAGTAAGAGGCGTCTGGCGGAGAGTAAAGAGTCCACTCGGACGGAGGCGGAATTGACCAAACCCGCGAGCGGCGATGGTAATACGGGCGCTCCGGCAGAAGGTAAAGAACCCACTGGGACGGAGACAAAATTAGCCAAGTCTGCGAGCGGCGATGGTAATAAGGGCCCTCCGGCAGAAAGTAAAGAGTCCACTGGGGCGGAGACAAAATTGACCAACCCCGCGAGTGGTGATGGTGGTAAGGGGCATCTTTTGGAAGGTGGAGAGGCGGCTCGGACGGAGACAAAATTGGCCAGCCCCGCGAGCGGCGATGGTGATAAGAGGCCCGTAACGGAACCCCTAGAGCCGACTGGGACGGAACCTGCATTGACCAACCCCGTGAACGGTGATGGCGGTAAGAGGACTTTAACGGAAAATAAAGAGTTCACTGGGATAGGGCCAGCATTGACCCACCCCGTGAACGATAATAATGGTAAGAAGCCTCGAGTGGAATTTGAAGAGCCCACAGAGACAGAGACAGAACTGACGCATCTAGAACCCATCAAAGAAGAGCACTCAGAAGCATTCGGCCCATCCACAACTCCACCGAATGCAGGGAGCAGCAGTTTGGCTCAAAGGCGTCAGGATGCCAGAAGGAATTTAAAAGATAGAGCGCAAACGGTTCAAACGATTAGAGAAACACTTGGGCAGCTACAAAAAGAGAAGGAAGCCTGGGAGAAGAAGGAAAAGGAGTGGGAGGACGAAAGAAACAGGTGGAAGGCAGAGAAGGCGGAGTATGAAGCTTGGATTCAAGACCTTCAGCATGACCTCGACGACGTCGGTAAAGATTTCAATCTCATCAACAATGACCTGAGCAACAAGGCTCGGAGGTAAGTTCTGAGGGCTGTCTTGTTGGTCTGACGAGGTGGGCAGCGGATTGTTAGCAGTATGCCTCACTGGGGTGGGCTGCGGGCAAATACAGCGAGCAAAGTCTTTTATGAGCCTGTATAACTTTTGTAGTAAGGGAATAGAGTGCAAAGTATTCCTAGTATCGATCAGAGCAAAGAAATGGGTGATATTTCAGGAGCGAGGTAATCCCGCTCGATCGCCAAGCCGTCTGTGTCACATGCTGGGGAGTGAGCCGAGCGGCCGGATGAATATGCCTCCGAGTCTCAGGGGATTCATCGTGATCCAAGCCACGTCAAGAAGTATGTGATTGACCAAATCCAAACCGGCAAGGCGTCTGCTCCTCGCATGTTCCCGCTGGCTGGCCTTAATCCTGGGGTCAGCAATTCGTTTTTACCACGCTTGGGCGTCGTCTTCGAGCTTCTCCCCCATCGTATCGGGTACGAGTATCCACTTGCAAGTCTTTAGCTAGTACTCATACCGGCCCATGTTATTCCGACCACTAGTTTCCGGTTGTACTAAGTATATACTGAGAGCCTTGAGGCAGTGTAGATGTGAAAAGACTGATGGTTAGGTAAGTCCATGGCTGATTTTTTCCGGGCTAATCCTGCCCAATGGCTAGCGAGCTCAGGCCCATAATGTTCGCATGTCCAGACCTAGGAAGACGTGGCGGGCTTCATCTTCTCCCTTGGGCTTTACCTTCTACCTCCACTGCCTCTCTTCTTCCCATCCAGCATAGGATACTAGTATCTTCACTTGACGTATTTCATCGTCGTCGTTCCGTTCATGTTTATCCCCAAGCCAGCAATCCTCGATCACTATTTCAATCACTCCCATCCTCTTAACCAAAGTTTGAATTCCCTGTCCATACCAGATAGCATTTATTCTCTCGCATATTAACCATTTGACGACATGCCGAGCAAGCAGGAGCTTAAATTACGTCGAAGCAGACCGCCTAATGAAGCCAACGGGATCAAGTCAGTGTCCTAGTAAAAATCACTTCTGCCCGCATCATACTGACCAATCGCTACATACAGTGTGGTCGCTATCCATGGCTTGGAAACCACATCGGAGAGCACATGGACCTTCCAGGACCGTACATCTCAAAGCGAGGTCAACTGGTTAGAGCACGAATCCATGCTGCCGAGCGCTCTCGGAGAAGCCAATATCTGGACATACGATTGGCCCGCTCGATTTCTAGACGATATTGTCCAAGTGGCACTGGAAGAGCACGCGAAATCTTTTCTCTTCCTCCTTTACACCAAGCTGACCAAGGGCGAAACCGTTAAATTGGACCATATTATTTTTGTTGCTTCCTGCTTTGGTGGGATCCTTTTAGCTGATGTACATGATAACCTCCTTGCACTGAACCCTTGTGCCGTTCGGACATTGATAAGAAATACTTAGGCCCTATACCGAGCAACCTCTGCAAATATAGACTACGGTGAGGAGATCCTAGACGCTACTGTGGGAGTTATCTTCCTGGGCACACCTTTTGAAGGTTCTAAAGCTGCCAAATTCGCCCGGTTGGCCGCTCGCCTTCATAGGCCGGCGGGGGGGTCCTTGCCAACTCTCCTGCGGCGTCTTCGCAAGAAGGATGAGCTGCTTGACAGCTTAAAATGGAATTTTATCGATACAGCGAAAAGAACACCAATACCTGTGTTCTGCGCTTATGAGACAGTAAAGACAAACCTCCTAAAGAAGGTCATGCCTCACAGAATGGCTGACTATCTTTCACTGTGCCTATCTGGAACCTCGATATTGGTAGGCACTCTCACGTTGTATTCTCCTGCTCAAGGCTTATGCTGGGCAGCTGGTACCAAAAAACTCGGCTATCCTCGGAATTGCAGAAGACTACATTCCTATGAACGTACCACACTCGTTATTGAACAAGTTCAGCGACCCTGAATGCCCTAATTTTAAGGGAGTCAAGAATGCACTTATCCGCTTGAAAAAGGGGATACCACGTCTTATGTTCGATCGAGACGAAAGTGAGTTATGCCGATGAATACATTCTTCGGGCTCGTTTCATTTCCAGAATCCATTCTAAGCTTTATTCAGGCTCTAGGATAGCACGCTACACTCTCCCAAGCCGAAATCCAGATTTCATTGCACATGCAGACTCCAGACTCAAATTCTTAGGCGAGATTGTGAAGAGGGTCGATCCAAGTGCGATGCGTGATTCTTGCCTGAGAACCTGTATTTGCGGTCTCGATGGAGTTGGCAAAACAGAACTTGCATTGGAAGCTGCTTGGAGGTTGTATGACTTAAAGGAGAAGGATAACGTCCCCTGCTCCATATTCTGGGTCTCGGGGAGCACGGTGACGAGTTTCGAAAAGGGGTATCGCGAGATTGGGAACAGACTCTCACTCAACATCCAAGGGGCACAGTTCGATCAGGTGGTAGAGATCGTTAACGACAGACTACGGACAAGACCTCGAGACTGGCTCCTAATCGTTGACGACGCAAGGGAATGGATGAAATACCAACTGCTTCCCCAAGGGCCCAATGGCTCGATATTGGCCACAGCTGCAACTATGAGCATGTCTGCGCTGCTAAGAATGGACCTTTATTCCCTTGATCCTCTGAGCTTACAAGAAGCCATTGATCTCATGAAGCTGCCTTTTTCGGGAGATAAAGAATTTATTAATGCCAAAAATACATCGGACGCAGACGAACTAGTTTCTGTCCACCTTCTTTACCACCCTCTCGCTATCAAACTGGCATCAAACTACATGAAGGTACAACGGGCAAGCGTTACAGAGTATTTAAAATTATTCAAAAGAGAGGACCGCGACAATCAAGGCTTCTATTTCGACCAGGAGACACAACGCGCAGTAGCCGAAGCCTGGCGCCTCTCTTTCGAGCACATTAAAAAAGATAACAAAGCAGCCTTGCCCATCTTGAAGAAGATTGCATTTTACGCGGAGAAAAACATTCCTTTGCAGCTCTTGAAGATCGACATTACCGACCCTGTCCTTGATGCTTTGGTCAACTATTCTTTCGTCGTGAAGCACTTTGACACCCGAACCATTGATGTTCATCAGCTCGTTCAAGCGGCAATGGTGAACTGGTTTCAGAATCAAGGGACCTTTGACAAAGAAGCGAAATCGGAGGTAGAGGCGCAACTCAGGGAGCTCCCTTTCCCCACTAGTGCTTCCAAAACAATATGGAGTGATAGCCTCTCACATGCAGAAAGAACATTGGAACTCGCGGAAGAAGCTTTTAAACGTGCGGATCGGGATTTGGATCTCCCTAACATATTTGCCCATGGACGGCCTGGATGGCGACTACTTTATATGGTTGGACAGGCCAACTTCATACTGGGATTTCACGAAAAGGCGGAGAAGTTTCACCTGAGGGCCTTTGATCTGGAACGAGTGGCTCGGATGGATAGGCCCTGCGAGGCATCCGCTGAGGTTGAAGGAAGCAAAAATCCTGAAACGAACGGCTTTTCGATGAATGAGCTATCCGCGCTTATGCAAAGGAAATCTCGGGCTTGCCAGCTCCTCACTCAAGGACCGCACGGCGAGGGGAGAAAGGAGTTATTGGAGGTATGGCAAGAGGCTAGGACTCACTTGGGCGAGGCACATCCCCTCACCATTAACACCCTTGATACTCTGGCCTATACCTCGAAGCATCAGGACAAGGTTGATGAGGCAGTTACAAGATTCGAGGAGGTTCTGCGGCTTAAGAGGGAAACCCTTTCCCAGGAGAGCCGATCTACCATAAAGAGCATTGAGAACCTCGCGGCTGTTTACCAACAGCAAGGCACTTATGATAAGGCCCAGAGATCCATGCAAGATGCTGTTCGACTCTGTGCGCAGGTGTATGGCAGTGAACATGACTCTACAATTGCATGCAGCGAGCAGCTGCGCTTTTTGACAGAGATTCAGGGGCTGCAAAGACTGGAAGAACATAATGCCACTTGAACTATCTAACTACTTGTTACAAATCTGGGCATCCCACTGTTTTCCTCGTATTCCCTCTTAGGTATCGATGCTACTCTTTCATCCCCTTGTCTTTGGCTTAAGCTTCCCGCCGGGCCTCGACATTGTTCCTGGTTTAATCCAGGCTTGATCTTTGTTCAGACTGCACCATTTTTCCGGCAGCAACTGGCAATGCCGTGCTCCGCCCGAAACCTTCCCGGATATTGCTTCTTGTGATTCTGTTTTTCGAGCGACCATCGCATTGTCGATGCCCATGACAACAGCCGAGCTCGCCTCGGAAGAGTATTCGGGCATAAACGAAGCTGTTGACCTGCTAAATGGGAAGGGATCATTTGGTTCCCACCTGCCGGGATTCCATCTCTAACCTTCACTATCTTTCCCCCAGTTACCAACTCGTCAACCCCTTTTCTTTGTCAAAGCCACCTCTCAACCTCGATTCCGGATCCACCACTTTCCCCTTCAAGATCGTCTGTTTGACGATTCCCTCGCAATGCTCTGGCCTGACTCTCGCCAGCCAAATCAACTGCTGGGAGGACTTGCGATAGATCAACACATTGGCAGCGAATTTGTGGCCTCCCACATGCGATACGAAGAAGATTCCAGCACCACCCGGGCGTTCGTCGTGCTCGTCGCGCAATAGGCCTAAGGGTCGAAGATGCCTTTCCATCTCCTTCATAATCAGGGGCGCTGATATCCCGCAGCGTGCATCCCTTTTTTTATGGGAACAGAGAAGGACGATGTAGTCGCGTGGGCAAGCCCGGGGGAGAAGCTGCTGCTGTCCAGTTTCTCCACCCGTCTCACCCTTTGTGTTTTCGGCGCGAATGCTATCTTCAACAGGAGAATCAACAAATCGCTCAATGAATTCCGGAATATTGGTAGAAGTCAGGCCGTCCACGAATAAGAAATGCGGGAGAAGGAGGACTGTGCCCGGCGTCTCAGGCCCCTCCCCGGTGGAATCCTCTTCTTGTTCAGTTGATATGTTTGAAGCCGACAACATCATGCGCTATTTAGCAATCCCGTCAGCGACACGTCCAACCAAGGTTTTGAAATTACTGCAGGCAATACATACACCGCTTTTCGCCTTAGACGACCCTTTATCCAACGCCTCCATCAACGTCCCCCTCTCGTGCTCGGGTTTTCGAACCCAATCCGACACCCCGGTCGCAACGAGGACATGTGTGGCAAACGGTTTCACCTTTCCATACAACTTTCTGTCTTGCTCAATTTTGAAGCGCGAAGGGTATTGGATCGTGCAATTGGCGCAATCACGGTCGCAATCCGGGCCGTCGATCTTGGGGTCGACTTTCGGGAATATATATCCTTTTCCAGACCCATTTGAATTCTCCGTAGGCTGTGCCGACTGCTGTTGCTGACTGTCCGTTTCTGTCCAGATGCCCTTTGCTTGGGATATTAATGATCTAAGCATGGTGTGCTAGTTCGTTCCAGGTCTAGATATAGATTTCTAGTGCAAAGCAATCCGCGATATATAGGGGAAAAAACGCTGGGGGGTAAGGAGCTTAAAAGGCAAGTCCAGGAACTCTGCTGCCTGAGAAATGAGACGATGAATTAATATATTCTGTTAACAAGTATCGGAATTTGGACAGCTCATCCCTTTGTTTAATCCCTGAGGCTGGCGCGGTGACACCAGAACAATGATCTAATCTGATCCGCTCGGAGACCGTCTATCTCCGAGCGGTGATCGGCATTACACCCCGAAGATGACCCTTAGAAGTCAGAAAGACACAGTATTCCGTGACATTCGGTAAACTCGGAGTTGCGCTTCAGTCGACAATCATGGCTTTGAGAGAGCTCCGATGTGCCCCCAACTGACTCGCGTGAACCAGAAGCGCGTGGGCGTGACGAATGATGATGTCACAAAACGAGCAACAGAATGATTGACAATGAACCACGTTGCAGGCACAAGATTACCCTTGATGTTCGAATATAGGTGCCTGAATTTGTGGTCTGGGTCTGGGAATAGGCACCTAAGTAAAAGAAAAATGGTGCATTTGCTCAGCGCGATCCCCGTCCGATCACATACATTTCGGACGTTCTGCTAAAGTGATAATGCCGACCCCTCGGAAAATTCAGTCGACAAATCGACAAATGCAAAAAACTGTGCACTCTCGACTTCTTTTCTATGTCCGGGCACGAAAAGCCCGCCCCCAATAGGGGAAAAAAATTAGGAGTCGAGAAAAGTAAACTCCGATAGGGGGAATCGAACCCCCGGCTGCTGTGTGAGAGACAGCGATGTTAGCCACTACACCATATCGGATTGTTGTGGAAAATATTCCCCCGACTCAATCTTGGCACATGAGATCCGCATGCCAAGCCGGAACTCCCCTTTCCATTCCTGTCGCTCCCAGAGCCTCGTCATTTTTGTGCTCAATATTTGCCCCGCGTCTTCTGCTCAGGCTCGATCTCTTCTACTTAATCCGTCTCGAGCCTGTTGCCCTTTCTTGAGAGCGAGAGTGGGGCAAGCTCCTTTTCAACAATGGGCAATAACAAGCTACCAGAAGCCGACGTTCTTTGGTGGGAGCCAGAGTCCTTCTACATCCAATGTCCACATTGTGAAGAGATCCATCGTCACAGCATCGACCGGGAGAAGGATTGGATTGAGATACCACATTGCGGGCATCCGGAAAGCTATCTTTGCCGCTTTCCCTTTGATACCGACCAAAGTCGGGCTGCCTACGAAATCGATAAAGATAGAGCGCGATTTGTGAATATCTGTGTTGTTTCCGGTGATGCTGACTTTGCTGAAATCGATACCCTGTGTGAGGAGTTTGCTGCCAAAGCTAGCGTCACAAGTGGCATCAACAATAATGCAGATAGGGGAAGAAATGACCCGAACATTGATAACGACTCTAGGGAAATGATACAGGTGGATTGCGGACACGAAATAGAACCATTTGAACAAAAAAGGATAGACGTCACCATCATCGACTGTGTTACAGGGAAAACAGCAGCGGTAAAGCAGTACCTGGAATCTTCTATTGAAGCCCATCTTTTTCTCCATGGACGAGACCGCTCTGGGAATACAACTCTCATCAGTGCGGCGGCCGAGGAGTCTTGGATTATGGTGGAACTCCTTTTAAAACGCGGCGCAAAAGTTAATGCTGTCAATCGTGACGGACGCAGCGCACTGATGCAGGCGGCGCTCTGGGGTCGACTGGAGAATGTGCGGCTCCTCCTCAAGCATGGTGCGGACAGGTTCTTGCGCGATGATAAGAACCTGCAGGCCATCAGCCTCGCCCAGCCAAGTCTGCGGAACAAGCGAGAGAGATATCAGCGAGCCGGAGGAGATGTTTCATTCAATTCACCCTCCAATACGAGGCCAGCATATTTGGAGGACACCTATAAGAGAGACATTGATCGCCAACAAATCGTCCGGCTTCTTGGCGGAGAATATAAGAAGTCTAGCATTATTTACGGCGACCCGCCAACTGTATCACAGGGTGATGACGGCTACTGCTTTAAGCGGGCACCACAGCGCGGTTCAATCGTGTTGCATGGCCCTGTTGCGAACTATCCCATCACCAAGGACGATAAAACCGTGGCGAGGTTAGAAAGAGGTGGCAAGTTCGCGTCCATTGCAGCTATGAGTGGCTGGTCTCATGGTCAGTTGCAGCCTGTCAGAATCAGTGGTCGGCTGTGGACAGAGGAGGTCTACTACATTTCTCATGTCGTAGGGCACTCGCTGGAGAAACATTGTTGGGATCAGGGTCGCCCAGGTCAATTCAAAGCCTGCCACGCTGAAAAGCAGTTAATTGCATATTTTCTTGATCGCCATGTGTTTCTTCCTTGCGACAAGGTCCCAGACCTAGACTTGGAAGCCAGATTTATGGAAGCCAAAGGTCTTTATTCCAAGAAAATCCGTTCTGCTAAAGGCCAAACGTTATCATCACTCAGGAGCCGGAATGACGAACTCGAAACCGAATTCTCTAATGCAGATGATCCATGGTCAGCGGATAAGAGAGATGGAGATTTGGTGAGGAGTTTGAAATCAGAGATTGACTCTATAGGAAAGGAACTACAGAAGCTGGGCAATGATTCTGAGATCCAGCAGATCATTGCTCTGGAGCAGAAATTGAAAGGTTTGATTGAGCAGAAAAATAGGGACAAAGCTCTCGTTGCCCTATCAGAGGTAGCACCACCTGTTTCCTTGACACAAGCAGTTATACTGATCAGTTCTAAAGTTTGTGATGATTGCATTGCTTTTAAAGATAGAGTCAATGCCTACTTTGGGTTGGAGATACAGCTGTTTGCAGCATGCTCAGGAAATACCACTAAACATCTCAAATGAAGGAGGATATTTTGAGCTTTCATTTCAGATATCAAGTTCCCAAGCAGGTTTACTCACCACCTGATCACTAAAAGCCTTTTGGAAGACCCTTCTCATATCTAGCTACATCATGTACTGCAAAAATGAGATTTTGTACGTTTCAATGATTTTAGCAGAGCGGAAGCTTTGAATGGTGTGAAGCCAGTGGTTTGTTTTCATTGGATTTTCGCTGCCATGGGCCAGGCAAATCAGGCTAGTGATTGAGACATATCAATGCCACACCAGACAATCTCACTATGCACAGGAAAGAGATAACGCTAGTCTTGAATATGGGCAATGTAGGCTATGTCACTGAACATTCTCAAGCTCAGGCTTCAAGGATTGTGACCTTGACATGCTCTCAATCCCCTTCATGAGATTTTCAACCTTCTTCACTCATAAAATCTTTGGAGATGGAGATTGAGGAACTTGTGCGTAGACTGTCTGCTTGCTATCCTTATGGTTCTTGAGGTTGAGAAATGTTGCTAGTAAGAGGAAGACATATGCTGATCCAGCAACATATGATGGCTGTGTAATAAGGGATGGCTCTTGTAGTATTATGATAACTAAAGCAAATTCAAGAAACTGATAATGAATTTTGTTCCTCCTTCTGACTTCAACTAGCAGCTTGGGCGTGAAAGACTTCTTCAGGCCAGCTCTGAATGCAATTGGATCATCTGAGTCTTGTCTGGTGGAAAAGTCTTTCACAGACTGTGGATTTGCTGTTCTCGTTGCAAGAAAGCCATCATAACAATCATGGATATCATTGTGTCAGTTAGTAATTTGTAGTGAAAGAGACTGCTCGCTGGAGAGTTGACATCCTTTCTTGAGAATGTGATGGATCAACAGTTGAGACCCCATTGCTGATCAGTGAGGCAGAGACAGAACAAGCTGAGAGCTTGTTGAAGTCTTTCTTAAGGGAAGGAAACTTCTCCTCAACAGTGGCTAGAGGGCATTCAAACAATGTTCCACTGGAGGTACAAGAAGTCTCCAGTCCTGAAAGTGCTGTTTCAGTAGATGACAGAAATCCAGCATCACCCTGATTGAGTCCCAACTCTGAGGGAGATGGGATCACTGGTCCTGCCGCTGATTTGAGTATTATTACACCAGAGATAGAGACAGGCGCATTGCTGAGCTTAAGCCATGCTTTCTTCTGGGTCTTCAGCTTCAGGTTTGATGCCAAAGCTGTGCTGGGTGGTGCCTTGCATTTGGTCATCTTGCTTGAGTTAGCAACAGCATTTAACAGAGTGAAAGTGTATACTCATCATGATAGAAGAGTGGCTGAAAGACAATGCATGCA
This sequence comes from Malbranchea zuffiana, assembly GCA_039700045.1. Taxonomy (NCBI): domain Eukaryota; kingdom Fungi; phylum Ascomycota; class Eurotiomycetes; order Onygenales; family Malbrancheaceae; genus Malbranchea; species Malbranchea zuffiana. The sequence continues at coordinate 2,247,668 of JARUPO010000002.1, forward strand.
GGGACATGATACACTGCAACAAATCGATGAGTTCGAGTTGTTGAGGAATGCGGTGTTTCGGAAAAATGAAGCGCCGAATTTTAGGTTTCCCCCCCCGAAATCATGCGCCAAGGCCAGCCGCCCCCTTTTTCAGTCTGCCCACACAACACCTGAACTCCACGACGACACACGCAAGGCTTTTCCCTGGTGGACATGGAGGAATTGATTGCAAACTATTGATATGGTCGACTGAAGTGTCCGGGGAAATGGAATTCTGACCGGGATATTTCAAAATCTTCTCCCAAGTTTGCCAGAATCCGTAGGCAGCACAAATTCTTGGTAACCTTCGAAATCGAATTCTGAGTTGAATATGAGCATCACGGTCATCAGCAGATATAACTTGGCCTAAAGGCTCAATACAGTCCGAGTTTTCCGAGCCTCTGTATTCTTCACATAACGACTCGAAGCCACATCTAGGATAACCGACCGCGTCGAAGCAGCCGGCAAGCTCATGTTTCCATTTCCGACCGCCTCCCACTTCTTTTCTGGATTATGTTTCTGGATCCTTTTTCCGCTTTGCCGTGACTTGAGCTGGTACCTTGCTGCTATTACTAGTATAGTACTCAGACAGCTCGCGACCTGGTTGGACGTTGTGGTCTCTGGTTCCATGCGAGCTTCTGCTGGTTTTCGTGGCAACGTCCGCCCTCTCCATTCATCAAAACAAGCAGCGAAATTGCGGCAATCGATCTGTGAACGTTTTCTCAGATAATTCTGAATAACTTCGCGGTGTTCCTTCTCGTTCTTTGGGAAAAAAGAGCAGTCGACGGTGAAATTTATACGTTGTTTGCACAGTGCGCAAGGGGAACGCGGGTCTCCTCTGATTTTGAGTCCCTTCCACGAGATCTTCCAGGTTTCGAAAACAGTTTATAAAGAGGGCTAGCTGTTGCCTGTCTTCCGGGATGAAAGTAGTGTCGACAGCATGAGAGAACAAGAAACTTTTCAGGCCAATCTTCCTCGAGGCAAATTGGGCATTTGAAATCTGGTGCCTTGGCGAATCTTCGTCTGAGCTTTTCGCCATGCCATTTTCATGGCGTTTTGCATAATTTGAGAGCTCTGATGGTATCTGTCCCGCCGGGTGTGAGGTTGGCTGAAGTTCCCCGTTTGACTTTCAATCTTCTCACATGAAGTGCAGGATTTATACACGGTCAAAACCAGGGACTGTTCTCTCCGGGAGGCTAACCATATAGCTCCACTGGAAAATGGACACTTAGAATTTCTCAGCGCGTCGCCCCATAGCTGCGCTACCTCTCGTGCTGCTGCTGGAACTTGGGTTCCTTGCTCGGTGTTGGCCTAATTTCCGCGAAGCAGGGGGTTCTTATATTGGCAGGGATATGAAAGTTGGAGGAGAGGATGGTGGGGTGAATGCAAGGGCAAGTAGCTCATGAGGTAAGGGTATCAACAATCCTGGCTCTGTCCTTCTCAGACTTCTTCGCTCTCTCCATAGGATATAGACAACAAAACGTTGCTCTAATTATCAAACAAAGCAGTGGGCATAATTGGGTATTTTGTGAATGGCAAACCTTCAACTTTTGAAATACCAAGGGTTTATGCAGTCGAGTCAGACTGGGCGTCTAGCACTTCTCTGAGTACCCCTACCACTCCGTTGGGATTTTCGGGGACTTCTTTTGCTGGCACCTCTTTATGTCAGGCCACAAGTTGGCGAAAACTTTTTGGCTTGCGACGTTTCCGAGATATCTGTTCGAGGGAATGAATAAAAAAGAGATAGGTCCAAGATATTAAACTGCAGATCTGCTTTTCTGGGAAGTTGAAAGGAAGAAGGTAGTTTCTCGCTTTCTAATCAAAGTCCCAGTTTGAAGGAAGGCTCGTCAGTGAAGTACGCGGCAGAAGTATCGAGTCCGAGCATTCACTGAATGATCCCGCACACCAGACTGATCCCGCTTGTATAGTTGATATCAACATGGCCTGGGCATTCCAAACCTCGAAAAAACTCAGATACCCCGACTCAGTCTCAACTTATCCAGCATCGATTCTCGGCAAGCTATTCTCTTTATCGCCTTGGCCTCACCATGATCAATGCATGAGTTTCCACAAAACCAGAAGGTTGCTTGGGAAGAAGTGCCTGAAACATCACAGAAATAAAAGGCTGGTGAAATTCTTGAGTCTTATTACTGCCTTTTTTCTCCCAAACTTCTGCAGAAAGCACAAGAATCTTGTTGGCTGGTGGCTTTGCAAATGTGCAGTGCCTCACAGGTTCCACATACATATCTGATGACCAGCAATCGAGCAATTTCTAGTTTACATTTTCTCATTACTTAGGTTAGTTAACGGTGTCATCAGGCCGCTTGCCAGCTCTTCCGCAGTGATGACTTCTGGCCAAGCTCAGTCAGAGTACTGCTGGTATCATGGACAGCTGAAAAAAGAGTCTTGTCTCGCATATTGCTGCATTGAGCTATATGCTCCCTAGCAGATACTGGCCGGTATCACGCAAGCTAACAGAGAAATGCACAGACCAAATCCCGCTTCCCTCAATGGCATGATGAAGCATCAAGGCTCAGAAACGGAAAAGTAAAAGCGCAGGAGGCCCGCGATACGCCTCAGGAAGATGTCGCGATGCCCTGCGGGGTGAATGACAGAAAGTCAGCCCAAATCTTGGGACTTGATGGAAATCTCTACTCCCCTCATAAATGCTGATTGAACTTTACCCGGTAATCTTGATGTTGATGAGGATGAGACTTATCTAGTAGCAGGCGTGCAAAACAAGCGGCCTCCTCGCCAATACATCGAACATTTCATTCCCGTGCCCATGGTTGATAGCTCGTACCAAACACGGCTCCGCTTTCGCGATGTTCGCGAAACAGGGACTAGGGAACCTGGTTCGGAGACTCTCATGCGCATCCAGGTCTCTGAAGCAGTTATTATCGATCTATCATGACTCATCAGCTTTTATATCTCTTACTCTGTTGGGAAGGGCCTTTTCTAGACGGGGGGCCGAACAGAAAGCAGGGAAAGAGGCCGTACAAAGGGCTTCACAAAGCTTGGTAATTGAAAGTACGTGAGAGTTCGATTTATCGAGACCGGACTTTATCTATGGTAATGGTAATGGTGTTGGGGATGATGGGAGAATATACTAGTACGAAGCCAATGAACAGTTGCAAGGGAGGAGAGTTTTCCAGGACACGAGTGAAGGTATCTTTCGAAAAGTTTAAGCTATCTCAGTCCAGCTCTATTTTAGAGGGTTATCTGTGGGATTCTTGTTGCGGGATCTCGAATGTCCTTCCTGATTTACTATCGTTAACCCCTGAACTCACACCCAACAACAAATGGAGTAAAAGGTGCACAACAGCTCATTTCAAAGTATGTACCTCGAGGTAAAGGCAGTATTCTCATAAATAACTACCCTATCTTAAATACAACAACAACGACCAAATATCCATCCGGAGTTACAAAGAGAGTGAAAAATTGCGTGCATCATAAACCAAAAAGAAGGGGGAAAAGAACCCAAGTACATGCGAGCGGATACAGCCTTCGAGCGGCGTGGAAACGAGCTTGACGTGAGCGTAGCGGGTATGTAGTTTCGTGCCGTTCGTGGGGTGCACAGCGAGGGGAGGAGGTGTCGTTTGTTTGTGTTTGGGTCTGCGATATATTCTGCGGTATTTGTTCGAGGAAGGAAAATTGGCATAGCGAGCGAAGGATCGATTTAAGGGGTCTATGTCTAGACCGGGCGAGATCTCTGGTACCGTGAGATCAAGACACGGTCTGCCGTAAGACCGTGAACCGAAACGAGGCTTGGATCTAAGTCGGTGGAACAGAGTATATCGAGACAACACCCCCCTATCCCTGACCGGTCGCACCCCGGCTGTGGGGGATGTAGAGGAATCTACATGACGATGCACTGGCCACCGCCTCCGCGGAAGTCAACGGGCTCTATCAGAGTATTAGTTAGGGTACTAAGTAGTAGGAACAGGGAAAATACCGGAGGTCTCCTTGGGAGCAGCAGTGACGGTGTAGGGAGCCATTGTAGAGATAAAGATTGAAGACGTGAGTCTCGAAAAAGTTCTGATTAAACCTGGTAGATTGGTTCGGAGAGTAGTGATTGTGTTGGATGATTTCGAAAGAGCAGAATCTGGGGACTATCGAGGGCCGTTTTATAACTTGTTCTGTCTCTCTCTGTAGTTGCTGCTGTGCAGTGTGCCGTGATCTGGCTTGCCTTTCGAATGCGCGATTTCCTGGCTAGTTTGACCGGATCTAGAAAGGGGCAGTCTGGAATCTCTGGATGCCGTGCGGCGAAATTATGATTGATAGGTAGACGCGGGAAGTGTGAACTCTTAGAAAAGGGAGGCTTGAATGGTCCTGCACTCTGGGACAAAGAACGAGGATTAAACACGAGGTGGAAGAGAAGAGTCTCGGGCCTGCGAGATTAAGAGTCGACTAGAAGCAGGTTTGGGTTGTTCTTGCTATTGTTCTCTACAGGACAATACTAAGCGCCATTTGCCGCCTTTGCCTGGTCAGCCCATTCTAGGAGATTCATGCTGGATTCATGGGGGGGTGAATGGGTGTTTCGAGAGACTGCTGTTTGCGGTGTATTCGATAGGCTGGTTGGTCATGATAGCTCGAAGGACTCGGAGAGAGATGCAGTCAAAGATATGTGAGATTTCAACTACCAACATGAAAGAAGAAGATAAAGAATTAGGTGTAGATCTCCTGCGTCAGACTGTTCAGCCCCAGCCCTTCCTTCGCAATGTCCTCCTCAATCAGAAACATCAACGGCATCTCCACCAGCGTCCCCTTGACCTTGCTCAGCTCCTCCTTCACCTCCGCCACGCCCCCCGGGAACTCGTCGCGGATCACATGGCCCGTCTCGTACTTGGCCGGCGGAGGACTGCTCACCACCTCCCCGCCTTGCTTGTTCTTGTCCACTTCTTCCTTGCGGAAGTAGTACTCGTAGAACTCCTTGTAGTCGTTCCAGTTGCGTACCGTGTCGTCGGGAACCGCGTGGAAGACTTTGCGGAAGACTTCGGTGTTTTGCTTCGCGCGCGAGTTCCAGAGGCTCAGGAATGTGCTTGACAATGGGTCGGAGACTACCCGGTCCTCCGCCGTGTTGAAGTCGTACTCGTTGGGAACGCCCACGGGCTCGAAGTTGGCGTCCGGCCGTTGAGGGTCCTGTGGCCGGAGCAGGCCCAGGTGCTTGCGGCACAGCTGGCGACGGAGCGTGGCTGCAAATCGACTTACCGGCCACGGCTGCCCGTTCATCGTCGACTCCAATGGGAACGGATCTTGCACGATCACCGCGATCTCAGAGTCGTGTGTGCCCAGCTGCGATCGGTCGTTGATGTTGGCGCTGCCAATGATGACCGTCCGGTCATCCGCAATCAACAACTACTCCCGTTAGCTCATATTTACTGTCGAGTTGAAGGAGAAATACCTTTGAATGAACGTATAGTTCCTCGCTCACAAACGCATCAATCTCGGACAGAACGTCGCTATGCTCCCAGGGCACCTTGCGAATATCCTCTCCGCCCAGCATATAACATTCCGCCACACTGTCCCATCGTCCTGCCGCCGACTGCGTGACTGGAACATGCTGAGCAGCTTGCTGATACTGAGGGTACAACGAGGACGTATCAAACGCCGGCCTACCAGCCGTCATACCCTGATCAAACTGCTGTTGCGCTTCGCCAAACTTCACCCCGCTCTGCTGCTCCGCTCCACGCATCGTGGCACTGACGTTGATCCGATCATAGTTGCGCAGATTGTAGAACCGGATATACTCCATCGGATTGAACCCTTCTTTCGCAATCATCTCCATGATACTGTTGCCGCCGCGGTTGATCGAGTCATACTGGAACTCCATAATCGCCCGCGTACCCAGACTGCCTTCCTCGCGCAGATCACCGGGGAACCCAGGGATCGCAGGAATCACAACGATAATCTGATACGGCTGTCTCGCCCGCGCGGCTCGGAGAATCCTCTCCACAATCGCCGCTCCAATGTGGTTCTGCACCGGCTTCTGCTTGTCCCCTGTGGCGGTGATGAAGAACTGGTTCTCAATGTACACAAAGTGCTCGCTCTCCCGGATAATCGTAGCATACGCTTCCGCGATCGATGTCTCCGTCGCGCTACCGTGGCTCCACTTGGATGCGCTGCGGACAATCTGGCACCCCATATTCACAGCCTGCTGCCCGGGCTGCTTTCCAGGTCCGCTAAAGTACCGGTCTTGGTAAAGATGCACTTGTCCCGCAAGCTGACTGCGCAGAACATTGCCAAAGTTGGTGACGTCGCTCTTCAAGCTGCCGAGCCCCCGGCTTTGCTCGCCCTGCTGATGGCTGGGCTGCTCATAGCCTGGGAATCCTCGAGTCTGAGAATGCGATCCATCCTGCGTAGGCGGTGGTGGGAAGTACAGCCCTGGATTCTGTGCCGTCTGCGCTGTCTGCGGTGACTGTCCGGGTGCCGTGTATGGGGCCGGCGACGGTGTGCTGGCCGCCCACTGGGGCTGTCCGGGGCTATGAATAGGAGCCTGAGATGGAGGCCCACCTGGCGGAGGAGGAGGATATTGCTGCGCTGACTGTCCGTAGGTATTAGGGGCTTGCTGGCCATATGTAGTAGGTTGCCCATATGCTCCTGGGTTCTGCGGTTGGTGTTGCTGCTGGTGGTGCTGGGATCCAGAGGTACCAGATGACGACAGAGGCCGCTGGTACAAAACCAGTTTCGCGTGTCTCGTATCCTTGCGGATCGCATACTTTTCATCGTAGATGAAATTCCACCTCTCCACAAAATGCCTCCGCAGATCCTCAACCACAGGACCATGCAAGCTGACCGCCACATCTGACCAGCCCATGCGCGCACTCGACTTTCTATCAAGCTGGTTCTTCTCCCAGTTGACGATATCCTGGAAATCGAGAATCCGCGCATTATTATAATCCTGTCCGGGGTACACAGTTTCTTTGATATCATGAGGATGCGCATCAGCGATTGGATGATGGTACGTATCCCAGCGGCCGAAACAGAGATCGAGACCTCCCATAAATGCGACCCTGCCGTCCACTAGGCAGAGCTTCTCATGGTGCGCCCAGTACAGAATCACATTGTCATTCATGCCGTAAACTCCTTTCAAAGCGTCGGCGGAGAGCTTGGCGACACCAGCTGGGTTTAGCGTGAGGTTCTGCAAAGAGGCAACCACTCCGCTTTGAATTGTTTGCCTATCGGGCAAGTGGTCCGGATGGCGGAACACTGCAATATTGGGGTGCAAATCTTCGAGATGATGCTTCGTATGGTGCGATGACACTACTTTCGTTAGACAAGTTCCACTGATCATAGGAACACTCACAGTTAAGTGCCTGCGTAACCTCCTTGTACACGATGATATTGACCTTGACTCCCCTCGACGCCGCAGCCTGCAGCATCCGATCGATACGATACTGCTCATTCTTCGCCGGCGGGCGTCTCAAATATAGCTCAGGAGACAACCACCCTAGATTATCCATCAGCGTGATCCTCATATACGGTAAATGAACTTACAGTCCAAAATCCAAATTGACTCCCTCGCAGTCTCCAACGCCCTTGACACCGCCCACATGTAGCTACACCCATCAACATACCACTTGGCATCATTCCGCTCTCTCTCAGGCGCAAAACTATTATACCGCGTCTTCCCGGTTGTGCCCGCTGGGTTCCCGTACGTAGCATACGCCTGTGGATCGAGATTCGAACCAATCTTTTGCGCAAATTCAGAGCCGATTCCTTGGACTTTGCCCAGGAGGCCGGAGACGAAATCCTTTTTGGGTGGCTTATTGGGGTTTGGCGCGGCCGGATTGGAGGCGTAGTAGGGCGGGTTGGCGGAGTGGGTGGGGTCGTTGGGATTGGGATTGGGGTAGTAGCCTTGCTGCTGCTGCTGTTGTTGCTGCGAATCCTGTGCTCCATGAAACATTGGCTGTTGGCCGTAGCCAGGCTGAGGAGGTTGACCCTGCTCTCATCAGTATATCACCTTAACAAGTGATGAATAAACCAACCGGATATCCTCCCTGTGGATTATACTGCTGCTGTCCCTGAGTAGGCGGATATTGTCCCTGACCCTGCTGTTGTCCCTGCTGCGAATGCGCATGATATTTATCGCGAAACGTCTTCAGCGTACTCCCCAACAATGCCCTCGTACTCCCAGAACCGCGACCACCGCTGGCATCTGCTCTGGTTGATTCTTCCTGGCCCTGGCCCTGTCCTTGGTAGTATTGGCCATAGGCCATTGGGTCCTCCTTTCCTGACATTTTGTCGTTTGTTCAATGGCTTGCGGATGTGAGGTTGACTTGGCTGCGGGGTAATTCGGATAGGATTTCGAAGGTGTTGATGAAGTCTTCAATCGGTCCCCCGAGCGTGTATACTCTCTTGCATTGGTAGAGATCACAAAGATTGATGCTGAGGAACCTGGCGAACCGTCGTCTTATGTCTCTCCGCGTCCGCTCCCCTTTGCTGAGGGGGAGAAGTCGGGAGGTTGAGGAGCAATCCATGTGGGGGGGAAGTGTGGCTGAATGACAGGGGTGTAAATAGTGGCGCAGTCAAGGTTTGCAGTCGGTGATTGGCTGGAGGGGCCACACGCGAGCTGGCTCGGATGTCAGCATTCAGCTCTGACATGCTACGAATATTGATAGAGAGGACAGACAGCAGTTGAGAACCTCAGTGTCTTTCATTAGGGAACTAGTATTACAGGGGGTATCGATACCTAGGTATGTCTTCAGGAGTATTGTGAGGGATCCCACAATCTCATATGGCTTCTTCTTTCGGGATAAGGTGGGGATTGCCTCCCAGAGCGCGCGCTGTTCATCCAAACCCTACCACTCCCCATCCCAGCATACCAATGTCAGCTGGAGCAGGGTGCATCCATATCCCTCGACAAAGATGCCATATCTGCCGGTCCGCGAAATGAACGGCCTGCATCCTTCGCATCCCGGCAAAACTTATCCTATCGGGGGGAATATCCACGTCGTAATGCTGAAATCGGACTTTTATATCATGTCCATAGTCGCTAAGCGTTTCGAATCCATCAAGTAAACGCTGGCCCAAAATGGAGAAAGATCATAACACGGTGCTGGCTGAATCGCAATGCTGGCTTTCGTCAGGTTGTGTTCGAATACCGAGGGAATAATGCGAGAGAGTGCCGAGTCCACTAGCGGACGTTGCACCTCGAACGGCGGAAACCTTCATGACAAAGTAACCATGTTAGTATACCTGTGTTGCCCAGACCAGTAACTCCATACTTACTGATCCACTACAAACCAAGTGTCAAATGTTTCTAGGAAGTGCGGAATGCCTGTCATGTATACCATTGTGCAACCTGAACAAACGGCGGGCTACTACTCGCATTCGTCACCGACAGCGCACAGCACGCTTCTCTGCCATTGCGGCCGGTAAGGAGCCAATCCAAGCGGCTGATTTTCTGGTATATTAACGAGGGAAAATAGAAAAGGAGAGCCCAGGTCAAGAGAGAGACCACGATCACGATGAAGCCGTTGAGGACGAATTTCTCGCCGGGAGTCATCACATAGACGCCATAAGTCACCTCATACCGGTAGTATGCTAGACGCAGCCGATGTATGGCCCGCCGGAGAAGACCAGGATGCGGGTATGCGGTCGCGATGGACTTGCTGGGCAGCTGCGACGGACCCGTGGAGATCGTCATTGAGGAATATTGCGTCGCAAAGTCATCGACAAGAGCTCGTGAATGGGACTTGAGGGGCGAGGGCGTCGAAGGAGAGTAAAATGCGATGGCCATGATGAGAATTGGGGTTGGGCTTGAACGCGAGCTACACAAGTCGAAGGCACGGGAAGGCACGTTGTCCACCTCGCTTTAGGAACTAGGGAAGAGAAAGCGCCAAAGCCGCGACTACCACACACTTGATGCGTGACAATGCGAGGGCTGCGACTCCGAATTCAAGATCCAATAGTCATCAAACCCTTTATAGTGCCGTAAGAGGAGGAAAACTCAATCCCTCAGCGGATGAGGAGTGGATAAATGAACCGGTTGTCCTGGGTGGGTTCTGGAAGTGGTACCGGAGAACTTTGTCGGAGACTAGGAAAATATCCAGTGATGGATAAGTCGGCAACCTCTGGGTCAGAAGGGCTGAGATTTACGTTTTTATCCAAGAGCTTCCAGAGAATAAACACAAAGATACGGAGTAGATAACATAGAAAAGGAGAGAAGGAGCAAGAGTTGATAAGGTAAATATTATCAAGCAAAGTAGCAACAAGCTCTGGACTACGTCAGAAGGCGAATGTCGACAAGAGGCGAAAAAGAGGAGAAGGGAGAGAGGAAAAGAAAGAGAGGTCGGGGAAGAAACACGAAAGGCGCGAAGCCAGCTGGCCAAAGTCTCGGTCCTTTGTGACAGTGAAAATTTTGCATCATGCTGCTAGATTCTTCTTTTGTCCATTTTTCTTTGCTTTTTCTTCGGCCTCTTGCTCCGTGCAGCTCAAGCTGTGGGGAGAAAACCATAATTAAGGTTCAGCCCGGCAGCCGGATCGTCCGGATGAATAATCATTGGGCCTTCGACAGCAAGAGAAATCGGTATCGGGGATTTCTCGCACATCGGCGTGCTCCAATTTCAAAGCACCTCACAGGGCGATTTCAGCATTGCGGGCCAAAGGGCGTTCGCTACGTTCTTGATGTCCTCGGGGTTACCTTCCTCTGCAGTTGAGCTCCCACAGCTCCTGATGTCATCCGGGAAGGAAGCTCTCCCGATAGCCTACCTGTACCAGCAGGACACTGACCCACAGTGCTAATTTCCATGGATTTGGAATCAGCCGCATGTGATCAGCTGGAGGCTGGTTGTTACTGATAGGAGAAAGCCTGTTCGAGATCTGAAAGTCCGTCCAGCTTCGCCCTTGGGATCTCTATTCGTATATCGACGAGTTCCTCTTTTCCTGGGGCAACTGAACGGATTTCCAGAGCTCCCAGAGCTTTGACCAATCAAAAGCTTCGTTTTTCTGATGAACATCTTCCTCCTTCGCTCGGGATTCAAGTCCCGGCGGTTTTTCCCGATTCACAAACCAAACTCAATCGTCTCTCGAAGATTCGAACCAAGGAGTCGATGTGACGGTCCCTCCATCACGGGCGACGTTGGGCCAGCAATGCTGGGTGATGCTCGAATTCTGTTACACAGCATTTAGCACGACAAGGCCACTTTCAGCGATGGGCAACGCAGTCGCCGATGGGCAATCCAATTCAAAGCCCTTTATTATGCAAAGAGGAGGAATCCTTTATCAACTCACTGGATTTTGACAGATCCTGTCGCCATCGAGCTCTTCCAAGCCTTTCGAGAGTGTAGTCCATGGTCAGAAGATGTCGTGGGAGAAAAAAAGTGTGGTTCGTGCGCCTTCGGATAATCGTTTTGGCGAATTCCGGTTAACGACGTCATTGGAGGGGACGTGATTATGTCAGCGGATACGCAACCTCCGATCTCGACGCGTCTTCCAGTCAAACGGCAGTGGAAGACCGAATGCAATTCCCAAGTTGAAATTCAAGGATTACGAACTGGGAAACTTCTTTGCGTTGCCCTGTGCTGTTGATGGTTGAGCTGCCAGGAACCAAACTCAACTCCCCTACCGTCACCCACACTATAATTCGCCATGGCAGAGGAGGAACAAGACCCCCTTATTCAAGCTCTGCCTCCGGCCACAGACTATTTAACCTATCTTACTCTTCTTGAATACCAGTTGACGCCAGCTCGGTTACCGATTCTTCATCAGATTCTTCAAGATGAGTCTCTGACAACGAATATCGGGTGGGATCTCGTGCAGTTGTTGCTTCCCATGCTGCCTGCGTCGGAGGAGTGCCTTCAAGATGTTGCCAGGCTGGGCAATCCTCGAGAAGTCATCTTGCGTGTTTCGGATGCACTGATGAAACTGGAATTAGTTGAAGATGAAGAAGAAGAGGAGGTCGAGGAGGACGATAAGGTTCAGGGCGAAACATCTGGCGGTGGTGTGGACGCCGCCAAGAACAAAGCCCCCCTTCATATCTTACAGTTCAACTGTCTTTTATCGATGCTCTCTATTCTTCACGGAAGAATCAAAACCAAATACCCAAGTCGCTTTGTTGCAACCTCGCTTCACGCTGCCCTCGAGGCTTATACAGAGTTTCCGACAGCTGAAACTACGGCCGCGGTGCTGGAGTTTCTGAGAGATGTATCAGTTAAAAAGCGGCCAGCACTGCCTCCACGAAACGCCAGTGAAGAGCTGATATCCCGTGCTTCAGGCGCCTCGGCGCCCGATCCCGAGGCAGAAACTCAACTCGAAGGTTCAGCGTCTCAGGAGGGTGCTTTGACCCAGAGACTCGCGCAATTCGGTCTTGTGGAAGTTTTGAAAACTTATATCTTAAATTGCACAGATGAGGCACCGACGGGAATGAACTGGGCCATCCGATTACAAGAAAAATTCGACTCTGCTCCCACTCCCGCCGACATGAGCCGGACTGAAGACTTTACGATCTTCCGACACCTTAAGGAAAGGGATACCACTATTGGCAAGCTTATAGTAAGTGGTATTATATATTTGTATGCGTAAACATGTCTTCTAACGTGGAATAGGCTCTATCGAGGGATTTTGCATTGGACACTACCGAATTGTTAGAAATTGTTATGACACCCAGTGACGAGCAACCGCCGCTCCTGGATTTTCAGAATACCCCTAAATCTATCAGCGACATTCCATTAGAACGCCACGGATGTTTGATTCTTCTTGCGGCACGGTATTCAGCTGCTGTTCTTCTTGGATTTGCCCAACCCACGAATACTATAGCTCTATATCCCGACGTTGCCCGTATCACCCGCAACTTTCTTAGTAGCCAGAGCTCTCCGTTTTCGGCGGCACTGGAAGCCCCGGCTGCTCTTGTCGATTCTGTTCTTGCTCTGGCCGCTATCGCGGTCCATCAGGATCCCATAAATTCGCCTGATGAAGAAAGATTCACCGAGGTTGCGCTCTCTCTCGCAGCATGTGCCAGTGCACCGGGCTTCCGAACCCTAAGTCGAATTGAGGGCATACCGAGTAAGGTATTCCACGGAAACTCAGACGATACGGCCCGGTACAGACTTATCAAGGAGATACTCGAAACCCATACCCCAGCTAAGGAAACAGGGGTCCGATGGCTGAAGGAGGAACTCGTCGCCATAACGAAAGAATCACCCCAAAACACTTTTACAAACTCTGAATCGTTCTCGTCCCTCTTCACCAGCATCTATCGACCCTACCCCGAGGACTTGGAATACCTTGCTAAACAGGACCCTCTTCCGGAAGCTGTCCCCTACTACATGAACCTCCTTCGACACCGCATCAATACATATCTCTCCGCTCTGAACTTGTACTATCTCCTCATCAAATCTCCCGTCCTCCGTGAGCGGCTGCAGTTATCCGAGCTCAGATCAGATTTTCAAACCTCTTTCCTCAACCCCCTAAAGCAACTCTCAACCTCGATGACTGGGGATTCTGAGGTTACCTCAAGGATCGAGATGGAGGCCGGGGCCGACTCCACTCAGATGTGTCGCAGTGCAGGCGGGGTAGTATTGCACCTTATTGATGGCATTGAGGAGGCTACGAGTGATGCATTTGGGAATGAAACTGGGATTTGAAACGCCCAGGCTGAGGTTCTCCCTTAGGTCTTGATTTCGCGTCGGAAGACCTTGTTCTCTTGAGGGATTGCTTTGGGATTACTGGAGACTGTGCAACGAAGGTCAGGATCAAATTCCCTTGTATCAACGGATGTTAAACTCAGATATAGCGTCGTTGGCTTTATTTTTCTATAGAACGAACGAGTAATTGAACTTCACGCGAGTGGAAATGTGCAGAGCCCCAGCTTAATGATATCCTCGCTCTCTTATGGTCTACGTAGGCTTAACCCTCTTTTTAGGATGAGCAAACTGAGTTGTGGGTTCTCGTGGCTCGCGGAGCGGCGTCGTGATCCACCCTCCCCAGACACCCTGGCGACTCTCCCTCTTCACCAACTCTTGCCATAGCAACGACATCAACAACAACACCTCAGCAGCCAACGTCGACAGGATGGTGGGTATTTGGATTTTTCTTCGGTTCATTAACCCAGCAGCGCACGCCGTGACCCTCGTGCTACAATTTATCCTGCTAGTATTAGCTTATCGGGCCCATCGAGATATACCCCAACCCACACCACCCAAACCAGTTGATGATTTTGTCTGTGACTGTCCTGGACTCAATAGACAGCACCTTGTTGCCTTTGCCAACCTGCTTGCTCTTCAGAACTATGGACAAGCTGAACCTCCTTTTCTCGAGAGCGAAAACCGGCTGAAAGACGCGTCTAGTGACGGTGATACAGATGGTGGTGATGGTGGTGACGTGAAATCTGCCCACCTTGTCTCGAGATCTGACTCTGATGCGCTGAAGAGAAAGTTTCTTGACTGTTTGGCAGAGCTTGTTTCCAATGGTAAAGGTGCAAAATCCGTCGCGTGTGCAGGAATGAAGGAAGAGACATGGAGTGTTGCTATATGGGTTGCGCGAAATGAAGGATTTCAACTTCTGGACAGCCTTTTCTTCACAGGATTGGGTCGGATGCTTGGTGCCATATCTTGCAAGTATAAAGGTGAGTCTAATGTCTAATTCGAAGCTCCTTGAATTCTAATGAGGCTGTAGAAAGCGAGAATTACAAGTCGTTATGGGAAGAAATGCTGGCCTACCAAAGCCATAGCCTTGAATCTGCCATTTCGACAATGAGGTCGAGCTTCAAAGACTGCGCGAGCTTTTTCAAATCGGATAACGGTGACCGCGCTGCTACAGTGCTCCAGGACCTCGACTCGCTGCGCCAGATGACCTTGGACTATAAAAACCAGCTATCAGTTGATAGATATAGTATCCTGGTAACAAGAGCCTATGACTTGCGAAGCACGCCCTGCGCCCATGAGCTACTATACACCTCATCGAATGCGACGAAACGAACTAAGAAGCTCTGGGAGTCTATCTGCTTTCTCGCCGCTCCCATGGTTGCTTATGAAACGTTTATCGAGACTTGCCATAAGTTCCAGAACTTCAACGAAGTCGATATCGAACTTGTATCTCATGGCAAAGAGAATCGTAAAGCTCTTCAGGAACCACTGAACTTGGCCGGCGTCTTTGATACTCTCGGAATGCCGCTAAATACGTCGACTATTGAAAATGTCAGCGGCCACGCGTGGACTGTCGCCAAAGCTAAAGAGCGGTTCTCAAAGCTTCAAAAGCAGGATCTCAGCATCCACGCTGAAATTCAAATGATTCTACATTTTATCAGATATGGATACCCTCTTGATGAAATGTTCCCGTACTTTGGATGCAGCAAGTACAGCTGCTACATGTGCTGGCATTTTCTCCAACATCTCAAAATTGAGACCAGAGGTTGTCACGGAGGGCTGTATAAACCATGGTGGGCACTTGAGGTTCCGGCAGTAGCGCATGGGCGAGCAGGAAGGATACGACATGCCCTATGCCAGCTGCAAACGCTTCTGGAGACCAAATTGAAGGGAGGGTTCGATCATAGCATGGTTCAAGCCAGACCATCCGTCACGGGTGGGCCGAGTGTTTCTAGCGAGGACAATGCTGGGATTACTCTGGGGAAAAGTGCTACTAAGAGGGCGAAACCTGAACAGATAACAGTCTCCAGCTTGAAGAGGTAGGTGACCCAGGTGGTGATTTTTCCGGACGCGAAATAACTTCTGTCTATGAGACTAATAACAATGCAGGCTGTTGTCGGATGGATACGGGTCCCCATCGCCAGACAGTGCGACGACTCGAGGATCAGAAATCAAGGGTGGCCGATCTGATGACCTAAAGTCGCTTGGGAATTGCGGCAGCTGCCCTCGCTCCACGACTCGCAGATGCAGTGTATGCAATAAAGACTTTTATTGCAGCAAGCTTTGCGAAGTAAAGCGGACCATCCCCCATATCTTTACTTGCAGCGGATACCCAGTGACTTCGGCGGATTACCTTTACATGAACGTTTTGAGGAACACTCTACCAGATGAAAAGGACGTTATCGAACATTTCGGCTTCGCCAATCTGCGTTCATATACAGATTGGGCTAAACTCTTGGGCCTTTATGCGGACTTATATCGACTGGGCATCCTTTCTACCGATTTGCACAAGTGGCGAGTCGGAAGGTTCCTTGTCACCGGAATCCAGGCGTTTCTCTACCATAAGGACGAAAACGACCGAGGGGAATACTATCAGTGGTTTTTGAAGCATACCCATATCTTCGATAGGTGGAATGAATAAAGGCCCCCCCCCGTCCCGCCAAGGGTCATCTCCAATGACTTTCTTGAGCTCCTAATTCTTGTCTACTTGCCCTGGCCATCGTGCATTACTGGTTGCGCCTTGTGGAATCTGAAGTTACAGAAATGCCGATGGAAATCTCTAAAATTTTTGTTGTGAATGGTAATTGGGAGGAACTTTCTCTGGGGAATCTTCTTTGAATTTGCATGGTTTCGGCTTCGAAGGATGGATAATGAATGTCAGAGGGCAGGCAGAGGGATTATGCTCCCCTGGCCTGCTTTATAATTGAGGAATGCATGGTTCTTTTGTGAACAGTCTGATAAGGAAGAATGTGACTGAAATGAATATCTTCTTCTCTCTTTCAATGCTCAATGGGTTTTACATTTCTGCAATGCAACTGATTTCCTTCTGATTATGATCTTCATTTTGCATATTTCTTCAGCTCAATCTGCAGAGCAGTGTTATTGTTATCAGAAACTCATTTCTCACATCACTCCGAGAAGCAAACTTGCTCTCACAGTGACACATAAAGCAGTGATATTTTAGAAAGATTTTCTTTTTTAACTATTATGCTAATACTACTGCAGTGACTTTCTATCTGTAATAATCAAGTTTCTGTCACTTGTGAATAATCAGATTCAGTGCTGGAAATTCTGAAGACTTCATCCATCAGAGCTTGATATCTTGCTTGGTACACAGCTTTCTGACTTTAAGCATATAAAGTTATAGAAGAGGAAGTATGTGTCTGATATGGCGAATACCAAGTTAAAGCCCCTGAACCCCTAAGTGAACTGATATATTTAAAGGGAAAGCAGCAACTGGGTCGTTATGTGAACAGACCAAAGGCGTTGAGGCAAGTAGATCGCAGACTGGCTAAATCCGGTATCAGGCTACCTGGCCGATAATGCAAGCCTTTCTTCCACTCCAGACGAATCTCGATATAAGATGGGCCAGGTACCGACGTCGCTCTGGGGGATCTGGAAAGGGCATATCAGACTCCACAACGTCCTCATGTGGAGGGTCGTTAACCAGATCTTTGAAGGTATCCCGCGCCAAATTGGAGCCACTGTACAAGCTCGGTCTTTCTCGCTGCCGCCTGCTGTCTTGAACTCCTCTGTCGAGATTTGCTTTCGAATGCTATTGTTATTGTCCTCGAGCTTGTATGGTTAACTATGCGTCAACCGTGGATGCCTTATAACTCCGAGTATTGATCATCGTCACCTTCGGATCCTGAGGAAGCAGACGAGCTCAAGAGTGGCATAAGAATGATTTCTCTGAGCCAGAGCCAATAGTATGTAACTATCCCCCATTGACTGAGTGCATCAATAATATTGAATATTTGCACCGTCAACTCGAAATCATCGCAGCAACACCCAGGCGGTCGTTCAGCGGCGATATCGAGGGATCCAGCCTTGTCTTCGCTCATAAACAGGTAAAGCCACTCCTTTTATGAAAGTGTTCCAGCAGATGTTTCGTTCTAACAAGCCAACAAGGCCAATCATGCCACACCGCAGGACAACCATTCTCGTAATCGAGGGGAGTATGTCGTGGGCGTTGTGGATGTGGACATCCTCGTCGGCATTGGACTGGCAGTCAAAGTGCAGATTGGCTTCCTTCCAGTCTGAAGAGCTACTCACAGCTTCATATCAGGGCAACTGACTGCTGGCATGTCATGGCAGCGAGGATATACTCCGTATTGCCTTCACAGTTAATGATGTCGAGTTCCGAGATCGCTGAAGTGAATATCATCATGCGGCTGGTATATAGTACGTGGCAGTCGAGATTAACTATTTCGCCACCAGCAAATTGAGGCTCGACCTGCCCAAAGCAGCGAGTGAGCACCGCCTCCTGTTTCAGCCTCGAGTGCACTCCTCCAGAGCCTCAAGATTCACAGATCAACCATCGCACCACTCTTTTGACTTGTCGTGCTGTTCTATTCTCCAATTTTTCTCTTCTTTGCTGCTGAATGTGCTTTTTTGCTGTGGCTGGAATCTCCTAATTTGGGAGATCTTCTTGTGTGGCTGAGCGGGTCGTCATCGTTCTCCATCGTCCATCAACATCAACAGCCCAGTGGTCAGAAGCGACATCTCTTCCTTGACAACCTCAATGAAATCGTAAAGGTCTTCAACAGCCAGGAAGATATCTTCTTCCTTTCACCCTTCCTCCCTCCTTCGTTTCCCGCCCGCACCTCCTCGTTTTCGCTTGCGATCTCAACGACAACCGACCTAAGTACCCGACGCGCGTGAGTCCGTCCTCATGGCAGCCAACGACTACTTCAACCCAGGCTACTCGTCACAGCCGCAGCAACCCTATAGACCTGATGCACAACCTCAACAACAGACTCCATGGACCCATGGAAGCCCGCCAACCTCTCCGCAACCTTATTCGAAACCCTATGACCCCCTATACTCTGAGCACGATATCGCAGGGGTTGGAGGAAAATACAATGCCAATGACTCCTTTGCAGAAGACATCCCACTGAGGCCGAATGCTGCGCAGCCCGGGCGGCCAGACTGGGTTGATGCAGATACTCAATACCCACCGGCCCCAGACGCAGAGGTCCCGTTAGCCCCGACACAGTCGCATCCCAGGCGGCGGAGGAAGAAAAAGAGCTTTCTGAGTGGTAAAGTGCCGTGGTTTACCTACTTGGTTACGGGAATTCAGATCGCGGTGTTTATTGCGGAGATTGTCAAGAATGGTACGCGTTTGTCTTGCTACTGTTTGCCTGTCATTTGCTAACACTGGTTTTGTAATTTAGGAAAAGAAACCGGGTCGCCGATCATGATCAAGCCGCAATTTAACCCAATGATAGGGCCCTCACCCTACGTGCAGATTAATATGGGTGCTCGATTCGTCGCTTGTATGCGAAATACAAAGGGAATCCAGGACCAACCGGGCCAGGAGGCGCTACGGTTTCCGTGTCCCGACACTACGAGTGCCAATACGGCTGACTATAAATGCACTCTTTCCCAGCTCTGTGGTCTTAGCGGCGTCCCAAACCCAAAGCCCGGAGGATCACTTGACGATAAGCCTGCGCCCAATCAGTGGTACAGATTTATAACGCCGATATTCCTTCACGCGGGGCTCATCCATATCGCCGTCAATGTGTTTGTCCAGTTGACAATGGGGGCTGACATGGAGAGAGAGATTGGTTTGTGGCGTTTCGCAATTATATACCTCGCTAGTGGCATTTTCGGCTTCGTCTTGGGCGGCAATTTCGCTGCTACCGGTATCGCTTCGACGGGCGCTTCGGGCTCTCTCTTTGGTATTGTAGCTCTGTGCCTTTTGGACCTTTGCTTCAAATGGAAGAAGAAGCACCAACCCGTGAAGGAGCTGATAATCTTAATTATCACGATTCTCATTTCGTTTGTGCTGGGATTATTGCCTGGATTGGACAACTTCTCGCATATTGGTGGCTTCCTGACTGGTCTTACCCTTGGCATCTGCCTCCTCCGATCACCGGACGCCTTACGCGAGCGGATTGGCGCCGAAGATACACCGTACACGGCCATGGCAGGGCATTCGCAATTCATCAAGCAGCCTATGGGATTTTTCAAAGGGCGAAAACCGCTCTGGTGGGCATGGTGGCTTGTAAGAGCGGGTGCACTCGTTGGTATCATCGTTGCATTTATCGTCCTCATCGACAACTTTTACAAAAATCGAACAACCTGTGAATGGTGTAAATATTTGTCGTGTCTGGTGAGTGATTCCTCCGAATTTTCCTATTTATTCCGCTAACTTACGCGTTACAGCCGGTCAATAACTGGTGTGACATGGGCCAAATCACCACTGAGCGGAATTGAGTTGTTCGACGCCGCACTCCCGTGTATCTTACCTCATTCGCTTCATCCATTACAACGACAAGACCCCTCATGACTGGAATGCCCTTATCCGCCGGACCATTATTATTACGTTTTTGGACTCGCCGTTATCTACCCCAAAGACCGATATGACCTGTTTATCCTTACCTGCCTGTATAGTTCTCTGCATGAGTTGCTGGAGTTTGGAGTGGCAAAAGGGATGAAAGGCTTCCAAGTATAATAAGTATACAATATCTGATTGGATTTGGTATTCGTCCTATGTTTCATCCTAGGACTTGTGCCTATTGTTTTGACTTGGTTACATTCTTTGGGGGATATTTTGCTATTTTACCTGGTGTTTGGCCCAGCTTTATAATTCGAAGATATTGGTATCATATCCTACAGATTATGTGAACTAGGAATCTTGATCTCCACATCTTCTCCCTGCCCCTCTACCCACGGCAAAGACGCATCCCACAATCTCCTCAGCTCCCCCTTGCCCAACCCCATCAACCTCTCCCAATCCTTTACATCATTCCTCAAATACCACGCCAAAAACGCCACAACCAACAAATCCGCATAGCCCGCCTTCTCCCCCTCAAAGAACGGCCCTCCGCTAACCTCCAGCATGGTAATCAAAGTACCCAGCTCCCTCTCTACATCCTTCCAGATCTTCTCTAATTCTGCATCTTTCGCCGCCCATTCCGCCAACGGTTTCCCGAACCTGGCCGCGCGCGTGCGCTCAAAGTATTCTGCGCCCGGCCCATCGAGATACGCGGGGACCTTGGGCAGATGGATTCTCGCGCCTGCCACCATTGCGCCTGAGAGGATCTTCTCCACCGCGATCGAGAGGATGCGGCTCGTCGGCGTGGGGAAGATGGAGGGGTAGTGCGGGCCCTGGAAGGTCTTTTCGAGGTGTTCTGCGAGTGGGCGGCTGTTGTTTAGGGCGTGGCCATGGCCGGACGGTAGGGAGGGAGCGTGGATTATGGCGGGTAATGTATAGGGCATTGGTTGGCCGGGGAGCGGGGGGAGGCCGAGGGATTCGAGAAGGGGCCGGATGTGTGGGTAGGAGATGTAGGATTGGGTGTAGGGGATTTGTTTGAAGTTGAGAACCAGGCGGGTGCGCAGGGTGTTGGGCGACCAGGACTTGGAGGGGACTGTTCTTGATGTTAGTTGGATATCTTAGGATTGAGGTGGTTGTGATAGTGAGGTAGTACCTGGGAGGGAGCTGGTGATGTCCAGGAAATGGACTTTGTCCTGGCCGATTTTTGCCATGGTTCCGAGATCAAGGGCTGAAGTCTTTGAATGAGATTCTTAGCTTTGTCTTTCACTTTATCCACTGCAATGGGAACTTTTTTGATATATATCTTCTTCCAGTCCTTATCGTTTCTGCGGAGTAACCATCCCGAGGTCAATTGATTAATAATTCAAGGAGACAGGTGTAAGGTTCACGAAGTGGAGAAGCGAAGCGAATGACAAGAAGGGCGCGAGAGAAGGCCGGGGATCTCCCCGCGCACAATCATTGCCCTCGTCTTTCCCCTGGCGTTCTCAACTAAACATGCGCTGCGATGCGGTGATGTTGATAAGCAGATGGCAGACGACGTCATTCCGGCTGCTGCCAAGGATGTTCCCCGGAACCACGAACGAGTATGTCCAAGAGCAGGAGAACAAGGACTCCGTATATCGTATACATGAGCAGAAGCGCTGGCCTTTTGCGGCCCGCTTTGATACGGAAAGTCAATGCGGATTTAGACTGAGGAGCGGACGTCTCAGCCCTGGTCTAAAAATAACTTAACTACTCCGTAACTCGGTCCAGATCAATGGACTGTGGCTGATTTGAATGCCTCAGGAATCTGCTACTCGTCTGCACGAAGGAGGAACGGCCAGAATCAACAAGTAGGCACAGATAGTTTGTCTAAAATGTAAATATTATTCCTCAAACGCCATTGAAAATCCGCTGCACACTGTTTATCCGGTGATATAGCAACAGTAACAAACCCATATAGCCCAAACCAAATATCCGAACCGTCGATTCCGTGCCTTTCCATACAAACTCCAGTCCATACTCCAGAGGCCTTGAGCACCGCCACCACCGTGACTTTTCCTAGGGTCCACGTTTTTCGTACGGATCCGGACTCGCGTAGAGAATCTTCTTGAGAATCATCACGCCCAAGGCGACTAAGACGCCAATGATAGCTCGATCAAGCCATGGGTCGTCCCTCGCCCGGACAGTGGCCGTAGGCGCTGGCGTTCTTGTGTCTCGCTGGGGGGCTGGTGTGGGTATATTCGAGGTAGCAGGGGATATTGAACCAACACTACCAACAACTGTAGGAGGAGCACTCATTGGCGCCGTACTGGGCTGCTCTGCCATAGTCCCAACCATAGATTTACCCTCCTTTCCCAACTCATCGCGATAACTCAACTTCAATCCTTCAGGCAAATGATCACCTTCCATCGCCCTATCCTCCCGATCATCCACACTCACTCCCTTCCTCCTACACACCTCCCACCACTCCTTCAAAATCTCCTCATTCGTCCTGCCCCCCGAGCAAACCTCACATTTCCACCCCCGACTCCTCCTCGCCCACTCCCTCCTCACCTCCTCCCTCGCATCAAGCCCACCAACCTGGCCCTTCGCATCCCCATCCATAAAACTCCGAATCGCAATCAACGCAGTCCGAATCCCCCACGCAGGCTGCCATGTCTCATCATGGTGTCCCGATATGCTAAGACAGATCTCGCGATTCACTTCGAAGCGGCCGGAGGGCGTCAGGAAGCGGAACGACGGTGGTCGAAGTGGGTATTGCGGGGAGAGGATTATGCGGCCGTGGTAGATGCCGTTTGCGTAGGGGGAGGGAGCCGGTGGGCCGGCGAGTGTGAAGTGCCAGTCGAACAGATTGGAGTCGGAGATTGGGTGCGCGTGGAAGTAGGGGGATGGAGAGGGGGAGGATTCGGAGAGCTCTTGGGCTTCCTTCATGAGGCGCCGGAGGGTGGTGCTGGCGGCCGTCATGGTGGTTTAGGCTGAGAGCATTCGATTTGGCGAATTAAAAGGACTCAGAGGAAGCTCTCATATTATTGAGCTGTTGTTCGACGTGGGCTTCGTTGGGGGCGGCAGTTTGGATGTTATGATGATGCGGGATTGACGCCAGCATGTCATTGTAACTCTGTTGCTTGATGACTAAGATCAAGATGTCTACGCAGCAATGTGCTGGACGGCGAACGGTTTCGCATCAATGATAGTTACTGGATTATTTATTATGAATTCTCTCGCTAAAACCAAATCCCGCTTGACAAACGCCATGGTCTTTATAATACAAACGCCTGACCAAAGCAAATGCAAAGCCATGCCCAACTAAGCAAAAGAAAGGGTATCCCATGATGGGTATCATATATGTATCACTCCCACTCCCGCCATCCTTCTTCTCGACGATGGGGTGCACCCGAGTCTCCGAGGGTGGTTCGACCGGTAGTGGTATTGCTCGTCTGTCCTTCATCTGAGCTCGTGCTATATCGATCGGAACTGTTATCTATATCGTAATCCTCTTCGCCCGGTCGTGGCCTGGGAGACCTCGGCGCCAAGGTTTGCATGGAAACGCCTGACGTAGACTGTTCTCCCTCGTCACGTTCCGCCTGTCGGGGGTCATGTTTTATGTCGATACCGTTGCGGTATTGTCCGCTATGGCCGTTTATTAAACCTGCTGAAGGATGTCGTTGCCCCCTTGATGCTTGTTGGGCTCGTTGCTGCTGTAGTTGCTGCGCCTCTTCCCAGCGCTTCATTCGTTCCGACTCGATGGCCTGTTTTGCCTCTAGCCACTTGGAGCTGGCTTCCCAATGCCAGCCGTCACCAGTAGTAGTACAAATCGGGAGAGGCCAGAGTAGTGGGTTGGTGCCGAATAGATGCGTCAGATTTGCTCTCCAGCCAAGATCAAACGCATTCGGAAGCTTTGCGGACTCTTGCTCTGCTAAATACTCCTCGTATCTATCGTGCTCCCTCATCCGTTCTAGTTCCCCATAGGATCGATAAAGAGATTGTTGTGCTGGGGATCGATAGTCAGTTACATGGTCATTAGGGTTGTATTCAGCCGGAAAACTCGAACCGTGGCCGCGACTGGCGTATGTTGGTGATGTCCTTTCCTCGCCTTCTTCATCACGTGTTACGCCTGGTATGGCGTTTGCATGCATGTCTATTAGTTGCTGACCATAGTGTTGCAGAGTCTGACCCAGCCCTGATGAACCATGTCTGCCGTGCTGTGGGTGCGATTGTCGTTCCAGCCGCTGGTGATCAAGCGTCTTCCGTAAAGGGGAAAGGTATCGTGTCTTCTCCAAAGATTCGATGGTGGTCAATCCCCGTACCACGAGGCTAATATGCCAGCCCGTAAAGCCAGTAAGCACCAAGCCGATTATCCCAGAAACGATGCATAACATAATGACGTTGATCGGTAAGCTGTGTTCCAGATATTGCGTGTCGGACAGCATCTCGTTCCAGGTCCAGTTCCATGTAACCGCTAGGCACACGTAGCAGAAAATACATGTATATATCAAAAACAGCAAGAACGCTTTATAGTTGTAGAATCCGACGCATGTCGCCAGCCACGGGCAGTGGTGGTCCATTTTCAGCACACATCGTTTGCATGTGGAACAGTGGTGGGCTCGATCGGGTTTCGGACACTGACATTTCTTGCAGTGTCTGCTTCCTCCCGAAGAACTAACGGTCAGCGACCTATAACCTGTATCTGCCGTGGGAAGGTAGCTATAATCGTGATTTCCTCCGAGCCGGTTTCGATTTCGTGAACCTAGCGGGGATCCGGGGTCCGTAAAAACCGCAGCAGAATAGGAGACGACCAAGCACGAATAGAAGAGACCGGCCAAACTGGTGCTTGGAATGCCTGTTTTACCTATAAGCGCAATCCAAACTGGTCTCCTCAGTGTATACGCACCTATCCAGCGACTCTTTTCATACACCTCCCCTACCTTCACCACAACCCACATTGCCCATGTTGAAAGTCCATAAACAAAGACAAGCGGAAATGCCTTGGCAGCCTGACAGATATAACGTTCGCAATTCCGGAGGAAGCGTTTCGCTCGACGGCGTGAGGGAGGAGACGGCGGGGGTTCGGGAGCGGCGGAAGCAAAAGCTTCCATCTTTTGAGAAATGCAGAACGCGAATGGGCCCTAGCGGTAATCGGATATCTGCATCGTTCTGGCCGGTGCTGCAGCGTTCATGTACAGAGATGAAATGGGATTTCCGGCGGTGGAGAAACGACGAAGCTCTCTGAAGCAGCCCCGGATTCGTTGTAAGGCGGGAGGGTTCTGCGCAAAGTCAGGATGGCGCAAAGTCAAGGTCCCGTCGGCATTCAAATTAGATCCACGGCGGCTTAACTCATGATTTCTTTGGGATAATTCAGTGATCGAGGGTGAGATCGTCGCGTTCGCTCATTACGTAGGTGGTTGAGGCTGGTGGCTGGCATCCTAAAACAGACATCACCAGCGCTGCTTTAGCACCTTGCCAGGGGCGAAGTTTAAACGAACGACATGCCAACCCAAATGGATCTTGAGTCTACTCCATACAAATTTCCAGAACCTTTTGTATAATATCCTAATCAGCAATCTATAGTATTCGAATTATTCTGCCTTGTTCTAGCTGAGAAATATCATCTTCAGTCCGTGAAGAGATTCCCACGCAGATATTTCAATCCTGTGTCGCAAGCAACGGTCACCACAGTCTTCCCGGGCCCCAGTTCTCGTGCCAGGTTGAGCGCAGCCACGACATTGAGACCTGTAGAAGTCCCAACAAGCAGGCCTTCTTCCAAGGCAAGTCGTCGGCATATCGCACGAGCCTCCCCTTCATCGATCGCCCGTGCCTCGTCATAAAGGTCCTTGTCCAGCATCGGGGGCACGGATCCGATACCAATACCCTCAATGGAATGTACACCACCGTGACCTTTAGTGATAGCGGGTGATGATGCTGGTTCCAACACGATGATGCGACAATGTTCCCATTTTTTCTTTAGGATTTTGGCGACTCCCATCAGCATTCCAGCTCCGCCAACGCCACCACAGAATGCATCAATAGTCCCAGGAATCTGTTCCACGAGTTCTCGGCCAAGTGGCTCGTAACCAACTATCGCATCAGGGTTGGTCCATTGGTCGGCAAGGTAACAGTTGCCCTCGGAGGCGATCTCCCTGGCCCGTTGGCGCATGGAGGGGATCAGTTCAGGCGTAACTTGTCCATTCGAACTTGGCACGATTTCCAGAGACGCACCGAATGCCGACATTGTCTTTAGTTTCTCCACAGCAAAAGCATCCGAGGACACAACCCGAAACTTGTATCCTTTGACGGCACACACGAAGGCAAGGGCTGAACCCGTGCTCCCACCAGTTGCTTCAACGACCGTCATTCCGGGTTTGAGGACGTCTCGCCGCTCCGCTTCCTCGATGACGGATCGCGCCATCCGGTCTTTATAGGAACCAGTTGGATTCAGGCCCTCCAGCTTGAAGTACACGCGTGCGCATCCATCTGGAACGATACGGCGCAATTCAACACAGGGGGTGTTTCCGATAGCGTCAAGAGCGCAATTGACGCTTGGCAAGATAGACATGGTCGAAGAAAGAGATTACTCAAGCCGAAGCGAGATAGAATGCCTGAAAGAAGGGGATTCCCAATGTGAGCAGAGCCAGAATGAAGATGGGACGCCCGGCCCTTAAATATTGTGAGCAGGTCCCATCTCCACACATAGGAGCCTTGGGGAATCATCGCAATTAAGTTACACTATTTGGCACAGCATTCCCAGCTCTCAAAACCTCCAGATATCACCACAGGCGATGACCTCCATTGAGTGCGGCAACGGAGGGAACGGTCCAAGCGGCGGTTAAAGTGGGGCCGCTCTCCTTGGCATCTTGGAGAGTTGGATTGCCCCTGGCTTGGCGTTTTGGAGATATCGCCAACCACATTGCATGGACGTCGACGTCCATGGGCCGCTGTCTCTTTCATGGGGGTTGACCAGGTCCGAAACAGGCTTCTTTTTCAGTTATTTCAAATAGACGAAACAGCTGACCCTGGGAGGGAAAGGATATTTTTATCTTCTCCTGCAAATGCCAACGGAAAGAGTCCTGACGACATTCAAGAAGGGTTCAACCTCCCGCGGAGTTAAGAGTCACAACGAGTCCGTCAGAATCTGACCATACGACTCGAAAACCTTACCAATCAATCTTACCACGTCCCAAACAGCTTCTCCGCTTAGGAGCTTCGCCCAGATTTTGATGACTCGGATGTTCAAATTGGACTGATGGGCAGCCCCGAATTCGCCCTCAGGGTCTGCTTCCGCGACCGTGTCAGCTATATATGTGAACAATCTAGCTTCTTCTTCGTCAAAGGAACCGTGAGACCGCACCGCTATCAGCCATTTGCTGACGACGAATGCACACTCCAGGGCACAAAGAGAGTGCTGGAGGGACCAAGCAAAGGCTTGATTACGTGCGACGATGTTTACTCCTATTCTGACCGGGATGCTTAACGCATGAGCCGAGTACAGCACTGCGCGCGTGAGTCTAGGGCTTGGGGTCAGAGGTGGGCTTCGATGTATCGAAGCCGCGATTTCACGAGGGTTGTACGTGTTCAGGGCGCGATAGGAGCCCAGGTCCACGTTAAGTCGTATATAGGCCATTCGAAGCAGGGCAGTAGAGTTGAAGGAGATTGGACCCTGCGGAGATCCAGGGCCGAGCTGGGATTCTGGATCCAGGTACCATTGGCTCTGCCAGTTTTTCAGTGCTTGTTCCACGTCGGCCACATCCGTCGGACTGATCCCTTGATCCGAGCCGGGTTTGCGATTGGATGTTTCTCGCAAGAAGTAGATATGCTGAATCAAAGCCAAAATCAAGGTATATCCTCCTAGCGACGAATACCCTGTACGGCTTTCATCATTTTGCTTCGCAAAAAGAAGAGAAAATGAAGTTTGGAAAGGCGATTCGAGTGCGGGATTTCTCCGCGTTTTCTGCCACTCGATCTCGCTTCGGGCCTCCCAATCAGCCTCCCGCGAGGGTAGGCGAATATTGAGTTCCGAATTCAGGATTGACGGGGGAGTATTGTAGACAATGGTGTGAAAAATGAAGAAACAGAAAATAATCGCAATTGTTCTGTTAAAACCTTCTGCCTTAACCCACGATGTCCATTCCCCGTCTTGCAGCGGTTGCGGGTCCAAAAGCTTTTCCTCTCGTATGTAATCGGCGAGAGTGTTCCGAAGTCCAACGGCCTCGTTGAAGATAGCCTTGGAATTTCCCCAAGTCGCCATGGCCATAAGTATAAGCAATGTCTGTGCAAGAGGCAGCGGGTCAAATTGATCATCTGGGTTCCGGTTTGTAGTAGTCTCCGAGGGAAAGAACCGTTCCCGTCGCTCTGCCTTGCGATCATGAAGGCGTGTTTGAGCTATGGCCAAAGATCCCCTGAAGAACATTATTGCATTGTCATGGTCAAAGGCGGACTGCGCTCCAATTGTAGCCATTGCTAGAATCAATTCGATCGGACATTTCGTAGATGAAAAAGTTGGGATATGTAAGAATGGTAAATGGCGGTGAAATCCCGAAAAATAAGTCGCAACATAGCGAGTCATAGTGTGACGGGACGGCAAAAAGAAAATTGGAGTTAAGACTGACTGGAAGCTTTGTATCTCGGCCAAAAGATGGTTCCAGTCTTGCTGAGTAACTTTCCAGGGCTCCCGCCCGCGGTTAGGTGAGGGTGACGGTTCGAATGAAGGAAACGTAGAAGTAAATTCGTCGAATAAATGCGGGGTCGATGTAGGAGGTATCGTGGATGAATCAGTTAGAAGAACATTCTGGCCCTGACTTTGAGTCCAGGAAGGCTGAGAGTCACGCTGATCGAAAAGAGGCGCCGGCGCAAAATTCAGAATAGGATGATCGACGTAGAACATCGGCAGATTATTCCCGCACAACATGTTCATATTATCGACGAATAAGGCAAAATCGCCGGAGTTACTGCTTGGCTGGGAGAATGGCATGCCCGACGCATCAATTGGAGATCCAACTGTTGTTCCGGCTGACATATCCATACTGGCTGTGCTACCATTTGGTGCAGGTATCCCGGGACGGGTTTCAAACTCTCCCGGTGTCGTAGAACTAGACAACAGTGAATCTGATGGATGCTGTGAGGCTCCTATGTTTTGGTCCTGGGTACGGGCATCGTGTACCAGCGCGAGACCTAGGTTCTGAAAGACAGGCCTGAGACATGGCGAAGCTTGCTCATGGCGACTAGCAGACGTCCGGGAATTGCGGTGCCCAACTGCAGCATTGCCGTGGGACAAGCGTGTATGCCGTGTAAGGAGGTCCCTATTTCATTCTCAGCCCAGGCCATTCGCGACCGCAATACGGAGTACAAATTGATACCTTCGGGTAAAGCTCGCAGAACAACGCGTACAGCGGAAAGGCTTTTCCTTGGTATCTAGCCTCACATAAGTATCATAGCTAATCCGGATTAAGGAGTCATACGTAGTCGTTCATGTCGTTGCAAGTGCTCGTTCCGCAAAAAGACCTTGGCGCAAAACTGGCAGGGAAACGCCCTGATTCCGGCTTCGGGACTTGTCAACTGTTGATTCATACTATCCGTGTTCTCATACCCTCGTGTGCTCGAGTCTCCTTTTGAGCCGGATGCATAGTGTCACGGTGATCAGTAGACGGCCCTTCCTTGCTTGCATGCCAGCGGCTAAGTTCAAGTTGCCCGCGGGCATTAGCTAACTTAACATAATCCACAAGCGAGCCAGCACCACAAACGAGCAAGCAAGCTATTGCAATGAATCCTAAATAACTAGTGACCCTCAAGAGAAAATTGATATCGGTTACAGCCGCGCGGCGCCCTCAAGGGCGCACAGGTGTGGATCTCCCGAAGTGGATATCACGTGGCAACCGCAATATCCTCGCCTTTTTCTCTCTCGCAATGACTACATCTCCTCAAAATTGCAGCAGCCTCCTTGCCAACTCTTCTCTGTCCAAAATTTGCCCATGTTCTATTAATTCAATAAGACTGCGATGGATGCTTACATCTATGCCAGTGCTGAGGAAATCGGCCATCTCGACGATCCAGCCGTTGACCTCTCTTATTTCTGTTTTCTTACCAGCCTCTGCATCCTGAAGCATCGAGCTCCGATGTTCGGCTAATTTAAGACCGAAAGTATACAGACTTGATCTTAGACTAGGTTGGGAAAACCTTTCCATCAGCTCCTCTCGGGTCCTCGCAAAGGCTTCTTGAAAGTTGTGACCGTCGGAGACAGACCGTTGAAGTTGTTGGACGTAAGAGGCTAGAATGTCGGTGCTGGAGTGATGATCTATAAGCCCCTGGAGAACGGCGGCCGTTTGCCAGAGGAGCTTGTCCAGCACACGCACGAAGGGGTCTTGTGGATCGCGGCTGGTGAACAAGTGTCCGATTTTGCAGCGCAGCAGAGTCGTGAGCGGATTAATCGCGAGGTTCATGACTAGCTTCTCCAGCTGAAGGAGCCAGAGTTCACCCGAAGAGACGAGTTCTGTGTTCAAATGCGGCGTAGTGATGATGTACTTGGTGAAGAAATCATCACAATGTGGTACAAGCTGCTTCGCCCGCTGCCGCAGCGCGCATGGCAGCGGCGGGGGCGAGGCCCATAAAACAGGTCCAATGCACGCATCGGCTCTTACTGCATGAACGCTTTGGAAAGGGCCTGTCGACAACACGCCATGATTGACGATGCATGCAGAGAACTTGGGCGTATCACCGGCCGGGTATCGAGCGGCTACGTATAAATGGCCATGCGGCGGCCAGAGCTTGGACACACCGTTCTGTGCGAAGACGACGGAACTGGATCTGCCTAGGTATCGGCGGAATCGATCTGCTTCAGGCAAACCAGCTGCTGCCTTTGTCGATATAAAGACGTTGCGTAGCTTTGCTCCGTTTCCTACTTCCCTAACTGGGCCGTACGCAGGCCTCGTCTCACTCCACCACTCAACATTGAACCCCTTGTTCTTGATCGTCTTGCCACTGCTGCGGTCTACAAGCACTAAACCGTCACTTGCCACCCACTGCGACAGAAGCTCTTTTCTATGCACCACGAGCGTGATGGGCACAGGATGCGGATGCCGGGCCAAGTAGGTTGCGTACAACCTTCCAACGTTACCAGCGCCAACAATATAAATACGCTCATCGACGCTCGTTTTGCTGGAGTTCAGGCCATCAGCGATGATAGAATCTTCCCGATAGCTGCCACTTCCAGCAACTTGTCCGCGTTTCGTCGAGGCTGTTGGGTCAAGGTTGGCGGGAGTCCAAGCGAATAGTTTGGGAGGGGGTCGCGCATCGACGAGAATGGTTGTCAACCAGCTTGGCTGCGAATTAGAGGCTATATTGCTCAGACATCCCATTATTCTTTCGAGTGAAGTAGAAATGAATAAAAAAGAGGAGGAAAAATGAAGATAGTCAACCCAACTGTTCAATCTCCGAGTTGGAACTATCTTGTCGTCAGTACGGAGTACTGCATAACATGACCAAAATGGCTTGACTACTAAGTTACCAGTAGTATCAACATGGGTAACACAATATGGCAAAACGAGGGCATGTTTGGTAAACAAATGCTGCGAGTTTTCATTCTTTCAATGAAGCTGGACAATGCAGAATAGGCTCTGAGGTCCGGAATGGCAGGAAGTCATGGATTGCGGGCCAAAATAATCACTGGAAGAGGTGAGTCCTGGTTTGATTCTTCCAGAGTTCCGATCAAGATTTGCAAAGACCGAATACCATTGATCAACAGGTTCAACAGCCTATTTTGGAATGATCTTCAGCTATCCCCGGATTTCACACACCATTACGGAGTACGGAGCACTCCGTCCCGAGCACTCCGTCCCGAGCAACTCAACACTATTTGGTGCCGCTAAAATGAACCTTGTCTATAATAAGACAGCCCTTGGAGTGGAAGAATCCAAAACCAACTGAATGGCACCTCGGGAGTTTGTATCAACTTGACCAGAATCTTGAGGGATTTAGTGAACTCTTCTGATTAAACCGGCCTTGGTGGCATTCAATTCAGTTGGAAGAATTCAAAGAATTTGTGTACTGAACACACCCCAATACCTGCCCATGGGTCTGGCTTTTATCTTCCATGCCCCCCCAGAGGGCAGCTTGTGTGGCGGGTTCCTGGAAGAGGTGGGAATGGGTATGTGCCTGGAGACACAACTTCTGTATTGATATCCGGGCAGGACCAATAACAAGCGATGGATGAGCATCCAGGTGTGAACACCTAGCACCACGGCAATGGGGTGTCG
This sequence comes from Malbranchea zuffiana, assembly GCA_039700045.1. Classification (NCBI taxonomy): domain Eukaryota; kingdom Fungi; phylum Ascomycota; class Eurotiomycetes; order Onygenales; family Malbrancheaceae; genus Malbranchea; species Malbranchea zuffiana. The sequence continues at coordinate 2,279,998 of JARUPO010000002.1, forward strand.
GACAACATATCCGTCGTACGACTGAGAAATGGGTATCTAGGTCACCAGGTGTCCGACTTTGACATCCACACCGGAGGGGTTATAGACCAAGCTGGACTCCCGCATGCAGGGACCCAGTTCCCCAGACCCTCCGGCAAACCAGATACTTGGCCCTCTGCAGAGTCTTATTGTGGCCTATCTCGCCACAGCGCCGGGCTGCACTGGTCAGCTTGGGAATCCAGGTGTTGATTTTGCGCATCATGATGTACACGCACCAGTCTGCCACCGCGTGGCCCTTGCTGTCCGGCTGCTCGATAAAGATGGAGAGCGCGCGAGGCGGCGGCGAGGCGGCCTTTCAGCGACCAGCGTTGCTACGATTCTCTCATCTTGCTCGAGCGAATACGTGCTACAGACTTCATGATACCCGATCGGCTTTTGACGGCTTTTACCTCCTCAAATTCACTGAGATTATACAGTTGGAGATAACCTTCTAATCGAAAACGGCTGCTTTCTATCATCAAACATGGCATCAGTCAATGGGGCAGGAGTTGAGCTGCAAGATCCAGCAATTATGCCGTGCTTGGTGCCTTTTGATGCTGATAAGCATCGCGCAAGTGTTTACGAGCAAGCCACTTGGCGCTTTGGCTTGGACCGAAACAAAATCGAGAATATATTGCCATGCACGCCTTTCCAATGCGATGTGATGGATTGCGCTGCCGATGATGCGCGACTTGCTTTTGGTCACGTCGTTTGTGAAATTCCAAAACACGTCGACACCCACCGCTTGGCCGCAGCTTGGAAGGAGGTTGTGCGACAGACTCCGTCCCTGAGGACTTGCATATTTACGTTAAAATCGGGAGACTATTTTCAAATTGTGTTGACAGAGGGCGTCTTTTCGTGGCTGCATGCGACGTCTCTCGACGTCAAGGAGGCGGTGGTGCAAGATGAAGCCGCTGCCGCTGTGGCTGGGCCGCGTTGCAATCGATATGTCGTCCTGGAGGACCCCAGCACCAACCGACGACTACTCATCTGGACATTCAACCATGCCCTAGTGGATAACGCCCTCCAGGAGCGTATCCTTCGACGCGTTCTCACTGCTTACGAGGGCGGGCAAGTTCAACCACCCAGCCTGCCTGAAACATCAAATCCTTTCCACGCCAGAGAGAGGGAGGCTCGAGGCCCCAGCCCAGTTGAAATTCACGCCCATGACGTGGAACGCGCGGCTGGGTTTTGGCAGGAACATTTGGCCGGCTTGGATGCTTCCCTATTTCCCCCTCTCCCTTCCCTCGCGGTCGTGCCTCGTCCCGATGCGCAGACAGAACATCGTATCTCATATCCGGGTTCAGCCCGGCAAAAGTGGTCCAGCGTGGCTGCATGTCGAGCTGCGCTTGCAGTTCTTCTATCTCGCTACACGGACTCTTCAGACGTACTTTTCGGTGTGGTGACAGAGCAGTCCCACATCCTCGAAGAGCAGGACCATCCGACTGCGGGCTCAGCACGGGCAGTAGTGCCCATTCGAGTGTTCTGCGCCCCGGATCGACCCGTGTCAGCTGTCATAGAGGAGATCACTGTCCATGATCATGCCGTCCGCGAGTTTCAACAGGTTGGTCTCCGCAACATCCGCCGCATTGGAGAAGACGGGGCCGCCGCTTGTGGATTCCAGACCGTGCTACTGGTCACCGACGGTGACGCTTCACCAGCACCTAATGATGAGCTTCATCGAATTATAGGAGAGTCGGACAGATTTGTGCCTTGCACTAATCGTGCCCTTCTACTCGACTGCCAGATAGCTGATGAATCGGCATTACTGGTGGCACGATACGACCAAAGTGTGATCGAACCCCCTCAGATGGCTCGGTTCCTGAGACAGCTGGGATGTCTGATTCGACAATTTCAGAGCTATGCTGTCGATCCGCCTTTGGTAGGACAGCTAGACGTCGTGACGCATGAGGATCGGGCGGAGATCGAGAGTTGGAACTCAGAACCGCTGCAGGTACACGATGCCACAATCCACGATGTGATATCAAGCAGGGCTGCTCATGCTCCAGACGCGGCCGCGGTTTTTTCTTGGGATGGGGAATGGACTTATGCCGAGCTGGACGATGTATCTTCGTGCCTCGCCGCACATATCCAAGGCCTTGATTTGGGCAAAGGGCAGGTTATATTACCGCTCTGCTTTGAGAAGACGAAATGGGTCGTCGCTGCCATGCTTGCCGTGCTTAAAGCTGGCCAGGCATTCACACTCATCGACCCAAACGATCCACCGGCCAGGATGGCCCAAGTCTGTCGGCAAACTTCTGCAAGAGTCGCTCTCACCTCCAAACTCCACAGCGCCACCATGCGCGCCGTTGCTGGCCGTTGCATCGTGGTTGATGATGACTTTCTGCAGTCGCTGTCCTGCGATGCAGGTCGGTTTGACTCCACTGTCAAGCCGCAAGATCTGGCCTATGCTATTTTCACTTCTGGTAGCACAGGGGAACCAAAAGGCATTATGATTGAGCATCGAGGATTCGTGTCATGCGCTATCAAGTTTGGCCCCACGCTAGGGATCAATCACCACACACGCGCTCTCCAATTCGCATCGCATGGGTTCGGTGCGTGTCTGTTAGAAATCGTGACGACTCTACTACACGGCGGCTGCGTCTGCATTCCTTCCGATGACGATCGCATGAACGGCCTTCCGGGCTACATCAAAAGGTCTGAGGTTAACTGGATGTTTGCAGCTCCTTCCTATCTCGAGACATTTCAACCAGAAGATGTCTCTGGTCTCCAAACTTTGGTGGTCGGCGGAGAGCAGATGTCGGCATCGATTAGAGATGCCTGGGCCCCACGAGTTCAACTTTTAAATGGCTATGGCCAGAGTGAGACCTCGACTATATGCTTCGTTAGGAAAGTCCGCCCTTTCTCTCTTGAGCCGAACAGTATCGGTAAAGTCATCACTGAGCCGAACAGTATCGGTCGGGTTGTAGGCGCCCGCTCCTGGATCATTGATCCCAATGAGCCCAATCGCCTTGCTCCAATTGGTTGTATTGGCGAGCTGGTAATTGAAAGCCCAGGGATTGCACGCGATTATATCATTGCTCTCTCGCGATTATATCATTGCTCTGCCACCGCATAAGCAGCCTTTTATCATCGACACCCCGGCTTGGTATCCTACCAAGCGGCTGCCCGGCGGTTACAAATTCTATAGGACCGGCGATCTCGCGCGGTACGCTTCGGATGGCTCCGTTGTTTGCCTTGGACGCAGGGACTCCCAGGTCAAGATCCGAGGGCAGCGCATCGAGATCAGCGAAGTGGAAGCTCGCTTACGAGAACAATTGCCCAGTCACATCATGATCGTGGCTGAAGCAGTCAAACGCTCAGGTAGCACCACCTTGATTGCTTTCTTAATCGAGCCGTACAAGGGCGAGGATAGTGTCTATGTCACATCTGCAGCCGATGCCTACATCTTGAATTATAAAGCTAGTGAAGGGATAACCGCGAAGCTGCGGCAGGTTCTTCCCAAGCAGTCCATTCCGTCCTACTATATTTGCATGGAAGAGCTTCCCCGCACTGCCACCGGGAAAGCAGACCGAAGAACACTTCGATGTATAGCCAGCAAGCTATTAGGCGAACTGGCTCAGAACGTGGCATCTCAGCCAAGTGCGCAGTTCGATTCATCGGCAACCAGTATACAGGCCAAACTTCGGGAGCTTTGGTTGCTAGCTTTGAATCTCGATTCCAACTCTGGAGACGTGGAAGCGAACTTTTTTGAACTGGGGGGAGATTCCATCGCTGCGATTAAAATGGTGAATATGGCGAGACTGGCTGGAATACCGCTGAAAGTATCCGACATATTCCAGAATCCCACGCCTGCTGGCCTTGCAAGTGTCATCGCGCGAGTCGCCTCGGCCTCATATACCCCAATCCCAGCGACAACGTACAGCGGACCCGTTGAACAGTCATTTGCTCAAGGTCGACTATGGTTTCTGGACCAGCTGGAAGTTGGCGCGTCGTGGTATCTCATACCCTTCGCCGCCCGCATGCGTGGGCCAGTGAACATTGAGGCGCTAACTTCCGCGGTGCTGGCCCTGGAGCAGCGGCACGAGACCCTGCGGACGACATTTGAAGAGCAGAACGGTGTAGGGGTACAAGTTGTTCACGCGAGCTTCTTCAAGGAGTTAAGGGTGATCGACTTGCCAGACGAACAGAACGGCTGCTACCTACAGCTGCTGGAGCAAGAGCAGACCACTCCATTCGACGTGGCATCCGAAGCAGGGTGGAGGGTATCGCTGATACGGCTGGGAGAAGATGACCACATTCTCTCCATCGTGATGCATCATATCATCTCCGACGGCTGGTCTATTGACGTCTTACGCCATGAACTGGCCCAATTCTATGCGGCTGCTCTCGAAGGCCGTGATCCTCTATCGGTGGTGAGCCCACTACCAATTAACTACCGTGACTTTTCTGCATGGCAAAAGCTGGAGGAACAGGAAGCCGAACATCAGCGACAACTCGAGTACTGGACCAATCAGCTCACAGACTGCTCTCCGGCTGAATTCCTAATAGACTTCCCTCGACCGACTATACTGTCAGGTAAAGCAGGCTCCGTGCCTGTCACCATCGATGGCGAGCTGTATGAGAAGCTCCGGGGCTTTTGCGGTTTGCATGGAGTGACACCTTTCGCCGTGCTGCTGGCGGCGTTCCGCGCAGCACATTATCGTCTCACCGGAGCTGAAGACTCAGTCATCGGTGCACCCATTGCCAATCGCAGCCGGGCTGAGTTGGAGAATATTATTGGCTTCTTTGTCAACACTCTGTGTATGCGAATCACCGTTGCTGGTGACGACACATTCGAAAGCCTTATGCGACGGGTCCGATCAACAGCCACAGCGGCGTTTGAGCACCAAGATGTCCCCTTTGAGCGCGTCGTCTCAGCACTGCTAACTGGCTCGAGAGACGTGTCCCGGAACCCACTGGCGCAGCTTATATTTGCCATTCACTCTCAGAAAAATCTCGGGAACTTCGAGTTGGAGGGTGTTGAAGCGGAACCTGTATCGAACCACGTTTATACCCGGTTTGATATAGAGTTCCACCTATTCCAAGGGGCAAGCGGGCTAAGCGGCTACATGGCCTTCGCGCAAGATCTATTCAAGCCCGAGAATATTCAAAACGTGGTCAATATTTTTTACCAGATCCTACGTCAAGGGCTCGATCAACCGCACACCAACGTAGCAGTTCTTCCGCTTACGGACGGCCTAGCGGATCTCCGCAAGAATGGCCTGCTCCAGATTGCGAGAGTCGAATATCCCCGAGAGTCGAGTGTGGTTGATCTCTTCCGCAGCGAAGTGGCTGCTCACCCGGACGCAGTCGCCGTCGTCGACTCGTCATCGCGCCTCACCTACGCCGCGTTGGACCATCGATCTGACCAACTCGCGACCTGGCTTCGCCATCGGAATGTGGCTGCCGAGACACTGGTCGGAGTGCTAGCACCGCGGTCATGCGAGGCAGTTGTAGCCATAATCGGCATCCTGAAAGCAAACCTCGCATATCTGCCACTCGACGTGAAGTCTCCTGGCGCACGCTTGAAAGCGATCTTGTCTGCGATGCCCGGGGACAAGTTAGTCCTTCTCGGCTCCAATGTGACTGTCCCGGAGGTTGAGCTGTCTGACTTGGAGCTGGTACGGATCGGCGACACTTTAAAACATCCTAATACAAATGGTGTCAATGGTGTCAATGGCCATGCAGTCGCCCCCGCTTTAGGGCCGTTGCCGTCAAGCCTCGCATACGTGATCTTCACATCTGGATCTACTGGTAAGCCTAAAGGCGTTATGGTGGAGCATCGCAGCGTTTTACGGCTCGTAAAGGAGACAACTACTACTACTAAGTTTCCATCAGCGCCGAAGGTAGCTCATGTTTCCAACATAGCCTTTGACGCCGCTGTTTGGGAGATATTTATGGCGCTTCTGAACGGCGGCACTCTAGTCTGTGTTGACTATATGACCATTTTAGACAGTGATGCCCTCGAGGCTGTGTTTGCGCAAGAGCAAGTCAATGTGGCCCTGATCACGCCTGCGTTACTGAAACAGTGTCTCGCCAACATTCCAGCTATGTTGAGGAAACTCGACGTTCTCGTTGTCGGTGCTGATAGGCTCGATCCCCAGGATGCAATCGCCACGAAAGCACTTGTCGGGGCTGGCTTCTTTAACGCATACGGTCCGACAGAGAACGGAGTTATCAGTACAATTTATACCGTCGCCGAAGACGATGCGTTTATTAACGGAGTTCCTATTGGCCAGGCCATCAACAACTCTGGTGCCTATATCACGGATCCGAACCAGCAGCTCGTTCCTGCAGGCATAATGGGGGAGCTTGTCGTCACCGGAGACGGGCTCGCTCGGGGATATACCGACCCGACGCTGGACGCGGGTCGCTTCGTTCAACTCACCGTTGATGGCGAGGTCGTGAGGGCATATCGTACGGGTGACCGTGTGCGGTACCGGGTAGGCGATGGGCAGATTGAGTTCTTCGGGCGTATGGACCAGCAGCTCAAGATTCGAGGCCATCGCATTGAGGCAGCTGAGGTGGAGCGTGCAATTCTCGGCCAGAAATCAGTGGCTGATGCTGTAGTCGTCATCCGGGAGCAAGATGATCAAGAGCCGGAAATGGTTGGTTTCGTCGTGACAGACGATGATTACTCCGCCGAGCAGGATGAGGCGGGCAACCAAGTCCAAGGATGGCAAGAGTTCTTTGAGAAGAATACATATGCTGATATGAACGCCATCAGCCCGTCTGCGATTGGCAACGACTTTACAGGCTGGACGTCTATGTACGATGGGAGCGAGATCGAAAAGGCCGAGATGCAGGAGTGGCTCAATGACACCATACACACGCTGCTTGATGGTCAGGAGCCGGGCCGCGTACTTGAGATAGGTACCGGCAGTGGTATGATCCTGTTTAATCTTGGCCCTGGATTGCAAAGTTATGTCGGGCTTGAGCCATCCAAGTCAGCTGTGGCGTTTGCTACTAAGGCGATAGAGTCCGTCCCGGCTCTTGCAGGAAAGGCCCAGGTACACGTCGGTACGGCCACAGATACCGGCAGTCTAAGTGGACTCTGCCCCGATCTGATAGTGATCAACTCGGTTATCCAGTATTTCCCTACGCCTGAGTACCTGGTACAGGTTGTGGATAACCTGATTCGGATCCCGGGCGTTAAACGCCTTTTCTTTGGCGACATACGATCTTACGCTACCAATCGGCACTTTCTTGCTGCCAGGGCGATACATGCATTAGGCAATGAGGCGACCAAAGACGATGTGCAGCAAAAGATGACAGAATTGGCTGAGCGTGATGAAGAGATGCTTGTCGATCCGGCCTCGTTCACGGCGCTGCAAAGTCGGCTTCCCGAGATTATCAAGCACGTCGAGATCATCCCTAAGAACATGCAGACCACAAACGAGCTTAGCGCGTACCGGTATGCAGCTGTCATACACCTACGTGGCCCAGACGAGCCGGAGCGGCCTGTGTATTCAATTCCCAAGGATGACTGGGTCGACTTCCAGGGATCGCAGATGGACCGCGATGCTCTTCTAGGGCTCCTGCAGCGCTCAGTGGACGCCAAAACTGTTGCTATCAGCAACATCCCTTATAGCAAGACGATTTTTGAGCGACATATCGTTGAGTCTCTCGACAACGATAGTAGAGATGGTGCGCAAAGTTCGTTAGACGGTGCAGCTTGGATTTCAGCTGTCCGAACTGACGCGGAACGCTGTGCGTCCCTTGACGTGCGTGGCCTCAAACAACTTGGCGAAGAGACAGGTTTCCGGGTAGAAGTTAGCGCGGCGAGACAGTGGTCTCAGCATGGGGCGCTCGATGCCATCTTCCACCGCTATGATTTGTCTGTTCAAAACGGTCGTCGTGTTCTGTTCCGGTTCCCGGCTGAAGACGAGACTCGTCAAAGGGCGGCCCTTATCAGCCGGCCGTTACAACTGGTGCAGAGTCGTCGGGTTGCATCTCAGATCCGTGACCAGCTACAGTCCGTGCTTCCGTCGTACATGATTCCGACCCATATCGTGGTGATTGACCAGGTGCCCGTCAATGCCAATGGCAAGGTCGACCGGAAAGAGCTTACTCGAAGGGCCCAAATAGTATCAAAATCTCGGGTGGTGACGACGGAGAAAGCGCCAAAGCAGGTGGTTCCACTCAACGAAATAGAAGCCATGCTGTGTGAGGAGTTTGAGGAGGTGTTCGACGCGAAGGTCAGCACCACCGATCACTTCTTCAAGCTTGGCGGGCATTCTCTCCTGGCGACAAAGCTCATGTCGCGTGTAAGTCGTCGTCTGAATGCTCGCATTTATATAAAGGATATATTCGACAACCCTGTTATTGCTGATCTCGCGGTCTCCATCCGCCGAGCGCTGGCGTGCGACGACCCGACGACGCCCGCGGCGTCGAACGGCGGACGTGAGAAGCGGTCAGTGTCCGCACACGTGGCGCCGCGTAACGAGCTGGAGGTCGTCCTCTGCAAGGAGTTTGCGGATGTGCTTGGGCTCGAAGTGGGCATTACCGACGACTTCTTCGAGCTTGGTGGGCATTCCCTCATGGCTACGAAGCTTGCTTCGCGCATCGGCCATCGACTGGGTACCGCCGTATCGGTCAAAGATGTCTTTGATCACCCGGTTATTGTCGATCTTGCGAATAAGATTGGGCTTGCTGAGTTGGACAAATATGAAGCGGCTAATGACGTGGACCAACAAGCCGACCACGATTCATTCCAGCTCCTTTCGATAGAAGATCCAGAAACATTTATCCAGCGTGAGATTTCCCCTCAGCTTGAGTGGTCCTACGGTACGATTCTGGACGTCTATCCTGCTACTCAGATGCAGAGAACTTTCCTGCTCAATCACGAAACAGGGAAACCACATCCTCCGACGCCGTTCTACATAGACTTCCCAGGTGACTCGGACTGTGCTCGCCTCACAAAGGCTTGCACGTCATTAGTCGAGTATGTCGATATTTTCAGGACAGTGTTCTTGGAAGCTGCAGGTGGTCTCTATCAAGTTGTCCTGAAACATCTCGATCTGGCAATTGAGATAATCGAAACCGAGGAGAATCTCAACAGCTCAACGGCTGCGTTCCTGGACGCTGATTTGAAAAACCCCCTCCTCTTCGGAAAACCATTGATACGCATTACGATTTTGACGAAGAAGGCGTCATTCATGCGAGTCATACTTCGACTGTCTCATGCTTTGTATGACGGATTGAGCTTAGAGCACATTGTGCGCACGCTTCACATTTTGTATAGCGGCACCCGTCTTCCGGCACCCTCCAAATTTTCTCGGTATATGCAGCACATAGTCAACAGCCGTAAAGGTGGCTACGATTTCTGGCGCTCTGTTCTGAAAGATTCGTCGATGACAGATATAAAACTTGTCAGCAGTGATGCTCAAGACACAACTGTTGGGAACTATCATGCGTCAAAGGTCATTGAGGTCCCTCTTCAGGCCAATGCGGACAGCAGAATCACCTCGGCAACAATTTTTACCACCGCCTGCGCTCTAGCTCTATCAAAAGTCTCCGGTCCAAGTGATGTCGTCTTTGGCCGAATCGTATCCGGGCGTCAGGGCTTACCGGTCAACAGCCAACATATCATCGGACCTTGCACGAATGCAGTACCAGTGCGCGCACGCATAGACAAGCACGCAAGCCAGAAAGATTTACTCCGCGAGATGCAAGACCAATATCTCAACAGCCTGCCCTTTGAGACCTTGGGATTCGACGAGCTTAAGAAAAATTGCACCGACTGGCCAGAAGCAACGACGAACTTTGGCTGCTGCGTCGCATACCAACACTTTGACTACCATCCCGACAGTCAAGTGGACGAGCAGACGGTTCGGATTGGAGTTTTGTCTCGGGATTATAAGCCAGATAATGATGCGCCGATCCACGACCTAGCTATAGCGGGAGAGGTTGACCCGGAGGGGCGAACGGTGCATGTTACCATCATTGCGAACCGGCAAGTTTGTGAAGAAGCGAGGCTGAAATGTATACTCGATCATCTTTGCGAGAGTATTCAGACCCTGAGCTTGGCTCTGTGAGATCCCTGTACCATTGGGACTGTCACAGACCCCCTTATTTTCGTTCATACTGTTTTATTTAATTAATGTTGCTTTGTATTTAATTTGTTCGATTTAACTATGTCGAGTCGGAGACACAGCTCTTCCCGTTGTATATTGGGTCTACGTCGCATAGGGGAAATCGTCTAGCTATTTCGGTCTGATCCACTGTATTGTGCAGATTAATGGACAATATATTCTTCAAACTCCAACTTATGCGCCGTTCTTCGGATCGCTAAAGATCTTACTGAGAACCTGACAGCGCTGATTAACTTCCCAATAGTCCTTCTGCTCCTTGAAACCGTCAAGTGTCACGTTGAAAGAGGAAGCCCTTCTACCGTACTTCGGCCAGGGTGCAAGGTCTGGGAAGACCTTTGTGTTTTTGCGACCGGTGACGAAGCGACGGACGTACTCTTGAAATTCCCTTGCGATCGAAATGTTTGGAACGGGTGTGGTGGCGTTGTTGATGAAGAAGAAGTCTATGTGAAATAGATTGTTAAGTATCCGTCAAACAAGCAGGGAGTGAAGGTAGACGTACAGTTTAGATCCAGTCCATGGGTGGCCGGTGGAATCGCCATTACGTATCGCCTGGCCTTTTCCTTGTATGCCTTTGCTGCAAAATAGGCATTACAGGCAAAGGTCATGTCCGTGGCCCAATCCCATCCGAGTTTCTCGGGCAAGTTGGCTGGGTACTGATACAGCGATTGGAGGCGTCTGATAGTCGCGTTGTCTGCATTGGGTACGGTTTCCCGAACGAGTGCGGGAAAGGCATGTGGCATGTTGTCTGCAGGAGACATGTGCATTCCTTCGTTGGCTGTATTACCGATCACCAGTTGTTTGATTCGCTTGTTGTATGATCCTCGTGCGAGGAGTGCGGGAACAAGATCCTTGATGTAAGTGCCGTCGACAACTGGGGCGAAGCCAGTCCCGGGGCCTAATGCTCCACTGCTGCCGTCGGTAACGTTATTGATGAGGTATGCATTTGCTTTGAACAGAGATTCCTGTGAAGAATCTCGCAAACAGCTGACAGAAGTGCAATTGGCTGCCTTTAGGACTTCATCGAATACTGCCTGTTGGCGGCTGGGATCTCGGCGCGGATATACAGCAGGGGAAGCAATGTATGCCTAAGTTCCCAGGTTAGCTTTACTAAGGACGATGTACTGACGATGGTGTACAAACCTGGCTGAAAGGGAGGGACTCATGCCCTCCCTTTGCTACCAGTAACATCTCAATCATTCCTGCCCCGGCACTTTGACCTAGAGCGGTGATTCTTTTCGGATCCCCGCCAAACCTGGAGATGTATTTCTGTGTCCATTGAAGGGCTGCCATTGCGTCATGCAAGCCAACATTGGTCTCCATGTCCTCAGATGGTGACGAGCTCCAGCCAAAGAGTCCCATACTACAATTCTATCAATACCAGCTCTTATAAAAGATAGTGATGCTAACATACCGGTAGTTGCTCGCAACATAAATGAATTTCTGCGACGGGTCCATGTCTTCATAGAGCCCCCAGCCATCTCCGTTAGATTCTTGAAGGGTTTTACTGCCGTAGCTAAACGCGCTTCCATGCAAAAAATGGACAACCGGGACTTTGTCGCCTTTCTTGACACCCTGGGGTACTCTCACGTCCAGAAAGAGACAATCCTCGCTACCCCAGGCCCTACCGAAACCTAGATCTGGAAATATATTCGGAATAGCACAGACACAGTCCGTTGAAAATCGGGGTGCTGAGCCATTCTGGATCCCCGGCTGCTTTGAAGGAGGGGTCTTTGGTTTTCTGAAGCGAAGCGATCCGAGAGGAGATTGGGCGAAGCGAATATTGTTGTAGCTTGCGACCTTCAAACCACGAGATGTCTCATTGACGACCGTAGGGATATGGACTGCGTAGCCCAAATCGACTGCGGGAAATGGATCGTAATCGGTTGGATGGGATTGACATACAGCTGAGAAGTGTATGAGAGAGAGTAACGCCGAAACTGCCAGAGAAATGAAGGCCATGATGCTTCTGGTATAAAATCAAATAGGAAATAGGGACGGAGTATTTGGTTAACAGAGTGTTCTCCAACGGCGGCGATTCCATCCTTTATATACCGCTGCTCCTGGTTCATACTATGCACATCGTACATAGTATCCTCGGATTGTATCAAAATAGAATCCGAAGAACGCTCCTCGCAATCTCAATCCCAGAATGCATTCATTCAGGAAAGCACATCAATCGTCGTGGCTCATCGGATTTTCGCATCTCGGGTTCAAGAGCCTGAGGCATTCTAGGGACGCGATCAGCGAAACGCCTCCACACGGCCAGCTAAAAGGGGCCTTGGCCAACGACGTGAAGTGATCAGCTGGATATTCAGCAGTGAGGCTGTTGTCGAAAGCCCCTTTTCTGTGCCAACTTGCCAAGCCGCCAACAATCGAGGTTTCGGGTCTCTCGGATTCATCGGGATCGCTGCAAGGCACGGAAAGCGAGAGAGCTGCCAGCCAAGAGAAACTTCCCTGCGGATCCCCCTCCACCAAACAACTGGTCGCTCAGCGAAGCCGCCCCGCATGTTCTCCTTTTCTTCATGAGCTCATGTTCCCACGTCACAAGCACTCCCGACCATGCCAGTCGGCGGACGTTGCCTCATCTCTTGCCTCTTTTTTGGTCGTTGGTTGAGTCGGATTCCACGCTTCATGTTTCCTTCACAAGCATAAACTGTGGCAATTGTGGCAAAAATGATATAATCATGGACGCTGCTAAGGTCTATTTAATCCCCCTAAGGTGCAGCATCTTTCCAGCTCGTACCTCCTATCCTCATATGACTTGGCCCACACCTAGCTAATTACATAATTTACCTGGGTGCCAAGCCTGAAGTCACATGAGGATTTGGTCGCGTGGCAATAGAAACAAGGAAGGGTACCAAAAGTAGTAGTTTTCTTCAGGTAGCTTGAAAATAGGGATGGTAACTCAAATATTGATCTTTTCAATATAAAACAATGGGTTCCATTGCTTATTATCATGACACTGAGATATATACTATTTTACCAGCTGGCATGTACGGAGTATACTAACAACAAAAGCAATAAGCTATAAACCCAGATGGGTTGTTCAAGCACGGTTTTCATCAGAAATTTGGTGTTGATTTCTTAGAAACCCTTTCAACTACTTGCAGAACAGAAACATGGCATCTACTTTCATTCAAAGAGGTGGCATTTTTCACACTCTGTGCTGAGAGTATCCAGAGTTCTGATCTCACAACCTCATTCATATGTTCTATAACTACAGAATATCCCTTTTAATGCTTCCTGACTGTCCCGCCCCTTTTCAGCCCAAAGAAGGCTATCACGGCAACAAGTGCCACACTCACAAAGATGGTCCAGAAAGGCGCAAACTAATAATTTCAACAATTTCAATTGTTGCCGTAGCACTGCGGGAAACTCCATTAATCAACGCCGAAATGATGGCCAGGATTTGGACGTTGACTCGGGATATAAGGTGTTTGCTTGCAAGGTTGACGAGCATGTCCATGATAACGTGGGGAATGAATCAGATAGAACTCTGAAGTGCAGAAAGGCCCTGCACTTGATGGAAGCTATATTCTGTCAATATCGACCGTTTCGCTTGATGATCCTGGCATACTTACGATAGGATAGTGAAATATCCAATGCCGTTAACAGATACCCAGCAAAAGAACACGGGAACGCAAATCGAGGCAAATGACGCATTCTTCCAGGATCTGTTCGAATTTTATCCTGCCCCCTGATACCCGTTTTCGATGCTGTCCTTGTCTGACTAGACGAAGGGTAAAGAGAGAAAATCTCGATGGTGCTTGAGAGCTCTGTGAGCAGATTCTATGAGAGCTAGACTGCCTATTTCTTGTTTCTGATATGAGGATACAAGTTGAAGAGAAAAGATGAAGAAGAAGAAGAAGAGAGAAATTAAACAAGTAAGTGTCTAGCTCCTTGCAAATGTGGAAAAGCACACGCGGGCGGATCAGGGCCAAACTTAACTATAATTGATACAACGTGATTGACTGACTGCTTCGGACTATAGCATTTTGTTGAACCTCTTCTTCTTCCTCTTCTTGTAAGAGATATCGAAGAGTCTCTTCTAATCCTGATTCACGTGCCACCTCCCTCCAGCAGCCAGTTGGCTGGATTACCGTTTCTGGAAGGGTAATTGACTCATGTGACACCGCGACTCCTCCAGCGCTTGCTCAACACTTGACGCGACTCTCTTGACACGAAACACACAACTACTACTCTCACTGCTAGACAACAGACTAGTTCTTCACAGCAGTTTTCAGCGATAGAGCCCTTTCATCTCATGCCGGAACTTCTCTTGCTAGTATGGAGATACCTACTAGATTCTATCGAGTCTTTGACGATGACTCCGTGAGCCGATACGATCGTCGTCTGGGTCTTGTTGCCGGTGTATATTGTGATGATGAGAATTTTTTTTCACCCCCAGAACCGCCACGAGCGACATAACGTGGTAGCCTGTCTGCATGACCATCTAGACTGGGCCAATAGCCGCCAAACTCCGTTTATCTCGGTGTATTCTGACAGGAATGCTGCAGAGGTGGCAGCGAGGGGCCGCGTGGACAATGGGAAAACGGGGGTCACCATCCTGGAGATTAACTCCTCACGCCTAAACGACTGGCAGATTCAACATGTGCGGACTCTGGCGGATAATCTGGGGTATCAGATTCCCGAGCGGGTTTATCCATACACCAGATTTGAGTGGATCGTTCTCGATCAAATTCCTCCTTGGGCAGTTGAAACGAGGGTGCCTTTCTAGTGGTTCAACTGCATAATAGGTGAGTAGATCTAAGGTATCTTACGCCATTGCTCCGGAAACTAACCCGATGGTAGCCCGATGCTGACTCGACCACCGACCCCGACCGAGAACGATCATGACGACGGGATGATGGTAACAACTGGGGAGGGGGATGGTCCCGATGGCTGGTCTGCTGTTTGCTTCTGGGAGATGTCTACATCATTTGATTGGCTGTTAGATGGCCTGGCTGTGAGAAATATCTCTGCTGGTAGTTGTCGGGCTGATGCATGTTAAGAAATGTTATACAGAAATTATGCCAATATGAGCCCTGATGTCTAGTCATCTTGTCCATAGAGTCTGGTCCTGTCTGCTTGTCAGTTTGTAGAGGACAGCTGTTGACACTCATTGGCGTAACCCTAAGAACAAGCAGACATCAGGCTTCACGACCCAGACAGTTTCGGAAAATAAGGGACGAACTACAGCTGTTTGGATGGCTCCTTTCAATCAATCAAACCTGGAGGAGATTGCTCGCTTCTCCTTTAACAGATCGGCGGTTACCCAAGACCGAATCGATCGCCCCTCTCCGCTTCAAGGGCGCAAAGAGAAAAATTCTTTGCTGCTTTCCACCTATACCGTACACATGGGAAGCTCATTCTTCGCCTATATCACTAACTTAACGTCAGTTGCCTCCTCGTATCGTAGGCTACAAACGCCTTCCCATGTTACGTAATATGAAACTGCCGCTTCCTCACGCGGAGATACGCCTGCCCTTGGGTACACAATGCGGCTTCCATTAGACTCGCGGGTATAAGAAAACCTGGATTCTCGTCTGCAGCCATCGTATCTCTTCTCCGTCTTCCAACATTCACGCGCTGCATACTCATATATCATCTGCTTTATTGTCTTAAATCGACAGCATCAGCCAAACCGTAACATCAAATCCAGCTTCAGCGTTACTGCAAATATGACTTCCACTCTGAGAAATCCCCTTCTTCTCGTCTTTGTGCTCCTCAACCGTGAGTTGCCACCCTGTCAGTTAGCTTGACGTACTTGCTAACATGCCTGGGAACCCAGTTGTTTTGTTCGTTACCGCCCATTATCAATACATCACCGGGCGTTGTGAGAGCGACGAAGACTGCGAGTCTGGATGCTGCGGGTTCAACAGCGGCACCTGTGCTGGTCCCATCTGGGCCGAGGAGCGTGAAGGCGGATGTGGCTACGGTGACGATGAGCCAAACGACCACGCTGTACAAGCATACCGTAAAGAACAGCACATGGCAGCATCGACGCTGCAGATGGTCATCGCCCCGACCGGTGTGTCTACCAATAGCAAGCCACAAGTTCCATTCACGATCAAGAACGACGGCGACTCCTTTGCTACAAACGAAAAGGGTGCTGGGAACGGCGCCGCCAAGCAGTTCATCACCGGTCGTTGCCTTAGCGATGCCGACTGTGCGTCTGGCTGTTGCGGATTTAACACCGGGGCGTGTGCTGGGCCTGTTTCTGCTCAAGAGAAGGATGGCGGATGCGGATACGGCGAGATGAAGCCTAACGATAATGCGGTCCGCGCTCTCTGGAAGAGACCAAAGGTTGAGAAGGTGGAAAAGGTGGAAAAGCAAGAATAAAGAAAGAATTGTGTCGCCCTCAGGTTAATGAGCGTTGTCTATTCGTTAGCGGTGGGCATGAGTTATTCAAGGGTATCCTGATGTCCTGGTCTGTTTGTATAATAGAATACATATTTACCATTGAAGCATTGCTTTAGACAATCCTCAATGAAGGCGTCTATCATTTTGGCGTTCATCGTTCATCATCAGTTCAAGCGGCTTGTTGCAAGAGGTCGAGGTCGAAGTGGCCGAGGAAATCCCGACATTCTTGGGCTCTTGCCAAGCCTTTGTTAGTTAACTTAGTCAGCTGCTCACCTAAGCGTGGCGCTAACTCGAAACGGCCGCGGCTCTCTGTGGCGAGACCTTGTTCAACTTTCGATAACCTTAATCCAACCTTCGTCAAAAAACACGACACTGTACGCCAGCAAGAGGGGCGGACAAACGCTTCTTTTCCTTTCTCGAGCTGTGACAGTATGCTAGGTGGTGATCACTGACTTGCTTATGCGCGATTCAATCAGTGATTCCGTGCTAAATGCCACCGTTCTTCCTCGATCTCCTGTGTATCATGTACCGGGAACGAGCCGCGCTTCGAGCCGAAGGGCACGAAATGCTACTTGCTGAGATACCTACTGTTCTCTATTTACTTCGAGTCTATAATCCGGTCAAAGTGCCGCACCAGCGGCGTACCTAGCAAAGCTGGATTCCATACCGCCACATCTTCTGGACACATCTATACACGCCCCAACGCCTTTTCAATGGCTTGGCCTTTTCACTTTACAGTGCTCAACACGGCGTGCCGTTTACCCCAAGGAAGACAAATGAGGTCGCCTGACCTCATCGGTACTTTCTTCATGCCTGTTGCGTGAGGTACATTGCCTTTCAGGGAAGCTTTGGATCGGCTTCTATCACTGATGACGTTGCGGGCATGGAACTTGACGCAGCATTTCAACCTGTTTTACTTCTTGGTTTCTAGATGTCGGTGGCATGCCTTTCCGGGCTTTCTCTACCCCCCACGCCTATAAAACTCCTGCATTCAAGGTTCCAACGGGCTACGTTCATCACCTGCAGGCATATATCATCGAAGCAGAACAATTGCTCCTTCTTATCAACTTGATCTAACGCTCCCTCGACTAATCTATATTTTGTCTTATTTATACCGCCAAAATGTCGCTCGTCGTTCGCGCTCTATTGATGCTGACCCGCTTCATACAGTTTTCCAGCGCGGTAATCGTCCTGGGAGTTACAGGCCATCTTCTAAAAAAGCTCGGCGGGTCAGGTCATATTGTGTATGAACTGGTTATAGTAAGCTTTACCTTTTGTCTCATGCCGAGTGGAACCGAAGCTGATCTTCAACCATGAATAGGCCGCAATAGCTTCACTGTTATACCTTCCGGGGCTCCTATCCCCGTTAATCCCCAAGATTGGCTGGCTGGCGTTCCCAGTCGACTATATCCTCTCATACCTGTACGTCCCTTTCCCAGAAGAACATATGAGGGCGGCTCTGACTATGTCGACAGGTGGTTGACGGCGTTCATATTGAACGTCCAGGATTACACCGACGGCGCAGACTGCGCTGCGAACTCCCCACCCGGGGGACAATGTTCGAAGAAGTACACGATCCTATCGTTTGCTCTTATCGCAACGTAAGATAGGCCTCCTTCCCTCCCCGCTTGGGGCCCCTTTACCACAGGCGGCCTCGAGAGATTACTGTTCCGTACGCTGACGAGGGGTGGCTAGGGTCTTCACTTGGATCTCTGCCGTTCTAGAGGTTTTCAACCTTTGGCGCCATCACCGCAAGGAATCGGTCAGAGGAGCCACGTCCACCGTCTAAGATCGGCGTCTCCGCGCCCTGCGCAGTCCATGCCTCAGCCAACACTAAAGGCATGAAAACGGTGGACTCTACGAAGCCGAATTTCAACCGAAGCGATACTCATTGCACATAATACCGTGTGTTTTTTTTCCTTCGTTCGCATACAATCTCCAAAGGAGGAAAGTTGGATATACTCAAGAGTCAAAGAGGAGTCATTGGGATTTTTTCTGTTTCTCGGAAATCAGGCTTTGCATATATCGAAACCCGAAACTGGTTTTTGGTACTTGTTTCTTTTACTTTCACTTTTGGGTTTGGCATGGCAGGTATGGGCATTGACTTTGGCGTTTCCATTTCAAAATTTAGTTAATGTCTGATCTCATATTATGTAATGAGGTAATGTATAGTTATTAACGTAATCCACCACCGAGCGAAACACCCCCCCGAGCGAAACAGCAAAACCACCAAAGCTTCAATTTAACTACTCATCCACTTCAACGCGCGATTATGCCACCAATTCGCAATAAAAACTCTTCAAATTCTATTGAGAGAGAGGGAAGACTTGAACTCGCGATAAAATCTATTCAAAATAAAGAAATCTCTTCAATTCGTGAGGCTGCACAATTATACAATGTTCCACATACAACTCTATATCATCGACTAAATGGCCGGCCTGCACGGGTGAATTTACGCGCAAATTCAATTAAATTGACTGAGCCTGAAGAGAATGAGCTAGTTCAATGGATTTTGAGCCTGGATAAACGAGGAATTCCCCCCCGGCCAGCCTTTGTTGAGAATATGGCCAACCATATTCTTACCTCCCGATCCCAATCTACTACCCCTCCCTGTGTGGGAAAGAACTGGGTTTACAAGCTGATTAAACGCCGTACGGAGCTTCAATGCCGCTATTCCAGACGCTATAACCACGAGCGAGCAAAATGTGAGGATAGGAGGGTTATTCAGGATTGGTTTAAGACCCTAGGGGATACAATTGCTGAGCATGGGATTCTGGCTGAAGATATCTACAACTTTGATGAGACTGGATTTGCAATGGGCCTCTGTGCAACTACCAAGGTCATCACTAGTGCTGAGCACTACGGCCGGCCAAAGCTGCTACAGCCTGGGAATCGGGAATGGGTCACTGTGGTTGAGTCAGTCAACGCGTCAGGATGGGCCCTACCTCCCTATATTATCCTCAAGGGTCAGAATCTACAGGAAGGCTGGTTTGACGGGCTTCCAGATGGCTGGAGACTTGATGTTAGCTCTAATGGCTGGACCACAGATGAGATAGGAATCAAATGGCTTACTAGGCTGTTTATTCCAGCTGCAAATCCACGCAGGGTTGGCACTCACCTCCTTCTTATCCTGGACGGGCACGGCAGTCATCTTACCCCTGAATTTGACTATATCTGCAAGGAGAATAGGATTATTCCTTTGTGCATGCCTGCACATTCATTCCATCTCTTGCAGCCTCTGGATGTGAGCGTTTTCGCGGTCTTAAAGCGAGCATATGGGGGTTTGGTTGAGCAGTGAATGCGGCTTGGTTTCAATACTATTAAGAAGGGGGATTTCCTAGATGCCTATCCTGCAGCCCGTACGGAGGCCTTTAAGGCTCAGAACATTCAAAGTGGCTTTATAGCTACTGGAATAGCTCCATTTGAACCAGATCGAGTTCTTCAACAGCTCAATATTCAGCTGCGAACCCCTACCCCCCCGGTCAGTCGATCTAGCAACTCAGGGTCATCCTGGATCCTACAAACACCTAGCAACCCCCGTCAGTTGCATAGGCAGGTGAATAAGGTCAAGAATATTATGGAACAAGGCCTTGATAGTCCCCCCCAGGGCTTGGTGGAAGGATTTGACCAAATTATTAAGGCCTGTGAATATGGAATGGTGAACGCCACCATTATGAAGAAGCAATACCAGGATATATTCAATGCCAATGAGAAAGAGAAGCAAAAACGCAAGAGATCTACACGCAGGATTCCACGCGAAGGAGGGCTAACTAGGGAAGAAGCTCAGGATCTTATTATTCCAGCTGCTGAGCCTGTTGAACAGCCTGTCATTCAACCCCCTGAACCAGCAGCCCCTGAGCGTAGACCACGCGTACGAGCGCCACAACGCTGCAGCAATTGTGGCATTCTCGGGCATAGAAGAACAACATGTCCTAGTCCTAGTGTAATTTAATTTAATGTAATTAGGGGTTGGTGGGTGTAGATATTTCGGGTTTAAATCTAATTAGTTGAGCTACGGTGGTTTTGCTGTTTCGCTCGGGGGGGTGTTTCGCTCGGTGGTGGATTACGTTAGTTATTTTTTTGGAGTACTTGGATGCATATACAACGATCGTTGGTATAAACATTGTATCCGCCTATGTTTTTGATAATCTTGCAGGTGAAGATGTTGAGATCACGCGCACACTTGGTGGCGAGTGTTTGAGTTTCCGTAGATGCGCGGGCGAGCCTGGCTCATTGACATACAATTCGGTTCTTTAGTTTTATATTCCCGTCCTGCACGACTATGTAGAGATTTCGGGTCCTATCTTCATTTCCTCCGAGACTGGTTGCTGTCTCCGCCACGCCTCCATTTCCTTCTTGTGCACGCACAGATCATGACGGTGATAAGACGGAGGGATAGGTACCTCAATGAATTGATTTAACATACGTGTTGCTCATTCAGCTTCATATTTGCTTGCTAGTGTCAAGGTTCAGATATCCAGCTAGCTTTTGCTGATTCTCGTGGATTCTTCTAGCATTCTTTTTCTTGGTGAGCTTGAGTGCTTTTGGCAAGATCTCAGGCCTTGATACTCTTTTCCACGTACGGAAATTCAAAGCCACACTGTTGTCGTATTGTTTCTTGGTATACAGTAGTTCGAGTTTCCATCAAAGACCTCAAAAAGTCTGATCATTATTTTGTTTGTATCTGCTGGTCATGTAGTACTCGAGATTATTTGCTCAGGGGCTGAGAATCGTGTGGGATGGCTGCTCTGCCCCAGCGAGTCACTTCTTGGTAGTTTTCAGTGTCTTCGTACTTCTCAAGTTTTGCAAGGCGTTGAGACCGCCCACTAGGAATACCACCGGACCAACACAGGAGCGCTTCGGTTTGCTTTGATGAACCGTTCCGGATCAGATAAGCATCGGAATTTTTATCTCCTTAACAACGTCCCCACATGTCAGCAGGATGGACTTTTTGCAGATATTGTGCCGGGTCAGCTTCACAAAACCAGCTGTCCGTGCTATAAACCTCTGGCACACTGTATATATGGGTTGTGAGCAGGTAATCTGCACCTGTCCCTTTCTACTTCTGCAATTGAGCATATAAACCCTTTCCCCTTTTCACATTCATGGAAATCCATACTATCAACTTCTCCAAACCTCAAGAAAACTCTACTCATTCATTTCAATCATAAAACTCACTGCTCTAACTGTCATTCTGATCTGCACTCTCTCTGAGCTCAGCAGCTCTCTTTCAGACAAAATCTTCAACAGCATTAACATTGTAAGAATCTACATGAGCAAAATTATTTACAGCAATGTTAAGATACTCTCAAAGTCTGCAACAAAAAAAGTTGTAGATCACAAGAAGAAGAGATTGAAGATCAAGATGAATTGCTACTGAAATGAAAATAAATGAATGATATATTCTTCTCTAGAAGTGAGTGAGAGTGTTTGTGAAATTGACTTTTTTTTATAGAAAATGACTTCATGTTGAAAAGAGAAAGTAGATGATGATGACTGATGTTAATATCTGTAAGTATTTTTACATGCATGACATATGATGCTTTGCTGATGAACATGTTTCTTTAAAAAGCAGTGTATCTGACTCATATTAGAGTGTAGTTATTTTTTATCAATGAATTGACTGTCTCACTATGTAGTACTGAAATTGACATATTATATATATTGTTTGCATTTCAGTCTTGAAGAAGTTTTGTGAAGAAGAGATGCTTATAAATTATTTAAATAGATTGATTTGCACAGCTGATCTAAGAAACTGAGAATATAATCTGAGAAGCTTGTGAGATTCTGATTAACTAACAAGATCAAGAATGCTTACCTCTGTTTGCAGAAGTCATTCATTATCTGTCAGATTAAGATTTCAAGTCTTCATGAATCTGAACACTCTTTCTCTGACATGCTTGATTCACTTGAGAATTAACATCAAGGCAATCTGTTCATGCTCATCAAGCAAGCACAGTCTCTTATCTCTCTTCAGTTTCACATGTGTCTTGAATCAGTCTGATTCAATCATGATTAATGAAAACTGCTGTTTTTGTGAAGTAACACAGACATCTGAGGCTTTTTGAGACATAGCATATGATGGCTGAAATCCACTGTCGGCTAGACAGTTTGTGTGTATAGATGAGTACTCAGGCCAAAAAAAGGGTGGTGATAACTTACTGGAACTGCCTGGCAGTGTCAAACTGTGGAATTCAGTTTTCCTTTTGCATCGTCTGGGAGCGTTGATTATTCCGCTCAAAATATCCTTCTCAAGGCTGGGCGGACGGTTCATCTGGGCTTGCTCATCTGCGAAGTCAGTTCTTGAGGCAATATTAGTGGGAATTAATGCCCGTCTGTTCGATGGGTATATCCAAAAGACCTCCCTCCCAACATTCGTTTAGAAAACGATGATGTTCCCTATTGTCGAAAACAGATTTGCTCAATTTCCAAGAGGATGGGAAAGCAGGGAACCCCTGAGTGCATAGAAATGGCAGAGCTCCTGAACTCAAGCTGAGTCTGGATATGGATCTGTTATTTCACTTCCACCTAAACCATGTCGTGCTGTATAGTAGGAAACTTGGTATGTATGATAGGCTTGGACTCGCCCGTTGTAATGATCGGAGTGCGAGGAAGGCAATTCCTCGAGTTTGATCCAGTGATGCGGAGGCTGGTGCTTGATGGGCGTATGAGAGTGAGGCACCAGCTGCCAGTGAGCACATTATCTAGCCATACTCTTGTTATCGGATCTGAATTAATTCCAATATTACATTCGAGTACTCTCATTCATTCCATATGCCCACAAATGGAGGGTTAAACATAGTTTGAGTGCTGAGCCATAAGGACTAACCATTGGGCTCAAGCGTAGAGCACTACTCAGTCGACATATATGACTTGGACCTTTTGAAATCTCGATCGATTTCTCCAGGGGGTTTGTTTTATAACTCCCGGTATGCCCTCGATATCCCACGATCAATGAACTCCAGAGGAATTGTGATCGAGCGGTAACCCGGTTGTAGGCGAGGCATCGATCCAGAGCTTGGACTCATGCCATATTTGGGCTGGATATATGTCTCCGAGTGGTCGCCCTTAGCCACGACCTTTATAAAAGTAGGATTGACCTTGACTTTTCCAAGATAATGGCGCCATGAAGGCCAGTTTGCAAAGAATTGCTCTTCTGAGAGCTGATTCGATTTGAAAATCGAGCTTTGAAACACTCTGCCGGCTTATTATAAACCTCAGGCTTCTGTAATAGAACAATGGCGTCGATGGCTGGGGAGTTGAATGACCTCGGTATGTATAGTGCGTGCCGGTGCTAGATCTGGTACTTCGGAAAATCATCGAAGAAGAAGAGCTGGGGTATGGCGCGAGGCACATCTGGCGTCTTTGAGCGGCTCACATCATCGTCAGTGGCGAGGAATCGAAAGATGGCTTGGCGTACAAGATATCCCACCATGGCTGGGTTATCTGCGAATTTGCGCGTCTCCACTGTGACTTCTGCAGTTGAAGGAAGCTGTGCTTGCAGCTCTATAAACGCCTTCGTGATTGTATCCCGAACCGCTCCGCAGGCGTAACATCCTATTCCGTCTTGTTCGTGGAAGAAGCGATGGTCAATATGCTCGGGAAGAGTGACAGGATCGACCGCATTGTTCATGATGAATGCCCAGACGTATTTCTGGTACCTGAAGTGCGTTAATCCAGAACATTACATGGAATATGCATCTCTTTGAAGGACTTACATTTCCCATCCCCAGTCGTTTTTAGACTTGATGCAAAAAGCAAACATTCGACACTGCCGTACAATGCCCGTCATTTCAGGGGACTCCCAATTTATTTCGTCACCGGTTGTGCAGCTCTCTAACAGTAGAGGCATTCGGCCGGTGATATCTTCAATTTCCTGCCGCGTGTATGTACCAGTCTGAAGGCTGCTATGTCTGTCCCACCATGCATTCATCTCTGCCTATGAGTTGGTCAGATCCTGAAGAAGCGGTTTTACCACCAGAAAGCAAACTTTCATACCTTGGTAAAGCCTCTAGATATCTTGAAGGCATAATCGATGCCTTGATAGTATCGTTTACGCATATAAGTCATGTTATTCGTGCCCAACACTCTTAGCGTCCCAGCGCGGCACTGATCGAGCCAGCCGAGAGTACCAGAGTGATCTTCATTGTCCAATTCATTGAGCTAGTCGATGATAAAGATAACGCCGGGACATCTGTTGCGCCTGATGAACTACTTGATGCCTTCTTCTGTTTTCAACCGAATGATCTCGGCCAACCGGTTCGGGTTGTTTCCCCAGGCAAAGAGTAGTGCCATTTGCACATAATCGAACGGATTTTTCTGGCAGAGTCGAAAATCAGGAAGATAAATCACCCGGAAGTACTGAGCCGTCAGGAAGTACGCCAGGGTGGCCAGCAAATGCGATTTCCCCTGCCCTAACAGTCCACACACCCATATGTCGGCGTATCCGGGTCTTTCTCTGCCTTGAGCTTCCGTAAATAGTTCTACCAACCTCGTGAATGCTTCCCGGCCCACATATTTGTAATTTGCTTCGCAATAGTGGGCTTTGGCACCTAAAGTAAACCGAGAGGGAACTGGGGTCCCTACCCCTGGGAATGGGAGCTCAGAGTTGAACTCTGGAGACGAGAGTCTTGCTCTTCCGTCTTCGAAATCCTTGAAATGCTGCTCAAAGTTGCTCATGGATCCGTGTGCGTTGCGCTCGGGCAGCCTCAGATATCTCGTGAACATCCGTGGGAAAGGTATCGATATCCATGATAAAGTAGAAGATAGAAAAAGATTTCTTTTGGAAGAGGAAAAGATATAATTGGTAGGTGTAAAACTTTCAACTGGAAATTCACTTTGCGGATGCTGCTGCGCAAGGGGTGGGGGGCCCTTTTATCCCTTTCGTTTGTCGGGATATTCCCCAAGTCATGATGTCAACGATGCATTGAACAATATTCAATGACGGCTTCATCATCAAAAGCCTTCATGGAGCCCGTGGTTTGGCTTTACCAGACTTTGCTGACGAGGGCAAGCGGTACGAACACCTTTCGCTTTCCCATATATCGTGGAAGGAACGTTGTGAACAAGAAGAAGGAATGGGGAAGCTGGTAATATTCAAGTCGCCTGTTTAGCTTGCAGTTAATATACATATGGGGTAAACAGATAGCTTACTGTAAATCAACAAAGGCAGATATTCACTCAACAGGCATCAAATGCCAGCATTCAACAGAAAAGTTTGCAAGGACTCCCAAAGTGAATAGCAAGGAGCTGATTCCTGTCACTAAAGGCTCCAAACAACCAACCATGCGCTGAAAAACGGATAAGCTTAGAATCAAGGCTGGATAACCATATACCACCACTCCTTTACCATCCAGCCAGCCGGCGGTAAATCATCTGCATTCGGTCGCGAACGCTCAATGGCATCGACCTCCACCAACCAGCCTAGTATCGCGTCTACCTCCCAGTCCGCTATGAATGGATGTAGCATACGGAGCAAGGTTTCGGTGCCTACTCCAGGCCTGACAGCGATAATACCAACGATCGAAGCTACCGCGGCATCCCAGGCAAATTTTAAGAACTGGCCATGTACGTCGACCCATAGCGGGACTTTTGTGAGCGGAGCGATTGCCGTAGTTGTAGGATCGGGATTGGCATCGTCGTGTGTGTTCAGTTCCACCTTTGGTATCGGGGTATTTGCCAGTTTCTCGGCAAGGGGGTTGCCGTAGACATAGCGCCCTGGCACAGGGCGAACCTCCATATCAAAACGTAATTTCCGTTTATCGAGAAAACGGGTCGTGTACGCGTCCATGAGGCCGTATTTTTTCCTTGGAACATCCAGAGGATGGATAGTCACTCGCTTCTGCATCAACATGTTGAACAGAACGAGGATATCGCCATCCTCAGCTCCAAATTGAAACTTGAAATGGCCATCGGACTGAATAACGGTGTCGATCACCTCCGTTTTGAAGCGTGCTGCCTGAATCAACTGGGCCTTTTCAATCGATCGTTTGCGGCCAAATGCATTAAGGAAGTGGTCTGTAATGTCATAATTTCGACCGGGGGCCACTCGGCCACGATTACCCATTGAGACAACCCGATCTGTAATCAGAGATTGTATTGCGTCTCCGATGAGGTTGTCGCCGAGAGGTGCGAGAGTAGCTCTAGCTTCAGCAGGCCTGTAAGACTCGTTCGGGGTGATGATATTGGCCCGGACCCAGCTCTTTGCAACTTCGAGACGCTCCGCTACGTCTGACTTTCTCGACGCCTCGGAGTCTGTTCCTTGGGGCCGTCGGTCTGACTGAAGAGGAACTGCAAAGAAGGCGTTGGCATAGAGCGTCTGTTTCCGCGCAACCGTGGCATTTGAACTATGATGATAGATTTCATCAATATCCAGGGGCGCCTCCTTTCGGACGTCGAAAAGCTCATCAAACTGGGCTCGCATCGCAGGAAGAGTCGGGGTCGTTCTCCCAAATCTTGGCTTCTCGAGTTGCTCTTCCGCCCAACTGACGACAGACGCCCAGTCATAGGACTCCACGTCGTCGAAATTAATTCTCGGGACTAGGTTGCGCTCGTAAGCGTCGATAAATCGCTCTCGGAAGTCACATTGCAACTTTGTTATTTGCAGCCGGTGGCGTGATAGAATGTTTTTACCGCGCTCGTGGATGAAGCTCGGGTCATACCCTGGAAAAATCGACGCCAGCAGTGGCCAGTCGACCGCCTTACCTTCCAAGCCTCCAAGAAGAGTGCGCATCACAACTATAGCAGTAATAATCCTCTGTGCCATACCCTCGGGAAATTCCACCGGTTGACGCGACCGTTTGAAAGGCCGTTCATGCACCCTAGTTGGAGGCTTCGGGGTTTCTCGCAGTTGGGTTAGACGTGGATTGACCGGTTCCTTGGCCTTGGGTGCCCGTGTCCCATACAGCCTATCAATTGCTGCTCCCCGCAATGCGGGATCAACAGCGGGGGGCATCGTTACAGGTCTGGATAACCGCCGTATCACTCTCGGCACCCCTGGTCTTGCAAGCGGCGGAGGAGGTTGCTCATGGGCAAATACAATTGGCCCTTCGACCGGCGCACTTTGAAACGGCCCATCCACCTTGTGGTTCATATATGTCCATTCACTTGCATGGGCATCATGAAGTCCCTCTTGTTTTAATTCCCATCGACTCACGGCATCGACGTCGGAAAAGAACTTCGCCGCTGCTAATTCCGTGTCATCTGGCTTATCGGGAAACCTTTGCTTCTTTCTCAGTGACAATATGTCATCCAGCTTCGTAGGTAGGGTGGTAAGCTGATACGGCTTTTCTCGCAATTCCACAGGCCTTCTCGCCCTCACGCCACCCGTACCAAAGGTTCCGGTAGCGGCATGAAACGTTTGGCAGGGAGACATGAGCATCGACATGAGTCGAGATCTTCGTGGCCGCCCGCGGCCTCTTTCACCGATAGCCATAGGCCATAATTCCCCACCATCAACACCGGGAAATGAAAGCGAACCCAAAAAACCGCCTAATGGATCCCGACTCTTGAGGCTCTTGAGGCGTTGGAGTCTCCATGGCACTTGTAACAGACGCCCGTCTGCCGAAAAGCGAGGTCTAGGGGCTTTCTTGGGAGGGACGCGGGGAAGTGCCTTTAGTGGAACCCGATGGAGTTTCACCGTTACATCGTCCCGGACGGGAAGGCGGGTAGGCGTGCTGAATGTAATGGATGAATGATTTTTCTTAAGGGACAAATCGACTTCTGCGTTTGGGTGGATGTATATGTGGGGATCGGCCTCCAGCATCGCCTTTTGTAGGTCCTGTATTATTGGATCAGTGGTTTCAATTTCAGCTTTGGCGATTATTGACTTCGTGACCACGATTCCTTTGGAGTTTTTCCCGCTGAACGTATGTTGCCTGAGCTTGCCGTTCTCAATCAAAGATGTGACTGTGCTTCTGATAGTGCGCATGTCTGGCTTTTCGGCTTGCGTCTTTAGCCAGGCGGTTGCGAAGGGGTACCAGAACTCGGTACCCATTGGGTGCGCCCCTCCACATTTCTCGAGAATATCGAATATGATCTTTCGACGCTGGAATACAACGGAACCGCCTCTGAGACTGCGTCTCGATATTCTACGGTCATCCTTTTTGTCCGGGCTGAGTCGGCTAGCTTCGGGAGTGGAATCTACCGCCTGGGCCTGAGCTGCTTCACGTAAATCTCGTTCGTCAATTTGGCTTGCGGTCGATTTTTCGCGAATATCCACGTCTGCTGCTGATGGAGCATCGATTGGGACTCTGTTTATATTTTCCGCTGTTGTCACTGGTTCGTCCTCATCCTTCTCGATCGCATTGGATGGCTGCTCGGACGAGGAGAGGTTAGGTTCAACCTCGTTTTGAGCGGGCTGATCAGGCTCAGACTCGCGAGTCGGTTCCATAGACTGCGAAATTGGAACATCTTCAGTAGTTGGGACTGCAGAGACGTCCTCGGGTGCTTCTCGTGCCGAAGCAGCAATCTGCTGCGGTCTTCCGTCGGCCGCCGCACGGCGCTTAGCCTTTGGTTTTCTACCTCTCTTTGACGGCGCCGATGTCTCGACGTATTCGACCTCATCGTCATCGAGTTCTTCAAACCTCCTTTTCCGTGAGGGCTCCTCCTCATCCTCAACCAAGTCAACCGTATACGCGTTGCTTCTCTTTCGTAACCTTGCAGATCTCACGGGGATGTGGGAATCAGAAGTAGGGGGTTCATCCTGAGCGCCGTCGTGCTGGGGAGGTGCAATGGGCGACGGTTCTACTTCCTCCGGTGGTTCAACAAACCAATCGAATTCCTTCAGCTGTGGAAATTTGAAGACTGCAATCCTGCTTTTACTCGGACGCCCTCGTCTTTTTCCACTTAGGAAGCGTTTGCCAAAGGGAGTAATGTATAGTCCTGGGCCCGGTCTTTCCAGAGTCAAAATGCTATACATTGTCCAGTTCTCATCGTAACCGAGAGCCTCAAGCCGTTCCTTTTCTGACATACCCTCGAAAGGGTCTTCCACCTTCTTCCGGCGCTTCGAAGGTTTTATATCCTCCTCTGGCTCTTTTTCAATGCCTGCATCGGAAGCATTCCGTTTGAGACTGATACTTCCATCGGTCATGGAGTCTTCTGGGATGGCGGCACCAGAACTTTTTAGCCGCTCCAATGCGGCTGTATGTCGTTCCTTATTACTAAACTCCACCCCTGCATGTAATATAATGGTTAGCTTTGTTAAACCGAGTGTCGCGGCATTGACTACGTACCGAAAGTGTTATTTCCAAGATCAACTGCAGCGGCATCCAAGCCCCGAATGATATAGCCAACGGGCTTCGCGATTTGCAGACATTCACGTAGCGTTGCAGTGCCATTTTTCAAAAGATTCGGGGGAAGGCGGTCGACAAAGCCATATTCGTCAAGCTCTGCTGTGGCGCCTATCGGGGGAGCACGGCTCGCGGCTTTTGACTTTATGGGGTTATCTAAAGCCTCCCAGGAAGCTTTGCCGTCTTCTACGAGTTTTGCAAAGTTCCTAAGCGAGTAGTGGACGAAGAAGGAAACGGTTTTCCGGAGCGCTGTGTCGCGAACAAGCGCTAGATGGCGTAGGTGAAGCGGCTGCGAAGTCTGCCAGGATTCCACGAGGCGGCTCATAATGGAGTCCATAGGCCTCCTGAAAGAATAACCCAGTGCTGCTTTCCCGATTGCCTTGATGGTCCGTTAGAAACATCATTATAAAGATATGGAAAGATTAACTCACTATATTATCCACTCCGGTTGTCCCCGCCTGATCAATCAGGTCAAATATGAGGTTCGTCATACTCCTGTCAGGGGTCCACCGAGGAATGACGCGACTTGCATCCTCCACAATTCCCTGCTGAATGGCACCTAGCCCCTGGCTTTGCAAAGTACTTCCTCCATCACCGCCTTCAACTTGCTCTTCCTCCGGCTCCAGCGCATCCGCATCATC
Source organism: Malbranchea zuffiana (assembly GCA_039700045.1). NCBI lineage: Eukaryota > Fungi > Ascomycota > Eurotiomycetes > Onygenales > Malbrancheaceae > Malbranchea > Malbranchea zuffiana. The sequence continues at coordinate 2,310,406 of JARUPO010000002.1, forward strand.
TTGCTCTAGATATGCCGACAAGCCTCTGTTGCCCTCGCAAAAAAGCTCCTTGTCCTTTTCAGTGGGCTCACGGACAAGCATTATAGATGGGTATAGCGTTTTTATATCATATTGTGAAGCAACCCTCACTCGTCGAACACAGCCCATAATCTCCAGCTTCCGGATGGCTCTCCGTAATACCTTTGCCCGCCAGAGGGGAAGCATATCTAGCTTCTCCTTTAAATCATCTCGGGAGATCACCTTATATTCCCTCAGGCACTGAAAGAGCTTGTCGAACAGCGCCGTGAAATCAATTACCTCCACCGTTTTCTCCCCGGCGCCCCCAACCCCCAGTTTAGTCTGAGAGATCTCCACCGGAGCAGGGCCGATAAATTTCCGGAGTGTGCATAGACTGGTCCGTGATCCGCTATATTGAATATCCTTCTTTTCAATGTATCCCTTTTCATGTAGCATGTTTGTTCTTTTAGGTACGGATCGTTTGTCTTGGCCAGCCAGCCTCGAAAGTTCCGGTTGCACTATTCCTGCCGATTTATGGGCTGCGATTATGGATAGAAGGGCAAATTCCAGTGGAGAGAGGCGAGTGGCATCAGGTTCATGTCCGGCAATTGCTAGCCACGTGCGTTCCTCAGAGACGTAGACGCGCAAATCACCTCTAGGCGCTGAGGTTGGCAGGCCTCCCTCTTCTTGCACAACCTCGGCATAATCTGGGAGACCGCCATTGGGGTTGGGAACTGGTGGCGGGCCGCCTAAAACAGCGTCGAGGCTGAGATCATTGCCTTCTCTGTTCTTCCCTACCGAGACTTCCGGGTGCCTTGTGAGCCATGTCCATACCTTACTCTTGAACTGATGGTCAACTTTGGGAGGCCGGGGGGGCCTTCTCTCCGCAGTGTCATCATCACTCTGCTGGCATGTGGTTGTATAAAAAGCATCGACATGTCCAAGAAGGTCCGCCGGTGCGGCACCTGTACAGTTTTTGTTAGCAAGAGATGTTCAGACATGGCTAAAAGGGATAGCAAGCGGGCTAGATCAACCAAGGAAAAAAGACAATCGTCCAATTGAAGAATAATCCAACATACTATACCCCGGGGGAAATAGGGGATGGGCAGCCTGGTACTATGGGGAAAGGAGAAATCACCAACCTCTGTCGCCGCACAAAGCAACTTCACCAAGCAGATACTCGATGAGATCTTTGAAACTCTTTGCCATATTGTTGCATCTTCATTTGTTGCGTAAGAAGCTCGAGCACTAGAAAACCGAAAAAAAGGGCCTGCTTGTCCGCGGCCGATGGCAGCAGCTGGTTTCGAACCTGCGATGCGGAGGCGAAGATTTCCTGGCAAGCGAAATTTCGGTTGGGGATGACACATTACATAAGCCAAGCCTGGCTGACTCAGCAATGTTTCTGCGGCTGACGTCACAGCCTCAACTATTCAGGTGACTGACGAAGATTTGCAAACTTGACTTCGCACGGCACAAGATGACAATATCGCCACTTGTCAAATCGTATGCTTCCTGGAGCTGCGAATAGCGCCAAAGCAAGATGTTGGCCACTGAACTGGCTTCTGATTCTGCCTTAGGTTTTTCTTCTTCTCGATTTCAACCACCATGAATACTACCATCTCCGCTCGGAGCGACCACAGTGTGAGGCTTTCCGATTTCCAAATTCCTCCAACATCAGTTTAATCCTTTATGAAGTACTAACTTTGGATCCTTTTGCCTATCCTCAGGATATCAACCTTCCTCTCCTTACCGTCGATGGACAACAAACCCGTGGTTCCTCCCGGTCTGGGACCGCCAGAGTTACCGTACTCTCTGCGAGACCGGAAAAAGTCGATCGCAATATTTTGGACCATCTTTGTGATTGATACTCTCGCACAACCCTTGGTCCTATACTTTGCACTGTGGTATGGAACAAATCTATCGCATAACCATGGTTAGTCGAATTTCATCTAAGCTACGAACCCCCGCCTGCTTGCTATAAAGGACATGGCTGATTAGATTTGTTGGCTATCTGCAGTTTTTACAATAAGTACAGCAGCGCTAGGAGGTGTTTCCGTTGCCGAATACTTTTATAGATTCTGGCACCTGTTTAAGAAAGGCTCCGTTGTGAGACCTCTGAATGCTAGAAGATCCTGGGTAGGATATCACTGCATAGCGCTACGACCGCTTTTGCTAATGTGTCTGTCCAGCTCGACTTCTTTCAGATCAATTTCACCATCGTGTGGCTCATATTGGGCGCTGAATTGGTCGTGTATGGCTTCTCTTACCCATGTCTGTTTGCAATTGCTAATAGCTAGATTATAGTGGTACCGTCCAGGAGGAACCCTACAGTATGATATTCCCAGATGGCCACATATCAATGACGGTAAATCTAACGCTGAAGTTATAGTTCGACTTCTAGCCATGCCTCTCCCGACCGTTATGTACTATTTCGGGATCGTCCACCTAACGCTCGACTTCCTCCGTGCGCAAGGCTACCAAGCACCATTCCGCATATCCTCAACCCCTAAGGGCCATGTAATGCCTACAGCCCTCTATGTCCTCATCGAGGATATCGTCGCTGTCGACGGCGGTGGCGGACAAAAATATAGACGCGCGCTACGAGATCGATACCTCGCCAGCCCCTATTTCAGACAAATGCTCTTCGAAATGAATTGCTTTTGGGGCGGAGGCTCTATCGCATGGGCAACTCTTACTACCGTCTTAATATTCACTACTCCCAGAGACGCAGCTTATACGGTAATTACGAACCTTCACCCCTTGAGAATCACAGTGAGCATACTCATACTAATCATAATCGTAGATCGGGTGGACTCTTCCCTTCGTATGGGCTGGTCTTTGGACCCTCATAACCATTCCCTGGGTGCAGGCAGACCTCCGTCGAGAAAAAGCTTCCTGGGCCCGGGGTTCGGTACACGGAGTGCCCTTCACAGATGATATCACAGGCCCCGCACCCTTGACCAGATTTGGCTCTGCCTCGGGCCGTCTCGTATCTATGATCCCGTTCCATAAACCGGGTGCTACCCCGCAGATTCCAGCGGAGATTTCTGCAGATCGTCCTCCTGGTCCTAGCGTTAGTAGGGCTTCGGAGGCGTCTAGGCATGAGCTAAAGGAAGGGGTTTGAATGTTGTTGAAGTATAACGGATAACGCAGCGCATCTTCTCTTTCTTAATTGTAAAAGACTTGTGGCTATTTATTTCCTTAGTTGATATATAGATGGGTTTTAGGAGCAAGCAACTGTATTTTAGGGAGGCATATGTTTTGAATAGAATAGAGAAACCAACTCCAGAGCCTCAAAGCAAAGTCAATCTTCTATTAGTATCACCATTTCATAATCCTGGGTTACTAACTTCCCCTCTCCGAGTCCGTCATACAGTTCACGGGGGCATGGAGCACGAAGAGCAATGCCATACGCGGAAGAATCGAATTTCGCTCTCAGCCTTTCCTCAGACGCGTTACACTTCGGTAAGTAAGAAACCAGTTATAAATCCTAAATCTACGTAAATTGATGGAGTAATATCCTCTAGATTGTTCTAGCACTTTCTCAAAATGTGATAAGGCAGCCTTGCTACTGAGAAATGGGAGAGGTTATATCTTGATGATCAGAGCCCCGGAATCAAGCCGTTCCGGAAGAGATCGACGAAAATCTGGTGATCGCGCCGGGCCTTCGCACCATACTCGTGCGCGAACTTAACAAGAACGTCCTCGAGACCACCGTTGATCCCCGCAAGCGCCTCGACAATAGCCTCCTCCGTGGAAAACGGCACCAACTCCGAGTGTCCGCTCTGATTGTCGCCTGCAGCGTGCATGGTGGCGGTTGCTCTGCCCAGATCTTTAACCACAGCGGCCATCTCCTCTGGGTCATTGATGTCTGACCAGTCAAGGTCCACTGCGTAGGGCGAGACTTCGGCGACGAGCTGGCCCACGCCGTCGAGCTCTGTCCAGCCGAGCCAGGGGTCTGCATGCGCCTGAAGCGCGCGCTGAGAGATCACGGTGCGATGCCCCTCGTTCTGGAAATAGGTGCGGATTCTGCTGTCGGTGATGTGTTTTGCGACAGCGGGAGTCTGCGCTTGCTTCATGTATATCACCACGTCGTTCTCCAGTGCATCGCTGTTACCTTCGATCAAGATGTTGTATGATGGAAGACCTGCAGAGCCAATCCCGACGCCGCGACGGCCTACCACGTCTTTTACTTGGAAGCTGCCAGGTCGGCGCTGCGAGTTGGGCAGTGTCTCCAAGTATCCATTGAAAGCGGCCAGGACCTTGGCGCGGGTATATGCGTCCAGCTCGATGGCGCCGCCACCAGAGCTGAAGTGCCGTTCGAAGTTGGAGACCTTGGTCATGGAGTTTAGCAGGCCGAAACGGGTGTTTTGGCGGGCCGATCGGAGGGCGTCGAGCAGAGGGCCTTGGGCGGTGGACAGGGTAAAGCGCAGCGCGTCAGTTTCGGCAGGAGTACTCTGGGTTAGGAAGTGCATACGCTCGCGGTAGGCCGTCGCATACGCCCTGACAAGGGTGGTGATCTGGTCATCGCTAAGCGCTTTGGCATAACCGATCAAGGCAAGAGAGGCAGCAAGTCGCTTGATATCCCAGGTAAACGGACCGACATAGGCCTCGTCAAAGTCATTCACGTTGAAGATCAAGCGGCCTTCACTGTCCATGTACGTGCCAAAGTTCTCTGCGTGTAGGTCACCGTGGATCCAGACCCGGCTGGTGCGCTCGTTAAGAGGTATCCCGTCATCCTGTTCCTTCGCCATGTCGTTGTAGAAAAGGCACGCTGAGCCGCGATAGAAGGCAAATGCTGAGGCAGCCATCTTGCGAAACTTGACTCTGAATGCGGTTGGATCAGCGGCGAGGAGGTCTCCAAACGCGGCGCCAAAGACTCGAACAATCTCTGCCCCGCGCTCCTCCGTGCTCTCCTGCTGCGAGCTTGACATAGCAGCTAGAAGCGATTGAAATATTATATCCCCAGAAATAAGCAACAGACTTAAACCTCAAGCAGATTATCCGGTGCTTCAGGGTGCAACAAGAAGGAAACTCGCGATGCTTGTGCGAAGAGGGGCAAGCTCGGAGCTGTTATATAGCCAGGCCGATCATAATGAGACAGACAGTGACTGCGGGCGACTGCGTCTGGACTCGTTACCCCAGGTGAATGAAGCAGACAACGCTTCAGAAGGCCCTTGGCACGGCTGGAGAGTGGGGAGAAAACGAAGCTGTTCTCCTTGTCATTTGTTCTTTCTCGTCAGCCACGGAACATGGGTGGTGTGTCGTTGTTCAAGCGGTGAGGGGACAAGCCGTTGGCTTCCGCCTCTTCCCCTCACCGTCCAGCATGATGGACAGGACCAGCGAGGGTGCGGCAGTGCTGGAGCAGTGAATCCGAGGAGGTGATGGAGGTGGTGATGCTGAGATTGTCAGGGGCGGAGAGGAACGTCTTTTCCGCCAAGGCGCTATTTCTTGGCGTCACCTTGGCGTTCAGTCGATCCAGGGGTTTCTTGGCGCCGTTGATTGCGGGATCAACACCACAGCACGATACACGTCAATCAACTCGACGACGATGATGATGGAGCGTCCAATTGATGGGACATGGAGGAGGGCGCAATGCCGATAACCCGTCGCCTACTGCACGAGGACATTACTTACTCTGCCGCGAAGGAACGCGAAGTCAACGTCCTTCATCGACTCCGCTACCATGAGCAACAGGCACACTTCTTCAACCAGCTCAACAACAGCCACGACTGGATTCAATCTGTTGTCGCTCACCATCTCGGACTCAGCAGAGGGTTAGTGGGCCGATGTCCAGTGGCTGAAGAGGAGGACTGGTTCCATGGAAGCTTCAACGTCTGCCTTCCAGTTACGATCGAGGACGAGTCATGGACACACAAGAAACAGCAACCAAGCCATCGTGTTTTGCTCCGGTTCCCGCTTCCCGCTTCCCTATCGTATTGGCGAAGCCTTTCGGCCTGGAAATGGTGATGAAAAGATCCGTTGCCAAGCTGGAACCTATGCATGGCTGCAAGAGAACTGCCCAGATGTTCCAATTCCACACCTCTATGGGTTTGCCCTGGCTACAGGCGAGACTGTATGTACTCTTAGCTGCATTCTACTTAAGTGTCGGTCTCTCTAATCCAGTTTAGTTTACGCGACTCGAGCACCTGCCCTTCCTCCCGCGATGTCTACAATCCATCCGCCGCCGACTCCTCTCCTAGTTGGCCCTTCCAGCTCCCTCCCATTATGTTCGTCAGCCGGCGGCATCCCATAATACAATTGACGCTGGCTATCTAGTAATTGAATACATCGAAGCAACGCAGGGAAAAATGCTCTCAAACACATGGTTTGAGAAATCCCACGCGACGGCAAGCTGCGTGCCAACCTCTTCCATGACTTGTCACGGATTTTGCTCAGCATTAGTCGAATACCGCTACCACGGATTGGCTCTTTTATTATTAATGACAGCGGATTCCTGCTTTTAGCAAACCGACCTTTGTCCGTGGAGATAGCAGAACTTGAGAATGATGAAATTCCAACTCACATTCCCCGCGACTGTACCTACTCCACGACTGACTCTTATGTGGTGGACACATTAGCGTTTCATGATAGCCGTTTGCTGAATCAGCCAAATGCAGTCAAGAGCCTTAGCGATACTATCTCGCAAATAGCTGCCCTGACAGCTATGCGAACAATCTTTCCGCTATTTCTCCGGCGAGATCTCCGCCGCGGCCCCTTCATTTTACACTTAAACGATCTTCATCAGAGCAACATCTTGGTTGATGAAGACTGGCATATCACATGCCTTATTGATTTGGAGTGGGCTTGCTCTCGTCCAGCCGATATGATTCTGCCTCCGTACTGGCTGTCCGGGAAACGGGTCGACGAAGTAGACCCGGAGAATTATGACGAAACTCGAAAGGAGTTTATGAGTATCCTGGCTGCTGAAGAGAGCCAGAGGCATGGCCCGCTCGATAACGAAGCTTTGCCACGGCTCACTGATGTCATGAACAGCTCCTGGGATACCGGTGCATTTTGGTATACACTAGCACACTAGCACTTTCCAGTCCTACAGGCTTACACAATCTCTTCTACGACAGAATTAAACCCATGTTTTTCAAGCATTCTGTTGACGATTTTATATCGATTATGCTGTTTTACTGGGCGAAGGATGGACCGCTACTGGCCTACCGCAAAGTGTCAGACAAGGAAAACTATGACATTCAGCTTCAACAAGCATTTGAAGACAGCCCTCCTGACTAGGGCTACACATTTTTACATCAATCTCCCCATTACCATCGGCCTGTTTCTTGTCTGTCATCTTTGGGGATAGCTGGCGGGCTTATTTTGCATAGACCACGGAGTATATGGGGTTACTTAGACAGCAACTATTAGCCACGGTTCGAAGCGTCTGTCTTAGTCCGTGACCTCGAGAAACCTATAAAACAGACCTGTGCGAAGTACTCCGAATATTTTTGGAGAATATACCCCGCAGTGTTACAATGCTGTCGGACGAAATCGAAAATAGAACCTCGACAGCCCGAGAGAACAAACAGGAGGGTAATTGTGCTGTGTTTAGGAAACCTTTAGAACTAGAATAAGCTAAATACAGTCGAGAGAAATAGAGAACTGAACGACTGACCCGAGCCAACTAGAACAGATTCAAATACCTAGGTATTAACTAGAAGTTAGTTGACGATGATTCGGAACTTGTTGCAAGCCAGCGTCGATATATGCGAGATCTCGACTCCATGCACAATGTATACCAGCCAGGTTCCCTGTAGCAAGGCGGGGAACTGCCATCCCGACAAACTGATCAAGTGATAGTATTTCAATCCCTGTTTAATGAGCTATGATGCCTTGCCCCTTCGACTGCTTCCCCCGCACTCCAGGGACAAAAAGAAGGCTGTTGAGTCAACCTACATGTGTGTTTTCTTTTAACGCAAGATGCCAAAGGGATCACACTTGACCTGAACAGCAGTCATCCATTGAACAGCTTGCATGGCCCCAGCGTAAACCCAGGCTAAAGGCAAATGGAAAGATTTGGGAATATACCTACTTTCCTTTTTATTATATAAAAAGCTATGTACGTCAATCTCTTCGAGTCCAGCCAAATTCAGTACATGAAATATAAGAAACTAGACTAAGCAAAAACAAAACAAAAAGCAGCGACAAGAAATCCCCCAGATGGCAAGACCCGAAACGCCAATACCCATGTATGCTCATGCAATATAGATGGATCTGTGAGATTTTCCCCTTCCTCGGTATTCTGTCCGCTTCTTTTCTGGGATGAGGTGGCTGTTGAGAGCGAGTTGGGGGTAGTTAGGAGTCGTTGGAAAAGGAAACGAGACGAGAGAGGAAAAACAGAAAGGAAAGAAGAAAACTATACGCTTATCCGTGACCGCAGTGCACCATCCCGCTTTACTCTATGATGCATATGCAGAAGGACAAGAGAGATGCCGGCGCCGAGACGATGCAGATAGAAAAGTTTGAGACGAGAGTGAGAGAAAGCAATAGGCAGAGAGAGTGAACGGACGAGGGTACAGACTTAGAGTGTACGCCTAGCGGGAAATTTGAGGATGGATTCGGGAATATATTGGACGATAGTGCAATGAGGATCCGGTACGAAGCTGTCATCCAACGCGATTTCACGTTCGATCCGTGCCTCGATCTGTGCCTAGGAGCCTGCGACGAATCTGAGTAAGCGACCGTTTCCGTGGCCTAGAAGCTTTGGTCAGCGTACGAACGCAAGAGTCTAGTAAGAATGCAACCTCACCTTTGACGCGCTTTATCTTCGGCGGTCTCATTCAGAGACTCCTCAGCGTCCCTAAAATTCTTCGGCGTGAGGGTATTGTGCCGGAAGCTCCGTGCCTAACGGATATCAGTTCAAGTCCAACGCGTTGACAAAAAGCTGTTACTTACATCGACATTCCCTTCGTCATAAAGACTTCGAGCCGAGCGGCTATCAAGGTGTGTACTAGGAGCCGCGTTTGACGAATGATGGCTCGATACCGTCGACCTGGCTCCAGAGAGCGGAGAGGCGTTCGAAGTAAAGGAGCGGCGAGGTGAATCAGATCTCTCGGTGGAGCTGCGGCTGACGATACTGTTTGAACCATCTGAGGGATAGACGGAGTTATCGTACATGCCAAATACCTGCGTCGAGCTGGCTAGTTCGCGGTAGCGCATCTGCTGCTGCTTTGTCGGCCGATGATGCGAGAATTTATTACCGAGAATAGCAGGTGTGTGCGAAATAAGAGCCTTGATGGCGTCCTTTTTGAACCTGAGCGCAAGATCAAGATTCGACCATGTCTTGTTTCGATATTCTAGCACCGGCAGCCTGAAGAGGAAGTCGTGCACATCTTCGATATTGCGCTCGCCCTTTCCCTTGTAGCTCAAGCAGAGAACAACGTCGTTTATCTTCACGTGAGTAAGAATCATGTAATTAGAAGCGCGAGACATCATGTGGGACATATCGTCGGTAGACCCATTGCTCTTCCCGAAGGTCTTTGTCGAGGCTCTTGTAAGGGTAAACTTTTTGTTCTTTTCCTCGTTCGTTGCTCCATTTCGTGACGGCATTAGCGATTTATCCGTGCCTTGTCTCGCAAGCAAACGCAGACTGTCAACGGAGCCTTTCTTTACCGGAGTCCGAGCACTACGGCTGCTTGCGGGGCGCGATTTAGACCGCGCCCTGTCAGCCGTGAGGCCAGTCTTTGTTCTACCATGAGGTAGATGCAAGTGTGTAAGGGTTGGTATCTTTCCTGACGTTGAAGTAGGCGATTGACGATGATCAGGCAGTGTAAGAGTAGGTTTCAATCTCAGTTCTAGCGCTGGGGTCCACGAATCGTCCTCTGCGCCGCTCCCGTTGCTTACTGCAGGGGCATGCACCCCGGGAGTCTCGTCTTCGTCGTCGGAGTCGTCATCAACTGGATTCACTTGCTTAATCATGAACGGTGAAAACCCGCCGTTTTCAAATGCGTTTGAATCAACACCCGGAAAGATGTACTCAAATAATTTATGGGCTAGGTCTCGCTCCAGTTGGACCTTTAGTGGGAAAAGGTTGACTTCGAAATCGTCCAGGACAGGGATGCCGCCGACTGCTTCTAAGCTGTACCAATTGACTTTCAACATTTTGCCATCTTCGGCTTGTGGGTTCTGGCGCTGTTCATCTAGGTACGGGACAATCATTTGTGGATACAACGCCTGAGGCAGGAGGTTAAGACCATATATCCGCTCTACCTCAATCGCATTGTGGTTTGAACCGTCAATATTGTCCGTTCTTTCGTATGCGGCATTCCTTAATTGGAATTCAACCAGCGGCTCCCGATGCTCCTTCATTAGATGCCACACTATCTCCGAGGCCGATAACGTCCACCGTAAAAGTCCACTTGAATGAGACTTTGTGCGCTCGTCGTTCTTCCGTTGGGACGTGGTGATGGCTTTCATGATGAAAAACAGCTCGTTCTCACACGTTGCGAGGTCTTTCTCAAGCGCCATCCTGTCTTCCCAGCCCTGGTTATCCAGATACTTGGACTGAATCTGGAATTGATTTTTGATCTCCTCAAGATGACGAACTCGCTGCTGAAGTTTGCTGATCATTTCAGGCGCTCCTCTGAGATCACTGAAATCAGAAGCCAGCATAATCTTTTCGAGCTTTTCGTTTCTGACTTGCTCCAGGGGTTCGCTGTAGAGTAAAAGGTCCAGGACAATAATGTACATTGTGTAGTACTGCGTCGAGTCACAAATGGCTCTGACATGAGGGAAATCGACCGAAATCTGGTCTATTCTGTTCTCATTCGCGACTGGGCATCGGCCACCTCCGTCTCCGCCACTGCCAACCTTTTCATTGTATTTTAAGCGCAGCGTGTTATATTTGTCAAAACGGAGGCTGGCCGAAGTCTTTTGAATAATCCGTGACATTCCGGAGGGATCGAGGTCGAAGTCAAACATGGATTCCAAGGACACCCAGGGTGGCCACGTCGAGCCAGGCGTATTGCCATACCGATTGCCGCAGTAGATGTGGACATGACTGGAGAAAGTTTTTTGTGCTGCCACAAAGAATTGCGCACTATCCATGTCCAAGGTAAATCTGCGTTGGACGAGACCACTGACATCATCAGACACCCGATGCTTATCCATGATTGATATCACCTTCAATTGCATCCCTTTGGCGGTCAGAAGAGCCACAGATTTTTTGTTTTTCTCGCTCTGGAGCTGAATCTGGGGAGCGATCAGTCGTAGGTAGTAGCTATTCTGCGCAGTAAACTCAGGCGCAATGTCATTCTGGAGACAAGCCGGATCGGGCCGATTTTCGGAGTCGGCGGGGTCATCGGCATCAACGTAGCGTTTGGTATCGTTCAGCAATTGTTCAATTCGGTCCTCGACAGACATTGCATCATCTTCATCAGGATCCGTAGGGCCTCCGAAAGACAAAGAAGAAGACCGTCTGCCGTTACTCCGTGTCTGAAGTTTTGTCCTTCGCTGCTCCTCGACAATATCCAAGATGAACTTTACGGCACGTCGTGACATGTAGTAAACAAAGCCACGTCTCTGGCTATTTTGGTGGATGTATCGTAATATAATGTTCCTCAATGAGTTGTTCCACTTTAGCTGAATGTTGTGGATGATGAACCGATTGTTGAAGTCGTTCAATAAGTCTTCATCCGGCGATGCATAAAGCCCGTCAATTTCGTTGTCATCTTCGCTAGCCTCTGGTCCAACAGGAGAGTCCGCGAAAGCCGAAGGACTTGACGCTTGCGGCTCTTTGATATCCGTATGGCCGCATTGCGAGAGCTGACGCTGCAAGCGCCGCATTCCATCCTGGAGGAACTTCTTCCTTCTCCCGAGGGATTCGCCCTGCCGCAAAAATAACTCGTATTGGCTCTGCGTACCCTCATCAGTGCGGCCTTCTTTAGCGTACTGCAGTTCATGCTCCTCAGCCAGACGCTCATAAGAAACGATTTGCGCTTCGAGGTTGTGGAGACGTTCCTGGATCAATTCCAGCTGCACCCGGCGTGGGTCATTGTCCTGGGACATGACGCAGTAATGTGTCGGTTCATCCCCGAAAATACTATACCCCGTCTGATCCGCGCTGAGCTCCTCATGGTCTGTTTTGCGGAAATAAGAAAATCGGGGGGAATATGCAAGGGGAAGTATTTGGGTTTTCGGGTTTGATTCGGAGGGAAGAATCCAGTCAAGTTCAACGAAATCATCCATATCAATCCAGTTCAAATCCTGATCTGGGATGGTAAATCTGGACATGTCGACAGGAGGGGGAGGCTGCTGGTAAGAAGACACGATATCGTTCTTGAGTTGTTGGATGTCCTCCGGATTCGTCCCACCAATGCTAGCTGAAACTGCTCTGAAATCTGCTGAAATAAAATCGAGCTGGGCCTGATTGATTTTCATCGTGCTGGCCTTGGTTTGCTTTAAACGCCCCTTCACCATCGTATTGACCAGCTCTCGCCGCTGGTGCAGGTCTAGCATAAGACTATCGAGTCGAGCCTTAATACCGGTGGCAAACACCACATCTTCAGCATAGTCTTCAACTTCCTTATGTTTGTAGATGTGGGAGATAAATAGGGGAGAGAGGAATAGGTTATATTTGATAGTTCCGAGGTGTCGACCGAATTTCTTGCTGGTTTTCGTCAGGCCGGGCCAAAGAGGCCCTTGGCGAACAGGGAGCGACATGACTCCCGAGAATAAAGACCACCAGTTGAAGAAGTGGGTGAAGAACCGCGGCGTGAGATGGACGGTATTGTAACTGGCAGAAGGCTCACGATTGGAGACGGACCAGACCCGTGAGACAGGCGCCACAACAGCCACAGAAAGATGAATGTGATTGCTTCGAAAGCCGCGGTAAGCATCATAGTCCTAGCTTATGGTTAGCCAAGGGCCAGGATTCTTAAAGATGGGTTTCAACAAACCTGTCGCCTTTCCGGAGTTAAGTATCGGGGATTCCTTAAGATTACGTCGTAATGAGGCTTAAAGTCAAAAGACCTCCCACCATTGTTGGCATTTCGTTCAAAAACTAAACCTGCCAGCCAGCGCACATTTCCGGAGAGCTTCATGATGACTTTCTTGAAAAGTACATTTTGCTTCCCGTTGCTTTTTGATGAAGTATCGGTCTCCATCATGGAGGCTTCATGATACTGGCGAGCGAAGTGACTATAATCAGGAACAGCCAGAATATATTCACCGCTTGTAACAGTCATGAGCTCCCGAGGATCGTCTTTTGTATGGATTTCCCATTGAACATCCTTGCGAAAGCACATTACGAAACCGGCACCATATCCGGTGACAACATAAGGGTCTCGAGAACCTATACAAGTCAAGTTAGCGACTATACAGATATGTGGGAAGCCAAGTATACCCTTCAGGCGCAGGTGGACATCTCCGTCCCCTTTCCATACGACGTTAATTCGAGAATGGAAACTAAGTCGAATCTTATCCCAGAAGCCAACGCGGTCAGATGGGTCTATCTCCGGCTTTGAAAAGCCTTCAATGATTTTCATCATATCCTGTATTACAGGCTGATATGACATGCCCCACGAGATAGTCGTCGGCATATTGGTATTGATTTCAATCCGCGGGTCAGAATAGGCCTTAACCGGGGAGACGGTCCGTCGGACGTCGATTGAGAATCCAGGATTAGATATACCTTCCGGCGAGACGCTTGGTGGAATAATATTAACCATCACATGGCGCGACGACTCGTAGTTACGGTATTCTTCGGCAATGACAAAATCGCCGCGAACGGACCAGCAAGGAAGGCGTGTTGGTTGCCCTGATCTCAAGGCGGGAATATGCACCAAGTCCAGGGGATAGTCTCTCAAATTGGCTCTAGCCTCTCCGACATTCAGATGTAGGCTCATTGGGATTAGCAACGAATATTTCATATCTAGTGGCATCCCCTTTCCGATCCTGTGGATGTATTGTGCATATTCATTGAGTGGAAATGATGGTTTGTCGAGAACTAAGTGAACGTCGCTCAGAGTGACAGCAAGTAATCCCGGTCGGCTGGGGACAGCGAGAATGCTGTCGTCGTCTTCAAACCCGTCTGGCGGTGCATCCGCCCCGGCGAAAAGACTTCTGATTTCTTTCATCGCTGCGGCTTGAAAGTGAATAGAGCTGTCAATCCGGGATCTCCAAGAGTCCGCATGATGCTGTTGTAGCTTAAAGAATGCATCATCAACGTCCACCTTGGAGCAGTCTGTGAATTCGGGGATAGCTTCGGGGTTGTACCGGACTTTACGTGAGGGATGTCTTCCTCGTACGGCCGATCGGGACCTCCTTCGAGTGTCTGCACTTCTGCTCCGGCGAGCCTCACCGCTGGTACGCAAGCGAGACGTCCGTTGGGTACTGGGATGGGCTGACTGGGCGCGTAACCTGGTGGAAGCCAAGCGCTGCTGGCATTCTTCAACCTTTTTCACCTTCATACGGTATGCTTCCTCGCGCGCCAAACGCTGTTTCTGCTCGGGCAGTCCGAGTCGATAGATTGTACCAACTTTCCACTCAAAGGCGCTATCTTCGAGCTCAAAGAGCAATGCTTTGCTCCGTAAGGAGATCTTCGGTACATGCTTTGGCCCCTCGGGGTGTTTTTCCAAGACGTATTCATTGGTTCTTGTTTTGAAGCGGTGGTGAAGTTGTTGGATCGCCTTGGTAGTATTGATGAAATTGTCAAACACGTGGTGCATGACTAGCTGATGCGGTACTGCGAGTCGAATGAAGTCAGTGGATATGTCAAACGCTTTGGCATCGACGATGCTCTCGGATTGTTTGGTCCGGCTCTCCCTGAAACCAACGCGAATATTGTTCACGCTGACAATTCGTGCCCAAACACCTTTCAACTTCGGGGCCTCAGCATGTAGACGCACAAGCTGGGAGCGGACGAAAGGCGCTGACCAGCGATGTCGACCTGCCGCTAGTCCGTAGATCTGTAACATCATTGACGGATCCATTGGCATCGCGCATTTGACTTGAATCATCGGCACTTTAAAATCAACAGTAACCAGTTCAGCCTTTCGACTTGGCATTTCGGGAATCGATTCGGATTCATCAGGGCTGGCCGGACCGGCACGAGAAGAGGGTGACGGGGTTGGATGGTGGAAGAACGCGTCTCTGAGGACGGTATAGGCAAGACCAATGGCATAATAGCGATAGAGGGAATGTCTCAGAAATATCTCATGGATAATAGAGCTAACATGGAGTATTGGCCCCTGAAGATCGCTCGACGTATTGAGAGCTACCTCTAACCGCGGAACGGAAAGGAAAGACTCCGTCTCCATAAAGTCCGCAGACTCGATGACGAAGCCTTCGAGGTTTCGAATGTGGATAACCAACCGTCTTCCATCCGCGGGTCCGGGGTATGATTTTCGGGATGGCGAGGAGGACGTAAATCGGAAGGAGGGATCATCCGTGATTGCGGAATGGCTTGGTGTTCTGCGTCTACCAGGTCTCTTGTCAGGCTCTGGTTTCTGAGCTTGGTATTTGCTTGAGAACCCCTGAAGCTGCAAGACTATGCCACGGGTTGATGGACCGAGTGTATCATCCGTTCCAGCAATCTCAACGTTAAACCCGGAGGTTTCGAACTGACACTCCAGGAGCCATGTGGGAAGACGCCGTAAGAAGCTCATAGGATTCGGATTGGAATAGGAGGGGAGCTTCTTTGGGTGCGCATGGGGTTGAAATTGTTCAACCACTTGGTGGACGCCTTTGGTAACCTCGCCGCTAACAAGATGAACAGAAACGGTGTGCATAGAGCCTGAGGCTACCACGCAAATCTCAGGAGCTGCATTGACATGAATCTTGGCCTCCATCGACTCGGTGGACCAAAGGCGATGCTTAGTCCCTGAAACAGTCTGATAATATAATGTGTGGGCGGCAAGGCGGCACACCGATGATAACGAGTACTGAACTCCTTCCTCTGTGGAATGTGACGACTCGATATCAAGTGTGACAGAAGAAACAGAAGATACCAACAAGTTATAATCGGGTTTACCAGACAACACAGGGAGTATAAACCGCAGAACAGGCTCTTGAACAGAGACTTTGATGGACACTTTTGGTAAAAAGCGGGAAATGGGCAAGCGGTTACGCGGTCTTCTTCGCACAGGAGCCATTTGGTTTCCTTGTACTAGGGCGGCAATCTGAGCCAGCTGCCCCGGCTCAAGATCCATGGACGGTGAAGTGACGACAAAGTTGGCAAAGAGTACGTTGGTGTTCCGTTCAGCAGCATCGCGATGTTCAAATAGCTCAACGATTTTGGAGGGGGAAGTGGTTTTGATTGTGGCTGTAGCCATGGGTACGTATACGATGTTCTCATGCTCGTTCGGATTGTTGTCGAGCGAAATCGAGGAAGATATCGCCGCGACCAGAGCTTGATGAGCGATATCATCGCGGTGGAAGTACATTCGATGGGCGGGTTGCCTGGAATCCATTCTGTGAAAGTCGACACCAACTTCGTGAGTAACGATATTCAGATATCGTGGCTTTGAAACCGGCGGTGGTTGTCGGATAATTCGAGAAAATCTGACGAAGGTCAAAGCCAATTGTATCTCAAGGATCCCGCGGAGCATGGAGCCAAGGAATTGCCGGGCATCTGCCTGAGCCAGGGGTGCTGCAGTATCTTGAGTATCGGTCTGGCTATGTTCCTGTAACACGTCCAAGAAAGGCACCTCATCGTCAGGCTCTGGTGTCCATCGCGGTGGTGACGGCCCGCTAACACGTCTTCGAAACTCCCAAAGATCATCGTACGGCAAGTGCAAGCGCCCCATCTTCAGGGCGATTGATACATCCCTCAGGCCGTCCAAATCCTTACGAAGGAAACCATGTATGTTAAGGCCAAGGTCATCCAGGATTTCGACTTGTTCTCGACCATCCAATGCAAGCAAAATATTCCGCATTGTAAAAATCCATTCCGCTGATCGTTGGTCCCCGGATGGGTCTTTCTTATGGCGAAACAGTCTCCCGCGTTCCTCCATTCTGCGCCTTGTGTCCACAGCCATAGTGAAAGCGCCGACATTGATCTCCCCGGATCTTGCAATGCGGATAGTAGTGTTCGAAGCAGTAACGTCGAAGAGAGACAGCCAATAAATTTTTCTATGTATTCTCTTGACGTGGTCTTTTACCCCTATAAGCTTCTGCCACAGACTGATCTTAGCTTTTTGAGCCGGCTCCAGCTCCGGAGACCGGAAGGATTCCTCCTGCAATGTTTCTCCATAATTTTCTGCAGCGTCCTTCGGAACCTGATCTTTTGACGTCTGTCCTAAACCACGCCCCTGGAATCGTTTCGGATCGACAGTAATCGAAAGCTCCTTCACCCGCACACTTAGATAAGACGGCTGTGCAAAGGATGGCCGATGCAGGGAGAATCCGAGCCCACGAATACTAATATGAAGTCCCTCTCGTGGCGAGTACGCGATGCGACGAAGGGAGAAGTACCCGATTCGCTGAATGGAGATGCCGGTCCCAATGCGAAGTATTGCAAAAAAGACAAAGGTAGACAGGTAGAGGAGGAAGATGGCCACGAATACGGAGGTAGGGCTGAGAATAGTCATGTTGGATCGCAACGATCCGGAGGGTTGCGATAGGGGTCAGCCCATTCGACGCCGAGTTGGGAGCAAGGCATCGAGGTTAGAAACGGAGCCTCGAGCCTGAAAACTTGTATTAGCCTATATTTCCAACAGCATATTGAAAATTCGAGCGCCGGCGTCAAAATTTCAGTTCGAATGCAGTTTTGCTGCACGCGGGAGGAACTCGGAGGTGGCATACCAGGAGCTCTACCAAGAGCACGGGGGCGATGTGAGCATTGGGATCTCATTCTTGGTGTAGCAGCCGCTGTCAGTTGTTAGATCCGGCGTGCCAACTGACAGCAGTCAAGTCTCGAGATGAATGAAATTCTGAAGGGTTCTGGCTCTGCTGTCCGCAAGAGGCGTTCACACAGTTTCTGAAGCCAATTTCTTTGATGGATTGGCCATCCCTGGGCGTTCTGCCATGGGTCTTGGCGCGGGCTTAGCGGTGTCACCCTCCACCGCAGAATGACATACGCGACTTGCTGAGTCATCAGGAGCCGGGTCTGGACAAGTCCGCGGATCTCCGAGTCTCGTCCGATGCTCCGGGCCAGTTCAAGATGGAGGAACGGACGGGTCAGCAGAAGGAATTCATTGTTTTTTTGATGATTCAAAAAGTAATTATATTATTGCTCATTGCTGAGGTGCCCTTGGCTCTTCTATTCGTCAGATTGTGCATCACGGAGCTCCTTAATCCGTTCATCAACCAGTGCAATCTCAGCTTCCACCGTGAGCAGCTTCTCATTCAATATCTCCCGGTATTTGTCATCTGTCAAGACCCTGACAGGAATCCACCGTGATTCTGCCATCCGCTCCATCCAATGTTTCGAAGAAGGGGTCAAGTCCCTGTTCGAGTGCCATTCATCCACAGCACGGTAGGTCCTCTGTCCCACGTAACCCAGGAATGAAAATGCGACAAGCCCAGGAATAAAGCGTCGGTCTAAAGGGAGGCAACTCAGGACTAATATCCTATTCAAACCACGGGGACGGATCTCTCTGCTTACTGATAGCCCAGTTTACTGCTCCACCAGATAAACCCCCTGAGAGGGCAGTCGCGTAGTCCCGTTGGCCAGCAGTCGGGCGATCCTCAAACTGGAGCTTAAGAATGTTGCTTCTAAGCCCTAGGAGGATTATGCATAAGTAAGGACCTGCGAGGTTGAGGTGTGTGCTCACTTACACCAATATGAGGTTCCAAAGGCAAACCAGTGGATGCCAGCAGAAACCGAATGCACCCCCGGGTGCGGATGTGCCTTCAGGATCGAGGATGCTCCACCGTACAAGAGACCAGAAATGCCTATGAAGCATGGATTAGCCCTGATATTGAGGCTAAATATATGTCCCAACGCGTTGAACACCTAACAACAGCATGAACGAAATCGCCACTTACCACTCAGTCCACCAACCTTGAAGGCTGGTATCAGCGACGTAGAACCATGGATTCCGCCGAGATTCCCCTTTTCACCCATCCTTGATTAGGCCATCATAAGATCCCCCTCATCTCCAGTTGGGATGTAGACTCGGATGTTGGAGCGCAGGCGCTGGCCCGAACTTAATGAGATCCTCAAAACGCAGTTGATCACGTGATATAAAAATTTCGAAGTCGCGATTCACGAGCGATATATCGATAAGAAGACCGGATGGCAGAAGAATGCGATGAATAGATAGGACTACAAAGTAGACTACGGGGAACCAAAAGGAGTATGTTGAGAGGTGTTGCCAGAATAACACCAGTTGCCCTGCCGCGTGTGTTTGCATGCTGGTGGGTTATGTCGGCGCATGCAGAAACTATTTAAAACTGCATTGCATAACCGCGTTACTCTGGTCACTTTGTGAGAGCCCTTCATCTGGCAGACCACAGTACTCTGTAAGCCACTTGGGAACTTCATGCAAGGACGCCAGAGCGGATCAAAGACTCAACCATGCTGCATAGAAGACTCCCGGGCCCGGGCCCGGGAACCAAGGATCAAAAAGTCCACAGCATAACCTGAGAATGCGCCAACCCAGATAGGTTATTCGTCACTGATCGTGGCCATTCTGTACTTCGTTCTCCAGTCAGGCAAAGGTCGGAACGCCATGCTGAGGCTGGGATCAAGCCGGTGGCTGCGATTGATTGAATCCGAGTCCCTACTTGCGCCTACGGTCACCAGGCAGTAAAGCAGCATAGAAACCAAGAAGAAATAAACCGAAGTATTGAGATCCCGATGAAAAGCTATCCGTTCTTTCATATCATCCTGTGTCAAGCCCGCGGTGGTGTTCGCACCGACCCGGCAAGCAATGGGTGTAAGGCATCGCAGTCAAGTCAATATCGCATATAATAGTTAGATATAGCCTCAAGATCCCAAGTACATTAGCATCAGAGCCAGAGACTGTTCGAGCATTGCAAATATGTCGATGTTGAGGCGCGCTGCAATTTTTGATGTGGTCGCGAATTTCCTCTTCGGCTTCTCCCGCTCGACGCACTTGGGCTGACTTTTCCTTAGCGTCATCTACTAAAATTTGTCCTCTCAAAACCCAAAGGCACAATTTCCCACCAACCCGATTATCATCTCCAGGCGTGCCCTAACCTTGAACGCTCAATCTATATCTCTGAGCGTATACTTTCATCTCGTCTACTTGCTGGAAGTTCGATCTTTCAGCTTCTCTCTATTTGACCAGGAACGCGCACCGACTTTGCGCGTTTCACCCCCAATTGCAATCATGGGTTCGTGATCCGATTTCCTGTCCACTGTGGGATTCAACGCTCGCATCCCACATGCGCATCTCAGCACATCGATAGAAGCAGGCTGACAGTATGCACCATAGCGCCGGGAAAACCCAAAGCTCAGAAAATGGCCCTTGGGGCATTTTTGGCGGATGAGAGTACGTCGCGGAGACCCCCACACTTTGGCCGCGTTCGACTAACCATGGCAGACTACGGTTCTTGGGCTGATGAAATGGAGGATATGCCACTCCCTGGTAAGTCGCATCTCTGTCTACGTCTCGCAATTGACGGTCTCATGCTGATATTGGTGTCTACGTAGCTGGTAGGTTCAATGATTTATCTCCCCTCCCAACCCGCTGTCGATCCGCGATCTAATACCACATAGCACCCGCAGAGTCTCGGTTTGGCGGTGAACGTAGGACCTTTGGTTCCTCCATGGGTGGATTTGTTGAGCATGGCGGTACGGGAAGCAGTTGTCCATTGAATTTTGGTCCGTTTATTAACTCTTCGCAGACCGTGGATACGCAAGGGAGGAACTTCCT
This sequence comes from Malbranchea zuffiana, assembly GCA_039700045.1. Lineage (NCBI taxonomy): Eukaryota > Fungi > Ascomycota > Eurotiomycetes > Onygenales > Malbrancheaceae > Malbranchea > Malbranchea zuffiana. The sequence goes on from JARUPO010000002.1 coordinate 2,331,195, forward strand.
CTTCCAACACAGCCTCCGTACACAGCACATATCGGAAATCTCTCCTTCGACGCTACTCAAGCGGATATTTCCGACCTATTCGCGGATTGCGAGGTCACCAGCGTCCGCATTGTCGAAGACAAATTGACCAGGGCCCCCAAAGGATTCGGATACGTGGAGTTTGGGAGTTTGGAAGGTCTTAAAAAAGCCCTCACATTCCAGGGCACTTCTCTCCAAGGAAGAAACATTAGAGTCAGCGTTGCTGAGCCTCGTACGTTATGTCACACCCTCTATCAGTTGCGTGTAAAGCTAACAGGATGATAAGCCAAGGATCGCCATGATGCGCGGGAGATAGGGGACTGGACACGCAAAGGCCCCTTGCCAGACCTTCCAAATCAGCGTCGTGGCTCAGACCGCCCGGGTTTCGGTGCTAGAAACTTTGATGCTGCTTCCGATGCTGGAAGCGACCGCCCTGCAAGACGACCCTACGAACCTGCCGATGGTAAAGTTAGAGATTTTTCCAGCTGGGAACGTAAAGGGCCCTTGGCCGGTGCCCCACCCGCACCTACTAGGGAGGGTGGCCGGCCGCTGAGCAAGGACAGCCCAGGATTCCGGAGAAGTTCGCCTGCTTGGGGTGAAGGTCGTTCACAAGACGGTTCTCGACCACCCCGCGAACGTCCTCCCCATGACCGTGCCCCAACCGCACCAGAACTTGATAATCAATGGCGAGCACGAATGCGACCCGACGCTCCTGTAGAGGCTCCGGGCCCTGCCGCTGCTCCTCAGCCAACCGCCGCTGCACCGGCAGCTGCCCCCGCTCCGGCTACAAGACCAAAACTAAACCTCCAAAAGCGGACTGTCCCAGAAAGTGAAGTCGCGTCTCCCACAACAACCGACTCTAAGGCAAGCCCCTTTGGTGCTGCCCGCCCGATAGATACCTTTGCGCGAGAGCGGGAGATTGAAGAGAAGCGTCTGCGCCAGAAGAAGGAGGCTGAGGAAAAGGCAAAGATCGAGAAGGAAGAGAAGCAGAAAGAACTTGAGGCGGCTAAGGAGAAGGAGAAAGAGGAGGCTGCCGCTGCTGCCGCGGCCGCGGCTGCTGCTAGTGCCAACGGATCTAAGGAGGCCGCACCGGAGGCGCCACAAGGTGGAGATGGAGATTCCAAACCCGACGTTCCGGCCGGGGAACCCACATCACAACCTGAGGCTAAGACTGACGCTGCCAAGGAGACTGCACGCCAACAACCTCCCAGCAGGGCAGCCAGCAGCTGGAGGAATGGAGGAACCCGTGGTCGTGGCTCAGGTCATCATCAGGGCGGTCCCAGGCATCAACCCAAGGCTCAAGCCGCCAACCAGCAACCAGATGGCGCACCAGCACCTAAAACGCCGGTCGTTGATGAGGATGGCTGGAGCACAGTGTCTGCCAAACCCCGCGGAGGACGACGCGGGAATTTTAACCGTAATGCATAGGCTCTCCTTACCTCCCGAGACCATCCCACATAGCGTCCGTTTTCCCGCGCCTTTGCCTAAACTCCTTTGAGGCAAGAAACATTCATCCTCCGCCGCCATTCGAATACCTCTTACAATCTCTCGTTCCTTCGTCATCATGGATTCCCCAGAGCACCGGATGCCCTAGCACGCCACAACTCCCTTGCTACGCCTTGGATTGGCAGACATCATCGTATCTAGCGGCTGAACATAATTCTCAAACCATCGCACTTTCCACCCAGCCTTCGTATTCGTCGGACTCTAGGACCATGTGTTTCCTGCCTCTTCTCCCTTAACGACTGTGATTTGCGAGGCGCCTTTCCTCCGTGCGTCAATGATTCAAAAAATATTTACCTCGTTCCTTGCTCCCACGATATCCATCATACTCAGGCCCCATTGTTCACAAGGTACGCGGCGATTCTGAACATATTGAGAGCAATTAGACTCGCTGCCCTGATTCCTGATGAAAAACTGTCAGTTCGGTCGGTGGTATCACGTCACGTTTTTCTACGGTTTCATGGTTTAACGGCTTCCCCCTTTGTTTCCGCTGGTTCACGAATCCTTTTCTATCTGGTCTCCTCTCTCAGCCTCTAGTTGCATCCCACCGATTCTCTATCTCACGACCGTTTACATCTGGGCTAGTGGGGGAAACCGGAGTGTGGAGTTGAGCCTACAAAAACAACTTGTTGTGTTGGTTATGTGTGGTTTTTTGTTGCTTTTGTGTTTCCTTTTTCCCTTGATTATTTCTTTTCAATCCCAATTTGTCTGACTGGTCTGCTGTCTTCACCATGCTGCTAGTTATTAGTACTGCTGTGATAATAGCTCAAAAGAAATGCAATGGTGAAAGGTGATTGATTATTCTTTGTTCTTCCTTTTCCTTCCCAGTTCTCTGTAGACCCTTATTCCTCTTTGAGTAGTGTAACTTGAGGGTCTGTTTGGTGCTATTTGCCATTATTTCTGTTATTGGCATTCTGGATGTCAGAGCCTCTTTTGGTTCACCATTAATGCTCATCACTCTGGGCCCAAATTGTCTTAATTCAACTTCTCTTTGAATTATTGGGTTTCCAAAGAATCATGTATTCTCAATGGATATAATTTGGGCTGTTTAATCATTCTTTGACCTTTCTCCACCAATTTACAGACAGTCACTATAAATGGGCACCAATTTCTGGTCCCCCCGGTGTGTTGACCTAGGAGTTAGTGGATGTCAGAGATATACACAAATCAACTCACGATGGTTGCTTCCAGGGTCTTGCACAACATGCCTTGGGTTGTGTATACTAGTGTTATCCCAGTTTTGAGCCACTGTGCCCTGAAATGGGTAGTGACCACGTTCACAACATGCCATTGCAAAATCTGTTGAGATTGAAAAGATATCCAAGATGAAGATGGAAACACAACCAGTCCCAGAGATTAATACTTGAGAATAAAGATTCATCAGCTGCATTCACACTTGTTGCAGTAGAGGGCTGGCATGAGTGTACTCCGGAGTACTTATGGGTTTAACTAGAACCTATGAGTGTGACAGTTGTATAAACCTAGCAGAGCACAGGGACCAGCGGAAGCTTTTCCAGAATAAACTGATCAAATAATAAGTTAGCAAAGCTCTAACTAATTGGCCTGAAATGTCTGGAGTAGAACCAAGCTGGGTGGTCACTTCAAGTTATTAGCTGGGATTCACTGCCAAGTGATCTCTTTGGGGAAACTCAAGCGCGCGTCAAGTGCGGCTGGTTTGAGTTGCCGCCACATGGGAAACGGGGGAGCGTGGCTGATCTATTTTTGACGCTGGGACCGAGTCCGTTGCATCGCATCGTATCCCCTGAGAGATAAAAGCGAAACACATACCGGTGAATTGGAAGATGACAGCAGGGCACTTTGATCATTCTGCATTCTTTATTAAAACAGGGTTTATCCACGGGTTTAATCTGAGAGAGGTGTAATCTTTGACTTCCACTACTTTCAACACTATTTAAGAAGCGCGAACGCATATGAGCGCGACGAGGACTGCCACTGCAACTGCGTTTGGAGATGCTGCACTCATTATGCCTCATGTAGTGGAGCCGCCCTCCGCGGGCTGTCCACGGTGTGGTTTCGGGCCTATTCACGATGATGGCCATGATTATGCGGTGGCACAACAAAGGATCGAGGAGCTAGAGGCACAGATCAAGTTTCTGAATCAACGGGCCGTTGCAACAGGTACGGTACTGATGACTCCGTGCGGGGAATTCAAGTTCAAGTATCAATACTGACGTTTATTATTCCCTACAGCTGAAAAACTAGCAGACTACGAAGACGAAATCCGCGATCTTCATTCCAAAGCACAGCAATCCTCACAGTCGACGACGACGATATCGTCGAACGCCCTACCCGCAACGCCCACCTTCACACCCCCTTCGCAAGGCCGCCATTCTCCCTCCCCTTCTCCACCACAACAAGAACACCAACGGACCCGCCTTGCATCATTCGCTGCTCTCCTCCCCTACGGCCGACGGAACTCCAGCCGCCCTAACACCTCCAACGGCCTGGGCCTGCACCAAGTCCACTCTAACCCCGAACGCACCTCATCGTCCGCCTCCTCGCACCCAACAACTGCAGACCTAACCGCCTCCCTGCAATCCGCGTTAAGTCGCGAAAAGGCACTGCGACAAGATGCAGAATCGAAATTGACGGAGGCCAGTTCGGAATTGGAGGACTTGACGGCGCAGTTATTCAGCCAGGCGAACGAGATGGTTGCGTCGGAGCGGAGGGCGCGCGCGAAGTTGGAGGAACGGGTTGAGCTGTTGGAGCGCAGGGATGGGGAGAAGAGGTTGCGGTTGGAGAGGTTGGAGAAGGCGATTGAGAGGGTTGAGAGGGTGAGGGAGATGGTTGGGAGGTAGGGGTGCTATGATTCTGTTCTTGTTAGTGGTCATGACTTATGCCTGAATGAATTTATGCGTTTTCCTATAGTCCCTGAGCTGTATGTCCATCGGTGCATAGTTAGCATAGCACAAAGCAATCGCATTCCATAGTTATCACTGTTTTAGCCCATATAGCTGGCAACGTTCTCTTAAGCCAATGGCCACCAAGGACCGCTCATCACATCCAACGACATGAATGCAATACAGTACACCTGATTGATGCCATCTCAGGCAGCCGGAATCGCGATGCTGGAGAAACACGCCAAGACTATGTCCTGACTAAGCAACAACCCAATCCAGCGACAAATCAGGGCTTTTGCTGCGTGCCAGCCCTAATGTGTCAGCAGCTTCGCTAAAAGGTCACTAGCGCGGAAAATTACCACCGCCGGGTCTTGAGCAGGCGAGACGAAGAAGCGAAGCGTTGAAGTTGTTGCGAAGACCCGATCTCGACAAAACAACCCACGACAACCTTCGGGACCGATTAACACCGCCAAGGTAAGGACTGAATTTAATTCCTAGGGATTTATGTGTTGTTGGGGGTTGAGACTGACTTGACTTTGTCTGATAGATGGTCGCCGCGAAGAAGCATATCCCGATCGTGAAGAAGCGTATGTGTCTTGCCTTTTCCTGAATATTGCTGTTGTGTTTACGAGGGGATACGGGGAACTTGCACCGATATTGTCAATTCGAAATTGGAGAAAGATTGAAAGAGTGGGATCTCGATGATTTCGACTTGAGGGGTTCAATTGGTCGATTGAATGGATTGATTGGGAATGGGGAGGAATACTTGGGAACTCGCATGAATATGGAATGGAACTGAGGCTGATATTGGGTCCTTTTCGCGACATACAGACACCAAGCGCTTCAACCGACATCAGTCGGACCGTTTCAAGTGTGTCGACCCATCATGGCGTAAGCCCAAGGGTATCGACAACCGTGTCCGCAGACGGTTCAAGGGCCAGGCTGCTATGCCAAAGGTATGTTCGATTCGATCCGAGAAGGGCTACGATGCCACCGGAATTCAGTTCTGTGAACATGCCCAACGAAGGAGGAGCCGCATCGAGATATCGAGGAATTCATACTGACGAACGACTTTCTACGATAGATCGGTTACGGCAGCAACAAGAAGACAAGACACATGATCCCCTCCGGCCACAAGGTCTTCCTCGTCCAGAACCCCCGTGACGTCGAACTCCTCCTCATGCACAACCGCACATACGCCGCTGAGTACGTCCCATATACCTACCCTACGACAAACGTCTGAATCTTTCTAACCTGAACAGGATCGGCCACGCCGTCTCCTCCGCTAAGCGCGTCGACATCATCGCCAAGGCCAAGGCCCTCGGTGTCAAGGTCACCAACGCCAAGGGCAGACTCACCACCGAATCATAAGCGTCTTGAAATGAAAAATCGCGGTGTTTTGTCCGGGGTTGGGCTGGGTGTTGCTTCGTCCTCTTTTTTGACCTCCGTCTCCTTTTTTTTCTTATCCCCCACCCTTGAAATTTTCTTTTTCATGATAGAAAAGAAGAAATAAGGGAAGAAATGAAATATAATGGGAATGAAATTACTGTGCCTGTCTGAAATCCGGGATGTGATATGCTACATGCTAAATGCGCAGATTGCGAGATATCTATCTTCAGAGAGAATTTGACCAGGGGATATGGATTCCTAAGACAAGATCCGGCCCTCTAGCAGCTTCGCAACCCCATCTAATTCCGTCATTCCGGATTTCCTCATATAATCTATTGGCCTGACGCCCTCATCGTCTGAAAGGCCTGGATCGACGTCACGTCGGCCAAGCAGAAGCTCCACCACCCGCACGTCGGAGTCCCTTGCAGCGGTTGCCAGCGCTGAATCATGATTCCCGTTTTGATGATTGACAAGAAGGTGCTCTTGCGCCAACAGAAGGCTAACAATGCGCTGATCAGCGCGCTCCACGGCGTGAATTAGGGGCGTATTGCCATCATCGTCGACAGAGTTGATATCAACGTCCGCTCTGGCGACTAGCAATTCGACGATATGCAAGTGGTCATGTCTGACAGCTTCTACCAATGGGGTAAAGCTGTCCGCATTTTTGGTGTCCGCGGCGATGTCCTCCCTTTCGGCTAGGAGATTAAAAATCTCCGTTCTTCCTCTGCGTGCTGCAATATGTAGTGGCGTGCACCCATCTCCACGCCTGCTGTTGACGTCGAGGCGCTTTTCAGCAAGGAGAAGCTTGAGCGTCGAAATATCCCCTTGATCAACGGCTATATGGAAAAAATTGTAGCCGTATCCATTACAACCAAGCTTCGGTCTAGCATACTCAAGCAAGACGCCCAAAGCTAGATCTTGCCCGTATCTCAGAGCGTATTCGATGGGACCAGCGAAATATCCAATGTCGCTGTTCACTCGCGCCCCGGCTTCAAACAAGCGAGATAAAAGTCCGACATCCTCATTATTTGCAGCCGCCACCAAACCCGCGTTTAGATAGTCCTCTCTTCCAGATGTCCATTCATCTGGCGGACAATCAGACATGATCTCATAGCCCGGGTTCTTCCCCTCTAGAATCGGCCGTATCTCCGAACAAAAGAAATCTGTTGTGCATGTCATGCCCACGGCCATGGATAATGCTTTTAAATACTTCTCCGTAGCTTTCGTACGATGAGCCAGAGATATGGGATTCTCATCCTTCAGGGCCAAAACAAAGTCAACGAGACGGCGCAAGGTAGACACAATGTGGTTATCTGCGGGAGCGACGCCAGTTCTGATACTTTCAAACAGCAATGGCCCTTGGAGAGCGAACATAGCATTAAATTCGACTAGAGAAGCGGGAAATGATATCCTAGCAAGATGGCGCAGGACGTATATATTCATCCAACCTGCATGGTAAGCTGAATTGTTAGAAAGTTTATTGCTGGGGAAATGGGGTCGCAAAGCCGCACCACAAACAGCTCGAAGCCGGAGAACGCTGCGGTCTGTAGGAAGATCTTCCAGAGCCGCCGCCACAATCATCTGGACTATTTCGTTTGGAAGGTGAGGCGGTCGAACCATGACTGCGGACGAGGTAGCTAAATCAAAGAGCTTTCCTCCAAAGCTCATGACTCGAGATGTCCAACCGACTCAAACACGGACTAACTTATTAGGCCCCAGCCAAGTCCAGGGTTGTGACATTGCGGGGGCATACATTTGTTGCAGGCATAAGAATTTCTAACTATGTTTTTGAATATAAAATTTATAAGCTCTAGATGCAATTCACGATGTTGCCTCCGCTCGTTGTGTCTCCTGATGCCCATTCAGCATATCCGACAACCGCACCGCTCCTAGCCCCTCCACGAGCGCCGTGTCATTTGCAACCATGCCAACTCCAACGACGAGTTCCTCACCTTCCTCCGTCCACTCAGGCATGACAGTCGGACCGTCTGCTCCCGGTGGCGGTAACGCCCAGTTGGGGAGCTGGCTTTTGTAATTCCACTTCCCCTCCGAGTCCGCATATCTCGCAGCATGCAGGAAGATACCAAGCTCATGCACGCCGGGGTCGCTGTATAGCTCTGTCCCGCAGATTTCGCACTTTTTCCCGTTCATTTTCTCGCCTTTGCGCTTGAGGTAGGCGTCTACCATCTGATCGTGTTCCTGGGCGAGAAGGCTGTTGATCACATCTTGATTGCCGCCCTGTGTGATATGTTGCGGAGGAGGAGTTTGGAAGGTCTGATATCCGATGGCGCTGGCTTCTTCTGTCTTGCCCATTTTGGAGAGCCGTTCGACTACGGACTTGTCGTCATCTCCGGTATTGTTGCCTTTTCCTAGCTCGCTGCCGAACACACGCAAATTGGAGTAGATCGGGTCGTTAGTGATGGGGTGGCCGAGGAACTGGAGATGAACACGAATTTGATGGGTCCGTCCAGTAAGAGGGTAGCAATGCACAATACTGTAGCCTTCTTCGTCTTCGAGAGATGAAGGAGGCGGAGGGGTTGCTGGTTTCACATTTTTCGCTGGTGTGGAGTCACCGGACAGATCTGCCGGCGGTGTCCCGGGTTCTGATTCTGAAGTTGCCGGCTTTGCTCGAGTTTTGGAAGGCGGATAATATGCGAGTCTGCGAAACTTGGTCCTTGCATCTTTCCCTGATGCCCGAGCTCTGCTCAGCCCGAGTTTCGGGCTGACTTTCAGCAGCGGCTGGTCGCATAAAATCACACCATCAGGAAACTTCCCTCTCACTCGCGCAATATATTCTTTATGGACTGAGCGATCCCGGAGCTTGTCACTCAACGCTTCCGCGCTTTTAGGGTGTTTTCCGATAAACATGACACCGGACGTCAATCGATCTAGGCGGTTGCATGGGAGCGGATTCCACCCATTACGCTCCGCACGCATAATTTCCACAACAGAATTATAATTATAGCGCCCAGCTGGGTGGACGGGGACGCCAGCTGGTTTGTCAATGACGATCATATCATCGTCTTCGTGGATGACGCTGATAGGGAGGCTAGTCACCGGGGGCTCGTGTCGGTGAAGCGTATGGGAGATTACGTCGCCATTCTGCACTTTGGTATCGACCGCAGCTGTCTTCCCGTTGATGGTTACCTTGCCCGATTCTATCGCTGACCACTGAACCGAAGGTTAGCATGGTCCGTGCTAAAGGAGATATGACAAAACGTACGTAGTAATCCTTCGATCTATCGCGAAACTCAGTCGCAAAAATCTCGTATAGTTCACGCCCTCTCCATCTCTCCTTGCAGTAGGTATTATACGTATAATGGTATGGTGCAACCCGACGAAGTCCCTTCTCTAGGTAATACGGTTCCGGCCAGGGGTCGCACGGCGTAGTCTCCACAGGCGGAGAGGACTCGACCGTTTTCGGCTCCCTTTTCAGCTCCTCCGCAACTCTTGACGCCATGGCTTCGGAGACGAGCTCGCCTCTTGGGTTCAAATGCGGGGTGGAAGAAACTTCTCACCCGGGCAATCTTTGGCGATGAACAGCAAGAAGAACAAAAACAGACACAGCTACCAAATGAGTGATAGTATCAGAACCACTGGCAGCAAAGCAGAAAGAAAAAAGAACCCTCAAATGTGCGAACCTCGACTGTCTCAGTCCGTTGACCATTTTGATGTCCCGCCGGAAAAAAGTTTTCGGATTCCCCTGACACGCCAAGCTTTCCCACGTGACAGATCCTTATCTTATCAGATTGTCGATCATCAGCCTCGGCCCGTCTCGCCGTACAAGATCAACTACCACCATAAATTCACTCTGACTAGGTTCATACTACTCTTTGTAGGATTTAAATAGCTTCCACTATTAACTTCCTAAAGTTGAACCATTAGAATCCTTTGAGCCCTCAGTCCTACACTCCGCTTCTCCATCTTACACTGGCCGCGTCCAGTACGCCCAAGGCGCGATGGCCACCGAGCTAGAAAAGAAAAGGAGGCAGATGAGGAAGGATTACGCATTTCAGCTCGAATATCGGACAAGATGGTACTCTATTTATTATTAGATGTCCTTTTTCTATACTTCGACCCGTTTGCTGATCTAAATGGCAGGTCCGATAACGACATGTACGGGCATCTGAACAACAGTATCTACGCATTTCTCTTCGACTCTATCATCAACACATATCTAATAGAGCACTGCGGCTTGGATCCCCTTTCTGCACGCTCTCAAAGTGCGCCTGTGTCAGCGGAGCAACAAGTACAGCAGTCCCAACACTCGCAGATCGGCCTCGTGGTCTCTTCATACTGCGACTATTTTGCTTCCGTTTCTTTCCCAGAGGTACTAGATCTCCATCTGCGAGTCATCAAACTGGGGAAATCGAGCGTGACGTATGAAGTGGGTGTGTTTCGCAACGGGGATGAAGCTGTCAAGGTGGTTGGGGGGTTCACGCATGTTTTTGTTGAGAAGGAAGGGATGAGACCTTCGGAAACAGGGATGGATGCGAGTATTCGGAGGGGCTTGGAGAAATTGGTTGTTGGTGAAGGGGGGAGGCCGAAACTTTGAGGGCCAACGCTGGGTCAATGAGCGTGATTTAGATATCGGACGAGGAGGACACCTACTAGAAAGCTGCTTGGGGGGGACGATTCGCACGGAGAGGGAGTACATGGAGCCTCTTGTTATAGGCGTTGCCTACTCTCAAGATCGATTTGTGCATCATGCGCCGTGATATCGAAGCTTCCAGGCAACAGAGGGAGCATACAAAACATAGAGCTTTGGATCTTTCCCAAAATCACCTGGAGAAAACGTATCCAGGGGCACTCGCCGACCCAGAAATCAATAATGGGCAGTCAGTGTCGTCCAAAGTGGAGTGAAGGTCATATTATCATGTCATCTAGCTATCGTCAAAGGTAGAGTAGAGCTTCCTTCAGAATCATGAGAAAAGACAAATGTAAAGACTTCGTTTCTAATGTAACCCGGGGGCCGGCCTCCAAACAACACAATTTTGAAACATCATCACGCATAAAGGGGTAATAAGAGAAGATCCCTTGACCCAGACGCCCAAAACATGCTATACCTTTCGTTATCGGAGAAGTTCATAGCGGCATCATGAATGAATATCACAATAAGTTATAAGGAAACTTGCTTTTTATTGCGCTGTACATTGCGTGCCACCTTCGTCGTCATCCTCGTCTTCCCAGGCAGAACCGCCATGGGCATCCTGAGCACCAAAGTCGTCAAGGTCGGCCTTAGGGTCATATTCAACTTCGTCGACGGGCTCGGCTTTAATCGGTGCTTCGGGTTTCGGCAGCAGCTCTCGTAGCTTGTCGAGTGTTGCTAGGTCCGTGGCCCAGCCGTCTTCTGGGAATTTAATTCGGACTATCAAATAAAGATCGCCACGGCCATCGCTCCGTTTAAGTGGCATTCCCTCACCGGCGATCTTAAGGACTTGGCCTGGTCGTAGGATGTCGCCTGGCTTTTTCGGGTGTGTGATTTCGATGCCTCTGCCGTCAAGATGCTTGAGCACGACTCGTGAGAACCCGCAGAGAGCTTCTGCTAATGTGATGTCCAGATGGGCCGAAAGATCAGAACCCGCACGGCGGAAAACGTCGTGTTCAGTCTCCTCGATATGGAAGATGATATCACCCGGCTCAACGTCAGGGATCTGGTCGCCTTCGGCTTCCAAAACAATCTTATCGCCCGACCTATATTTTGATTAGCGTGAGAAAGATTAGGAGCCGGGGAGATTGAAATACCTTGCACCACGCGGAATGTAGATCTCGAGCATCTTGCGCTCCTCTGTAACCTTTTTTCCCTTGCACTTCTTGCACTTATCCTTGGGCTGGAAAAAGCTGCCAGAACCCTCGCAGACTTTGCACTCAGCTAGACCTCTTGTAATAAGCCCGGGTCCAATCTGCTGAATAGTTTCCTTGCGGCCTGCCTAACTGTCAGTCTGCCAATCTACTTTTCCTTGGATGTGCGTAGTCTTACCCAGTCCTCCACAGGAAGAACATTTCTTAGCCGTGGCCTTCTCCTTGCCGCCCTTGCCCTTGCATGTATGGCAGATAACATTCTTGGTGCTTGCGAATTTCACGGTTCGGCCCTTGTATAAATCCTCCAAACTGACAGAATATTGCTGCTCTTCATTCGGGCCCTTTCTTGGCCTGCCTGCACCTGGTCCCGCGCCATAGCCAGGCATTCCTCCCATGCCACCCATGCCCATGCCAAACATGGAGTTTATGATATCGTCGAGATCAGGCCCGCCACCAGACATATTGGGCCTGCCGGACCCGTCGAATGCCGACATCCCATGGTCATCGTAGACCTGGCGCTTGTCATCGTCGTAGAGGATATCATAAGCCTGGCTCACGGCCTTGAATTTCACCTCTGATTCTGCCCGTTGGTCTTCCGGGACCTTGTCGGGGTGATGTGCGAGTGCTGCCTATTGAGGACCAGCTGTCAGTATAGGCCAGAGATTCATCAGACTGCGCTACATACCTTCCGGTACGCTTTCTTGATTTCCTCCTTGGTAGCGGATTTGTCGATATTTAGGATTTCTATTCCCCCTTTGTCAGTTTCACTGCCGCAGGTTCTCGTCGGAAGGGAGACATACCGTATAGATCGATGTCATCGCCACTAGAGTTCACTTCTTGCAAGTTAGAATCATATTTCTTTCTGTTACTCCTGCAATAGAGAGCTTGTACTCACTTGTGAGATCTCCGCCTTGGGTTTTTGACTTTTCCGATGAAAAACAAAAAGAACCAGAACACCCTGCTGAAGAACAACCAACTGCTCTATCTCTAACGTCTAAAAGGACAAAATATCACCAGAGTGGAGGAGAACAGAAATATAAAGACGAGAAGGAGACGTGAGTTCCTCTGAGATTTATTTTTATGAAGGCCAAATTTAGTCTCGGCGGAGCAGCTTTAGCTTCCCGAAAATCTTTCTCTGAGCCAATACAGCCGCCTGCTGACATGAAAGGACTAACAAAACGACATCTTTAGACAACGGACAGTTAGCAGTGTTCAGTGAATTAAAGGGAGGAATTGCTGCCTGTGCAGATAAGGCTTTGGCGGCCGCTGGACGGCCTGATAGACGTGACGCCGCAGGGCTCCTCCAACCATGCGGCCTTCGACCTACGGCCTGCGACTCCGAAGACCCTGGGTCTGCACAGCATGTAGGGCAAATTTCTCTACGACGGCCGCTCGCGCTGCGAAGAAAAGCAAGGCTACTCTGCCCGATACACCCGCGCGCACGCGTTTCGCCCCTTCGCCGACTGGGTACCTCCATCTTGGGTCCCTAAGAACAGCACTGTTCAATTACCTCCTTGCGAAGCGGACGGGCGGCCAATTCCTTTTGCGGATTGAGGATACAGATCAGGTTCGTTTGGACTATGGCGACTGGGCTGCCCACATGCTGATGGACGAAGAAAAGGACGATTTCGGGGGCAGAACAGCGGCTCTACGACGATTTGCGCTGGGCCGGGCTGAATTGGGATGAAGGTGAATATCTGCGTATGGAAATTGGTGAAGGAGCTGGACTGATAAGATTGGACAGGGCCCGTTGTAGGAGGGCCGTACGGTCCATATCGACAGGTAGGTTGCGGTTATTTAACGTCTTACGAGCTGTTGCTGATCTCAACTAGTCGGAAAGAACTGCTCTATACCAGACTCAGACTGAGAAACTCATATCTACCGGCCATGCGTATAGATGCTTTTGTACGCCAGAACGCCTAGACACACTCGCAAGACATCGTAACGAGTTAGGAATGCCACCGGGCTACGACGGCGCTTGCACGAGCATATCGAAAGAGCAATCTGATGACAGGGCGTCCAAGGGCGAACTTCACGTTGTTCGATTACGGGTGACAGAGCCGTATCCCTTGTTTGAAGACGTCGTGTTTGGCAAAACAGGTCAGAACCGTGGTGGGAATGCTGCTCGTGGTGGTGATTATGCGGAGACTTTCCTCGACCCAATTCTCTTGAAGTCTGATGGCCACCCAACGTACCATCTCGCAAATGTGGTGGATGACCATTTTATGAAGATAACGCATGTGATTCGAGGGACAGTACGTTTCCCTACACTGGCTTACACAAGCTTCGTTAACTCTTGTAGGAATGGATGTCTTCAACTCCGATGCACATGGCCTTGTACAATGCTTTTCAATGGGAACCGCCGAAGTTCGGCCATGTTCCTTTGCTTGTTGAAAAAAGCGGGCAAAAGCTCAGCAAACGCAATGCCGATATCGACATCTCACACTTCCGAGATGGAAAGGGGATACTACCGGAAACCATAATAAACTTTGCGGCTCTGCTCGGCTGGTCCCATAAGGACAAATCGGATGTTTTTAGCCTGGAAGAACTGGAGAAGACAGTGCGTGTATATTCTGATATAGCGAGTGCTCGTGATGGCTAACTGTCTCCTAGTTTGATCTGAAACTTACAAAAGGAAACACAGTTGTCGCGTTCGAGAAGATGGGATTCCTACAAAAGGCCCATGCACAGCGAAATGCCGCCACAGGGGGCCCCAAATTTTACGAGATGGTCCGCCAGGTAGTCAAGGCCATAGAGAACCGGTTTAAGCCGGAGCAATAGTGAGTTCCCTTTAATGTTTAGGATTCTCAGCGCCTTTGCTTATAGGATATTAGCGCGCCAATTCTCAAATCCCGTTCATTAAATGAATATGTTTCGTCTATTCTTCGCGAAGGTGCCCGCACCTATACCAGCGCCAGCGACTTCGTTGTCCAAAATCAATCATTTTTCTCCCAGTCTCTAGACAGGAAACCCTACATTCCCACTACCTCGCAAGCGCCGTCTAAATCCACGGAGCCCACGACCAACGCGCAAATCCCCATCAAAGCTCTCCATACCGCCGCAGCGGCCCTTTCCATCGTACCAGAACAACTATGGACCGCAGATATGCACCGCGCAAATATCGCACAATATATCTACCATAATCCCACAACAGCCACTCCATCATCCGATCTCTATAGCAATAATTCCGCACAGCAGCAGCTTTTCCGAAAAGAACTGTACCATTACCTGCGCTGGGCCCTGTCTGGTGGTGCGCCCGGGTTGGGTATCCCTGCGACGATGGCGATCCTTGGTCGCGAAGAAAGTGCGAGACGACTGCAGGAAGCGAGGATTGCGACAAGACATTTAGAGAAGCAGACTCCCGTCGTTGAGGATGATAAGTCTTGGATGGGTTCCCTCGCGGGGTCTGCAAAGTAATATGTGCAGATGTTTTCTCATTGTGTACGATAGCTTGTCTTCCAGGTAGCAAATCAATCTCGTTGGAGAGCAGTAGAGGTAGCTCTGAGGATGGAGTTCACGCTTGAGTCAACCCTATTCTAGGCAGTTAGTTACTATTCTAGACAATATAGCCCTCCCATCATCTTCTTCATCCTATCCAGCATCTAGTAGAAATACTCGCTTTCAAACAAAAGAAGAGAGCGTACACACTGCCTGGCCTTCTTCAGGAGTCCGTGCAATATGTTAAGTTACGCCCCTTTTAAGTCGACTTAGTCATCAGACATCAGCCAATGATGATCTCGAGCATGGAACCTCCAACGCTCAAGCCTGTGAACGAATATTCCAATGATATACCAACTTCAAGTTCTTTATAGATATGCAATCAATATGGAGATTAATGATATTCTCTCTCTTATCCCATTACCCGAGGCCTGCATTAGCGCATCTGTCCCTCCGCCGCAACACATAACCTAACCGGCCCTAGGCAACTTTCAGCTGCAGAGGACGAGACAGATTGACTATTAGATTGCAAAACATACCCCTGAACCGTAAGATAGCGGAAGATGGCTGGGATATAGTTTAAACCCGATGAGAGCCGGAAATGGATGGCCCTTCAGAACAGGCGCGCTGTCATGGCTACTTCATGCCATTGATAATGAAGCCAAAAGCATGCCCGTCTCAGGCAGCACCACTTATTGCTGAAAATATCCAAGTGCTCTGGCCTCTCGGCCTCTATTTGCACACGCTGTTTCTGGGTTTACCTCTGGAAAACCATCTCTAACAGAAGCACTCTATATATTGTCTTCACTGGTATATGGAATGGACTTTGTCCCATACAAGGATGGGAGATATTCTGCAAATGAAGCAACACCTGTGCTCCTACAAAGCAAGCTCTGCTAGGGTTAACCAGGAGATGCTTTGCTTGCAAAACGTAATTGCACAAAAGATTGCGCCAGAATGCTATGGATGCATCCGGAGCAGCAAATATGCCGGAAATCTCCAGAAGACAAAGGTGAAGACTCCTTTGCTTCACTGGTTATTACCTTTGAAATTCTTCTTCCTTGGGGTCTCTGCTTTCAGTCAATTTTCAGGTTTGCTTTTGAAACCCCTTGCAAAGAGAAAGAAACCCCCAAAACCCGAAAAAAGATCCTTTGAAGTGCTTATTTGAAAATGCTTCGAATCAAAGAGCTATCCATTATCTTCGTTTCGGGAGCATCCCTGACATTGTTTCTCCAGTTATATTTGAACGCGAATCGAACCTCCTCAGAGGAAAAAATCGCGATATGCGAGAGGATAATCGCAGCCAAGGTCGGGCCCGATGGACGGATCAACAAACTGAACGCATCTGAATCTCGGGCGATTCCGAATGTTAGACTTGTGAGAGCATTCGGGATCGACAATGCATTCACGCGGACAGGTCAAGAACTTGCCACACAGTTTGTCCGTCTCGCAAAGGCACACATAACACACATAACCCGAGTTGGCTGGGATGATTTGGCGAGCACTGCCCAGGGAGATGTGCAGTGTTTCCTCAAGTCATCTCCTAACAACGTGCGTCTTGCGGATTTGGTGCAAATGGTGGCAATGGGCGTTGCCCTCCGAGCCTTTGTTGAAGGCGAAACACCAGACGTCGATCAGCGACAGGATCATCTCCTCACGATCGCAAAGTCCATCAACGAGATTTGGGCGGATTCAAAGCGGACTGACAGCATGGGATATGAGCAGCGTCTGGACCTGCATTCCGCACTCTGTGCTGTTCGCCCCGAACTCAATCCCCTGGATCCGAAGGAGAATCCGCTCAACTGGCTGCTCCCTTCCTTCGAGACGCTATGGCGCATCGTTCTTCGTACGTTCATCGAAGTCAAGTTCTCGGCGGCAGGGCGGCCGCGTCACGCGTGGCGCGAGGCTATGATTGGATTTGCTCAGAATCCAACGAAAGAGCGGTTCGAAGCGAAATCCGAGATGGCCGATGGGCAGGAGGCCGATTCTGTTTCCGTGAAGAATATTATCGATGAAGCACTGAGACTATATCCGCCTACCCGACATGTCCATCGGGCGTTTGCATATGCCCAGGGGAAGTGGAAGAGATCTCAGGCATGGACAACCAGGTAGGTGTTGGCAGAGCAGTCCCGAGCATCTAGTCTGTCTGGACGAGGCAACTAACCTATATTGTAGGGTAAAAGCGCTCTTCCGAAGCGCTAACGATACCCCTCTAGATGTAGAGCAGCCCGAGACCATCGTCGCGGACATCGAAAGCCTTCACATCGATAAGGATATCTGGGGTGCTGACGCCCTCAGATTCGTTCCCGCGCGATGGAACCATGCCTCGGACATCCAGAAGAGGGTTTATATGCCCTTTGGCAACAAGCCTTTCATGTGCCACGCTCGGAAGGACTTTGGACCCAAGGTGATTGCGCTCACTGTCGGTGTGCTCTTGGCTGCATTTGAGGAGGCGTCTTGGGATTTGGACTATGGTGATGCAGAGAGTAATCAGGAGCTAGATGTTGGTTCGCGTCTGGCGATGGGGAGGGGCGCATATTCTGATGCCGTGTTGCGGAAGCAGAGCGGATGATGTTGTTCGACGAATAACTATGGAAACGTATTCTAACCAGAATCACATACTATTTTAGCGCCGAATCGAGACATAAGAACGGCCTCCCCTGCATAATAGTTATGCACAATTTCCTCCCATGCGACTTGAACGGTATCACCTATCAATCACATTTCGCATAGTAAAAAAAGAAACAGACAATGCCGCTCCCAACCCTGCTCCGCCTCCCCTCTACCACCCGAGTAGAAAGCATCAAAGCTTTATTATCGTGCAACAGGAATCCAGCGCGGAGTTTGAGACTTGAATTACTACCTCCGTATACCTGCCAATTACAGGATATCGGCAGCTTCGCGGAGTGGAGTGCGGGTATTTCGTTTCTGGAGGCGCTGGGGGATGACTGCTTGAGAGTGTTGAATTTTTAGCTGGGATCGATTGGGTGCTGTATGGGAATGAGCCGCGGGGATATTTGAGGCTCCTATTGACTGTATTTGGAGTTGGAGAGGATTGGAAAGAGTAGATGAGCTGGGGAAGAAAGGCCATGGAGAGACAGGTTGATGGACGTTTGTTTACGAACATGCACAGCAGTATGGCCTCACTGTGAAAAGGAAATCCCGTGCAAGAAAAAGACAATTAAAATTGATTCCGCTGGCAAATAATACAATCAGAACAACTATATGAAAAATCCAGGCCAAGCAAAATCGGTCCGGAGGGGTCAAGATATAGAAGATGTGGTAGATCAGGGACGAGCGACCAAAGGGGGAATAATAGCAATAACAAAAAAAAACAATCCGGCCTCACAATACTCAAACAAAGAAGGGCGGCCAGAAGCCTCGGGCGAAAGAGAACATATTCTCGAAAAAGAAGGATAAAAGGTATTACGCGCCCAATGCCGTGGCCCAAATGCTGTCCAGCTCAAAACCAAAAAAAAAAAAAAAAAAAAAAAAAAAAAAAAAAAACCAACGAAAACGCCTTGCTAAAAAATCAATTTTTAGCCAGTCATAGAAACCGCGTGGCCATCATACGGACATGAACATCGTCAAGGCCGGCAATCGGAAAAGGAGCGTCGGTGCCGAAGCAAAAACATGCAAGTAAAAACGCAAGACAAGAAAATTCACAAGGAATGGGAAGTTGGTTAATGTCAGTAAGTCTCCAGCTCGTCTGTCCATCCGTCACTCCCGCCAATCCGGCGAATGTGACTGTTTCCCTCGACCAAGGCATCTGTGCTTTTCACCTTCTTCCCAGCCAGCTGATAATTTTCGCCGAATCGTTTATTCTGGGCTTCTTTTACTTTCGCATAATATGCATCTGTGGCGTCAACCTCGGGCTCAGATGCATCGTCGTATGTTTCCCAATTTTCAGAACCAGAGTTCACGGTGTTGACTGTCGATGAGTTCGATATTTGTCGAGGAGCAGGAGCCGAAGGAGGACGAAACTGCGCCTGTGATCGACTCAAAAAGGAGTCGTTCTGGTCCTGGTAGTAACTGGTGTCCTGTGTGCCTGAAGTCATGGATGATTGAAAGGAGCCAAAGCCGGGTTTGTACTGGGAAAGAGTAGAGCTCATGAATGACCGCTGATAGCGATCATCATACACATCTTCAGGGCTGATTGGCCTCACGTTTCCACCTGATGCGGAAGAGGTAACGCTGCCTGAGCGCCCCAGTCGAGAGTCATAGTTTCCTTGAGCTGTCTGGCATCTTGGAGGGGGGGCAAAGTCTCTCATCCGTGGCGGAGGAGCTCGCGGGGGAGGCATTTTCCCTCGCATGGTGCTCGAGGAGTACTCATGTTGTGCCCTGCGATCAGGCGAGTTGCTGCCATGGGGCATGTTGCTGAGAGGCGCTCGTGCTGGAATCTTCGAAGGGGACTTCATGGTATGACTACGGGTTAACGTGTTACTTCGAGTCAATGTGCCGTTTGCGGAAGGAGTCTTTGGCCTGGATGGTGGAGGCTGCTGGCCACGAATTGTTCCTCCACTCCGTGAAGATGGTGTTGTTTTGGAATTTGCCCTTGAAGGTGGCCGGGGGCAGGGTGTTTTTGATCGGGGCGGCACTTTGGGCGCTGGAGGTGCCATCTCGTCGAGGTACCTATCGCCATGGACAAGGAATGGTCGTCCATACTCATCCTCCCAGCTTTCCAAGATCTTTCGTAGCTCCGCCTCGACTTTCGGTAGCTCTTTTGCTATTCTCTTTCGCATTTTCTCTTCTCTTAACAGCCGCGTGGGATCGCGTTTCTGGCCAGGAGCCCCGCGAGTCATTAATCGAGATGCGTCTTGGCTGGAAGCATTCAGCGAATCTCGATCTTGGACAAGAGAGCGATGTTTGTCAATCAGTTGTAAAGCGGGAGCTCGCTGCTCTTTGAGGGCCTCGAGTCGAGCAATTTCTGCCTCATGGGCCGAAAGTAACGCGTCGCTGTATACATCTGAGAAAGCTGGCGTAAAATCAAGCATCTCCTCTTCGGAATAGTATAGGCTGTCCCAGAGTTCCTGTAGTCGACAGCGGGCATCTTCAACAAAAAGATGGAGGTTCTGCCGTTTTAGTTCGTTGAGGCGAGCAAGCTCATCTTCAAATTCGTTAATCGCCCTCAGTCCACAGCCGCGATTAGCAGCCAGGAAACCTTTGCGATCACATTCTTCGACACCCAACTTATTCCAAAGGGCCTCCACGGCGCCTCTTAGCTCTTTAATTTTGCGCTCTCGAGATTTCTTCTCTTCGATGAGCTTTTCGCGTTTTGCGCGAAGCGAGGAAAGATCTGATTCGTGCAGACCCAGCTGTTCTGGAGAGTCTTTGTAGTTTTGAACAATGGAAGAATCGGTTTGAGCCTGGGGGGTGCCGAGTTCTGCCCAGAGTTTTATAACCTCTTCTGCAAGGCTAGAAACTGTCGCGACACGGCGGGTATATTCTTCGTACACTCTTGTGAATTCATTATCGAGAGCTTCAACATACTTCGCCGACAGGTCAAAAGTCGGAGGGACCGTCGAGCCAGGGACAGTCGGTGGGAGTTCTATTTGTACAAAGGATGGCTCGAGATGGGAGGAATAAGACTCGAGTGCTTCCGCAAGTTCTACATCGCATTAGCAAAATTCAACTCCAACGTGACTGCCCACCTACTTTTTACTTGCTCGAAACGCTCTTGATGGAACCTAGCAACTGCAGAGTGCTTCTCTTTGAGTGTATTC
Source organism: Malbranchea zuffiana (assembly GCA_039700045.1). Taxonomy (NCBI): domain Eukaryota; kingdom Fungi; phylum Ascomycota; class Eurotiomycetes; order Onygenales; family Malbrancheaceae; genus Malbranchea; species Malbranchea zuffiana. The sequence goes on from JARUPO010000002.1 coordinate 2,351,929, forward strand.
AAACAGCGATTGAGAGGAAATGTAATGCGCAAATCGGGATCGTCAGATACGCGACGAGGGTTTGGATTCACGTCCTCGAGAGACGCTTCCATCTGTTTGGTAGTTGTAATAAGGTGGTTTGCTTCTTCCACCATGGCATTTTTCTCGCTGTCGCATCGTTAATAAGAGTTCTTATCAATGCGCAAGCAATCCCAACATACCTATCCACCCGCTGCAGGTGATCGTTCAGTGTCTCTGACAGCGCGGAGAAAAGCTGCGATGCGTTAGCAAGATCGAGCTGGCAGGCTGCTTGTAAATACAACGGTACCAACCTCCGCTTCTCTCGCATCGCGCTCATGGCTTTGAATGCCAATCTCATCGAACAACCCGTGTAGCTGCTCGACGATATTATTGACCTGCGCGGTCAAATAGCTAGTATCAACTGTCATGGCAAAAGTCCTCAGGTCGAGCACAAGAAGTATTCTGGACACAAGATGCCAAAAGCGAAATTAAGGAGAGCGCAAATCGCGACGCCACTGCTGCAGGACGGTTTCTTTCATGTAGTCAACGACAGAGAGGGTGGCGCAAAGAGCGATCAAGGGAACAAGTCGAAGTTCATTTCAAGAACGGCAATATTGCATGTTCGACCCAGAGTGCGTAGCTAATAGAATGCGATCTGTGTGGGAGAAACGAATGGGAACGAGCGGACTGGAGCTTGAAGTTGTACATCAAGTGGAGGAGGTTGTTGATGCACAGGGCGGTTGGCCGGGCGACGGCTGACTCAGCGATTCACCGCCTGCTATTCTGCCGCCGTCCCCCACATGGTGACATAACACGACAGCTAGGTACCAACTGAGCACTTGCGAACACCCAGCACGGCATTTAAATCGAACTAGAGGATCTCTTCACGAAATTCTGATACTGCCTATCTGACCAGTTGATATCTTGTCATTCCCGTTTAAATCACTTCACCGCCCGCCATGGAGGCGGCACAGCAATCCTGGGGTGAGACTGCAATCCCCCTCCTCCACAAGTCTTCCTGCTAACAGCTCAGAGATCGAAAATGCCATCAAGCTCGTCGACCCCCACCGCGACGCCCTCTACAACTACGATCAAGCAGCCAGCAAATCCATAACCGACTCCCGCCCCTGGGCCTCGGATCCCCACTACTTCAAATCCATCCGCATCTCCGCCGTCGCCATGCTCAAGATGGTGATGCACGCTCGATCCGGCGGCAGTCTAGAAGTCATGGGCCTAATGCAGGGCTACGTCGCTGCCAACACGTTTGTTGTGACTGATGCGTTCCGCTTACCTGTGGAGGGAACGGAGACGCGTGTTAATGCGCAGGATGAGGCGAATGAGTATATGGTTTCGTACCTGCAGTCGTGTCGGGACTCGGGACGCATGGAGAATGCGATTGGGTGGTATCATAGCCATCCCGGGTATGGATGTTGGCTTTCTGGCATCGACGTTTCGACACAGGATACCCAGCAGACGTTCAGCGATCCATTCGTCGCCGTCGTGATTGATCCCGACCGCACCATCTCAGCGGGGAAAGTCGAGATCGGCGCCTTCAGAACATATCCCAAGGACTATAAGCCGGCGAACGCAGACCACGACGACGACGGGTACCAGAGCATACCGCAGAACAAGGTCGAGGATTTCGGCGCGCATTCATCACGCTATTACTCGTTGGAAGTCTCGCACTTTAAAAGCACGCTCGATACAAAGCTTCTCTCGCTGCTATGGAATAAATACTGGGTTGCGACGATCAGCCAGAGCCCGCTCTTCACCAACCGCGATTACGAGACGAAGCAGATGGCGGATCTGGCGGAGAAGATCAAGAAGGCGACGCGGGCCGTGGACCAGAGCGCGGCGCGCGATAATCTGCCCACGGCGAGGGATCAACAGATTGAAAAGGTTGTCAAGGAGGGGAATCGGATTGTCACGGAGGAGCTGACGGGGTTGATGGCTGCGGAGATCAAAAAGGAGTTATTCGAGGGTGTGGGGCAGCAGCCTCAGGCCTCAGCATCGTGATATAGATTTGTGGTTCGGTATGGCTGGCGTTTGGGAATAATCTCTAGCATAGACATGAAGCTGGGTATGAAATAAACACATGGTAAACTTCCTTTTGACAGATTTTTCATTGCTGCTAGACCCATAATTCATTCAGGCTGCCAGCTAGAACAGAGTGCTCTCCTAACTACATACACCCATGGGTTATCAAAACAAGAGACACATCATATAAAAAAGACCTCCATATGCAAAACCCATGGCCCCTGTTTCCATTCCATGTGCCCAGCATGCGCCTGTCTTCAGTCCGTGAACTCGATAAAGGAAATCCGGGGTTCTCATGAATCATTCACATGAAAAGGTAATTTTTTTTCCATCATTGCGATCTTTTCCATGAACTGCTGCTTCAAAACAAATACTCCGTTTCTCCCTTCTTCGTAGGCGGCTCGTCAGTCGTAATCGTTATCCGAAAAGAAAAACTGCCCAGGTCGTACCTGTACCGTCTACCGAACAGTGCGCATGCAATTGAAGTTGTCATTCATGTGCACGCTCGATTAACGCCAAGCTTCAACTTACTTACGCACATTCCCATGCTGATCAATGACAACGATATCCTCAACCCGCAACGTCTCCGCGCTGGAATCGACATGCTTCTCTGGATCCATAGTGGCCAAATCCTGAGGGGGAGGCGGCGTCGGACACCGATGCAGTCTGGGTCCGCGATCCGGCTCGCGAGGCTGATACTTGTACCGGGGCAGGAAGCGGGGAAACAGTTCCGAGAGCAAGTAGCGGAGCATAGGTAGGTTGGCGCAGATTATGCCTGTGTTTGCTTCGATTACGGTCCACATTGTGGAGATCATGGTGCCGTAGAGCGGGTCGGGGGATTTTGAGGACATGTTTAGGGTTTCCATGCGGATGATGGAGGTTGCGCAGACGCTGGAACCTGTTAGTGATGTAAGATAGAGTCAGAGAGAGACTTACAAGAAGCCAAGCATGAAGACTAGAACCACGCCGAATTTGATGCGCGGGGGCAAGATCAGCAATTGGAGCATCGGCATGGGCATCAGAATGATGAAGAAATCCGTGGCGATGTTCGATACTGCGTTTGCGTACCAGAATGCGGTAAGATTGATGCAGGTCCCGGGGAGGGATCTGTCCCACACTCTGGAGATCGGAGTACATTCGAAGATTGTTGCCACGATGCTGCTGACGGCATATAGAGCGACGAATATGAAGATGCCGTTGCAAATGGTGGGGAAGTGGAACTTTTTCGTGTCGAACATCTTTTTGTAGAGTAGGATGATGGACATTTTGGTCAGGTTAATGGTGCATTTGTAGAGGATTTGTAGGACGTAGAAGAGCTGTCATTCATTAGCTAAGAACAGCTCCGGTGTTATCCCTACGTACCTTCAACGCGATATGCAATTCATCCTTGGGGACCGTGTTGGAGTGATGTCCATATCCGTAATGGACCGCTAGATCGAGTCAGCAGCTCCTCAAGCCGAAGAGTACAGCAGATTCACATACAAACGATGTTGACAATGTTCATGGCAATGCAAAAGCCCTAGAACATGCAGTTAGCACCCAATCTTGCTCGTTCCTGGGGCCACTTGCCAGTGAAGTAAGGATGATATAGTCATCAGCTCCAGGGTAATTTCCAGCCAGGTCACGCACATAGAAGCGGTTGGCAACAAGCAGGATAGCAACACTGGTCATGACAAACTCAATAATCACCATGCTCTGACCGCGATCACCCATGATGCCATAAGCTCTCTCAGCAAGCTGGGCAGCAGCAGCATCAAGCTGAACACTGACTGGAGCCATCTTCGCGTTGCCCTTATCTATCCCAGACAACAGGTTGCACAGGCGGATGATATCAGCTGCGAAAGACACAGAGGGAGCACAGCAGAAAAGTAAACAAAGATGAGATGGACTGTCAAAGTTCGGAGCAGAAGAAAAGTGAAGTGAGTGTGGGAAAATGTTTGGCGAGACTCCAGGTCACAGGCACTCCCGATCAGGACAGGCAGAGGTACTACTCTCGCAGAGAGGCAAATCAAACCCTTAAGAAACAATGTATGATGCAGCAAAAGGGAATAGGAGAGCACCCAGACTAGCAATTCAAGGCAGGCAAACAGCTGGCTAGCCCAATCAAGAGAGTCACCAAGACAGGCCAGCTGTCTATTCTCCTACAACAAGGTGATGCTGTCTCGAGAACAGAGACCTCATAACACCATCCTGTGGTATACTGGCAGAGGAAAAATTAGAGGAGAATCAGGCATGGCCAGTGTATGTATATATCTTCCATAATAGCAGACTCCAAAACTCCAAGATAAAAGAACAAGCACCATAGGTGCAGCAGCAGCAATGAACATGCACTTCAAAGTCATTTGAAGAGATATATAGTCCTCCTGCAACATGGCCGACTTCTTGTGCCGCAAGCCCACTGGAATAATCCGAATAGTGTTATAAACCGTTCTCCACGGTAGTCAACTATGCTTTCATAGATATTTTAAACCCGCATCCCCGAGCAACGTTACGCCAGGCTATTTTGGGATAAAGGGCCAAATATCACCGTTGCACTGATCAGGCGCATACCCATGGGATGTGATACAATAAAGCACGGTACGGAGTATACAGGCAGATATCGCAGGGCCGCGGCGAATGCTTGCTGTCGCCCGGGAGACAAAGCAGGCATGATCGAGACAAAGAACCGCAGCATCAGCCACCAGGGGTAAGCCAGGTCTGTTTGAGAAGTGCAAATCCGGGGTAACTCCTAAAATACCGACGAATAATATGAGCACTCGAGGCACTCGATCGTTGGAATTCGTGAAGTGACGATGGTGGGAGAAGTCATCAGTCGGTGCCAACTTATTCCGCTCCGTCCATATCGTCGAGACATTCCAGACGGTCGTTTCGTTTGTTCTCAAGTGTAGGTTTCTCGCCGTAATGCTGGCCGGTTTAAGGATCTGAGAAAAGCGGAAGCCCTCTCAGCTCCCGGCTACCTCGAGTTGGTGACATGTACACGCGAGTGTAGTTTCAACAAACCGGCACACCAAACCCAACCGTCCACCTCATAGACCCAACTATAACAACCAGCAGCGCCAACCCCATTCCCACCGTCACAATCCCATATCGATATGCATCCCGCAATTCCAAGCCATCCAGCTCAGCAACCCACGTACTCACCGTCGTCGCGCATCCACAGAACCCTTCCATCACCCCGTTCAGGACCTGACAGCCGATTAAACGGTTGACTCCCGCTGACGTGATCGCTGCCGTAGTCGTAGATGCCACGATGCTGGTTGCGTGCTGTAGATCGAAGCACATCCCTAGTATGACGGTGCCAAACATGTTCACTGCGAATGTACCGAGGGGGAAAGAAGGGAAGCGCGAGTTGAGCAGTCGCGAGACGTAGTACCGGAGTAAGCATCCCAATGGCGCAAAGACGACTGCAAACACGGCTCTGCCGCGCCAGGTCTCGTAGATTCCGGCCTGGCGATCGGGTGGCCATATCGCGAGGAATACGCCGCCTAGCCAGCAGCCAAACGCGACTATGACCATGCCACGATCGAGGATTTTGCGGAGGAAAAAAAATGGGAGTGTCGGGGTCAAGTGGTCCACGAAGATGGCCAGATGAGCGCCAAATGTCAGTGCTGACAGACCGAGCGAGACGGTGTACAGGATGACGGCCACCACGGCCATGAAGCTGTAGCCTCCATTCCGCGATGCAATGGAAGGAGTATTCGGATTTGGCAAATCATTCGACAAGGTAAGGAAAGCATCAGATATAAAAGCCGAAAAAGAAGTGAACGAGCCACAGAAGCCCGTCGTCAGCCCGATATACAGCGGAATGGTCTTTTTTACAGCTTTGTGCCTTTCCATCGCGATTTCCGGGGCCACTGTTCCCTGTTCCTCTTTATCAGGCTTACCCCATTCCTCACGGAAGAGCTTCCTGTCCTCTGCAAAGAAGCCCATTAACAAGCACCCGCCCACGTTCGCCCATAGCACGCCCGTCGTTACTGGTGCGCCGGGATAAAACGCCAGTGCCTCGAGGCCGATTCGAGCCAGTGCACCAAAGATGGAAAAGAAGGTCAGATACGAGATGATATACAGCTTGGTCGCGAGTTCAGACAGCCTGCTCTCTGCCGGTACCACGGCGGAATATGCGGGTCGGGGCGCCGAGATGGTCGATTCGGCACTCTCGAGCGTCGTCCATGGCTGTGAGTGAGATGAAACTCGTCGCGGAATCGTCTCGTCTTCAGGATTGATGGTTCCACGTCGCTCTCCTGCAGAGCTAATTGACATCCTCGGGATATCTGCTGGCCGCGACGCTGAGACGTCCGACTCGGGACCTTCAAGTGTCGTCCATGGCTGTGCGTGAGACGAGACACGTCGAGGAATCGTCTCGTCTTGAGGTCTGGTGGCTGACATCCCGGGACACCAGCCGTGAGAGTACGTGGTCGGATGTTTCAAACCCAGCAGATATGTGATTCACGCTCATGATCACCCGCGAACCGCCTGCTAACTACCAATAATGCTCCAGTTTGGTGTTCCTTTTCTTCAGATTTCGACAGAAAGTCTACTGAACCAGCCCGACGAACGCCGAGGCTGAAGATTGGGTCCACCGCGAAGCTTCTTCTGACCGCAAGATGATCAACTAACGAACTTAGTGATTCGAATCCATCCTCGCTTGTCGACTTTGAGCATTCTGCGGATTCCAGGTTGATTTGAATTCATCACTCGCCGAAGATAGGCAAACCAATGCCATTGTTGATTGGCTTTTGGGTGGAGCGAAGACTTTCAGCTCACTAACTAACTACAGTAGGCTATCAGGCGGGAGATCGGAAGTCGTGACGAGTATAAAATGGCGTTCAGCCCTGCTGAAAAATGGCGGCCCTCCTTTTCGTTATGAGCCAGATATTCGACCGCCATGTCCTTCCTCCCGCCCTGGAGCGTGCCGCTGCTCTGCCTTTTCAGCCAAACCTTGGCCGTAGGCTTCCTCTCGGCCTTTACGCGCAAGGGCTCGATATTCCGTCTCCTTGCGATCCCCTGCTTTGCATATCTGGGCTATGTCCAGGTTCTCACGACGCCCGACCTGAGTGAGAACCTCACATACAAAGCCGTCACGGGCGGAGCTCCTATCCCGCTTTTCCTGCAGGCCGTCAATCTCCTGCTACTTAATCCTGTTGATGCCAGCGATCTCCCGCGCAGTCAATGCTTGTTTCTCGGCATCAATTACCGCGGCATCGGAACGCCCTGGTCCGCGAAGAATGTACCGAGCTTCCCTCGATTCTACGGCAATGCGATTCCGCGTCGTGGGCTGTTTCTGCTACGCCAGGCGCTGGTGTTTGTCTGGCTGTACGCAATTCTCGATATTTTCACGCTGCTGGCGCGCGCGGAGCAGCCGGCTGAGATGAAGGAGCATCTCCACGGGCCGGGAACGGAGTATTTGTTTCTCAGCGCGAGCAAGGAGCAGCTCAAGGCGCGGATCATGGGGAGTTTGATGACGTGGTTTCTTGGGGCTAGGGTGATGATTGATTGCGTGTATCGGCTCGAGTCCATTCTGTTTGTGGGACTAGGGGTGTCGGAGCCCTCTGCGTTTCCGCCGCTGTTTAATCGCATGTCGGATGCGTATACGCTAAGGAATTACTGGGGGTGAGTAGAGTTCCTTTTAAAAATGGTGTGTATGCTGAAACATGATAGCAAATTCTGGCACCAATTGCTCCGATGGCCGTTTACATCCGTCTCAAACTACATCACGCGACGGGTCCTGGCACTCCCTCGACCTTCGTTGCTGGAACGCTACACGAATATCTTGCTCGTCTTTACGCTGTCGGGCGTCCTGCACCATATTGGCAGCCTGGGCAGCGGCTGTGATCCGAATAACTACGGCGCGCTGATCTTCTTCCCGGCCTCTGCGCTGGGGATCATGATTGAAGACGGGGTGCAAGAACTCTGGCGGCAGTTGGTTGGTGAAAAGAAGGGGGGAAAGGTGGTGATGTGGAAGCGGGTGGTGGGATATCTCTGGGTTGCGGCATGGTTGTCTGCTACGTCGCCGTTTTATCAGTATCCATCTGCGCGCCTGCCGGCTGAGAAGACGTGGCTTGTGCCGTTTAGTTTTGTGGATGTACTTGGTGCGCGTACTGTGGTCGCGGTGGTTGCGCTGGGTGCAGTCACCATCAGGTTTGGTCTTGGTGGTGAAGTATAGACTTATAGACTAGAATATATATAGACTTTGGTTGACCCCAGGACTCGCAACCTTAACTAACTACCCCGGATTCCCCACCACATCCATCAACTTCATCATCACATCTCATCGTCCTCCCCATCAACATTGGAATACATCAACATGCTCCCCCCCAACGTGCACATCTCCTCGCACCCCTGCCTGCTCTCCAAGCTCTCCCTCCTCCGCTCGCCCACCTCCACCCCACCCCGCTACACAAACGATCTAATCCACGAAATCGCAACGATAATCGCCTGCGAAGCTCTCTCCTCCAACCTCTCTCTCACAGATGGACCAACCGTACTCCCCCTCCCCCTCCTCCCAAACTTACTCAAGCAGAACAGAGCAAGCTAATAGACTGGAGCAGGCACACACCCCGCTGGGCCACCCCTACACCACGAAACAAATCTCCCCCTCTCGAATCGCTCTAATCCCCATCCTCCGTTCGGGTCTCTCAATGGTCCCCGCGCTACAATCCCTTCTTCCCGCCCCCGTGCCCGTGCACCATCTAGGTCTCTACCGCGAACCCACCACGCTCCAGCCGGTGGAATACTACAATAACCTCCCCTTCACGAAACCGCCACCGCAACCGCAGTCTGATGACCAGAGAGGAGGAGGAGGGAATGCGAGCGCAGCGGACCTAGCGATTATTCTCGACCCCATCATCGCGACGGGCGGGACATGTGTTGCGGCCATCCAGACGTTGAGGGAGTGGGGTGCGAAACGCATACTGGTCATCGGCATCCTGGGCGCGGAACAGGGTGTGGCGAGGGCTGCGACGGAGTGGGCTTCTTCCTCCACTGATATAGGCGATGCTGGTGAGGGTTCTGAGGTGGAGATTTGGGTTGGCGGCGTGGATCCGGGGGTTGATGGGCGGGGCATGATTGTGCCGGGCCTTGGGGATGTGGGGGATCGGTTGTTTTTGGCGATGGGGAAGTAACTTAGATGATGATAATGGTTATGTATTTCGGGATCAAGATCTACTTAGTCAATGCGAACCTCTTACAAAAGGAACTTAGGTTAGGAAAACGTATATTGCAGTTTGTATTGTACATTAACAACAAACCATCAAGACAAAGACTAACACGCGGGACAAAAGTAACAATGAGATAAAAATAAATTAAACTAAGACCAAGTAGAGAGCCACAAGAATCAAAGATCAATATAAACAGGTGCAAGCAAAAGCAAAACAGGCGGGGATATATATCGAGCGAGCAACGAGCAGAACAGACGGCTGACCGCGCAAGGATCTAGGACTGTAAACGCAGCATCAAACACGCGCAACGAGTGAATCGAAGGGGAGTGGAGTAAGGAGTGCAGAAAAGTATTAAAAGTGCATCAGCAGAAGAAAACAAGCCAAGGTAAAACTCAATCAATCAACCGAACAGATGGAGTATTATGCAAGAAGGATTAAATCGAACCAGGAACGAGAACGAGGACACTCAGGACCAGCTGGTGTAGAAGTGCTGCCCTTTCAAACAGCCATTAACGCAGTAAAGCAACCAGACCGGACTCCTGCGTGCTCACTCAAAGGAAAGTAAGAAAGTCAAAACCAATGCAAAGCAGACACGCTCAAGGAAACGGAAGAATGCCCAAAATACTCAGCAGAAGAACGAGGAGAAGGACGAGCAGAAGAGAAAATTCGACAGTAAGACACCTGCCGCCCTTCCGTGCCAGTCTTTCCCAAACCGTTTTCCACGACGCGTATCCGAACGAGCATTAAATAAGGTGAGGATATTAATGAGAGGGACGAAATAGCGCATGAACAAGACGAATGCTGCAGTCGAATCAACGCTCGAATCCCCGAAATCCCAAACGCCGTCTTGGACCCAAAATGGTATAGATCGAATGAAAATAGAAAATGCGTAAAGATTAATATGCGGTTCCCACGCTGGCGAGACCTTGCGTAGGCATAGGCTCGAGTGGGTGGTCGGACGGAGAGGCCACGGATTCTTCGTATCCGACGAGAGCTTGAGAGTGGAGCTTGAATGATTCTCCCATAAGCTTGGTAATACTGCAACCTGTTAGTATACGGAAACCAAGGAATAAAAAGAATACTAACCCCCAGACGACAACGCCGTCGAGAATGCTGCCCCAAACACGGGCGACGGTAGAGCAAAGTTTACTGCCATAAGCATCTCCGTCGCTGTTGAACAGGCTGCGGATTCGGCTGTAGAGCGCGAGCTCACTCTCCGTTGCCGGCTCTTCGTCATGTTCCAGGCGATAGAGCCAGAGACTGAGAATGACCATCAGGTCCATCCCACACAACGGCTGCTCCACGCTCCAGTTGGTCGCAGAAGCGGTCGCCACCCAATTAATGCCTTGAATGGCAGCTATTTCAATGCATTCAAAGCATTGCTGGATGACCTTGTTCATTTCTTGCGATCGTGTAACCTTTTCCCGCGCTACTGTCATTGCCGCAGCGACTTCGTACGAGGAGTGGTATCTCATGGCTTCCTGGATGGACTTTAGGTCGACTTCCAAGCGGGCTCGAGTGTTGCGATAGACGGCCATGGAGTTGAAAATCAGTGGGTGGCCTTTTTGCGGCGTGCTGACTGGCACCACGATAGTTTCAGGCTCGCAAATGTCGAGAGAACTCTCCCACGTTTCAAGCGCCAAGCGCAATTTGTAGCCCATGACGACGTCTTGGAGAGCGTCTGTGCTGCGCTTGTGGTACCAGATTTCCAAAAAGAGCGCATTGATCATGATACGTGTTGCAAACGCACTGTACCTCGTAGGTTCGCCACGGAAGAGGCTGTCGTGGGCCTCGCGAGCGGTCACGGTGTAGGAGGCTGCGAGGGTGCGACGCCAGGTGTAGTTGTCACAGAGCTCGAGATTCCACAAGGATTCCGACGATGGAAGCTCGAGGTCATCGAATTCGTTGAAGCTCATGGCTGGTGTGTGATTGAACGTAAGAGTAAGCATCCCAAAGAACACATATACCGCATAGTAGGTGCGGCGACAGCCCTCGTCCTCTACCCACTCTTCATGCGTAGGCGAGCCGCTGCGCGCATCCATGCGAAGTTTCAGTTGGTATCGGTTTCCAGCGACCATCTATGATTGTTAGCGCTCAACTCTCAACAGGAAGATAGGAGGTCTTACATTTGCAAGTAAACTCTTAATTGAACATGTCCACTCGAGACCTTTTGGATCGCCACTCCAGCTTTCAAAAACCATGTTCAGCAAAGTACTCTGCATGGCCCAGAGAGGGCACTTCCTCGAGTCGAAATTATCCTTATGTTGGAGGAATTGATTGACAAGGACCTTGGATCCAATGTGCAGCATAAAGGCCGTCTCCTTCTCAAAGCTGTACAATGCGCCAATGGAGAGGACTGCGAGTAGGAGCGGCGCAGAAGCACTCTTTGGCGAGAACGAGCCCTGGTGGAGGAACGGCAGATGATGATGGTACATGTTGAAATATGTCGACAGGTACTTATTCATTGATGACGTTGTCGGGAGCTGGAAAGTCTCCGGGAGCACGCCAACACTGTCGATCGACCGAACGCGCTCCACGATAAAATCCCGTTCGGCATCGCTGGCGATCTGAGGTGCCTTGGGCTGAGTCAATATTTGACTGGGGCCGGGCGAGCGTCGATAGTTGACGGGAGAGACAGGACCGGTCATTGACGGGTATGGAGACAGTGCATTTGGGGTCGAATTGCCCGAGACTGGCAGAGAGTTGACCAGGGAGTGCAACGCCGGGCTTCCGCGTTCGACGGTGGAGACGATCTGGTTTTGATGAGCATGGGAGCCCGAGAAGACTTGCCTTGCAGCCACACCAGCTTCCTGAGAGCCCAGACTCGAAGACATTGAATGCGATTTCACATCGCTCGACATGAAAGTATCCCACGGCATTTGCGGGAGAGTTGCGTTCCCTGGCATATAGTTCATCGACGGCTCGAGGATGACGTCGTGGTCTGGAGAGAAAGTCGGATTTGAGGTCTCACCGCTAGGGTTTTGAGCAGTGACTGTGGCGGCAGCCTTGTGTTGGAAATCTGTCATCAACATTGCAGCAGTTTCAAGATCAACCATACCGTCGCTGCTAGCCTCGATTTGCTCCAGAGCAGCTGGGTCGATAGTTATTGACGGTTTCGAGGGCGCGGCTTGTGTGTTATTTTTGCTATTGTTAGTAGTGCTGTTGTTGTTGCTGTTGTTGGCCGCCTTTTGCCCACCACGACGACGAGATTCGGCGACCAAGGGGATGCCACCATCTTTGGCATGGACGGTACGATCATGTCGAAGAAGCAAATCTCGACGGACGAAGGTGCTTCGACATTTCATACACTTAAACGGGCGCTCCTTTGTATCTATTCACGGAAAGTTAGTGCACTGATCTTAGCTCTCGTTGAGGGTGGATTGAACCTACGGGACCGTTCATGTCGACTACGATGCTCACTGCGACTGAAGGCACGATTGCAGTACTGGCATTTGTATTTCCTCTCCGGGGCAGACGCGGGCTTCTTACCCGGGGTAGCGTTACTCGGAGCCATCGGAAGGAGAATGTGAGGGACGGGGTCAGCAACGAGAGGACGACGGCGTTGAAAGATCCGGCGGCAGCTCTGGGTTCTCACTCCTTCGATGGAGGCAATTTAACGATGAAGAGGATGGATATTGGACACTGTTCATTCCTCGAGCGGGGGGTGGTGGTGCCAAAAAAATAAGGGAGATGATGGTGGAGAGGGAATCACAGGAGGACCAGCCACAGGCGGGATCAATGTTGAATGAATCAGAAGAACATGAGGGAGAAGTCGAGGGTAAAGATAATTGAAAGAAGGTAGCGATATTAGATGGTGTCAATGTTGAATGGGGGATGGGGATATGAATAGAAGATGGTGATAATTTTCCGAGGGGGAGGAAGAAGAGGAGGAGATGGGAAGAAAAGAGGAGAGGGAGGAGGAGAGAGGAGGACGGGGGGTGGTGGGAGAAGGAGGAAGAGTGTGGAAGAAAAAGAGACGAGGAGAGGGAGGCCGTGGCAGTAAGGGGAGAGGGACGGAAAGGAGGGGCGCGAGGGGCAGCCAGTGTGCTGGCCAGGGAGTAACCACACGCACTGATTGGGCCAAGGACGACGGCCCATACCGCCTTGTTTCGCGGATGTCCCAATCCGGGGGGCGTGTGCACAAGACCGAACCTTCCTGTAATCTTTCAATACGGGGGGAGCCAGCCACGAAACTGCCCCCCGGCCCCAGCCACAAGTTGACCATACCGTACCAGTACATACCTAGTGCGTGAGCATACCTTCCTAGGTAACAAGGGGGGGGTTGGATGCCCCGCCCAACGACAACAGCCGACCAACCCCTCTTCCAATTACAGGAAATCTTACAGGCCCAGGGCCACGACGCGTCTGCTGCAGGGTTGCTGGTAAATACAGCTTGTCCTCTTTGAGCAAAGGCCTGCTGCAGCATCCCGGCCTCGTCTCCAGCCCTGGTCTTGCACACAAATAATTTTGTTTTCTTTCAAAAAGTCAGAAATTATTTTGTCTCAGGACCTTTGCATCAGGGAGTATTCGTTATTGTTGATTGAGCGTGTCTGGTTGTACCTCGGAGGTCAAGATCAGGAACCGTTGCGGGGTCAAACCACATCTTGCCTCCCTCTCTCCCCTCCCTTTCTTCCTCTCTCACTCTCTCACACACACGAGACACCAGTTGACCAGTTGACCCGAGACTGGGCGTGCTCCCCACTGCTCCCCACCTAGTAAGGTGAGGGGGGGATATGGTAACATTAATACGGCTTAATACGGGACGCCCAGTTGTGTGAATTTCAATTGGTCAATTTGGGACTGAACCCTGCAGTGGAATGAAAGGAATGTGACGTGGGAATAACAGCCACCTTCCCTGTCGCTGCCATCTGGTGTGGCCGGGATTCTCCTTGATCTTCTGCTTTGCCACCTGGCACTGGCAGAAGGGGGATATCTCGAGTAATGACTACTGACTGACGATGATGCCTTTCTCTCTCTGTGGCAGTCCACGTCAAGCATTCATCGCTGTGTTGCCCCTCGAGCAGTTGAACTTCAATGCGGTATCATCATTGGCAACGGGGGTGTCCGACACGTCGCCTCACTCTGCCTGACCTCCCACATTAGACTCCCTCTCAGCCCCGCTGTATCTGGGCCAGGTGCATCGTGAACTTTCGGGCCTGCACAAACAAACGCCCGCGCCAGTCGTCTGGTCGGCTGGCGGCTAAGCACACTGCGGCTGGCGACCGTCGGGCCCAACCACTGCTGCTCAGCGCTCCAATGCTCGTGCTGGCACGCCACCAGGATGTCCTTTTTGCCAATCGAGTCCACCACATTGCACCATTGCACCTCATGTTCATTCCATCTTCCTGCAGCTCCAGCGATACATGTCTCTGGCGGTGAAGCCTTGGGCCGTGTCGATGATCCCCAAGTGGATCGTTGATACCCTGCCGGCGAAGCGGAGGGTCTGTTCTGCTCTGAACAAGACGCTGTTCATGCAGCTTCAGCCAGATGGCCCGACCCGACCTCGCCATGATGATGAGCTGGCTGCTCTCGTTGGCTCTCGCCATGATCGCTGGTTGATCCAGCACATGGTCCTGTCCCAAAAGCTGGTGGATCGGGGCGATCTGATAGATAGACTGAACTGGTGTTGTCAGGAATCAGGAACATCTTCCCCGAAAGCAACTCAGCGAGCCGATCCCAAAGTTTCTCTCCCTTGAAGCTGGATCTGGACCATCGCACTATCTCTGCCAAGGACGAACAATACGGAGATGGAAAATACACCGACTGTTGCTGGACGGCGGGGCACAGCAGCCGAATCCTGAAAATAATTCAACACGTCCAACCGTGTCGTATTTTTGGATCCTTTCAGCAGGGAAGACAGGAACAAAACTCAAGAGTCTGCGAATCTCGAAGATTCGCTGCAACAAAATCGGAAATACGACTGGCCCCTTGCATAACGCAAATTGATATCACATTCACACATCTTTGCACTGTCCTTGGCGGAGACTCCAGAGAGAGGAAGTATTTTTTTTTTCGAACAAAGAAAGCCGCACCCCTCCAAAGGAAATTTGCTCTGTTTCCGATTCTCCCGGGAAACTCTGGAGATCCACCAAGGCGGTTTGTCACCCATCCACGCCTTACAAGGGCTCACGCGTCCTGATCCTTGGGCCTGGGTCGGCAGGTGGGCTTCAGCATCAAGCCTTACCAGAATGCCCCTCGCTTTGTGGAACAAACATTCCCACTCGCCCCTGTTTTCATTTTGCTTCTTTTGGCTCACTCCTCCTTCTTGGGTTTTGTCTCTCACGGAATCGGTCAGCAAGGACTCAAGGAATCAAGACTTCAACCCTGGTACGCTTCCCTTTCCGCCCGCACTGGCTCGGCCCGTTTCCTTCTAACCCATTTGTGACTTTGCTCCGTGCTTTCGGGTTGGGAAAACCTCCCCTCAACAAAGAAATTTGATCATTACACGCTGCAGGGAAAATGAAACGCCGAAACATTCTTAGCGTCAGCCTCTGGATGATCTGACCAGCCACCAAAAATTCGAATGTCCCTCCAAAAATACAGAGAACAAGTGTTCACTGTTCAGAGGGGTGGGAAAAAAAAAAGAAACAATGCAAGGGACGAGTCTGTTGCCCCTCCATCGAATCCTCTCGTCAAACACAACATGTGCGGGCACACTGGAATCTGCAAGGGAGATCCAAGCACACGATTCTCCCTTCTCAGCCAGCCTTCCTTTCACCGCCAATGCTCTCCCACAGTCCAAGAGCCAGACCTTTCGCCACAAACACCGACCAGCTCCGTTCCTCGCTTTTCCCCATCTCAATCCCTCCACCGCCTCTTCTTACAGTCCATCGCAAATAAAACTCCTTTCCTCTCCCCGGAAAAAAAAAATTTCAGCCCTTTTGCAAATCTTTTTGACTTTGCACCCCGGTCCTGGCACCGGAATGAGCCGGCCGGCTGGCCCAATGTGCAACGTCCGACGGACTTCGGTTTTGGGTTTTGGGATTTTTGTTGGTCCAGATCTGAACATGGCCGAAGGATCGGGCTGGTTTTTGAGATGTTGAGACCTGGCAGGAAAGCCTCCGATTCCCGTAAGAATAGGTACCGGAGAAACTGCATGCTGCTGCTGCGGCCTTCGGTTCCTGCAGTTTGAATCCGTCCCAATGACATTTCTTGATGATCTATTTCGCGGGGTACACCGGTGAGCCAACTTCTCTTCACTGCTGCTTTGCTCAACAATTTTTTCCTGCGCAGACCGTCCCACGCAGACATTATTTTGATCCGACACCTTCCATCTCGCTCCCCACTTGTAGAACTCGATAGGAAGGCTTAACGTTATCAAAGGTGAGGTCTCGTTGTATCTTTCTATAAAATCGGACATCATGCTTCCTTCTTAAGTTACCCACAAACATTCTCCTCCCGCCAGCCCTGGTCCGTAACCCGCTCCGGGAGCGACAGCGGCCCGGCCTCACACTCCTCGGTGACTCCGGGGCCTGAGGGGATATAACTGTCGATGTGTGGCCTCACTGGCCCGGTCCCGGGGTTGAATATCAAATCGTCCTCTCAGGCCGTCGGAGTTTCGAAATATGTTCGATGTCCCCTCCTGTATCTAGTACTGCTCAAATAAAGAATGAACCAGCACGACCTTCATGATTTTCAATCTTATATCAATCTCGACCGGTAGTTATCTTGAGTCCGCCCAGTTTTACATTCCCCCGCAAAATCGCGTACCCCTCCAAGCCCTTTCCGCATACTCAGCTGCATCACGCATATTTCAGAGCAAACGAGCCTCGGTGAGTATATGGGTGGATGTCCTGTCTTAGCTTTATGACCTTGTGGGTGGCTCGAGTTGAAGATTCTTCCTTCTCTTCGAGATAATTATGTGATTGCTCTTGAGTCAACCAACCCCGCCAGGAATAGATCAGAGTCGATTGATGAGGCCAAACATTGCTGCCAGTGAGTGTGAGATGTAGACTATGGGTCTGATCCCTATCTAGCGGCCTAGCATGCCGAGTGTTTGATACCAGACAAGCTTACAATTTCGAACTTCCTTGAACACAGCTACCTGCCTCAAGTCACTGAAGATGATCATCCTGTGATATGTCTTGCTCAACAGCGCGCGCAGATATCCCAACCTCGATTATGAACTTGAGTGGCAGAGCGAATACCTGAGCAACATCCTCCCCCGTCCAATCCTACATCAGCAGCAAGTGGCCAGTTCTGGAAGATTAGGATGGAGTCGCGTGGTCTAGCCTGACATGGGTGTGCAGCCCCTTACTTCGAAATCTGATAAAATCATGACTTTCGCAGGTCTCGCTGCAGCAATGGAAAATGCCGTCTGTTTTCCAGTTCCCGCTCTTCGTCCTTGCGTCTGCGGGACTCGTTCTGGCGGCGCCGGATAGGTTTTATAATGCGAGCAATCCGTTTCGCCCCGAGAATGTGACGGATCTTCGCAGTGTCTACAATCTGGTCGGATCGTAGGTTGATTCCCTGCTTCTCAAACTTCTATGGCCTTGAGTGACAGCGGTAGATATTACAATGCGTCCGCCCGTATGAAATTTACACCTCTCCACGGCAGACCGGTCAACGAATCTATATTATGCGACAATGTGCGAGGGAAGACGTATACCGCGGAATACAAAGCCATCCTTGCAGTCACGGAGCGAGGCTCGTTCCAAGAAGGCTTGAATCCAGTGAATCTGTACTTCACCCTCTGGGATCTGGACTTTGACTTTTCCTCTTTGGAATTTGCAAATCGCTCAATCACCGGCTGCCGGGAGCCGTCCGCTAGGTGGTGTTTTGGGTCTACGCCGTAGGTGCCGCTTATCAACTTATGGATTTGCAGAGCTGACGGTAGTGTTTAGTTGGGTGACTGACGATAATCCTCCACTCCCCAAAGACAAAAGGGACGCCTTCAACCTCACCGTCGCTCGCACCGCCGGGGCGCCATTCAACCTGACTGCTGAAATCGCCAGGGCCAGGATAGGCACCCAAGGGCCTTTCAAGGTCGACCTGGACGCCTGCGATAAGGCTTTAGATAGCGGCGAATGGTTCATGGGTCTTCTTGATTTCCCTTGGGTCGGCACTGAAGGCTGGAACTGGACATATCCGAGGATGAGGGTTCAATTCGATGCCCACACTGCAAATCTGTCAATCGATGGGTATGCAACAGCAGACTCCTACGGGCTACCCGAACGAGACGAGAGATTCGGATCCCTGGGGAGAAATCGTATGCAGGGCAAGTTTGACCTGAGCATTTCCGGCGAGATTGATCCCTATCATTCGGATGTCTTGGTGAACGATAGTGCCACTCCAGCTTGGTTGAGATCTGTGGGATTTCAGAACAATTCGCTGAATATCGACTATAATCACAAGAGTGCAGCACATAGCTCGCTGCGGGGGTTGGATGGCTCCATTTTTGTGATCACCGTCCTAGTTTTCGCCGTTGTAGCATGTATATAAAATCGAGAGACTTGTGCAACCAGCGATCAGGATGCAAGTAATGAGATCAACCGTAGCCAGTGTACAAGTATCGTGACGATCAGATCCAACCATCTTGAGAATGAGGCGGTGCAGGCCTCGCCTTTGGACGGGAGCACCCTGGGGTTGGTTCCACGATCTGTGCTTTCGCGGTTCCATGGTTCATAGGCTGACGTCCATGGGGTGCCCACAACGCCGCGAATATCTAGCCGAGACATTTTCAGTGAATCCCCGCAAGATATGTACGGAGTTTGCCAACGGAAGTTCCCTCTTATCCTGGCCCGGTTGATCGAAACCACCAATCTCTAGATCATTCGGGGTGGCTGCCGCACGATGGTCAGAGGATGAAATCCAGAAGATCACAGAACGATTCTTGCAGATGATGAGCAAGGTTCTACCTTGTTGGCCTCTGGAGACGAGAAGAGGACACTTGCTCCCGTCCCGTCTTGACAATTTCCACCGCACAAGAAGTAGCATTTCTTGAGAGTAGTAGTAGTAGAGATATACTTCGTAGCCAAGTATCAGAAGAAGCGAGTGGTGGTGGACCTAACAAGGGAATGCCCCTGAGACTTCGGGCCCAGTCCCAAAACAGCAGTCTCTCTCACTGTTCTTTTCCCCTCTCTGCCTCGCAACCTCAGGCCTCTCCATCTCCAACCACCACCACGACAACTGTCTTCTCTCTCTTCTTGACCAGCTTCCTTTTCTTCACTTCTCCTCTGCTTAGACCCTGGTGGTTAAATCTTCATTTGTTTGTGCGCCTAGACCTGGCTGCTGTGTTGTCCCCACACTCGGTTTTTCCTCTCTCTGCCTTGACCTCACCTCACCATCTGGACCTCTTCTTCACCTCTCCAGACCTTCTTCCTCTTCCACCTCACAACCCTTCCGGAACCATCTCTTCGTTCCTTCACGAGCGTGCTGTCTAGCATCTCCAACACGTCTGTGTCTTGACTGCGTGTGAATCAGCCACCTGCTCTCATCCCAACGTCCACCTTTCATCGCTACCCGCCGTCGACTCCTGCTCTCTCTCGGGGGATCATGAGTGGCGGTCGAGGATAGAGGGAAGAGGGGCAACGCGATCCTGCTGCTGAGCCTGTCGCCACACGACGAACAATGCACTCCTGCGAACAGCTTGCCTATCCACGATCGGTTCCTGCGCTATCCTAATCCTACCTCCACTTCTCCTCACACCATCTCGCCAAACAGCGACTCTTTATCCGTTTTGTTTCTAGCGAAGGCGAGTTCTTCACCATGGCGACTGGCGATTCAAATGGGGTCGCAGTCGAAGAAGGTACGTTCTCTGCTCTGCGCAACTGGGCTCCTAAGCTAACGCCTGAGTGATAGGCTACTCACCTGTTGAAGCACCTCCCGGATTGTACGTTCGCGCGCTTTACGACTACACATCTGATGATCACACCAGTTTAAGTTTCCGACAAGGCGATACCATTCAAGTTCTTAACCAGCTGGAAACTGGATGGTGGGATGGAGTCATCGGCGATGTTCGCGGCTGGTTTCCTAGCAATTACTGTGCAGTCGTTCCAGGTCCGGACGGTTCGATCGATGGCAACAACAGAGCTGATTTAAGCGCCGAATCAAGCACCGAAGACGATTACGATGATGATCACGATGATGATGTGGATTCGGATGGAAACCCCAAAGAAGACGCGACAGCCCTTCCGCTGGACGGTGCGACGTCTCCAGACCAAGAAGAGGCGGCGTTTTGGATCCCACAAGCAACAGCAGATGGCCGCTTATTCTATTATAACACACTTACCGGGTATAGCACGATGGAACTTCCTTTGGAGACACCTACTTCAGCGAACGAGTCAGGACCACGCGACCGTACGAATATCTATGTCCCCGAACAAACTATCGCCCCGCCCGGGCTGGCCAATCGTATTGTGGACAAGTACGAAGATGATTATGATGGTTCTGCTTCAGAGGCCGAAGGCGATTCCATCTTGACCACAACGCGTGGATCTATCCTGAGACGACATGAATCACTCTTGTCTGATGGCACTTCTCCAGCAACCTCCCTGGACTCTACAAATCCGTCGCCTGACGCAAAACCGGTGGATTCCAAGAATGTACGACCACCAGTACCCCGAATTCCGTCTTCGGTTCCTCTTATCGGTTCGATTGCGCTTGGCACTTCATATGAACAACCCGCTGCCGTTTCCATGTCTTCGTCCATTCCCCGATTTTTCCTCGACGATAACACGTCCATCCAGCCTACATGGGTGTCACTCGTGGAGAATATGCGTCTAGCGATCGAGGCTTATAAAAAAGCAATCATAGCCGGCGATAGGTCGCAGTATGTCAGTAGGGCCGAAGATATATCGGATCATCTCCGTATGCTACTTGCTGCGGGCTCCAATACAACCGATAATCATTCTGGGAACCCCTCCATTATATCTACAAACAAGGCGCTGTACCCGCATTTCCGCGACATGATGTCCAAATTCTCGAAGCTTGTGCTTTCGTCACATATTGCTGCCGCCGACTGGCCCGGTCCCGAGTCTGCCAATAAGTGCCTCGTTGAAGCTGAAGGTGTCTTGACAGGAGTATACGGTTATGTGGATATTGCGAGGCAGCAAAAGGGCGAGGAAATCCTTCGTTTGGTTCCCGGATTTGTCGTTGGGAGCGCATCTGGAGGCCATTGGCACAGCAATAATCTACACAGCAAGGATCCTACCTCCTTCCTCGACCCAGACCCAGGCCGCGATCTGCGTGCTGAGCCTTCGGTAACGCTCGACGGCGAACTTGTTGATCGGATTGATGATTTGCGCAAGACGATCGTTGCCAGCTCTCGGAGGTTGGAACAACAATTGAATGTCAAGGACAAAACAGTGACTTTTGAAAGGCATTATGCGATTGCCAACGCGGTGTGCGACGCTTGTTCTCAAGTTATTGAAGCATTCCGACCCTGGATGTCTAGCATCGAATCTATCGACCTTGCTCCATTGGGCACAAACTTTCACAATCCACAACTAGCGGACTTTAGCCTACAAAAACAACGCGCCTATGATGGCGTGGCGGACCTTGTTATCCAGTGCCAGGCTGTTGCGGCTCCATTGAGCGACGAGTGGGCAGCATTCCGGGGAGATACTCTGGAATCGCGCTTGAACTCTGTGAGAATCGTTTCGCGGCAAGTGGAGCAATACCTTTCGCAGATTGGCTTCTCCCTCACACTGCTACAGGAGCAGTCCCCCCAGCAGAGTCCAGCGAGCCATTTCTCTACAAGTGCCGAGACCTTAAAGACGATGCGTATGCGATCCGACTCGCAAGTGAGAAAAGTGGCTCCCGAATCGATCGGTATACCCTCGTCGTATGCGGTTGGAGAAGCAGTACCCGAGACGCCACAGCGCAACCTGGACAAGGCACAGCGCTTCTTTGGCCAGCCGGTTCCACGCGAGCCGCCTGTTCGGGAAGTTGAAGAGACTCCTTGGTATCTGAAACTCGACCATGAAGGCGAGGTATTCTATGATACCAAATCCGAAACACCACAGCTTAAATGTGGCACTCTGGCAGGCCTGGTAGAACAACTTACCCGACATGATAAACTAGACACTTCCTTCAAAGACACCTTTCTCCTTACCTACCGATCCTTTACAACTGCATCCGAGCTATTTGAGATGCTCGTTCACCGATTTACCCTTCAACCTCCTTATGGCCTCAACAAATCCGAATTACAAACATGGACAGATCAGAAGCAGATTCCCATCCGACTTCGCGTCGTCAATATCCTTAAAAGCTGGTTTGAGAATTATTGGATGGAACCAAACGACGACACAAGCATGCGGTTACTGGGAAGGATCCACGCATTTGTCAAGGATGTGGTCGGCAACACAAAGACTCCTGGCACCGCCCAATTGTTGAGCCTCATTGAACAGCGTATGCGAGGTCAAGACACGACGGCGAAGCGCCTCGTTCCTACACTTAGTAATCAGATACCCACTCCGGTCCTTCCCAAAAATTTGAAGAAGCTCAAGTTTTTGGATATCGATGCAAACGAATTTGCACGGCAGTTGACACTTATTGAATCCCGGCTATACTCTCGGATCAAGTCGACTGAATGTCTAAACAAGACCTGGCAGAAGAAAGTTGGGCCCGGAGATCCGGACGCTGCGCCCAATGTCAAGTCGTTGATTTTGCATTCGAACCAGTTGACAAATTGGGTTGCTGAAATGATCCTTACCCAGAGTGATGTTAAAAGACGGGTGGTGGTGATCAAGCATTTTGTCGCCGTTGCGGAGGTGAGCTCTTTGTACTACTTCCCCGGACAAGGCTAATTTTTACAGCGATGCCGACAAATGAACAACTTTTCAACTTTGACTTCCATCATTTCGGCCCTGGGAACAGCGCCCATCCATAGGCTGACCCGAACCTGGAACCAAGTGAATGGGAAGACGACATCGGCTCTGGAGTCGATGCGCAAGTTGATGGCCAGTACCAAAAACTTTGGAGAATATCGAGAGTCATTGCATCACTCTACTCCACCGTGCATTCCATTCTTTGGTAGCCACCCTTCACCTTCAATGCACTTCAGTTGCTGACAATCCTAGGTGTCTACTTGACCGATCTCACCTTTATCGAAGACGGCATTCCTTCGCTCACCCCATCGGATTTGATCAACTTTAACAAACGCGCCAAGACGGCCGAGGTCATCCGCGACATCCAGCAGTATCAAAATACGCCATATCAATTACAGCCTGTGACAGAACTCCAGGACTACATCTTGTCCAATATGCACTCGGCATCAGACGTCCACCACATGTACGATCGAAGTTTAGAAGTCGAGCCACGCGAGCGTGAGGACGAGAAGATTGCGAGGTATGGCAGATTATATGACCCGAGCGCATTTGCCTATGCATTGGCTTCCACTGGCCATTGATTCGATCCCCGATTAATACCCTTGCTCCTTTCCCTTGTCCCCAGTCATTGTCCCAGTCATTGTTCTCTTCCAGCCGACATGCGAGTCGATCTATATATATCTATTGTTGGTTGAAGTCTTGCTTCTATGCCGAGTGCAGTTTAGAGCTGGAGGCTATCTTCACGCCATTGGTTAAACCAGGCGCGGGTGGAATTCCCCGAGTAAGGTTGACTGTGATTTCGCACATTCTGGAAGAAGAGAAAACCCAGAGCTCATTTCCACCCAACACATATCCCCTGCTGCTTGCATGTGCTCTTCCCCTGCACCGGCGCGTTCCATCGACACGTTCCTACCTGCTGATTGCGTCTTTCAATTTGGCAATTAACCAATTAACTGACTTCAATTCGTTCTCCGTAGATTGCTTTCAGAGTCCGGGTTCTTGTAGCCCCACCGCCAGAGCTGAAAAGTTCCACCAGGCCTCGCTGAGATCCGTGATCCCGGTTCCCTTTCCGAACCATGGCTTGCGCCCGTCCTATCAATTGGAACGAAAAAAGGACCAAAACGACCTTCTCGACGTTCTATCAGAGTTTTGTGGGGGTGGAGACACAGCGTCGGAACCTTGGCGCGTGGTTAGCGTTTCTCCGGCTCTGCGCGAGGTTGCATTTCTCCTCATTTTCGAGCAGCCCAAGGCGTATCTGGGGTGCCTTTTCGAGCTATTTTCCACGTGGCGCGCGACTTTTTCCTTTTTTCTTTTTCCCGCTTGACCCTTGTACGACGCTGGCATCCATTTCACGACTTCGACCTCCTCTCCCTCTCGCCGGCGCCGTTTTTTTTGGCGTCCACGGTTCCATTCATCGCATTCTAGCTTTACCTCGGGATTCCGCGTGGCTGTGACCCGCATTGACCCGATCGTCGGCCTTGGACATCCCCCGAACACTTCTCCCCACCATGAAAGATCTACTCCTCGACGAAAGAGTCACTTGTTGCTATTTTCTGTTGCTTGCTTTACATACGCTTTGACAAAGAGCGGACGGTGTCTGAACTTATCTTCTACCTTTTTATCATGACGCGAGCGATACCCGCAAATTCTTACACTTATGAAAAGAAAATAATCTGACCGTTGTGATGTGATGATGGGAATCTGGCTATGATGTACCGATACTTATCCTGTTCCGTTTCTACCTAACCTCCTCTTATCTCTTTCTTCCCATCTTACATTTACCTTGACCGTCCGACCATACCTCTTCTCTTCGCTCGACTGATCTCTTTGATCTCTTATCTTTGTGTCTTCAATGTATCTTATTACCATTGTATGTACTTACAAGAATATATTTATCCCCAATCATCAAGTCGTGAAACCAAACAACGCGAAAGGAATCTCTCCCATGCGCCG
Source organism: Malbranchea zuffiana (assembly GCA_039700045.1). Taxonomy (NCBI): domain Eukaryota; kingdom Fungi; phylum Ascomycota; class Eurotiomycetes; order Onygenales; family Malbrancheaceae; genus Malbranchea; species Malbranchea zuffiana. Next base: position 2,376,845 of record JARUPO010000002.1, read on the forward strand.
CTCGAAGCACATGCTTGCAATCAATCGTCCGTGGCATCGAAGGGTCCAGAGCAAAGTTTCGCGATCGCCAAGCCAGACTGAGGGGCTCCGATTGAAGTTAGTTTTTGACAGGCGAGTTGGTTCGGGAGCGACTTAGTGGTGATACCCTGCGAACGACAGGCTTGGCTGGCGGGGGATTATTGGATTGTCGGGTCTGCTGTTGTTTTCAAGTCCGAGTTGGGAAGTTGATTTTTTTTTTCTTCTTTTTTTTGGGGGGGAGGGATGAAAAAGGCGCGCCGAGCCAGTCAAGCAGGGGTGGTGATTGAGCTTTTGTCGTGGACTGGTTGGAATTTGATTTGAGAGCAGGGCGCGTCGCGGGTGCTTGGGCCTCGACTTGCGAGGGGGCTCTGGGGGTGGATTTTCGAAGGTGACATGGGGAGACCTTGTTTATATTGACATGGGGCATTCCCGAGCTGAACTACCGATGGTCTGCGAGTTGATGTCCCGGCCTTCGCGTCGTGGAATGATGCTGAGGAAGACCAATTTATCAAGCTGACCACTGACGGCTCGGGCGGTGATTTTCACTGATATGGCTGAGACGATGTCTTCCGATTGCCTTCGCATCGACAATAAGGACGACCGTGACGTATAACATCACGAATAGGGAATGTCTGGAGAGACACCATCTCAATGCGACCATGTTTGGATTCATTTACCCGCACGTCGTGCAGCAATATGTACAGAGACTAACTACAGCACGCACAATCGCTCCCTATCCCATGCCAGACTCACTATAACCAGTTCGGAAAAACGCAAGGCTCAGAGCGCGGTTTTGCCGCTTGCATCGAGCGCTGGTCGCGTCGTGCGCTACGCCCGGCGTTCAGCAGCTTGCCTCGCAACTTGGGAGGCTGAATCTTATGGCTTCCCGTTATTGGTATCTCTTGGTGCTATGTATCGCCTTCGTTCACATTCTGGCCTGCTGGCAGCCCGTTCTTGAACTCAGTCGTGGAAACGAGTTTTGACTGGAATGAGATTCGTTGAGTCGACTGGTGTGCGTTTTTACCAGCCGCCGAAATGATGGAGGGGCGTTCCCCGACTTGAAAAGAAAAGGATTCGCTATTTACTTCCACCTATCCATTCTGGCCGGATACGGTATTCCCCTCTGAGGTTGTACGTAGTTGTGAATCAGCAGAGCCAACGCAAATGCACTGAGCTTGCTCACCTCGACGATCCGTGTCAACCACTCCCTGCTCAAGATCCGACTGAACAGGTCGTTCTGCGATATCGCTGTCCGTGATCGATATATTTTCATTCCGGCGGGGAGGTGGCATTGTCTTGACGGCATCATCTTCCCGTCGTGTACTTCGCTCTTTTCGGTATACGATGGCAAAGGCCGGGAGGCAGCCGACGGTGACCGCTGTGGAAATATCCGTGTTAGCTCGGCTACAAATTAGCCGGGATGAAAAGTTACAGACCTATTCCTCCCTCCAGTATTCCCCAAAAGGCAAGCCAGGAGCTGCTCATGACGCTGTTGTTATGAGACTTGTAGCCGATATTCGCAACACGCACGACGGCGACCCCGACGCAGAAAACACCAACGCAAAATACGCCTGCGACGCTGATTTTCTGTCCCATTGGCAGTCTCAGAGACCAGAGAAGCTTCATCGGCAGGAGCATGACTGAGGCAGTTAGCTAGTTGCGGATCTGGCGGTGCATCTGGGTGAAATCTCACTCATGATATCGGAGAGGACGTCGACGGCGAACGAATAATACAGACTGGCAAATTGACCCTTGACGTCTCGAGGAGTCCTGCATCCGCCTGTATTCCACAGCAGAGACTTAATGAGCCGTTCAACGCTTTGAGAGCCAACTCACGAACCTAGAGTGAACCATTGTTTCGCACTGCTGCAGGCTGTGAAAGTCAAGATGATACATCCGACAAAACTCTAGAATACTCTCTCTCTTAGTCCTGTTGCGCGGCGCATACATGGAGACATGTCATACCACGAGAGTAAAGACAAGCACCGCCCACCACAGACGCATCTCAGTGCATAACCGCAGCACCAGACGTCGGTAGAGCGTCAGAAACGCCAGCTTAACGGACCACACCGAGGCCCAAAGCACGGCCGAATTCATGGCATAGATTGTGACCACGAACCGCACATCAGACACTAGCTCGGGGTAGGTTCTGCCGGCGCTGAGTGCGGTCGAGCTCCGGTATAACGCCGGCGCGATGATGACATAGAGAATCGACATCGCCATGAACAGAAGCCATGACATCCCCACGAATATATCCTCTGTGAGAAAGGGAACCGCTTTCCAGCATCTCAGGAATGCGCGCAGCAGAAAGGCGACGGTTGCAATTGCCATCATCGCAAAGGCGCTCGATGTCACCTGCGCCTGTGTGACATAGTTATCGGTGGCCCCCATGGCCGTCTTGTCCTTGGACTAACAGTTGACGTTATTGAGATGCGATGAAACATGCAACGTAGAAGACAGCAAGGTGGGACCCAAGTGCGATTTTATGCCAGCATGAGTATCCGTATGCATCAGGAGATCCCCGCGAGGCTGAACATCGCTGTTGGCCCTTTGTGCGACTTCTTCTCGAGCCTCAGGCTTCGATCACGTCCTTGCATGATCTACAAGACCGTCTCTGTGTCGTGCTACCGACTCTCTTCAAGTCTTCCCCAGTTCACACGTTTGACTGCCCAATGTCTGCGTGCACATTTGCCAGCGAAAGGCCTGCCAAAACTCTGAGCGGAGAACTCACACCCATTGGTACATAGGGGAGTACAGGACTGGGATCAAGCCTTTAAGAAGTCACAGCTCATTGGGTTCCATCTTGGAAATTCGATCACGAAAGACAGAGGCGGTTGGCTTTCCAATCAACTGCTGGATCGACCAATCGATCGTCCGCCACAGCCTGGCGGCCCGCGCGTGGGTGAACTCTGGGTGATACGGAGTAGATATGTTTGCACGCTGGTTCATTCGGCCAACTTTCTGAGAGCAACAAGCTTTCGAGACACGAAATGCAATAAAAATAGAACTCCACTGATGTGAGTAATAGGCCGTTGTAATGTTGAGATGAATGACTATTCTTCTCAAGGGTTTGAGCCTATGTTGACATAGTACTCGCCCAACGGGTGAACTTGTGCAGATTCAATATGGCTCCGCGCTCACATTTCTCTATATTCTCATGTTTCGGCTTTTCCTGGGAACAGAGAGCATGACTGATAGAGCCAAGACAGGATCTTCATCATGGAGTTCTTCACCGGGGAGAATCATGCGTCTTCGAGGCTTCCGAACCGGGTTGTGTCACTGCATTTGCTGGACCAACCAAACCCGCGGCTCAAGAGGATCAACAGATCGTCGACGCCGCCTTGGCTGACTATGCACATTGCACAAGTGCCTTGCGAGTAATGTTTCATCGCTGCCCCCGATGGAGCAAAGATCGCTAAAGCAGTCATCTTCTCAGACTTCTCCTGCAGTAAACGAGCCGCTTCGTTCCACCACTGCGAAGATTCTGAATCTGATTGTCTCGCCAGTGTTTGGTACGGAGTAGTCTACTCAGTATTCCCCGGGAACGAGATTAGGAGAGCCACTCTACAGTTCCCGGGCTGGCGAAACCGTTTCTGATCCAATCACGAGCGGCATGTTCTACCGGCATGCGTCTTTCAGCCTCCGGAAAGCGCCGATGTCGCCGTTTTCCTGCTGATATCGCGGCTTACACGCTGCCTTTGCGCGCGCTTCCAGTATTCCGGATGGTTTGAATATCGATCTTGCCGGGTTGATATTGTCCCGGATAGAACTTCGCACAGGTCGACAGAGCTACTGGGCCGTCACCATCAAGTTCGATCGGGAGATGCTCGACTCTGTCATTGACGTTTGTATGGATGGTATCAGCCGCGTCAAGCATCGGGGCGGCATTGTCTCCGCCTGCACGCTTCCGATCTTCACGCACAGCATGATGGAGAAGACAGAAAAGAATGGAGGAAACGGCTGCAGTTGGGTACTTTAAACTTGGAGGTGTTTCAGTTAATAAGCCTTGATACCTATTGATAGATCGGTTCCTGGCTCGAGACGTAACGTTATTCTTTGGATGTACGAGCATCAGCTGTGCTTCTTCCACGGGCCATCGGATCGGACACCTTGGCACATCCTTGGCATTCCGCGTGGGCGGAGTGGAGAAAAGTTTCACCGGATCTTGTTTTGGTCTCCTCTCTCCTATCTTGGAGACATTGAAGATTGACGATAGCTCAAAGCAAGTCTTCAATCTCGGCGGACAGCACTGTTAATGGTGATATCTCTGGAAATGGACTGGCGACGCGCTCAGGACGTCAACTATCCAGGGGACTGACTCTTCCCCGGGACTTGCAGGTGCACTGACTTGATAAGAGCTCGATATACCGACGGGTTATGGCAGCACTCATGGTTAACGCCCCATCCTTGACAATCCAGGAATGGACCGTCACCAGGAAGCCATTTCTTCCATCTCCTCCGTGATCCAACGCTTCCACTCCCGCTCCATTCCCTTCCACATCTACCATGGCTCCACGAATAGCACCCGCCCCCAATCCTTCCACAAGGGCCAATTCATCGACCTCTCCTCCCTCTCAAACATATTAAGCATCGATGGTGCCTCCCGCACCGCTCTCGTCGAACCAAATGTCCCTATGGACGCTCTCGTCACCGCCACGCTACAACATGCGCTCGTGCCCCCCGTCGTCATGGAGTTCCCCGGTATTACCGTTGGCGGTGGATTCGCAGGGACAGGCGCAGAGAGCAGCTCATTCCGTTGCGGCTTCTTTGATCGCACGGTGAACTGGGTTGAGATTATCCTCGGGGATGGAGAGGTTGTGCGTGCAGATCAGCGTTCGGAGCTGTTTGATGCGGTCTCGGGGAGTCTGGGGACGATTGGGGTTGTTACCTTGTTGGAGATTCGGCTCGTTGATGCAAAGGAGTTCGCGGAGGTGAGCTATTTCCCCGTGGCAAGCGGTGGAGAGGCGGGCGAGCTGATTAAGGAGAAAACGAGGTCGGAGGTGGATTATGTGGATGGGATCTTGTATACGAGGGATAAGGGAGTGGTTGTGACGGGGCGAATGGTGGAGGGGGATGAGCTTGAGAAGGGAGTAAAAGTCCAGCGCTTCACCCATCCGACGGACCCTTGGTTCGCTTTACATGCGGAGGAGATAGTAACGGCAGAGCCCACCCGGCCGACTACCGAAGCTGTTCCGCTGGCAGACTATCTCTTCCGATATGACCGGGGTGGATTCTGGGTCGGCAGATGGGCATTCGACTACTTTCTCCTCCCGTTTCGTCCGGTAACCCGCTGGCTGCTAGACTATTTCATGCATACGCGAGCCATGTATCATGCCCTGCACAAAAGCTGTCTCTCAAGCCGTTTTATCATCCAGGACCTCGCCATTCCGCAGTCCAAGGCAGACGAATTCCTGACGTACCTTGACGATGAATTTGCTCGCTACCCGCTCTGGCTCTGCCCCATCCTTTTGCACGAGAACAATCCCTCATTTCACCCGCACATTCTCTCCCATGAATCCCAGACCCCCGAACTCCTCCTGAACATCGGTCTCTATACCCCCGGACCCGCCTCGCACCGCGCATATATCGAAGCAAATCGGGCGCTGGAACATAAATTGTTTGCCTTGCGCGGTACGAAATGGCTCTACGCGCAGACTTTCTACACCGAGAATGAATTCTGGTGTATCTATGATCAGCGGCGGTATGAGGCGCTGAGAACAAAGTACCGCGCCACGGATCTGCCGACCGTGTATCAGAAGGTGAGACGTGGTGATCTTCCGGAGAAAGCTATGCTTGTGGATAGGGACCGGCTGATGGGCTGGATATGGCCGCTGCCGGGCTTATACGGGGTGCTTCATGCCGCGTTTGGAGACGGGTATCTACTTCCGCATGTCCGGGTGCGGAAGGGTGTTTTGATGGCGGTTGTTCTTACATCCATCTTCTTGATCTGTCATTCGATAGGAGATTTGCATTTGCGGAGATAATCTTACGTACTGCCTCCTCAGACTCGACGTGCCCCCGAGATGGCCTCGGGGGCTGATATGTTAGCTGGCCTCAGTGAGAAAACGCGGCAGTGAAGGTGCCTCCCTTTGTGAAGGCTCACTAGCAGCTCAGCTACCTTCCTAAGTCTTTATGTGTGACTAACGAATTGGACCTCCAAGCCCAAGAAGAAGATCCGTCGGCGCAGCGTTGATATAAAGGCCGAAACAGAATGCACCCATAAAGAGTTGTAACGCGAGATTGCCTGAGAAAAAGCAAACATTGAACATTGGATATATAGAAATTCAAAACTCCCTGCCACGTCCCGTTCCATCACGTACTCCCTCGTAGCGCCTAATACCCTCAAAGCCATATCGCCGTTCGAAGGTATACCCAAAGAATAACAACCCTCAACTCCCATCCCGAGACAGAACACCCGCAATCAAACATAAGAATCCCATTTAAACGATCCAGTCCTCCTCCAATTCATCCAGCGTCACCCCCATTCCAATCCCCAGCCCATCCCCCACAACACCATTTCTGCCCCTCCTCGCCCGTCCCCCCACACCCGCATCCGCAGCAACAGCCCCGATAGCTCTCCCTCCAACACCATCAGAACCATCGCGCCTCCTCTTCTCCGCCTCCGCCTCCGCCCGTTGTTCCCTTGCAATCCGCGCGAGCTCAGCCATCTCTTCCAACCGCGCGGTCTCGCGTATGGCAGTGCGTTTTTGGGAAGCTGTAGCGATATCAATTAGTATCCCTCATCGAAATGTTGTGTGTGTATATTTGAAGTGGCGGCTTACCCCTCCAAAAGGCCCAGTAGCCCACCATACAAGCTATGCAGATGCCAATGAATGTGAACATGACTGCGAGCTCGAGACCCAGTGGTGCGGGTGTGTACGGGTGGAAATTGATGTCGCCGGGCTTTAGACGGCCGCTGCCGTCGCCATCTTGGATATCGGGCATTTCCTTTCTGTTTCTCTTTGGTTTTTCTTTCTGGTTGCGTTCGAGAGTATGCTGGGTGCGGAGGAGGGAATTCGGGTCCCTTCAGCCAGGATGCCTCCGAAGCTCGTGTGGGGAAAGGGCTGGGATGTTAGTTAACTATAGGTACGTATTTCGCATTCAGAGACAATATGTCCGTCTCGAAAGATGCGCATCATTTCAACACCATCGGAAGAAGGAGAGTGCCGGTGTGTGAGGCTGGGCTCCGAGGAGTCGGAGTCAAGATCATCAGCTCGCATTCCAAGAAATGCCATGACGCTAAGTTAGCTGGGAACTCTGCTGCAGGTATTCGCAGATGGTGATAGGTGAGGAGGATGCCGGGTTCGGCTGTGAAGAGACTCGGCATTGAGGGATGCAAACAAAGAAATCGAAGATCCGCCAGAGCTGACATGGCATCAACTTGACCTGGAGGGGATTGAATATTAACTGATGCTCACTGGGCTTACTGCTCCGGCCAGCGAATTTTCTGCTTTTGAATAGGTCCTCGGAAGTTTCTTCCTCCTCCTGTTCAACTTCTCTCTTGCTACTTTGCAGGAGCCGTTCTTTTTTGGGTTACAGTATTCAATGGATATGCCTCATCATGAGATTACTTGAAAACTACAAATGCGGGGGGAAGACAGATAGTCTTCAACCCTAATAGCTGATTCTTGCCTTGAGAAAGATCAATTCTTGAGGAAAACACCGAGGAAGACATGAAGCCTGAACATCAGTGAGTCCTAAGCCTTAAGTTGCAACAAATGATGACGAGAAACTGACTGTTGTTTTCCAAGCCAAAATCAAAATGACAGCTAAAACCATCAAAGTAAGCTTTATTTCTTGAACCTGACTCGAGTCAAGCTGACATTTTATTCTAGCTTACAGGAATTGTCTACACAGAAACAGCTGTTGAAAAAGAGCTGGAACAGAGGTCACTTAATCAGAGCCACAGCGCTTATTATACTGGATAAGTTCCTCAATGATACGGCGAGATCATATCTTGAACTGTTTGTCCATGATGATTGTGTGAACCGGCTGCGGCCCCGACAGATAGATCCACCCTACTCTCATCTCCAACACTCTCCTACAGTACAGAACATGAACAGAATGCTCTCAGAAAGATGCTCAAAGCAATGACTCATGATCAGTTGGTTGAACGTGTTCGCACGTCTGGAATCCGACATAAGTTTTCTGATAGCTGCTGGTATCTATATCCATCTACTAACTGGGTGACAATGACAGCCTCTGGGAAATCTGTACCGTATGATGATGGGGAAGATATTGCATATGAGGAAAGATTGCTTTGCTGCAATTTCTCGCCTTTCTCTTGCCATGGGTTTTGTCTTGTGTTCTCTCCATCATTATCTCTAGAATTTCTGTCCTGAGGTAAAGTTGTCCATTCTCGCGGCGTACTCGCTCTGCTCTTCTGTTGAATTGTCTCCTTTGCTCCAGCAAATGTGGCATGACTGTTCTAACTATGCTGACAGATTCTGCTAAGGGATCGAGATTTGCATGTGTATTCTATTCAGTCTAGGCTGAATACTATAAATACATTCCTAGTCCAACGCATGTCACCCAATTTGCGGCTACCTCCAAGTGGTCCCCCTGGAGATAGCGAAGGGTGCAGGCCTCGATCTATCACTGAAAGCCGTAAGTAAATCTGCGGTATCTGATCATCTTAGAAACTCTGACCTACATTTGCTCCAAGTCCCGATTTGATACGAACTCTCCGTTCCTAATTCTCTCTGTAAGCTTCAAGATTGATTGGTCCCCTGTTGGCTCACTTGAGAGGAAAAACAGACTAGAGAACTTGACTGATTTAGGAGGTGAAGTCTTGTTGAATAGGTTGTTTGTGAGTGCCCCCCGCCCCAGCTGCAGATTTCTAGCTATGAGTTTGGGCCCGGCAGACTCTCTACAAAGTAGCTGATCCATATCTTCTCTTTAGATTGTCATCATGGCAAAAAACACCACTCGCGCGATGGACGCGCTCGACTCGGCATACAATGAGGCGTTGGGGAAAATCTCCATTTATATCACTGTTAATGCTTAAGTTTATTCTGAGCCAATCACGGATACCTCTGTCAGATTTTGTGCTTGGAAATCGGCTGCTCGATCCAGATTTTCGTTACGCTTTAACGGAGTGGCCTCTTTGGAGTGACGGGGTGGGACTCTGCACATCGTTTGCAATACATGTCTCCTTTTTACTCAACTCTCTTGGACCAACCGGTTCGAAATTCGCCGAAATCGGTCGGCAGAACTGTGTGAGTTATTCTGGAAGTGGGTTGATAGTCGACTCGTCAGCCAGAAAGCTGCTTCGTATCCCCGATGAAGAAATCGTTCAAGCATACAAGGGTCATGGACTATGCTTGGTCAAGTGAAGATGCTGCGATGGAGACTAAGAGAACAGAGTGCAGAAATGAAATCCTCCAGATTGAACAAGAGGCCGTTATACAGAGTGCCATCTCCTACCACCCGGAGCTCATGCCCTACAGAAAAGTTATGTTCCTGGAGATTTAGATTCAGCTTTCAAGCTTTCACAGGCACCATGAGCTGGGCCTAAAGGCAAGCTCTCCACTGGCTCCTTGATCATGTACTTGCTGCACAAAGCCTGAATCATGGGGCGAGATGAGGGTTGGCCACTTCCCTGCTTATTCCATATTACGGACATGATGTTTAGCATAGTAATGTCGCGGAATCTTTGCTGTGGACACCTATATTCTATTCTGATTTCCCGACTTCTCTTCCACCTCTGCAGTCCTTATATCTTTTCGCTATTATCGGCAAACAGGCGGAATCGTCTCATTCTGTTAAACCTGAGCCCCTGTTACAACATGGAGCCAACCAAACCGCTCACCTTAGTATTGTAGCAGAGCCTCGCTGTAATATCATGGCATCCGCTTCGACACCCTTGAAATCACCGACGCTTCTGACTCTGTCATTTTCAGTTCCTCCTCTGCCGCACGACGCGCTTCTAATGGTTTACTCAAGATTTTACCTGCGACGAACTGTATGTGCAATATCAGCCTGAGATAAGACGGTAAAACGTTCATGCTGTTTTCATGCCACCTACTACATCTCCACGCCACGCGTTTAGTGCTCGGCTGAGCACATGACGTTCATCATGTTCTGGGCTGGAATCGGAGGGAAAGTAGCCCGTGACATCCCAGTCATCAATTGGCTCTACTGGCGCGCTGTTCCTGTAATCTATTGACCCCACGTATGAGTAGAGGCATTTGAGCAACTCCTAGGCTCCCCACCCGAATCTCAAGATATGTAAAAGGGATAATATTTCATAATAAGGAACTGGGAAGATGAGCACTCACACCAGGGCATTGTCCGGGCTTGAGATTCTCGGAATTCGATTTCGGCCTGACGTACGCGTTCCTCAATCCTGCCTGCGAGAACCCACACATCTGGTTCATTTATCTTTTCTGGTGACGCTTCGGCAACTTCTGAGATGGAGGGCGTCTGCAATGGGACCCTGGTATGGTGGTGCTTCGATGTCGGATCATATTGCTCAGAATGTTCCTTTGGGGCATGTTCTTCTTGCGTCTTTGCTGCTGGGGATTGTGCCTGGTCACTGGCCGTTTTTGAAACAGCTTTAGATTCGGAAGCGGGCTTGGAACCTTTTTCGTCGCTCTCCTGCACTTGGCCAATTCGAGCCTTCCATCTGCGAATGTACTCCTCCAGAATGCGCTGTGCCCCGTAATTCGGAACATATTTCTGTTTAGCAGTCTGGAACCGAGCGGCATAATGAGGCGATGAGAGATCAAGCAATTCTTCGAAGCATTTAACGTGGTAAAGATCTGGGGACAGATCAGTCTCCGATGCGAGAAGCAACGCTAGAAAGTGTATTCTTACCAGGCCCTGCCCAATGGTACATCCCTGGAGTCAATGCAATCCTATAACTCCCAGGGAAAATACGCTTGGTGCAGTCCACCCCTTTGCAAGTGGCCCCATTTCTCGAATCAGGCGCCATCTCGAGGACGAACAAGGGATAATGGTCCAAATAGACTCTCGTTCGGCACTCGCTGTACGACAGCCTTGGAGTGATATGGTCCTTCAAAGACTCTGCGTAGCTGCGGATCATTTCCTGCCGTTGTTGTTCAGGAGTCAGTGCTTCAAAACGAGCTTGTTCAGCATCATGTTTCTCTATGATCGCTTGAAATTGTTTCCTTTCTTCATCGGAATCTACTTCATGTCCAAACAGCTCTACTTCCCTCCTCTTGCGGTTCGCACGGTTTATCTGCGCTGAAACATCATCTCTAGCCACAGAGGATGAAGGCGGGGACTTCTCTCGGGGCCTCTTCCTGGACTCTGTGATGGGACGGCTGCCATGGGATTTTGGATCGGTTGCTGTGGCTGTCGACGTTGAGCATTGCGACACGGGTAAGCTGCCGCGGCCAGAATTGCCAGCTTCTTCGTTGGGTGCATCCGAAGCAAAGACTGAAGAACCTTGGGGCGCGTCCATTCTGCGGCTATACTATTATGGTGTGTCTCTGCGCGGAAGTTTGAGAAGCAGTACGGAGTCGCAGGCCTGGTAATAGTAGACACTAATCTTGAACTGAGGTTGAGATGTGCCGCTCGATCGCCAAGCCCTGCGGCCAAGTCCTCGTCAGCGGCCCAACCATATCCTGCGCAGTCTCTCCTCCATCTGGAGCCAGTCAATTGAGCCCGCCTCTTGTGGCGGTTGTTCGGTGCATGCATGAGATGTGCTGAGTTGGACAGAGCAAACGGATTGTGTAACTTCATGAGGTCCACGGGTTGTCTTGGCCAGGGTGCTTAACTAAGAAATCTCAACCGCCGCTAATTCTATTCGGGGCCAACGGCACCGGACCACGACGAAAGCTTCCCCTGAACCGAGGGACATTGTTGCTTCAAATTCCTGACCTGGTTAAGGCATCTCCCGATTCTGTTTCGAGGAGGTGCAATCGTTTCTAACTGCCAGGGTACTACTTCAAGATTGCCAACATGATAGCGCAACCCACCACCTCTCAACTTGGGGGTACGAGTGCGTCCGGATAGCCCTACTTTTGGTACGGCACTGTACTCTCCAGGTAACACAGGGCTTGCCGATCCTCTTTTGTCTCGAGATCTGCTGGATCGGAATTCCAAAATGCAGCCGCAGCCACCGGCGCCTGGAGGGCTGTTTTCCGTGGGCTGTTTTCCGTGCGCCGGAGCTCAAGGCCCCTTTGGTGCTGGGCTGTGGACGTGAAAATGTCGGCGCTCGATGCAAAGAAGGTATGTTTATCTGATATCGGACGATTTGGAGCACCCTAACAACATTAAATAGCTGCGAAATGGAAGTCCTTTCTCTCCTCGTTTTCATGGGCGTTCTTGCGGGGATGCTGTCAAGGAGTGTGGCTGCCACCATGGACCCAGCCCTACCAGACCTCCGAGCAGAATGGCTATGCTGGTGTAGTATTCTCATCGCTCTCAGAACCTATCAATACTGCTGTGATAGAGACGGCGAGTTTCAGAGCACGTTACCTCACGACGGAGGCAGCGCTTCATCCAATTTCGTCTGGAAACCGTGGAGTACTGCCGTGTGTCTTTCAGCGTCCCGAATTATTGGTATATATTTCAACGTAAATTGGTCACTAGTACGCGTTTTCCTCTGGTCTATATGTCATTTAACTGTGGAAGAACCACTGCTGACTGACCTGCCTGCAGCCGGTTGTTACGAGCTTGGTCTACTCAGTTTTAGTACAAACGTCGATGCCGCCCACTTCCTATCTCCCAATTCCTACCGGTCTCATGACTACAAAGTGGAACATGCGAACTAATTTATGGGCGAAGTCTCTCATGATGGCCATGGCGGGATTCGCCGCATCGGCTCTCCTCTTTTGTGCAGGATCTCAAACGGTAAATGCAGCATATGTTGCCGTGCCCGCATTCATAATCTTGCGGACAGCGGGTTTTATTTTGCTCGCACAAGAGGGAGAGTTTGGCATCATTCCGGATAACGAACGTAAATGGAACACTGCAAGAGCTGAAGAGTTGGCATTTCGAGTTCTATGTATCATCACCATTTTACTGGTGGCGCTGCCGTCTCAGCTCCATTTGTCGCTGGCGACCCTTGGACAGGCTCTATTCTCCGCCTTCGAGGTGATGATCATGGTGTTCATGGTACGCACGTATGCATGGTGCATCTACCTTCCTGTCGCTGATTGTCATTCAGATCTCTCTTGGATACACTATGTCTTCGACAACACTGGATACACTCTCCACCACTTTGAAAAGCATCACGGTTGGTTCTCCGTATGCTCTGCCTTTTGCTCTGCCTCTTGTCTCGATTGTTTCCGCGATACAATGCCAGGCTGGAATACCCTGGTCGCGGCGTCAAGGCCTGCTGCTTCCCGGCTTCGTTTTCGTGCTTAGCCTAATCAGCACCTATCGCACCTTCATCCAATACCCCCGTCAAACCTTTGAATATATACCCAGTCAACCATCTTTTGCATCGCATCCTATCGCGCAGCTGGCGCAACAAGCCGAAGTAAAGTTCAGTGAGATGGTTGCACACCAATCTCAGAACCTGCGCAGCGCGACAACAGAATATATGCGCAGATATAACAGATCACCACCTCCACATTTTGATAAATGGTTTGAAGCAGCGCGCAGGGAGAACTTTCTATTGATTGATGAATTTGACCTTATGATGAAAGGGCTTGAACCATTCTGGGGTGTCTCGCCAGTTGACCTTCGTGGAAGAGTGGACGCGGCCATTGCCACGGGCGAGGCATCACTGATTCGCTTCGAGGTAAGGAACCACCATGCCTCGTACTCCATGGTGGACGCCGCGCAATGGATAGCGAGCCAGGTACGGAGCTGGTTCACTGGCGAGATGTTGGCAACATTACCTGATCTTGCCTTTGGCATTAACTGCTATGATGAGCCGAAACTGGTTGTGCCACACGATATATTGCAGCGGGCACTGGATCGATCTCACAACAATACCGCTATCCAACAGAACCGGAGCCGGAACCCTAAGCTGGCTCGAGCAGTTAATTTCATTGATATTGGCAAACAGGATGCATGGGACGCAATGGTGCTGTCGTGCCCAGCCAACTCTCCTGCTCGTCAGTTCTATAAGCATCCTGCGTCGCTGTATACGGTCTCAGAACTTGGTTTCCTTTCAAATGTCAGTGCCAGTAAAGATGTCTGTCTCATACCAGAACTTCGCTCCATGCATGGATTTCTTAAAGACCCGGAAACTCTTCACTTGGCGCATTCATTATTTCCGATATTCTCAACCGCAAAACCCTCATCATTTCAGGACATCTTATACCCAGCCCCATGGTACGATGCCAAAGCCGACAGACATGAATACAAAGAAGACGAAGACGTAGACTGGGAAGAAAAAGAAGACAGCGTCTACTGGGTCGGCTCTACCACAGGCGGCCATACAACCAGGAATAACTGGAGATCTTCCCAACGGCAAAGACTCGCCTTGATGACACGGAACGAGACTCATCATATAACACTCTTGAAAAGACTGAAACCGTCAACCAATTCGAGTGGCGGCGCATCTACCTGGGAGCCATACTCTTCCACAATTTCCGAAGTCTCACCATACCTCAAGGTCCGAATATCCAGCGTAATCCAATGCGACGACAATGCCTGCAGAGACCAGGAAACTGCATTCAACACCTCAGCGGCAGGTCGGGATAGCGTCAATGCCAGCTATCACTCCCGCGATAACCTGGATATAGACGGCAACGGCCTCAGCGGCCGATTCTACCGTCTTCTTCGTTCCAAGTCTGCTGTTCTAAAGCAAACTATCTTCCAGGAATGGCATGATGACTGGCTTGTGCCGTGGGTTCATTATATACCCGTGAACATGAATCTGACGGACTTACCCGAGATTGTCCGGTATCTGGTTCATGAGCCTGAGGGAAGGGAGCTGGGGAAGAGGATCGCTCGGAATAGCAGGGACTGGGCGGGAAAGGTCTTGCGAAAGGAAGATTTTAAGCTTGTGTTTTGGAGACTGCTGTTGGAGTATGGGCGGGTGATGCATGATGATCGGAATGGGATGAAATTGAGCTGATAGACTTGGATTTTTTTATATTGGTATCTATATCCATTCATATACTGTTTATCACGTTGGCTGATAGATCAGCTCATACTCTCTAATACTGACTAGCAACAGTCATCAGCGAGATATATTATAGAAGCATACCATCCCCCTTGTGTATCAGCAGCGGCGGAGGTATGTATCCGCTCATATTGGAAGACCGAGGACAGACCCGGGAGAGGTCTTAATAACAAGAGCCAGAAGCTGCAGCCATTCTTTCCTCATATGCAATATCTTCCCCATCATCATACGGTATGGAATTCACAGAAGCTGTCATTATCGCCCAGTTAGTGAGATAGAGCATTGAAGACACTCAGAGAACTTACGTCGCATTCCAGACGCGCGAACACGTTCAACTAACTGGTCGTGAGGGAGTTCGCATGTTGCTTTGAGCATCTTTCTGAGAGCGTTCCGCTCATCTTCTGTGCTGTAGGGGGGTGCTGGGGATGAGGGCAATGCGGGCTTCTCTTTCGGGGAGTCGGAGGAGAAGGACGCAGCCGATTCATGCTTTGAAGGATCAGATGGCATTTTCAGAGAATTGTCAAAAATACTGGCATGAAAAATGAAACTGATTAGAGGTTGTGAACTTGAAGTGTTCAAGTTGACTTGGAGTCAGAGAAGTTATGAGTATGTCTATGGTAGTCATGACATGATGGATGAAAACCAGAAATTAGAGAAATTAGTACCATGGTTCAATGGTGATGAACAACAGTCATCGGGAAATCCAGAAGCATATTGGATTAATGAAATCTCCAAGGCCAACAGACCAATTCTGGTTGTGTCTCAAAAGATGCATGTTGCAGCCAGCCATACAGGGGTGTCGATCCCAAGCCACCTGGTACAATCGTTTCTCATCAATGTGTCCGCAACTGACATCAGGTCATCAACAAATTGCAAGAAACAAATAGCCATACTCCGTACATACTATGAATCATGTCCATCCTTCGCCCCCGATTCTTCATCTTTCCGCTGATCGGCGTACTGGGAGTCTACGCCATGTCAAACCTCATCCTCAACACAGGTATCCAGCGCGCCTTCAACGAGGTCGAGCAGCACATCACACAAGGGAAACCGTATCTTCTCGCCGATGGGGAGACCACGTTACAGACTCATTTCACTGGGATTGAGTCGTGGGACCGGTATCTCGTCAATCTGCACATGATATTCACGGAGCTCATCGATGGGTCGAGCGTGCAGCGCGTCTTGCTTGGATTGCATTTTGTGGGTGTGCTCTTCGCGGTGTTGACGGTGATATTGGTCCAAGCGATTCTTGCCGGGCGCAAGAGGGATATTTTCCTGTAGGGAAACAGCTTATTTAGTTCTGAGAGAAATTGTCGCTAATATGCTTCAGATTTGCGTTTTTTGGACTGCTTATGCAGTTTTGTGGATATTTCGTCATGATGCCGGTGTACTGCCTCGTTCACCTCCTCAGACAACCGGCAATTGGCACTCCTGGCTTTAGTCAGGGTAGAAAGACCCAGGAACGGAATCTAGGCTTGTCGAGGGCTATCAAGATTGTCCCGTTTTCGGTCATTGTAGGATTCATCGGCCCCACGGTCTTGATGTGCTGGCCTACTCTGTCGGGGCAAACGCGCCAGTTCGCCGTCGCTTTTTGGCAGCATTTTCCTGTCCTTATTGCCCTGATACAACTCACTGTGCAAATGATCCTTGGCCGGTCAAAAGCCCAGAGCAATCCCGGTAGCGCAGTTAGACAAACTTACAGAATCGCTCTGGTCGTATCTACTCTACTTCACATTATCGCGTCGCTCCCTATCCTCGCCGCATCTCTGCTGCCGGAAAACAACCTGTTCTCCCCGGAGACGATGACCGCCGTTCATTGGAAGAATTTCCTCATCCCGCCGAAGTGGACTTCTACTACTCAAATCAGTGGCTTCGGAGAAGGCGGGTGGCATTTTTTGAGGTATGATTATTATATTGGGACGCTGACGTCTTTTATTTGGGTTTTGATTGTTTGGTATGATGCGCGAAAGATGGCAGCAGGGATCGAGAAGGGGTCAGTAGTGAAGGAAATTTTTTGGGTGATGGTATTGGGAGTCATTGGAGGACCGGGTGCAGCGTTGCTTGTATTGATGTCGGATCGAGATTCTCACCTCCTGGAAGGGTGAAGTTCCGTAGATGTTAGGATTTCGGAGAATTGGATAGTGGCTTTTGGATGTAGAAGATTTATGATGTTACAGTTATCATTTATATGCCAGGTTGAGCATTTAGTCACTATTGGTAGATTGAATGATACGCCATCACCAGGGATGTCCCGATATGCATATCAAAATTAGTTATTACCAGCTAATTTCTATTCTAACAATATATCCAACGTTGACAAAACGCCCCTGTCAAAGAAAATGTTTAACGAATGTCTTGCATACCCTAATCTTCCCTTATTCTGATCTGGTTCGTCTGGAGCGGTCCAGGAGGAGCTGTAAACCAGTTCGGATGTGGGCGTACGAAGTCTCGAAAGAATCCTCCAGGACCATCTCACAACCGCTCGCTGTCAGTATCTCACGCGGAGTCCAGCCTTGAGCTTCACAATCCAAATCCGCGCCCGCTGCGACAAGGTTGAGAATTGTGTTTCTTGCGTCAACCAAGGAGGGATGGCTGGCACATGCCTCATGAGGCGGAAGTTTCTTGCAATTGGCACAAAAAAAGACAGATATAGCAGCCTTATGAAGTGCTGTCTCGCCTATTGCGTCTCGTGCTGTTACTAGCAACGGTCTGGCGCGCAAAAGTGCTCTGACTACCTCGTCGTGCCCGCGGGCAGCCGCCTTGTGCAGTGTGGTCGGTCTTTTGCTGATGGGTACCTTTGGGCCCCAAATCCCCTCTGCTTCTCGAAGCATAAGAAGTGCAAGTCGCCTGACTCTGGAAAGATTAAATAGTCTATATAGGTGGTCCAACGGGGTGTCGCCCTCGTCGTTTACTCGCCTTAAGAGCCAGGGTTCTGCGCGTATCAATACCTTCATGATGGGATATTCAAAAGCTCCGTGGAGGACAGTGTCGTTAAAATCGTACCGCGCGGCCAAATCTGCTCCGCTCTGAATAAAGAAAATGACCGTATCCAGACTGCGGGACATAGCGGCGTCAAATATTGCAAGACGGTACATTCGAGTACCGGCCTGCAATAAGACACGGGCAACCTGCGGATAGCCATGCAGAGCAGCTGCCGACAATGCAACATCAAGCGGTCTCGTCGGTAGAATTTGCGAACTTGAATTTGCCATCAGCGACCCCGCACCTCCAACCTCGAGCATTAATTTCACTAGCTGCACATTCCCTGTTGTCGCAGCTTCACAAAGAGGGTCAGGCAAAGGACCGGAGGGGGCTCTCAAGGTCGCACCATGATCATAAAGTAATCGGGCAGTCGAGGCCTGCCCGCAAAAGGCAGCAATTCGCAACGGCGTTCCCCAAAGCCCGGGTGTTGCCAATACAGCTCCGGCCCGAATCAGCTCCCTTGCAGTCTCATTATTTCCAGCCATCGCGGCAAAATGGAGTGGCGTCCGAAAACCTCCATCTTGGTTCGAAACGTGCGAGCCACGGCTGACTAGATGCCGAACAATCGAAGCAGTACCTATGGTAGAAACAACGTGCATTATTGTGGTACCCGGTGTCCTGTCGTAGTATGGACACTTTTCGAGGCTGCGAAGCCGGAATGTCCTCAGGTCGACGACTTCGGTGTTTATATCGGCCGCATCTAGTCTTCGCAGGAGCAATTCAAACGACTCAAGGCATTTGGTTTCTGCAGCTCTCAGTACACAGAAGGAGAACCCGTATTGTGCTCTGTCGGTTTCCACGGCCCGTTTCGCGCGTATATGATAGAAGAGATTGTGGTAATACTGTGATACCTGGCTCCAGCGGCATAGGTCTTTGACATCAAGATGCTCGCTGAACATGAGCAGTAACTCGTCAGGCCTTTTCAACGACATTGCAAGTAAGGATAACTGTAAACGAACGTAATGGACACGGCAGCAAATTGCCGTACCAGCAGATAGATGTTGTTAAAATAATAGATCAACGCATCGTAGCAACCACCTGCATCGGGAGGATGGACGAGATCCAGCTTAAAGATATCCCAGCGGCGGATCCACTGTGCCTTCTCCGAAAGACACAGAAGGATCGAGTCAGGGCCAAAAATCCGACATACGCGCCTTCTTTGGGACAGAGAGCCACTTCCCAGGAAGCTCACTGATAAAACCTCCTTAGGGGGAGCGGTCCGCCGTGTTCGAGTCCCTGGTTCTAGCGCCCGGCCGGGGGAAGGTAGTGCCCTCCTCCTTCTGGGAATCTACGTCCAGAAGCAGCGATGTAATTAACTGGTAGTAGATAGAGAGAAAATAACAAAAATACTCACGCTGGAGAGCCACTTCCCAGCATCCTGCACAATACTGAGGCAGTCCACCCCGGCTAAATTTATAAACGAGATGCATTAACATCTAATCACTGCGTCTCGGGAGGCTTGCCAGTCGCAAAGTAGCTCAATGAATAGGTTCTGCGATCGGTTACTAGTCCTGTAAAGCCCTTTGAAGGCTGATTCTGAAGAGGCGGAGGAAGAAGAAGAGGAGGAGGGAGAAATATGAAAGCGAGAAGAAGCACAAGGTGAAGAAAGAAATAAAGCCGAACAAGACGAAAGAGAAGATGGGAAGGAATCAGATGGAGACATGCTCCCTCCTGTGCGATCTCCTGATATGTCAGGACCACAGATCAAGAAACAAAATCTGGACCCATGGAAATTCAACATACGAGGGCCCTAGAATATCCGCAAGCCACCTGCACCAGTCGTCGCACCATCCCGTTCCCACCATCGCCGTAGAGAACTCCCAGTAGCCCGGGTACCAACCAGATATCTCCCAGTCAATCAGGGTAACTTCAAACTCATCCGCCAGTGCCTCATTACCAGACGCAATGCGGCGAACCATTACATTCTTCCTCTGGAAATCACCATGCGTGAACGTCGGTCTGTTCCCCGTAAACACCTTGCGCATGGCCTGCTTATAAAACTCGGCCTTATGTTTTGACCTGAATTCACTGTGCTCGGTATACTTCAACACCATGGCATTAGCAAAGCATCTTCGGTGTCGAACGGTCCGTTGATTTCGGGGAAGCGCTTAGGCGTCCAGAACATGCCCATCAAAAGGGGTCGTTTTCCGATGCTGCCGTAGTATCCAGGGGACGGGAGACCGCGTAGCTCTGCGGTGTAGCCCCTTAGCACCGCCGCAATCTTCCCCTTTTCAGCTTCTGACAATAGAGGCCATGCGGTTTCAAGAGTGTCGCCTTCGATGTACTCCATAACAATGTAGTTTGTTGTGTTAGAGGCATTCGCATATAGCGCGTAAACCTGCGGGAGCTTGATTTGGGTATTCCGTTGGACAAAGAGCATATTTTCCCCCTCAAGGAGATTAAGTTGTTTACTCGATCCGTACTTCACAATGAAGTGCACCCCAACCCGAGCAACTTTATACCCATTGTGGGCAATAAGAATGGGCGCGTCGGCGATCTCTGTTTCCGTCGGGAGCGCACAAGGCGTGCTGGGCGCAAAGTACGGCGGTGAGATCGACAACATCATCGCATATCAGCAAGAAGAATATACTCACCTTAGCTGGCCATTATATAGAGACTCATGAGCATCCCAATGTTCATCTGCCAGTATTAAGGGGCAGCGGGAAGGTGGAGGTTGAATTGCGGCTCCCAAATAAGCTCATACGCTAACTCATTTCCGTCTTAGCGTTATATTTTAAGTCCCAAATTAAAGTTTATTTAACCAATCGGATGTCAAGCTAAATTAAGTTCTCCACCAATGGGAAGCCAAGAAAATAGCCCTCTTTGTCTCATCCAGACATCCAGGAACAAAAGTCGACAACATCACCACCAACAACTGACAACTGACAACCAATTTGAACCTCTTCGAGATCTGCCATATCCTTATTCCTCTATTTTTATCATTGTTCTGTCCTGTACGGAGTACCCTAGTAACGATAACAACAAGCCTCAAAGCCTTCCATCAAGATCGCTAGACAAGTTATCAGGGCAAATACGCGCGTCACTCAGCCAACAGATCAGAATCCGTCCCTCGCCCTCGATTCAGACACAATATAACTCTTGGGTATCCAACGATTGCATCGATCTAGACCTATCGAGTACAAACCAAGTTAAGGAGGGTTGTGCCCAACCCTCCATCCAAACAAATCGAACCGAAACCATGCGCCTCTCAACCTCTGTCCTCCTCCTCTCCACCTCCTCAGCCACCCTCACACTCGCCTCCCCCGACGCTCACGCACCTAACCTCGCCCCATCCCCGGGCTCACACTCGATCCCAGCACCAACACGCATCCCCGAAAACAACAACGAAAAGGAAAACAACCCACGCGCGGTCGTCGACGCACCACCCGGAGCCATACCCACCTCACAAACCCAAGCATCCCCGGTCCAAACGCAGAACGTTGGCGGGAAGCTAGTTCTCTATACGCAGAAATTCAGCAAGGTCCCTGATCAATGGCCGACGCCGGAGGCAGGCGAGATCGGACTGGGGACGCTCGAGGGAGAGATTGGTAAGACTAAGACGATTGGTGCGAGGGGATTTAGTAGTCCGATGGAAACGGGGACGGTGGGAGCGGCGATGGGGTTGTTGGAGAGCTTGGTTACAGATTCGAGATGTCGGACTGCAAAGTGTTTGGAGGCCAAAGTGGATGGAAAGGATGTTTGAATTTTATACTATTTCCTCTGATATAGCTGTGGATATATCGGATTTCTGGATCACAGCGGGTCTGGATTGATGCCTGGGTGCGTCTACTTCGATTTTAATTACTGTACGATATCTTCTTTGTCCTGGTTTTCAAGATTGATATTTAGACAATATCATAAATCTTCTACATCCAAAAGAGACTGAAAGCCATCTCGAAGAAACCCTTCTCAGATACTCCCCCGAGCTAGTGTCTTTTATATAGAAGGCCATATCAATCAACCAGCAACTTATCCCAGTTCGGCGTCACCACAAACTTCCCGCTAACCTGCGACATAGCCCAGACCTTCTTTTCTGAGCCGTTGCCACCGACTTTCTGCTCCGAAGCCACGACCGCGTCCTGCAGGAACTCGACGTCGTTCCCCTTGGTTAACTCCAAACTCAGTCCGCCCCAGTCTATCGTTGTTTTGCCAGATTTGTGGATCTTTAACTTGCCGACGCGACCTGGCGGGAGAGTCGTGTTTGTTGCGGTGATTAGCGGGAGAGGTTCGGAGGAGTCTGGGTGCGTGATGGTGGGTTTTTGATCGCCGATGGGGATGGAGGTTAGGGTGCCGTTTTCTTGTTTTATTGTTATTGAGTTGGAGGATGCGGTGGGCTGCTGCGGCGGAGCGGGGGTAGACTGTGCTGTTGTGTCTTCGATGGGGATTACTTCGGTAGGATCGGTGTCTTTGGGCTTGGAGGCGACGACGAGGTTGGGTGTCATGGGCGGGAATTGGATTAGGAAGAGTCGGCCCTGTCGCTCGTCTTTGACTTCGTCCTTTTTCACCTTTGTTTCGTCGCCGGCATTTTCATCAGTGGCAGCTGTGTCTGCGTCTGCGTCTGTATCCTTGTCTCCGTCCGTGGTGGTGGTGAGGTTTCCCAGTGTCTTCTTCAGGATTTCAATGTCCTGTTCCTGGCGATCGTACTCTAACCGCTCTTCTGCTGTCTGTAACTTGCTTCGCGCGTCGTTGATTGCTACGCGCTTCTTTCGTGGTTTCTTCGTGGGAGCTCCGTCGGCAGCGGGAGGTATATCGTCTGGCATCGCTGTATCGCCATCTTTTGGCTCCTCTTTGATCTGTGGGCCTTCTTCCCGAGGACGATCCGTCGCATCAAGCATCTCCACATCATCATCGTCCTCATCATCCTGCACGAACAAACTATCGTCGCCGCCAGCCTTTTCTTTTGCTTTCCGCCGCAAGTCCGCAGACTTACTCGAGCTAGCCTCCGTATTAATATCAATCATCCTCTCAACGTGCTCATGTCTCTCAACTCGAATAGGACGCAGACCCCGCCCGCCTGACGGCGTTCTCGCCGGCCCCTTTCCTTTGCCTGTATCCGCGTCCTCCTCATCACTGCTCAGATTGATATGATCAATACTGAACCGAAGCGCATTATCACTCTCCTCATCGGACGAAACATTCGGATTCTTCCCACCAGCTCCCCGATAGACATTCGACCGCTTATACCTCCCTCCTCCTCTGCCCTCACCCAACGGACCACCAGCATCCGTAAATCTCGTCGCACCCCCTCTTCCCCTCCCTCTACCCCTCCCTCTCCCTCTATCTCCCGCCCCACGCCTCCTGGCCGCAACAGCCTCCGATATTCTCTCCTGTTGCCTCTCCGCCTCAAGTTTCTCCCGCGCATCTCGCTCCTCCTTTGATCGCCGCGATATCACTTTCGGCTGATACTTCAGTGTCGGTTTGGGTGCTGTTCCGTCTGGATTCAGCGGAACTAGACTGCCGCTTGGAGTTCGCTTTTTTAGTGTTTGAAGGCGCTGGACTGGACCCCCGCGCGGCGGGACGGGGGTGCTGCGCGCGCCTGTCGAGACTTGGGTAGGTGTAGGTGCAGTGGATGTAGAGGGGGTGGGAGGAGCTTCGCCTGATGGTCCGGGGGTTGGAGATGCTGAGTCCACTGGGATTGGACGGCGGGAGGCGGGCGCGCGACCCCGGGCGGCTTTTGGAGGCATTCTTCAGATGCTTGAGGAGGGGGTGGAACAAAGGTAGCGAGGCGGAGGTATGCTGGCTCAGCGTGATGAGTAGCTCATTTGAAGAATTTGCAGCTCTAATTATGTCCGATATAGGTGATTTAGACAGCGGAGTAATGTAGATGCAGTGACTGGAGATCGATCATGTTGCTCATCATGCCTTCTGGGCAAGCTCCAAAAATGATACCAACAGCATCGGAGATACAATCATCCGTATGTTGTCTTATGTAATCGCATTTTAGCCGTTTCGAGTTAGTTAGTGCATCCGCCAGCCTAAAATAGAATAACGGTGATGATGTCATCGAATTGTCCATTCATAGTCAGCCCATTGAGCGTCACATTGGGGACTTGACAATCGTACACGCGAGAGGTGAGATTCCTATCATGGGTAATTCACAAAACCGGCATATCATGAGAGCCGAAGGATAAAATATGACAATGTGTATTAAAAATCAGAATACTACAGACTGTAATCACATAAATCAAGACAGAGAACATCAAGTATCGCCATACCAGTAGAAAATGAAAAAGTGGAATCTCCCGTTGAAGGATTAAGGAATGTAGAAGGATAAGACTTTTAAGAAAATCGTGCAACCCTGTCCGGGAGCGAATAAACGAGCGGATGTGCTAGCTTGAGAGAATGTGATGAAGAAATAGAAACTGATTCGGAAGAGACAATGTAGACCTGGTATCCTCTATACGTAGAAAAGCATATACTATAACAAGGAAACAAGAGGGAGATAAACGATAGTAAAGTGACTGAAGGTTGAGGTAGAGGGCTGAAAAGTGATAGGACTATAACTCCAATATTGTTGCTGCAGAATGAAGGACTGTGGTGGGGGTACAACTAAGAATACGAAACAGCGCATAAGCCCAAAAAAGGTTGCCAATAAAACGATTCGATATCGCTGGTCGTGCGTGATAGTAGTATCAATTTGGAGCGCGAGGTGTGAACGCCGCCGGACACTGGTTTAGCGCTTTCTCTTTTTCGAGGGAATCGCAGGAGCAGGCATGGAAGCAGACGAGATCCTCACTGCTGGCAAATCCTGTCCAGCAGGATCCTCATCCGTCGTCTTCTTAACAGGGACGCCCATGTGGCGACCGTACCTACCCTTGCGACCATTTCCTTCGTCCTCGCTAACACATCCTTCGATGCCAATGCCTGCATCCTTGCAGCGTTGGCATGGGCGCTGGCGATCGCAGCCCTTTTTGCTTTTACGGCACCGTTGGCAGCGGGGTTTAGTAGATAGATCCTCTTCGTCAGGCGCAAGGGGCTGCGGAAAGTTCATACCCGTGGCAGACCCCTTGCGTGCCGCTCCGCCCTGCGGGGGAGCAGCGAGAACCGCAGACTTCGCAGATTTGCTGTTTCCGTTCGATTCCTTGCTCTTGTGGGGAACTGTGGCTCCACGGTTCTTCACGCCCTTGTTGGTTTTGGCTGGCTTGAAATTTGGGATGCCTGTTCCCGTGGCTTTCGGCCTCTTTGCTTTAGCAGCCTGCGAATGATAGGTATCACCATCGTACTCGCGTTTGAGGACAGCGTGTCCATCTTCATGGCGGTATCCCTCGTCGATATCATCGCTGCTTGGCTCTGTACCAAGGTCCTGATTCCTTGCGTGTGGCAGATCATCCTCATCACCGCTCGCCTCTGCCTCGTCAGAACTTGCTCCAGCCGATGATGAGGCATCGGCAATCCCGCTGAATGCATCATCAGCAGTAGATGCAGAAGTGCGTCCATGAGAAAAGTTGGACACATCGCCAAGTCGAATTAGTTGCATTGCAACATCTTCGTCGGAGATACAACTCGCAATCGTGGGATCCGGGGTTGGCAGAATGCCGTGGCCATTAGGGCGAACGCCATATCCGCCAGAGTTGCCGGAGTTGCCAGACTGCGAGCTAGTGCGATCTCGCAATCTATGCCCGTGTTGTGATGCCACAGGAGTTGCATATGGCGAAGGGTTATTATGGAGTGCGTATAACTCGTGGTGTCTAAAGTTTTGTGGAGAGGGGAGAGGTTGGGCAAAGGCACGCTGGTGGGGTCTTGCAAACGGGGACGCTGCGTCTTGGCCATTCGAATGGCGTTGGGGGGAGATGGACGAGGCAGAAACCGTCCTGGGCACCTGCGGTGGCACGAATAGCGGCAGTTCCTAGCAAGAGTAGTGTATATTAGAATATAAGATTGAACAAAGAATGACGTTTGATCGTGTAATGGTCGAGAACCTACCGAGCTGTCGAATTTCGGTCGCTTCCTTCTTCCATCTTGAAGGATGTTCTCCATGCTAATGTCCGAGCTAGCGAACGGCTCGCTCTTTGTCTTCTTCGATCCGGATACGGATCCATGTCCCCCATCGCTATCACTATAAGGAACTAATCCATCGTCATGAAAGCTGCCATGGGTGCTGGACCCACGGCTCTTGTTGCCGGAACGAGCGGCTTTTTGAGTGGATGCACTGCGACGACCTCTACCTGAGGGCGAGATGCTGCGCTTTCGAGAAACCCTAGACATAGGGCGTGAAGGAGGGTGACTGCAGTCCCGCCCCTGGTGGGAAGTTTGCATTTGGAACGGCTCACCAAGCGTAGGCCGCCCATTCTCAAGATGGGGTCTGCCATAGTAGGGTTTCTGGATAAAATTATCCGAGTAGCCGTGATTGTGAATGACACGAACGTAGACCGTCATATTGTTCTTCAAATTCTCGTAACGAGCGATGAGTGTTGTGCCATGTTCGTCCTCGAAGCTCACACCGCTTCCTGTACCGTCGTATATACCATAGAAATTTTTGACGGTCGTGACAATAGAATCAGTAGTATCATGAGGAAATATTTGCACCCTCATCGGTATACGGGCTCTCATCTTCGACTCCTCGTCTAGTAGAAGCTCGAAAGCGACATGTTTGGGCGATGGAGTTAGAGGGGAACCCTGGTGGGACGATGCGGCTACGGTATAGGCTTCGGCAGAAGGCTGAGGATCGGGAGGTGTCGAATAGCCATTTTCGAGCACCATTGACTTCTGTGGGGAGGCAGACATGGTACAAGATTGCTGATGCAGGGTCTCGCACTGGTGCTCTGCTGACCGATCAGAGCTGGTATCCCGTATCCCGAGGTTCGACTGTGCTGGCTGGTCCAAGAGCAGACTCGTAACTTCCATCTATTTCATCACACTCCTTCAAGAAGTGGACAGCGGTAATAAAGTGGGTAAAATAGACCCGAATCAAGTGTTTTGTCGAAACGACCGGTCGAAGGTGCGTTGTTCGGCAATTTCTGCGCAAGGAGGGCTACGGTGAAGGGTGGAAGGATAGCGTACTGCGAAAATGGGAGAATTATTAGCAATGATGAAAATAGCAGTCAAATAGGATGTCACTCGTCTCTGCAATTTATCTCGATAGGAGATAAAATCGGGAAAAGGGCTTGGGTGAGGTAGGGTTGCCGAAGCGGTTGGGTGCACAAGGTGAACTGGCGAGAGGGTGGATATGCCGGATGGAGAAGAAAAGAGGGAGAAGCTTACCAGGGCTGCGCTCAGCTGTTGATACTGAATCGCAATTGCAGCAGGATTACGATCCTGGCTTGATGTCGCTGATGATGGACGTTGACGGGCGGTAGTGGTCGTCAGACTTCTTGATACATACCCATGTCAGCGGTGTCGAGGGAACGCAGGGAAGGGAGACAGAAGGTAGCTAGAGACTCACAGCACCCGCTATCAGAGATGACAGCTATTTGCTTGCTTGTAGCAGGAACTGTGATGATCCAGAAGAGTGTTGGTAAGAAAGGAATTGGGGGGTGATGAGTTGGGAGAAGCAAGGTTGGGAGGTGGTGAGGTTGCGAACGGTGGAGGAGGTTTCACACCAACAAGCCCGGTTTGTATGTAATGGCATGCGCTGTGGAAGTATGACCACAGTGCATGACAGTCCCCAGCAGTTTGTTTCCTTCTTCTCTCTACAAATATTTCATTATATTTATCAGGAGGATCTATTTGCTATATTTTTATACATGCGCGGCTTGTCTTGTCTGGTGCAGCAAAGGCACTGCTGGTTCAGAACAAGAGCTGTCGCATTCTATCTCACTCTTGTAAATCATGCACAAATGGCTATTAGATGTGTAATATGATAAATATGCCTCTTGAGACAGGGCATTATACTAGGAGAAGTATCTGTTTCAAATAGTTGAGATGTTTGTTGAGAACGGCGCCCATTCCCTGCAAAATCCACTGCTCGAGGCTGAAATCCGCGAGCATGGGATGAGATCCCTCACGGCGAAGAGGTTCATTGCCCAAGGAAAATGGATCGAGAGCCCATGTCGGACCAGCCATCTTTGCGCCATCACGCTGAGTCGCATTCGGGCTGCTTATTCAAGTGCCGTCGCAGCGACAAACCACACCACGTAAGAACATCGGTCGTTGGTTGGCTGCCCGCTCTCAGCTTTCGACTGCGGCCACGTCAGGGAAGCCATCCCATCCTGCTCACCAATTCCGACGCCCTCCTGGTGCATTACTGGCCCCCTCAACCTCGTTCCCGTAACCCGAGTGGAATTTGGGCCTTGTTTTCGGCGACTGGCTTAAATTTGGCGCTCCACTAGGTGATGGTCTCGCCGCCCGCACAAATGCCCTGATTTATGCGACAGATTATCAATGTGTTTCATGACATCTACAACGTATGATATGAGCTACTGTCGAGGCAAATAACGGTGTCTGGTTTGATCGCAACTTCGCAGTGGCCTGGAGTTAAAATCCCGCTTTGACTGGATGCGAAAGTGCGGCGTGTGCTGTAAGGCATGCGAGAACGAAAGTTCTAGACTTAATAATCGGCCAACAATGTCGCTTCAGCATCAGAAAGTTGAAGGCGAGCCTGTCGAGAGCCTGTAAGCTGCCGCAGTTATCGGTACGAGCAACCCGGAGTCAGCGCATCGTACAGTCTTGCCCGGGCGCCGCCGTTGATACAACGGTCAGTCCCGAGTTCCTACACATCAGAGAGTTGGTTTATGTCATTCAAACGATTATGACGACCTCGACTGTTCGCTAGGATAGTTTCGGAGAGTTTGAGCGACGTCAGGAGTTGGTTCAACGGAACAGACTTTCGCCTAGAGAATGGTCCTGTCCCGAGAATCGCGACCCAGTCCACGACGATTTAACACATTGCGATTGTATTCCTTGTATTCCTGAAGAGATCAAAGCGCCCGAAAGTCGAAGCGAAGGGCTGATTTTCGAACCGGCGGCTATCCGGATGTGAGTTGCGACGCCATTGCGCACTTCTTGGCAGGGCTCGGAATATCGTATCTTGCGATCCTATGACCGAAAATTGCGCAGAACAAAGCGGAGAGAGGGGGAAATGCTGAATAACGGCCAACTGAAACTGTCTGCTTCTGCGGTACTCACGTTTCTCCTCGTGAGAGGAGGCAGGACTCGGGAATCGATGGATCGGGGTCTGACGGCGCTCGATTGCGATGTTCTCTGCTGCGGGAGGAGGGCATCCCGGCGACAGGCGGTCGTTAGCGAGAGGGGAGAAAAAGAAAGAGGCATACAGTACTTACTTTCCCCGATTAGCGACGTCGAGTAAGATTTCCACCGGTCTCAATGGCGAAGTCGAGGGCTTTGCTGCTCGTCGTCGCTGGGCTGTTGGGAAGCAGCTGAGCCATTCCGGTCACGTGGTTTGGCGTCTAAGCGCGTTTGGAACACGTGTTCGAGACAAAACTGACAAAATGGCTGATAACAGAACGACCAAGGGTGGTGAACTGCTATAAATATGTAGATAGTGTCGCATAAATACCATGCTATCCCTCCCCAGATGTCTTGTAGAAATGCTTTGATTTGGTAAAGTTATTCGAGTCGTCATCCAGGCTGCTCGTTCTTCGGAGACGCGCTTCGTGTGGTACATGCTGACGTCATGTACCTCGTCTTTGGTTGCTCGGACAAACCCTCCCGGCACTTTCCCTAAAGGGTACTAGCTTTGTTTATGGCCAGTCTCCCCATGCAACAACAGGAGCTTCGAGCTCTGCTACACGGACAGTGCACACTGACTGCTGCTCAGCTTGTTGTTTTCTCTCCATTGCATTTGATTCTTCTCTACACATGGCAAAGTGCTTCTGAGCTGGTCCTGCTGCAGTGCACTCTAATCTGAGTGGCAGTGTCCTCTTGTCAATTTGACGTGGAATTTCTAACCACGGTACACAGATTGATCTAAGGCGTCAGACGAACAGAAATACAGGCACATTCTTTTGTTTTTGTTCAATTGGACCTGCAGAGAATTATTCTATTCTTCAGAATATTAATGAACAATGGATGCAAAGGTGAGATTGCTGCATACATTCGAGAAATGCTTGGAGAGCGTGTTTAATGGCTGCTAACTCGCACTCTAAATACAGCCTCAAAGGCCGTTAAGGTCGCTTCGCGTACGAGCCGACGAAAATGCCCCCGTCTTTAATCGCAACAGCAAAGTAATCCACCAACGCAACAAGTCTACCCCCGCGTTGGCGACATTGGCTGGGGTGGGAGGCAAGGATCCTACAAAACGCGCAGCATTTGGAGACGTTAGCAATACGGTCACTACCGCGCGTCTCGTAAAGGATGAGAATTTTGGAACGAACAAACCGGCAGATAACGCAGCAGGTCTCGTCCGACCAGCCCAACGAATGTCACAACAAGCCGCATTGAAGGCCACCGCGAATGCGACTGCGGTCACCCAACCAAGGACGAATGCCCTGGAAAAGCTGCCAGTCAACACAAAAAAGCCTCCCGCCAAACGCAACAATGCAGTTTACAAGGACACCCTTCCCTCTACGATCGACCAAGTTTCTTCCTCCGCGAAAAACAATACTTCTGAATCTGCGAGCGCTATACCGAACGAGACATCTCATGCCGCGAAAGCATTGCAGGCAATCTCCACTGTTGTGTCCACTGATAGTACACGCCTCAATAGTGGAAAAGGGCATCCGAAAGCAGCCACTGCCATCAATGTCACTGGCGTAGCCCCGAAGGCAGAAAATGTACATAGCGAGGAAAACGGCGGGGCATCGATATATGAGGCAAACAGGTCTGAAATTGGCATCACCCAGAAAATGCTATCTGGAGTTCAATCAGTCACATTCGCAGCAAACGAGATGGGAAGAGCTGCCCCCAAAGCTCCTGAAGCTACATGGAAAGCTCCAGTGGACCGCGTCATTCCTAGCGGCGGCCGACAGGAGACGGTACCGGGATTGGAAGAATATTGGGACGATGAAGATGAGAATTATGAAGAAGACGGCTACCTGACCGCTCCTCATCAACCTCGAGGCGACAACACGACCGGCCCCGCCACGATGGTTCTTTTCCCTCGGGTAACCCACAAAGTAAAGCAGGAGCTGGAAGCCGCGAGGCAAATCGTGGAGGCGACCAGGACAATAGAAGACTACGAGGACGAATGCTGGGACACTAGCATGGTTGCAGAGTATGGCAGTGAGATTTTTCAATACATGAGAGAGCTTGAGGTGAGAAGGCGACAATGAATCTAGCAGGGCTGTTTACTGATATATCACAGTTGAAATTACTGCCAAATCCTTATTACATGGACAACCAAGCTGAAATCCAGTGGTCAATGCGCTCAGTTTTGATGGACTGGCTTGTGCAAGTTCACCTTCGGTTCTCTCTGCTTCCGGAGACCCTCTTTCTCTGCGTCAACTACATCGACCGATTCCTCTCCTGCAAGATTGTGTCACTAGGCAAGCTCCAGCTCGTCGGCGCAACCGCGATTCTGATTGCAGCTAAATACGAAGAGATCAACTGCCCGTCTGTCAAGGAAATTGTCTACATGGTTGATAACGGCTATGACGCGGAAGAAATATTGAAGGCCGAGCGATTTATGCTGACCATGCTTCAGTTTGAGCTTGGCTGGCCCGGGCCGATGAGTTTTCTTCGCAGGATTAGCAAGGCGGATGATTACGACCTTGAGACGCGAACCCTTGCGAAGTACTTCCTTGAAGTCACAATTATGGACGAACGTTTCGTGGGTAGCCCGCCAAGCTACATTGCTGCCGGTGCTCATTGCCTTGCAAGGCTAATGCTTAGAAAGGGGGAGTGGGTACGTACTCTGTTTAACTTAATAATCCCGAGTTGGTATCATGATGCTAATCATTGTTCAGACCCCGGCGCACGTCTATTACTCAAACTACACCTACTCCCAACTACACCAACTCGTATCTCTTATTCTCGAATGCTGCGAGGCGCCTCTTAAACACCACGCCGCCGTTTACGAGAAGTACACAGATCGCCGATTTAAACGAGCCGCCTATTTTGTGGAAAACGAGGTTATGAAAGGCTTCCGTGTCCCTGACGTCCGCCGAGAAAATTCCACTTCGCATTTGATTTCATTCTTTGATCCGGCTTCAGCATGGAATCATCAATGAACCATGTACAGAATTCGACTACCTGATTCCACAGTGCGGGATTCAGAACCATTCCTTCTTTACTTCTACAACAGTCGCACATTTGACGCCCTCGAGCCTCGCGGTACAGCTGGAAGCGAGAACACGCACCACCGCCTTTGACCTTTATCGCTCTTTGACACACTTCTCCTTGTCATGCTAACCCAAACATTACGAAAATCATGATTCTACGATACTCTCATCCTGGCGATAAAACACTCTTGCTTCAACGGCGGTTTCCTTGCATTTCATTCCGAGTCGAACTCTTCGTTTCTTCTATTGATATTTCAATCTGGCATGCTGTTGCCGGCGTTTCTGGGTGGCACTACGGCGCAGATATGGACATAATTTTAACTCGGCGTGGTACATGATACATGGACGACCTTAGCCCCCTTTTACTTTTCTGCAGGCACAATTTGATGGAGCGATATGGCCATCGTCCTCGATCGACATCGGACATTCCTTTTCCTACCTATTCCCCCATGATACTCCTCTGTTCCCTTATTTTCCTTATCTCTGCGGATATTGCTGCTCCAGCCAGCATGGCCTGGTCGAATGCCAACGTTCCGCCTCCCCGCCTTCACGCCCGTTGAGGTATCCCAAAAAATGGTGAAGCTGACAGTGTTTATTGTTCAATTTTAATAGAAAGAATAGGATTGGTAGTAATAATTGGAGGTTGTTTTTATCTAGTTAATCACAGACAATAATCTTTTCATCATGCTGTCTTCTGTTGATCCTCCACTTTTGGCTTGGGTGGAGCTCGAAAATAGAGTTTCGGCTAAAATTAAGCTTGTTTTCCCATGTGGCGAAATTCACACTAGACCAAATTTGAATTAGCGTTTGTTGACTGTGAGACATCAATCGGCAAGACGAAGCGCGAGTAGCCTGGGATAGGTCTGGTGCTGTGGGACATGTTGGAGGGCGCCAGTTCCCTTTATACGCTGTGGAATTTCCTTAATGTTCCATGCTGATCACTTCAATTGACTCTGCGGCGAGCTCTGGCATCTTCTAGGTTTGATCCATCCATCCAGGCACTCGCCATGGCCTCGATTCTCGCCTTGCCATCCGAAATAATTTTGCATATATTCCAGAGCTGCGAGTCGTTTCCTCAATTGGGCACTCTGGCTCTTTCGTGTAGCGCTTTATACTCCGTGTGGCTGGCCTATCAGGGCCCTGTGATATGGGAAGTGGGAAGAGCTGGAATCGTGGCGTTTGGTGATGCCTTGATGGCTGTAAGGCATACTGGACTGCTGGCGTACTCTATGTAGGTACTGACTGCCTGTTCTAGGTACGTGCGACTGAGGTTGTCAAGGAAGCTCTCCGACATGATCGCTTGCCACCTCACCCATTCCCGATCAGTGAACTGAGTGGTGAAGCACGCAAGCCGACGTTCAATGAACTAAAACTCGTCCTCGACTTTGAGCATCTGGTCAGATGCACCGTGCTATATGTCGAACGCCAAGAAGATGAGAGAAGCTCAATTCTTCGAGATGAGGTTCCTTCTCGGCAACTTTATAGGGAATGCCTCCATCGGTCCATTTATAGGTTTCTGCTCGCGGGTGCTATGCTGTTTCGAGCCTTTAAGAAGCCTATTGTCGAAGCTGAAGATGCGGGGCCACCGGGCTTTATTGACCGGTGGCTACGCGCTGACAACAGGGGGAGGAGTCTTACGCCGGAAGATATGAGTTATTTGCTACAGTTCCCAGGCTATGATTTTGCAGCGCATGAACGACACGAAGCCGATTTCGGGCAATTTGCTGAAATATTAGTGAACGAGACCAGAAAGCAAGTGGAACAACAACATACGGCGAGCAAACGGAGACCAAGTCAAATAGAGCTGCCTCTAGACCCAACACACGCCGACGTTCTATTCCGCGAGGCTCTGCACCTTTTATACCTGGAGCGCCGGTTACGGAACCATCATCTGACGGCTGACATGCTGAATGTGGATGATAGATACCCACTTCGGCACCGTCCTAGAAAGGTACAAGCCATCCCATTCGGCACGTTCGCACTGTTGGAGTTTCATATGCCATTGACCGTTGAACGCGCGTTGGATCTTTTCCCTGCAACAAGGATTGTTGTCACTGGATCAAGGGGGCCACAACCCTCGGCCATAAATAGGGGAATTCGCGAACCTCTTCTGGAAGTACTCGATAGAACTAGCCGGCCTAGATTTAACGGTATGGCGCCTCTGCCGCCCACGCAGTTTGTGACCTTTGTGCTATGGAAGTATCTTGGAATTCGATTTGTGGATGGCTTTTTCTCCTTGGATAGACATGTGATAAGTACGTATACCAAGGATCCATTACTCTATCTTGGGATGGCCTTTGGGCTCAGAGGGATGGATTATTTGGAAGAGATTGGGTTTGTCGTTCGTGTGGAAGACTGCCTCAAATCTGTTATTTGGCCGTGAGATATTGACTACCTTTTGAATCAATACTAGTAGCTTCTGGTTGCATGGGATCATCTAGCAGTGGTTCTCTAAAACAAGCTATGGGTTCTATGCAATATGTTGATAGGTTCTCTTTATTATATCTCGTGATATAATTACACATTGCTAGTTAGCTCCGCACCGTTTATCTAGTTGCTACCCCGGCTTCCCTTCCTCCGGTTCCCGGAACCTGACTGTTACGTTCACTGTTATCAGCTTTGTACGATCCAAATTCTCAGGCTTTAGAGACCTTGGGTTTCCCCTTTTCTTCCATTCCGTAATTGGTCTCTAGCTCGCTCCGCATAGGTACCTCCTTCGCAAGGTTCACAGCGAGGAATCCAATAGTAGCAAACGAGAGCGACACCAGCCATGTTCGTCGCAGGCTCTGGGAGAAAACTTGCATAACTTCGACACGTGAAGTCGGAGACAGCGTTGCGAGAAACGCGGAAGTGGCGTGCTCATACGCCTGGCCCGCGGAGATCTCGACCCTGAGCGCGGCATCATGGACTAATTTGGGTGCCAGTTCGTCCGAGCGGGTGTTGAAGATGGCACCGGGGATGGCCATCCCCCACACCATGCCGAAGCTTCGGATAAACGACCACGTTGCCGTTGCCAGTGCGGTATCGGATTCGCTCAGCGGGGCCAGGAGTGCTGGGAGAAGCGTGGGAATCAGCATGCCTGCTCCCATGGAGTAGACGATCTGAAACCCAATCCAGGCCCCGGTGCTCGAGTTCCTGTCTAGGAGGGTGAATAGACCGAGTCCGATGAGGGTGACAGCCCAGGAGACGTAGTGGATGGGCTTGTAGACCCCAAGCTTGGTCATGAGACCTCCCCCGATGGCCGCGGCAGGTAGGATGGAGAGGACGGTTGCGAGGATCTGGAGCCCCGAACGGCTGGGCGACGAGCCGAGAACGCCCTGGAAGTAGACAGGCATGAAGTAGAGCTGCCAAAAGGTGATCATTCCGTGAAAGAAGCTCATGACAAGAACTCCAACCGACGTTCGATTGGAAAAGAGGTGCAGCGGGACGGTGGGATTTGGGGCAAAACGAGACCCTTCGAATGCAAGAAACCCGGCCAGACCAGCCATGCCCATGAGCAGCGGCACCAAGACGTTGTAGGATGACCATGGGTACAGCACTCCGGCCCACGACAAGCCGAGAAGAACAGATGTGATGGCGGCAATGAAGATGACGTTCCCAGTCCAGTCAATCGTCGGTATTTTCGTAGCCAGGTTCGTCTGCTTCTCGTACCGGACGTTTAGGAAGAAGAACAGAGAGAGGAGTGCAGCGCCACCCACGGGCAGTGCCAGATAAAAGGTCCAGCGCCAGGTTGAGTACTGCACGATGAGGCCGGCGAAGAAGGGCCCAAGTGCGGTACCCAGGAAGATCATGCCCATGACGATGGCCAGAAACTTGCCGCGCTCCCTCAGCGGCACCACGTCGCAGATGATAGTCTCGGTGAGCACGGTGGTGCCACTGGCTCCGAGGCCCTGGATGATTCGGCCGACGATGATCGTTCCTATGTTGGTTGCGCCGCCGCAGATGCCGCTGCCGAGCACGAACAGTGCGGTTGCGATGAGCATGGGCCACCGGCGACCGAATACGTTGGCCAGCTGTCCGTACAGAGGCTGCATCGCCGTCCTAGCGAAGAATGAGGTCGGTTAGTTAAGTCCAGACACGGACGACGTCCTCCGAGTGCCAGGGACTACTCGCATGGCGAACATATATCCGTTCACGACCCAGATGTAGAGGTGGCCACCGCCGAGATCGCCGATAATCGAGGGAAGCGCTGTCGACGTGATGGTTCCCTCCAGAGCTGTGAGTAGCCCCGCGAGACTGATGGAACCCAAGAGAGCCCAAAATCTCCAGTCCCTTTTGACCGGTGGCACATGCGTGCTGTCAGAGGTCTCTGGCTTCATGGTTTTGCTGCCGGTCCCGTCGTCGTCTCCCGTGCTTCTGGTCAAGGACTCTTGCATAGTTTCGTGCATTTCTCATGTTCTCCCCTTGGGATCTGCGTTCGGAGGATGCCATGATGCCGCACCATATATATCTCTGGGGTTCGGGATGGCTGCCTGCTTGCTGGCGCATCTCTTCATCTCAATTTCGGGAGAGTCTCTGACCAAAGGGGCTTTATTCGGATGCCATATCATATATG
The DNA here is from genome assembly GCA_039700045.1 of Malbranchea zuffiana. NCBI lineage: Eukaryota > Fungi > Ascomycota > Eurotiomycetes > Onygenales > Malbrancheaceae > Malbranchea > Malbranchea zuffiana. Next base: position 2,413,569 of record JARUPO010000002.1, read on the forward strand.
TCTATGGGCTCGATTCGGAGGGTAAGAATTGCCTAATTAGGAAATTCGGAGGGTTTGATGTAGCGCTGTGATGCAGCCCTATTCCTCTGCAAGGGCCGACACGGTCAATCACCAACTGCCCAGGTATAGGCGGCTCACGTTAAGCTGCTGGACGCGCATGGCGATAATGTTTTGCATAGGCCATCGTGTGCCAGTCCTTCCATTAGCGGCGTCAGATCCTAAAAAGTATAGCCGGGAATCATGTATATCGCCATAGTGTAATGGCCGATACCATCTTGATAGCCGCAAGCGGCAGTATCATTCAAAGTGCCATCTGCCTCAGCTTGTACCTCTAACTCGGAGGTAGATCAATCATCATGCTCATATAGCAGGTAGGTCATAATAAACCCCTGACGGTTGTCGCTGAGGTGAACGGATTAAAGATATTCCGGCCTATGTTCGCGATGTTCTTCGACAACCACATCGCTGCATCAACCCTCCGACCGACTACTACCATCGCCACCATGCAACGACATCAGCGGCGGCCGATGGCTAAGCGGTCAGCATGCGACCGATGTCGAGCCCACAAGCTGCGATGCTTGCGATCGCAAGGCCAGGACGACGGACCTTGCATCCGCTGTGGTCGAGCGGGCGCATCCTGCGTGATGGGTGCTCCGAGGCCACTGGGGCGTCCTCCCACCAGCCCCAACGACACTAATCAGCAGCCGAGATCCCGAAGAAGACCACGACATTCGGTATTTGTCTCTGTCACGGCGCCTAGATCCGCTCCCAAAGTGTCGGCTGCATCCGTTCTGGAACCAGAGCCCGAGACCACAACCGAAGCCGCACAGGAACTTGCATCACCATCGACTAACGGCAGCAGCAGCGGCAGCAGCAGCGGCAGCTTCGAGTGGCTCCACAACTACCTTACTGTGGACTCCGAGCTGTGTAGCATACCCTTCGACGAGGGATTGTCCATCGACACCCTTGATCTCGGATTTCCGAACGACACTGCCACGCTCTCAGGCCTGGGCGGTGGTCCCAACCCAGGCGCCTTCACCCTGGAAGCAAACCTTCATGAAGTGCATGGTAGAGAGCAGCTGGCGTCAAAGTCCCTTGCCGCTCTGCCTGGTTCTAACGCTCTGGATTTCTGCGTTGACCCTGCTTTTCAGCTTCAATCTCTACCGGGCAGCGCCCTCGACATCGCAAATAGATTACCGGAGCCGTCTCTCGGCTCAAGCGGCGTCCTCGTCCGGCTTGCTCGCCTCAACGAGGGTATCGCCCATCATCTTTCGCAGATGGACACTTTCATTTTGGGCATCCCTCCTCCAAATCTCCTCCATGCATGTGTCGACAAGGTTTCGGATTTTCAGGTCAACCCCGTCCTTCGGGCACTGGAAAGTACCACCGAATTGGCAGCCATTGTCAAGCAAATCATTTCACCAATCCAGGCCCACAGCTCGTCGCCTTTGACCACACCAGCCGTGCTCATGTGCTTGTCTGGCCACATACAACTGCTCCAGATATATAACTCCATCTTCTTCCGCCTCTACCGGTTTCTGAGTGGCCTGCACGATATCCTCGGCTTCTTTGAGAATTTGCCGGGGTTCCCTCATATAAGTGGCCTACCGCCCGCCAAGGGCGACTTGTATGTCAAAATCGTTGTTCAAGTGGTCCAGCACAATATCAGCAGCGTCGAACGAGTCATGGGCCTCCCGCCAGAGTTGTGCCTTTCAAGGCAGCGGACGTTGTCGAAGAGCTTATTCAGCTACGTGGATTCACCCAACCCATTCGAGAGCATCATGGACCAGGCTTGCAGCGCCTCTGAGAAGTCAGGACGAGACCTCGTCGCATCTTTGCGAACAAATATCGGGAATGTGCTAGGCCTCCTGAACGATGACGGCTAGTTAATGCCAGCTGCTGTTTGAAACACTCGAAGCAAACGAATAACGCCAACTGGACAATATAAACCACAAACCCTGGGCCTCCAGACATCGCCTCTTGTTCATGCTCGGTGCCTACCATTTGTTGTGTCTTTGGAACAGATGCATAAGAGAAAAGAGGGAGGAGTTAGAGTCGAGATCGAGGTATCATGCCTACAAAGAAAACACACAACATAGCATCACTACGTATCTAATACCTGGGCACTTCACAACGCAGTAAAGGCTCATTGATCCTTGAATATTGATGGGGATATAACTGACCCTAAGACAGAAAAGGAGCATTCAGGCATATTGAGAGACTTGGATCTTGCCAAAGAGATTGGCAAGCGGAGTGATGCGCAGCATCAAGCGGGCACCACTGAATTGATGGCGGTTGGGGTGTTGCTTGGTGTTGGTCACACCTAACTGCATGACCTGGAACCATTCTTCTACGCGCTTTGGCAATGTCGAAGCTTCTTGGTCGACAGCACGATCGGCCAAGGGATAGCGGACCGATGGGGTGGAATACCGGCTGCTTCGAGACGATTGCGGATATAAAACCGGGTAATATGGAAGCCGAGGGATTTGAAATATTTTTGAAGGAGAAATTCCCAGCAGAGTTTGACTGCGCCAACAATTGAGCAGAGAACTACGCGATCTTTTGTTCGCTTTTTTGAAGGGCATACACTTTACTGGAATACCGAATGCACCGGATAATCTATACTGCCCAATCATCGAAGCGTTCGAACGAGCGATCAAGGATTTTCAGTGATAAGCTCAGCTTTTGTGATACCCCTTTATGTTTTGGATAGCACGACCACTCATTATGAGCGGTTTCATTGATTAATACGTCCCTTCGGGATCTTTTCATGCACTTTCCTCAAGAATCCTCCGTCGTTCCCTTGTGTCGCTTCCCTGCTGACCCGACACACTGACAGAAGATATTCCTGGCTCTTGATATATGTGGCTCATTTTGGCAGAGATCAATGCGCTGAATGGCGGGAGCAGGCTTTATGAGTAGTTGATGCGTGGACCTGAAAAGAAGCATTCAAAGATGCGTCTCCGACGCTCAAACAGCGATTGATAAGGATCAGACACACCGCAAATGTTTCCGAAGAGATGGCTCGGAAGCGAGCCTCGGCACAGTGGACTTTGCGACGGATGGCAAGAATACGGGTTTGGCATGACCGCGGGACGTGAGACTCCTTGGCAATTGGGGACCTATTTTCATTCTGGATCTGATAACATGTCCAGTTTCGGGGATATCCACTGGCTGATGGCAGCATTGAATTATGAACACTGAGACTTGGAAGCATAGACGGTTTTTTTTATCCCTCTTCACTCTCTTGTCTTTTCCAGATGATTCAGATGGCCTCGCTAATAGCGACAGTGGTTCCTGCTCGTATCCAAAATTGGTTCTCAAATAACTTGAACAACTCAATTTTAACTGGCCAAGGCAACCGATGGTTGATATTATTATTTCCTCAGTGCTCAATGCTTCAGAAGGAGAATTTGAAATGGTTCCTTGCGCACAGAATGGAAGGCAAAAACTCCTGCGAACATCTTTTGTCTAATGACCAGAAGTGGATCTTCAGACTCTGAACGAAGAGAATCAATACGATTTCTGTGCTCAAGCCTCCCAGAACACGGGGTAAAGAATGAGATTGCTTTGCTTTTGAAGAGGATATAACGACCGAGCCAACCTAGACATGAAAGATCTTTCTGATTCCTATCGCTTTCTGGCACCATTTTCTGTCCGTCGTCGCCGGCACTACTACGGCGTTGGGTACCAACAACCACCCCCTCGCCCTGGTCTCTCCGAAGAAGGGCCAGGGAACAGCCTCGAGTTATGCGTGTCCCTCTATCGACTGCACAAAGGCAGTTGACACTACGAAGTGGAAGGATTACAGCCTTCGTCAGGGGTTGTCCAATAGATACAATCTTGTGGACTGCAAGTACGAAAATAAGAGGGCAGGTACGAAATATAAGGCGAAGAAGAAAGGGAAGAAGGGTCCTCCGTATGTGTTCCTTTCTCTTCTTTTTTCTTTTTTCTTTCTTTACTTCCATATGCCCAGCATATGTCGTCGAAAGTGAAACTGGCGCTTTCATGCTGACTTCTGGCTAGAGCCTGGTGGTATAAAAATTCCGTCACGGGATGGTACTTCCCCGCGCGGAAAATTGACGGCTGGAAACGGGTAACAATTCAGCGAACCTCCAAAGTCGTTGTTGACAAAAAGCGCAAAGATCTCCATGACCGTAGGTCTCGCTGACACCCTGGTCTACATATCCCAACCTTGCTGCATCGATTACTGACTGAATATCAGTGCCAACATGCAAGCTCCCAGTGGCCCTAAAATACACCGATGGCGTCGAAAAGCTCAAAAGCTCCTCCCCGGGCACCTGCATCTCAGTCCGCGAGCGCAGGGGCGATTGGAAGAAGCTCTTTCGAAAGCAGCAGGTATCCAAGATCAAGATCTGGACGCGGGATAGGAAACACGACCACAACGTGATCAGTTTCTGTCGGTCGTATGAAAACGAGAAATGTACTAAGAAGCCCGTGTGGGAGATTTTCAAACACAAGTATCGTGCTGATGAGAAGATTGTGGAGCATTCTTCGTTTAAGGAGATTTTGAAGGATGTGGGTTTGAATATAAGAATATTTTACCGCAGCAAGCAATCAGCTGAAGAGAGAAATTTGCATTTACCAGGTGATACCTTGTGTGCTGGTTTCTTGCTGAAGTTGTCTGCCTCTGAAGAACCGAGTAGTCACATCACTCACTTTTTCTTCTGAAAATGCACTCGCTATATATTATTATGCTGATGACATCCCTAGTGCTCGTATGGACCATTTCATTTATCAGTTCGGTCGCTTGAAGATACGGGGAAAATTGCAGCTTCCAAAGTACATCTGGAGCCACCCAACCCTGGAGTGTATTGGTACTTCTATACCTTGAAGAAGGTAGCCCACCTCTCCCTCTGCGCCTCTGGCAGCACCCGCATACACCAAGCCGACAATCCACCTTCAAACTCAAATCCCTTCGTCTCCCACTTCTCCTCCAGCCTATCCTTCCACTCCTCAGCCCACATAATATCGCCAGTGCTCGCGACACGAACCTTGCCTGGCTCCAGATATTCAGAAGGCCGAAGTGGCTTGCCAGTATAATAAAACTCATGCTGAGCACTGCAGGTCCGCGGAGCATGCTGGGATAATACCGTATTTAAAGTGTCGTTTCGAATACGATCGTAGCAAGGCGCACACAAGACTGAGTGAGGGCAGGACCGACAGAAATACCAATCGGAGGGGAAAATGAAGTTACAACTGAAATTTGCGCACGCGGGGAGAGCACTTCGGACATACCGAATGGGGCGCTCCTCCTCCGCCTCCTCCTCGTCCTTTGGCGCTACGGTCTTTTCATTCTCCGTGGTTTTGTTATCCGTCGGAGCCTTGTCATCCCCAAGATGCGTTTGGCTGAGTGCTTCGGCAGCTTCTGTCTCTTGATCAACTCTGCCAAAGTCGACATCGAAAACCCTGCGCCAGGCCTTCATCATGTACAAGGCGACGCTCAGGTCATCGTCACTGTCTGTAGCGGCCAGGAATGTCTCGAAAAGGGCAACCCAGGCTTCGCCGTCATTAGTAGGATCCTCATCCGATAGCAGAGCAATACAATTCTTCACTCGGCCGCAGAGAGCCTTTCTAGCACTCGCATGGTCCCCATGGTCCCGCAGCCAGGACGATATAACCAAGCAGATATCGCCGAATTCGGCATCTGCGCCTAAGCCCAAAGGACCTTCTTCACAGAAGGGAATCTCGGGATGATAAAGACAAACAGCAGCCAGGTGGCTCAGAGATCGAGCTTGGGCGGGGTTAGTTTCCCATGAAATAGGAGTCGGGTTCGAGAAAGAGACTGCTTCATACCAACCCCGAACTCCTGTGGCAAGAAGACCCTTTTCAAATAGTACTGATCCCATTAGGTACTTCACCTCAGCCAAGTTCATAGAATCATACTTGGGAGCTTTGAGCCTCTCCACAGCCCTAGCAATCAGTTGAAGATGCTCTTCATCGTCTGACGTCAATCCTAGGTGCACCGCTCTGTACATTTTGCGGGATCGTGCGAGTGCTGGCTCGATACTGTATTCCGCTGGCCAATCTTCTTCGATTCCACTACGAGAAAGATCCTGAAAAAATGTCGACATGAGCTCAAAAACTGTGCGCAGACGATCTGGTTGCACCAGCTCCAGAAAGATGGCCAAGAAGTCCCTCCAAAGGTCCCAGTCCCGATTATCTCCTCCTTCCAAGTATTCTTCCCAGGCTTCTTGAGCTGTGGCAACCGCCTGATCTGGCAGACCTGCCAAGTTCTTCATTTGCGCGGTGTTTAACAAATTCCCTATCCGACCAGTCACAGCATTCTCCACCGTGCCCGTGCCGCCCAGCGTCTCGGCAAGACCAGTGTGCTCTAGCGCTTCTGTATACATCCCATTCTCAAAGCACACACGGGCCATGTCTCTGTGGATGACAGACAAAGTCTGCGAGCTCAACTCAGCGGTTTCCTCGTGTATACTGAGAGCCTTTTCGAAGTAACCAAGCGCGTCTTCGAGGCTCCAGTGCAGGAGGAGCGATTGTCCGAATCGAGCGTGCCACATGGCGGTCTTCTGGAATTGTTGCAATTCGGCGACAAGCAAGATACGGGAAGAGGTTAAAGAGGAAGAGGCCGATGAGATCTTTTTGGCATGGTCTGTCTCGTCAGACTCAACGCCTTCGGGTAGTTCGCCATCGCTGGTGGGAGCCAAATTTCCTGCCATTTCTCCATACACGGTCAACATGAGAGGAATCGCAAAGCCTTGCCCATCGTCCGGTTCGATACTCTCAGGGGCAAGCCAGTGACGGGAGAGGGAGACCGCCATAGATGACAAGAGGACAGTAAAGGGGCACACATTGCTTGTCACGGCCGAAGAACGGGCACAGTCGTCGAATACCTCCCTTGCAGCTGGGAGAAACCAGTTAAGCACCAGTTGCGCTCTCTCGTTTGCGGTATTGTAATCTCCCGCGCCGAACCAGTATTGACCAAGTCGGCTTACCCGAGACGATGGATAGAAACTGTACTGGGAAGAACCACAGTCATAATATGTTGCAATGAAGGGGTGGGTACGACATATACCCGTGAACAGCTCTAAAAGCAGAGGCGAAATCTTTTCCTGCAGATTGCCCGCGTTTTTCGGATTGGCATTCATCAGATGTCGTGGGAGGAAATCTTCAGCGTATCCTTTGACCGACCCTAGCCACTTGTTGGACTTGGGTGGACGTGGTTTTTGGAGAGCATATAGGAGGACGAAAACGATTGTCGCCTCAGCGAGCTCAGGTTCAACGTGGATGGGCCCGGTTTCCTTCTGCCCAGAGGCCTTAAAGAACTCATAGAACGAGCTGTGGCGGAGTACTACAATATAGTCATCCTCGAGGTATCCTTCTGTATCGCCTGCGGGTCGCGTAATAAAAAGCGAGGAGTAGACCGTGCGAATATCATCTTCCAGATTCAGGACCTCGTCCTCAAGAACGATCTCCAACATGATCTCGAGTTGTTCAACCGTCAGGGGTCTTTGAGCCATGGTGACAAACGAGAGTATCAGGTTAAGCTGTTGAATTTGCGTGACCATCCCGTCACCCTCTGATTCCTCCGCGCCGAACGCTTCCTCTGGCAGATCGCCCGATAGCATGTCCGCCGACGAAAGTTCACGAGCTAAACGCCGTAGCTCTTGATTCAGCATTGCGCTGATGCCGCGTGGCATGGTCTTGACAACCTGTCGAATCTGTCCTTTGGTTCTGCAGCGCAAGACTGATTTGATGACGAGATTGGCCCATTCCCATAGACCTTCGGCTGACTCGCGTATGTCGTTAACGACCTCCTCTAATAAGTCTGAGGCGCCTCGAAACAGGCTGGCTCTTTGTATTTTCTGAAAGACGTACCCAGAGAGATCCTCCTTATTCTGATTATTAGTGATCTCAATGTCTGGCACCCAATCTAGAAAGTGTTGCTCAAGATTGATGCGCAGCGAGTCCCGGCTCAGAAGGACAATTCGTAAAGATGGTCGTTCTCCGGTCTGGTCCTCCGAGTATGTCTGTTCAAGGAGACTAAACAAGATCTCCTGTTCTTCGGGGTCCGCTTCATCGATTCCATCAATAACGAAGCATGCTGAGACATCCGGGACAGCCGCCTCGGTGAAGAAGTTCAGCAAGAGCTTATTCCATACGGCGTAAGTATCAGCAGCATCCGCTTTGAGGCAGAAGTCTTCCGCATGCATAGCAAAGCCCGGTAATTGTGTGGCTACATGCCAGGCGAGGGTCCGCAGACCTTTGTTGAGGGAGCGCAAATCAACGTCGTTATTTTTACAGAAAAAGGAAGCGACGGCGGGCTTAGGCGACGCGTTTGTGTTCGAGAGGTCGTTTATAATCTTCGACGCCAGATAGGACTTTCCCACACCTGGGCCGCCGTGAAGCCAGAGGAGGGGCTGGGGACTCTTCCACCAAGACTGGATTCTATCCTCAACCCAGCTTCCTGAGCCAGGAATCCGACTGCTGCTGATTGCGGAGTGGACCTGGCTAGATGCTGAAACCGGTTTCAATTCACCCTTGACTCTGTCAAGCCTCTCCCGCTCGCTTTTGGTATTCTCCTTTGTGAGGAGTTCCGCTGTATTCTTGAGCGCCTGATGTGTGAGATTGAGATTTTGAGCAGAGATCATCTTATGCTCCTGGCTCGTCAGCTCCTCCAGTTCATCCATGAGAGAAACGATTGAAGTGTCCTCGACAAACATGTTTTTAGCCCATTTTGAAAACCGTGATCTAAAGGAGCCTGCTTTCAGCAATTTCTGTGAAGCGGCACAGACACGCAGGAAATTCACTAAAACTTTGACGATAATGACTTGCATTCCCTTGCTGAGAGGAACACCTTTGTACATGTCTAGACGAAGCGAGAAATTGCTTAATTTCTGAAAGAGGCCGGTTATCATATCGAAGGATTCGCTGACCCTTCGTGCGCCGCGGATCAACAGGAGCATGGCGCCCATGATAGATCCTGCCGGTGGAAATGCAGCTGAGACTACACCCCCGATCAGGTCCCCCCATTTTTCAAAAGGCGCCAGGATCTGTTGCATAGTATGGAGAAGAGGCCGCTTCTTCATTCGAAAGTCTTGAAAATGGCCTTCCTCCTCGTCGAGCTGGCGGGACAGCTCTTCAGGCCCGGAGACCTTCGGGAAGGCGCCATCCGTGATGTTGATGCCGGTTTCCTTCGCATAGTCGTCACAGGCAGCGCGCCAGAGGGCCGACAGCTCGTCTTCTGAGGATTCGGTGCGAGTCATTGCGAAAATCGTATACAGCGTTCGAGGGGAAACGAGACATGAAAATCACAGTGGGGTGTTGAATGTCCCCCCCTGCACCAAATGAGGGGCAACCCTCTTCAGCCGCACACTAGTCATGATCTTGTTGATATATCTTGAAGCGCGGCAGCGCGATGGCGTTGTCATGGCAAGAAGGACTCAATATTGGAGCTAAAAAAGAGGCCCGCGAATATTTATCGTTACTACGAGCTGGTTGAAGGTGGAATGGCAGGCGTTGCTGATCCTCTGCCCTGCTGGGTACTCTACTTGTGAGGTCAGCATGGCCAAAAAACCAGCAATCCTCATGAAGAACCAGAGAGAAGCAAATTGCTTTGTCGATTAGCTGAGATGGACCCAGTCTGTTGGAACCGCTGGCCTTCCATTTACTCTGCAAGAATAGAAGGAGGTTCGAGGTTTCCTTGTGTTGAATAATGGAGTACGGGATTTTGCACCTAAGGATTTCCTTTTGGTGTAGTGGTTTCCACTTAAATACCTTGTCTGCTGCATGAAGCCGTAGCCCTATGCTTCCGAAACAGCAAATGAATCAATGTTTATCGGACTTCTGAAAGGCTCCCTGCAACGCGGCAACTCCGAGACAGCTCTATTCTGTCTTGATGGGTTCTCCTTTGCTGTTCTTTTCCGCTGGCTTCCATGGATAGGCCGACAATGAAATGCGGCTTCTGAAGGGAATCATGGAAGCAGAAGATAAGGGAAAGAATCTTCTACCGGTATCGGCTTATGACGAAGAGGAGGCATAAATACTGCGATCCACGCTGCCTGAGTGATTCCTTCTCATAGCAATATCATCGCTTCTTCAACATCCAGCGGACCTCTCATACCAAAGAAGCATCTCGATTAACACCACGACCACCAACCATCATGAAGGAAGAAAACGACACCTACGCTAAGATCGGTGACCCTGTTCTGCTCGACAAGGTCGACAAACTTTTCGCCTGCAATGTCGGCGACCTCGTGGATCTCCCACAGCTTGTCGTTGTCGGGGACCAATCCAGCGGCAAAAGTTCCGTTTTGGCGGGCTTAACCAAGTTGCCGTTCCCTCGTGATAGTGGCCTCTGCACCAGGTTCGCCACTCAGATCACCTTTCGGAGGTCCGCAGATAAAAATATCAAAGTTTCTATCATCCCAGGACCAAAGTCAAGCGATGAGCGCGCGGCGAAGGTTAGAGCGTGGAGTACGTCGATTGAGAAATTGGATTCTGACTCGTTTTCCCATATCCTCTCCGAGGTAAGTACCGGTTCACTAGGGTGCCTAGAGCCGTAGCTAACATATACTCTCAAAGGCGCATACTGTTATGAACCTGTCGACCCAAGACACCAAAGGAACCCCTGGGCTATCGACATTTTCGGAGGATGTGCTTCGCATTGAAATCAAGGGACCCGAGGAGGACCACTTGAGCGTTGTCGACGTCCCCGGCCTGTTCACCAATACAACTGACGGCGTAACCTCCAAGTTTGACATCGCCCTGGTCCGAGAAATGGTCTTGAAATATATGAGGAATCCACGATCGGTCATGCTCGCTGTTGTGCCAGCAAATGTTGACCCCGCCACCCAAACGATCCTGCAGCATGCAAAGGAACTTGACCCCAGCGGAGACAGGACTCTGGGTGTCTTGACCAAACCTGACCTTGTCGACAAGGGAGCGGAAAAGGCAGTGGTAGATATGATCGAAGGGAGAAGCATGGTGATGAAGCTGGGTTGGAGTGTGGTCCGCAATCCTGGGCAACAGGAGCTTGACGATGGGACAACCGGCCGATCAGGCGAAGACGAGTTCTTTGTCAAGGCTCCCTGGAACGCGCTGGAGAGGGATAGGGTGGGAATTGAGGCCCTGCGAACTCGGCTTCAAGAAGTACTGACGACTCATATCCGTCGCGAGTTCCCGAAAGTGCGCAGTGAGATCAACAAGAAACTCAAAAGCTGCCGCCAGCTGCGTCATTCGCTCGGAGCCGAACGAAACACGTCAGATCAACAACGAGAATACATCCTGGATATCGTCACAGCGTTCCGCCGGATTGTGGACGATGCTCTGGCAACGAATTATGGGCGCCATAGTTTGTTTGACGAAGACGTGGCTCTCCGTCTTGCGACCGTACTAAGACATCGGGAGGAAGAATTTTCGAAGGCCATGGAACAATGGGCAAAGGAATATGAGTTCGATTCCGGGGCGGAATCTGCCGCGGCTGAGGAGATCGCCTGGGAGGCGGAGTCCGAGGAGCCTGAAGCCCAACTGAGCATCCGTGCAAGGGCCAATGCAGCGGAGCTGGATGATATTTTGTACGAACAGGGAACGATCACGATGCCAAAGCCGATGATACTTGAATGGCTTAAAAACATGTATCGTGGACTGCAAGGTTTTGAGATCGGAACTTTCAGTCCCTCCCTTCTCTCAACCATCATGAAGAAGCAGGCGCAAAAGTGGGAGCCAATCGCACTGGGCTTCATCAGTGATGCAATCACGGCCGTGCACGACTTTATTTCGAAGGTTTTGAAGGCCGTCTGCAAGGATGAACGAGTCCAGACCAATCTCCTTACCCACTTGATGGATGAGCTCATCGGAATGTACAAGAAGACCCTTGAGCATACCCGGTTCTTGTTGTTCGTGGAACTCAATGCGATTTTGAGGACGGAAAATGGCGCTTTTTCGAGCAGCCTCAACCAGCGGTAAGTGGGATTATCCCTCAGTGAAACTCAAACTAACATCATGGTGACAGGCGTAGCGAGCAAATGAGGGGAAAAATCATTGAGGGTTGTCAGCATGGCCAGGTAGTCCCCGTGAATGCGATGGAGGAGGCACATCCGATGAGCAATACAGAAACCACCATCAAAGACGTTCACGACATCCTCAAATCATACTATGACGTTGCTCGCAAGCGATTCGTTGATTCTATGATCATGCAAGCGGCGCATTACCACCTGATGACCGGCCCAGAAACTCCATTGGGGCTGCTGTCTCCCAGTTATGTTCAACGATTGACGCCTGAGCTCTTGGAGGATATCGCTGGTGAGGACCCCCAACTGAGACGCAAGCGTAACCAGTTGAGCAAGGAAATCGACGAGCTGGAAACCGCACGGAAGATCCTCTTGTAGGCAGGTGAATTGGCTGACAAGAAGCCTCGGAGAAGACGGCTTTTATGTTGGGGCGTTCCATGAAGGCTCGATAAGGTGGAAAGTACGGTTGTTGCTTAATGCTGGATGGCGCGATTTTGTTGTAACGATAGGGACTGCGAGAGATAGAATGGTCAAAACCTTGCACTCCAGAAATATTCTCCTATTGAGCCTTGTCTGTTTATAGGTATCTTTGGTCTAGGAGGGTGCTGAAGCCAGGCTGATATTTCTTGGTGCAATAACTACGAGAAAGAGTAGCAAGGCAAAGTGGTCAGCCGTTAGTGAATTATAGACGTTTCCAGGCATTGAACTCCTCTTCGAGGTGGGATTTGAGATTAGTGAATTTGTTCCCAAAGTTCTGCCCACATCGCCAGCACCGGAGGTCACTTTGCAAATAGCCAGCTCTAGTTGGATGTCTCCTCGGATCATCTTCCGCAAGAGGAAGATCGTCAATTGCAACAAGGAAAGGCGTTGCAAAGCTGTTGTAATGCTTCCTGTGCTTTAAACACGGGCTATACCGATCCGTCGATATAATATGGATATGTAAGTGATTCATAGACGGACAGGCATGAACACCGCACATTATCTCCTTCTCCCAGTCTCGACCTGGGGGCAATTCATCCGGCGGAGGATCAGCGTCCATGGCTTCGGAGCGCACTTTATCCTGCAGGGAGAATTTCCCATATTTCCTCCGTAGCTCTGAAGCTGCGAGTCGCTTCAGCCTTTCCAGCTCTACGCGCACTTTTCGGAGAAATTCGGCATCCTCGAACGCGTCGAAGGGATGCTGGAGGAATTTGGACGGATCTCGTGGTAGAAGGAGGATATGTACGGTTGATTTTGGGTAAAGGTCGTTAATGGCGACGAAATCGTCATTGTAGTATATCACGGTGGAAGAGGAGTAGGACTCCGGGTTCTCGAGATAGGCACCCAGGCCGTCTCTGCTTTTGAAGTATTTGAATGAGGAGGGCCTCGGTGTCTTCTTTCCGGACGGAGCGGTGTCTTTTGTTTTGCTTGACATGAGAATCGCAACTGGTGATCACAGCAGCCTGTTAGTCCTGACGGCTCGCATTGTGAGAGACGGAGGTAAGTACAAGCATCTTGGCTACTTTCTCCTCCCTCCTTTCGAGAGTCGGTACGATCACCCATGTTAAAGCCCAAGGTAGCCAACCTACGCGCTTCCTAACCTCGCAATGGCAGTTTTTCAAGCTGGAAAGCTGGGAATGGTTGGGTGCGACAAGGAGTCGCGCCGTCGGAAATTTCACGTGATTCATCGCGTGCTGACCATCGGGTCCAAACCTTAGGATCAACACATCCTGCTGTTCTCTCAGCTGTCCGCGTTTTCTAGTGGCCTTCTCTTTCCAAATGGCGTTTGGAATATGGCACACGGCGCTACAACGACTGTTTTTATTATGGTTAACGTTCAAGGACTGGATTAAAACTATCTTGTTCAAGTACTATCCTCCGTTCGCCAGTCTTACCAGCTGGCGGCCTTGGGATGTGGAATCGGTAACATAGTGCTCAGTCCTGCTTGTCAGCTCAAAACATTCTTATCCACAACAATTATCCAATACTCTCCGACTTTAATCAGTCATTTCTGCTACCTCTTGATACCGACATGGAATCTTTCTCCATTAGCGGCACAAATCCGGAAATTGAGATCTTCCATCTTGGCTCTGTGTTCTATTCCACCGCGGTATGGTCTAAATTTAAGCATGATTACTTTGACTACGAATGCTGGCCAAATCCCGACGATCTTCCCAACACGGACGGTATAGTTGGTGGAACCATCATTAGAAAGTGCTGGACAAGGCGCTACGCAAGTATGGAATTGTTGAGGAAAGATGTGGAAGCTTCACTTCTCTGATGGAGACTTATTTGAGGTTTCGCTGGTATACCTGTCATGTCTCGATAGTTATATGATAGTCATACTGAGAACAAAAATAGGCTTATCTTCCCATTGTCAAAAGGAACCTATTGTCTTTTTTTGGGTGACCTATGCGCCTACGGTGGCGCCTGTACTATGCATTGCCGGGCCATTTGCCCCGGCATCATCATCACGACGTTTAGGAATTGGATTTTTCGGATTCCGGCAATCGCGGCATTTTATCATTCGGTTCCTGGATGACGCCTTATACACATTCTCGGAGCCGGGACACAGTTGAACCGGGTTCCTCGCCCGTGCGACAGAACAAGGATATGGTGTTGGAACTGGCGGTTCCATCGTCGTATGGCCACAAGCCCAAGTACACGGTGTTGGATGATCCATCCTACAAGTGCATCTAGTAGCTGTATTTGATGAAGCCTAATACAGAGCAGTTAGACATAACTGCAGACAAGGTATCCGTCGAATTGAAATACGGCTGAATTACCATTCAAGGCCCAGAAAACCATGGGAAATACACGAGAAATGCGGAGCACGGATGCTTCTCTGGGCCTGGATGTAAAACCACGCCAGCAGTGCCTGTCAATTTACTTCCCTCTGCTACCCACCTACATACCTTTCGAAACACTCCCAAAAGATGCTCGCTCCTTTGGATATCATGGTCGGCTCATCGTGCTTTATTTATGCTTAATGGATTCAATTGAGCCTCCACATCCTGCAGCCAAGAAGCATGAGAAGGCTGGCGATGCGATGCCATGGGTTGCGTCAACGCGCAGACACGTGTCTGAACATGATTCAAGGGTCTGAGCGACTCGCGCCAGGTTTATTTGACCGCAACGGAAAGCTTCCCGACATACGGACGTGGCGGGCAATATCTATCCTCCACACGGATCACTACTTCTCCCTGGAAGATAAACAGGCGCTGTTCAATGCGAGGATTGCAGGCTGCATCTCTCTCGAGCACGGCAGCTACAAATTTCTCATATTAATGCCCGGTATCCCTGCTGGCACAGGCGCGGTACTCACATCCCTTTGTGAGAAGAGGAAAAGTTCATTGGTTTATCCATCTCTGCGCACATATTCTAATATTTCCGAGCAGGTCTGCAGCAGAACAGCTGCGGGGTTCACATCTTTCCCCTGTCCTCGAAAGAGCCTGATCCGACGCGTCGACAGTGTCGGGGTATCTCGACTCCGTTACGGTTACTCGCAACAAGGCCAACAGTGAAGATGGCAAGAATCCAGTGACTCAAAGTGAATATTTAGCACCTAATTAGTTTACAGGATCAGGGAGACACTCATCAATTTTTCTTACTTCATGATGTTTCCTGCTGAGATCCGAGTCTCTCTCATCATGATGATATGGAAGAGAAAATGGCCTGTCCACAACTCCTTGAAACAGCAGTGAATGAGTTCTGCATTTAGAATTCAGACAGTTCTTCACTTGAGGGTCAAAAATACAATATTGCACCCTCATCCCACCAGCATTCCCTCAACCTGCTTCAAAAATCATTTTCAATCTGAAGGTAAACATTTGCGCAGTGCCAGCCACCCTTCAACTATAACTACTATATGAGGAAGCACAACATCACTGAGAATACAGACATTCTGAGCACACATTCAGAAGATCCACAAGAGCATCAACTTTTTGATCTCTGGAAATGCATTTGAGATTAGTCTTCTTTCTAAAGATCTGACATCCTTTGTGACTGACAGTAAGATTTCAACACTAAGTATCATACCAGCATCACTCAAGCCGCAGTCAATCTGCTTCCAACATCCACTTATGCCGGCTGGTGCCTGGGGCGGAGCAAAGCCAACGGCAAATCTCTGACTTGGTCAGACAAGTCGTGGAGTCAACAAGAGAAAGCCGGTTGATATGACCGCAATAATCCAGCCCGCGAAAGCACGCCGAAAGGTAATACAACACCACTACAGGCAGACTTTTGGGAACCGGTCTACAGCATTATCAAGATTGTCCTCTCCCGAATTCATCGCCGAAATTCCCCTTCTGTTCACTGGGGCGGTAATCCTGGCAAGGTTCTTGTCTGAAGTTAGCAACTTGAAGTGGGTTAATCGATTCCGGAAAACCCCATATGTTGGCGACTTCAGCCTACTTTTTGACGGCGCAAGGGTACCGAGTCATATATCTGCCAGATTGCCGGCTGTGTGAGCTAGGAACAGTGGATTACCTCCGGAAATCCCTCCTCTTCATCTGGGCCGATGACCCCGACAAAGTGCAACAGATCGCGAAACTTCACACGCTGGCGCGTGTGGACGAATTATAAAGATAGAGAGAAATTCTCCAGTAGTTTTTATTATGGACCAGGTCAACGCTCTTGAAAAGCAGGATCATGAGACTGCAAAAACTAAGAAATGGCTGGGACGATGTCGCACAGATATACAGACTATCTTAAGCACCTCGGCCAACAACCTCTCAAATGCGAGTACGAGGATGAAACAGAACAACAATCTGACTTTTGAAGTCTCTGTGGGCTTCACTAAGATAGGCTGAGCATTCGGGTTGGGCAAAGCTTCCATTGTACTGCTGCTGAAGGAACTAGCTTCGGCCAAAGAGCATGCATTATTGATTAGATCAGGCGTCGCTCGCCTATCTAGCCACAGGTTTTACTATTTTGCAGCTTTCCATGCCCTGTCCAAGTCAAGTATAGGTAATTAGAGCAAATGCAAAACGATATCATAACCTATATTATTCGCTGGCTGGCTATCTATGGAAGGAAACAGCACATTAAGACAGGAAGAGAATAAACCACTCACGCAACGTTATCGGTCGTCCTTCCCTTTTTCGGAAAGATGGAGAGAAGAGACAGGCAGCAGCGGAAGCATTGCTCTACCTAGGTAGTAAGCCCAGCTCGAAGGACAGACTATAGCGCCAGGCCCACTCAATTCTGTGCCTGAGCCAGCTCGCACTTGGATTTCCGGTGACGAACCCAAACCCTGCTAGCAATGTCAGACAGCGGAATATGTATCACCTAATATCTGGGATTCTGATGATGCTCTCCGCTGCGGGAAGCTTGGGTTCTTTCTAGGTCATCGCCATCAAGTTCAATGATCTTTTTGGTAACAGCATCTCGAACGACGCCACAGCTGCACCTGCCGATATCAAATTCACCAACATGGGAGAAGAAGCGGTGGTCTATAAGCTCCTCGGGCAGGTCATCTTCAACGGAGCATTCCTCAATGCATCGACGAACGTGTGTTTTATAGCTATAAGTGTAAAATTCTTAGTATTTATAAGCCATAAAGTGCTAAACCAGAAGACTTACTCTTGCCACCAAGCAGTTCGAGTACGCTTGATATTGCCCACGAATCTCCTTGCCTGGGTTACGATCTTATCGATCTCCGGGGCATTGATATTCAATGTTCCACCTTCATTACAAATATCCAGCAGTAGGGGCATTCTTCCCGTGTAGTCCTCAAGCTCTTCACGCGTGAAATCCTTCAAATCGAGGTCCTTGTTCCGTTCCCACCAAGCGCTCATTTCAGCCTAACAAGATCGTCAAAATAGTTTTCTAAGAATGCGGGGGCAAAATCGTGCTTACATCGGAAAAACCGCCATGTACGAGGATTGTTTTCTCGTTTTTCGGCTGCTGCATCGTTTTTCTGAATGACTGGTCGTTTGCTGAAGTACCAAACAGTGTGCGACACTCGAATTTGCATTCATTCAACCACTCGTGAGTGCCAGTCCCCCAGCCCTCGCGCTCCTCAGGCTCATCAGGCTCATCTAGAGCACTGACCTGATCAATGACATAAATAATTGGGCCCTTAACATTGATGAGGAACTTCCGTATATCATCCAGAGTTTTGAGGGTCATGATACGCTTAATCGCCCCGAGATCATCGGCCCATGCAAAAAACATCGCGGGCTTGATATAGGCCGAAGTTAATTCCATGCAGAACCGGCAATCTGGAAGGTAAATCACCCTGTGTCCCAGACCAGTCAGACAGTAGGCTATGGTCGCGAGCAAATGTGACTTTCCATAACCGATAGGCCCGTAAACCCGCAAATCTAACGCGTGTGCATCTTCCAAGACTCCAAGGAACAAATCGAAGACCATGGAAAAATCTTCTCTTCCCATATACCAGTAAGAGTTTGCCGCAGGGTCGGCCGGCTTGAAGCGTGGTGGTAGGGCGGATCCTGCATAAGGAAATGGGATGTCGATATATTTATCGGGCGATGACAGCTGCTTTTTAACATCATCAAGGCCGCGGAAGTGTTTATGGAAATGCTTCAATACCTGAGAATGGCGTTTCCTTGCTTTTATAACCAGGTCTTCCTCGCCTGCGGCCTTTCTGGAGAAGACAGACTGAGCGAGGTCGTATTGTTGTCTCGCCTCTTCGCCTTTTGCGATATCACTGCCTTCAGCAATGTGTATGCGCTTTGATGGATCTTGAGCTGTTGTATTCAAACCGGCTTCTGTGACGGTCCCTACATGGCAATATACAGATAAGCGCAAGGTGCGGGCTGTGGTATATAGGCACATATATACCCTTCGTGCACAACTTACTTTTCTTTAGGAGATTCGTCCTTACGAGATCCAATGCAGCGGACGGTCCGTGGGGAAGACCTATCTCAAGGAAGAAACCTCGAGTGCCAATTCCACGAATATAAACCCATCAATACCTCTTTCAAGAGCACCTTTTCGCTTGCCCCGAGCCGATAGGTTGTTTGTGAATGGAACCATTCGATAAACTCTTTGGGCTGGAGAGTGCAGACGTCCTTTTTCTGCAGCTGCAGTGGTGCAGGTGGCAGAGGTAGGATGGATGGCAGCTGTTTCTGTTTCCCCAGGAGTCCAAGGGAAAACCCAGGCATGATGGGCGGTATAGGGAGTGAAGAGAGGAGAATAGTGATTTGAAAAGTAACTATGATAGGAAGTGCAAATGGAAGTGGAAGTGCCACAATGAAGAGTCGGATTTATATGTGCAAAAATCTCTTCTCTGACAGAGCTAAGAATGATGGAAGTTCCAGTTACCTATGAGACTGGGGCAAAGCAAGATTGAGGCACAAAGAAGATGTCAGACGGGCATCATATTGACCTCGTCCAAACTAAATTTTGCTCCCATGGTTCTGCCGGGCGGCCAGCCAAAACAGTTCACGAACTTTGAAGTGACTTTGCGTAGGTACAGAGTGTCCTTCTCGAGACCCGGAGAGGCATTCCAGACATCCCCTCCATCTAGGCCAAGGCAGATGGCCAGTAATGAAATTCGGGGTTCGAGATAATCAACTCGAGAAAAGAAGAAGGGTTGAATATGCGGATGCTTGAAGAGTGTGTCAGTCATAGTTTTGGAGCGCGCGATGAATCACGTGAAATTTCCGACGGCGCGACTTCAGGGTTGTCTGCGCCGACAGCTCAGGGGAGAGACAGATCGATAACTCCCTGCATGCCACGCCACGCCACGATCATTATTGCGTATATCTGGGATTCTAATATCCTTCCTTAGACGATTGCTTGCCTCGTCTATTTCAGACTGCTATTCAAGGTTGTGGTCCTGCATGGGTAGCGATACATGAATCTTCATACCACAGCATGACCGGGACCCGGACAGCTCTTCAGTCGACTTGAATCAGCACAAGGAACTTCCGTGGAATGACCTGCTCGAGTTTGATGTGTGAACGAGTCCACCCACGGCTAATAGACGGGATTCCTTCGACGCGCCATGGTTCACCTTTGGATATGCTCTCGTCATGGTGACACCGAGTGTACTCGATGATGACATGCATTTGAGCTTCGAGTTTGGTGGCTGGGTGAGGTAGCCCTTCTTTTCTACTCTTGTATATAGGCTACTATATACCTCTTGTTATTCCATCCAACTCCCTCTCCGTCGATGTTTTTCGGATTATATCCTACCTTTTAACTACGCTGATTACACCATGATCGCCGTCAGAGATCTCGTATTCAGGCCTCGCAGTGGAAACAACACTGCCAGAAGAAAGAGGATGATGTCAAGACTCTCGAGCCTAGAGAGTTCATTGACTGGTTCCACGCGCAAGTACCTCATCGGCTATCTTCTTCAGACGAGGAGTTGCTCTTGAAAGAGAATATTGGTGGACATGTTTTTCTGGAGTTCGGCACTAAGGAGTACTTCCTTAAGATGGGCCTTTCTGACAGGAATTCCACTGCACTGGATGTCTTAAGGTCAAACCTCCTAACGAGTGAGTCGTGCATACAAAGGAGATATCAACTACACTGTTTAACCCGTGCGCTCTTTTAAGGAACCGCTATCGAAGAAAGTCTGGATTGGCCAGAAGATGATTCCGCTGAGGGCATTCTTACAGAAGGGGAACGCGGGGAGCACAGGAGGCAGCTGGCAAGGAATGCCAAACGCTCCATCGCCTCGGGGATAGACTCGGAAGCCAGAGAACGAGCTGCTAAAACAAAAGCACGCCGCTTTCAAGTCATGGAACATTTCCATCGAAATTTTGCAAGATTCGATGATTCCAAAAAGGAACTCTCATCCCCACATAAGTATTTCAAGATCCCGTTGCCTTATGTTGGAGATCCATTTCCATCGAGGTTCAAGCAAGGTGATCCGGATTATAGCACTACTGGTACACAGGACGGGAAACTTTCGCTTCTATAATCGACAATTTTCAATCAAACCAGTTGGATCTGTGGGTTTACAGCCCCATTGGATACGGGAAATCGCACATACTAGCGACAATCACTTACCTACTCACTGCCCAAGGGCGGAGGATAATTTATATTCCCGACTGCCAGTTCTGCGACCGGATGCCCTTTCGCTACATCCAGACTGCCATGCTGTTCGCCTGGGCAGATAAACCTGAAGTGATAGACTGGATAGTGTCACTCGAAACGCTACAGGACATAGAGAGGTTCTTACAGAGCCGTAGGTACGACGAAGTCGCTTTTGTCGTTGGTGAGGTTGAGATCTTCGATGAACGGACATCCAAGACACGCAAACCTGACTGATTGAACATCTATCGCCCGTATCAGACGCTTCTGAGCACCTCGGCCAATAACCTGGCATTCACCCGATATCTGCACCTGCGATCTAACGAAAGCGCTGTCCAGTTGTATGATGATTTCACGGATGTGAGTCTGCGGGAATCCTAACAGTTGGCTGCCATGGCACTCAGCTTTTGAAAACCCTGTTCTGACTTCAGATTTTTTAGGCTGAGATGGCTTGCATGGTGGGATAGAAATAAGGCTATCGATCTGCAGGGGTACTCACATGCAATGATTGAGGAATATACAGGGAGAATGCCACTACTGTTAGACGACTGTATTGCAAGCGGGACGTTCAACCTCGACTCACTAGAGGTTAAAAGGATGGTATCGCTAGCAAAGCGATTTGTTATTGACACGAAGGAGAAGTCGAGTGAACTTGCTTGGTCCTGGTAGGTTCCTGATATGGGTGAGTAGGAATACGCTAATGTGACCCTCGCATATAGGTGTCAGTATTATGTTCGTGACTGCATCACAGGAAGGTCAATATGTGATGACCTGCCAGAATCCCTAGTCGACAGTCGCTATTTCTATCCCGTGAGCGAGATTGGCCACTGCATCTGCGGCGCCGTTCGGAACGCCGTCGCAAAACAGCTTACCGCCACAGGTGGTCACCACCCATTTTTCCACTGCGGATTCTCAGAGGCCCTCCGGAAATGGAGAAACAATGCGTTTTTCGTCAGATTTTTCCTTGAGAGTTCTATGCTCAGCAGTATTGCGAGATGCAGGTTTCCTGGACTGGGCTTAAACGGACCCATTAAGCAGGGGGTCTTTAGCAATTACCCGAGATACAACCACGGGAGAGGCCTGGCCCTGTACATACCGGCTGATTATGAGCACCCGGAAATCGATGCTTTGCTCGTGCATATACAATTTTCCGAGACAAGAATACAACTATATCCGATCCGGATCACAAGCCAGGAAGGGCACAGGGGATTTAGGCAGGATTTCCTCTTGAAGTGGAACAAGTGGTGTGCGGGCCTTAAACATTTTTATAGCCTCCATATCAATTTTCTTGAGATTGATGCAACAGGGAAATATACCAGCCTGGTTGACGAATCGGTGACCCTGCCCATTGCGGTTAATGAAGGATCGGTCCGCAAAGAGCAGCAGTGCCGATCAATCCACATGGCCATGTCTCAAGCCGATTCGGAGCACTGGAAGCTACTTAAACACATGGGCATCGGCGTTTGACAGCATGACAGTTTACCTATACCCTAGGTGTATTTAAGTATTGATTTAGTGGTCATAATGTTAAGCTTTGACATATCTATGTACTGTGTTTCAAGATTTCTCTCGATCGCTTCTAGATAAGAACAATGCTTCATAGGTCGTCGGAGTTGGACTATTCCCAGATATGAGCAGAGATCAGGGAATAGGAAAGGAGCCTCGTCGGGTTCGTTGCGTAGCACCGTACAATGTACATTATTCTTGTCGGGCGTGTCCGTTACTCCTAAGCGCTTGCAACGCGGGCCTGAAGATTATCAACTGGAGGAGAAAGACCATGGACCTGGATTCCCGCCATCAGGTTTCAGCTGGATCCATATGGCCCCGATTGAACACCTCCAGCAGTCAGACTCTGGTTAAGACATCCAGTAACAGCTCTCCGCATACCGTGCGCGGGGATGCGCATCTTGAAATTGTCTGTTGCACGTCGGCGAATGTTAATTATGATCATGACAGTACCTGGGTATGGAACTGCAACTAGCATCCTCTGGGAGTGCTTGTATGCTACTCTACTTGTTCATCCCTGTTATCGTTGGGCAGAGGTTTAGCCACCTGATCAGAAGTCGAAGAAGCACAAGGCAAGCAGGACGAGGAAAAGACTGTTGGTTCCTCCACCAGAAGTCTTATCCTTCAGGCTTAATAGTATCGGACAGGCAGCCAATTTGGCAAAATCAGCTGTAGATAGAATGAACTCGCACAAAAGTCAGAATGGCCATTTTGGCCGCCAGGAAGTTGTATGTCAAGTTGGCCTGATATCCACCCCAGTAGATAAAGGAGCCCCAAAGAGTCCAGCAATATAATGCCTCTCAGATATCATAGCAACTCCGCCTGACCTCAGGGCGTAGGTTCAGTCGCGGTTGAATTGGGGCTTTCAATCTCGAAAACGTCCAATTTCAAATTGCCGAGAGCGGCCACGACTTCGGCGAAGACTTCAGCATATACAAGTTCTTCTCTCGATGATTCGAAACCGGACCTGTATAGAACGAGGCGGCGGAGGCCCTGCATGTTCGAAAGAACTGCCAAGATATGTTCCCACTGCTTTTTCGTCTGTGCCGGATCATGCACGTTGCTCAAGATACTGAGTCGAAGGGATTGAATCGTATTGAAACGTTGCGGGAGAATCGTGGATGAGAAGAGATTCAGGTCATCAAAACAATGAAAATCGAATACAGTGTTGCGGTAAAGCAGGTCTATGGTTTCGGTGTATCTGAGAAAGCTAGTTAATCGATTTGAACCACGGGTGACTGCAACTATTAATCGAATACTTACATTCTTCTGCAGGTAATGGGCAAGGAGAGCAGGTTTGTAAACTGTTTATCCCCCTCAATGCAAATCCTGCGTAAACATCGACGGCCACATCTTACGGTGATGTCAGGAGGATTGCCATCGCAGTTGACATAGCTCATGCGGGTGCGTTTAGAACCAAAGAATATGCACATATGTACCCTTTGACGCTGTATGACCTCGCAGTATATCATTCTTCGGAGCTCTTCTGGTAATCTGAAGAGAGGACAGTCGCTTTGCTCGAGAGGTGAGAGCGATCGGCTATTCCAGAAATCTAGTTTGATCATAGGCTGCGGCGCAGGAGGTTCTGTTTCAATAACGGATAGCCTATGCTTTCTTTTTAACGGCAGCGGCTCGAGAGGTTTGATCTTGCTGTCTGTTGTTCGCGCTCTCCAGGCGTGCTTCAGGTACGAAGTGAGGAAGCAAGGCGTGATCAGTAAGAGCACGGGGAGACAGCAACATTCTTCGAAGCAATGCCTCGCACAGCTCACGTCATCTTCGTACTCGATCTCTTCGCCGGTGCAGCAGTAGAAAAGAGCGGAGGCCATCTCCACGACACGCTCTCAGTAGCGAGCCGGCTGGAGGTGCGATCTGTTTCCTGTCTGACGCGTTCTTTGATGAATGTTTCTGACCTGGATTGGTATAAGCCCATTGAAGCTAGCTGTCGATGGCCGTGTTATTTGGTCATAGCTGGCAGCGAGCTGAGCAGTGCGGAGTGAACGAGACTAGGGTGTTGTCACCCCTTGCCCTGCAACCGTGATAGCTCAAGCCTCGGTTAAGTATTATTGATTGCGGCTATCCTGGCGACCTAGACATGGCTCTCCGCTGCGTCTTTGTGTGGAGGAAACATGGAGATCATTGTGAAGATTTTGAGGGTTGAAGGGCGCTGATTACGAAGATCACCATTCGAATACGACGACTAAAAACCCAATCATACGAGGTACGAGGTAACGAGCCCAGCTTCATGATTCGGATGACTGGTCACGGCTACTTTGATGTTCGATTTGTGCCTGACTTCTCAAGAAAGTTTCTCACTAAATGCATCTTTCCTTGGTTCTTAAGATGTTGCAGCACAGTTTTTCCGTTCCCGATATCAGCATGGATATCAGCACCTTTCTCCAATAAGAGTGGCACCAATTCCTCAGCAACCTCACTTTCAATCGCGGTAAACAGGAGCGGCGTCCCATCATTCATTCGAGTGTTAACGTCGGCACCGTACTCGACCAACAGCCGGGCGGGGCATAAATAACCATCTCGAATGGCCGCGTGCAGAGCGGTGCACCCGCTAGCGATTTCACGAGCATCGACCGGCGATCCATGACCAAGTAATATCTTCATTAGCTCAGCGTCTTGTGGGCATCTGGACATTGCAGTATAAAGAGGAGTCACTCTATCCTCATTACTGATTGCACCGACATCAGCTCCGAGTTCGAGTAACGTATTTAATGTCCGGTACGGAAGGGGTTCCGGGTCCAGACACCCCGTAGCTACAAACGAGTGCAGTGGAGTTAGGCCACAAGGGCGACACAAGGCATTGATATCAGCACCATAGTCAACCAAAAGGCGGATGGCAGCCACATGGTCGTAGAAAGTAGCAGAGCACAGAGCCGTGCAGCCGAACTTGTCTGTTCCATTCACATCGATGGCCTTTTGTTCGATGAGAAACCGGAGGACTCGTATACATCCTCCCGATACAGCAGAGTCTAACAATTCAGTCTCATCCAATGCTTTTGCATCAGCCCCATTCTCGATCAAGAGCCAGAATAAAGTCTCCTCTCTGTAGCAGGCAGCGTAATACAGGGATACAAGCTCTGGCTTTACAGAGCGACCCTTGAGGCCAGCACTCGTGTTCATAAAGCGCCTTAGCACTGGGCCGAGTGTGCGGAGGTCTTCTATAGAAGGAAGGCCATGTGCGGCGGTGGACTCTGACGGGTAAAAGTATTCCTGAAGATCGTCCTCCCGCCGACGGTACCAGTCATCTTCAGGTCGTTTGAGAGCCCTCCATAGTCCCGAATTGTGATTGTACTTGATGTTATGCCAGTAGAGGTATGGATTAACAGCATGATAGAGGCGTCGATTTGCCTGAGCGAAGGCGTTGATATCTTCTTCTGACTCAATACACCGGGCGATGATGGCAACGAGCTCGTTTGGAAGGCTGAGAAGGGACATAATTCCAACATGAAAAACACACAACAGACATGGCTTGAAGGGACATTCCTTTTCTCAGTGTTGTCGTCTGTTGTTCTCCAAACCGCGCAGCTCTGCGGGCGGGAAAAGATGTTGCTTAGTCAGCGATATTTCTCTGACTTCAACGGATCAGAACAGTTCGATTCAGCACAGAAACAACGAGCGAAACAAAGCATCTGGTGGTCGTCGGACGATACGATGGGCCCGAAAAAGGGCAGTGGGAAGCGGGGAAAGTCCGACGCATCCTCAAAAGCGCCGCAGCCTGAAATCTCCATCAGCGATTTCCTTGCGCAGGGCGATTCCAAGGGCAATGCGCCTCCGAAACAAAAGCGTCAAAATGGCAGTGGGAAAGCTCGTGGTGACGAAGAGACGGCGGAGCAGCCGAAGAAACCTACGGCCCGGGCTGTCATTGGAGGCGCGTCGTGGACTGGAAAGTTGCCCGTGAACATGCTTTCTGAGCACTGTCAGAAGCAGAAGTGGGAGAAACCAGAATATGGCATGGTAGGGAAGCCCATAGTTGTCTAATAGTAGCATTATTTTGACAGTGTATAGGTCAAAACTCCGGATGGCTTCCTGTCCGGTGTCACTCTGAAGAAGACCAATCCCAAGACCAAAGAAACTACCGTCCTTCCGGAGATGCGAGTGCCCCCCCCGCACCGAAAACTCGCTGCGCAATCCACGGCTTTGGAAGCTCGCCATTTTGCAGCAGCTTATGCGCTGTTCCGCATCTGCAACAGGCAGAACTTGCACATGATGATGCCCCCTACATATCGTGACCTGTGGAAAAATGAATTTATGGATATGAAAAAGGAAGCGGTGGCGGCGGGAGACGGCTGGATGTACGAGGCCGATCCGTTTGCAGCGGCACAAGAGCAGAAGAATGCGATTGCTGAGGCTGCCAAACGGAAAGAGGAAGAGAAGAAGAGTAAAGCTAAGCAACAAGAGATTGCTGCGCAAAGACCAGGTGGTGACAGCAGGGCCCGTGGTAGCGGCGGCGCGCGCTGGGCGAGGGCGCCCAAAGTCGAGATGGGAGAAAAGATACGTAGGAGAGTTGAAGACCTGGTCAGGCAAAAGGCTATCTGGAACCCTTATGCAATTCAGTTGCCGAATGAAGACAGGGCTAATCTCGTGGATGAACTGGGTCGTCTCGGATTTCGGAAAAGCCATGTTGAAGAAGCGGTGTCAGAATGCAAAGATAAGGAGGAACTGCTGGAGTGGTTATTGATTCACGTTCCCGAGGATGATCTTCCTGCATGGAGTCTTCCTGAGGGCTATACGGCCGGGATCACCCTGGCAGGCGATCTAGCTCGAGAGTCTAAACTCAAGAGACTGGCGGCCACTGGCTACTCTACCGATTTATGTGAAAAGTTTCTAGATGCTAACAATGATGATGAACGCAAAGCTGCAGAATGTCTTCAGAACACCCTCGTTCAGGCTGATGATTACCCCATAGCTGCGGAACTGGATAGTGAAGAAGACGCCTGGGAAGAAGAAAATCAGACCTTGGAAGCAATATTTGGCGACAAATACAAAAAGCTTTCTAAAACCGCCTGCCAGGTTACCTCGAATCAGTCAAATTTGCAATATGAAGTAATCTATTTATTTCAGAAACCTGCAATCTCCTCTTACCCGGACCGTCCTTTAATTCTCTCTATCTCAACGAAGAAAATACCTGCATATATCCGACTGAGCGCCATTCAGCAAGCAATCCAGCACGCTTATACCGACTTGCTTGGTGGCCCGATGGTATTTAACCTAGTAGATTGGCTTGACGAGAACCTACCTCGCATATTGGAGAACCCTGGAAAGCTACGGAATATCTCGAGTGAGGGTTCTCCAACCGTTAGCGGAACGAGGAAACAGGATGCCTTCAGGCGCTCCAAGAAGCCTGCCAATCGCCTTATGCAGGGAGCTTCGAGTCTTCAAAGCGCTGATATGCGCAAAGCGTGGGAGATCAAACAATCGACCCCTGAACAGCAAAAGATGCTTGCCGCTAGGAGAAGTCTGCCGGCCTGGAATATGCAGGAGGCGATTATACAAGCGGTATCTTCCTATCAAGTAACGATCATATCCGGCGAGACAGGAAGTGGTAAAAGCACCCAGTCCGTTCAGTTTCTGCTTGATGATATGATTAAGAGAGATGCTGGATCTGTTGCAAATATCCTCTGTACCCAGCCCAGGCGAATATCTGCCCTTGGCCTCGCGGACCGTGTGAGTGCCGAGCGATGTTCCACGGTTGGAGACGAGGTTGGATATACGATCAGGGGTGATAGCAAGACCAAGCCGGGAATCACGAAGATTACGTTCATGACTACCGGTGTTTTGCTGCGGCGCATGCAAGTCGGTGCGGAGAACCTTGTTGAATCGCTTGCGGGTGTTAGCCACGTTGTTGTTGATGAAGTCCATGAGCGCAGCTTGGATACCGATTTCCTTCTAGCTGTGCTGAGAACGGTTCTACAGTCGCGCAGGGACTTGAAGCTCATTTTAATGAGTGCTACGTTGGATGCAGACATCTTTACCCGTTATTTTGGTGGTGACAGCCGCGTTGGTAGAGTCAATATCGCTGGCAGGACATTCCCGGTTGAAGACATTTATATCGACCAGGTACTTCATCTGACACAATTTTCACCTGACTTGCCTTCTAGCTGGGATGAGTTCGATGGTGGCGACGAAGCTTCGGACTCTATGGGCAAGGCTCTCCAGAAACTCGGCAGGGGAATCAATTACGATTTGATCGCAGCTACCGTCCGTCACATTGACGCTCAGCTAAAGGGTCAGCCTGGAGGTATTCTAATTTTCATGCCTGGTACAATGGAGATTGATCGATGTCTATCAGCAATGAGGGACCTGCCATTTGCTCACCTCCTACCTTTGCACGCATCTTTGTCGCCAAATGAGCAAAGACGAGTGTTTGCGGCTCCACCAAGCGGCAAGCGGAAAGTCATTGCTGCGACTAACGTTGCGGAAACATCAATTACAATTGAAGATGTTGTTGCTGTTATTGATACTGGCAGAGTCAAAGAGACGAGGTACAATGCTGCTGATAATATCGTCCGGTTGGAAGAGACCTGGGCATCACAAGCAGCTTGTAAACAGCGACGAGGCAGAGCCGGGCGAGTGAGGAACGGAACGTGCTACAAACTATATACTCGAAATGCCGAGAGCAACATGGCTGGCCGACCCGCGCCAGAAATCCAACGTGTACCGCTCGAGCAACTCTGTCTTTCTGTCAAGGCAATGAGAGGCATCGACGATGTAGCAAGGTTCCTTGCCGAAACGATCACGCCTCCTGAGAGCGTTGCCGTGGAGGGTGCTCTGCAACTACTTCACCGCATCGGTGCTCTCGATAACAACCGGCTAACCGCGCTGGGCCGATATTTGTCCATGCTCCCGACAGATTTGCGCTGTGCCAAACTGATGGTATACGGCGCCATATTCGGCTGCGTGGATGCCTGTCTAACTATTGCCGCTATCCTAACCGTTAAAAGCCCCTTTATATCACCCAAGGACCAGCGCGACGAGGCAAAGGCTGCCAGAAGTTCTTTCTCAACTGGGGATGGAGACCTCCTGATTGACCTCGCAGCATATCAGCAGTGGGTGGTCCGCGTCAAAACCCAGGGATACAAACGTACACTCTCCTGGTGTTCGGAAAACTTCCTCGTCCCCCAGACCCTCCGCGACATCTCCTCCAACCGCGCCCAGCTCCTCAGTTCACTAAAGGACATCGGCATTCTCCCCATCTCATACCGCGACCTTGATGACGAAAAGGTCCCGGGCAGATGGAACCAACACAACGCAAACCCACAACTCATCCGCGCCCTAATCGCAGGCGCATTCAACCCGCAAATCGCCTCGATAACCTTTCCCGAGAAAAAATTCGCCGCCTCGATGACGGGAGCCATCGAGCTGGACCCTGAGGCCCGCACGATTAAGTACTTTAATCAGGAAAACGGAAGGGTCTTCGTGCATCCTAGCTCGACGCTCTTTGATGCGCAGAACTTCTCCGGCGCGGCGGCGTACGTGAGTTATTTCTCGAAGATGGCAACGAGCAAAGTCTTCATTAGGGATCTCACTCGTAAGTCTACCGTCCCTTCCTTAGATATGTAGCATCTACTTATGTTTCTAGCATTCAATCCCTACACCCTCCTCCTCTTCGCCGGCCCCATCACCCTCGACACCCACGGCCGCGGCCTCCTCGTTGACTCCTCCTTCCCTCTCCGCGGCTGGGCCCGTATCGGCGTTCTCATTTCCCGACTTAGACTCATGCTCGACGAAGCACTGGCGAGGAGTATTGATGATCCGGATCTAGATATTTGTGCTGACGAGGTGGTGGAGGTTTTGAGGCATCTTGTTCTGCTTAATGGGCAGGATCGATAGGGTTAAGCGCTTTTTCTGGGTGTGTTTTGCTTGTTTATAAACGCCGTGACTTATGCTTGGGTTGGATATGCATGGATAGATTGGCGTTTGGCTTGATAGAGTTATAGAATGTTATCGATCCTGAGATGGTTTGGAAATCCCATTATATAAATGCATGTTATACATTTTATTAATTTAAACGTACATGCTTGTCCTATCACCAAAAACAAGCATGCGTTAGTATATTTAGCAATACCAATGGACAGGATAGTGTCCATTCAGGCGCGCTGGATTCAACCAGAAGACACGACGCCTTTATAGAATCATCCACATGTACTTTCCCCCAGGCTCACCATCAAGCCAGGATACCTGCACATTATACCCGCCCTCCCATTGCCCTCCGTGCTCCAAGCCCAAAAAATATAATTACACGAAAGAAGGTTGAAAATCGCGTCCTCCATAACTCGTGTCATTTCTATGCGCGGGATTTTGATCGACCGCTGCCGGATTTAACCTTGCGTGCCTCTGGTCGAGAGATGTGATGAGCGGGGATCCATTCGGCGTCATAAGTCTTAGCGGAGGTGATGGTTGGGGAAACAGGGGCCTGGTCGTCGGATTTCTTGGCGCCGCGCTCAGAGGGCTTGCCTCCCTTGCGCTTCTGGGGGAAGTAGGGTGCGATCCAGATTGTGTAGAAAAAGAAGAGGGCGCCGAGGGAGCAGCCGAGAATGAAGACGTAGAGGAATAGTCTGTACACGAAATGGTTAGTATGTTAGTGATGGGAGAATGAACGGTGTCGCTTACACTTGAGGATCAAAGATGCTCATTTCAGGTTCGACGACACTGACAGTGCCGTTGAAAGCTGAGAGGGTAAAGATATTGCCCTCCTTATTCTGCACAACGGCAGCGAGGTTGAGAGTAAAGTCCTGAGGCTCCAAGTTGGTGGTGAATGCATAAGTCATGCTTTCCTGGGAGTTTTTGGTGACTCCCTGGTTGTATCGCGTCAGGGTAAGATTGCGAACGTTCTGAGGTGGCTGGCCAGGCGAGGACTTGGTCCAAAGGCTGCCTCCGATGAAGTTGACGAGCACATCTTCGGGCTCGTCGTTGGTGAAGGTCAATTGCGCGGTGGTGGGTTGGCCATTGACGAGCTTCACGCCGAAAACCTCGGTGCCAGGGAAGGTGGTCGCGACCTTCACTCCGAGTTTCGGGATTTCCTTGGCTTTCTCGACCTTTTCAGCGGCATCAGGCTTCGGATGGGGTTATATCAGTTGGATATTCCAAATACGGAGCATGCGATGGAAATTGCTTACAGTGTCTTGGCCGTGGACGAGGAGGGTCTGTAAAGACAGGAGGGCGAGGGAAAGGAATGCGAATTTTCCCATGACGGCAATATTCAACTTGAACGAAGAGAATGAAGGAGGGCGAGAGAGCGAAGGAAGACGGGAGTCAAAAGAATGAGATGGAGGTGAAGAGGAACCTGAGGATGCTTTCTCCACGTATATCACAAGGTGCTTAGTC
Source organism: Malbranchea zuffiana (assembly GCA_039700045.1). Taxonomy (NCBI): domain Eukaryota; kingdom Fungi; phylum Ascomycota; class Eurotiomycetes; order Onygenales; family Malbrancheaceae; genus Malbranchea; species Malbranchea zuffiana. The sequence continues at coordinate 2,445,395 of JARUPO010000002.1, forward strand.
AGCAGTCTCCCGGTCATCGACGTCCATGAGCGACGATGATATCGACATCATGAACGTTTTTGCCTAGATTCGAGCCGTGGTAGATTCCGGGAGTATGTTGCAGTGATGTTCCGTCTAAATAAACTAATGAATTGTTGCCTCGTATCGCATCACATAATTGTTGTCCCAAACAGCTGAAACCGCCTCTCCCAGCCGAGCTTGTCATCAGGCGCCACCACGTCTTCTCTACTCGCCATGTTGGCTGCTAGTCCCCGGCGCGTAGGCACGCCATACTCCATGATACAACAAGTAAATGGCTTTGTGTTCATGGACGCGCTATCGTTCCGGTCAAAGGTTTCAGGATTGGTCGTTTTCCGCTCCTCTAGATCCCCCCATAAAATGAAAAGCTTTTCCCGAAGCTTGTCAAGCATCTGAGGCCGTTGCCGTAGGCTATCACAAAGTAAGTATCACTAGAAATGGTTTTGCGGGGGAAACAGTTGTACTTACTTCATAGCATCCATGCCCAGAAGACATTGTGCCGAATGGTTGGCCACAAACAATTGCATCCTATCTCGCTTCTCCCCTGGCCGATGCCGGATATTCGGACCACCATCCTCAATGAGAAGGCAGAATCTCCATTCCCATCTCAGCTTTCCGGCGCTGAGGTCCTCGTCGCTAGAATCACTATCTAGACTTTTCTTATCGTGTATCATGGCGTATTCTGGGCTATATGCAACGGCAAAATCTTCCAGCCGCGGAGGAAAGAAATCAACCACTCGTACACAGACCCTATACCTTAAATTTTGAAACGGAAGTCGGTATTCAATACCATCTGGAGTTTTGTTCAGATGGGATTCGTTTTCAAAAATTTCTTTGATTCTCGTACACGGGATTGCAGGATTGTTCGCTCTAACTAAGGATTGTTAGTATGTTCAACAGTTGAAGAATATTCGAGGGGTATTTTACTGTTTGGATTGGGCTCATCTCGCTTTCGCCGTTGCAGAGTGGTCGCTAATTCGGGTTGATCTTCATCCCTTTTCGCGGGAGCGTTCTTCTGCCCGTTTCTTTTCCTCTTATTCTTGTTTTCGGTCTTCTCACCACCGGATAGATCATGTTTCCGGTTATGATTTCCCGAGCAACCTCCCAATTGCCTCCAATACTGGAGTTTGCGCGTGACCAGTTGTTTCAGTCGCTCGTCTGGCTCGCGGTCATCAATTTTTTGAACGTATATTTTGGAAGGATATTGGCGGTTAGTGTGAATGCTGCCTTCCATCGCAGCACTGCGGCCATTCCGAATATGAACATTCTCGAGCAGAACAAAGTCGTTTTCTTTGATATTGTACCGAGCGAATCCAGCATGGGGCTCCCAGAGGGTGATTTGTATTGTCATTTGTCCGAACGGGCCAGGCCACTTTCTTGCCACCCGTGCGGTGTAGCCGAATTGGTCGCCATCACGTCCTTCCTCTTCCCCGCCGTCTTGGGCGTAATGGAATAGATTCTTGTTCGTTGTATAATCGGTAACGTAGAGGGTAAACTTCCCATACTCGTCAAAGGTTTTTACAACTTCGCCAACGATATCGACAAATGTACTGAACTGTGCATCTTTGAGCAAAGAGAATCTATCCCGTCCCTTTGGTGGCGGCCTTGCAATGCGCGACGGCGGGGTTGACGCTTTTTTGTGGCTGATTTGTGGGCTGGGAGCGAGATCCTGCTTGTTGGTATGCTGCGTTCGAAGGTGTTGCGCATATGATATCTCGACCCAGGAGGGCTCGCGCACACCAGGACAGTTCTCGATGGGAAATTGCACACTTGCATCTTTACTAAAAATCGACCAGGGCGTAACGTCCTTGTCGCTGGAGACCCCGACCATATACCCCCTGTATAAGTTCAGCTATCACAGCGTCTGTCAGTACCATGGCAGGAAAGATAGCATCAGGGCCGTACTTTTAAGTTGCGCAACAACACCACATCGCCGACTTTTGGGCATGGTACATGCAGCTTGTTGGGATTAAAATATTTGACCTTCAGGCCGCGCCAGTATTCCTTGTCATAGTCACGATCTTGCAGAGTAAAGGTGGACATCAACGAGGCTCCTCCAGTCGGTTTTGGCGGCAGCGCGTCTATCACAACGCCGATCACATTGACTGGCCCGCGAGTGTTTAATTTCGCACCATAAATATCTTGAAAGCCGGGTGGTAGCGGCACCGACATCGTTGAAGGCCTCCTTTCACTTTTTCAATTGAATGCCATGAGCATAGGAGGTGAAACGGGAGATGCCATTTGAAGCCCACCTGGGAGAGTCAATTGAAACAAAATGCGAGTATATCAGAGCGACAGGAGTTGCAGCAGTTGAACGCTTCCCTAACCGCGTGCCCTCATTTCACTGTCTCGCCAAAGAAAAGACTTCTCCCGCCAGTCTGCGCCCGGGTACCACGCAATCATGAGCTCCGAGTTCGCAGGCAGTGCTAATATATCAAGCCATCAGTGAGACAGAATTCGATGCTCCAGTCGGTTGAAGTTCGTCGCGAGCCGTCGCCAGACGCGTGTGCACGTGATTAAATTGGGACCGGCGGACCGGAGGCTCTATTTTCCGGTTCGTGCAGCACTAGCCGTATAGAGATTAGCGCCTGGTATTCGGGTTAACTGACCTTCCGGCCCTTGCCTCCTGAAGTCTGCTGGCGTCTTCTATCAAATGAAGACCCAACAGCATCAGCATGGATATCTTCCGCATCATCGTCCAAAAGACTATGACTTCTATATGGGTTTTGGTGCTCTCAATAAAGCTAATGCTAGCCTCCTAGCTCTATATGGCCCCTAGATAGCCGACCTCTCCACTCATCCCTGCCCAACCAGACCCGTACCTCCCGCTAGGCCATGTTATGAAACACTGCAGATGCTTTCCTGGCTATACCATATATCTTTCAAGCTAGATGCAATGTCTCCTACCTGATTGCCCCTTCAGGATCTTCTGATACTACTGCATACCCATTCATGTAGTACCTAAACGGACGACAAGAGCCACACTCGGCTGCAACGCAAACCTGCAATGGACACGGAAAAATCCGACTCCATCTACCAATGGCTGCAAGGGGTTGAAAATCTTACTCCTTCGCTTTCATCACAGCCGTCATCATCCCAGGAAAGAGCGCAGCCCTTAGCCGGCAACTCTGTGATGGCGGGCAGAAAACGGAAATTGAAAGGCTCGGAAAAGGGAAATCAGCCTGCTGAAAAACGCGTCCAGATCAAGAGCAAAACCTCAGACGAGTACCCGGAGGAGGTAACACTGACCTCAAACGGCACACGTGCGGCATACCATATATTCGATGCATTGCCTGTCTTGGAGCAGCGTGCACGTCTTAAATATGCAAACCCCGCGCTACGTTTCGTACCATTTGCGGTGAGCAGCAAACCGGAGAGTGTCATAGATCTGTTTCGTTTTCTATTGCAGGATGTGGACGCCGAGCCGTCCGATGGCCTCAAGTATGAGTGCTCTCCCTACATTTGGCGCTGTCTAATAATCCTAACTGGCTACTCCTGGGAATTATAGACGCCTACGTGCACACGATTTCCCTCACGAGGCGCCACTCTCTTGGCATGACGTTTCGATGGACCCTACCAAGGCTGACGCAAGGGTTTGGAAAGGCGTTTTTACTCTGCTAAATACCACTGTCGATGCCTTTTCTGGACAACATGACGAGGAAGCTTGGACTCGGACGGCTATCGACGTATTGAATCGTGTGATGGAAGACAAGGCCGGTGCAGCCTTTGGCTGCTTTGGGGTATGGCCGGTGTGGGTTGGCCCATTCCACAGTCAAACATATCTTCATCTTACTAAAATATAACTCCAGAGGCTCGGCACGGATCAGTACCGCGCTCGTCCCCCATTTGGGGGATCAGCCAGTGGCCTCTACAAAGGTTGATGTTGCGGTTGTGTATGCGCAGGAAAATCCAACTATCGGACCAATGATTGACAGGGTCGGTCGCGTGCATTCGGGAAACATATTATTTTCGCCTTCAGATGCTGCTGGAATATCAAGGTACCCGCAGCTGCTGGCTGTAAAGGTTCAACCCATAAGCGGTTCATATGGTGCCGCAAGTTTACAGCTTGGTGTCTGGCTGGCTGCGGGTCTTGAGAGGATTGCGCAGCTCCGACAAATGGCGGCTGAGACAACGCCTGCTAAAGAGCTGGACACCTCTCTGTCCCCACCACTCGTTGGGATCACTGTAGTTGGCCATACCTGGTCTCTCCACCTTGCCTGCAAGAATGATGATGGATCTGTGGTAAGCATATCTTTGCGTTCTAACCTTTCCCTTCCCCCTTTGGATCTTTTTTTTCCGGCTGTACTCCCAGAATATTATGCAGCCCGAGCTAATGGTGTCCCCAAAATAGGACATGCATGGGCCATATATCTTTGGGGACACAAGTTCTTCACGTGGCGCACTACGGATCTTTTCTGTCTTGAACAGGATTCGGGAATGGGGCGAGGTTACCTATTGGACATGGCTCCGTGATACCCTGCTTACCCCGCTGAGTGTACAATCCCCGTCTGCAGTGGCAGGCGATGCTCGCGCGGATGAACCCGGACCGTCAGCAGTGTCAGCAACAACAGAAACCGGATAAGCCCGCTCTGTGGGTGGTGATATTCCGGCCAATGACAACGCGATACGCGACATGCCGTACGAGCCAAACTGGCGCAGGAATCTACCAACACCCGTATCTTGAATCCCTGAGTTAAGAAGGCCGTGGCGAAGCCCAACGACCGTTGATGCAATCGCCTCCGTCTCCAACTCCAGTTTCTATTCATTCTTACCTTTTTAGAACATGCTGTCTATTTGCTCCGCGGGTCTTGAAGTGTGGAAGAAGTGAGTTGGCACCTTTTGTACTCTTCCCATGCCTCCTATTCAACACCAGAAGCTTTTGGATATACCTGGGGGCTTCGTCCACATGACATCCCACTCAGACGAGTCTATGAGCCGGGCATATAAATTGGGATAGAGATCACAGGCCAGTACCCTCATCCAAGTGTCGTCATCCTCCTCCTCATCCTCCTCCACTTCTCCTTCATCCACTTCTTCTTCATCCTGATCTACCCACAGCTCAAGCATATTCAGGTCAATGAGATTCACATAACCTGCCTCAGTACTGTCAATATGAAGAGGATGGCGTGACCTGTTCACAACACTATCCAGAGCATCTGCATCAACATGGACACAAAAGTGGTATCGTGGAGTGAATCCCCAGGTGCTTAAATATGTCCTCGGTCCACGATAGTGTCGCTCTTCCGGAGCAACTTCAAGCTTTGATCCCTGATCACTGTCTATCCAATCTTTAAACATCTCCTTGACAACATGTACGTCCGCCCCATCCAGCTTTTCCCTATCCTCAATGACAGTCCACACAAGTGAGGATTGAAGATCGAGCGCATCATCCATCTGTAGGCTGATTCGGGTATTGACCTGGAGAAGAGACATGAAGGTGGTCGGTGCGGCGTCATCGGCGTAGGTGCAGCGATAGAAGATGAAGCCCCATTTTGAACCCCCCCGACCCCCCAGTGAGTCGCGGATTCTCTCTGCAGGGCTCTTTTGCGCGTAGCCCCAGTATGATTGCGATGACATTGCTGGTGGCCCGGGGTATTGTAGTGAACGAGCGGTTCGCAGAAGTGGTCGCCTGAAGGTATTTGGAAGAATATATCGCATTTGTCTTGTCCGCTTCGACCGGTAATTGAATAATATATCATGTGTTGACTGTTTCCTGTTGTTTGTTGTTGATATTAAGGACAGCAATCTTCTTGTCCCCAGGCCGTCGACAGATCCCAAGCCTAGTCCAAGACCGGCTTAGCGCCTTTTGAGAGTCCCGCCCAGCCCACTTACCCATTCAGCACGACAGAACAAAAACATCTTCACCACCACTAACAACAACAACATCGACGACGACGACTCTCTCGTCTTCTTTTTCTGCTTCATCGTCTTCTCGCCTCGATATTTGTGTAGGCTTGGAGACCGTCTCGTACATTGGGCCTAGCGTACTTGTCAACTGGCATATCCTTGTTCCTCAGTCTCGAAGAGAGCCGATTTTCCCCCTCCTCGATAGCCCGCCCTGCTAACTGCCCACCATGGCCGAACGCTATATCCCGGAGCATCGCCGCACCCAGTTCAAGGCGAAGAGCTCGTTCAAGCCAGATGAGCTCCGTCGCCGTCGTGAGGAGCAGCAGGTCGAAATTCGGAGACAGAAGAGAGAGGAAAATCTCGCCAAGCGCAGAGGTATCCAGACCCGCGAGGGCCAAATTGGTGTTGGAGGTGGTGCTGCCGGAGTAGACAGCGATGAGGAGGGTGCTCCCGTGGGAACTGAGGTAGGTTACCCTATTTATACACACTCTACCGTCTTGCCGTTGTGTTTCTGGTGCTGAGCGGTTGTGCCGCTGCGGGGGATGCCAGTTCTGCATTCGAGCAGCGGTAGAGCTCTTTGGCGCTTTCATTAGCTTGGTTTACTTTCTTGAATGACTGCTAACACTCTCCTTCAGCTCGATACCGAGCTTCCAGAGATGGTAGAAGGTGTCTTTTCAGACCAGATTGAGCAACAGATTTCGGCAACCACCAAATTCCGCAAATTACTTTCCAAAGAGCGGAATCCTCCTATTGAGCGCGTCATCCAGACCGGTGTCGTCCGACGCTTCGTCGAATTCCTGCATTCCCCACATACTCTCGTCCAATTCGAGGCTGCTTGGGCTCTCACCAACATTGCCTCTGGCTCAGCAACGGAGACTCAGGTGGTGATTGACAACGGAGCTGTCCCCATTTTCGTCGAACTTCTCAGCAGTCCTGAGCCAGATGTCCGGGAACAAGCCGTTTGGGCCTTGGGGAACATTGCTGGTGACAGCCCGCAATGCCGTGATTATGTGCTTGGTGCAGGCGCCCTCCGTCCTTTGTTGAACCTCATCAGTGATGGTCGCAAGCTCAGCATGCTCCGCAACGCTACCTGGACTTTGAGCAATTTCTGCCGCGGAAAAGCCCCCCAGCCCGACTGGCCAACTGTGAGTTTCCTGTCCCATTAACGGCCAAGTGGATATTTTGCTAATCTCACCTACAGATCCTCCCTGCCTTGCCCGTCCTCTCCAAGCTGGTTTACATGTTGGATGATGAAGTCCTTATTGATGCTTGCTGGGCTATTTCCTATCTCTCCGATGGCTCGAATGACAAGATCCAAGCCGTCATTGAAGCAGGTATCCCTCGCCGCTTGGTAGAATTATTGAACCACGCTTCGACCTCGGTTCAAACTCCTGCCCTTCGCTCCGTCGGCAATATTGTTACCGGTGACGACATCCAGACCCAGGTTATTATCAACTGCGGTGCCTTGCCTGCCCTCCTTTCCCTACTCAGCTCGACCAAGGATGGCATTCGCAAAGAAGCTTGCTGGACGATCTCCAACATCACCGCCGGCAACTCGACTCAGATTCAAGCGGTTATCGATGCCAATATCATTCCTCCGCTCATTAATCTCTTGTCCAACGGCGATCTTAAGACCAGAAAGGAGGCTTGCTGGGCCATTTCCAACGCCACTTCTGGAGGCCTTCAGAAACCCGATCAGATTCGCTACCTCGTCGCTCAGGGCTGCATCAGGCCTCTGTGTGACCTCCTCTCGTGCCCCGATAACAAGATCATTCAGGTTGCTCTCGATGGCCTAGAGAACATCCTGAAGGTTGGTGAGTTGGACAAGGAGTCTGGACAAACGGGAGAAACAAACGTCAACCGCTATGCTCTTTTCATCGAAGAAGCCGGTGGTATGGACAAGATCCACGAGTGCCAGAACAACGCCAATGAGGAGATCTACATGAAGGCCTACAACATCATTGAACGATATTTCTCTGATGAGGACGAGGCTGCAGACATTGATGAAATTGCCCCGCAGCAGACCCAGGCCGGTTTCGCTTTGGGAACCAACCAACCTCAGACCGGAGCTTTCAACTTTGCCAACGGCGGAGACTCAATGGATATGTAAAGATTTACTTGGACCGCCTTTTGACGCCCCTAGCCCATGTTTGCAAGGCACGAAAAGATTCCGTCAAATTTCCATTTATTTCCCCGACTCATTGAGTTATTTCTTTCTATAATGAAGTTTCCATGATATACAAGATCCACCGTCATGTAATCCCCAAACCGCATCGTTTGGCCTCTTTTATTTCTGTTTCCCCTTTCCCCCCATCACGACCCCATACACAGGCGTACGTTTTTCCATCTGGTGCTTTGTTCCTTTCTTCCTCGTGTCGTTATTCTTCAGTCATGGCTCTCATTTTTCAATAGTTACAGTACCAAAATGGCAAAATCATTCCTCACTGAAGAACTTTACCTCATTCTATTGTGTCTGCTCATTTGAGGAAGATCAAGCTTAATATAAATGCAATCATACGATATAGTCATCTCGCGATCCCGGGGAAAACGCTCGGATCTCCCTTCCGATGTCCGAGAGGGCGGTGAAATGAACCCTCCGTCTTTCATCCCCTGTCAGTGCAAGCATTGGAGCCTGGAATCAGCTTTCTGCTGAGAACTTCATAGAAACTCGTATTTTGCTGCATCGGGAGCAAAGAGAGAATTTCCCAGCCTCGGCTCGGGGAAAGCTGGCGGTTCTCTACTAATCAATGGAGGTAGAAACACACCCTCCGACGTCTCGACGACGGAACTGTTTTGTCTCTGCTTTTTCCGAGATTGATATAAAAGGGGTCCAGATGTCCTCCCTTGAAGGACTCCAATCAAGCTCACCACAAAACACTCTTCGTACGTCCTATCACCCCCAACAGAGATCCGGACTAACAGCGGCACAGAAATCAAACCAGGAGCAATTTTGTGACTGCGGATATGCGCATTCTTTCACTTGTCAGTGCTGCCCTCTTGGCAACCGCTGCCAGCGCCTGGAAGGTCGGCCTCTACCAAGAAGAGAACTATAAGGGCCTCCGCCACACGGCACAGGCCCCAACACCAGCGAAAGGCGAGAGATGTTACTCAGGGGGCCTCCTTGAAGGTGTCAGCTCGGTGAAATGGGACCCCGAGGGTCACGACTGCTGCCTTCATTTGTATACGAAGACAGGTTGCCGCAAGGACTCCGTTTTCCGGGGTGGATATTTTAACCCATGCAAGAGGCCTGTTAATTTTCCGGACCTGCGAGAGGGCGGCGAAGATTACGATGATCGGCTCAACTCCTTCAGCGTCCGGTGTGCGTAGAAATGCGAAGATGCCGGTTTGCTCATTCCTAGGAAATAGGTAGGCGACTTCCTGTTCAGATGGATGGGTGCCGGCTGACAATGGTCTTCTAGACAGCCATCCTATGGCTTCGAGAGACGGATTGGCCCCGGCAGGATTGGGCCAGCTTTGGTATATGAGACTTCAGAGCATGCAGAGGAAAGAAAGGGATGAGCACTGTGCTTTCGGGATGCGCCATGACCTAGCAGGCTGTTTTTAAGGGGAAGAATTGAAAAAATTGCACATGCAGCATTGAGCTATACTCGTAAGACCGTAATTCAAGAGAAGCGTCGTAGCATAAATCATCTTCATTTTTCGTCGTCTCCGTAGACTCCCCCTGACGAAATTTATGACTCACGTGACTCGATTGTTCCCGCCCGCAATCAATCCAGACTTGCTCTTGGCCATCACATCTGAACAGCTTGAACTTGACGCGCCCTCTCTTGAAGTTATCCGGAACCTGCCATATCACAGGCGGAGAAGCTGTTCTCCCTTGGCTCGAGTTTGCTGAGAGCTGGGAATGAGATTGCCCTGGTGAGTCATCCCTTAACAGCTCAAGTAGAACCAGACGAGTAACATTAGTATGATTCACCCCGCTAAGTCGAGCTGCCTCTGCTTCCCTACCAATAGTACGACCCTTCTTTCTCTCTTTCTTCCCCAGACAAATACTCTTTGACGCTGACAATCCCAACCTCAAGCTCAGACAATTGCGCGCACGTAATATGGCTTCGGACGGTCGCAAACAGCCGCCATGGATCCCCCCGCAAGCCCGACCTGATGTCAAGCTGCCTCGACTGAAGATCTACAACAGCTTGACAAGGAGCAAGGACGACTTTGTCCCAATTGATCCGGCCGGAAAGAAGGTGACCTGGTATGCCTGTGGCCCGACGGTGTACGAAGATGCTCATCTGGGCCATGCCAAAAATTACGTCTCGACCGACATTATCCGCCGCATCATGAAGGACTACTTTAACTTCGATGTCACGTTCGTTATGAATACTACCGATATCGACGACAAGATTATCCTCAGGGGCCGCCAGCAGTACCTGCTCGCGCGCTTCAAGCAGGAGCATGCCACTGAGGATGACTCGGTGAGCGATCCGGTGTTGAAGGAGACCAAAGCTGCGTTCCAGCACTACATTGGCAAGCACCTGCCATCTCTGCCCTCGGATACGAGCCCAGAGACGTTTTCCGAGGCAGCACACAAGGCATATAGGCAAGCGGCCAATCCCCCGCCTCTGGTCGACCCTGCTACAACAGTTCAGGGCCAAGCTGTTACTGCCGCCGATTTGCTATTGAGAGCACACATTGGGACGGCAGGATCGGCTGCTGAAGCCCTGCAAGCCCCAGGAAAGCTGCCGGAATTTTTCGCCAGGACGGAAGATATTTTGCTCCCATATCTCGATAGCTTGCATGGCGCAGAGGTTGACTCCACAAACCACGAGATATACCTAAAGCTCTCCCAGAAGTACGAAGACCGTTTCTTCAAGGACATGAAGGCGCTTAATGTCCCGCGTCCGAACAAACTAACTCGTGTGACCGAATACGTCAATAATATTATCAGCTTCATTGAGAAGATTATTAAGAACGGTTTTGGGTACAAGACCTCTGACGGCTCCGTGTACTTTGATATCGACTCGTTTGAGAAGGCTGGGCACAGCTACTCCCGGCTGGAACCGTGGAACAAGAATGACCGTGAGCTCCAAGCCGATGGTGAAGGTTCACTGTCCAAGGGAAAGTCGGGGAAGCGGAACGAGAATGATTTTGCGCTATGGAAAGCTAGCAAGCCAGGCGAGCCAGCATGGCCGAGTGAATGGGGTCCTGGGCGGCCAGGATGGCATATCGAATGCTCTGCAATGGCCTCCGACGTGATCGGGAAGGCGATAGATATCCATTCCGGAGGCGTCGATCTTCGTTTCCCTCATCATGATAACGAACTTGCACAATCGGAAGCCTTCTGGACAGATCAAGGTTGCCAAGTACAGTGGGTAAACTACTTCATTCACATGGGGCAACTAAGGTAAAACGTTATGCTAATTTTGTCGTACAAAAGCGCTAACAGATTATAGGATACGAGGTTTGAAGATGAGCAAGAGCCTCAAGAACTTCACAACCATCAAAAATGTTCTCTCCGAAAAGGACTGGACTGCACGTTCTCTCCGAATTTGCTTCCTCCTTATGCCTTGGCAGGATGGTATTGAGGTCACAGATGACCTTATGAAGGCTGTCGTCGGCTGGGAAGGCAAGCTCAACAACTTTTTCCTAAAGAGCTTGGACCTCTCCAAAAATCCGAATCCCAAGGCTACAACAAGTCAAGAGAGCGGCACTGCAGATCAGCAATTATTAGACGCCCTGGAGAAGGCGAAAGCCGACGTTGATACAGCTCTCTGTGATTCCTTCAACACCTCAGCTGTCATGAGGATCCTCTCTGATCTTGTTACCGAGGCCAACTCGGCAGAGGCACTTTCAGATCAGACAGTCATCTCGATCGCGCGGTGGATAACGCGCATTGTCACCATATTTGGTCTAGATCCTGAGGGAAATCTCAATGACCCGGAGCGGATAGGGTGGTCAGGCCTCGATATTCCCGCAGTAGCAATACCCTATATATACCCTGCCTCTCAATTGCGCGACAAGGTTCGAACCTTGGCCGTTTCGGGCTCGATCGATCATACAGCTATAGTGGAGCTCGCTGATGGAGTTTCAACTGGGTCAACACCAGTGGACGAATCCTCCAAACCATACGAAGAGGTGCTGCAGCAGTTCCGCAGCAATGTCAAGGCCCTCGCGGCCCGGCAAGCGCCGAAAAACGAACTCCTCGACTTGTGCGATCAGTTCCGTGATGTACACCTTTGGAACCTAGACATCTATCTCGAGGATCGCGCCGGCGCCCAGCCTGCTTTAATACGACCCCTCGATAAGTTGCTCATCGAGGCGCGCGTGGAGCGAGAAACAGCAGGCGCCGCAAAGGCCAAGGCCAAGCTGGAACACGAGGCCAGGGAGGCGGAGAGGGAGAAGGAGCTGCTCGAGCGCGCCAAGGTCGATCCCCTGCAGATGTTCAGGAACTCAGACGAGTACTTGGAATGGGATGAGAGCGGCATCCCGACTGTGGACGCAGCAGGGAATCCGTTGGCCAAAAACCGGCGCAAGAAGCTGGTCAAAGAGTGGGAGAAACAGAAGAAGAGACACGAGGAATGGCTGGCGACGCAGCCGGCAGCATAGAAAATGGAGTTTGAATAGCAGTACCTAGTTTTACCAGCGTCTCTATTCGACCACAACTTTGAAAGAGTTTTTTCCTTAGAAATAAACGAATGACGATTAGCTACGGAAGAAAAAGACCCATGGAGCCATCCAGGCGTGACACAATGTTGAATCGTGCATAACTACTCTCGCAGAATTTGCTCTACTCACACCTGTTGTAGTCTCCATCCTTAATCCAGACAAACACTGCAGCAATGACAATGATCATTGCGACATTCACACCTCCCACATGTCCAGGCTATAGCGGCTTTAATATGAGGATTTGGGCTAGCATCACCAGCCGCTTGAACTCATCACCGGCTTGGCAGGTTATTTTTTTTTGAAGAACGGACAACAGCGGAGATCACGGAATGGGAACACAACCATATATCCAACTGTTGATACCATACAAAGGCGACTGAATGGCTGCTAATGAAGAATGGGGTTCGAGCGTATGTTTCGCGGGATCCACGAACATGTCTCTGTCCTGAGCCATCAAGGCGGCGTCAAAGTCCTCCTGTTCGACAACGAAACCGTTCTCAAAGTCGGCCAACGAGTCCTCCCCTCCGAGGAAGTTGTTATGCGACTGGAGAAAGAGCAGACAGATGGTATACCCGTGCCAGAAATTTACCTGGCCACCTACACTGCCGCTGAGGGTCGACTTGCGATGAGTGTCGTTCCAGGCAGCCCGCTGGAAGATGTTTGGCATGCCCTAGACGACGAGGTCAAAAGATGTATCTGTACTGAGACCTGGAGCATGATTGCAGAGCTTCGGTGCATTGAAAAACCTCCTGGGTTGCGACATCACTTCCTCTGTCTGCCGATGGATCGCCCTGCGTTCACGACCCGCTGGTAGCAGGACTCTGCTGCACAAGCCCTCCTCCTCCACTGCTGAATGATGAATCCGTCTATGCCCGGATTTACGAATGTTACTACAAGGCCAATGGTCGAAAATACGAAAACGAGCTGCTGGGTATGCTTCCTCGCTCTGATAGCTCTGTCTTCTCGCACGCGGATATTGGACCGCACAATATCATGTTTGATGAGGAGTCTCTTCAGATCACTGGTCTCATTGACTGGGAAAGGGCGGGCTGGTATCCTGATTACTGGGAGTATGCGAATATCATGAGGCCTTCTCGGTACAAAGACTGACAGAGATGGATGGATCTTACGGCCCCGAAAAAGTGGGATATGTGTGGTTTTATGGCGGCAAGAGTCGTTCTGCTCTAAGGAGGAGAGAACAGCCTCTCTCCCACCAGGATTCCGTACTCCGTCATCTACCTGGTATGCAAATTTATCACAGGACTGGGGTTGTGAGTCCGAGAGTTACACAAGCACCACCCGTCGACGCCTCAGCCACCCATTCGAGAAAGAGGGATTGCCTCCTCTCCCATTAATCTTGCGCGCTATGTACGAAGACTGCCCCTTCGCTCCTTTGTTCCTCTTGTTGCTAAGATGGAAGGGCGGACCAGGAATCACTCCTTCTATCAACGCCAAACATCGAATGAAGTAGACACTGGCCAGCTAGCCATGATACGATCCCGTCCGCGGGTCGTTCCCGTCCGGCATGCGCCTGATCGGTGCTTTGGGTAATGATCGGATTGGAATCCCGCCTGTTCGCCTTTTTGCGGGGGAAGCACGATCGTTCAGCACTCCAGGGCGTGCCTCCCCGTGCATCCTCTGTGCGAGAAAGCACATTTTTGCTGGTATTTGCCAGCTGAATATGGTGATCCTCAGGTGGTGTCGACGACGCCTCCAAGTTGCCGACTCGCTAAAAGCCTGGGATCCCCGTGAGCTAACCAAGCAGTTCGATGTCCTCAGCATTTCTGGAGAAGTCACCCTTATCTCGAAATATGCAGCAGCTTGTAACCCTTGTCAGTTTCGCGACAGCGATTATATCCTGGATATCTCCAGCGAATACTTTGCAGCTTCCACTAGTGTCGCCCCCGCCAGAAGAACCGTCGACAAATGAGTCCGTCAGCTCACATGAATTCAACCCAACATCTTACTGGGGGAACATGAGCCCCTATGGCAATGCCCATAGTTTCCGTGTCCCCAAGGGAATGCCTCGTGGCTGTGAATTAGCACAAGTGCACGTTCTGCATAGACATGCCGAAAGATATCCAGCAGGCGGCTTCCCTTCTAATTTCTCCTCGAAGCTGGCCGCGTATAAGAAGAAACATCCAGGCGTTATTGTGGGAAGGGGTCCGCTCAGGTTCCTGAATCATTGGGAAAGGCTCCTGGGGGCAGAAGATCTAATTGCAAATGGTGCATCAACGGAAGCCACTTCTGGCGCGAACTTTTGGAACAAATACGGTCGACTTCTTTATCGTGCCGGGGTCGATGTGGCCCGGTGGAATCCATCTCTCAACGTGTTTCCAAATGGCACGGCGAGGCCTAAGCCTAGCTTTCGCGCGAATTCAGGGTCACGGATTATTGACAGTGCCAGGTGGTGGTTGAGTGAGCTCAGATCTGCCTGCACGCTTTGTGATTCAGACTAATCTGCCATAGGTGGATTCTTCAATGACAAGGCGGGCAATGGCTCGCATGACCAATATCGGCTGGCTATAATCCCGGCGCAGAATGGCACAAATAACACTTTGGCGCCGCTCTACGCCTGTCCCGGCAGAATCGAAGGAGGGCAAGTCCATCCCTACTCGCGCACTTGACACTGCTGACATATCCCTTAGGGTCAAGTCGCTCTCGCAATGGGTTACAACATATACCAAAGGGACTGCTGCTCGGTTATCGCGCTATCTCCCTGCCAATTTCCGTCTCAGCCCTTTTGATGTTTTCGACATGCAGCAACTTTGTGTCTATGAATGGACAACATTCAGTGGCTCCAAGTTCTGCGCCCTATTCTCCGAGAAGGAGTGGAAAGACTTTGAGTACGCACTCGATATTCAACTTTACTCCATGAGTGGATTTGGCAGCCCTGTTGGACGGGCTCAGGGAATAGGCTATGTCGAAGAAGTTATAGCCAGGCTTCAGAAGCGACTCATCACCGAAACTGACACGGGAATAAACACAGACTACGATTCTAATGAGAGGACTTTCCCGCTTGGCCAGCCGTTTTATCTGGATATGTCCCACGACATCGTGATCATTAATGTCCTGACGGCTCTCGGGCTGCGATATTTTCGATATGGGCCCCATGGCCTTCCAGGCGACGTGCCAGAAGTCCCGGTCCGCACTTTCAATTTGAACCAAGAAACTCCCTTCGGCGCTCGCCTCGCTTCAGAGATTTGGAAATGTCATTGCGGCACGCGGTTCCAGAACCTCGACCCAGTACAATATATAAATCCCGATCTTTCCAACAGCAAAGGCATTTGTACGAAGAACTATATCCGGTTCCTTCTCAATGATGCTCCGCTACCGCTGGAAGGTATGCCGAACTGCGAAAATACAGCTGAGAACGGATTCTGTCCTGTCGATGATTTCATCAAGGCGCTACCGGAGTTGAAGAAAAAGGCGACGTATGACTGGGCTTGTCATGGGGACTATAAAGCTCCTGACCAGGTCAGCGATGGTCGTCCAGAGCAGCCACCGCCAAATTAGATGGAGCGATTCACGACCCTGAGCTGGAGTCACCGTGAATGGGAACGGTTATGAAATCATGTCATTTCTTTGATTTATTGGATATCCCATGAGCCAGCTTCCCTCGTTCCTAGTATCGCTTTCGTTACCTTATCCTTATCCAGAACAAAATCCTTGTTTCTAGAGACTTCCACCAGATAGTTATGAGCTCGCGATTATCCCCGGAGTCAGGTAAAAAAGTGTAGATACCGCTCTAGTTCGTCGGTTGACCTCGTCCTCGTCCTCGTCCTCGTCCTCTGTCCACCGGCAGCATCCTGGGGTCCTCATCAGGGAACCCGGCAAGACCAATCTCGAACTCCCTCTCTGCCCTCCCGTCGAATTTTCCTGCTTCTATTAAAAGGGACTTTGCGCGTGTACGGCCTATTCGCGAACATATCTCGTAAACGATGGGCTTTCCACTCCTTTTGTCAGTCGCCCACAGATCAGCGCCCTTTTCGAGCAAAAGGCGGACGATGGCATAGCTGGAATCAGTGGCACAGAGCAATGGGGCAATGCTACTGCTGTTTTCGTCTGTATTGTTGATATTTGCCCCATGGTCGATTAACAGCGCTACCTTTGCGAGGCCACGATGGTAGATCGCCCAGACAAGCGGAGTAGTCGTTCCCTTGCTGGGTTCATGGTCATCATCTTTCTGCATTCCCTTCATTAAACGGTCCCCGTCCTCGAAATAGTCGGGCAAGAAGTCAAGTGAGGCGCGAGACTCGACGTCGGCGCCATGTTCGAGGAGTAACTTCATGATGGTGGTGTCTTCTCGTCGGGCAGTGTCTTTGTCTATGTCCTCGAGCATTCCGGTGAGAGGATGCCCGGCAAGATGTAGAGGGGTTATACCAAGGGATGTAGTTGCAGATACGTCCGCGCCGTGATCGAGGAGAGTCTTCACGGTCAGGGCGCTACAACTCCGAACAGCAAAGTGGAGGGGCGTCCAGCCATATTTGTTGGTACTATTCACTCTGAGTCCGCTGGTGCTGATTAGGAAGTCGACGATATCATGCTTGCCACCTTCTGCGGCGCGATGCAGGATACTGGTTCCCATTGTACTGGCGGCCTGCACATCAGCGCCCGCTGAAATCAAACGCTGTACAGCCGCCAGCGAGCCTGAGAAAGCAGCAGCGTGAAGGACGCTTTCACCCCACTGATTCCGTACATGGATATCAGATCCAGACTGCAGAAGCATCTCAAGTATTCCTATGTCGGACGAATTCCCCTCTCGAGCGGAAGCAGCAGCTTTGAACAGCGCGCTCTCACCATAATCATCTGTCGCGTGGACATCTGCGTGTCTGTCAAGGAGCAGTTTAACCATCTCGGGAGCCCTGCGTTTCGCAGCATTATGTAGAGCAGTCCTATTAAGTTGCCAGATACCGCTTTTTGCATTCACATCCGCGCCGCGGTCGAGTAGTAACTTTGCACATGCCACTCGTTGAGGCTCATTGTAATTTGATGCCTGTGTAAGGACTACCAGTGGTGTTGCTCCGTCTCCTTCATAGTTTCGCACGTCAACCTTAAAGTCATAGGAGTCCAGGAGAAGTTGAATAATGTTGATATTTCCTCCCTGGGCCGCAAAGTGTAGAAGGGTGTGGTCTTCAAGCGCACCACAGACATAAGGCTCTGCACCGTTTGATAAGAGGAGCTGCACGGCTTCTAGGTTCCCCCACGACGCGGCGTAGTGGACTGCGCGAAAATAGGATGAGTCGTCGCCTCCGTTCGCGGAGTCTCCTTTGCTGATGGCTGCTTTTAATGCTTCCAGGTCTTTGTTGTATGCTGCTTGCGCAACTGCAGAGCGCCATTGGGGTTCATTTTTATCCATGAGCTCAGAAAATCACCTCGGGGGCATGCGTTGAAAAACAGGAAGAAAAAAAAAAAAACCAAAAATTCATGGGGCAGGGCGGGGGCTTAACTCGGAAGTTGAAATCCCAGGGAATGTACCCCTGCCCGGTAAGCGTATGCAGGGCACATTATGGGAAATTAGACTGACCAGGTTCGAGTTTCCTTTATTACCAGGGAGCCTGATATCTGATTAAATGTAAGTTCTCTGACTCCTAGGAGGGGAGGCGATTATCAGAGCAGAAGAGAGCAATACTATGAATGTAAATGGCTTGCATGTTCTATATTTTTAGCATTCATCAGAACTAGACTAGATAAAACCCTTCAGGACCGCGCTCTCCGCCTGTAGTCAGTGCAGAGTATCAGCATCCATTCAAAAGCAATGGAAGGAGGAGAGGCACTCACATTCAAGATACTACTACCAGCGGCCCCCAGGACTGTATTATGACTGAGAGCAACGAACTGGATATCAAAGACTCCACTATCATCTTCCCTGATCCTCCCCACGCTGCACGTATATCCCCCCTCAGTATCTCTATCAAGGCGAGGCTGTGGCCGATCCACATCGTCCAGCACATGAATCGCGCGTTTCGGAGCAGAAGGACACCCCTGCTGCTGAACCTCCGCCGTATATTCTCTCAGGGCATCACGGACCTGGCTTGCGGTGGGCGCAGGTCTGTTTGCGAAACGCAGTGATGCGCACACGGTATGGCCATCGAGTACAGGGACACGGTTACACGCAACGGAAATTTGGAGGGGTTGTTGATCGCTGAATCCTGCGAGGTCCGAGTTCAAGGTGCCGAGGATCTTGCGGGCTTCGGTGGAGATCTTGCCTTCTTCGCCGGGGATGTAGGGGACAATGTTGTCAAAGATGTCCATGCCTGGCACAGTCAGTTTGACTACAGTTATGACTAGGATGTACTGGAGGAGCTTACTGCTGACGCCAGGATAGCCTGCTCCTGAGACGGCCTGCATGGTCACCATGCTCACTGCCTCGATAGGCCCAAACTTCTGAATCAGTGCCTTGGCAGGAATAACCAGTCCCACGACCGCACAATTCGAATTGCACACAATCATCCCCTTCTCCAGACCGAAATGTTTCCTCTGCGCCGGAATCGCATCGATATGCCCCGCATTCACAAGCGGCACGACCAGCGGCACCACAGGGTCCAATCGATAATTCTTCGCATTGGAAAAGACGGCAAAGTTCGCTTTCAGAAACGCCATCTCGATATCCCCCGCTACATCAGGGTCCAGGCCGGAGAAAATGATGTCGCAGTCGCCGAATTCAGCGGGGGCACAGCGGCGGACGATCAGGTCTGCGACTTTGGCGGGCATGGGAGCCGATTGCTTCCAGCGCACGGCATCGCGGTATTTTTTATCTGCGGATCTGTCTGAGGCGCCTACGGCTACGAGTTCGAGGAATGGGTGTTGGGAGAGGAGGAGGATGAAGCGAGTGCCAACAGCGCCGGTTGCGCCCAGGACGCCTGGAAGTGTCAGCAAGCTTTGATAATAGCAGGTATTCTATACTTACCGCAGCGCTTTTTCGAAGGTGAAGACATTGTTATGGTGTAATGATATCAATTCAATCTCAGCTTCAAGATTCAGACCAGACTTCGATTATGACTGTATCCCACACCGAGGTCGGAGGGCGCTCGGCGAATATATGTTCCGGTGGGGCCTCGATATCTCCTTTTCAGTCTCTGTGGGGAGTACTGCGAGTCGATGGAATATCACAACTTGAAATCCTACGGAGAGCTCAAACAGACACAACCCTGGCCCAGAGATGCGTGAGCTTAAGGCCTGTTACTTGTACAGCCCCTCATATCCTTGTTAACCCAACAGTCCAACATACAAGCCCCTGAAATAGTTATGCTGAGTCTCCTGCACTAATTAATCCAGATGCGGCGCCGCCAGATTCAATCTTCATTATCAAGGAGGAATTAGTAGTCAGGTCACCATGTCATTCATTAACTGGAGAATACACTCTGGAGCTTCTCTATCTTTGCACCATCGACTATCAAACATGTCTAACTATCGGGATAGTTCTGCTGCTGAGAGACAGCCTTTGTTAGGTGGTGAGTCATTTCTCTCCCGAACAGTACCACTTGCTCAGTAAGTCCTGTGGCAGACAATGCACACGACGATATGAATACCTCACTTGATGAGAAGCCTGTGGAGCACCGCTCGGGTAACACCCCTAGTCACTCCGAGCCAGCTGAAAATGGGCTTCCACTTACAAGATTGTCCAGGTACAGGCAGGCTTCGCTGGGAGGACTACCGGATAATTCTACTCTCCGTCTTCCTGTTCCCACCGAAGATAAAACGTCTGTTTGAAATTTGCCAGCGATCTGAGAGCTGGGATGCCCTTGACAGTTATGAGAAGAGATGCCTTATTTGGGGGGTTGTCAATGTCATATTCATGATTGGGGTATTGACTTGGCTGGTTGTGAGAATCAGAAATATTTATCGCTAGCGGACTGAACTGGAGAGCAGTTTTATATTTGACTCCTTTCTTTTTTAACTATAGATGGTTCCTGCCAGATATTCTTCCTGACGGCGAAGATTGAAATTATGCCCTTTCCCTTGGGCTCCGCCTTCTCAGCATCTGCCCCGTACCTCTACTTTGGCGCCGGCCCCTTGACACAATAATTGTATCCCGCCCACAGATTCTGACACTCGCGTCCCACAGCCGGATTCCAGGCCCGGAACGTCTCAAAGTCGAACGCGTTGTTGTATTTCGTGATGATGTGACGGCATTCATCGCCCTTGACTGCCTGGTAGTACTGGGCGCATTCCTTGGTGATGCCCTCCTGGTACGGTAGGGGAGCGGCGAGGAAGGCTCCTGGGCCTGCCCATGTGCTGCTGGGAGCAGAGCGGCGGGAGATGGTGAGGGTTGCGTTTGGTCGTTGGAATGGAGGGGTGTCGATGAGAGTGTACGTGTGTGTGGGCGTTGGCGTCGACTTGGGCGAAGGTCTTGTCGCTGTCTCTGGCTGGCTGATGGCGACGCAGTAGACATTTCCGACCTTGATGCCGCTGCAGTCTTTCTTTACGCTGGGATTCTATCGATCAGGTTAGCGATCCCTCCGTCAGCCTTAGGATATGACATACCCATTTGATGAAGGTGTCATGAGGGATATCCCACTTCCTCTCGAAGAATGCGCACTTATATCTCTTGTTCATGGCATAGTCATACCAGACGCAGTTATGGGCAGTCAGGGAATCGACGGCACCCGCTTCGTCTGGTATCGCCGGCACCAGCTGGTCTGTTTCGAGTTTTTCGGCATGGGAGACCGCAACCATGCCGGCGAGGAGGGCGAGAATGAACTTTGGGCTGGGCATCTTGAATCCTGATCGATTTCGTGCTGATGAAGCTGAGAGAACGGATGAAGGTGGTCATCTTTATATCTCGTCCAGCGTCTAACGCCGTTCTCAGGTCCAAGGAGACAAAGGACGAGAATACCTAGCAGGTGTGACGTTCTGCGATGCCCGGGCAAATTCCCATGCTCCGGTCTCAGGGTTCTTAGAGCGGTTATAATACCAGTCCCATTCATTCTTTGAGCGGTCCGTCCCAGTCCCGTATAGTTCATGGTTGGTGTTGCACAAATGTTGATAGGAACCCAAGCTATCCTTGAAATTCATACAATTGCCAAATGGTGTCGCAGCTTGCCGTAAGTTGCTCTGACCGAGTCCGCTGCAGGGCCATTCATACTGCATCCTCGACCACTCTGGAGCCTTTGTCTGAAGCTCGTTCTCAGTGATGGCAGGTTGTACCTGCATAGCTACCAATTGATAGCAGCTTTGGCCCTAAGACACGCAGAGCTTTGATCTGCAGTTCCAGCAGCAGTGTCTGTGCCATGAAGTGCAAGGTGTACTTATGATTGAACCCCCTATGCAACAAGTCCAGTTTGCATCAAAGAAATGGCGCAATATTAAAGCGCGCTGCCTTGCTCAGAGTAGTTTCTTTGTTAACAAGCTTAAGCAAAGACATGCAGAGCTTTGATCTGCAGCTATAGCTGCTGAGCTCTCAAAACCCACACATAATGCTTGCGATGCCTGCTGTTATTGCGCATCTCACAGCTCCCTGGAGCCGGAGAACCAATGCTGAGAACCTCATTTTTCCCTGAAATAGTATGCGAACTTTCTATATTTAATGCCAAATCTATCTAACTCCATAGCATGCATAAATTCCGAGCCTTTGGAATAGAAATTGAGGCGCATGAGCCCCTTCATTGATCCCGCGGCTGCATCTACAGCGCCTGGAGGATAACTTCTCCCATCATCACTACCTTCTCCTCCTCAAGGCGGCGGCCGACCAGCTGTAAACTGACGGGCATGCCGTGGATGGCGGATGGGTTATCTATAACATAGCTGTCAGCCACTTTTCCTCGATAATTCTGCTTCCTTAGGGGATTCTTGAACGTACATTCTTTTTGAACCTGCTCATCAGTCTCGCTAAGTGGGGTCTCGTTCAGAGCAGGGACGTCAACTGCTTCATCAACAGTAACGTTGCAGGGGAATGAGAGACAGGAGTAGTCTAGAATGTTGTAAACGCCCGTGTATGCGACGTGTTTGAACTTAGTGTGTTCAACGGCTGCGAAGGGACAGACAGGAGCTAATGTGATAGTAGTTAGCGATGTGCTCTCGTACTCTGCACCCAAGAGTAAACGGGTACTAACTGATGATTCCATCAAGTCCTTCACAGGCGTTCCAGCGATCCATATATGTTTTCTGTAGCTGATTTCGTTCGATGTGTAGCTGCCAGAGATTGAATACACCGTGATCAACAGCCTTGCCGTATCGTTCCATTTCTGGGCGTAGGGGTTCATCCGACTGCGAGAGTAAGTTCTGGATGGACCGGCCACCATCGGAAAGGAAGAATTTATCCTATCAAAGCATCAGCGTCTTTCACCCTTTCACTATCGAAAACTGCAATGCACCAACCAGTATTTCCGCAGCTTGGATATGGCCAGTGGGCTCCCAATCAACGACCTCGTGCCCTGCCTTTCTCAATGTCGCCTGAATCTCGCGGAGAGCCCGGCGCACAGGGGGGGTTGGGCGAACCATCCCATCATCCCACATTATAGCCAGCTTGAGCTTCTTCTTTGTCTCAACCTTCCTCCACGGCATAGGAATACATTTAGGATCAGTTAGCCAAGGCTGCGCATTGGTCACGGTCGAACCAAAGAGGGCGATGGATTCGAGGTTCGTTGCCATAGGTCCATTCACGCTGAGAACGGATTCTTGTCCAGCCAAACCGGACTTCGTCAGGTAGTTCGGAAAGCGCCCAAATGAGGGGCGGAGAGTGAAAATCCCGGTAACAGCAGCAGGGATACGAAGCGATCCACCTAAGATGGGTCAGTGAGCATCCTATCTAGACTTCAAGGCACATCCATACCGATGTCTGTTCCAACGCCCAAAGGACTCCCGCCGAACACAATGAGAGAAGACTCTCCGCCAGAAGAACCTCCCGAAGTAAGGTTTCGATTCCGAGGATTGGTCGTCCGCCCGAAAACATTGTTCACTGTTTCGGCGATCATCATGGCAGTTGGAACATTGGTCTTGACGTATATCACAGCTCCAGCCTTTCGGAGCAAATCTGTCAAGGTGCTGTTAAAGGTGGCCGGCTGGTTGGCCCATGCGCTAAATCCAAGTGTCGAATCTTTGCCGACAATGTTGAAATTATCCTTGAGCGAAATCGGAAGTCCATGGAGTGGTCCAACGAGCTTGCCAGTGGAAGCGAAATGTGCATCAAGAGCTTTTGCGCTTTCTAGGGCTTCCGGGAAGAGTGTTTCCGAAAGGCAGTTTGTCTAGTAATGTCAGACACCACCCACAATGTTCAAGTTGTCAAACATACCAACTGATGTGCGGCCGCAGCACGCTTGCAAAAAGCGCGGGTGACAGCTTCAGATGTCCAAGTACCGGACGCGACCTTCTCAAGAATTTGCGATGCCGACGAGTTTGTAACTTCAAGTTCTGCAGGGGTAAACCAGCCAGACTGCTCCGGAAAAGTGGTAACGTCTGCCTGGCTCTCCGGAGGCATGATATCTGCTGGAATGCGCCATTCCGGCGGAATCGAAGCAAGAAGCGCCTCTTGCTTCTGGTCACGAATAATTTCCCACTTGGGTCTGGTCGCCATTATGTAGTAGTTGTCGCTTAGGTTGTACGATCGCGGATATGTATACGCATGAACAAGCAGTAAGGGATAGTTAAGCTGTGAAGGAATGAAGACGATGGAAAGAATCGCTGGTCTTCTATCTTTCCGAGAACTCCATCATCCCACCGGAAGCACCGTCTTCACCCCCAATTTTGGCTATCGGGTCGTTATCGCAGTTAGCCCCGTAGTCTTCGGACTTTGACCACAAGCTCGCCCTGGTAAGTGGGGAGACAAAGAACCCCGCATTGGCAGGGACGCCAGGCCAATGGGACTATCTCGACCGCGGTTGAGGCGAGGTTTCCGATAACCTTGGAAGCTTCCGGCCCTGGGCACCGACGTCGGGTGGAATGAATTTCCGCCCTGTGAAGGCTGAATCCGTTGAAAGAAAATGGCTTGAGTTGACGTTCAGATTGGATGTAGTATTGGAATGCTGCTGTTTGCTTTCCTCTGTCTGGCTTGATCCTTTTGCCACTCGTCCTTTGGCTCCCTGCAAATTGAAGCTTCTCTGGTCTGTCTCGGGCGGGTCGACCAGAACCATGGCTTTGGACCGTTGTTGGACTGTTTCCTCATGCTGACACCAGGATCCTCAAGGCATGATTCCGTCTCCGGTATCGGCTGCCGCGTGGCAATTCCGACAGTCTGGGGAAGAAGCTCCGAATCCCAGACGGCGGGAAAGTCAAGTCTATGATTTGACAGCGAGCGCCGAATTTCAAGCTGTATCCCCACTTCAACGAACCTTCTCGGCTCACGCCGCAAGCAAATGGAGAATTTGAGACGCCGAGATAATTCGAGAACAGGGCGGAAGTACCACCACTCATGAGGTTGTGAGATTGACTGTTGGTGGTTGATACTCGTTGAAGTAGTTGTTGTTGTTGTTTAACGCCTGGAGGATAAGATTCTGATAGTTATCACGTTGTCGGCCACAAAAGGCAACTCGGACGTCAACGCTTCATCTTTCGAGACTTCGACAACAAAAAAAAAGAAAAATTTAAGATACAAAATAAACGCAGCCACCGGCGCCAACTCAATTTCTGTTCCTGTGACAAAATGTTCCTGTGACTGTGTGAGCAAGGACTTCCCCGATACGAATGTTAACTCAACGCTAACCAGCAGTTCGCCAAAGCCTATACCCCAGGCCAAGATGTCCCCCAGACTCCTCCGGCTTGTTCTCCGATGATCTTTGGCCACTGCTGGGTTCTTCTTGCGTGGTCTGAGGAAGAGGGATGCGGGAGGCGGAAAGCAGCGCACTCGTCTGGGCGTGATCGGGGCCCACGCAGAGACTTTTCCAAGCCAGCTTCCGGGAACACTTCACCTTTTTTGAATAGTCCAGCCAAGTCTGCTATCTGAATCTTCAACAGGCCGTGGATGGCCACCCAAGCTGCCCCATCAAGCGGTTCTGGTCCCTTTTGGCAGATAAGCAGTGTGGAGCTGTTGCAGCTCCCTGTATAAATATTCGCCGAGCTCCTCCATGTTCCTGTGACAGCTTTCTCCTCTTCCCCAGCTTCTTTCCCCGGACTTCTCGTTCTCTTCTCCACTGCTGGAAAGGAGTCAGACAGGGAGGAAGACCATTCATTCTACCCCGTGTTTATATCTGAATATTGCAGCCATGGGGAACAAGTTTATGGACTATCTGCGTGGCCCGGAGAGTAGGCCTGGTGAGGCTGCTCTCTTGCGCAAACTGGACTTTTTCATTCTTACATTTTGCTGTCTGATGTACTTTGCCAATTATGTGAGTGACTACTTCACGTTCTTGCGGAGATAAGTTGCTAATAGAGTCCAGCTCGACCGGTCGAATTTAGCCAATGCCTATGTATCTGGTATGAAGGAGGACTTGAACTTCCATGGCAACCAGCTCAATGTCATCAATACCATCTTCACCGTGGGGTATGTATCCTCCTCTATTTTCTTTGCAAATGCTAATAATATGTAGGTACATTCTCGGGCAGGTTCCCTCTAACCTGGCCCTCTACCACACAAAACCCAGAATCTTCTTCCCCTGCATGATGCTCGTCTGGGGTGGTCTTACGATGGTCACCGCTGCCGTCAAGAACCCCCAAGGAATCATGGTGATCCGATTCTTCCTGGGTCTCGCTGAATCGTCTACCTTTGTTGGCACGCATTACATCCTGGGCTCATGGTACACTGAGCGCGAACTTGGTAAGAGGAGCGGTATCTTCACCTCCTCCGGTCTTGCAGGGACCATGTTTGGCGGTTTCATTCAGACGGGAATCAACCAGTCACTCCACGGTGCCAGGGGACTGGCCGGTTGGAGATGGCTATTCATCGTATGTACCTTTTCCAAATGAGGTTTGTCAAAGCTAACTGGTCAGGTTGACGGGCTCATCACTGTCCCCATCGCCATTTACGGCTTCCTCCTCTTCCCTGATACCCCAACTACTACGAAAGCTCCCTACCTCACGGAAGCCGACAAGGCCCTCGCCATTGCCCGTGTCCCTGAAAAGGAAGTCGAACGCGTCAAACTCAACTGGGCATTCGTCAAACGCATCTTCTCCAGCTGGCAATGGTACGGCTTCGTCATGCTCTGGGTCATCGCCGGTGAAACCGAATCATTTTCCACCAACTCGCTTCTAGCACTGTACATGAAGGCGCATCCCACGATCAAATACACCGTTGCCCAGAATAACAACTACCCAACCGGCGTTCCCGCCGTCGGTATCATCTCGACTCTCTTCTGGTCCACACTGACTGATTTCCTGAACGGCAAACGCTATCTCGTCGGCTACTGGATCGGGATCACGGGTATCGTTACATCAGCTATGATTCTTGCCCCCGGTGCTTCAAACGCGAGCATCTTTGGGGCGTATTACTGGGCCGGCTCCGTGTACGCATGTCAAGCGACCTTCTTCGCATGGGCGAATGACGCAATGCGGTACAAGGACGATGGGCTTCGCAGCGTGGTGATTGCGAGTATGAATATGGGCAACAACGCGATCAATGCGTGGTGGATGCTCTTGTTTTATTCTGCGGATATGGCGCCGTATTTCACAGTATGTCCCCTATCCCTTCCCCTGATGTTTCCGCCTATGTACGAGGTAACTAACTGTTTCTAGCGAGGAATGTGGGCGATGATTGCCGTGTCGATTGCCATGGCCATCTGGACGGCTATCCTCACATGGATGTGCTCCCGCGAGGAGAAGAAGATGCAGCGGGAAGGTATCATGCCTGCCCCAGAGAAGACAGACATCCAGCTCGAAGAGAAAGTATAACCTGTAAATAATCAGCATAATGTACAACCAAATTCACCTAGCAAAGCATACCAATTACTTCATCTCTCTCGTAGAATCTAATCTCTAACCCGTCCATCCGCATCCCTAGCTCTATTCTCCCTCCACACCCCCGAGCCAGCTTCATCCCCCTCAACGCTCCCATCCACAAACTCCTCCCGTTTCCAAATCTCTACTCGCCTCTTACACTCCTCCAGCACCTCTTCCCCCGCCCGAAACGCAGGACCCCTATGCCCCGCACTAACCCCGATGACAATACTCTCCTCTCCAACACCCACATCGCCAAGACGATGCGCGATGCTTAGTCCCAGTAACCCATGCTTAGCGACTGCCTTCTCGGCGATGGATTGTAGTGTTCGTAGTGCGAGCGGGATGTAGGATGTATAGGAGAGGCGGGAGACGGCGGGGGAGTCGGGGGTGTAGTGTGCTCGTGTTGTGCCGAGGAATAAGAGGTTTGCGCCGGCGTGGGGAGAGCGGATTTGGCTGAGGGCGAGGGTGGGAGACAGGGGATGGGGGGTTAGGAGGATGTGGATGTTAGAGGGGAGGTGGAGGGTGTGTTCTTCTTCCGAGGAGGACATTGTTGTAGATGTTGAGTATGTTGGATGGAGTTGGTGACGAGGGAAGATGGCGGGGAGTAGGAAGTTAATGAGCGACGCCCTCCGAGTTTAACTAATTGCCGACCATACTTTCAATTAATTCTATTTACATATCTTACAGGCGATTGAAGATGCTATACAGAGCGGAGACATGACGACTGCTATATCTATTCCTTCTTCGTATCCAGTGGCTTCCCCTGCCTCTTCCAATCCTTGATGTGATCCAGGATGATATTCGCCGCCGACTCGGGCGTATCCTGTCGTCCAATGCATTCCACAAAGTCGCCCTCGGGGTCTAACCAGTTAGCACAGAACCAGAACAAGAACGGAGAAAGAACACACCCATGAGGTAAAAGTAAATACTATGATCCACCAAATAGTCTTCCCCCGGCTTGATATTCGACGGCGTACTGAAATACACCCGGTACTGCTTGCACACATTCCGCACCTGCTCGTACGTCCCCGTTAACCCGATGATGGCCCCGTGGAACTCCTTCAGGTATGCCCGCAGCACATCCGGAGTATCCCGCGCCGGATCGCAGGTTATGAAGATCGGTCGCATGCTGTTCGGGGACTTGGCGTTGACGGCGTCGATTATCTCCGCCATCTTGTCCAGTTCGTCGGGGCAGATGTCGGGACAGTGCGTGAAGCCGAAGTATACCTACCTCATTAGCCTCTTCTTCTATAACGCCAGTCCAGTCCGAGGTAAATGAAGACGTACAAAGTTATATTTCCCCTCCAGATCCTTCTCCGTCCATACTTTCCCCTCTAGATCCCGTAACTCAAACGGTCCGCCAACCTTCGGTTTGCCAACACCCTTACTCATCTCTGCGATGCGTGCGCGCTCTAATCTCGCCTTCTCGTACTGGAAATATACTATCATCCCCGCGCCCGTGAGCACGAAGAGCGCCGCGGCTTTCCATGAGAATGGGCCCGTGGACTGGCGCGAGCGCAGCTGTTGGATGGTTTTGTTTCGCGAGGGAGTGCTGCTGAAGGGACGAGAGGGGAATTGCGATTGGAATTGGAATTGGCGGGGGAGGATGGGTCGGGAGGTGTAGGTCTGGTTTTGGAATTGGCAGAGCGCGGAGGAAGACCGTGTGGTGCGGCGGCAGAGACGGAGGCCGTGTCTGAGTGCCTGGGAGAGAGGAGTGGATATCGACGAGGACGCCATTGTACCTGTCCGGGAACCGAACCCGCTGCTGATCAAGTGCAATGGGGAATGCTGCTATCGCTGTCTCCAATTGAAGAAATTCACAGCAATCGAGATGGTTAGTTATGTCAGAGGTGATTACTAAGGAAGACTGACTGAACTATAGATGGAGATATGCAAACCGACTATCATTCAGAATCCAGCAACAAGCATTTCTATTATTATTACACAAAGGAGGAAAAAGGAGTAAATGGAATAAGAGAAATGCCGTTGAGACAGCCAGAAAAAGAAGAGAAAAGGGAAAAAAGAGAAAAAGAACCAACTTTTCGCCGACACCTCTTCCTCCGTCCTCTCTGTCCGGAACACCAGTAGCTGAAAGTCAAGTCAAGAAGGTGAATTTGGAACTGACTAGCTGGTGAATAGAAATAAAGGAGAATGTGAAGAAGCATAGGTTGAGCAGCAAGGGCCAGAAAGGCAAGGTAGACTGCAATTTGCTATGAGTGAGATGGAAGTAACCTGGTAGAGCAAAACTTACACAATAGGAAAAGGGAAAACAAAATCTATCATAGTCATGGTCATCATCATATTTGGAATGGGGCCGATGTCAGCTCTTTCAGATCAAAATCATTGCATGCCGCGACTCGCCTGGCTGGCGCGGCTGGGACTCGTTCTGCTCCGCTCATCTTCCTCCATCACATCGCTCAGACGCGTGGGATGGCGATGGCGAGGCGTCACAGACTCCCACGTCTGCCCTGATCCCCAGCCCGACCCGCTGTAGTCCACCGGACTCTGCTGATACCCATGCACATTCACGTTGCCAGGCGAGCGGTACGATTGACCCGGTGGCGGGCCATAATCCGTAGGATCATAGTTCTCCAGATCATAGTCATCGCTGTCATCGGATATGGTTCTGGGGTATTCTATGCCCGGCCGGCCAACGAGATCGGGACGCGGGTTGCGTGGGTCGATTTCTTCGGAAATCTCGCTGGTGCCGGCTTCGCTGGAGGCGGGGTAGTCGACGGTGCCAATGTTCTCATCGTGCAAAGATGGGCCTTTGTGTTGGTAGAAAGGGTTACGGCTGGTCCCCGCTGGGGGTGGTTGCGGAGCGGGAACGGGTTGAGACACAGGAATACTCTCAGGCCCTGTCGTGGTCGGCTGTCTTGGGCTCGCACTATATTGCTCCTGGTTTGGACGGGGCTCTGTGAAAGGGTCTGCTGCCGTTGGAGTCGAACCGGGGCTTTCAAACGAGAATTTTTCGGTCTGCTGTTGAGGGTCTTGAGATTGACCTCCCATTGCTGTCGCTCCTGGTCCGCCGGCATAGGGTCCCTCGCGAGTTGGTGGCCTATTCGTACTGGCATGTCTGCTAGGATAGGCCTGCATCATGGGAACAACCTGCACTCCACCAACGATTGTGGGCTCTCCGCTTCGCAAGGATGCTGTTCGTTCACGTTCTTCCTGTTCGCGCCGGCCCAACTCCTCCCATGCTCGTCGGGCCTCTTCCCTCGAGATTTGCAGTTCCCGACGCATCTCCTTGACCAGTTCTTCCGCCTTCACCTTGTCGCTCTGGGCTTGCTTCATCGCCGCGAGTGTTTCCGAATGTCCTTGTCTTTCTGCGCTTAACAATCTTTCCAACTCTGCTCGGACCTCCTGAGACCGCTCTTGTTCCGCCCGTGTATCGAAGAACCATCGTTGGAACTTTCTCTCCGACGAAGCCCGGAGCCGCTGCAATTCGACAACAGCATGGAAGAGGTTCGCGCCGGCAGCAGATAAGTCTGTGATCTGGCGGGACATTTGCGGGCCGAGAGGATCTTTGCTGAGCTCTTCATTATTCTGTTCCAACCGGCGTATCCAATAACCTGTGAGTCCTTCCCAGTGAGAGGATAACGTCTCCCATCGCTCGAATGCATGGGGGAAAGAGGGTCTAGCGCGACTCTGCGCTTGGGCGCTCGCGGCTGGCTGACTTGCTTGAGCCTTGGCTCCTTGATCTTGCGGCCTTGACTGTGAAGACTGAGATTGGGCCGTTCTGGCTATGGGCTGATCTTGGGTGGCACGACGTTCATGCTGAGCCGGAGCCCTCGTGACAGAAACATGCGGATCTTGTGGAAGCGGCATCTCTGGTGGACGCGAGGTGCCAACACCCGGTCGTCTGGCAGCCTGAGAGTCACCGGCAACGCCAGCAGCATGCGTAGTCCGTTCCTGCTGAGCATATCTTGCCTTTTGCTGTTGCTCGAGCTCCTGTTGCTTCTGTCTCAGCTGCGCCTCCCGCTGTTCACGCTCCTTGGCCTCTTGTTCGGCCTTTAGTCGCGCCTCCCGTGCATCACGTCGCCGCATAATGTCGCTGGGTGTAATGATGCCACTTGCGGGAGCTCCTTGTGAGCCGTGCGTCGTGCGGCCGACACCGTTATGAGGTCGACCATGGCCCGGAGGTACCGCGACGCCCACGCCTCCCATGGCGTCTGTCATTGAAGCGGTTAATTCACTTGTCACGGGGGTGAAAGGGAATGGCTTTCGAATAGCTTCTTCCAGCGCCCACTGGATGGCGGAGACTGTGCTTGGAGAGATGCGAGTGGTCCGCTGTGGCCAGAAGGATTCACTTGTCTGTTGAAGGGAGCTTCGATATGGGGAAATCGGCCGACCTTGAGCTGTAGAAGGGTGCTTTGGATCTACTCCGACAGGACTGGATGCATGGGCGGACAGGTTGGGGGGATTTCGAGTTGGAGGATCGGAGGGAGGACGACGGCTGCGACGCTGCTGGCGCTGCGAGGGGGGATGAGTAGTCGTTATCGTGGACGGGTCGTAAACTTCGTGTGGCTCGTTAATAGGGACTGAGGAAGACAGTGTGGCTGGCAAAGCTGAAGAGGACAAGGCGGGAGGAAAAGAGTGTAAGAAGGGTGATTATTGAGTGTTCAGCATGCAATTGATATGCGAAGGGAGCGCACAATGAGCAGCAAGGTGGTCCAGAACAAACAGAGGAGGCAATAGTGAGGCTTGAGCTTAGAGGTGAAGCCAGAGATGAAGCCCAAAGAGAAGAAACAGAGAGAGAACCATTAAAGAACAAGGATGACAGACTGAACAGTGGCTGCAGGGCACAGCTTGAATTCAGACAGACAGCATGGGAGGAAGAGTGAAGACAGGCTGTCTGTCTGTCTGCGAGAGAGTGTGAATTGGGTGAAGGTGGTGGGAGTTGACGTTGGAGGGTGAAGTTGTTGGTGGCTGGTCGAATCGTCGTCACTCTCTCGCCCAGTTGAAAATGTGATGGCTGGACAGCACAACTTTGTGAGCACAAGCAAATATTCACTAACAGCATCAACAAGAGACAAAAAAGGAATATTCTGTATTGCCTGGTGTCCTTCTCTCTGCCATTTTGCTACATTTCTTTCTATGACTATGATCTCCTATTGTTTACAACACTGGATAAGTTCTACCTGCTGATGCCCATAAACAGCAGCTCTAGCCTATGGACTAGATATTTTGGCAGCAGACATGCAACGCACGAGCACGCGGCATACAGCATACAGCGAGCACCTAAACAGCATGGACTGACACCAGTGTCCGTCGTGTTGCTTGCAGTGTCGAGGGTATTGGCTCGATGATGCGGACATGCTCCCATCTTCCCTACCAAACAGAGTCGAGGGAGAATATACCAGAATGGGATGATGTCGATGTCGAATCCCCCGACACCATGCCAGATGGGAGCTCTCCTCCCTCAGAAAGCGCGAGAAGCCACTCGCAGCTGAAAGCGGCAGCCTGCCTATGGTCAGACTGCAGTCGATGACGATGTTTCAGCTGCTCGTCGCCCGTGTGAATCACAAGAGAGTTACGAAGATGCTAGAACGAGAAGATGCTGATATCATCTCGTCGAAGGGTGTCAGGTACCTTTTGTATACACAACGGAGGAAAATGGTACCTGGGCGCGTTGCTTCCCCGGATTCGATCCATGGCTCAACGCCCGTCAACCAGGGACCCGACCCGTTGATGCTCTGGATGTCGACGGAGTCTTGACATCAGGGAGGCAAGAATAATGCATTCAAACCGTGGGAAGGCCAATTGTAGAGTCATCGCGAGCAATACATAAAGCCCCCCAAAAGCTCCCTGACTCCCTCGTCCTTCATTCTCTCTTCATCTCTCCTCAAACACAGACCACAACATATACCACAAACCTATACGCAAAACAATCTCCTCAAACCACTCAATATCGTTGCAAAACACATCTCTTTCAAACAAACAAACCCATACACGAACAATCTCCTCAAACCAATACACGAACAGCCTCCTCAAGCCACTCAATCATCTTAAACAACTCCCTTCAAACAACCACCCTCCAGACAGAAGATCACATCTCCTAGCATAGATAATATCCTGTCCAACATCGTACCTCTTAAAAACCAAAACCAACAAGCCAACCCGACAGACAACAACATGGCTTGCGTCCTCGTTGATATCAAGTTGCGGTCCGATATGCCGCGAAGTAAGTCCCACTCAGCCCCTGTCGACAAACATACTGACTCGGCGGTAGAGAACAACCAGCTCCCGGAGAGAATCCTCTTCTTCCACCCGGAGCTCATGTCAGAAAAGCAAGTGGAAAAGATCCTTCGGGATCCCAACGTCAACAACCCGGGTCTCGAAAGGCTCAATATCGAAAATCCCCGCCTCTGGAACACTCGACACAGAGGCGTAAAAACGAAAAACAACGACAAAGGCAACAACGTCCAGTTGCCTCCGGAAAGATTACTCGCGGCACTCCATGGAAACGCCTATACGATCGACGACATTGCCTGGGAGGCCATCGACAGGCTTGCCTGGCACGTGGAGACGAAGCGCACCTACGCCCTGGTGCTCGAATGCGACGGGCAGCAAGCGCAAGACGTCGAAGCCACATTCTGCATGTGGAACAGGTACTGGTTCAACGACTTTGAGAGCCAGTTCGACAGACCCGACTTTTGGATGTGGCGGATGCCATATCAGGTAATGCTGATGCAGGACGAGGAGGAACGGCAGCGAAGGAGGAAACAGGCGCAAATCGATACGGGATTCTATAGGATTGAGTTAGCGTATCCTTTTTTTAATGATTTGTATAAGTGATTGGATAAGGGATTGGATAAGTGATGATTTGTATGACTGAATGAAGTATGTAAATAGTACCAACCTGGACAGCATCTTACGTCCTTGAAAGAACAATAAAACCAAGTTCTTAACTCTTACTTCTCATGACCTCTCCAGCAACTGCCTGACCGTCTCCTCCCACCTGCCCACCACCGCCTCCCCGCTCCCCTCCAGCTCACCACATACATCCCCCTTCCCATCCGCCGCAGCCTGCCCAAACACCTTCTGCACCACCAACTCCCTCTTCGCCCTCTCATACAACTCTCTCAGCCTCTCATCTGTGCCATTGGCAGAGACAACACCCTCTAATACTCCCAACACAACGCCCGCCCGCATCCCCAGCTGCGCGCCGATGGGGAACCCGGCGTCGAAGCCATGTTGGACGTGTGCGTGTTTGGCGGAGGAGATGCCGTCGCGGTAGCCGGCGGTGATGTGTTGGCGGCGCACGGAGGGGAGGTCGGAGGGGAGATCAGAGGGGGTGCGGGTGATGTGGTCGGGGGAGGTGCCGAAGATGCCGTCCATCTCCTCTTCTTCTTGCTCTCTTAGATCTCTTGTTTGCTGTCTATTATCTCTTGGTTCTTTTCTCGTTGTCTGGATTGTCGTTGGTGGTGATGTAAAAATACGTGTATCGGGCCTTACCATACCGCTCCTTGGCACAGCACGCAATCCCGACTAGGCCCAATGAGGCAATCGTAGCACGCAAAAAGCAAGCAGAAGAATATAAAGAGGCGGCTTCCCCGGTATTTTTCATCTGTTTTCCTTCTGCGGTCTGTTTGTGTGTTGGTTACTCTTGATAAAGGACGAGGTTCATTTCTATCATCTGTTGAAAGGTGGTCTATCTATACTACGGATATTCAGCTACCGGAACAGCTCCTTGGTGATGGACTTCTGCACCGTCAGGCTAAACACCATCAACCATAGCAGAACCACACACAGCGTCAGGCCTGTTCCAATGACCTTGAACGTCGTCGAGTCGAACTCCCGCCCAAACAGATTACACGCCGTCGTGAATACGCCTGAGATCTGTTAGCAGCAACCCCCTTTACTAGGACTGGATGGATGGACTTACCGATTGGGAAAGTAAACGCCCACCACCCCATGTTGAAAGCAAACGGCCGCTTGGTGAAGGATGCCACGGCAAACCACAGCCATAGGAGCCCGAAGCCCCACAGGATCAAGGCCGTCAGGATGCCCGCTACATAGAAGATCTCGCCCGCCATGGGTGACAGGACGTTGAGCTATCTCGTTAGCTACTATCTACATGCCTACATACCTAAGGTATGTATATATGTAGGTAGGACTTACTGCTGGAAACACCCGTCGGGAGACCACCCCCAGTTGCATGATACCAAATCCCCCTTGGCCAAGTGGTCCTACAGGAAGCAGCGCACTCACTGCCGCCGCCGGAGCTACGAGTTTGTGCAATGCGAGTCTCTGGAAATATATCACTATGATCACCATTGCAAATGGCACCGCGGATCCCCACATGATATAACAGATGATCACCGTCACCAGGGCTTGAGAGTCGGGTAACACCTCTGCCACCACTCCTCCGGACGCGGCTGTGACGACTGGCGCCACGATGGGGAGTAACCAGGCGGCAGTCATCGTCTCCAGCGACGCTTGGTGCACAGTCGTCCTAACCTGTTAGTCTTGTACTATCTTGGATTGGAGTGGGTGGTACCTACAGGATAAACGGAATATAAAAGCAGGTCGCCATACTGACCGCTGCGGTGATCCACCACAGCACCCACGCCATGGTTGCGGCCCATGGTCCCCAGGCTGGCACGCAAATATACACTACACAGTTGACAATTGTGCTGAAGCCCATCGGGAATGTACCGAGGAGCATCGAGTGGGCAGGGTGGTGCAGCATCTGGACGAACTTTTCGGGCCACAGGACATATCGCAGGATGGAAATGATGAGAAAGACCGTGAACATGGCCACGTTCAGCACAAAGATTACAATGGCGATATAATGCAGCCCGGTGAATTGATACGGAAGGTTTTCCAGCAGAATCGCCACGATACCAGTGCCCATATTCGCGGCAAACCATCTATCCCGGTTAGTCGGCAGGCAAAAAGACAGGGAAATACGTCCAGGAATTACGTACCCAGGGTGAAAATTGGCAATCACAAACCAGTCATCGCGTCGCCGTGGTTGTGCGCGTTCTACGTCCTCGCTCTTTTCCAGGACATTGAGGTTTACCGGTTCGTTCCTGGATGCGGCCTGATCTCGGCATGCCGAGCGCTCTGAAACGGTGTCGGAGGACGACAGCTGAACTGAATGTTGGTCCATTGGGAACGGAGTATTGAAATCAAAGAGAAGGAAGTTGACACAGTTACTCCTCGAGTTACCCCATGCGAGGGTCGGGTGTGGTCTCGGCGTTGAAACGGGAACGGTCTCGGTACGGGAAGGTTCCTTTCAAAGATGGGTACAACGATATGTCACGGCATGTACAACGGTGAGCGAGCAAGCAACTGATATACAGGAAGAACAATGACGAGAGGAACAATTCTGATTTCCAAGCGCTGTGGTCCAGAAGGTGGGCAGTTTTTTCCTCCTTTCTCACAGCAAGCCTAGCGTTGCTAGGGTTTCAGCGGGTCCGGCCCGAGGTCCCTTTCTCACACTTTTTGGTCTCTCCCCACACTCGTCCGAGTCATTTCTCGATGAATAGGAGATGGTAGGAGATAGGAGTATCCTTCTTCTCTCTCGATAGCATCCATGATGAGCATCGTTGATTGTCTCAAGCTGCTCTGTCGTGGCAAACCTATCCCAGTCCTGGCCTCAAATCGATCCGAGACTTGCCGTCCAAAATTCCTTGAACTCAAGCTAGAAGTTGGACTAGTCGGCCGAGTGTGAGCGTTGAGTCAACGACCCTGGCTCTTGTCCACCCGTAGTTATGCGCTTCATGAGATCATACAGTCATTTTCAGCAGAATCAATTCTCGAGTTCCATAGCAACATGACATCCTCCTTTTCCTTCTCTTCTCTTCGTCGTCGAACATTTTGCCAAGCCCGGAGGAGATTAGCCGGATCATTGATGTTCCGTCCCGTTGATGATGTAAACTTCTTGGCATTAACGTATTAATCCATCACCTCTTCGTACACCTCTCTACTATTTGGTAAATCTATAATCAAATTTCACAACCACCACAAGGAAAATTAAGTTAATTATATTAAGAATTATTTCCTGTACGCCTAGAGCAGGTACGAGCAGTATGTCCAATAATCCCACATACACTACACTGCGGCGCTGCCCGTTTCCGTGGTTGGGGCTCAGCAGCCTCAACCACCCTCTCTTCCCATTCCTTGACACTTCGTACGCGATTCAAGCCTTCTTCAACCCCCAAAGCACCCTCTTGAGCTACATATGTACAGCCTCTTTCTCGCTTTCTCTTTTGTTTGGCATTCTCAGCTCTTAACTCCCTGTTTTCAGCTACTAGAATAGCAGCTCTGTGCATTGCCATTTGGCATCCTTTGACCAGCTGACTTAGGGCACGATTGGTTGGACTGGACGGGCTCTGCGTACGGTGCTTGATATAATTCATAACTTTCTCGGTCTGCTGCTCCAATTGGCGTATATTATGCAGTGTAGCCATGGCCAAGGAGGCCTGGGAGCTGTGAGAAGTCCCTGGGGGGGTGGGAGTCTTCATTGTGGTATTAAGCCGCGAGAGAACCTGCTCAGGATTGTACGGAACCAATCCAGCAGCTCTAAAGCTGCTCTTGATGTTGCTCTCAGTCAGGGCCTGCGCCTGAGCTGCAGGATATAGGGCCAGAAACTCCTCCTTGCCAATATGATTGATCCCAAGCCCCATCTGGTTCTCCACCTGTCATCCGTACGCCTTTTTCAGGGGGGAGAAACAGCCAACATCCAATGGCTGGAGAAGATGAGAGGAGTGAGCTGGCATGTAGAGAGCAATAATATTGTTCTCCATGCAGAACCAGTCAAATTCAGCTGAAGCATGACTCCCATACCCATCAAGGATCAACAGTCAGTATTTGCCCTTTGTACGAGGCAGAGTATCCTTGTTGAACACCTCCTTCAGCCAATGCAGGCCCAGCTTGTCTGTCGTCCAGCCATTATCACTGACTCCAATCACCCAGTCACGCGGTAGCCCTTCCATCTTGTACCAGCAGGATTGATGAACCTTTCCTTTGAGGATAATCATTGTACGCAAGGCCCATCCACTTGCATTGACTCCTGCAATAACAGTCACCCATTCCCAGTCTCCAGGCTGTACAAGCTTAGGATTTCCAGTTCTTTCAGACCCTGTAATCACTCTGGCAGTTCCAATAACACCCATCTGGAATCCAGTCTCATCAAAGTTGTAGATATCATCCTCCAAGATCCCATACTTCACAATGGTGTTTTGTACGAGCTGAAACCACCCACGGATAACCTCAGGATCCTCACATAGCACGCGTTGGTGATCATACTTGCGTGAGAACTTGGATTTAAGCTCAGGATGGCGATCAATAAATCAATTGACCCAGCATTTGCCAACTGTAGGTGGTGGTTTGGCTTCAGCACTAGGATCTCAGTTGGCAAGAAGAAGATTGGCTGTTTCTCGTACGGCGTTCACTTGGGGAGGCTGGCCACGTTCATCCATGGAGATTATCCACTGAACAAGAACTGACTCCTCTGTAGGAGTTAATTTTCGGGTTCTTAATTGAGAATTCTTCTTTGTCGTACGGCCATGTAGTCGCTCAGCCAGGCTGGTGTGAGGGATTTCGTACGCGCGTGCAGCAGCTCGTATACCTGAAATTTTGCCTTGTTTTAAGGCCTGAATGGCTAATTGAACTCTTCCTTCTTGATAGGAGGCTTGACTGTCTTTTGCTGTTGGCGTTTTAGGTGTTTAATGATGGACGCGTCGAGCAGTGGATTAACGTAATTCCCAAGCGAGCGGTCACCCCAAGCGAGCGGTCAGCAAATTCAAAATCCTCCTACTAACTAGAATTTAATTCAAAATATCTTCGCCCACCACCCACTATTTAAATAGAATTAAATTACACTAGGTTGAGGGCATCTTAGTCTTGTATGCCCAAGCATCCCACAATTGCTGCATCTTCGTGGCGCTCGTACGCGTGCTGCGGGCTCAGCAGCCGAAGGCTCAGCGGGCTGGATAACAGGCATTTCAACTGCTCTAGCAGGTGGAATAACAAGAGCCTGAGCTTCTTCCCTAGTTAAACCTCCTTCATGTTGAATTCGGCGCCTAGATCTCTTGCGTTTTTGCTTCTCTATCTCATTGGCATTGAATATATCCTGATATTGCTTCTTCATAATCGTGGCGCTGATCATTCCATATTCGCAGGCCTTGATAATTTGATCAAGTCCTTCCACAAATCCTTGAGGCTGACCCTCCACTAAGCCTTTGATCTTATTCGCCTGCCGGTGTAATTGCCGGGGATTACTAGGTGTTTGAAGCACCCAGGATGTGGTTGAATTGCTGGAGCTGCTGCGTGGGGGGGTAGGGGTCCGTAGTTGAATATCCAGCTGCTGGAGGACGTAGTCAGGTTGAAAGGGCACTATTCCAGCTGCCTTGAAGCCATTTTGAATAGTCTGAGGTTTGAAGGCTGCAGTGCGCGCTGTAGGGTAGGCATCCAGGAAATCTGCCTTCCAAATGGCATTAAATCCAAGCCGCATTCGTTGCTGAACTAGGTCTCCGTACGCTCGCTTTAAAACCGAAAAAATGCTCACATCTAGAGGCTGCAGAAGGTGGGAGGAATGAGGTGGCATGCAAAGGCATATTATAGCATTATCCTTGCAGATTTGGTCGAATTCCGGGGTAAGATGACTGCCGTGCCCGTCCAGGATAAGAAGGATAGATCTGCCGACTCTGTGTAAATTTGCTGCAGGAATAAAGACCTGTTGAAGCCATCTCAGGCCCATTTCATCAGTAGTCCAGC
The DNA here is from genome assembly GCA_039700045.1 of Malbranchea zuffiana. Classification (NCBI taxonomy): domain Eukaryota; kingdom Fungi; phylum Ascomycota; class Eurotiomycetes; order Onygenales; family Malbrancheaceae; genus Malbranchea; species Malbranchea zuffiana. The sequence continues at coordinate 2,485,424 of JARUPO010000002.1, forward strand.
CATTTGGACTAGCATCTAGCCTCCAGCCATCAGGTAGGCCTTCAAACCATCCTTCCAACAAGCCCTGGCTCTTGAGAATGATATAGGGGGGTAGGGCCCATCCTGACGCGTTGACTGACTCAATTACAGTCACCCATTCCCGATTTCCAGGCTGTAGAAGCTTTGCTCTGCCATACCGCTCACTACTAGTAATAACCTTAGTAGTGGCACAGAGCCCCATGGCAAAGCCAGTCTCATCAAAGTTGTATATATCCTCTGGAAGAATTCCATGCTCAGCAATTGTATCCCCCAAGGTCTTAAACCAACCCTTTATCACCCGCTGATCTTCGCACTTAGCACGATCATGATTATAGCGTCTGGAATAGCGGCTTTGGAGCTCCGGACGGCGTGCCACTAGATTTGACACCCAGTTCTTGCCAACACGTAGGGGGGGTGTGGTGGAGGTGGTGGAATTCCGTATAGCAAGAAGATAATTAGCTGTATCTTCAACCAATGCAGGCCGGGGGGGAAATCCTCGTTTAGCTTGGTCCAGCACCCATTCAACTAGCTTATCTTCTTCAGCAGGAGATAATTTGTGTGAATTTGCGCGTAAATTCACCCGTGGTTGCCGGCCCTTAAGTCGAGAACTTAGTGTAGTTCTAGGCACATTAAAAACGCGTGCTGCTTCAGAAATAGAAGGAATTTCTTGCTTTTGAAAAGCTTTAATCGCGAGCTCAAGTCGTCCCTCTAGCTCTAGGGATTTTGAAGTCTTTTTATTCCGAATTGGTGGCATAATTGCGCGTTGAAGTGGAAGGATAGTTAAATTGGAAGATATTTTGAATTTGCTGACCGCTCGCTTGGGGTGACCGCTCGCTTGGGAATTACGTTAGTCGACGAATAGGTGATAGATTACGTTATAACAACTTAGCCAATCAGACAATCCCCATGCCTCTGCTGCCTTCACGGGTACGAGATGGACGACAACGAGGAGAATCCGTTTCTTCTCTCAGAATGGGAAGAATGAGGCGGCCGTCAGTGTTTGGGTTGGCGGGAGCATTGTAGAGAAATATTTGGTACATGTCCTTGAGTGTGGCTGTCCCATCTCTGTTCTACACTGGCAACTCCGAATATCGAAGAGCATCTTGAATCGGAGGTCAACAGTACTGCATACATGAATGAGAAATGGATAAACACCATCCTCCTCTCTTGAGGCTGCCTCAAGAGATCTTCGAGGCCATTCTCTTTGCTGTATGTAGCCTGTTACACTGTTCAATACCAGCTACTCACCGTAATAGATCCCCAATCCCCTGGCAGACTATTCATCGCTCGCCAGCGTCTGCAAGGCTCTGCACGCAGCGACTCTCCCATTTCTCTACCACCATTTCACCCTCAAGATAGACCTCCGCCTCTGCCCCACGAATCAAGAAGAGCAGGTCCAACCCTGGCTGACCGCACTGCACGGGCTGGCTCTCAACTCGCAGGGCCAGTGTGCTCTGGTGAGGAAGCTGACGGTCCGCAGTGCGGGCCACATTGGCGGGCAGCGGGCAGGAGGCATAGCTGAGTCTCCCTCGAGGCATGTGCGTGGCGGTGAGACGATGGTAGCGAAATATGATCCGGCTATCATTCGGTTTAACTCGTTTCGGTTTTTGATTAATTCGTTGCTGGAGGTTGCGGTGCAGCGGATGGATTGTTTGGATGCCCTTGAGTAGGTTCCCTTCTTATCTTTATGGTCATTTGTTTATATGGATAGGTGGACGGCGGATATGTGTCCTACGAACGGGATCCTGGCAGCCATGGCGTCCAGAAGGTTAAAGTCTCTAACTTACAATTGGAACCCCGAGCATCTGCAGTCTCTGACGCCCGAGTGGCCGTCGCCACAGAATCCGAATCTGGCAATTTTGGATCTGAATTCCCTTGAACATCTCTCTTTTCAAGACATCGGCTCCAATGGTGCGGCACGGTTGCTCTCTGATCTTCTTGTTGCGACGCGGAAACAGCTCAAGACCCTCCGCATCGGATTCATTGGCCCTACCTGGGTCCCGGGGGAGCTCTTCGACGAACCCAGCCATTGGGCTCTTCGAGGGCCACAAGGCGATCAACTTCTGCCTATCATACAAGAGCTTGGTTCCCTTGGTGAACCGATCAAGCTAGAAACGCTCGAGGTATCGACGGGGCGCGACGCCTATTTCCAGTACTGGTTCGCGGCATTTGATTTCGATAGCATACAACACTTTGCGCTGAACGTTACCAATCGGGCGCAGATTCCCCATTTTCCGACTACGGCGGACAAAATTGACGCGCTGTGGCATGTGCTGCGAGCTGGAAAGTTCAAATTCAAGACGCTGCGAACCGATCAGCATACTCCTGCATTTAATGAGTTTGTGCAATCTTTCGACGGCCTGGAAAGTCTTATGATTCCGGATCCTACGTCCCAAGATCCTCTCTTGCCAATCCTCAGCAATCATTCCTTCACCCTCCGAAAGTTATTTTTATCAGGGCCTAGACACGGATCATCGTTTATCAACGTGACCTCGTTTGTGCGGTTCCTCGCTCAGATTCCTGCTCTCGAGGAGCTCGCTTTTGTCTTCAGCCCCAGGAGCATGGTATGTCCACCAGTCTTAATTTTTCTTGACAGTGCTAATTACTTGCAGTCGTATGATCTGCTTCACTGGATGCAGTTGAAATCGCTGTATATTCTCAACACCATCAACGAGATGGGAGACGAGGATTTTATGAGGGATTTCTGCTACGAGATGGCCAAGCTTCGGAACTTTAGATATAAGTATGCGGATGGAGAGCCAGACGTCGACGAGCGAGTTCCGGATCCATCGCGCTCGCTGCGGCCAACGCTACTTGACACGCTAACCAAAATTTCTTATTATCGTACTATATGGGAAATGCAGCCGGTGGCCTTGAGTGAGGAAGAACGCGAGGAGATGGAGTATGAGCTTAGCTATGAAGAGATTCCAGACGAGGAAGTCAATGGCCTGTATGAAGAGGCGGCAGAATTCGTAAGGGGTAGCCCTAGCGCTGAATCTGCATTTGAGAAGATAAAATTCCCTTGTGAGCCCGAACAGAGTGAAGAAGAAGAAGAAGAAGAAGAAGAAGAAGAAGAAGAAGAAGAAGAAGAAGAAGAAGAAGAAGAAGAAGAAGAAGAAGAAGAAGACTGGCTCTACGCGAGTTCCGCCCACTGCTACGACTGGACCCGGCACTCCTCTTCCCTCCCACGCTTCCCCCTCCGCTCCACCTGGGACGCCCACCGCACCGATGAAATGGCATCCGCCGCACACCAATTCGTCATGCACCCGTCCCGCGGTCCGCGGCCCTGGGATCGGGATTATCCGTACTGTCCGCACCATGGGGGACCGGATAGTGTGCATTCCTCTGATTGGGATGAGGAAGAGAGAAGGGGGGATGTGGAGGGGAGGGATGGAGTGGACTTTAGGGTTGAGAGGGAGGGAGCGTGTGCGTGGCATCGCGAGAGTGATGTTGAGTTTCTTGTTAGGTATTAGATATTAAATATTAGATATTACATTAGATGGTCATCACTGAGATCGTTACTCCTTTCCCGTCAACTCTACATCCGACTCCCCCGAATTAAACGTCCTCCGTTCCCTCCTCCACCGAGTCCTCCACCAATGAATCGCAACAGCCGCATACGCACCATACCCCAAATACAGCAGGAGATTAACATATCCGAACCCCTGCCTGATCCAAAACAACACATCCCACGCCCTCGGCCACTGCGTCTCAGAACATAGATTCCACATTGGTCCGAAGAAAGCGAAGAAGATCCAGAGCGTAAAGCCGCACAGAGCGAATAGGAAGGCGGTTATCGGGTGCAGGAGGCGGAAGTGGTAGAGGGTTATGTGCAGGAGGAGGTGGATGCTGTCGAGCGAGACGGGGAGGAAGAGCGCGTAGATTTGGCCTCTGTTCCTAGGTATCAGCTTTGGAACTTTGTAGTTTGGAGGGACATACGCATCGCAGTCTAGTCCTGCGCGGCCCCAGTCTATAGGCGGCGAGGGGTATCCCCCGTTCCTCTTCCTGTTCCGATAGTAGAGAACGCTGTAGATCGTGGATGCGAGAACGAAGATCCAGAGAAGGAGTATCGAGATGCTTGCGGGGAGTAGGATTCGACCGGAGGCGCAGGTGGGCCAGAAGAGATAGCGTCGGCCTTGGGGTTTTGGGCCGTATCCTTTTTGGAGGAGTTTGGGGAGCATTTTATCAAGATAACTTGGGAGTTGATGGTTTGAACCGATGGAGGGTTGAACGGTTCTAATATATGAAACATCCTCGTGAATAGAGCGTGAGATATGCGCCGGGATCCCTGGACATGATCTCTTGTGACAGCTGTCGCTGCGCCTCGAGGAGGGCTAGGAATGACATAACTTCTTCGTTTCAGATGGACATTCGCAGGAGACAGCTTTGCTCCGCCTGGGGATCGGCCGCCACAGCGGAGATGCCAAGGTCGTGGTTATTTCCTCGAGGAGCAGATCATCTTCTTGGCTGCTTCAAGCGTTGAGAGGTGGAGGATGTGCTGGACAAGAGGTGGATAGTGTATCGTCTAGCATTCTTCGTTATATCATCGCTAAAACAAATCAAATCTAGCAAGCTATATATACTGTATGAGATTCATGTATGTCCGTTGGAAGTGCTGTCGTCCTTCCCATATCCTTTCCTCTTCTTCTGTGGTTTCTGCTTTCTGTTATTGGACTGGCGACGACTTGACATAGTTTAAGAGGTACGTCGCCGCTTCAACGCCCCCAGGTTCATCCCAAAAGCCAATCGAATGAACCTGCTGCATCGCGCGGTGGTAGCACGTCCCCAGCATGTTCTGGCTATCATTGATCCGAGATGAACTGGCGTTTAACAATCTGAGCCCACATGCCAGGACCATGAAGACGTGAAAGTTTGCCATGCCAAACGAGTACTCGGTAGCAGGGACATTGGTTGATGGCGAGACTGTGGATTGCGAGTCGAGAATGCTGTACACTGCGTTCAGACACAGGGTTAGGGTCTGTCGGTGGGATGGCGGGTGTTGCTGGCCGAATTGGCTGAGATAGCTCATGGTCAGGATCTCGGCCTCTGTTTTGCTGGGAAAGTGCTGGAGAGGTGATTGCTGTGGGATTTGATGTTGCTGCGGGAGTGTGACCAGTAGAGATGGTGACGTTCGTTGCTGTGATGGCAACGCATCCTTCGCCTGCGGTGTGGCCTGCTGGTTTAAACTAGGTGTCCGCTCCAGGTCAAATGCGAATGGGGCGGGATTCCAGATTTCTTCTGAGAGCGAAGAACTCCGGCTGCGCGTACTGCTTGCAAATGGACTGAGACCAAGGTCGCTGGGATAAGCCAGTGCGGGTGAGGAGAGAGGATAGGTAGAGGAGGATTGACGTCGCTCCGGTCTGGAACCCCCCATGGGCGAGGTGGCCAGCGACGGGTCTGGGGTAGATCCGCGCGACGAAGACGAAAAGACGAGGGATGGTGAGGGCGAGACATCCAAGTAGCCAGGTGTGTCATACTGGGTGATCTCGATGGCAGGGAGATACGACGAGGCCGGGGAGAGCTCAAAGTTGTTATAGTCCAGCGCATAGGGGAAGCCACTCGCAGGCGAGTCGTTGAACTCGGTGTCGATGCGCAGCTCGGGCAGGTCACCATTTACTCGACTGGGTGATGACTCTCGAGAGGAGCCGGTATTGCTTGGTAGAGTTCCCCCGACCTTTGCTAATTGTTCTTCGAGGACTCGCACGCGCTCTTCCAAGGCAGATTGGGCACTACGCAACCAATATCAGCATGGAAAGACACGCAGAGAGAGCCAATGGGAGTAAGCTCACTCTTTGGCTATGAGTCGATGGTTCGGTCTGACACAGGCAACATGGAACCGGGCACAGGTGGCGCAGGGAGTCTTTTCATCGCAGCGGATCTTTCGTTTGCGGCATCTCTCACAGGCATTGACCACGGATGGTTTTCGTGATCGCGACGTCTGTTGTCCACCTTCGTTGGTTGTTCCTTTGGCGGCACTAGGCCCGAGAAGCGGATCCATGGGAGAATACCTAGAGACGAGAGATTCAGGCAATGAACATGGTCTATTGCGACCTCGATAGTATCCCGCTGCGGCCAAACCACATATCAGCGGTCTTCGATTCCTAGATCCGAGTCTGAGTCCTCATCATCCGCAGCGTATGTTAGCTCCCCAGACAAAGAGTGCTGCCCTGACGGACGGTGCGGAATTGCCTGGGAAGCCGCTGTTCGACACAGCAGTGAGGGCGAATATGTCAGGAATAATATGGCCGTAAATGTGCGAGAGCTGATCGACGCGAGAAACCCAGCAGCCCTTGCACTGCCACACTCGAACCATCGGTAGTTAATCCGTACCTCCCGAGGAATAGAGTGAATGATGGCGACATCCGAGCTGGACCGATGCAGCTGCTTGCATCTCCAGGCAGTCTTCTTCTCCCCGCACAAGGCGTACTCTCTCATCCTCGTCCCTCGATCCTGGTGGCAGCTCGTCTTCTGCTGTCTTCCTCCTGTCTTCCCTGTCGTGGACGCATGCTAAGACTCGATTAGCTTCGCGGTCAAAGGTTAATTCATGTCCGTGCGGGAGCCTTTTGACTTCACTCTTCACTCTTCACTCGCTCTGTTACTGGAGTCGATCCTACTTTTCTCACTCCGGGTCCTTAAACTAGAGTACAAGATACACATGGTACTGGCAATGACACACCCAAAGGTATTATTGCATCCTGATTTGGAGCATGCGCATTGATCAAGCAGCTGGTATATTTAATTTTCTTTGCTTTTCAGCTCTAATCTTTGTCCTCTTACTGATAGATATATCTGACATTTGTAGTGGCTCAAAGGGAAAGGATATAATATGTGCCTCTTGATCAACAAGAGCATGTCTTGATGCCCGAATAAAGACCATTGCTGAGGGAGAGATAACTGAATCGCTGCAACCCTTCTCAGCCTATCAATCTACTTTGATGAGTGCCGCCTCTCCATCGACCCCGACGTATCTTTCCCCAACCTGTGTTTTTTAAAGGTCATTTGGCTTGTTTGCCAAGCCATCCACTTATACTACACTTTTTTGGACGCCAGCATTCCACGACGTTTGGAGGAGCTTTGCAGTGGTAAATTCAAGTACTTTGTTCAGAAGGGGTACCACAGTACCATTGCGCTCGGAAAGTTTTTGGTTGTTTTTGATAGAGCACCTGGCTGGCATCGAGTATCCTTTCCAATACAACAACTGAGGAGATCGGAGGTCGGGCGCGTCTCGGTTTGGAAAGCGCTGCTGGTGGGGGCAGTGCACGATGAGAAGAATTTGTTGAAATGTCCTGGGTGTATGGCCCTCCCATTGAACAAAGACTTTTTTAACAGGCTACTAAATGAAGCGGAAGCCGCTACATCAAAAGGAAATCCTTAAGGTGTACGACTCCTATACTCTCATATATTCAACAGCTACCTACTCGTTGCCAGAAATTGACACTGGCCTGACACCCCTGGATGACCCCGCCCCGAGCAAGAATGCCAATGACTTGTTTAGCCTGAGCAACAGCTCTTGAGGTATCACTTTCTTCAATGTTTTGAACTGCCTCACCGGCTGATAGCAGATCATGAGCCATGAAGCTTTGATGATTACTTCACTGTATCAATTTTCTAGCTTGCAACTATGATTTCAAGTCCTTATGGATGCACTCAGCCCAGGAAAATGCTTGAAATCTTCATCTTCACTTGAATTCTGGGGCCGCTTCCATCAAGAGAAGCTCAAGGATCTCCAGACTGGGTATGGTAATCCCGACGCAACACTGCGGGCTGAAGGACAATTTTAGAGTCGTATATTCTAAACTTCTCGAGCTCGATGCGTGGAGGAGTGTCTGCAGGACAGCGCCACCTGCCCGCGAACCCTGATCACCGGGAAGAGAACTGATCTCTTACTTCAAGATAAAGAGAGAAGAACTTCAACCCGATTGAGAAATCATAATGGATATGGAGAAATCATCAAACCAAGAACCCAATGCATTCGAATCACACGTTGTGGGCTGACCCGAACGCCTCGACAGCGATAGGAGCAGCTATTTCGGGGACTCGGAGGTTATTATCACCAAGTTCCTTTCAAGAAGCCTGTGACAATACCTCGGAATGCGCTGAGGAAAAACGAGGGAACGGAACTGAGCACAGGGAGGAAATATGCAGAGCTGCGTCACTCAAGGGCATCTATGGGCAAATTTTTCAGCAGCATATCTGCGAAAGGAAATAAGGCCGCTAACTCCAGCTCGGAATGCCTTCGAACGGAACTTGCGGCAGAAGCTAACAAGATCATTCAAAATGGATAAGGTTTGTGGCACTGGACAAGATGGTATCGCCTGGATACAGTGTTGTCCATATTCCTCTTAAGGACCTAAACTTATTGATTTGGAATGGATATCAGGACGCCGTAACTGAAAGTGTGAATGCCTAATATCAGAGAACAGGCTTGATGAATGTGTAAGGAAGATGAGACAGCAAAGAATTGTGCAGAGAAACTGATCAGCTGTGAGATGAGAATATAACTTCTGCTTGGACAGTTGGATCAATGCATCTCAATTTCTTCTCTTTCTTAATTTGTTTCCTGCATCTTCAGTGCTAGGCTTTATCCTGCTATGTAGTAATCCAAGAACATTCCCTTGTTGAAATCTCTGTCCAACAATCACAAAAACCCGGTCATCTCCTCAGCCACCACGTAACTACTGAGCTTTAGGCAAGGTCGAATCCTTCGCATGGACCTCATCAGCCCCTTCGTCCTCCACGGATACCGGCGCGGACACCGCTGCAAACAGAACCTCCATTTCCTCCAGGGTTTTACCCTTGGTCTCAGGAACAAAGAAGAACGACCAGAATCCCATGAGTACCATCAGCGAGGCGAAGAACATGTACGTTCCGTATCCCAAAGACGTAATCATGTATGGAGTCGTGCGGGAAATGAGAAACGACCAGAACCATTGGTCGGCGGTGGTGATGGCCACGCAGAGCATGCGGATGTCCATGGGGAATATCTCGCTGCAGTACACCCAGGTTATCCCCTACACCAGTCAGTGCTGCATTCTAGGTTCTAAAATAGAGACTCATACCTGCCAGGTCGCACAATAAATCAGGCCATAAAGATATACGCAAACCATGGCGAAATAGCCGGCGCCGTCGCGAGAGACGTTACCGGCTTGTGCCTTGCGACTAGGATCCGCCTTGTAAACATAGCCACCGAGATACCTAGCAATAATTACCCCTTGATAGTTCCCGTTCTTATGAGAGGTAGGCTTACCACATTGGCAGACTCCCGATGAAAGCTCCATATATGAGCCCCTTTCGGCGACCTACCTTTTCGACGAGCCAGAGACTGAATATGATCATACCCAAAGTCTTTGCGACGCCGTAGAATCCCGTCGCAAACAATTTCGTGGATGTCCCCTTGATACCGAGAGTTTCAAAAATCCGCGGCGAGTAGTAGGTGATGATATTGACACCCGTCATGTTCTGACATGCCATGAGAAGAAGACCGAGTCCGATACGATTTCGCGTGCCTTTCTGGCATAATCGTTTGGCATAATAGCTTATCGTATGCTTTTCTCCCGCGGGAGGTTGCCCGATTTGTGACTGTTCCCGAATTTCCGAGATCTCTTTTGTAATATGGGGGTGATCAGGGGGTAGCTTGCAGATCCAACTAAGACTCTCCTGAGCCTCTTCCCAGCGATCTACGACCGTGAGACAGTTTCTGATAAGTCAGGAAGGCATCTCACCTTTTCGGGCATACCATCTCGGGCTCTCGGGACACCAAAGCATGCCGACAAACAAGAGTACTCCCGGGAGAAGCTGCAAGCCCAACGGGACAATCCATTGGGTTTTGGCTACAGACGTAAGTATGCGTTCGGTTGACGGACAAGGTGACACACTTTTAGAAGATATTGTTCGACTAGCAGCAGTCAGTTCTGAACCTTGATCTAGTTGACAGTGCTTACTCGACAATATAGTTGATCCAGAAACCAAGCATTCCTCCCCCCTGAGAGAGAATCTCAAATATCCCCACGAGTCGACCGCGAATGGAAGGAGGCGAAGTCTCAGCAATATAAACAGGGACCAACATGGACACAGAGCCAATTCCTAGACCAGCAATCGCGCGCCCCGTATAAATCAGGGGTAGAAGCCCGTTTGCAGCTGTCTTCGCCGGTTAGCCGTGTGGCCTGCTGTATTTCCATTGAACCATACCATGAGGACTGCACCGATAACGAAGACGGTTACTGCTCCTAGAATCGCCCTCTTACGACCATATTTCTCGCCGATCGGAAACGTTAGCAGAGCGCCAAAGAAGCATCCGGCCTGAAAGGTTGAAATGATATTGCCTTGCAGAGTATCGCGCCCCGTGTTTGAAGCTGTAGCCAGGCCAAAGTCTCTTTGAAACGAGTCGAGACCCATTGTTCCGCCGATGACGCTGCTGTCATATCCCACTGATAGGAAGTAAGTATGTCGTTAGTTCACCGGCGAAGAGGAGCAGGACGTACTCGCTACTGATCCCATACTGGTAACTATATGGCAATGTCAGCTGAACAGGTTAGAGTAATAAGCCAACAGGATCGGTACTGATTGCCATCAAATGGACCCTCCAGTTCCGCACCTCTGGAGGCTCCTCGCTATTGCCTGCGTGGAGATTGAAACCCATGGCGATGCCGTATTTGGATCAGGAACCTAGGATTGGATTACTCGGTCTCGGGGGCGGACCGGCCAGCGTTTCCTATTTAACCATTGACTTCCAAGGCTTTCAACATTGAATCTTGATTCTGTTTGTGCTACATCGTGGCGGCAATCACGCCTGGATAAAGATGCAACAGCCGGGAGGCACATTAACAGGATGGCGAGACCGCACCTGCATATTTTCAACGGCGTTGATCGACAAGGCAGGAATGGAACGGTCCGCTGTGCTAGATATCATCGAGAGTGCTCTTCACTAGCAAACGCTCCAAGGTTATCGCAGGTGAAGTCTTCGCGGTGGCCGACGTTTCGAGGCTGGGTGACACGGGGGGCTTGATCTTGTATTATCTTGTACACGGTTGGGGGTGGCTGGGCTTCACCTGAGTGGTGGCACAGATCGACAGACGAAAGCTAGTTTATATTTACCACGAGAAGAGCCTATCAACAGTGGACAAAAAGTTTTTCTCGAAGAGCCCTTGCAGAACGGCTCGTACGGGCTCTCGCGAATGAAACAGTAGTCAAGGAGAACACTGAATTGCAGCAAACTTCGGTCACTCTGACCTGGGCCAATGTTCCGGCTGGTACCCGTCCATGTTCTGCGTGTACTCCTCTCCCGCAGCCACCCATCCCTTGATGCCGCCTTCGAGGATAGCACTTTGCATGTCGGTGTCGCCTTGGTCCGCGATGTAGTCACTAAACCAGCCGGCAGCACGACAGCCGCGGCCACGCGAGGAACCTGTGCAAGATCAGACGTTGCCCACTGGATGAAGAGGTCGTCGTCCTTACCGCAGTACCAAATGACGGTACGAATCCCAGCTGCCCGAAAGATCGTGTATAGTGTCGGGATACTGGGATAGAGGCTCTGGGCAGGCAGATTGATCGATCCCCGGACTGTTCCGCCCTGTTAACAGTATTTAGCGGGCCTCTCAGTCAGATAGTAACGGTATCTAGGAGAATTACTTCATGATCGTTGCGACGCAGGTCAACGAGAAGGAAGTCTTTCTTCTGCCCGTTATCCCTCTTCAGCATGTCCAGGACTTGACTTGGGGTAAATGCAGTGGGCTGCAGGTTCCTTGGAGCCGGGAAGGCTGCGTGCCACGGAGTCTCTGCTGTGGCCATGGTTCCGAGTCTGTTACAACCTGAATAATAATGTCTGGGTGGGAGGAGACGAGTAGCAGTAGAGAAGGCTTTCATATGCTGACCTCTTCCCTCCGGTCTGATGCTGCAATCTTTATATAAACCCAGCGTGTCACCGGCAACCCTTCATTGGCCCGCGTGAACCCGCAAAGAAACCGTGGGTCACCTGACGAAGCCCCTGAATTCCCGCCCATCAACACCTCGGGACGACGACGACAACAACTTCTTCAGCTTCACTCATTCTTCATTTCTTCTTTTAGTTCCACTGGGGTGGCAAGGTCGCAAAATATGAACTCGGAACGCTGTTCTCCTCGGTGTCTTCAGTCTCGAGTTCTCACGTCGGCTTGTTGACCCGCCTGGATGACATGGCCAGGCCGCCATTTACCAAGGGATACAAGACAGATTTAAAGGCTTCCAAGTGTCTTGGACTTATCTGTTATACACCTTACAGACATTATCCTAGGAATCCCTTCCCCATCGTGCAGAATCCTCAGTGCAGTTGGGGACATGAAAGATGGGAGTGCGCCTCCTAGCTGGTGCCTGAAAACCAACAGATTGCGATTCTCTCGTGTCTGTGCATTGCTCGAATTCGTCTTTCTGGGCCTCGGAGGCGAACAAGAGGTACGACGCTATGGCTCTCGTGAGCATCAAGGGTCTCAAGAATGCAGCCTTCGCAGACGAACAGAAGTGCAGCAACTGAAACTCGACCTCGAGTATCAGCATCAGGAGCCATTGTTTTCTCACAACATGTATCTGAAGGACCCCTCCCAGCTACTGACAGTGATTTGCGTCAACTTCTTTCTGCGGATCGTGAATTATAACATGATTGATCTTGCCAGTGGCCTGGAGGAGACCCGAGGATGCCCCATTGACAAGCTAGCACGAAACCCACTATCATCCCCGAGATATTGTGTCGAACGCTGTTGGAAAAGGATGGCTAGCGGTCAGCAAAGCCTAGATGAGCTCAGAAAAGCGCGTTCAAAGGATGTTGGATAACAAAGCAAAATCTATCTGGGTTTGGCCATGCAGACCCGACGTCTTTGTATAACGTGAGTCGGCCGAAGATAAGTCTTCAAAGACTCATCGCAGTACAGTTGAACTTGCTTCCCACTGCCAGTTATTTAGAGTCCTCGCGCTGGCTTGCTCCCTTCTCAAGAGCCATCTTCTCATCACATTTCACTTGGTGCGTTTCCCAGCGGATTCCGACAATGCCCACCGCCAAACCCCGTCTGATTGACAATGAAAGCTTGCCAAAAGCCTCAAAATTGGTTGAAGTGCTTTGCCTCGGGATGTGTCGAACGGGGAGGACCTCTCTTCTGACAGCTTTGACGACACTCGGCTACACTCCTATCCACATGGTGCGCATTCTCGAGGACAATCTTCAGAAAAGTCTCTGGATCGAGGCGATTGAAAACACTTTTATCAACAAGGAATCAAAGTCACCCTACGGCCGGACCGAGTTTGACATTCTTCTGAACGGTTACGATGTCGCTCTTGATATCCCTTGTGCAATCTTCGCAGAGCAACTCGTGGCCGCGTACCCGGATGCAAAGGTCATTTTGACTACGAGGCCAGTGGAAGCATGGATTACCTCCATGCAGAGCACTATCTGGCAATTCTTGAGGTGGCCGTCCTACCGTATTCTTCGCTATTTGGAACCAGGCTTCCTAGGCTCGTTCCTCCGTCTGGTCGAGCTGATCTTTTTCGTCCACAACAAGAACAATTATAGAGGGAAACAAGCCGAATTGGCATATCTTGCACACAACCAGCGGGATCGTGAGCTCGTCCCGGCGGACGGGCTGTTGGAGCTTTCACCACCTTTTGATATGGACGCACTTTGCAAATTCCTCGGCAAACCGATCCCCTCCGACCATTACCCTCATGCCAATTCCACCAAGGAATACACGCCCAAAATCTACAGGAGAAGGAATAAATCGTTGGTCCTTGCGCTGAAGAGATTGGGTCGAATGTGCGCCCGGTGGCTGCCTTGTACTTTGTTTCTTTGGTATATTTATTGTTATTGGAGTTGACAGGCCATTCCCTAGAGTTAGAATCTGCCTGTATATGAGATGCTATGGCATGACGTTCTCTATCTTTCTCGGCTGTCAATCTTTGCACATTCGTTTTACGTGTGCTCTGAGCACTGCTTACCATTTTGTTCATGGAGAACTTTAGCGCTGTTCCGAATGGAAAATATTAGATTTGATACTTGGTTCAAAACATATTGAGTTAGAAATAATAAGACAGTATCAAGCATGATAATTCCCGATTCCTGTCGTTCCTTTCAGTCGTCTGATACCCATGGCGGCTAGCGGCAGACAACCTTGCTTCAACTTGTCGACCTCAGCAGCTCGAAGAGACAAACCTCTCTAACCCGAAAGGCAAGCGCAAATCTCGCGAGACTGCAATCGCATCAGATACCGAGTACGGGTGGCATGAATCTCGACTCGCGCATCTCAGCCTTCATAGATTCGGGAGATGCCACTTGGCCACGCTCCGTGTCAGATCTTGCGCCCCTGTATAGCCATGGCGATCACGAACGCCAACACGTTTGTATCCAGCCAGTCCAGCCTGTTCTCTCCACTGGACAGCTTGAAGATTTCGTGGACGATCCAGGGGCTGAAATAAACGCGGCGCTAGTCCAAAGATAGTTTAGTGTCCGAACACGATCCCTGAACCCGAAAGCTTAATCCTCTCCGATCCGAGTGGCCCTGATGCGAGACACAAAGAGGCAATATGATACGCATAGATATTGAGCCATTGCCCCAGCGACAGCATTCCGAGAAGTTCGGGAACGATGCGAGAGTGATACTACGTAAGCGCTCAAAGGCAGTGTTGGCAGGGCTGGGAAAAAGGAGGACGCGCAGTCCTTTCAGTTTTGTTTTCTGGTTGAGAGTCAAGATGGCGTATATAAGGATGGCTCTCTGGGTCTCTCATCGCTTCGATATCCTCTCGAGCAGCTCAAAGTCGACGATCCACACTCTTTCTTAATCTGTATATTAGCCCTTGCCTACCCGCTCGCTCGACATGGCTGAAGAAGAGTACCATGACTTTTACAAGTACACACCTTCCAAGCCCGCCGCGATAATCTTCATCATTCTCTTTCTGTGCTCCGGCAGCTTTCACACCTTCCAACTTATTAAGAGCCGAGTGTGGTTCTTTATCCCGGTCATCATCGGTGCTATCTGTAAGTCATGCCCACAACACAGCGATCGATGCCCTTGCTGACAAGTTTTCAGTCGAAATCGTAGGGTACGCCGCCCGCATCGTGTCGAGCACCCAGGCTCCCCTCTTCAAAGACACGCCGTATATCATCCAGTCCCTGTTCCTCCTGCTTGCTCCCGCCCTGTTCGCGGCGTCTGTGTATATGGAACTAGGCCGAATCATCGCCCTCCTTCACGGCGAAAAGCAGGCTCTCATCCGCAGAACCTGGATGACCAAAATCTTCGTCGGCGGCGACATTCTCTCGTTCCTTGTACAGGGAGCCGGTAAGTTGACGAGATATGAAGCATGCCGATGTGGACTGACATAGTGTCTAGGAGGCGGTATCATGTCGAGCGGTAACGGAAAAAATCTCTCCACCGGCGAAAACGTCATCATTGTCGGCCTCGTCGTGCAGCTGCTCTTCTTCGGCTTCTTTATAGTCGTGTCTATCATGTTCCACCGACGCATGACTGCCAACCCGACGAATACGAGCCTCACCATTGAAATATCCTGGCGCAAACACCTTTACGCCCTCTACGGCGCATCGATACTGATAATGATCCGCTCTATCTTCCGTGTAATCGAGTACGCACAGGGTACCGAGGGAGCCTTGCTACGCCGCGAGGTATACCTGTACATCTTTGACGCGGCGCTCATGTTCATTTTCGTGGTTCTCATGAATATTGTGCATCCCGGCGAGATATCACGATTGCTGAGGACAAATTCGGCAAAATATGGCGGGCTGGATTCGCGGTCGGGGGACGTCGGTATGAGCGATACCGGAGAAGACAGACGTCCGAGTCTCATGGAGACTTCTTATGCGCGACATGCGATTGCGACGAGGGGGCTTGCTTAGGCCGTAGCACCATTTGCAGTGTAGAGGCGTGAGATGCAAATTGCGAATAAGGATGGTGGAATAGGGCAGGAGTGGCGGTATGTCTGTAGTACTTGTTTCTTGGTTAGTTAGATTGGCATTGCGGTTTGGCTGTTCTTAGATCAGGCGATATGGCGTCAATGGAATAACATTGTTTGAATATTTAACTGCATTAACAATCGAC
The DNA here is from genome assembly GCA_039700045.1 of Malbranchea zuffiana. Lineage (NCBI taxonomy): Eukaryota > Fungi > Ascomycota > Eurotiomycetes > Onygenales > Malbrancheaceae > Malbranchea > Malbranchea zuffiana. The sequence goes on from JARUPO010000002.1 coordinate 2,501,509, forward strand.
CGATCCTCTGCCGGCGTTCTATCTATTAAAATTAGTACACACAAACATAAGTCTCTATATTCGACTTGACAAAGCGTTATCGTATAGATTGAAACAAATAGGGGTATCAACAGCTCTCCATACATGAAATACTAGGCTCACGCTCAAGACCAACTTCCTTCATCGGCCACGATATAGCATGTCTCCAGCCCTGAGGCAATGTCTCGAAAATCGCGCGCACAACGTGGATGCTCCAGCCCTCAGCCCACCAGCGGGACGGCGCACGGTGTAGAATGACGCAGAAATGCGCCAAAAGAATCAAAGGAAGCGTCTCCCGTTGCCATAAATGGCCTAAGAATCGTTCTGAACAGTTAATCATAAACCGCAACGACATTGACCAGTCCTTTTTCTTAGTTTGAGCCATCACAAACGAGTCCCAGAGATGTTGAATCGCGGTCCGATAAATCTCGATAGTATTGGGGCCCATGGAGCCGGATTCAAAGAACTGCTCGCAATTCTGCTCCATCTGCTCGATTGCCATTGAGACGTCATTTGGAAGATATCGGCGGTCAGTAATCAAGGGACCACGCTGAAGGAGCACGCTCCATGGCCCGTTTTCGAGCAAGTTCCAGGACCGCCTCAAGTTGGTCATCGCCTTTCTGAGGAGAACAATCACATCAAGGAATTCGCCGATCGGATCCTGCATTTGGCTGAGATCGACGAATTGAGCACACCCAAAGGAGAAGAATACCGACAGGTGGGAAAATGCAAAAACGGCACCAGTGTTGGAAGTATCCATTTGCGACACCTGCGAGCGAAAGGACGTCACTGCCTGCTTGTAATGTTTGTAGGCCAATTCTTTGTACTTCAGAGCGTGGGCATCATGCGAGCGCTGGAGGTGGCTTATATGCATCGCAGACGATGCAAGCACGACATGCATAAGGTATTCAAACGCCTGCGCCTCTCGTGGTACAGCGACTTGCCATACGGGTTTATAAATCTCATAGTCGGCGAAGGAAAGATAGCTCTTGGTGGTGAAATGGTGCATCAGCTCAAAATCCTCCGGGGAGATATTCATGCTCCAGCCCAGCTGGTTAGTCAAACTGAATCCACGTCTGGAGAGCTGTTTGTCATCCTGCGTTTGCGTCGTGGTGGGTATTTGGGCAGCGGACGTCGCAGCGAGTTCGTTCGACAGGGATTCGTAGCTACATGTTACACGGCGATAAGTGCAATTGTGACAGCGGGGAGCTTGCTCGTCGCACTACGGGATCAGAGGAATATCAGCATAGGAATTCAGACAGACGGAAGGCGATGAGAGCGAATACCTTGACCTTCCGCTTCTTGCACTGGAGACAGCCATTGCGCGACTTCTTGGGGACTGTGTAGGAAGAGGGGACACTGCTAGCCCGAGCATTCGACATTTACTTGACGCTCAATCAGAGATGCCGTCGATGGGTATCAGCATTCTCCAGCCTTCAAGTTGAATATCCGGGATTTCATCATCGTCGTCGAATTAATTGCTGGGTGCCTGATGGGCTGGCGCAGGCTGGCTTATAGACAGATTATGTAATCTCCGACTATCTTCCTCAGAATTCTGGGACTTCTCCATCTTCATCAACGATATCAGCTGTGATACTGAGTATGGATCGGATCTGTGATGAATTCTCCGGGTTCTCTCTTCTAGCACTTGTTATGCTCGCCCTCCACGACTGAGAGACAAGACGCAAACACGGGCTTTCCACCAACTTTATGACGCGGGCAGGCATATATCGGGCGCACGAATTGCCTGGGGTAGCTGCATGGTCCTGTGTTATTTCCGGAGGCCAGATGGTCGCATTTGGAAGTTTGAGGGATACAAATGAAGCCTTACTACGGAGTATTTCTTGGGGCATAATTGACATATCGCCTACGCCGAGCGGGCCACCCTCAGAGATATGACCCTCTGAAAGCAAGAGAACCAGAAGAAGCAAGCAAGCCCTTTCGTCCCATTCCAAGATGACAAGGCTGCGCCGAGTCCAGTGCTTAACTTTCGGAGCAATGTGCACAGACAGCTCCTTTGGCCAGGCTGGTTGGAAATTGAAAAAAATCATGGCAAAGAATGAGAACAAGTCTCCGCAAAGAACTGGGAGAAAGTTCCCCACCGACCGGCAGATTCTGGATTTTGCTGTCAGAAACCTGACAAGGCTGGATCCAGCTTCTTGTGATGGAGAGTGATCTCAGATCTGACAGGACGAACCAACCGTTCGTGGCTCGCTCGGTGCGGAATCGAGCTGGTCCCCGCTGGAATTAGTGTACGGTCAGCCTCATCTGAACTCGTGCTCCGGTTGTTGGACGTCAAATCATGCTCTGTATCCCCTCCCATCAGCTAAATACTGAGCTCTCGAGCGCTGCGGAGAGACTGGCGTCTTCAGTCGATCGAAGGAACTTGACTGGTCCAATTCAGAATGCAAGACAAACTCCAAATAAGCGAGAAAGGGACATCTTCAATTGGTGTCAATCATGACAACATCCCGCAGCCAAATTTGACTCTTCACCCCTCCTTCATCATGATTTTACCTCTGGACTCTTGCACGGCGATCTTTCCGGAACAAGCAAACGCCACTTGAACAACGTGGCCGTGACGTGCGGCCTGAATCCGAGAAGAATATCTGACCCGGATCTGGCAGGGTGGCCGGTTGGCCCTGGCGAGAGAAACCTTCAATTCTATTCTTGCTGCCGCTTTGCACCATGCAGGCAGTGTGGCGTGCCTCGGTCGGGTGAATACGAATGTCTTGTTTGATGGCTTGATATGATCTTCGCGTCTAATAATGCGAGGAAGAAAGACTTGCATCGGGCAAATTCTAGTGAGGAATCCTTTGATATACCTCCAGATTTCGACTCGCTCGGTCCTTTATGAATATCATCCCAGTGAACATGAAAGATATTTCATGATAATCTTTCCCCCTTTGAAACGTGGAACGCTTGTCATCCATTACCCCTGGCCACATTACTCGTAACCAAGCAGAACATGGCTGACCCCTGTGCATCACTGTAAACCAGGGTCCAAAGTCCAGGAGCTCGCAGCTGCTCGGCTACGACCTTGTCAATCATCCCACTTTTTTCATGTAACGGCGCTTTTTCAACCCTCAAGGATTTTCCTTTTCATCTGATGACAATTGATTACCTACAACAAATGATCCCTTTCCTCTGGATATAACTATCCGAGATCCCTATCCATGCCCATCCTATTCTTACACCCGCATTGGGGGCGGGAAAACCCGCGCACACTTTTTGTTCCCCCATGCAAAATTCGCAGCAAGCAGGGGTTCCGGCAACCGCTTTGCCGTAGTGACTTGCTGATTGGACCTGCGGAGCTGCGAAAGGGGCATCGAGTAGCCTGAAAGGGAAGCTGTTATTCACGGAGTCCATGGAGAGCTGGCTGTGCTGGCTGAGCGAAAACCCGGCCGGCTTAGAGGAGGAGGGAAGCATGATTTTTTCCCATTGAACCGAAGGAGAGATCTTCAATGCAAATATAGACGGTGCACTGTATGTGTATGTACATGACGTGAGAGCCGTTGGTATTGCCGTTGAAGGGCGATCCACTGCGGATGTACAGTGTACAGGTAGAACCTGATTATCGTAAATTCATAATTTGGCGTGCAATCATTATAGTAAAAATCATCGCGCCGAGTCCGTAATCAGTCTTCAGCCACCCTGATAGGGCCTAGATTCGAGCGGTTGGTGATTGGGAGCCGTTTTTATGGTTCCTGAGGTGTAATAAGTATCGCTTATAGAGGTCTGATTCGCTGTGGTAGAATTGAGGTTCCGCTGCTGCTAAGCCGGTCCATGTATCTAAACAGTGACGGGTTTTCCTATCGCCTTGTCAGTCACAATATTGCAGCAGCTAGAAGTGTAAGCCTTACTCACTGCAAGAGGAAGTTCAGGGAAACTCTTCCGTTTTGAATCGCTGTCTGAACCCGCCTGCTTCGATGAAAGAATGGACTTCGGTTTGTTTTGGTCCTCTGGGTACGTGGTCTCCGGAGGCTTCCTGTCTGCGCTGGCAAACCGGCTGGGAATGGATTTGAAGATGCCAAATGTCTGACGAGCAGCTTTTTGGGGGGTCGCTTCGACTTTCAAGTGAGGTACACGGGGTAATTCGAGTGATTTCGACCGCGACTTCTCCGAATAGGCAGTATCATCGGTGTTGTCGACAGAAAGTGGTAACGACTTCTTGCGTCCATGGAAATTGAGTCGCATTTCTAGATAGCCTTGGAAGGAGACTGTTCCACTGCTTGTAACTTCTTGTTTGGCGGATATGTAAAGCTCCTCCGACTTTCTAGCAGACGCGCCATGCCGGCCGTTCACGTCGATTATGCAGGTAGCCTCTTCCCGCACCAGGGGGGCATGTTTGGTTATTGCAGTGGAAGACTTGGCCTGTTCGATCTCGCGCCTCACGGCTGAAATGCGGGCGATAACGACAGAGGGTTCATCGTCCTTGGAGAAATAAACGACGGACTCAAGGCGGGCCTCAAAGTGCACTGATTTGGAGGGCTTCGTCCTGCCTTTCGGGGAGGCACGAGGTCGAATAGCCGACTCGATTAACTTGACAGACATTTTCTGGACCGACCGGCCCAGCATTCTGGCACCGGCATTGGCAAGCGCGTCATCTTTGTTGTACAAAATAGGGACAGACCTAGGTACAGACATGACAGCGTGGTTCCATGCTGGAAAGCTTGCCCGAAAGATAAGAATATTCGGTATGCTAAGTTCAGTAGTCGGGGGGCGGCCGGTTAATATAGGGCCTGGTTACATAGGGCAGTTGCACCGTAGTGCCATTGAGCTGCCAGCCAATGAAGAATAAAACCTGCAAATGACGATTCGATTGATGCCGTAATAAAGGCTGTCAAAGACAGGTAGCGAGGGCTGTCTTGCATAACCAGCCCTGGGGAATAGGGCAAGTCATTTGTTCCGCGAGAATGGAGGAAAGAAGAAAAGAAAAGCAAGTTTCTCTGCCGCCCGACATTGAAGCGGCATTTCTCCCTAACCTGGCTGATCCGGATGTTTGTTCCAATCGGAGCTCTCCTGTCAAGCAAGCTCAGGCGAGGCTGGGGCTCCACACCCCTGATCGCCCAAGTGGCAAGAAGCGAAGAGTCTGGAAGACCATGAATTACCATGCGTGAGGTGGTCCGTTTCTCTGGTGGTGCAGCATGAAGCCACAAAGTTAGGTGCTGCCGATGGATGGCCTAAGAATAGCTCGTTTGCCATCACCGGTCAAGCGCGGTAAACGAGTTGAAGGAGTTCCTCTCCCGCGTGTTGTCCTTATGTTGTAAGATCCCGGGTGTTGGTACTGTTGAACTTGTGTCTGTGGACTGTTTGGTTGCGAGAGCCGTCCAGACTAAGTTATAATCGGCAGTATTCGCGGAGATGAATCACGGTATATAACTTACGTTTCCAGTTATAGGAGTCGTCCAGCTGATGCAGAAGGTCGGCCGCGACATGGCCTTCGTCAGCCACCAGTTGCTTAAGCCCAGTCGGTCATCTGATCAGACATACTGAACGGTAAGGTACCTGAACCTTATGAGCATGCGAGCATGCTGTGCTTGACGCTGTTTGAATTGATTGCCGCGGTGCCCCTATTCAGTGTTAGTATCGGACGAGCTGCAGGGAGCGCTGCAGCAGGTATTAAGAGAGCGGAACAAGCAATCGATCAGGTAGTCGGGCAGCAGGCTGGTCCTCCTCGGGCTTGAAATCTGCTAATCAAAGCCGGTCGAAAGACGCGCAGTTCGACGGCCAGGGTCAGGAGCGTCAGCTTTCAAAGCTGAAGGCCGGGATATGATCTGTCGTGACACTGATATTTGACTTGACGGGACAAAATGTCTGCAAGAGAAACTGGACTGAAAACAGCCGGTCTTCATTCCATGCGGACGTCCCCCTGATTGAGAGCCGAGCTGGACCCTTCGCCGCGTTGGAAACAGTTCAAGTTCCTGACTGACGCCGTAGTTGTGCTTGTTATCAGTGTTAAGACAGGATGCAGGTCTGTGTGAATGATATCGCAGTTGCAAATCGAGACATTCAAGTTCTTCGAGAGCGTTGGGCGGCTCTTGGTAGCCACTTGTAGAGTCCGACATGGCTGTACAGAGTTGTCCATCGTGTTGTCATCATCCTTCAAGGTCGGGGCAGGTCACGGAGCGGAGATGAAGATGGCTTCTCCAAGTCTCTTCATTCTCCCCACGCTGAGGAACACCATCACGGCATCACAACCACCGACGCCGACGCCAACAACAGGCACCTGCACCCGCACCGATGCTACCCTGGCGCTGAAGCCTAGATCTCGTATAAATGAGTCAACCCAGATGCTCTCCCGCCGGTGGAGATGGCGCCCAGCAGCCCCCGCGTCTTGCCGTGGTCATGGAAAACCTTTTGAGGTCTGATTCCTCACGAGACTGTTGCTCTCTGCAGCAACGAGGGAGAGGCAGTTCGACAAGTGAATAGACAAGATGGGATCAGTACAACCAGACGAAGAGGGGATTATTCCCAAACACGGACCTGAGATTCGCACGGCTCGTCTGATTATGCGGCCTCTACAAGAAAGCGATGCGGAGGGCATCTTTGCCATGAGAGGGAACCCGGACGTGATGATATGGAGGTATTCTATTCTCTATGGCTCTACCTTACTACATAGGTATGAAGTTACTGACTCTCTCAGTTCGTTGAAAAAACCCGACGACGACCTCGCGCACACACTCCGCAACCTGCGCAAGTGCAATCCCCCCACCAACCTGAGCCTCACGGTCTTCGAGGCCAGTAGCAATCGCATCTGCGGCAGTCTCGGATTCTTCGAGAGCGACGGCCGCATGGAGGTCGGCTACATGATCCACCCGGACTTCTGGGGGATGGGATACGCGACGGAGTGTTTGCAGGCTGCGCTCGAGGCGTGGTGGAAGGGCTACCCGGCCGTGAAGATAGGTCCGGAGATGGCGGATGAGTTATGGGCCCTCACGCACAAGGGAAATCAGCGCAGTTATCGCGTGTTGGAGAAGGCTGGGTTTCGCAAGACGAGGGATATCAAGGACGAGTACGGAGAGGGGGATGAGTGGAAGCTGGAGAGGCCGAAGACAGATTAACTAATGACCAGAATATATTCTCTCTTCTCATCTGCTTTCAATAGTTATTCGAGAGTATACCGTAGTTGTATTTCGTTGCTCTCCTCACTGCTGCGGAGGATTTCTCTATCAGTCTTGGCATCTAACTTTGATATCTTCACCACCACAACCACAACCACAACCTTCACTGCAGTCCTCACGGACAATCAGACACAATCTACCTACCGACGAACCATTAACACAATGTCCTCACCGCAAGACCAACCACCATCATCACCACCCTCACCCCCATCCCTCCGCAACTCCACCAAACTCCTCCTCGGCGGCACCGCCTTCTTCCTCCTCTCCACCCTCGTAACCCGCCGCTCTCTCTCCCGCCGCCGCCTCGCCTCCATCCCGCCCTACTACACCAGCGCCACGCACCACAAACAGACCGTAAACGGGCCCATCGAAGCCCTCGAAGCGCTGAACATCGCCACCATCAACGTCGCGAGCGTCGCGATGCTGGGCGTCGGTGCGGCGTTGCGCGCGTTTGATATTGAGAACATGGATGATATGAGGAGGGTGGTTAGGGGTGGGCTGGGGGTTGATGGGACCGGGAGGTCCGAGAGGGAGGTTGAGGAGGAGTTTGAGGAGTGGGTTGTTAGTGTTATGGGGAGGAAGGCGGAGAAGGAAGAGAAGAGGAGGAAGGGGAATGAATGAGGCCCTCATGTCTTGAAGACATACACATTCTCTCCGGGGGACTACCTGTCTTGCTCGATTGGAAAGGCGGGACATACCCCTTCGAACCGCGACACGCCGCGCTCCTTCACGAGTCACTCCGCGATGCTCCTCGAAACAGCAGCCGATCTACCAATTCTCCGTCTACGCCTCCTCTCCTAACAAACCGCCGTCCATCCTCTGAGCTCTGAGCATGTCGAAACAAGTGAAATTGACCCTTGCTCCTGTATTATATCCCCTTGTCATACCTCATGCGCCTGGTTGAAAAAGCTATCTGGGAAATCTTGTCTGGAATACACTGGATGGAATTTGTATATTATGAAATGCAAGATTGGCTTCCTTAGGGTTATCTCAAACTCATTGCTTAACCGTCCTAATCATACAGTAAAAGGTTTCTATTTCTCCATCCTTTCGTACCGCTCTCGCGCCAGGTCTTTGGTTTTCTCCAGGAACTCATCATATCGCCCCCTTGTTCTTCGACCGGCTTCTTGCACCGCATCACCGACTTTGGATCCCTGCGCCCCGAGTCCGACACCCTGGACGTACAATTCGGTGCTAACGGGCGCCGTCATGCCCGTTCCCTGTGCTCCAAGACCGGAACCAGCAGACCACCCCATTTTCCCCAGGAGAGAGGCGCCTTTCGACGGCGCAGACACGACGGCCTCTTCTTCTTCTTCTTCCTTTGTTGGCTTTTTGCCTTTCGCTTTGTTGGAAGATCCGAATGTCTTGCGCCGTTCCTTGGCTCGATCCCGGTACTCCAGCGACTGTCCCTGCTCATCTCGCTTCTTGGCGAGTTTAGCAGTGGCCTTGGCCTTGAGATCGTCTTTCTGTAAGTTGTCGCGGTGGAGTTGACTGAGTCTTTCATGTCGATTCACTTCAGCCTCGGTTTTGAACTGTCGCATACAAAGATAGCAGCATTTTCGATTGAGGTCGGCATAAGACTGCGTCGGTTGTGGAGATGCGGACGATGATGCTACATTTGCTCCCGTCGGTTCCTCACTGCTACCAGCACCCTCCTCTGTGTTTCGCTGTATCCCATGGAGTTCGGCATGTCTTTCGCTCCAAAACTGGAGATGGGAAGACATTGCAATCTTCTTGGTCCCTGGAGCGATACCGGGGTCTGCCTTTCGTTTCTTGATTTTATCGCTTTCCTTGGCCTTGGTCTTTGTCGACGAGGCTCCCTCGTTGCGCGATTTCTGCTTGCTCGTATCGGCTTCCCCAGTGCTTACTGTCAACTCCGTCACGTATGCATTTTCATCCCAGTAGGCGAGCTTCATCGCGGGATTCCCGAGAGGGCTAAAGGTGAATCGCTCAATACTAGCGGTCGGGTTAAGGACGGGGACAAAAACGCCAGCGTGGATGTAACTCGCGAGGACAGGTTTGGAGGAGATGGTAAACGTTTCGAAGGAGTTATGACGAGTTAGCGCGGCTTGAGCATCCTATGCAGCATCAGTCTAGGTCCAAAGTTATAGGCTCGGAATGCTTACATCCACCGTGGCGAACTCTGCAAAGCCATATCGCCAGCTTTCATTGCTTCGCCTATCTCGCACCAGTAGAACACGGCGTATCGACCCTTCTCGCGCCCCTAGATTGGAGTCGCCCGTAGTGGATGCGACCTTTGCGCCCTTCTTGGTAGGACCGGACGGCGCTTGGGACTGCGAAGACGCGGATGGTTTGTAAAGTTTTGCTACGCCCTTTGCGAATAATTCTTCGGTCACACTGGGTTCGAGTCCTCTGAAAAGAAGGAACTGCGAAGGGGTCCCGTCAGGCGACACGTCGTTGTCTCCGGTATTCACGACACGAGGGGCCGGCTCAGCGGCGGCTGCCGGAGCCGAGGCCGCATCTTCGACTATTAGTTGTTACATCATCAAGAGAGGGACAAGTACCATACCAGCGCGAACAGCCTGACAACGAAAGCATCTTTGACGAGTCGCATAATTTACGATAGTGCACTTTAAGCCGTTAGCCAGAGACAACGCTGTTTATGCAGGGACTTGGGCTCTTACAATTTTGCAAGTCCATTCGCCTTCTGTTCGAGGTCGATTGCGATCTTCTCGCTCTCGGCTATAGGCAATTCTAACCTTGCTACCGCGGTTATCAGCATGTGTAGAGCCACTTCCATACAGGTATATGGTAGGAAAGTTCCGCTCGACAAAATCTTGCGATGCCTCCAGGGTCGGAAAACGCAGAAAGCCCAGCTGGCGCGATATTTCTATCAGATTGTCAGTGAAAGTCCGCCTAGGAGAGGATGGAGGACTGACTTGTTTGACGATCCCTGATGACCCGCACATCTTCAAGCTGCCCGACATTATAATGCTCCATGATTTCACGCGAGATCTGTTGAAAAGCATCGACCGGAAAGAGACCGGCGATATGCACATCTCAGCATTCTGGTTATCCCACAAGAAGATTCGGTAAATGCGAAGTGGCCATGGATTTCCATCTGGCACACTGAGGTTGCAGTGCACGGAAATGAGGGGAAGGGAGGAGAGGCCCAACGTCGTCTTCATTCATATCCACCGGCAAGCCTTCCATCATGACTTCCCGACTCTCTACTGCACCATGGGCAGGCCGTTTAGGTCGGCTCCTGGAGCGGCTGCGGCTGCGACTGTAACTTCTGCTGCGGCTATGATATGTCGGAGAGCGGTAACCTTCGTGGTCGCGATCCCGGTATCCAGAGCGGCCTCGCCAGCGGGGAGGGGAACGAGACGAGCGGCGGTAGTCGTCACGCTCGCCACCACGATAGTCGGGTCGACGACCTCGCGAGCCCAGACGGTCGCCGCCATCTTCAGTGTTATATTTCCTGTCCGCAGCAGGCCAGCGAGGGGTTGTTCGAGGCATGTCTTGTTTGGAAGCAAAGAAAAAGTGAGACATCAGCATAAGCTCTCAAGAGTAGATATAGCCCATTTGATCCATTGCGCAAAGTTAGCTTTTACCATGCGGAGGAGAGCGAGTACCGCCTGGTGAATCGTATCTAGGATCCCGGGCTCGAGGAGGATAGCCTGAGGGAGGCGGCGAGTAGGAATGTGGTTGACCAGGAGATGTCGGCTCGTCGTACATGCGGCCGTTTCTGTCGTCGCGACGTGGAGGAGGTTGATATCTGCTGTCTCCGGGGGCGTAGGAAGGCATGATCGCAACAACTCATGAAAGAGATGCCAAAAGGGCTGTCGTTGTCGATATCCAGGTGGATGTTGAGGTTGGGGTCGCGTTGCTGAAGATGACAGTGATGATAAGGACGGGGCCAGGTTCTTCCGCCTCCGGTCTCTAACCAGCTGTTGTTCCACGCCAAAGTCCGTCTCAACTGTAATATCCTCATATCTTCTATGAAGAGACTCTATTTCTAGACCAGCATTCGGTGGCTAGCGAAATCGCTTGATGAGCTTTCCTATGCCTGCTCTTCCTTTCCCCTTACGCATACTGCTTTCGCCTTCAATCGGGCGACTGCTCTGAATATCCGCGTGCGTGACAAAAGGGCCAGGAACTGTTTCTGCAATGGCACCTTGTTGATGAGCCATGGGCTGAGCATCTTCGACCTCAGCTTGTGCAGCAATGCCGGCCTGGATGGCGCGAACTTGCCACTCGGGCACTGGGGCCTCCTCCGGCTCCCTGGCTATATCTTGCTCGTTTGGGTGTCCGTACGATTGAGGGAGGTCGTTCCTAGAGGCATTTCTCGATGGTGGCAAAAGCTGGAGGCCAGGTGAAAAAGTGGTGAGCTCGATTTGGGGCTCAGGAGGATAGGCGTTGGTTGGAAGCCCTGTCCGCTTCCATATATCCATTGTGGAATATCCTCCAATGTCCCCAGTGTCAGTCTCCTCTGAAGGAAGAGGGGAGTAAGCGAGTGGATCATCTTGATCCTGAGCACGGCACGGTGTCTCCCTGCGCGGACGATGTCCCGAGCTCGATGCTTCGCCTTCGATAATATCATCACGGAATCGCATCCGTCGACGAAGTGTTTCGATGTCTCTGGCCAGTTCCTCGTCGGGAGTGGCCATTTTTCCATCCAACCTGTCCCAACGGACGGGGCTAAACGTCCGAACCGGCTGGTACACTGGAGATGATGGCCCGAAGCGGGAGCTGTCGAAACTCTTCCAAGCCCATGATTTCGGCCGCGATTCTGTTTCGGTTTCTGCAATATCTTCTTCCCCGTGCCTGCTATAACTTGGTTCCGGAGGAATTGTGGGGAGAGGCTTGGACTGAATTTTCCTAATATGCAATGGACTCGGCCGCAGGTTGCTTGTTGAGAAATTGTCACTCCAGCCGATACTCGCGGATAATCGTGATTCCACCCGGTCATATTCTCGTGGTTCAGGGTCAGAATACCGGGACTCACTGCGAGACATACCATCGGGATGAGGATAATCCATACTTGCAGAATCATATCTGCTTCGAGCCAAGTCCTCGTGGGACCACCGTTGACGAAGATCCCGATGGATTGCTTCTGCTGGCATGTCTTCCCTGACATTTTCCTGGACCAATTCAGGATCCAATGGCATTCCTCGCCTTGCACCCTGCTGCGATATGTCAGTTGTGGGACTCGAACTAGAGGCCGCAAGCAGTCTTGACAATCCCATAACCCGAAACTCATCATTCTCCTCCCTAGCTCTTTGCATGTGCTCTAGCAACTCCCTATTCAGATCCGAAGGAGGTCTTCTCGGCCTAGCTGGTGGTGGTCGATGAGAGCTCCGTGAAGCATTACCGGCTTCACGTTCCCTGTAACTTCCCCAATTGCTCTGAAGCGTCTGGCTTCCATCCACCGGCAAATCAGGCCAACTACTCGGTGGCATTCGCTCATAGTGTCCAATTAACGATGCAACCGTGGATGCGACGCCAGATGCAGGAAATACCGCAGTCGAGCGCCTGCTATCGGCCCTCCTCACATAACTAGCAGATGAACCAGCGGCTTGCCGTCCAACGCTGCGACTCCTGTACTGATGACGCAGAAAACTGTTGACGCGAGCGATACTGACTTCTCTCGAAACGTGCTGCGGAGTGAATCCGCCTCTTGCTCTCCAATGATCCGTATCATCCGCCGGAAACTGCGTGATATGACTATTTCTCGACGACCCATCATACCGCGCTCCTTCTTGCGGAGTGGTGCTTAGCTGGAATCGATGAAAATCAGGCGTTGACCTGCGACTATAATTCCGCGGCGCGGGACTTGTTCCCAGTCCGCTTGGGAAACGTGTGATGTCGCTAGCTGCATCTGATAGCCCGCCCCTGTTCGTTAGCTGAGGATGGTCCATCCGTCGACCTCTTGTCGGCAAGGCAGCGTTCCTGTTTCCTCGCGAAGCAGAGGCATTCGCCCCATGCCGTCGCCCTTCTTCCAGTGAGGCTCTAGCGGCCCTTTTCCGGGCCCGTTTCTCATTCCACCGCCTCCCAACAATTGCTCCTACGAGCAGGAGCCCAAGTATGCCTGCAAGTGTGAACAGCAGGCCCTTTATCGGCGCGGAATTTACCCCGGAGAGAATACTCCGTGGTTCTATCTTTATCAACTCGGTTCTTTGTCTTTGATCTTGATTCTTCAACTGTGAGTTGGCAAAAACTTGCTGGCCAGACGCAGGAACTGTGTGCATGATGATGAAGAGGGTATGCGAGAACAAAATGAACATAGTACCAAAGAAAAAAAAGACAAGATCGCAGCAAAGGAGAAAGAAGAAATCGCTACTGCGAACAAAGCTGCTGGGCAAAGCAGATGGCCTCAGACTTCAGTGAATTCACCTACTAGAATCTATCGCTTTTGTCACTACAGAACTGCCTGCGCCACAAATGAGGCCTGGTATCTTGAAACCTACAGATGTAGCTCCCTCCATCTGCGGCTGATATATGTTCATTTCGATCTGATGTCCTGTTCTATACAGAGATGAAAATCACAATCCTCGACGCATGAGGTCCATGACACTCTACCAAAGCTAGACTGAGACTGCTTACTTGCCTGTCCACCTGGGAATCTTGCTAGCTGCTTAGATATCGCTCCCTAGACTATGGTAGTAGTCCCTGGTCAGAGTAAATGGTAAGCATATTTTATGAAACTGAGAGAAAGAATTGCCATGGCTCATATATTCATATCTGGCGTACTGTCGTCGTACATACATTATCTATCGGACATCATTATCAAACGCCATGACGCTCGTGCCCCGGGAATCGAATCTAACCGCTAATTTTCAACATTATGCCCCAGAAATAAACACCAAACCGAAAAGGACAAAAAGAAAAACGTGGAACAATTATCATCTCGTACTTGGCACATGCATCTCCGCCTTCTCTGGCCTTCTTAATCGATCGATACCCAGGTGCTCCCTCCCATCGAGACCTTGGTATACGCCAAATGCATAGACTGCCTTCTCCCCTTCTCCGGGCGGTGGGACGATAGTCCGCGTAACTAGGTCTGCCTTCGTTTTGGGCTCGCGGAAGATCTTGTCTGTTAAGAGTGGGCTTTGATACAGGAAGCTGATAACATCCGCATATGTGGTGAGTGGGTGAGGGAGGTATCGCTTTCGTCTCGGCCAAAGAGTGGCGAATGACAGCGCGTAAACAGTGAGGAAGGCGATGAGGGCGTAGTAGGCTGGGAGATATGTCGACATGCGGATTTCGTTGTCGGGGAGGTAGAAGCGGGCGGTGAAGATGCCACCGGCGAGCACGGGGATGGCGAGGGAAAGAGTGCTGATTAGCGAGATATAGGCGACTTTGTAGTGGCGTGCCATGAGGGCCCGGAAGGTCACTTCAACTGGAAGCTGAGACGGGTAAGCGAGTAAGAGGCTGGATTCTGCAAGGCTGCCCTGCTGAGAGGAGAGATCGGCATAGGGCTGAATGGCGCGAAAGTAGAGATCAAGTGGCTGCCAAGCGAGGAAGAGTAGGGTGCCAAGGAGTGATGGGATGAAGCTGTATAGGAAGTTGGAAGGGGAGAAGCCGGTAGGAGAAGCAGCAGTCGGGAGGAGCGGGTGGAATCCGCGTTCGATGCGGTGATTGACGAAGCTGACAACCAGGAAGGCGATGAGAAGAACGATCGCGACCACAGCCCAGGCCACAACGAACGTATCGCGGAGGAACCACGGCGCCCATCGGTAGCGCACAAACGGGGAGTGGAGGTTTCTTTCAAACGAATCCTTGTTGTGAAGTTGCTGGCGCTCAACGTCGACCTCTTGCGTTGAGATTTCCGAGGTGCGCTTCTCACTTCGGGTTTCGTGCTCGCATATTTGTTGTACCGGGGCATTTCTTTCGCCAACCGCATAGAAAATGTCTGGCTTCCTGGATGTCTGCCAATATCCCAGGCGCAGACGGCGTGGGAACAAGTGCTGCTCAACTTTTGGTGCGAGTTCGGACTTGTCAAAGTCGTGTAGGATGTTGGACCGTTGGATAAGAGGGATGATGTCGCCCAAGCTGACGGGATCCCATTGAAGGCCGCTTTTCGACATCCCAAATCGAACCAAAAGTGCAGTCACGGCGCATGCAAACATCCCGTAAAGCGCGACGAGTGTCCAAGCAACCGCCTGGACGGTCATCCACTGAAACCCACCGTCCAGAACTTCGCTGAAGTAACGAGTCTGAAAGAGGCAGCTCTGGAGGGGAACTGCAAAAAGATTCGTAATCCAGAAAATAAAAAGGCAGATGCCGATTAATGGTTCGCCGTGCCAAAAATGCGTCAAATCGGGAAGAAGGAAATTTCTGGGCAGGATCGGGAGTCTTTGCAACACCTGAGACCGCTTGCTGTATCCAGACATCATGGCGAAGGGTATAGTTCGATAAACCGCCGCCTGGACGACGAAGACCCAGATTATCAGGAGAACTGCGGCGAGCTGCGGGGCAAATTGAAAGACGAAGTATCTCGGGCCTCCGAGGCCGTCGTACGCCCAGAGACCGTTGTATTGTTGGGACCAGATGCTGCAAAAGACCAAGGCAGCGATCATGAGGAGGACTGCCGCGAGAAGGAGCAAAAGGGAATAGATGCGAAGGGCAAAAGGTAAGGCGTCAAGACGTGAGTATCGGTATCCGTCCGCCGGCGGCTCGACGGGAACAAAGACTTCTATAAGTAGGGTTAGAAAGTAGTCCGAAAAAGAGCAAGGGAAGGATAGCTTACCCAAACCATCGTTTTCCTGAAGAAGTCCGTCATTCTCCTGGGCAGAATCCTCCGAAGGCTGTCGTCGATGACCTTCCGGCCTTGTTGAGGATTGAAAGCCTGTGCCTTCATTTGTGATGGTGCGCTGGACTGGGAAGTCGACACTTGCCATTGAAGGATGGCGGCCCTGACCATTGATTTCTTCATCGCGGGTCAATTGATCGATGGCAAACTGAATATATGGGGTATCATCAGTTCCCGGTGTGGGAGTCCCGTTAAACACGGCCCTCTCATCAGGCTGTGACGGCCGTCGACCTGTATTCTGTCTTGCAGCAGCTGCAGGCGCATGCCTTGTGGTGCCGTTCATCATGCTGCCAGACGGAGTCCTGACACGCGAAGGAGGTGTCTCGTATTGCACAAGGGTAAACTTGCTGCGATTCGAGTTGACGGTGGCGTCGGAGAAGGAGTAGAAGTCGTCGGAGGCGGCAATGGATTGTTGTGAGGATGAATGGACTAGCTGAGGCTGGCTACCTAAAAACATGTCAGTTATCAGTCAATGAAGCAGAGGAAGTAATGCATACGATCAACGGTTTTCAAAGTCGCGGATCCGTTGCGGGCCATGGTGGTGCTGCAGTGAAGCTTAGAAAAGAGGGAGGATCATAATGGTGGGAGGGACAACAGGACCAAGTCCGGGAGAGAAGAAGAAGAGGAAGAAGGGAAGACATCGTGGCCAGATTATTCGGTGGTTGGTCGAGTGTGCTGGTGTCGTCGTCGTTGCCGGGGAGGCTGGGAGAGATTCCTTTTTGGTGGTTGGTGATGCTTCTCCCAGCCACCTCAACACGCAACAACAGACAGACATTGCAGAGACACGACTGTGTGGCACTCGGTGATTCGCAACGACTTTTCACACAGAACAGCTCCAGCCTTTCCTCTTCGACTGATCATTTCTTTTTCTGTTTTACGGAGAACCTTTCCTCAGGTCCTGTTTCCATTCTCCTGTTTTCATTCAATTTCAGACTGATGTTTGGCAGCATTTTGTATGAAGCTGGCTAAGTGCAATGAGGTCAAATCTGCCATGATGAGATTCTACAGCCATCTCTTGCCAGATGCTCTGGCTTTTTCATCATGAAAAGCGTTCATCTGCGCCCGCGCATCCAAGGTCTGTTCCAAGCTTCATCCCGGGTGTTCTGTAGACTCTTCCAGACGTATTGTCCTCCAGCGCTGGACAATATTGAAGATGTCGAGAACTATCGGAAGGGCGGGTTTCATCCCGTTCAGTTGGGGGATACTCTCTCCCAAGGAAGATATCGCGTTCTGCACAAGTTGGGCTTTGGAGGAAGCTCGACTGCATGGCTGGCTCGGGACGCCCAGTCTCAACAGCTGGTCTCTTTGAAAATATTGACGGCAGACGCCTCAATCAAGTGTACCGAACTTCATATCCTTCGCCATCTCAAACAGCAGGTTTCTAAACCAGCTGGGTCCGAATTTATCATGTCGCTGCTCGACTGCTTCTCTGCCGACGGACCCAATGGCTCCCATACATACTTTGTGTCGAAGTTCGCCGGCCCTAGTTTAACCCAACTATCTGAATCACCAGGCCAACCTGGTGGATGCCGCCGATTGAGAGGAAACCTCGCACGCAGCATTGCGAGGCAAGTAGTACTGGCTATGGAATATCTACATTCACGCAATGTTATTCACGGAGGTACCTGTGCTTCAGAAGACTCACGACCGTAACAACTAATATTTTACAGAATTACTTTCTAGGATACAACAGATATTTGGCAGATATCATTCCAGGCTACCATGTTGTTTGCTCATCCCTTCAACCATCCCATCCTTATCCGACCATCCCCCTTTATTCATTCTCTTTGTCTAGCCATCCCCCTTGTTCGACAAACCTCTGTTTGCCTATCATCTAAGCAATGAACTCAGGCGATGGCTTGATGAGGCGAAAATTCTGCTCTCCAATATCGGTAATTGACAATGAAAGAAATCTAATCCTGAGCCATTCAGAGATAATATTGCTCTTTGCACAAAAGGATTCAGATGATTCTAGCTAGCAGGGCAGCTTTTATGTCTCATTTTCTCCTCTATTTTCTTTTACTCGCTTTTGTTATGTCAAGCTGAATGGAGTAGAGCTTTCATTCATGCCTTTTCTTGTTTAGTTATGCAAAGAACCAGCTTGTCTCTTCTTTCTTGGAGGATTTTTGGAGATGAGCCAGAATGGTCCAGAATGGCGAGAAGAAACAAGGAGGAGCGTGGGGAAGTTGTGGGCCTTTGAAGCCTGAAGTTGCTTAAGGGACTGCAATGTCATGGGCAGTCTTGTGGATAAAAGAATCAAAGGCTTCCTATCTGGAAAAATACACCATCCCTCACTCCAGCTCAAAAGGAAATGGCAGCCATTTGGGGGAAAGAAGACTCTATCCCACGTTCTTATTTCTGAATCAAGCTTTCAAGCACAATGGTGAAGCTGCAAGCAGCTGCTGTCTCTGCTGAATGCAAGCCTGCTCCACCAAGCAAGAGACCACAAGACTGTTTCCAAGTTTCTAAGCCAAACACCACACACTCTTGAAGACATAAATATCAAGGACCTCATCCACCACACTCTCATCAGCCAGTGAGTGGAGTTCAACCCACTACAAACAACAAGATGGAGCACAATACAAGAGCAAAAATCAACAAAATTCTTGCAAAAATCAACTCAATTGATGACCTAGACTTGGATACAGTTGCGGAACTGAGAGGAACATTGGCTGGGAGGTTTTCAATTGAGAAGTTCTCAGTTGATTTATGGGATTGGCAAGTATGGAGTGAGAAACACCAAGAAATCCGCGGGATTGAGTACGACGCACAGAATTCTTGTATCCAAATTAAAGCCACTGGTAGTCCTTTGCATGAGGCTGCAACTGGAGTCATTGGTGAATGGCTGTTGGGTATAAGAGATAGTCTCAGCAAAGCCACTGGGAATGAATTTGGTTGTATCAGGTCTGCAGGTGAGCTAGGCCAAATTTTCTTTTGCTTTTTCTCTTTAACTCTTCTTGTTCTATTTTGAATCTCTTCTCAAATGTTTATTGCTGTTACAAAGGGTTTCGCCAATCTGATATATGTTATTAGGCGTCAACCTCAGCAGTGATTATAATGGAAGTGAGAAGGCTCCTGATGAAGGTCTCCGTCAGGTTGGAGAACAATACCCCCTAATTGCTGTGGAAGTTGCGGTTTCTGAGACATCAAAGAAGGTGTTTGAAGATGCTACCAGATGGCTCAAGGGTTCTAAAGGGCGTACCAGGTTAGTTATTGTTGTTGATATCAATGAAAAGATATCAAGAAACAGTACCGCTGGAACTACAGACTGGGGACTTTCAAAGGATGTTCTTGGTCAGCTTGATGTGTCTGATCTCACTGAACATATCCTACGTTGGCACAAGGACAACAAAGTTGCGCTAGTTGGGAGGTTTGAAGCGTCTTTCTATCTTTGTTTTCAAAATCAACACCCGCGGCAAGTGTGGAAATGTGAATTCTCCCTGGATAACCCAGAGCCAAAATGTTCTCTGTTAGAAGGAGCAGATTATATCACAACAAAGGACCTTATACCAGAGCTGGACGAATCTGACCGTTTTCCGCTGCCTCTCCAGGACCTATCAACCAGAATGCACACGTACCTAATTGATTATCAGGTCAAAAGAGCTTCTGATAAAGCTCGGGACAAACTGAAGGAGATAGGGGAGATACCCGTTCAAAAAAAGAGCGGGGCATGACATGAGATTATCATTAATCATTGCATGGCCTCCTTTTCGTGCCCTTCTTTTCGTGCCCTTCTTGTCGTGTCCTTCTTGTCGTGTCCTCCTCGTTCGGGCGTCCTCCTTCTTCAAGTGTCTTCTTTGGCGTCCTCCTAATACTAGATCCATCAATATAAAACCAAAACTCAGTGCTCTTCATTTTCCCTGCTCATCATATTTTAAAGCTACCTCCCTCCCATGGGGCTCCACTGATCTGCATGGGGTTTCATTGATTCCTGTTCTGCTTATGGAAATCCCCACGAAGTCGTCCCTTATGGGATCCTCTCGTTCTGTTGTTTATCAAGGGGAAATATTTCCGCACGTGGAAAGGGTCGCAGAATTCCACCTGTTCAGCATCGTTCCAAGAACGTAGAGACAGCCACCCATCATCCACCTTTCCAACATGACTTGGGCTGACATATTATTATCAAGACCTCGCTGCTTCAAACCTGCTCCTCGAGCTTACTGATCTTGAATGGTCAGACCAAGACATTGAAACTCAGTTTGGACCTCCTATTACAGAGAAAGTCCGCCTGTCGTCTGGTGAATCTAGCGAATCCGCACCGGATCGACTGGTAGAGCCGCTGCGAATCTCAGAGCTTGACGCACGGCATTTTACCGGGAACGTTCAATCGATAGACTTTGGAGAATCATTCTTAGCAACCTCCCCGCCTGCCAATGGAGTCGGCACTCCTTTCCCATACCTGGCACCGGAGGGGAGTTTCGAAGGCAAGGCAAACGTCTGGGCTGATTTATGGGCACTAGGATGCACGAACTATGAAATTCGGGCTGGAACGCAACTATTTGCGTCGTTTTTCGGTGGACCAGACGAAGTCATCCGGCAAATCGTGCAGACTGTGGGAAAGTTGCCAGAGCCATGGTGGAGTGCATGGAAGTCCCGCGATGTGTATTTTGAGGACGACGGGAAACCGAGAAACGTATGGCCTGATGGACGACCGCTCGCAGTGGAATATCCGCTCAGCCAGCAAGTCAGAGATATCGGAGGAGAAGATGCCCAGGTCGACCCAGACTCGCACTCTTCCCATAAGTTCCTTGAGCCGCTTGGAACAACCTTGACGGAATGTGAAGCGAGATTATTGGAGGATTTATTGCATAAAATCCTCAGATATACCCCCCACGAACGTTTGACCGCCGGCGAAATTTTCAAGCATCCCTGGTTTTCATTTTCACGACCGTAATGCTGACAGGATGCCCTGCAGGAATGACTGAGCCTGGCCAGCATATTTGAAGGAACCTCAATTGTTTGTCCTCCGCCTTGATTCTCCCCATGTGGAATTCAATGATTCCCTGTTAAATTTCGTTCGCCTGCTGTACAGACTTCCTTTCCTCCCAATTTATTTTATTCTTTCTTCGAGTAGCGAATGGAGGTCTCGACTGTCTTCACTTTAACTTCACACCCGTTCCCCATAGCTTAGCAAACCCAGTCGCACGTAGCTAGGGCTTCGTGCCTCCCCAGCCTCGATTGCTCGCTCTGCTAATGTCGTCCTGTCTCAGTTATTCAATGGTGAAGTCTAGTCAAACAATGTGCATTGCGTGGGAATATATCGAAAATGTATACAGAGAATATAAAGACGATATCTCGATCCGCATCATCTACGGTCTATATCAAGCCCTGCCAGCGGGGAATCTAAAGCAACGAGACATCAAAGGACGTGCTGGAAAACCGAAAAGATTCAACCCATAGTCGTCAAATTACCACGAGCGCCTCATGATACGCGAGTTCGAAGCCTTCAGCCCATCCTTGACAGTTTTGACGAATCCGTTATTCGCCCATGCCTGGCTTGCGTCCCACAACATGACTCCGCCGAAGCTCGAGTATGTCTTCGAGTCCTTGGCGATCTCAGCGAGTTTCGCGCCGTCGACGTATCCAGAGCCAGCGGCGCCGGTGTTGGCTGGTGCGCCTACATAGAGCTTCACCTCCTTGTTCTTCGAGGTATTCTTGGCCCATTCGTCCCATACGTTGAGGTTAAAGGCGGAGCCGTTGCCGGGCTGCCACGCGTTAACGCCGCAGAAATTGTTATAGAACTGGATGAAGATCGCGTCAAAGGAAACTTTGCCGTCCAGCATCTCCTTGTTGTTCTGATCGGGATAGGGGCATTGTGGCGCAGCGGTTAAAAAGTACTTTTTGGAACTGTCACCAGCCATCAACTCTCTGAGTTTGTTGGCGAAGGGGACCATGTTAACGACGACAGCTTCGAAGTCGAGGTCGAATCCATCGACCACCGCGTCATCGAAGGGACGCTTAGTATCGTTAGCAAAGGGACGCTTGGTACTGTTATTACCAGTCACGGGGCCAAAGGTCTTCCAAATCAATTCGGCACCAGCAATGGCCGCTTCCTCTGACCGAAATCCGCCTTCACTATAGGTGGCGCCGCCAATGGAGAGGATGATCGACTTTCCCTTTTCCTGGCATTTTTTAATATCGGCTCTATAATCCGGTTAGGCACGATACTCTCCATTAGCTCTGGATCTGCTATAACTCACCCGATATTAGGGCAATGCAAGAGATCTGTCCCTTCAAAGGTGGTGCATTCGTCGCCTATGTTGGCAAAATTCACTTGGGGAACGCCGCCGACGCCGTTGATTACCGTCACGAAGGAAAGTTGGAGGGACTATATATGAATGTCAGTCTAATATCATGAGGATGCAGGGCATGGTCGATACATCAACATCCTCGCCTGCGATACATGTCAATACGATAATTGGAATTTCCCAAGTACGATTCTACTTACTGTCACAGTAGTAACCCAATGGCTGTTGAGCCAGGTTTCCCGACCCTTTCCCGTAAGAGTTTTGTCCTAATAATCAGATCCGGTATTAGCAATGTAAGTTGGGAACGGGTCGGCGTTGGTCGAAGACGCACCCCAGTAGAGAGCAAGGTTGCTATTTTTACTAGGATCAAGGCCAGCGTATGCAGCCTGGAAAGAGGTGAAAAGGGCTGTAAGAGAAAGGATATTCTGAATGGGAGCCATGGCTATGAGAGACAGGGAACAGATTGCAATCTGAGAAACAGAAGATGACGAGCATTCCGATCGAAGGCGGACGGCCCTTCATGATATATCCCTTTCGGGATCCACTGCCACGGCGGAGAAGGCCATTCTTTCCGCCAGCGGAAGCAACTGTGACCTTCATTCTGGATATCAGGTCTCAACAGCAGAAATCCAGCAATGCTGATTGCCGGACATTACGCACAAGGGACGTGGGGGATGCGCATGGCGGTTGATGCTGGATACTTCGTCGGAAATAACCATCCCATGAGGCTGTCATCGCAGCATATATCTCCACATCAGTGCCGTCATATTCCTCAGGGCTTTGGTGGATTGATGGAATGTAACAGCGTGGATGGATCGGCAGTAGAATCCGGGGTGATTCTCATCATCTCTGACATCTCATGAGCGAGAATAGAACTTCGCCTGATGCCGATCGAAGACTTGGAGAGATACTCCATGTGCAATGCACAGACCGCGCATAATGCCCAGGGGGTTGCAGCAGGATGCCATCTTCGGAGTTTCATCATGGTTCTTCAGGCGGATAAGTGCCTAGCGTGGAGTACTTCAGGGGCGAACGGACTCTGTATGGACGAAGCAGAGTAGCATGAGGCCTTGTCGATCACCAGGGATCGGGATGACGCCGGCACGGTAAGGGCTTGCCTGACGCCCGATCCCGAAGAGTTGAGTCTCCTCGTCTGCCGACGGCTTCGTTTGACCTTTTGCTCCATGTCACCGGAACGAGCGAGATGACACGTGTATTGGCTAGCTGGGGTATGATGAAACCGCTTGCAACATTAGAGATGGAATGCTTTAGCTATTAGTGTGGGTGTGGGTAGTCAGTAGAGACTGCCATGCTAAAGAGCAGAGAATGAGGTTGAAGGAATAAGGACTGGCGGGTGGAAGTCATCTGCTGAGTGGTCGTGATGTCGCCCGAAAAGGAAATTCCAACGTCCATCTCAGAGATATCTGATGACTCAAACCAACACAGAAAAAGGGACTTCTTATTATTATTATAATGGCCGACGGTTATTTATATGATACCGACTGATATTCGTCGCCAAAATGAAACTAAAAGGCCTTGAGAGAACAACAGAGGAGGCCAACAATTAAAACCGGCCCGCCAACGCCCAACATCTAACAGCTTTTGAAGCAAAGAAAGTAGTCTACTGCGCCAGGATACTCTTCCCGCCGTCAGTCGTGACACGCTTACGCACCTTCAATTTAATATACTGAGCTCCAAGCTCCTTGACCAACGGCTCGCGTGCCTCACAATCCGACTCGCTTTCCTCATCATCCTCTTCGTCAGATGAAGAATGTTCTTCGTCACTGCTCTGCGAAGAAGATTCCTCCATATCACTCTCACTACGGCCTTGATAGACCACATCTAACAAAGCACTAGGACAAAAGACCAGTGCCTCGCCGGTTCTAAGTCGGACAATTTTCGAGAATAAGTTCTCTGCGCTGTATTTCGATTGCTCTGACTTGGAAACTCCCACCACGGCCCCCGCCAAATGTCCTTCCAGTGTCCGGAACCATGCCGGCGAGGAGAAGCGGTGAACGATGGTCAGGTTGCAGAGGTCCAGCAGGCTTGGGCTTAAAGTTGGCTCCTGGGTGGCAATGATCACTCTTGTGCCTAGATGGCGCTGTTGCCGAATGATGGATAACATGGCCTCGGTAAGCGAAACTGCTTCACGGCTCTTTGTAACCAGGAACTGATCCAGAGTTAGAACACCTTCAATTGGGAGCCAGGATGGATGGGGTCTGTACCTTGTGCGCTTCGTCCAATGCGACAATCCGACCACCACTTACTCGACCCTCAAGAAAGATGCTCAGACAGATGTTGAACAAGGCGCAAGCGTCGTTTTCGTCTACAAATGGGCAGCTGAGATCGATAATCGTGAGTGACCCCTTTTTGAACTTCCATATACTTTTGGAGCCATGATGCGACCTGGAGTTTGCGTCAAGAAAAGACTCAAGGACACCGAGCCTCATATTCAAAGGCGCGTGCTGGCCTTTTACCAATCTCTCTGCAGACAGGAGACGCTTGAACTCTTCATAATCCAGCCCCTCTTCCCCTCCGGATGACTCCGCCATTTGTCGCAGGATTTTGGTAACGAGCTAGTTACACGCCTCCAGTCAGCTACAGAACAGGAGTCACGGCACCCAGACGACTTACCTCCATGTATAACGGTGTATGGCCTTCTCCGCCACCGGCCCCCATCAACGTCTTCATCATCGCAATATTCAGATGCTGGTTCTTGAACCGCAATGGAGCAACAATCGGCCTTGGTGAACCCTTCGGAAGTCCCGGTAAGTTCTCGTACAACCTCTTCATCCGCTCGAAGTTGCTAGGAGAGACGAGAACCCGAACAGGGATCCCAGAGGAACAAAGATACGCAGCCTCGCATAGCTGCCCCGTCTCAATGCCCGTGAACTTGTCATAATGAAGAACAAGCCCTGTAAGTGGCGCGGTGATCCTGCCTGTCTTCGACGGGACAAGCAATGAGTTTTCCAACATGCAAGACAGAGTGTGACTTTTCCCACTGCCTTGACTGCCGCAAATAAACGTCGACCATGGCGCGTTGATGTTGGTGTATATCAGATTGTCCTGCGCGTTCGATCCTGTGCTCTGCTCCGCCTCTTCGCCGTGCCCATAGGCCGCGACGCGTTCCCCAAGGAGACCGTATTGTGGCATCAACTCGGGGTCAATCACGTTGCGCACGCCAACTGATATCAACGGGGTTGTCTTGAATTGCTCTGTGAGAAGGCCGGCTTGATTTTGTCCGTGTTCTTCATTGTCGTCGACAAGGCCTAGATGGAGGGCCAGTTCGGCATCAAGGTCGTCCATCGAGGAAGCACTGGAGCTAGATGTGCTCGACATTGCCGACGATCTGGCGATGTATGATTCTGGGTGCGATAAACAAAACAAAATGAAAACTGGACCGGAGGTCGCTTTGTTTTGGAAAACGCGTCGACGGATAATTCCGATCGCTAAGACGGAAGTAGGTAGTAGTAAACTGGGAGAACAGGGATTTGGAAGTTTGGCAGTGGAATAGAACTGACTGAGGGGCCCTTAAGCAGTTTTATGACGCTGGGTAATGCTGTTTACTTCTGGGGGCTAGCGTCCACAGCACTCTTCGATCATTCTTGATAGTTCTAGGAACAGAGCTTAATATCTTTATCCTATGTTTAGGATTCATACTACTACACGGTTATGACTCTTATGAAAGAAAAACCTCTTTATGTGCATACCTGATATAGTATTGAGAATAGCCGGCTCAAGAGGGATATCATACACAAATAGAAAAGGCCCATGCTTTACCATTGAACTGTATGTGGATATTAAACAGGCATCAATATGCAGCTAAGCATATCAAAAAATAAAGCCAGACCAACCAGCGCCAGTCAATAAGAAATATCCTAGAGACACAAAACAGAAAGGACCCGCGACCAGCGAACCTTTGACGAATCCGTCGGAGGTACAGTACGTGTACAACACGTACAAAAAATAATAATGTAGTCCAGAATGTAAAAATAGCACAAAGTGCAGGTAAGTGTGAGAAAGGATTTTGGCAGAAGAATACACAAACAAAGAGAAAAAATAGGATGGGTATGTACTGGAGAAAATGGTGGAAAGATCAAATGGTGAAAGTGATGTACATGAATGAACAGAGCTGGGACCAACCCACGGGGAGAAAAGGGTAGGGAAGGGTAGGTGGTAGCAATGGAAGTTAGCCCTGAATGTGAGGATACGAGTCCGCGCGGATAACATGAGAGCAAGTCGGCCTTTTAAACGAGGCAAGGATCTGCAAATAGCTCCAGCATGTTTCCCATAGTTCCGTTTGGGTTGATATTAAACCTGACCTCCACGAGGCCGATCGACTAAAGGAGGAGTGCCGGGAATGGTCGGCATGGCAGGCATCCTACCACCCGACCGCCCACTCCCCGTCGGCAGCATAAAGTCTGGGTTAGTGCCTAGCAGTACATCCTGACGCTGCTGCACCTTGGCACGAGCATTTTCCGCCTGCTGCTGCTTCCATTTTGGATTCACGCCACGTTGCGAGATGGAGGTGAATTGACTCGTCTCGCTAGCCGCCGTCGGTGAACGAGCACCGTCAGGCAAGTCATCGAAAGATGTTCTTGGAAGGGGCTCACCAGAATTACCCGGGTGAAGCGCAGGGGGAATGTCGTTTGATCCCACCCCGTCCATCGGAAGTGCGAACCTCGGTTCTACATCTTCATAATATTGACTGAGGGCTGTGGGAGGTGGAGGGGTGTTGGTCGGAGCAGCGTTGGAAGAAGCGGTCATATCGCGAGGCTGATGAGTAGGGCCACTGGGACTTGGAGACTGCCGATCCGGCACTGGTTGTATATCTGCCAGATGCGGTTCTAGCCGTTCCCAGTCAGTTCTGGCCGGCGTGAAGTGACTACAATACCGATCAGTTAGGGATTAAGAGCGAATATGAATCTATTGGAAAACTTACGCTTCAGAACCGTAGTCACTCGTTGGGCTTCTTGGACGTGATCGGCCAGTATTGGAACCTGCAGGTGGGACAATATTAAGTGGGGGCACGGGAAGAGCGTTTCCTGGAGACGTCTTCAATTCAATGTCCTGACCCCCGTTGCCGATGCTCGGTATATCTTCGCGTAACCCACGGCCATTCGGAGGAGGCACACCAAGAGCAGAGGCGTAGCCCCTTGCGGTACCCGGGCCTGGCGGTCCATAGCGTTCAGGATTCGGGCCGGGGTGCAAGCCGGGTGGAATGCCTCTGTCCTGCGGCACGTAGCCTGGAGGACCGCCGCGACCACGCCCTCTCATACCTGGGCCCATTCTGCCTCTACCGTTACCATTATACCCATGTGGAGGAGGCCCCCGCGGATCCATGCGTGGCCCGCCTCTTCCTCTCATGGAGTGTCCGCCGCGGCTTCTACCCGGTGGGATGGGTCCACCACGATGCGATCCCATGCTACTATTCGAGAATTGGCTTCGCAGGCTTGGATCCGACGGACCTGAGCGAGGTGCACCTGGGGGAACATGGCGACCGGGTATCGGGTGCCCGAACTCATCTCGCATTGGACGGCTTGTGAATCCACCCACCGGAGATGGGCCAGGTCGATCAGGAATTTCACGCGAGCGGTAATCGCCTCCAGCAGGAGGAAGGGGATTTGGTGACGACCGAGCCTCGAATGGGGATACAGTTCTGGCGGGAGAATTTGTTTCAAACCGGGCAAAGGCAGGAACGTTTTCAGGAGAGGTGACTCGAGGGGAAGGGATCATCTTTTGATCGGCAGACCCGAGGGCCGAGGAATCGAGTCTGGAGAGGCTCTGTCGATTGTAGAAATTATCGCCATTCATCTCTGCATTTTCGGCGATACGTCTTTTTCGAGCTTTGCGACTGACAAGAGTACGGCGCATCGCGCAAGTGACCACACCGCTAGAAGTGATTAATATAGTGGCGGCCAACACAATCCACCCACCCCATTGTACATGAGGGACGAAAAGAAGGACGTCAACGAGAAAAGCCAGGAGTGAGACCAGCAGGGTGGGAAGTAGTAGGATTAGAAGGCCAAGGAGATACCTTGGAGAATGGGAAGGGGCGTGTAGGTGTGTGGCAGCAGAAAGGCCAAAGCAGATGAAGGTGAGAAAGGCGGCAATTGGATGGACGATCAAGAGAGAGGTCAGGGTGTGCCGAAGGTTTGACGGGAAGTTGAAGTCTTTATCCTTTTTTGGGTTACTGAAAATACCATCTGTTTGGACGAGTCGAGAATTAGCAGGTAGCCAATCGAGGGCGTGTTGAATGTCATACCAGGAGGATATCCGAGCGTGAAGCCACTACATTTCGATGGTTTACACCACCCAAAGACGCCAAAATTGATACCATCGATAGATGCGATGGGGATGCTCTTGACAACGGGCACTGACAAGACGGAGAGGAGTAAGAGGGCAAACGCGGCAAGGAGAAGGAGGGTAAGAGGGGTTGCTGGCTTCAGCAACATGGTCGCGTCGCGAGTGTTCCCAACATTGATGGACCTACGCCCTGTTAGCAATCGTTCTAGCCAAGGGTAATGAAGAACCGACTTTTGGAGAGAGACAACGGTAAAAGAGGTATCATGGGTTCATTAAAGGGAGGTGAGTGGACGGAACAAAGGCTTGCAAGATCTTTGTCAGGTCCAGATCGAGTCGAGTTTTGGCAACCCGGCCAACTAAGGATCGATGCGCGATGCTGAGACGAATGAGCGACGCCGTTAGAGAGGCAAAGGAGCGTAAGTGGACAAAAATGAGAGACTAATCGTGGCTGGAAGTGAGCCTGCAATGCATTGAAGCCAGTGACTGCCAGGCCGACTGCGATTTAGAAGGGATCGAATCAAATATCACCAGGACATTGAGAGAGAGAGTATCACCAGCCCATATGGACGCAAGGCTGGCAGAGATGAAGAGGAGGGAAAAGAGGTGATTGTGGTGGTGGTGGTGGTGGTGAAGAGGTGTCGTCGTCGTCGTCGTCGCGAACTGTCTTCATTTCCCGATTGGGACAAAGGGGCGGGCAGCGGGAGGAGAGACTTGGCACCGCGCTAAGCCGCAGGCACTAAACCCTAATGGTAAAAGCGGAGGGCGCTAGAATGTCTTGGCATGTCTCCCCGCGATCTTATGTCATCGGTCTCTCTTGGTTCCCTTAACTAGATAAAGAAGCCATTAGGTATTCGGGTTTAATAAACTGCATTGGGCAGACTTTACTACAAGCCAAAGGATAGAAATGATAAGCAAAAAACTAGATGATTACGGTTCGTTCCGCCCTCGAGGAAGAAAAGCAGCATAGCAGAAAGAAGTAACACAACCGACCCAAGCGTCAAAGAACACAAAGTTAAAAGTCAAGAATTAAGTCAAGAATTAGCCAGAAGCCTTGGACGACGAGTAAATGCGCAAAGTAAATCAAAATGGCAACGAAAACCAGAAAAAGCGGAAACTAGAAGCCGTGCTTCGCAAAAGGGGACCGCATAGCTCGCGAGACTACTACAAAAGCATCAGGTGAACCGAATCTGTGAGCGTTCCAGAATTACCAGGACGCCAATCCATCAAGACTTTGTTTAATCGCTGTCGCTGTCCTGTGCGAAGAAGGGTCTCCACACGTCAAGCCCATCGATATCGTAATCGTACGAGTAGGAGAACGTAGCCTCCGCCGCAGTCAGGTCTAGCTGGAGCTGCTGAAGGTCGTAAAAATCGTCAATATTCTGTGCCATTCCACCATCGCTATCGCTATCGTCATTGACACCGTTGACGCCGCCATCGCCGCTATCGTTGTCACTAGTGGTGCCGCTTGAAGAGTTATCTGAGCTAGATTCCTGATTCCCGGTATCCGCAGAAGGTGATGCGGTGGAACCGGTGGCGCTACTCGTATCATCGACGTCCTCTGGTTCTGCCGAAGTGGCCCTTGCGGAAGTATTGGCGCTGGCGACGGTGGTCATGGACATTGTTTCGGCCATTCCTTCATTAACAAGGTCCCCACCAAGAAGACGGCCGGTAGGATCTTGAGCGTTGCTATCCATATATTCAGGGTCGGGTGCGATAGAGGGCACTTGCGAGAGAGGCAATCTGGGGGTCCTATCTTCCCACGTCTCACAAGGAAGCTCCGCATACAACTCGAAGACGTTTGAGAGAGCTTCACTTGAGGGAGTTCTGGCTTGGCCTTGGACAATATCTGCCCCGTCGATGGGTGCGACAGTGGACGATTCCGAGGCTGGCTCGGGGGCCCTGCTCCGTAGAGCGACGAGACGCTTCCAAAGTTGTTTCAGGCCTCCAAGGAGATCGAATTTCGCCATCTCGTATGTTGGATCTTTCGCCGCGAGGCACCGGGACTTCCTAGGCTATCATGAGAACACAGAGCACTGGAAGGGGATTTGTAGTGCAAGGCCAAATTTCAGATGGATAAAGGCTAAACACTCACTGTAATTCCTCACTGTCTAACAGTTATTTTGAAAAGGAGACTCTCTTCTCTGGCAAAAGTTGGAACAAGAGGTAGATGCCAAAAGACAAGGACTGAATGGTTCCCTAGACTGAGCAGCAAAGGACAAAAAAGTAGGCCCTCTGGGAAGCGGAAAAAAAAGGGAAAAGGCCTCCCGTCTGTTCTTTTGTGAATAGAAAGGTGGCATGCTGCTGAACTGAGTGAATGAAGAAGGGGATTTGCTTCAGAGAGGGGCATTGGACGACTAAGCGGGCATGATAGCCTTAGAAACGCAAGGTTGAAAGGCAGGTTTGCTATGCAATCAAGAACAGCCAGTCTATGGCACATGAGGGAGAATGACTCTAAACTCGAAGGAAATTATGGGTATGGCAAGACTCTTTGCGCCAGGCAAGTGGTCAAGAATTATGATACAGTAAGGTGAGTAGGATAGAGCGGGCTACCCAGATATTAAAACCCAAAGCAGGAAGAATATCTAACATACGGTTAGTTGACAGGAAACACCAAAGGAAGGAGTTTGTGGTATACGCACCATCAGGACGCCAAACATCTTTGCTATGAGCCATCGGTTTCCCGAGACACGGGACCAGTACTTCAGCAATTCGCGGTGGGCACCTTGCACGTTGTCCACGACATCTTCCGTGTTGGCGTCAATACGTTGGATCATTTCCGACTGCTCGCTAACCATGGTGGCTAGTTGTCCAAAGATACCACCTAGTTCGTTGATGGTGCGTTCGATGGCCTCGATTGCCTCCCCTCGTGCCTGTATATAAGTATTTGACGACTGGGCTTCTTCCATCATCAGCAGCTGTTGGTCCGACTGCGGGCCAGCCCTTGACAGAGGCGACGATGACGATTCCATATCGAGGAGCAGCTGATCGGATGACCCTTGAAATCCAGGCTGAGGACTTCGACTCCGCGGGACGGTGTATAGCGGTGAATCCGAGCGTTGCGGATCAAGAGCGCTTTGGGAATGTGAAGAGACGGATGAGACGAAGTTTTCTGTTCTCGATCGTGATGCCTGAATGTTCTTCGTGCGAACTTCAAGGACTTCTTTAAAATTTGCTCCTACATCCGCCAACTTGCCTTGGAGCATGACAACCACCTGGAGAAAGCTATGTTAGTCAAGGCCCTGACCATTCTGCAACGGCGGACGAGGGGACTTGCATTATCGTTGTGCTCTCCTTCTTGGTCTGTTTTACTTCGTGACGACTTGGGATGCTGCGAAAGGGTGAGGGTTTGAAGGGAGGCGATCTGTGAGTTCAGCGAGGCTAGGTCCTGTTTGATGACGAAGGTGAGCTCGGAGATTTCAACCGGCCGGTCGTCGAAGAGGGATTTGCGTTTTGCCACTACAACTGGAAGTCAGTATAGGGATCTTCACCAATAAAATAGGATCCTGGAGCGTACGTTGTGCGAGACGTTGCAGTTTTGCAGTGGTTGCGGTGATGCCTCTGCCAATTTCCGCGGCACGCTTCGCAAACTCCGACTTCCTCATGGGGGACTGCGAGCCGCCATGCCCACCGCCATTTGTTTGCACGTTCGATAAAAGAGTCTGGCGCTGCGGACCTGGTTTGGACGATGCGATCCTCTTTTGCGCTTGGCCAAGTATCGAACGGAACTCGGACGTCCGGTCTTGGATGGGGGCTGCGGCGACCATGATCGAAAACGAGAGAGAGTTGGATTAGGTGCGAGGGTATCTCGGTGGTAATGATGCCACTTAGAATGGCATACTCGAGGCAACGTAGTACGGATAACAGGATATATCAGACGGCAAAGGCGTGGAATGGTGTTTCGTTGATTT
The DNA here is from genome assembly GCA_039700045.1 of Malbranchea zuffiana. NCBI lineage: Eukaryota > Fungi > Ascomycota > Eurotiomycetes > Onygenales > Malbrancheaceae > Malbranchea > Malbranchea zuffiana. The sequence goes on from JARUPO010000002.1 coordinate 2,533,889, forward strand.
TCCCGGTGATCGAGACACGTATATGGTTGAGGAGGGTGAGGGTGGCGCTTCCTATAAAGCAAGAGCGGGCGTAGTATGAAAATAGGTTGCGGAGGGATATTAAACGGGTATATTCTGGTTTAGTACTTTGGTGTCTGAGGGAGAATATCCTGTCCCTGTCCCCGTCTTGATCTTGTCGTCGTCGTCGTCGTCGCCAGGAGGGATTAGATAAGCATGTCTTACATCAGCAGCCGATGTCAGCTAGTCCGAATCCAGTTAGCATGGTCCGTGTGCTTGGCGGTGCATCGCCCCGAACCAACAGATTCGGTGGTGGGCGGTTGGACGACACAGCATCAACATCACCATCACACCGGGTACCAGCAAGGAACAATAGCTCTATCGCTTGCGCTGCGCACTGTCAAATCCTTACCCGCCGCGCCAGCCTCAATAATAATACAGGAGACGCCTGGAAAGCCAAGACGATGCAAGCTCCGTGATTGCCAAGACCCAATCTACTCCAACGAGGCTCGCTCCCCTTTTCCTTAATTAATAACGCTCCACGGCCCCCATCCACGGCCTCGTCGTTGTTCAACCGTCTTCTCTGGTCTGGATGACTCCTCCGGACTGAACTTGATCAACAACATTGTTGAAGTCTCGCGGGCAATGAAGGAGATTCCGATGCCGCCGCTTCTCTATCAGCATCATCGCTCCTGATCTCGTACTCGGTGGCCGCTAACCAACACCGTTGCACCACAACACGGGGCTGCCAAAGCTTCGCTTGCCTGTCCGAAGAACGTCTGCGTCTTTGCTTTCCTGCGTCAAGCCTGTGAGTTCCTTTTTTTTCGCTCTTGTTGGAAATAGTAGATAGGCCTTGCGTTGTTTTTGTTTGTTTTGTTCTGCTTTTCTACGTCATAATGTCCGGCTATCCCCATTATCTCTCCGACAGAGACAGGTATGTTTTCCAATCTTTCCCCTGTTTGTCACCGTCCACTCCTAATATTTACTTCCTAGGGCTCCTTCTGGTGGCGGCAGCCCTCTCACTCCTTGGAACCCCGCGCAAACGCCCTCCTTCAAGCCAAATGTGAATCGAAAGAAAACTAAGCGCTGGGTCAACGCAAAGACATATTCATATGATGGAGACGATTGGGGTGATAGCGACGAAGATGATGTCGAGGAGGATGTGCCGGATATGCCATCTGGAACGAAGGGTCAGGAGCGTCAGCCTCAACCTCCAACGTCTCACCCGCCTCCAATTCCAGAATCCCAGGCCGCGATTCCGACGGAAATCCAGACACAAGCCTCTCCCGTGCCGATCATCAGACCAGCAGACATATACAAGCGTCTAGCTGAAGAAAGAGAAAGGGAGCGTCAGCAGTTGCAACCATCTGCAGGTGGAGACTCCGGACCACATCCTCCGCCTAGTTCTGATCCCGTCCTGACGGACAACCAAGCGCAATTGCAACCAGCAATGACAGAGGTACCCGGTGAAGAGGCTGGATTTCCCCGGGGCCCCGATGCTGCCGAGTCAAATTTGGCAGCTCCTCCACAAGCGCAGCCCGCTGTAGCAACACAGCTGCAGGGGCCAGGTCCAATGTCAATCATTGACGAAAATAGTGGGTCGTCCGTTCCTAAAGACGAAGGAGATGCTGCAGTGAATAAGGGAAACGAGGCCAGTTCGGCTACTGAGCCAACGGCTGCTCACCGCACCCCCTCATTCGGATTCAACTCTGTGGTTCACCAAGCATTTGACGCGCCTGACACTCCGAGTACGAGCACAGGCAGCTTTCTTCGTTCAGATAGCGACACCCCATCTCTTATAAGCCCTATCATTCGACCTGATACGCTGGCAACCATCCCAGAGAGCCATCAGCCACACCAGGCACCGCAACCTACCCACCTAGAGGGGCCAACCGCGGCAAATACACAACCCGTACCTCAGGCGTCACTCGTTCCTGGATTCAAACCTGGTCACCGGCGGAGTTTAACTCCTCCTAGCCCGGGGAACAGCCCTGCTAGAAGCCCGATAATCACACCTGCTAAACATCCAGCAGTGCCTGAATCAGCCACGCCGGCCATATCATCTCCAGATCATCGGGGTGATGTCGCTCCTGCGAGTAGATCAACTGCGATGCCTGACCTTGACTTAGCTGGACATGCGCCAGTACCCGAGCCTGCGGGACACCCCTTGTCCGGCGGGAAATCGATCGTCGACCAAAGTCATGCCGTTGTACTAGCTCAGCCAGGATCAAGATCCTCATCCTCAAGCGACAAGCCCGTCATTGCTGCTCAGAACCCTCCGACAATCAACACCGTTCAATCGCAATCGAAAACCTCCGAGTCGCCTGTTGTCGCTTCGGCATCAAGTGCTGAAACAGCGCGGGAAATGAATGACCGGTTAAGGGACGAGATAATGAGCTCTCTCACGCCGAATTCAGCGAGCATTTCCGGAGATCATAAGTCCTCAAGCGGTGATTTCCAAGGAGAAGCATCTGGATCCGATATTCGATACGAGCGTTCCCTAATTCCCAGCGAATATGACAGCTATTGGGCTACCGAAGAGCCGTCTACTGGGCCTCCTCAAGCTGGAACTCAGATTACCCCGGTGGCACCTGTTGCCCCTCCTGTGCCAACTGGCGAAAGCCTCCCGCCTCCGGTTATGGCCGAGCCGAGCAGTAATGCCCATTACGGAGCCGGTTCTGGTGACCCAAATCCTAATGACGGTTTGGGTTCTCGATCTCTACAGAGGAAATTTTCCTGGGAAATGGGTTCTGATGACGACGAACCATCTAAACCGGCATTAGACCCAAGTACGATGGATATCCCCCCTACAGCCATAACGATACGCACAGTCGACGAAACAAACTCGGAGCCGCCGCCAGCCGCAGCGCAGGATAATGATACGAAAGAAGCCGTAGATACCCCTGTTGAATCTATCAAGTCTCCAGCTATGTCAGCCGCCGCTAGGGAGTCAGTGGTCAACTCGAACGACGCTGTTACTTCTTCCACCGCGCCCGTCACGACTGCAGAAGACTCTTCTCCCGTTATCCCGCCACCTGGGGCCACAATCCCAGTTCAGGAGCCAGGTACTGCATCCGACATTTCAGATATCATTGCCTTCCGCCAGATTATGGCAATGAAAACATGCGACCAGAAGGTGTCTACTTTCAATCTTGCAAGGGACCAGTTTGCCGATGTGGACTCAGGCCTCGAACACTGGATCCGACAAGTCGTCGCTGAACTGCCGGAGCACGCCGATCTTCTGGAGCGGAATGGAAGCCTTCCTGTCGGGTCGGATCTATCACATCGGCCATCGCCATCTCGCACAAAGTTCCCAAAACTTACCTCACTCGGAACCCTGTCCCTCCATGATGGAGCCGGTATCGCACGAGGCCACTCGAGGCATGGATCCGGTATTATCCACACGCAGCAGGTCCAGGCGAAGGGCAAAGATCTTCTTCACAGTGCCGGAGTTTTGGGCGGTAAAGCGGGAGACGCTGCCAAGGGGTTTTTCGCGAAGAGCAAAAGTAAATTTCGACAAAATGCCGGCGCCGACAAGGTAGATACATAATTTATTCGAAATGCTCCTTTTGCGCACCGTTCTCCGCCCTCTCGTCTACGGCGCGGGTTTCGACTGTTGGGGGCCTACCGTTCCTCGCTTGATTTGTTTCGTCTTTTGCATCTTCTGTCCTTTCGCATTTGGGGCAATTTTTAAGCGATATTATACTGTAATGAAAGAGTGGTATAATTGCAACTTTGGCACGATCGATACAGTCGTCACGGAACCTATGCTTTTCTTCTTCTTCTTCTTCTCTCTATCCTTCTTATCTGGTTGACGTGGGTGCGAGCGAGTCTAATGCATTCCGCGGTGTAGGTACACTTTCGGCGAGTCTCAGCCGATTCGCCTCCTACCTTCGGGAGGAGAGCCGCCTCAGCGGATTTTTCTTCTCTGTGTGAGAGAGAAATGGCTCGCCCGTCATCTGAAGGCATCCCAAGGATTCAATCTCTCAAGCTGGACCAGTCTCCGTTCGATGTTTCCTCGTTTGCGTCTGACGGTTCTTTTGATTCAAGGCACACGATATCAGAGGAAGTCGTCGTGTCCACTGTAACCGTTGACGTTACTGGTCTCAGTTCACCACGGATGCAGCAAGCCAATGCTCTCAACAATGGTCCTGCTTCTGGACACATCTCCCCTAGGGACTCGTTGGCACCGCATTTCAATAGACCCTCGATCAGTAGCCTCGCACCCTCGGTTGATTCGAATGTCGACGACTCCGGGGCACGGGCTGTCCCTTTGAAGAATGGCTCGTCACCTGCAACGACTTCCGTTGGTGGTGACATGGATCCTCGTCGACCTAAGAAACCCGCGTCTGTCGTAACTAACGGGAATACACCGTCACCCTTACAGTCACCAACGCTTAACTCTTCAAACGGTGAGGCTGGCCTTGCCGCAGGCGCTGTTTCTCGCTGCGATAGCGTATCAACAGGCGGCGTCTCCCGGACAGAAAGCCTCCTGGAGTCGATGACAAATTCAATCGGGCTGAGTCGCGGGTATGGGTCCGTTTCCGAGCCCACCTTCCATCCAGCCCAGGTGGTTGAGATGGAGAAAACGTCCCAGGCTTTGCTCGTGGAGGTTCCGAAGAGTGGTGGGACCGATAGCAAGCGGAACGCAGCGATTTCAAGGAAGTTCTCGTTCGAGGAAGAGGGGGGGCTTGATAAGCAGGAATCGACGAGGGGCGTTTCTAAAGTCATCGCATCAAATGGAACCAGCAGCAGCGCAGCTATCCCGAAGCCAACAGGTCTGCGAACCGGTCAAGAAGCGCCTAATTCAGGTCAACACGGTCCGCTCGGTGCCGAGCCGGGGGATACTGCTGCCCAAGGCGGTCCGCCTAGTTGCATTGACGGCGTGAGCGTAGCTCTGAGGCCTCCATCGCGAAGCCCTCCTCGCCCTCCCATCCCGTCCACGCCAGCGAGGCAAGAGAAAACGCCAGACCCGCCGGAAGACCAGATTACTCTCGTCACCTCGCCTGTGCAGCCCCGGTACAATCCCAATCCCCCGTCTCACAACGATGCTGCGAAATTAGGACAGCCTCATTGGTCTTCCATGTCGCTTTCTAAGCCACTTCCGAATCGCCCTCCTCAGGTCCAGAATCAAGCACACCCCCGGCAGGAACAACGAACTGCCAGCACCCAAGCTGCGAATGATGTCCCCCCAAAACTGCCACCTAGGCCCCGGGCTCATTCGTTTTCAAAGTTTTCTGATCTAGTTTCTCGATTCCGCGGGGGATTTTCTAGGGATGACCGATCGGTATCGCCGCAGCCTCGCCAGACCGTGCAAAGCAACAATATCGAAGCTACGGGTGGCCACCGGAAAAAGGTTAGCCTACCGGTGAATCGCTATATGCCTGGTCTCGCCGATATTTTAGAACCCAGTTCCAATAAGCGTGAGGTTGTGAAACCTCCAAGTAACAAGCCTAGCGGCCATCGATTTTTCAGGAGGCCAAGCCAGATGATTACTGCCAGCGACAACAAAAATCCAAAGACAGCCCCCCCAACAGGAACTTTGCAGCAGATACGGAACGCTCCTGTCATTCCTGCTATTAATACGGATGTTCCGCCTTTCAATGCCAATGTACAACAGCAGCAGCAGCGACAAAGTACCTCCCCTGCTAAACCCCGCTACTACCAAGGAATGAGGCCCTTGTCCAAAATCAACGAAAACAGCAACCCAAATGTGACGACTTCGCCACAAGGCGCAACGCCTCCGATTCAGCCTGTCCGGTGGTCATATGCGAACTGGAACCCCAACAGCGCACAAAACCCTCTCAAGCATTCGCGTTCAACGGTTGTCAGCGAATCCGGGTACCCAGCACGCCGTCTTGACCTTCCTCCCAAGTTGTCGTCGAGGACTCCGGCGGTCGTCCCTCATACCAGCGGTGCTGCCAGTGAGTCTGGATACGGGGGTCGTAACCCCAGTCGCCAAGACCCAGGGTACGCAAAGGACCTTCACCTACGCTCGCGCAGCCCCTTGGGTGGGCGTCCCGATTCGCGCGTGTACGTCGGGCCACCAGGTAATCCAACCGATACTGCGAATAACCTGGGTACTTTTTATTCTTCGCCTACATCCACGCAGCGGACAGCCGAGCAACAGAGGCCATACAGTATTGTACTGCCCCAATCCAATGAGCAGCGGCTAGGCCAGGTGCGCGGACGAAATCCACCTCTCCGAGAAGTCGACCCAACTCAATATCCCCTTCCGGACTCCAGAGTTGCATCACCTGCGAGCGCAGACGTGCCACCCCCGCTGCCGCCAAAGATACCACTAGCGCCTCCCGTCGATCCAGGTACTCCTTCGAGCAGACCTAGTATCCCAACACCTGCGTCGCCTCCACCTCGGCACGATGGTCCAACTGCTGGGATCTCGGTAGCCTCGCCATCTAGTTTCGTCCCCCTTGTATTAACGGCGGAAACTCGTCGCTACAGCGGCTCAAACGCACCTGCAGCAACGGCAAATGGAACATCCACCGGTTCTCAGAGTGGTGCCTCTTCTCCATCGCCAGTGCCCTCGTCCCCGCTAGCCACTCCCCCCATAACAGGTCCCCGGAACGATGGTACTGGCCAAATAACTCCGATCAAGAATGGTCCGCCAGCTCAGACTATGGTCACTATTGTCCCCAAACCTACCTCGGTGGCGACTGCTGAGGACCGTACGGCTCCGCCCAGTCAGAGCCATTCCCGTGCGCAATCCGTAACTCACGCCCCAGTGATATCCGGACCAATATCCGTTGTTGTTACGGAAAGCGATGGCGTCCCAGCTCAACCACCATCTGTCCGAGAACCCGTTAGCCGGCCCCCTAGCCCACCGAAAACCCAGATACCGACGGAGCCCGTTGAGCTTCCGACTGGAGATGATTCTAGCGAGGAGGTTATTATGTCGAGCACGGCGTATCCGGGGCAGGAATGGCAGCCTGATTGCTTTACCAATTGGGATTGATTCATGTCTACAAACCGGTCGCCAGTGTTTTTGTTCCCTCTCAGGCTATTTGTATCCTTCCCTTGAACATTCTGTTTGTTTTCTCTCCTTCCCAGAAAATGTGTTGGATCAAACGAATATTCGGATCCTTCCCGCTTCTCGAGATATCCTCCATGTCTTTTGCGACTGTCGTCCATGACCGCGAGCTCAGCGATACCTTACTTTGTTTTGTGTTGCGATTTCCCAGATCTAATTCTACTAGCACATACTCGTGTACCTTTGACCAATTAAATGCCAATGAAATCTATTCTGAGCGCAGATTCATCTACCTCTCTTGATCTACGTCAATGCCGCCACTACCTCTTCTGTCGCCCACACCTCCGCAAACTCTCCACGCAGCGACTCCACAGAAACCCCATGCACCGTCTGCGCATCATACGGCCCCTTGGGAAACGTGGCCGTCGCATCCTCGACCAAAATCACCCTGCCCTTATCCCCTACCACTCCCAGATTCGCCGCCATCCTCGTCGTCGTCGACACGCAGTGATCCGTAGTCAACCCGGCAATAACCAGTTGTTGAACCCCCTTATCCCGCAGCACCTGCTCGAGATTCGTCCCGATGAACCCCGAGTTCACATGTTTCCATAACACGGGCTCGTGATCGCCTTCTGGAGTGCAAAAGTGGTAGAATGATATCCCGTTACTGGGATGGTCTGGATGGAGCGGGCTCTGCGGGTCTAGCGAGGAGTGGCCGACGTGGACTACGGAGACGGAGGGAGAACCGGATTTGGCCAGGGAGCGGAAAGTGGTGAGGAGGCTTGTGATGTTTTCTTTATATTTCGGGTTCGAGGGAGAGCCACCCCAGTACGCATGGTCTTCGAAGGCGGTTTGGGTGTCGATTAGGAGGAGCACGGTCGGCACGGAGGCATCGAGGGACGGCATGGCTGGAAATATTTCTATGGTTATGGACTGGGTTGCAGCCTTCAGGCACTTGAAAGCAGATATCCTCCCTCAATGGAATGGGCTTGTCGCTCGTCGATGACCTGCCGGGGTTGAGAGTCATTCGGCGAAGAGATGACAAAGCGGCCGGATATCGGTGGGAGTTCAGTTAACTAACGTAATTCCCAGGCGAGCGAGCACCCCAAGCGAGCGAGCAGCCAAAATTCCCATACAAATCTCAACTTTTTATTGCTTCATATATCAACAAATTGATTATGAGAAGTTCTATGAAGAAGGATATAATATCTAGATACTCAGTGCTCTACTCTTCTGAAAGGATTATTGCAAAAAATTAACAGTTTTGAAGATATGCTCTTGAATATAAATCTCTACTAGTACTGATAACTATCTTGACAAATAGTACACATTTTAATCATAAAAGAAGTTATAAGCCTATATATTAATCATCAATGATTCATTTATAAAAAATCTCGAGCTTCTATCTAATGTTGTTGTTGAGATATGAAGCAATAAAAAGTTGAGATTTGTATGGGAATTTTGGCTGCTCGCTCGCTTGGGGTGCTCGCTCGCCTGGGAATTACGTTAGTTAGTTAGTGAACTTTACGTTAACTAACTTTAAAAGTAACTCCACCAGCCATCGAATAGTTTTGCTTTCTTGATGGTGGCAAACGGTTTATTAGCAGGCCTTGTGGCATTGTCAGCGAAGAGCACAGGGGCAGCGATGGCTGGTGATAACCTTACCAGCGAAGTGAATGGCATATTTCCCTCGTTATACTGCTTGGTGGACTAGTTTCTCGTCGTTGGGCTCCCTCTCTTTACGATCTGCATAGAGAACTGATCTGGTATGTTCGCCGACTTCTTCGACAGACGTCGGCTTCACACGCGTCGTTCATCGGTTTGGCTGTGTCATCTCGATACTTGACATGTCCTCGGGCAAGCGACCATTGAGCCCAACACCAATACTATCTCTGGGCAAGCTTTCAAGCTCTCTTTCCCTATCGCGGGGCTGTTGCTCCTGAGGCTGCAGGTTATCACTGTTGTGCCCCGAGGGATGCACGAAATCCGGCTGATCTGAGTCTGTCACCGAGGTAAATGACGGCCGCCTCGGCATGAGTGCCACCATCTTCCGAAGAACCGCATATTCGAGTTTTAGCTTGGTGCCGTAAACCATGGCTTTGACGGTGACTTGCATCACGAAGAAGCCCTCATATTCAATGGCGATGATCGCAGCATCCATTAGAATCATGGCCACATTGATCGCCAAAAGCTGGCTCAATGTCTGCCTGTAGTGTCCGCGTGGTCGAAGTCTCAACAACTTAATCGTCTCATAGCTGTAGATGGTAGACAAGATAATCTCCTGTGCGGAGAAGCCGATCAACTGTATCCGTTCAAAGATATCGAATGCACGCGACCACTGCCCGCCGTGGACCTGGAGGGCGCCGAATTCGAGCGTGGTCCCGGGGATATGGAAAATGATAGCGCTGGTTATGATCATCGCGAGAGTGCCGCGCATGATCATGCGACTGTAGACGAGTAGATGAAGGCGAGACCAAAGGACGAGAGACTGGCCCGTCACCATTCCCCACCAGCCGACACTCTCCATCGCAATGGCAAAGTAGCTGCGGTAGATCTCAAAAACCACCAGCAAGTACCCCAGCGAGAACGGCGTGATGCTGATAGATGCGACAAGGAGGCTCCAGAAGTACAGTCCTCTGTAGCGTTTGAATGTAGCGAAACATAGGAAAACGAGTTCAATAGAGAGGTATAATGAAATGCCGATGAATGCCGCCGCGGCGCATGCTCGTGGGAAGTCGCCTTTGACTGACCGCTGCCCGGAGTCGTGGGCCATATGGAAACGCTGTCGCCAACATCCAGCTCATCGTCTCATGGTCAACGATGAGGCGTTACGCTTTAATATCTAGTAGTTAGTTTTCGGTTAGCTCGTATCTATCGAAGAGGGCATGCGTCACTTTTCTTTGTCCCAGTTCTAAAGCCAAAGGAGTATTTCCAGTGGTTCATCTCAACCCTAATGGTTGCGAGCTGAGTCAGAGAATAATAACCGTTGTAAAGTTAAGCTCTGTCCCAGTATGGTACTTTCTAACCATATATTTGCGTGGCGTACAGTCTGTACCTTGGGGACAGGCATCGTGTGCAAGGTGGTGAAGACGTAGGGGCATTCAGATGTTGGCCTCGCCCCTCTCATCCCCTTTTTATCCCCCTTTCCAGATTTTACTCCAGCGAAGCGAAGCACCTTATCCTTGAGAAAAGCTTGCACCATCAGAGTTATTATTGAATTTTTTCTCTCCCCATTCGCCCCTAGGTGAATTTCCTATGGCTTGCATCAAAAATTTCACTGCGGTAAAGAGTACATATTTGCCTTGTGTTTGGCTACATATATTGAGCGACGAAATATGCCTATATGACACGTCCCTTAACCTGCTTGAAATCCTTGACCCTGATATCTCTCCAGACGAGCACCGAACAAAGTGCTAGACCCAAAACAGCAGTGCCGGCAATCAACATAATCTTCTGCGCCTCGCCGTAAGATTTGATGATCGCGTCTCGGGTAGGCGTACCAACAGGATATGACAGTTGAACTGTCAAATCGCCGTAGATTGAAGTAAGGTTGGCTTGCGCCTCCTCCGGAAGATATTGGGAAAGTTTCTTTGGGAACACGCCGGTCCAAATTGCAGCAGCAACAGTCTGTCCGATGGCACCACCGACGTGGGCAAACATCCCCTCGACAGCGAGTACAACGGCAACGTACTGATGTGTCGTGGCTGCCATGACGGCGATCTGTTCAGTGATGACGAGGGCGCCACCAGCGAAAGCAATGAAGATTTGGCACATGATTATGTAGCCGATATTAACGTCAGGATGGCGAAAGTTGAGCATCAGCGCGACTCCGAGAATCGTCAAGGGAATGCCAAAGTAGAGCGCAATCCACTTGAAACGCCCGGTCCAACGGACGAGTGTGCCCACGATAACTGACCAGAAGCAGGAACCGATGCTGTAAATGTTCACGATGTAGCTTGATTCGGTAATAGAGAGATTGTTGACAACCTGTAAGAAGGATGGGAAGTAGATATCCCAGATGTAGAAGCTGACGAAAATTGAGGCAGCGAGGATACAGGCCCCGAATACGGTTCGGTCCATAAGCAGCTCGAATGGGACGAATGTTTTGGGAGCAACATACTTTTCATAGACGACGAAAGCAATAAGAACGACAAAGCCGACGACGAGGAGAGCGATGATCATCGGCGATTTCCATCCCTCTGCTTGATAGGAGTAGAGACTGAACGGTAAAAGGAACATTGCGAGACCACCGGATATCAAGAGAATTCCAATGACGTCGAACTCTATGAAGTAGTACTTCAACGACTCAGAAATTGTGCGGTTGACCTCCCCGACTGGCATCAATCCTGCCTTCTTCGCCTTGCGATAATTCCACGCGAAGAGGAAAAACAGTGGCATAGTGACGATCGGAGTGATAATGGCAAAGGCCCCATAACCCCATCGATAGCCAGGACCGTTTAAAAAGCTGGTGGCAAGAGGCCCACCAATCCAGACTGTAGCAATCTACGGAGTCGAAACAAAAGCGAACATCAAGGCTCGGTTCTTGAGTGCGGAAGTATCGGCGATGAAAATAGAGATGGTGTAGGTAATTCCGTTATATCTAAATTGAAGGCAACGTTAGCTGGGGGTGGGATTAAAGCAAGTCAGTAGATATACCTACCCAACCCAGTAGAAGACCTGGGCAGCCGCATACGTCTGAACATTGTTGCAACCTGCCATCATGATGAGGCCGATGGTAACAAGAGCCACCATGCACGCAAAACCTTGCGGCCGGCCCCATATATCAAGAATTTTCGCCAACGGTAGCTTAAAGATGCCGCCGATGAGACTTGACATAATCATCGTGGTGCCCGTAAGTCCGTGTTGATTGAAACTGCTCGTAACATACGGTGTCAGGGAATTTGACATCCCTTGCTGCATGGTGTCGATAAATGCGATAATCCAGATCCTGTGATGAAGTTAGCAAAATATCGCGAATGAGGGGGACAAGCCTACTGCAGTTACGGAGTACATACATAACATATGCGAGGATAAGGTGTGATTTGCTCCATACTTTGGTTGTGGCTTCAATCTTCTGCACTCCAAGCTGCGCATCAGATGAGATGGAGTCGTCATCGCTGCTAACAGGGCCGGCTGCTTCTCTGTCGGCACCGGTGACTGCAGCTCCCTTTTCAGATACCTCCGCGACAGGTGCGTCGGTATGTACCCTCGGAAAGACGGATCTCATGGCAGGGACTCGAGGAGCGCGGTAGGAGAGAGAAGTAAGCTTGCTGAGCCACGGGACAGGGGGTTAGAGGGAGGACGAGTTTTTCAGAACAGGTGGGAGTAAGGACATCTTTATGGCCCGAGAATTTTCAGCTCGAGTCCCGCCAACATCCCTGGCGTCCTTGGAATTATGAATCAAGTGGGGTTTAAGTCTCGCATCCTGGCGTCGGAGTAGTAGCTGTGGACGGACCTGAACACGAAATTGCCATATAAAGACTGTAGGATTTGCAGTTTCAATTAAACCTGCGAACTGTCGAGGTCTTAAAATAAAAATAAAAGCCCCGCTTGGAAATGTAAGGCCACAATTGGAGTTGATTGCTCGACAATATCGTGAGCGCAACGGAAGAGGAAGCGGATCTAATCTGATAAGCTGAAAATCTCATCAGATAAACTCTAATCCAAATTCGGCCCGGATCAGGCTCCACTTCTGCCAATCTCATTGGCTCAGCGAGCGGATCAGATAACTAACTTTAGCTGGTCCGAAAAAATCGCGCGGTCCGACTTGTGGTTTCTATGGCGGAATGAAAGTGCGAGTCTTCCGTCTTCAGACATTTGTTCCGGCATATATTCTTCTGTGTGTTGAGTAAATAGCCAGGACAGATCTCGGTATAGCTTCCAGCGGGGAATCAGCCATGAGAAGTATTAAAGCGCCTGGGAGATCTCAACTGTTATCTCCGACAGGCTGGTTGGTGCGGACCACCGGCGGTCGTGCCCGCAACTTCTGTCATCCTTGACAAGCGTGTATTTTAATTGGAGCTTGCAGGGCCTATTCAGCGTCGGCCGAGTTTTCCTGTAGACACCCGTTGCGCTTCTGGTGATTGTTTTTGGCCAGCCTTTTCGCCTGGTCTGCCACAGCTCGGAAAGTGAAGCACCAGCCGCCACAAGCGATAATTATCCCGACGAGGCATTTTTATGCCGAGAATAAAGCGTTGTGGAGCCAGGGAGTTGTGATATCTTGGAAATCACGCACCACGAACATAATATTCACAATGAAACATTCGGCGGAGCTATATCCAAGATACTATGTACTCGCGACAAAGGCAAAACTTTGGGATGGGCTCCTAAATGCGAAACCTGTCCACATTATCCATCATAAACTTGTAAGTATCTTCCCGGAAATCATCTTTCATCAATTTAGCGCTATTCGCTTTGAAATTCATCATCTCACGCTTATCGATGCTCCATCGTGGCCACAGAGGGCGATCGGACTCCTTGTCATTCGGGTCAAGGTCATAGACAAAGGAGAAGTAATAGCCGCGGATTGTCCGTGCTGCATAGTTAGGCCAGATACCGTGGAATACCTGCAGTATGTCGCTACCGTGGAAAGTCCCGAGAATTGGAGTACCATGATTGTAGGTTGCCAGGTATGTCCAGAAAGGCACTTCAGGGTTGGCTTTATTGACGAGGGTTAAGAACGCGCGACGAGTTATAGTAAATGTGAAATCACCGATGAGCGCCCCCAAACGTTTGAACTGGGGGTACCAATTGTAAAGAATGCCTGTACGGAATGGAGCCCCATCCTCGGTAATGGTCTGGTATGTTCCCACCAGTGTCTGTAAGGTTTCCTTGGGCGCATTATGGAAGAAGAGCTTGTTAAGGTAATCCACGATATGGCTCGTTTTGGTGATATTGGGTTGAAAGAGGGCGAACATGGTTCCTTCGTCTTCCTGGTTGCCGGTGATGAAAGGTATTTTCGCATATTTGCCATTTTCGATAAGGGTTTGTGGAGAATCAGTCAACGCAACCCCATCAGGGCGAGGAAGGTAGGATAGAGCCACAGAATGATAGCCCAGAATTCCCGGCACTGAGTTCGCGGCGTCCAAAAATTTCGAATAGTCCAATCCCCTGAGACAGGCCAGTGTCTCTTTCGAATCAACGTGATCACAGCCTGCCTTCTTAACAACAGCGTCATATACCGCCTGCCCTTTGGGGCAGTCAACCGGGTCTGCTGGAACCATAGTGCCTGAGTTCATAATAGCGCCGCGGAACAAGGGCTTCCCCTTGTAGGTATGGTCACCTTCGTACATAACCATATGATCCATGACTGAAATGGAGCCAGCAGACTCGCCCCAGATGGTGACTTTGGTCGGATCACCACCAAAAGCCGCAATATTATCTGCTACCCATTGCATGCCCAGTCTTTGGTCCAGCAGCCCCAGGTTAGCCGCACCGTCCTTGAGAACCTCAGCGCCAGGCAGAAATCCAAACCCCCCAACCCGGTAGTTGACCGCAACAAGTATGATTGGCTTGCCCTGTTTGATAGACTCTTTAACCAAACTAGTTCCGTCGTACATCTGGGTTGATCCAAGCTCGAAGCCCCCTCCGTAGATCCAGAAGAGAACGGGAAGTTTTGCGTTAGCCTTGGTGCCTTTGGGACGCTGCACGTTGAGGTTGAGACAGTCCTCACCAGCGTTGGTCACCCTTTGGAAGAGAGGGGTGTTGAGGAGTTCACCAAGGACATTTGTCGGGAACTGCGTCTCGTCGACGCTGAAATAGAACTGGGGACAGGCCTTTGGGACGCTTATTGCCTTGACTGTCCCTAACGACGAATTCAAGGCCTGCGGTGGCCTAAGCCGGAGCGAACCAGTCGGGGGTTTGGCGAAAGGGATGCCATTGAATGTTTCGACATCTCCAGCAGAGCCAATTATGGTGGCTTCTGGGTGAGAAATAGTCACGGTTGGGGAATCGGCCCTTGCAGGAGCAGCTTTGACAGTGGTAACAATGGCAGCAAGGGCAGCAGACAACTGGATCCAGGTCTTCATTCTCCAGAGGCTTCAACTGCTCAAGTAGACGGATCCGGGGAAGCAATCAGCGGCTATCGGAAACACATCATCCTTAAAACGGCCGGGCAGTCAACCGCCTTTATGCTTGACTTCTCCATCATGCTCCCCCTGGGATCCCTGGGTTTTCACATGCTTTTTATCCTCGAGTGATCGGTCTCAGGGGAGAGAGCCTCGTTTAACTCACCCTGCCGTGTGGGGTTGCGGGGAAGGATACTCCAATGCAAGTGGATCGAAGACCAGTAAAGCCATCCTCGGCAATCTCAAGCGAGCGTTACTCGTAAGGAGAGGAAGTACTCCTCCATAAAAAGATGGATATGGGACGAGGGAGAATCAAAGACGAGATATCCTGGAAGAGTGTTGGGCGCCAGAGTGCTGGGGGTGGAAGTTGACCGAGGAAGTTTGGTTGGAACTGGATGCATGAAGATCATCGGCAGGCTAATTCGTTAGCTCCATTGGCGCATTGAACAAGCATGCCTTCTTGCCGGCATTGCGGGAGCCATCTCCGCAAAAGTTACGGGGTATTCTTCTTGTTGTTGTATGCATCGTGCTGAAGTGCGTGGGTTTGGAGGCTGATTGTGCAGTGAATGCCAAATCCTGCCGCGGGCTGGAATAAGTTAAGATACTATTCCGCGAAAGCGATTGATCCCTGACAAACTCGCCGAGGAAGCAGAGAGCAAGGCGGATAACCTTATTAATCGCCCTGCTCAGCTCTTGGTGGCTTGCTTCTCGCTGACTACAGAGAGACCAGGCGTTGGACGTTTGCCAAACAGAGTGGCGTGTCTTTCTGCCTTTTGTGATCAGGTTAATCAAAAGTTGGCCAGACATTCTTTTCTCCCTCGTTCATGTCTTACTGGGCGTGGTGGCCGGGGATCCGTGGCGTTCCATGTCATCCGAAGTTCGAAGAAGCGACGTCGTGATAAAGACGACCATAGGAAGAATCCCAAGAGACAGCTGTTCTGCAACAAAGGCTGAGATATAACGTATTTCGTTCTGGGTGTATTCTCCTCGTCCAGAGTGCCCGATCGTTTGACTCCGAGTCTACAGTCGACATATTGTACGCGATCAACCATCGTTGAGGCAACTCGGGGACGGACGTCCTAAACAGGACAGATATCGTATTTTCGCTTGTCTGGCCGACTTGTTTCGAGGACGTTCCTTTTCGTTCACTGCGAATGTGGCCCCCTTCGAAAAAAGACGGGCGGCCTCCCTTAACCGTCTCGGCCTTCTCGCTCGGACGTCGGGCAGTTAAATGAGTGAGATAACTTAGCCGAGGAATTCCCATACGAGAAACGCGTTTTGCCGCGATGAATTCGATGATGAAAACTTCTGAACACGTATCAACAACCAGGACCACCTTTCAGAGTCATCTTGACACGTTGCTACGCTGGCATGAACGTGGGCGTTTAAATATAATTACCGAGTGATGGCTCCCGCAAAAAGTTCCGCAAATGTCCACAGTTTCAACCTCAAGGATAACCGGCCATGCTACCACATTTTCTCCTCTCCGTATTGGTTTGCACCCCGAATATCGTCGCAGGGGACGTGACAATTCTTCCTGGAGGAGCGCCGAAGCCGTACAATGGGCGCGCGGCCGTCACCTCTGACCATGAGCTCTTCCACCTGAGTACAAGCGATGATTATCGGAATAAAAACGCCACGATCCTCCTCACATCTTATAGTCAACCTCATGGCGACGTGCCCGCGTCTCTCCGTCGCTTTTCTACCGAGCAAGGCATTCAGCCGTCGCAAGAGAGTTTTGTCCGCGGCGCGATTGAAGCATGGGCTCGGCATCAGCATCTCGTTATCCGCCCAGAGGAGGTCTGGTTTACTATCCTGGTGCAGATGAACTTCTACATGAATAAACATGGCGAGGAGCTTCGAGACCTGTTCGTCAGCCATTCTGGCCAGCAGGAGATCATTGTGAAAGCCCCAACCTGGCACAGCGTTATTTCGCAGTTTAAGGACGAAATACAGAAACGAGTGAAAACGGAATGGCTCTTGGATTGGATTATGCCAAACTTCACGACGACAACAGAGACTGATGTCATGACGGCAAACATCCTGATGATGGGGCTGGCGCAAACATATTTCACGTATACGGGCAAGGTGGTCTGTGGCCTCCCTTCTGTTACTCTTCTTGGAGAGCAAAGCGACTGGGAAGCCTTGCTTGCCAAACTCGACCGTCTTCCTGATTTCGGCGCCGAGCCGGCCGCATACAAACGACAACTCGTGCCAATTCTATCCCGTTTTATCCGCAGCTTCCAGGAACCAGACAGCCCCGAGATTCGCTCGTTCTGGAACCAAATCGTGAAGGCAAACCCTTCCATGTCATGCAGCCCTCCCGACTACGTCTTCTCAGGCTGGCTGACCGGGTTTGGCTTCTGGAACTGTGAAGGTGATATGTACGAGGGTTCATTCGACGGGCTCGTCCTTGACGGTGTTACCTATCGTACAGCGATTCTTGAGTCTTTGCCGGTCGGCTATGCCCGGGCACCCCTCATTATGTTGGATTTTGCGGGTGTAAAGCGATTTCCCGCGTACGTCCTCGCAGGGAACGTAGGCAAGAAGAGCGTACCCGGCGCGCCCCAAGGGTACGTCGATGCGCTTGTGCGCACCGGCAACACGTCCTCGCTGGATTCGGCCAGAGACGAGAAGCTTCATGGCTCGTTGCAGCCATTATCAGGCTGGATGTTGTACGGCCCCATCGAAAATAACAAACCACCAGCCCGTGAATATGCCGATTATGAGGATACCTCGGATTCTCTGGATATTGATTTGGTTTTGACCCTGAACTCTCAGTTTAATCAGGCGCAATGCGCGAGGAATGGGAGCAGCATCAACGGATTCGGTTAAGAAGTTCGTGCTTTGCTTTTTTGTTTCGATGCCCGGAACCCCATTATTTTATAAAAGGTCCCCAATAGAATGACTTCTTTTCTCTGCTTTCGCTCGCTCCCTCCCCTGTGCAAGGATGTTCGTCTGGCGGGCCACTTTCGACAGCTATACCAAACTGTCCTATTCCTGGCGGAATCTGGCCGGAACAAACATCCATAGCGTCGACGGTATACGCTAGCGAGCGAGCAACCTGTATTGGAACGAGGACTCGGACGAAACTAACTGCTAGCTACGCCCAAGGGGTCGTTAGGACGTAGCCTTGTATGGTAGAAAGGAGTTTTTGGAAACATAATCGTCCTTGTTACTACCAGAGTTGTGGTTGCAGGATGTAGACGATTCTAAGCAGGATTTTCCAAAAGGCTCGTGGGAGTATACTCTTGCTAGTGTCGTATATGTAGCCTTTTCAACGTACCCTCAGCTGTAACAGTCGGGAGCAGATATCACGCATTGGGCTTTTCTTCATGAGAAGTTAGGCTGGAGTAGTTTTAGATATCGTCATGGATTCTCCCTAAGAATGAGTGGTGTGCCATTTGCGAGCATCACAAGAGAACGCCGAAAATTCCCCAAGGACTTGAAAGCCAGCTTGTAAAAAGGGAGCAATATCCAGATAATTTTCGGGCTAAAAAGGCTGTTAGTTGAAGTATCCCTTTCAGTGGAAGGGGTAGAGCATGCGGTCCTTACTACACGGCACTCAATGCTGGCGAATCCTAGGCGCTGGCAGTGGTCAAGTGTCATCTTGATTAGATATGTGAGGACTTCAGAAGCTGGCGCTGCTGGATCTATGAGGATACCTGCCAGCCCTCCGCTACTCGGTCCCAAGGTGGGAAAGTATTCGGGTAGTGGAGAGCCGGAATTGTATACTAAGGCAGAGCCTACTATATTCTCATTCATGTAGTCCCGGATGATCACTACATCCACACCACGGACTTGTTCTAGCCCACAGCGATACATCTCTAGCACTATCTCAGGGTGTATGAGAGTGCTGCATCCATCCAAGTGTGGTTCTAACCATTTCATGCTATGACTCAGGATGTCGAATCTGTCGTCCGCAGGCAAGTTATCAAATTTCCACTGGGAGAAGTCCGGGGTTGCCGGCATGTTGTTTGTTATCAGGTTTGGTTTCTTAAGGGTGAAAGTCTGTACTTTTGTCGATTCTGCCCACCCGCTAGATAAGGTAAAGATTAGTTCCTGCCTCTGCATGATGGAAAGGAAACAGGCGAGGATTATCTACCGCTTCGATGCCCAGTTCCACAAATTGAACGGCTCTGTGTTTGTGGCTGTACCCGAAGAAATTCCCGGCAAAACGGCGTGCCAATCACAGCCTAGTTGAAGGTCTCGAGGCTTGTGCTGCTGGAGAAGGTATGAAACTGCTCTTCGGTGCAGAGAGGACCCGATCCCCAGATTTCTCTTCTCTGGGTCCACCACCAGAAGCGTAATGGCTGCCCTTGCTATGCATTCCGCGTAGGAAACGGCACAAATGCCATAGACAACATGGGTACTAGTATTTTTGACGACGAAGATCGCTGCCTCTGGTCGGGTCAGTGCGTCTTGTAGGAAGGAGCACACTTTATCTTGAGCGACGTTATCCAACTCCCCTGGAAGCCAGGCGCTCTTGAACCTCAGAAGGAAGTTGGAGATTCCGTCGATGTCACGAGTAGGGTCCCACTGCTGTACCAGCCAACTTGATGAAACATTGCGATCCAGGGCTTCATTGCAGACAATTGTGGCAGGTGATGTTCCTGGAGCGATGCCTGCGGCGCGGATGCGGCCGAAAAGCACTTTTACTAAAGACTGCAGGGCAAGGTTAGTGTAGTCGTAAGTGCAAAGATAGGTTGGAATCTGCGAATCTTTTCCGAAATCATATGGAGAGCTGGCGGCTACTACAACGAGCTGCTTCGCTGGTATGCAGGAGCTGGCACACAGAGCTCGGATATATTTTGTGAACCCGTATTGATATGAGTTGCGAGCCACATCAGCCGTTACCACGACTATCAGCCGGGCGCGGGCCACTAGATCCTCGTGGTAAGGGCGAATGCCGCTGGAGGCGTAGGACGCGTGGACTGTCTTGCCCTCCCAGTTTCTCGCGAGTAGCAAGCCGAATTTCCGGAATGTCAACTCGCCTTCCATGCAATGTCCTTGGTTGGAGAAAATCTGGTTAGTCGTGTGATGCAGTCCAGTATTGACAATGGGTGAAAGTGGCTCTAGAAGTGGAGTAAGCAGTAGAAGCTCATCGGTTTTACTGGATGCGGATCGAATAGGCAAGACTGATTCGAGATCTCGAATCACAGTAACAGATAAATCATAAGCATCCCGCGCCAGTTTAGAGTGCGAGAAAGCCAGAGTGGATAAACCCAAGGTGCCTCCTGGCTTCAAAGCAGTAGACCAAGATGTGCAGCGCCGCTTCATGTCTTTAATCCTGTCCGCGGAAGCCTGGAGCTGGCATTCGGAAAGGACACCACTGTTGAGTGCCATTCGAACAGCTTCAATCGCTTCGACCTGATTCGCGAAGGAGTGGCACACCGTCAACAAGTCGCAACCGGCCGATAACGCCATAATAGCAGCCTGCCCGAAGCCTAAGCTCTCGTGCAGTGATTCGACCTCAAGGCATTCGCTTAGGATGACCCCAGGGAACGCTAATTCCTGTCGCACGATGTTGCTCACAATCGCATGAGATAGGTAAGCGTGTTGAGCCTCAACCCGTTGTTCGACGTTGGGCATTGCGCAAGCACCGACCAGTACTGCGTCAAGGCCTTCTCGAATGGCTGCCTGAAAGGGTATAAAAGCCCTCTTTTTCAACTCTTCCAATGTATCGGGCACACAGGGAATAGTTGCGACAAAGTCTTCGAACTGTAGATCTCCGTAGCTAGGGAAATGCTTCCCACAGGTTACTACACCTCCCTCGTGGTAACCACGGACGAAATCGGCGCCAAAACGACTGACAGTATCGGGGTCCTCCGCCATCATGCGCGCCCCCAACGCGTTTGCTCCGCGGTTCGAGGCTATATCAAGCACAGGGCCTAGTATCCAATTGACCCCTAAGCACTGCATCTCCTTTGCTGTCGCCGTCGCAATGAGTCTGGCTCTTTCACGGTCGTTGCCTGCCACCACGCCCATTGCGGAAGGGAATTGGCGAATATTGTCGCCCGCAGGGATGGAATTGCAGCCTCCATTTTCTTGGTCGATTGCTATTAACAAGGGAGATTCGTGGCCGGCTCTGTACGCTCTGTGCTGAAGTTCTGAGATGAGCTAATCGGTCCACATTAGCGAGCGCACAGGAGTATAAGATCGGATGGGCGACAGAATCACCGTTGTAACCTGCGTCGTACCTAAGGAGGCACTGGCAACGTTAATATGTGTACGTCTTTGCTTCTTGACTCAGATATCCTCACTCGTGATGTTTCGGGGGGTAATCAGGACAGCTCCGACATGATGTTCTTCGATTAACTGGCAGATATCGGGGGATACGTCAGGTCCGTCGAACCCAGCCATGAACAGGCTGCCAACGAGACTATGCAGGGGAACATTAGCCTTGGTCCATCTCAAACCAGAGGAGGAAGAATGCTGCTTACCGTGCGATGTTGCGCGGTATCTCCGACGGAGCCATAGTGTGCTGCAGTCAAACTGGAGAGGATCGTGGGTTCGGCTGTGTCTCGAAACGAGCTTGCTCCTCCAAAGAAGGGGAGTATCCCGGCGCCCAGCTTCCCCAGAGTTCCGGGGGGAGAACCGAGAGCTTCCCCAGACCTTCGTAAAGTTCATGAATGCGGAGAAAAAGAATGTAACCGGGCGATTGTTCGCGTCGGAGGTGACATTCGGTGATGCTACCGACGCCGCCTGAATCTGGATTAGTCATCCATCGCTCCGCCCTTCCATCTCGCGACCAAGCTCTTCTCCTTCGTCCGTCAACAAGCTCTCGTGTCTCCGTCTCTGAAAGACTGCATTCCGGCTTTCAAGTTGCATCTAAGCCGGAGAACTGGTATATGGCCGTAGCCCCAGTCAGCCCCCCCCCCCCAAAGGGAGATTCTCCCGTCTGTATACCTGTGCGTGTCCTGCTCGGGGGTGGACATAGCACTATTTGCAGGGATGGACATGGACATCACTGTGGCCGCAGACTCACCGAATCCAGAATTGGGATTGCCGGACCTGGATTTGGAAGATTTCTTACATTCAGTGGGCGAGAATTTCCCGCTCGAGATGTTTCTTGATCGTCACCATGCAGACAGCGTTGACAATGCTATCCCCCAAAGCTCGCCGCCTTCGGCCTCAAATCTGGATAATCCGCCCTTCTACCCACCAGATGTGTTGCGGGAAATGTCAAAAAGAGTCAAACTGTCTGCCAGCGAACCGGAGGGGCAACCTGCGTCAAAATCAAGGTCGATTCCAATGTGCTTTGCGTTGGTTGAAGAGCTGACGAATGCACAAGGCCAGCGTGAAAGGATTGGCGTCGAGGCATCTCTGAGCGGGCTGCTTTTTAGCGCAGCTGAATCAACTTCATCTCCTACCGACGCGGCACTGCTTTCCGAAATTACCTGCTACAGACGAAACCTGTTCAAAGTTCGTGCTACCGTCTCGGTACCGCAGGATATTGTCGATTTGAAACTGGCGAATGGACCCTCTACAGAGGCTGTGGTAGGCCTGTCAGCGCAGGTCACTGCAATAGAGAGTCTTAGAGGCAACACCGTGAACCTTGTGAGGGCTTCTCAGAAGAATGCTTCATCTGATGGTGTGGATGGGCTTCCGCCACTACCCGTGTCAATCAAGCTGGACCGATCGACTTCACCGTCGCCTGTTTTCATTTCCTGGGAGAGGCTGCAGTTTCGCAATTCCACTATCAAACGGCGTTCTGCCACCGGCGCAGAGCAGAACTACCGAGTTTTTGTCGAAGTGGTAGGCACTTTATCCGGAGGGCGGACAGTTGTACTATCTCGGTCGCAAAGCCCACCTATTATCGTCAGAGGTAGATCACCAAAGAGCTACCTTTCGGAACCCAAAGAGAAACCCGTTCTGGCTGTGCCAAAGAATTCTGCAGACATGACTGCTGCCACGCCAGAGATCCCAGGTACAATCGAGGATTTGTCCGAAGATGGACAGGATTTACTTGTTAGTGAGCCACCGCATCTTGGGCAAGGCTGTGCGTCTACTAGCAGTGATACCGAAGAATACGTAGAAAATTATACGTACATTCCGATGCCAGTCATGGACTGGTCACAGCCTGTTGAGGCCATTTTTGTATGTTCCTTCTTTCTTGGTTACTTTGAGGATACGTGTAACTCGGTTTCTAATATGTGAGCTAGCAACCCCATAAAGTCCATCACAAAAAGGTAGCCAATGTCGCTGGACGTTCTGCAACTAAACGAAGATACTTTATACAAGACCCCGACAGCTTCATTTCACCGCCGCCCACTTGAAGTATCTGTTATTTTTTTTTGGATCGCCCTCCACTGATAGTTACTGGGAATTCTTGGATCATGTCCCGACCGGAAGAACCCCCACGGGACTAGCCACCGGGGTACGCCATAGATAGGAAGGCCAAAAAGCGATATATAGACGAAACCTGGGCGGACGTCAGTTCCGCCCATCTATCCGCAACATCTAACGTGGGTTTGGCGAGCTGTACGAGAAACTCGGGGCGAGGATGGGGCCGGGGCGAATCAGCTTGTTGGAGGCATCGCCCGAGCGCTTCTTGAGGGCGGCTGAATCCCAGTGTACCGTACTTATCGCCAAACGGTATGTTGGGGAGTATGCTTCGTCCTCGCTTGGGTGAGATTTGGTTCCTGTGCTGTGGCCGCCGTATCTCCTCTCCATTCACGTCCAGCCGATCCCGGGCATAGTTTTGGTGCAAGTGTTGCCCAACTGCGTACGATTTCTGCTATGGCTTGTTAAGGCAGCAATTGTGGAATTGTGGGTATACTAACGGGAGCTTCAGCATGTTGGGCATATGGGCTTTGAGCGAGCCGCTGTCGATGTGTGGTCATGGCGAACGATACAAAGACTGCCTTGGTCGGAATTTGTAATGGAGCGATAACGGAAGCAGCTGGGTGTTCCGCCCTCTTATCCAGGTAGCTCCATTCATCGAGTTTCAAAGATTGAAGCTAATCTGAATCTAACTTCTCCCAGGGTCACCTGCTCTTTCAAAAAGCCGTGACATCAATTTCTGTTACCCCGTCTATTACAGGGCTTGGCCAAGTTACATCTGATATCGCTTTCCGAGAGCCTCTTTCCAAAGTGGAGAGCTCTCCCCGCGTGGTGTCACAGCGTCAGGCTCAGTGGGGTTCGATAGCTGACCTCCATATAAAGATTGTCGTTCCCCTGCTCTCGCTGCCAATGACCCTCCACCTTTGACTTGACGCCAGCTACCTCCGCCGTGGTCAGACTTGACTCTTGTTCACTATCTGAAACGAATCGGTCCGCTAGGATCCCAACGCGCCGTCAACCCAGGGCTATGATGGCAAGCATGGGAGAGTCAAAATCAAACCGCGCTGGAGCTTCCGTTGGCTCTGCTTTCGCCTCTCTATCCTCCCAATCGATCGAGCTTCCACCACGATTCCTCGACCTGAAGAAAGAGATATCGCAGGGCAACGGAGAGGCCATCCTTGATGGATGGCACCGCTTACTGGACCGAGTCTCTGCGGACAAGTTGCAGCTTTGGGGACCTGAGATGATTCCTGAAGTCCAATTCTCCGCTATCGAAGCCAACAACGGACAGCTTCCTGAATCCGCCAAGAACGCTCTGAAGCAACGAGGTACCATCATTATCCGGGGCTTGGTGTCTCCCGAGCTAGCTTTAAGCTGGAAGCAACGTATCAAGGATTACGTGAAGGAAAATCCATCCACGACTGGGTTTCCTGCGGACAACCCGCAGGTATATGAGCTGTACTGGTCCAAATCCCAGCTTGAAGCTCGGTCTCACCCGAACATGCTGCTAGCTCAGGCTGCACTTAATCAGGTCTGGTCGGCCGCGCCGGAGGACCCCGTTGATACCCGCGTACCAATCACATATTGTGACCGTTTGCGTATTCGCACCGTAAGTTTATCCCAAGCTGTTCGTGATGTCGATTCTAAATCCCCGATTAGCCAGGTGACAAGTCGTTCAATCTCGGGCCGCATCTGGATGGCGGCTCGTTGGAGCGCTGGGAAGATCCCGAGTACCGGAAGTGTTATTCGAACATCTTTCGCGGAGAGTGGGAAAAGCACGATCCCTTTGCGATAACTCATCGCCTCAAAGCCACTGTGGATATGTATCACGGTCCTGGTGGCTGCTCTGTCTTCCGCGCCTACCAAGTTAGTCATACGGCCACCTCCCATCGCGCCTGTCGTTCATCTGGCTAACGTACTCAGGGTTGGCTCTCGCTCTCTGATTGCTCACCAGGTCAAGGTGGCCTCCGGGTTCTCCCCGATCTTCTTGCTTCGACCGCCTATGTCATGCTCCGACCATTTGTCCGCCAGGATGCATCGGGTGCATGGGTTCTCGACAATCAAACAAGCGAGTTCCATGGAGCAGCCATGGGGGCGGGGCAGGAATTGACAGCTGCGCAGCATCCTCATATATATTCGAGTGCCTATGTCTCCGTCCCTCGTGTTCAACTGCGCAGCATCCTCATATATATTCGAGTGCCTATGTCTCCGTCCCTCGTGTTCAACCTGGCGATGCGGTCTTTTGGCATTGCGATGTCGCCCACATGGTTGACAATGAACATAAGGGGACGGGCGATTCTAGCGTGTTGTATATCCCAGCAGTCCCTCTCTGCGAGCTGAATAGTCACTACTTGAGGAATCAGCGCAAGCAGTTTCTCGCCGGCCGACCGCCACCAGACTTCCCCGGTGGCGTTGGCGAGAGCAAGCACATGAACCGGGGCGTGCTGGAGGATTTGTCAGAGCAAGGGAAGCGCGCCATGGGTTTCGTCAAGTTCAAACTTGACGCTTCGGCCACTCCGGGACAACAGGAAGCTGCTCGCGTAGCGAATACACTTTTGGATTTCAATAGCTAAGTGCGAAGTTGGTTTTTCCTCGAGAAAACATTCTGCCGGCGCGTCTTTTTACTGCCCTTACCCTTGTCTCTGCCTCGTTACTGCAACTGATGGTGAAGGCTGTATGTAATCTAGAACAGGTAGCAACGGATAATATGAATCAAGCATCCCATGACGTGTCGTTTACTCCTGACTCGCCCGAGCTCCTCGCGTCAGCAGTACTCCAATCAACAATTGCTGTGGGACCCGGTTGCTTGTGTGTCACCGTCGTGATTTCATCGATGGTCACAACTTCGGCACGCTCTACAGGAACTTCATAGCCACCATGAAGGTGCCACTCAGCCAAATTGCGGAGCTTGGAGAAGCTCAAACCAAGAGTTAGGTTGTCGCCCTGTCTGTTCTTGATGGTGAATTCCTTACTGCGGACCGATGGTTGACAGCATCCAGGGATAGCACCCTGGTAGAGGGCACCCTTCTTTAGCATAAGCTCGGGCTCCTGAGTCCATCGCAGGTTGTCGGCCGTGGGCTGCTTAAGGAAGACAAGGCGAAGAAGCGTCTTCGCCGACATGGATGGGTCAACAGAGACTGCGTCGTCAAGATCCACAAATTGGAGCCTGAGATCCAGAGTAAGAGGCTCGCGGAGGAGCTGTACCCTCTCGCCCACCGCCTGCCACAATCACAGAACAGAAGGAAGGTGTCACGCTCACGTCAACCCCCAAGAAGCCATTGGCCTTCAGCAGCTCATCCCATCGGTGGACGCTCACAGTAGGTGCCCTGACTCGTCCATCCTCTATGCCTAGGAACCATGCAGGGAGTGTTGACATAACTAACTGTGTAGGTAGGAAGCCTCAAGTAATCTCCAGAAATATCAGGCGGCCACCAGGTCGGGGAAGCTGCCGGAAATGATACAAAGTCTCCCCCAGACTTCACATCGCGTGTGAACAGTTCGATGAGATAACCATATCAAAGGTCCCCCCAGGAAATCCCTGGTCCACCGGATTTTGTTCGATACTGAGAGCCTTGAAAGCGAGTTTGCTGGTGTGCAAGCCATTTGACTATACTTACAAGATCAATATTTCCATCCCGGGCACTGGGTCCTTCCACATACAGACGGTTGAACATGTTGGCCTGCGTAAGCACCCCAATGAGACTTTTCCCCATGGCATGGAGGATGTTCATATCATTGTTGTCCGATGTTTGGCTGTCACGCCATCACTCCACCATCCCGAGCGTGTCATCTTTCCACTCCCGGCGAATTTTCGGGGGCTCGCCAGCCTCGATCTGAGGTAACAGGTGGTTAATAACCCAAGTCATCATGTGTTTCTGGTACTTGGCCATCAGCATCCGTTATTGAGGCAGAATCTTCTGATGAAGCTGCATTAAGTAGTAGTAAGCCGTGCGTGTTACCTGCTCGTATAGTACCAATTCCACCTCCGAAGGCGTTTTTCCAAGGCCAGGTCCAATCCTGTAATTGGCGTCCCTTAGCCAAGTTGTGCCTGCATAGAGCGAGGAATCCCAGCGCTGCCCGACGGAGCTCAGGTGGATTCCGCGTATCTGCACCTCAGTACGCGCATTTGCCGCGTCGAACAGGTCTACATTGCCTGTCACAGTTGTTCTACCCGTCGAAGTCACGGTGGCCTCAGCCGTGAGGGTTGGGGCATCGGTTTCGGAAGACACCTTGCTAATCCTCACACACTCAACCCCGGTTGGCAAGTAGATGCTCCCAAGGCGGCCATCTCCTGGGAATGAGAAACTAGCTAACTAACCTTGGAAGGCAGTATCAAGGGGCGCTGGATGCATGCACGAGTGTACTGGGGAGGACTCGGGAGTTGGGGACACAGTAATGGTGGCATGGTTGAGCGTCCACAGCATTGGCTTGGCCTGGTAAAATTCAGTGTAGTGGAAGCGTTCCTTAGAGAGGCTTGCGTAAAGCTGCTCCATGTTCAAAGAGCCCATGGGAAGCAGGGGCTTGGTCCCTGCAGGCAGAGTGTTCTTGTCGGGCCGGTCTAGCCAGAGCCGCACATCCCTGGTCAAGTGGGTTGTGAGCCCAGCTTGAGGGCCGTCCAGTGACTGAACCGAGTCGACGGCACTGCTACATATAGCAGGCGCTCTCAGCGGCAATACGGTCATCGGACTGGCTCGTAACTCGAATAGTGAAGACAACCTCGATACCTGAGGAGTTTTCTTCCAGCCGCATTGCACGCGCAATATCGATGTCGTGCAGCTCCACAAGACGCAGTAGCAGCCGATCGTCGAAAGGCGAATGGCCGCCGCATATGTCATGGACAGATAGCCAGACGCTGGAAATAGGGTCTCGCCGTGAATCAGATGACCAGCCAACCATGAGAGTACGCTCGGCCTGAAGAGCCGCTTCCAGTGCGCCTCACAATTCTCACGTTCGCCGTGCGTGCAAGAGCGGCCCAGAAACTCGTGGCGTACGTGGCTCTGAGTACGGAATATACGAGCAGACCTCGATTTTTTCCAAATGGGGGTGGGATGATCCCAACAATAAGCAGAGAATTGTAAGATTCTGCAGCTGGCCACTCAGGAAGGCCCGGCAGAGTCCATCAAAGGTAATCAAGGTGCAAGATGACGGGAAAGTTTTCCACAGCAGCCCCAGAGCATCGGCGAATGGCTCTAACTCGTTCTGCCCGCCCGGCAAAGCTCCCAAATATGGCAGGGAGACCTCCGTTAGCATTAATCGTCTCAGAGCTTGGGTCTTCGAGGGCTGGATGCGGTCCAACCTCGAGAGCGAGGTCAAAGCATTGATCTTCATTCACTGTTCTAGAAAGTGCCCGAGTGAAGAGCTTTCAGGAATTCTTCCGAGTAGGTATTGACTAATCAAAAGGTAACAAGGGGGACTTCTCAATAACTAATCAGAGAATATCTCATAGAGATTGTTATTCAATAATCCAAAGGTATGTCTGTATTGAATAACCAGATTGACCATGAGGAATAAGTCCTTGAGTCCTAAGGTAATGAGCATCCTTATATACATGATGCTCTCTAGATGGATCACTCCATCTGTCTCAAGTTCACCATGTGATCCCCAAGTTCACTTTGTGACCCTGAGGTTCACTGTGCAATCTTCTAGTTCACTCAGTGAACTATGCCAAGGCTGGGTGATCTTAATCACGTGACCTCTAGTGACACAAGGTCTTATAACATTGGCCTCTGCCGCGTTCAATTAGGTTTCTCCACCTAAGGCTGCGCCGTCAGGTCCGTAACAACAGTAACCCATTCTTGATTTCCTGGCTGTAATAACTTCAGACAGTCCTTCCTCTCAGAGTTGATGACAACCATACAGGTTGAGATCATCTCCATTGCAAAGTCAATCTCATCCATGTTGTAGATATTCTCTGACTGAATCTGGAATTCAGACATGATATTCCATACAAGGTCAAATCAGGCTTGTATGATCTTTGAATCCTCACATTGAGAGTGTTTGTAGTTGAACTTTCATACAAATTGGGACTTCAATTCTGAATGTCTTTTGACAAATCCTGTAGACCAGTTCTTGCCAACATCTGAACCACCAGATATCTGTTTCTTAAGAAGGAGATTTGCCATACATTGTATAATTGGGGGTCAAGGAGGTAGGCCACGCTTGTCCATAGAAAGCATCTACTGTACAAGAACAGTTTTCTCAGAGTCCATCAGCCTTCATCTTCTTGAATCTGCTGCTTTCTTGTTCATATGACCCGCTAGAAAGTTATTCAGAGTCGAATAAGGAACATTATATAGTTGAGATGCCCATCAAATACTTAAATTCGGATTTTTGACTGCCAAAGCAGCTAAAAAAAGTTGATTTGTATCCATATTCTCAAAAATATCAAGCAATAATTCCATGAGAAGAGTGAAGATGCTAAAGCTCTAATTGGCTGGCTAAATCACATGACTTTAGTGATCAAGATTGTAGGGTGATCAAGTTTCTAGGGAAGTACCTTAATAACTATTTGTTGCGATAACATAATCCATAAGCGAGCGAACCAGACAAGCAAGCGAACCACCTCAAGACACATACTAAATATGATAAAATACAGCATCATATCTCAACAACCACATGAGATATGAACATGATGCTTGAATTCTGAGCTTAATATGATATCCATAATATACACCCTAATTTTTAGATTGATAATCACTTTCCTTACTCTTTGTTACAAAAATTACTTTACAATTTCTGTAAAATAAAAGAAACTTGGTATTATACCTAGTATTTAGAGGCAATCAAGCTCAAAATCAGTACTTAATAGTAAAAGTCCACAAAAAAATACCCTCTATTAATCAGAAATCATAAAGACATGTGGTTGTTGAGATATGATGCTGTATTTTATCATATTTAGTATGTGTTTTGAGGTGGTTCGCTTGCTTGTCTGGTTCGCTCGCCTATGGATTACGTTACTTTTTGTGTGTGTGTGTGTGTTGGGGGGGGGTAGGGGGTGGGGCGGGGGGGTTTTCACTTTGTATGGGAAATGAGGGCTCGTTCGCTTCTGGCCCAAATCTTTTCCCTGGACCTTTTCTTGGCATAATTATGGATCCGAGCACCTGACAGCGGGCGGGCCGACAACTTAATCCGGTTGCAGTTCCCACGGACCTCAGAGCGTCGGGTAGGGAGGGAAGAATGAGACCCGAGATGAGTTACCATCCTGCAACCATCTGAGTTAGCAAAGCGAAGGCGGGCGAGGGAGGGTGGAATGTTCAGCTGAAAAGCCGACATAATCTATTGCAGATAGGAGAACTCGCTTTCTACCATCATTATTACCTGCCAGCAACCTCGAGCCGCCAGACACCCTCCATGCATTATACCAAGCACCTAAAGCGAACTGAGAAAGAGAAATCCGAACCTTGTAGTGCCATCATGGGAGATGATAATTTGAATCTCCTGCCTGGGCCTCTCCGCCTCCGACATAGCATCTCGTCATCACCCTGTCGCTTCAGACCTTCATGGTTTCATTAATAATCACCCGAGCCAGATAACCGCGGAGGTAGATATAATGTATGGCACTGATGAAGGTACGGGCACCCGATGTGAACGACGTTCTTGGCGTCAAGACCTGCTGTGATAGGACATGAACCCTGAGCGCCTTCGGATGCCAGGGATGTGAGAATTCAGCTTGGACATCACCGATGTGGTCATAAGATGACATCTCAGCCTCTCGGCTGCGTCCTACATCCGCTTAGTCCTGGCTGTCCTTCCGCGTCTCTAAAGAGAAGTTTATCGCTCAACACTGTAGCTTCTAATATTATTCGCAACACCTGCAACAAACACGATGTGCCGAGGCCCCCGTAGTGACAATCTGTGGAGCGACGCGGTTGCCCAGCTTGACGAGGAGCTGAAAAAATTCGCCAACATCGACACGCTAGAAAAGCGAGATATCGTTTCTGAAGTCCTCGAGGAGACCAATACTGCCATCCAGCAGTGCAACGACAGAGCGTGGACGTTCCGAAGGAAGAAAAGCGGCGAGACAGTCATCATCAGAGACGTACTCAGCAAGGTGGTAAAATGGGTTGACCGTTTTAAGCAGATCGGAGACGTTGTGGTACAGTACGATCCCGGCCACGCCTCTCTGCCCTGGGCGGGCGTTCGGTTCCTACTTGAGGTGGGCCTACTGGATGGATTCTGGGTGGGGAAGCTCGCACGCTGATATGTGACAGATCGCAACCAAGGATGTCAAGACCTACGGCTCTATCATCGAGAACATACCCTCGGTAGCGGAACTCATCTGCCGCAGCGCGCTTATCGAGGAGCTCTTGCTCCGGTCTCCGTCGCCCGCCACGGAAAAGTTGCGGCAAGCGCTGGTCCTCCTCTATGTGAAGATCATGGACTACCTTGCTCGTGCGAGGAAGTATCTTCTGCATTCTACGCCGAGTCAGTGAATACCAACCCTTGAACAGAACGGAGCTGACCCCGTGTAAAGAGCGCATTCTACAAAGTTTGTCTCTGGCGACCTCAGATCTCGAGGAGTCGTTTGATGCCATCGCCGGTGCCCAGGACGATGTTGATCGGTGTTTCAACCTAGCAAGCGTTGAGGGTTAGCCATGTTCTTACCACATTCATTGTCGTGTCTTCCCACCCTTACCACCCTGCTAACGTGAAACCGCAGTGAGCCTCATGAGGCATGAAGAGATTTTAAAAGTCCTGGCAGACTTTCAGACTCCACTGAACCGTTGGAGTGACCAGTTGATGAAGATCACTGACAACCTTGATGGTGGGTTGTGGCTCCCAATCTCGAGTCGCTCGCTGACGACCCCCAGAGCAGAGGAGAACCAAGATCCTGCGCTGGCTGTCTACCGAGCCATACCTCCAACACCACGAACAAACGAAGGAGGGCGTGCTCGAGGGAACAGGACAGTGGCTTCTCTCGGACCCCGTCTTTATAAAGTGGAAGGCAGAGAGTGCCTCGTCCATACTCTGGCTTCACGGCATTCCGGGGTCTGGTAAGAGCAAATTGGTGTAAGTCCCCGTGCTCGCCACGTTCTAGCGATCAAAAACCTAAATGGAGTCAGGTCTGCTGTTGTTGAAGATGCCCTGGGCGCATACAGGGGTTGCCGGGGGCCCCAAAGTCCACCTCCGGCATACTTCTACTGCTCTCGTAACCCCGCCGAACCCGGGCGCTCTGATCCCAGAGCAATCTTGGCAAGTATTGCTCGCCAGCTCTCCTGTCTCGGCCCTGGCTGGCCATTACTAGAGCCGATAGTCGCCGAATATAAAAAGCGTGAGGACGAAGCTTTTGCTATGAAGCCATTACAGATGCACGAGAGTCGCAGTCTTATTTTACAGCTGGCCAAGCACTACCCTGTGGTAACAATTGTAATTGATGCTCTCGACGAATGCAATCCAGCCGAGCGACATCAATTCCTCAGCATGTTAGAGACTATCCTTAGGGATTGTTCCAGCCTGGTCAAGATATTCATCTCCAGCCGCGACAATCAAGACATCGTATACAAACTCCAAGAATACCCCAACCTTGAGCTGTCGTCAAATAGAAACTCGGGTGACATTGCAAAATTTGTGGAATCTGAGACAAATTCCATGGTCGAGAGTGGAGCCATGCTGCGATATAGCACTAGTAGGGAAGAACTACGGCAGAGAATCATCGATGAGGTCACCAACGGGGCGCACGGCATGTAAGTTTGTTCCTGAAATGGTGAAGGCATGGTTCTAAAGGCATTGCCGCAGGTTCCGTTGGGCTGCCCTGCAACTGCAAGCCCTGTGTGATCTTAACTCCGATGCGGCAGTGCGCGAGAGGATCGGGCGTCTACCGCCTACACTGGAAGATCTTTACCGGGAATACCTCACGAAGCTCGAGAGCTACCAGGCTGAAGCTGACCGCAAATACGCGAGAAATATCCTGGCCTGGCTTCTCTGTGCCCACAGAACGCTCGAGTCAGATGAATTTCTTGCCGCTGTCTCGGTTGCAGTGTCACCAGGCTGCCATCTGACCAAAGA
Organism: Malbranchea zuffiana; assembly: GCA_039700045.1. Lineage (NCBI taxonomy): Eukaryota > Fungi > Ascomycota > Eurotiomycetes > Onygenales > Malbrancheaceae > Malbranchea > Malbranchea zuffiana. The sequence goes on from JARUPO010000002.1 coordinate 2,567,231, forward strand.
GCAAGCTTTGAGCCTCTGCCACAACTTCGTTATTTTCGATGAGGCACTAGACACGTTTCGCTTCGCACATCTCTCGGTCAGAGAATTTTTGGAAAAACAGGCCGCATATGCTTCCTCTTTGAACAACGCCTGTGCAGCAGAAGCGTGCATCCTGATGTTGATTGACTGCACCAACGATCACTCGTCAATTCATCTTCAGCGGTACAACAGGATCACCTCATACGCAGATATCTACTGGGCGCCGCATTGCCAAGCGGCCGGCTCGGAAAGATGTCGAGGCCAACTGAAAACACTCATATTTGAGTTTATGTTGAGCAAGATAACCCCGCAATCACCATTCACTTTATGGACTATGCAGCTGAAGAACTTGCCAAGGGAAATGGACTTCCGGATTCGCCAAAGATTGAAGGAGTGCCGCGGCAGACCGCAGGCTTCGTCAATGTTCACAGCATGTGCCTTTGACATTTTCGAAATAATTGAGCAAGGCAACGCTATCTTGGAAGATGATAGCCGTCGAAACGCTGCAGGCAAGAGTTGTCTGCATGTTGCCGCGCAATATGGAAGTTGCGGGGTATTGAGCATATTGATGGCGATTAGTTCTATTGAAATCACGGAGGAGGTGGTCAAGGCTGCTGCCGTGAATAGTTGGAATGGGAAAGAAGTGATGGAATGTCTTCTTAAGCGAGGAGACGGCGTCAAAATCACAGAGGAGGTGGTCAAGGCTGCTGCTAGGAATAGCGGGGAAGAGATGATGGAACTTCTTCTTGAGAAGCGAGGAGACGATGTCAAAATCACAGACGAGGTGCTCAAGATGGCTGCTAGGAATCCTTGGAAGGGGAAAGAGGTGATGAAACTTCTTCTTAAGAAGCGAGGAGATGATGACAAGATCACAGAGGAGGTGGTCAAGGCTGCAGCCGGAAATGAGTATTGTGGGAAAGAGGTGGTGGCACTTCTTCTTGAGAAGCGAGGAGATGAAGTCAAAATCACAGAGGAGGTGGTCAAGGCTGCTGCTGGGAATGCATCACCATGGTTTGGGGAAGAGATAATTGCGCTGCTTCTTAAGAAGCGAGGAGACGATGTCAAAATCACAGATGAGGTGCTCAAGGTGGCTGCTAGGAATCCTAGGAAGGGGAAAGAGGTGATGGAACTTCTTCTTGAGAAGCGAGGAGACGATGACATGATCACAGAGGAGGTGGTCAAGGCTGCAGCCGGAAATGAGTATTGTGGGAAAGAGGTGGTGGCACTTCTTCTTGAGAAGCGAGGGGATGAAGCCAAAATCACCAAGAATGTGGTCAAGGCTGCTGCTAGGAATCATGAGAAGGGGAAAGAGGTGATGGAACTTCTTCTTGAGAAGCGAGGAGACAACATCGAAATCACAGAGAAGTTGGTCTCTCTTTTAGCTAGAGATTATGGGAAAGAGGCGATGGCACTTCTTCTTGAGAAGCGAGGAGACGATGTCAAAATCACCAACAAGGTGTTCAAGGCTGCCGCTGAGAATGATGAGAATGGAAAAGAGGTGATGGAACTTCTTCTTGAGAAGCGAGGAGATGATGTCAAGATCACAGAGGAGGTGGTCAAGGCTGCAGCCAGAAATAAGTATTGTGGGAAAGAGGTGGTGGCACTTCTTCTTGAGAAGCGAGGAGATGATATCAGAATCACAGAAGAGATGATGGAGGCTGCCGCTAGGAATAGCGGGGAAGAGATGATGGAACTTCTTCTTGAGAAGCGAGGAGACGATGTCAAAATCACAGATGAGGTGTTCAAGGCTGCCGCTGAGAATGATGAGAATGGAAAAGAGGTGATGGAACTTCTTCTTGAGAAGCGAGGAGATGATGTCAAGATCACAGAGGAGGTGGTCAAGGCTGCAGCCAGAAATAAGTATTGTGGGAAAGAGGTGGTGGCACTTCTTCTTGAGAAGCGAGGAGATGATATCAGAATCACAGAAGAGATGATGGAGGCTGCCGCTAGGAATAGTGGGGAAGAGATGATGGAGCTTCTTCTTGAGAAGCGAGGAGATGATGTCAAAATCACAGACAAGGTGTTCAAGGCTGCCGCTGAGAATGATGAGAATGGAAAAGATGTGATGGCACTTCTTTTTGATAAGCAAAGAGACAACATTGAAATCACAGAAGAGATGGTCTCTCTTTTAGCTGGAAATCTTGGGAAAGAGGTGATGGGACTTCTTCTTGAGAAGCAAGGAGATGCCATCAGAATCACAGAGAATGTGGTCAAGGCTGCTGCTAGGAATAGCAGGAATGGGAAAGAGGTGATGGAACTTCTTCTTGAGAAACGAGGAGATGATGTCAAAATCACAGAGAAGGTGATGGAGACTGCCGCTAGGAATAGCTGGGAAGGGATGATGGAACTTCTTCTTGAGAAGCAAGGAGATGATGTTAAAATCACAGAGGAGGTGCTCAAGGCTGCGGCTGAGAATAAAAAAGATGGGAAAAATGTGATGGAACTTCTTCTTGAGAAGCAAGGAGATGACATCAAAATCACAGAGGAGGTGCTCAAGGCTGCCGCTGGGAACCATGAGAATGGGAAAAAGGTGATGGCGCTTCTTCTTGATACGCAAGGGGATAATGTCAAAATCACAGAGAAGGTGCTCAATGCTGCTGCTGAGAATCATGGGAATGGGAAAAAGGTGATGGCACTTCTTCTTGAGAAGCGAGGAGATGAAGTCAAAATCACAGAGGAGGTGGTCAAGGCTGCTGCTGGGAATGTATCACCATGGTTTGGGGAAGAGATAATTGCGCTGCTTCTTGAGAAGCGAGGAGATGAAGTCAAAATCACAGAGGAGGTGGTCAAGGTGGCTGCTAGGAATCCTAGGAAGGGGAAAGAGGTGATGGAACTTCTTCTTGAGAAGCGAGGAGATGAAGTCAAAATCACAGAAGAGGTGGTCAAGGCTGCTGCTGGGAATGTATCACCATGGTTTGGGGAAGAGATAATTGCGCTGCTTCTTGAGAAGCGAGGAGATGAAGTCAAAATCACAGAGGAGGTGCTCAAGGCTGCTGCTGAGAATCATGGGAATGGGAAAAAGGTGATGGCGCTTCTTCTTGAGAAGCGAGGAGATGAAGTCAAAATCACAGAGGAGGTGGTCAAGGCTGCTGCTGGGAATGCATCACCGTGGATTAGGGAAGAGATAATTGCGCTGCTTCTTGAGAAGCGAGGAGATGAAGTCAAAATCACAGAGGAGGTGGTCAAGGCTGCCGCTGGGAATCGTGGGAATGGGAAAAGGATGATGAGACTTCTTCTTGAGAGGCGAGGAGATGATGTCAGAATCACAGAAGAGGTGGTCAAGGCTGCAGCTGGAAATCTGGGGAATGGAAAGGAGGTGGTGGAATTTCTTCTCGAGGAGCGAGGAGATGAAGTCAAAATTACAGAGGAGGTGGTCAAGGCTGCTGCTGGGAACGACAACTATGGGGAAGAGATCATGACACTACTTCTTCGCCTCCGGCCTTCTTCTGTCAGAGCCTCTATCAAGGAGGAGGTGTATCTGATTGCGTCTACTTGTGGCCAACTCGCTGTCATTAACCTTCTCTCCCACTTCACTCACTATCCCATTAAGAAGGAATGGGTTACGACTGCCAAGTTTTACACGGCTGCCAGGAACGGAGATCTTAGGTCCGTCAAGGGCCTCCTCAACGAGGGTATCAATCCGGATATCGCGAATGTCCGGGGGGAGACGCCTTTATGGATTTCTGCAGCGATGGGCAACGCAGCAATCGTTGACATCCTTCTAAGGACAGGGAAAGTCAATACAAACTCCAGATGCGAATTTGGGAGGTCACCGATCTTTCTGCCGTCTGCACTGGGTTATGAGAGAATCGTGGCCATGTTAATGAACGCTGGAGCCCACATAGGCTTTGTCGACAAAATGGGGCAGACAGCAATGTCGATGGCTAAAGGACGTGGTAACTACAATATTGTCCGTCTCCTTGGCCGACAGAAGTCCAAGGAAGAAGATTCCCGCCTAGGTGATAACACAGAGGACACATCGGAGACCGGAAGGGGAAACAAGTTGACACCAGGCCCTATCAACAAGTCGACAACCCGCAGTTGCGGACAAATTCTTCGGGATCTGTGGGCTATCGTTATCTTCGTATTCCTCCTTCTCGTCAGCCCTCACAGGAGATCTAGGCAAGGAAATAGAGCCCCATCTCCACACTAGGCCAGATTAAGGTTTTCGAACCTGTCTGTTCCATATCGTGTCATATCTTGCCTGATGTTTATTTGCGGGCAGGCCGTTTTCGGGTATGAGTTAGACATCAGTGTTTTCTGATCGACACTCTCACCGACAAGAGATGGGCGCGCGGTATCATTCTGTAGTTCAGGTATTTTGAGGGCGCCGCTGCGGCCGAAATTCTGGCCGATTTCCTAATATCCAGTGACTAGTTCAGACGGGATACTTCGCGCGGCTATGGTTTCTATAGATGGGAGAAAGGACAACCTAAACAAAGAATCAACAAATTTACCGAGTCAGACAAAGAAAATAAACAGAGAAATGTCGCCATCACAAGTTTTACCACATCGACCCACATATCCTCAACCTCACGAATCATCATAACCTGACCGGCATACCGTAGCAACAACTCTAGGAGGTGCTCATCCCTCCGTCCAGAGAACGTTCCAAAGGCGGCAGTAAGTCGCTCCCCCAGCAGATCCTCCCTAGGTACCGTAATAAACACTGACAACAACCCATTATCGGATTCCCTTCCGTCCGTAAACATCGACACAGTCACAGCAACGCAACTACAGCACGTAGGCAACGCAATTTCTAGGAAGAGGGTGAAGATTTGCTGCTTTAGCCTGCTGAATTAGCATTGTCTCTGGCATACCTCCCATTAACAGTAAAACTAAGAAGAAGAAGAAGAAGAAGAAGAAGAAGAATAAAGAAACCAACCTTGTTTCAGAAATATCCTCCGTCCAACAACTACAGTCCAGTCCAATCTGTGTGATGAACAAATCATCAACAGTTCTTCAAGCCTGAAGAAGTTCTGTTGCAGGGAATATCTGGTCTAATAGCAATTATATTAGCTTCAAACAATAACATTCTAGAGTTGAGGGTGTCAACTTACCTATATATTGCTGTGCTGAGAAGAATGCTGAAGACTACCGAAGACTACAAGAGTCTGGAGAGAAAGTAAGGACGTGAAGAGAACGAAGCTATAGTACTGGAGAGGCCAAGGAAGCACAAGAAACACAATATTGAAAATCCTGTTTTGGGTAGTAGACGCGAAGTAAATAACAGAAATAGCCCTCAAGGTACTTGAGGATCCCATATTCTCGGAAGATAACGCGGCGGTGCACCCGATTCAGTGGCTTTTCGTCAGCTGGAGCGTTAACAATTGTGCTCATTAAAAGTAGGCATTAAAAAGAGGGTAAACATCTTTGTCTAAACAGACTTCAAATTGGATTGGCAGAGTCGCAATTCTTTCTAGACCTAGCTCCGGAGTCTTGCCTTCCTTTTGAGAGCCTTCCTCCTTTGTACAATTAACAGTTTTTGTAGATGCATAGCGTATCCTTCCAAAACTCCTGTCTTCATGGTGCTATGTCTTGGTTATATAGCCTCCGCTCCAAGGGAAGGGTCGCTCCACCTCACACATTGTTATCGACAGTGGGTTTCGGGTGAGCTTCCATCCCATAAGAAAACGATACAGCATGTTTGCTCAGCCAAATCCTCAGGTGAGAAGCGCAGCTAATAGGCAAGAAACCAGCTCTTGGAACGAGGCAGCGAAGCACCCCCTTCAACATTCGGAGCCTGAGAGTATCCCTGGTCCACAAGATAGACACAGTTGAACCGCTGGTATTGTGAACTAAAAGGGTAACATGGAATCCCTAATAGTCCGCAGCCCTATTTGGACTTAAATGGTTTGCCGCGCCGCTTGGCCCTTCTTTCCCGACGGCACGGGTGGTTTTCGTCGTTGCCCAAAATGCGGTAAGGCACTTATCAAGAAACAGGTGAGCCGAGGTTATAATCGCGTTGACAAATACATCGCCTACTGCGAGCACAAGCCCTGTTGATTCGTGCACTATCATCGGAACTCGACAGCATGAGGCCCGAGGGAGCAGCATCGGCAGCATTCAATCAGGGTCGGCCGCAGCGGCGATCCCCCATTGTCTTGATTTCGGTGTCATGCAGAGCGCGTGTTATATCACCACTGCTACTGCCGATGTGGCGACAGAAGGTTTGGCCGGACGTGCCTTCCTTCAGTTCTTCTGAAGCTTGGACTGACGCTGGCGCAAGTCTGATTCGGACCTCCCCGGGAAACAGCTCTCTATCTCCGACCAGGACCGGCGCCCCTCTACCATGTCCTGAAGGCGTGCGTCTTCGTCGGCGGACCATCGCTTCTGGCCCTTCCTCCCCTCACCGCGTTCGGGCCGAGTTTGCTCGCTCTCCTCACGGGAATCTTCGCGAACAGTCAACCGGGTACTCTCATCGGGGTCGGGCGTGCAGCTCGTCAGAGCACCCTCAAACAGCCAAGAAAGAAACTGCAATCATTGGTCCAGCGGTAGAGATAGGAAGTGGGAACGGAGGGCAGTAGAGGAGCCTTTTCTGGCTGGCGACGCGGAGGCAACGTGAGGCCGCTTCTCGGTCTGTTCGTCCAATCCCTCGGCTTGTCGCTTGAGGCTCTTCCCCTATTTGCCGCGAGACTTTTCATCCATACCACTGGAGCAATGGGCATCAATCTCGGCGCTGAGGCGAGAGGGGTCCCGCGGTTGAGGGTTGTGGATGTGGAGATTTCCTCAGCCAACGTACTATCCACCAGTCTCTCCCCGGGAATTTGGTGAGAGTCGGGTGTATCCCAGAACATGGATAGGGGAGGTTCAGGATATGGGCAGATCGGTTTCGGGCCGGCAAGGCCGTCGCCTTGTCGGACACGCCACCCAAGGTTGTCGGTCTCCCATGGCCCTTTGTCGACAATAATCGCTGGGTCAATAGGAAACGGGAGCTGGAGGAATGCCTCGAAGCCGCCGTCCGGGCTAGTCGCGGCTGGCGATGCCAGGCTAGACCCTGTGGTCTCTCCTTCTAAGAGAGGCAACGCAGCCGGAAGAGCAGTGGAGACTTGGGCGTCGCAGGCGGAAGAAAGAGGTGAATTTGAGGGATCCACCGGAACATGGGGTTCTCCGAAGATGGTGTAGATGGGGATAGCGATGCCTGTCGTGGCGGAGGTAGGAATCTAGGCATGGATGGCGAAGCTGGTCAGGTGTCAGTGTTTGACGGCACGCAGACTTCGGCCGGCGGCCTCGCAGGGAGACGATGCTTGGGGGCCGGCAGAGTGCTACGGGGAGGATCATGATGGGGCTTGGGGGGAGCAGAGCGGCTGGAGGTTGAAGACTTGAGGGATTTGTGTGAAGGGGGCGGTTTGGGGTGAGGAGATGCCCATGGCCTGAAGGTTGCATGAAATGTTGAATTCATCTGGGTCTGAGAAGGGGATATGTGCAAAAGGGTGAATTTGGAGCGCAGGAAACGGGATTGAGAGGAGCATGTGTGCCAAAAGAAAATGGTATCTTGGAGGGGTCCGTAATTCTGAATTCTGGAGGATCGGTCGGCCTCTTTATGTAGCTCTCGGAGCGTCCGCACACTCGTTTCACCGCCTCCGCGGAGGAAATCGACCGGAGTGAATCACCCCGTGCCCTGGCCTCGTTTTAGAATGCTGACGCGTCCATCCTCGCCAGAAATGCGCCCTGGGAGGCGGAGCCTGGTGTAATGCGCCAATCAAAGCTCTATCATGAGCTCCAAGGCGGACATGTCGCACGCTGCAACCCTCCATCACTGCCTACCGCGCCCGTCGCACCTGCATCCAACAGCAAAAAGGGGCGGCAATTTTGCCATTGGTGAAGGGACCGAAGTAAGAGCATGCACGCCAGCCCTCAGGTGCGTCAGGGTAACACCAAGCGGGAGGGGACATAGGCCCTGGTATCATGGCTTCGAGGATAGTCCTGGCAAAGGTCTCATCCGAGCAAGGGAAGGAGGGGGAAAAAAAAAAAAAAAGGTTCCCGTTAACCTAGACTCACGGTGCAAACTGACCAGCGGTAGGAAAGCTGAGTAAGGAGAGAATTCATGATAAAAGGTGCCAAAATAAATCAAACCAAGGAAGAGCCCGTCGGGAATGCGAGACGCAAAAATCGCTCAGCGGCTCGAGGAGTCGCGGATCAGACGACGTTGCAAAAATAATCACAGCAGGACCGCAGTGGTACGGCTGCCTGGATCATTGAGAAACGAAGCAGCACTACGAAGACGGGGATCGTAGATGGGCCAGACACCAGAGAGGTGATGGGTCCAGCGAGCCGTCTGCCGCTCGCAGTGTGAGAAGGGGGCGAGGGCCGGGTATCACGGCATCATCCCTGCAGGCGAAAGGGACAGTGCATCTGGGCGCGAGAGACGGGATGAGGGAGAAAGAGGAGGAGGAAGTGCGTCGCCGTTCGGGGGAGCGAGGTCGGGCTTTTATAGATCTCGCGGTGCCGTTGGGGCGGCGTGAGATGGCGCAAAAGCGGCGAGGCCGGCGCCATCCCTGAAGCGGCAACCGCGATGCCGCAACGGGCATAGCGCGCACAGCGGACCAATGGCGGCGCGGGACGGCAAGTGGAGTGTGATCATTTAGGGGTGCCTTCGTTTTTGCCAACTGAGGATGGCGCATCAAAGGCGCCACAGCCAGTTCGATCGGTTTTAGCCAGGGCGGATTTAGATACAGATTCAAGTGAGAAGAATTGGGTAGTGACTTACGCGTTGGCCGGAGTTTCAGAGCCGCTGTCGACCCGAACCGAGCTCCCGCTCCTGGAGCAACGGCCGGAACCCCGGACAGAAGTTGCTTGCCGCGAGCACTGCTCTCACTTTCGTTGGAGCCAGATCCCATCTATGTAAATAGCCGAGCGCACTTTTAACTCGTTGGTCTATGTAGGAAAAGGCCATATTCTGTAACTCTTACTGGACAATTGGGTTCCTGTATATTCTATAAAATAAGATAATTGTGCAGTAAAAGACGTTTGCCATCTTAGATAGATCCATGTGAAATACAGCTCACACATTTCAGTTCGCCAGGGGTGCCGTGATCAGGCTTTCCAAAATGCATCTCAAACCCTTGCAGGCCTGCTAGTCGCATCACAGATTGAGGAAATCCACTGATCTGCCACTTCATCTCTTGGTTTCTGATGTAAATCGAAATTTCCTCCGTGGGCGAGGGTACGTGAAAGGTAACATGCTTCTGATAACGGTGGCAGTGCGAGCAGAAGTCCTTACTCAGGTCACCAACTGTTAACTTCCCTAATATCTTCATGTCAGCCATAAATTCCATTTGGGCTGAGCCAAGTCAAATGAGGTCCAAAGCTATAGTTCGACTGTCGCCCTGGCACCTGATTGAGCCTTTGCACTCGTAACCCTCATTCCCTAGCATTGGCGGGTAATCAAGAAGGAAGTAAAATCGCGCAGTCAGCCTAGCTATTGTTAATTCCTGGATTGTTTGGCGTATTCTAAGCTGATGCTTAACCCCTCCCCGCCGGGGAACAGTCACCTCCACTGTTGTTATTTTCAAGGGCTTATTGACCGTGAGACTAAACCACCTATACTCCGCCTTCGGAGACATGTTTCTTGACTTATATAAGTTTTTCCAAAAAGCACCTCCGCCCGCCGGACGCGTACTTCTGTAAAGATGGAGAAATGTCATGAATTTGGCAAGAGCAGTAGAGATTCTGTTCTGCTGGTATGGTCTTTTGGTCTTTTCTGCAATCCTAGTAGTGAGAAAAAGCATGCGATCATGAGCCATGGCTTGTGCTCTACATCACAGTCAGCGACCCCGGCCCGGGGAGAGAAGGGGGTAGGGTACTGAAACAAGCTTGGGCTTATGCTTACACTTCCCACAGTAGAGTACAAGAAAGAATATCGTCCAGAAGGCCGTACCCTGCATCGGTCCCAGCTGCCACCAGAAAGGCCCCCAGTCTTGGGAGTCCGTTGAGGTCAAAAGGAACAGCTGAACGATGATCGCCATGTGCCACTTCAAAGGCTTTTCCTAACTGCTTTACATCGTAGGCTCTGCTGGGCGGAATCAAAATTTGATCCTATGTGCACTTCTTAACATTCCAGCGAGTACTAACGGCGACGCCACCTGACAGTAGTTAGTCTTATTATCCAAGCCTAGAGTAGTGCAATTTACCTGAGCCCATGACCATATCAAAAAGCCCTTGGAGAGGAGTATCGATGATTTCTTGCATGAGGTCTATCAACTCCAGCAGTATAATGCCGTTGGTGCCGCCACTGTCAATGCAAAACATGCTGATACTTGCTGTGGCTGGATGGAGAGTTGCAGTAAGGGAACCTTCACCGCAAAGAAAGCATTTTTGAATTCGAAACCTTTCATCAGCACCAGGTATTCCGTTACTGTGTCTTCTGATACATGTATCACATCTGCTGTGACCACAGCTCAGCAGCTCCCTAGGCTTCCATCGTAGGCAGAACAGGCAGGTCTCATTTGACTTTATATATCACCAATCACAACTCCATTTGACTAGAGTTTCGCGGTGAAGGTAGGCAGAAGAACCAAATTCAGGCAATTCACAAAACAGCCGGTTTATCTGTTCCTCAACAAGAATGCCGAGAAAAGTTGCCGCTGGGTCCGAGATGGCTGATTTTTCAATGGCTTTGACACAGCAGGAACGGTAGAGCGAAGAATAGACAAGATCGGGGGGAAACTCTAACTTGGATGTCGGCTGAAAGCCTGGTCCTTTCGCACTGAGATACATACGATGCATTTCAGGGGGATAAGCATCTACCAATATGCTAGAAGCAATGAATGAAGCAAGACGGAGAGATTTGACCTTGATTTCTAGGCCCAAATCTAAAAAAAAATTGAGATATGCCCTTGGCAATCATCTGTAACCTCGTTGCCATAACGACTTGCCCTGATGGGATCAAAGGGCTGGCTGATTGTCCGTACGGTATGGAGGAGAGCTCTTCGGAATAAAGCTTCAACATGGGCTGCTGAAAATAAACAGCCACTTGACCGGCGAACGGCAAGCATCTCCTCAGTATGACTGAGGATATTCCTGAAGAGTTCACTGCATATTTTGTCAGAGGAGTTATTAGAGCTCCAATGAACAACCTTGACAGGATGAAACATTTTCAAAATCATTCCTTGAGCGTCTCTCTTTGAGATTTCGGGAAAGAAATTCTGCGGTTTACCGTCAGGCGTTACAATCAAGACAGTGGGTTGAATCTTTGGAGCAAAGCCTGGTTCATTTCCCACCAGCGCCCACGCTGTGAGTAGATCAGCCACATCGCCCAGGGCTGGAAAGTCCTCCGCGAATATCAAGATAACATCATTAAACAGAAACAAGAGCCGCGCGATGAAAATATCAGAAACTGTATTGCCAGAAGGCGGGAGCCACTCAATCTGATATTGGCCAACTGCCTCACAATGTCATAGCTTGCTATTTGGAATCGGTTCCGTAGTTAAGTTACTATCCATAATGAGTATTGGGTGGTCGGTACTGATGCTAGAAGCATCCACGTATAAATTTGCCCTTCCTTGGTTGGCTCCAAAGTGATTGTAAAGAAAAAGCTTTCTGAGTGCTTCATCCTTGGCTGCGGCACCTATGAAATGTATTAACCGTGGAAACTGGAACAATGGCTTGGGCATTTCATGAAGAATACGCCCGAAACGTCCTGTTTCTTGAATGAAAACATCATCAAACGTGATAATGCGAAGGGAATCTTCTTTTGCATTCATCATTAGCATTAATGATTGAATTGTCTCTGTATTCAGCAACCATCTGGAGGTAAACTGTCCTCGGAATTTACCGCCTCTCTCGAAATCGGCTTCACCAACACACTTGTGTTGAGCGTTTGGCAGCTCCACTACCAAGATGTTAGTGCAGATGATTTATCGAGGTTTGCCAAGAGTTTGCTGTAAAATTACTGTATGGAACATGGGTATATTACTTAGACGGGAGGTTTATTATTAGTTGGCTCAGGAAACTTCCAGGACATGACTGAAGCTTTTGTGCAAAAAAAAAAAAATGTTTGTGTTGCCCCGTTTGAAATAAGAGAAAAAGCTACCTGATAGTCGGTCCGACTATTAGCCGTGCAGGGTGAAAATGTCATGTAGTGATGCTAAGGGTGTTGGAATTGGTGGCTAGGCCAGTGGAAGCTGAATACCTGTATGGCACGTGACACAAGGGCCATTGAAGTATTATCTAACAGGAAAGTGGCGTCGTTGTTACGGACCTGACGGCGCAGCCTTAGGTGGGGAAACCTAATTGGACGAGGCAGAAGCCAATGTTATAAGACCTTGTATCACTAGAGGTCACGTGATTGAGATCACCCAGCCTTGGCATAGTTCACGAAGTGAACTTGGGGATCGCACGGTGAACTCAAGATAGATGGAGTGATCCATCTAGGGAGCATCATGTATATAAGGATGCTCATTACCTTAGGACTCGAAGACTTATTCTTCGTGGTCAACCTGGTTATTCAATACAGACATACCTTTGGAATATTGGATAACGCTCTCTATGAGATATTGCCTGATTAGTTATTGAGAAGTCCTCTTGTTACCTTTGTTAGTCAATACCTATTCGGAAGAACTCCCGTCAGCTATATCGAGGAAAGGTATACTCCGGACTTGAGTATATGATATAGTGGGATCACGCCCTTTGTGCCGAGCCACATTCGATAACCGTCAGCAAAACTACGTCTTACCTCTTCTACCCCTCTGTAAGGCCTAGCGACTATCGAGACATTGGAGACCGTGACAGTCGTCGGCTCGGCTCGGCCCGGGCGTTTCTGTTAGTGCAGACGGTTAAGGAGTGTAATTGGGGACGAGCTAGCCAAGGTAGACTATATACAGTGGGACACGTGACATAGGGGGAAGCCGTATAACGTAATCCACAAACGAGTCGGCTGTGATCAGAAGTAGTCTGCTTTCTGTAATAGCTAGGAACTACCGTAGATAATATACACGCTGTAACAAATGAAAAGGGGTATTGAGGCTATCGGGTCCCGATAGAACCTGACTAGCCTCCAATACCAAGGCTGTCTAGCCAAAGGGTCGGTCCTTAAGAGTACCGACCCCCGATAGTTTATGAACGGGTCGGCCCCTAGTGGTGCCGACCCCGACAGTGTACTGGAGTTTACATAACGAAGCTTATGTAACTCGAAAACCACACGGCCACCAAATCAAAAATCTTTCTAATTTAACTACTCAACTACTTGAACGCGTGATTATGCCACCAATTCGCAATAAAAAGACTAGAGACTCTATAGAAATAGAGGGAAGACTTGAACTTGCAATATCTGCTATTAAAAAGCAGGAAATACCCTCAATTCGTGAAGCTGCACGCATATTTGAAGTACCACGTACAACTCTACAAGATCGATTGAATGGCAAGCCTTCAAGAGCAAATTTACGCGCAAATTTGACCAAATTTACTGAAGCTGAAGAGGATCAGCTAGTTCAATGGGTGCTGACCCTGGATAAATGAGGAATACCCCCCCGACCGGCGTTTGTTGAGAATATGGCCAATTATCTTCTTACCGCTCGCTCAACATCTACCAACCCCCATCGCGTTGGCAAGAACTGGGTGTCAAATCTGATTAAACGCCGTACGGAGCTCAAATGCCACTATTCCAGACGCTACAACCATGAACGAGCCAAATGTGAGGATAGGAAGGTTATTCAGGAGTGGTTTAAGGCCCTAGGGGATACAATTGCTGAGCATGGGATCCTGGCTGAGGATATATTACAACTTTGATGAGACTGGATTCGCGATGGGCCTCTGCGCAACAACCAAGTTCATTACTAGTGCTGAGCGCTACGGCCGGGCAAAGCTTCTACAGCCTGGAAATCGTGAATGGGTCACTGTGGTTGAGTCAGTCAACGCGTCAGGATGGGCCCTACCTCCCTATATTATCCTCAAGGCTCAGAATCTGCAGGAAGGCTGGTTTGACGGGCTTCCAGATGATTGGAGACTTGATGTCAGTGCTAATGGCTGGACCACAGATGAGATAGGAATCAAATGGCTTACTAGGCTGTTTATTCCAGCTGTAAATCCACGCAGGGTTGGCACTCACCTCCTTCTTATCCTGGACGGGCACGGCAGTCATCTTACCCCTGAATTTGATGATATCTGCAAGGAGAATAGGATTATTCCATTGTGCATGCCTGCGCATTCATCCCACCTCTTGCAGCCTCTGGATGTGAGTGTTTTTGCGGTCTTGAAGCGGGCATATGGGGGCCTGGTTGAACAGCAAATGTGGATTGGATTCAACACCATCAAGAAGGGAGACTTCTTAGATGCTTACCCTGCAGCCCGCGCAGAGGCCTTCAAGGCTCAGAACATTCAAAGTGGCTTTATAGCTACTGGAATCACCCCATTTGAACCCAACAGAGTTCTTGATCAGCTCAATATCCAGCTCCAAACCCCTACCCCCCCAGTCAGTCAATCTAGCAACTCAGGGTCTTCCTGGATCCTACAAACACCTAGCAACCCCCGTCAGCTGCATAGACAGGTGGATAAGATCAAGACTCTTATGGGGGAGGGGCTTGAGAGCTCATCCCAGGGCTTGGTGGAAGGATTTGACCAAATTATCAAGGCCTGTGAATACGGGATGGTCAGCGCCGCCATTATGAAGAAGCAATACCAGGATATATTCAATGTCAATGAAAAAGAGAAGCAAAAACACAAGCAATCTACCCGCAGAATACCACGCGAAGGAGGCCTAACTAGGGAAGAGGCTCAGGATCTTATTATTCCACCCACTGCGCCTGCTGAACAGCCCGTCATTCAACCTCCCGAGGCTGCTGCCCCAGCACCAGCACCACGATCACGGGCGCCACCACGATGTAGCAATTGTGGCTCTCTTGGGCATAGAAGAACAACATGTCCTAGTCCTAGTGTAATTTAATTTAATTTAATTAGGGGTTGTTGAGCGTAGATAATTTGGGTTGAAATCTATTCAATTACTTATCCGGTGATTTGGGTGTTCGCTCGCTTGGGGTGTTCGCTCGCTTGTGAGTTACGTTAGCCAGATATGAATCTGTTAGTGCAGACGGTTTGTTCACATTACTATGGGAGACGCTGGCTAGTCTAACTACATAAGGTCGAGAGTCACGTGATAGGGGTGAGCTGTATTACGGAACAGAATCGCATTACACGGATAAAATATATTCCGGAAAAGAATCTGTTATTTCCTGTTGCGAACGGCAGAATGTAACAGCAATCTCGGCAAACCACAATTCAATACTTGCACTAAGATCTTGGCAGTGGGGCTTTAGAACAGTGAAGACTTCTGTGTTGGTGAAGCCAATTTCGAGTTCCCCTGTATGCCAGTGTCGTGCGGTAACCTTAGTACTGCCTCATGTCCATACTGTGTAGCTCATGACAGTGGTGTCTGACTAAAAATCATCTCCAGAATCCACATCCACCTTGCCAGTGTTGAGCAGCAGTTTCACTACTGCCTCATGTCCATTCTGTGCAGCCCATGACAGTGGTGTTCGGTGATAGGCATCAGTTGTCTCAGGGTCAGCGCCTTGTTGAATGCTAATTTCAGCTGTTGTCTTCCGTCCATGTTTGGCAGCCCACAGCAGCGCTGAGCTTTTCAATATTCGAGAGTCGTACCGATAAAGGTAGGGGTGGATGGAACAGTGGAGACATTGCTAGTTTGGGAGAAAGAGTTGATATCACTTTTGTTTTCAAGTGACTCGGCAATATCGAGGAGCACATCAAGCAGTAGATTGTGCAGTAACATAATACATACTGCAGGAAAAAAAAGGTCTTCTGACTGTGTGGATTCAGTGTTGCCTCCACCGCCCAGCAAACGTACCCAATCAAGCTTGCCAACCAAACTCATTGTTGACAATAAATCTTTGAATCAAGTGCACCGCCGACTTGTTGGCTGGGACTATGGGAAACCTATTTCTAAGAGTAGCTCAAGGGCTGCTTTGCTTACAGGCATGCAAGGCTGCATTGAAGGGTACATGTCGCTCTACCAAAAGGCCGGCTTGATTCAAAGTGATATTTCCCCACTGACAGTGGCTTGGCACTTAACTGTCAAGGCAAGGGGAACAGTGCCGAGAGTCGGGACTGTATATAGTGATATATAAGATATTATTATATTGGACTGTTTTTTTTATAGTAGATAATAGATAAAGAGAGTTGCTTTGAAAATATGAATGAATCCAACGGTTACCGAAAGAGTTAATCATGGGAAAGAACAAGGAAATTATGAAGTCCATCACTCCAGGCTAGGCCTAACACGCGGTATCAGGCATGAGCTTGACTCAAAATTTTCATCGTTCGCTGACAAGGAAACACCTACACCTTCGCTTCTGCCCATCCAGGCCAGTGAAGTGACTTCGCCTGGGAATAAGCGCTTCGGATCCTACGTGTTTCAGCGCTCTGGAAAAGATTATCAATACTGGACGATAAGAAAGTCGGGATGATCCGGTGGTTTTTCCATACCCGCTCCGCCCCCTCTACAACCACGCCAAATTCTGCTAGTACAAATACAGTTGGATCAAAATATCACTTCTTGACAGGTTGAGACATCCGGCGGAAGTCTTGTTTATACATACTGTAAATTTTGAAATGCGCTGGACGAGATTAAGAGGCCGTTGGATCCACTTCCCACGACGTGATCAATCTCGGTACCCCATTGCCGCGCCACTTGTTCGCGCGTATTCTTGATGTGTTCGTCTTGCAGTCCTCCGGAAATATAATGTATTCTAGGATGTCTCCTTGGTATAAAAGCTAGAGGGAACACCCCTGCTTCACTTTTCTCCTCCTGCCAGTGAGACCACCCAGGCCAATAATATTAGGCGCCTTTAATATTTTGAAGCCTTCGTCGCCCTAGAAAGGTATTCTGACTGTATCCCTGACTTCCCCTTAGAGAATAGCTTATCCAGAGGAAGATAAGCTACTTCCGATGCCAGCATCTGGAGAGAGACAGTAATTCCAGATTTAAATATAATCTCATGCTTGTGTTTGCCGTATTTCCAACCCTCCTGAAGGGATTTAAAAAATTCACCCCAGTGGTATTGGAGCTCACCAGTCCAATTGTATAGTATGAGGAAAAAGTACAGATGGTTGGATGATCTGTGTGGCTGAAAATTGCTCAGGTTTGGGCCTATAAGGAGAGGAACATTGCGACGATCTTCCTTTATCGCAAGCTTTGGCCAGTGGTTATCCTTAAAAATGCTTTGCCATAGGGCTGAGATGTGTCCAACGTGTTTCTCACATCTGTTGGAGAAAGAAAATCCTTGATGCAATACCAGATATCTATTGAAACATCTTTCAAGGGCATCATGTAAAATGTTACAACAATTATGCGGGATTCCAGAACAAAGAGCAATATTTAGCAGTTTGGATTATTATTCTTTCTTAGGAAAAGAAAAAAGAAAACTGATTGAATCTCAAAGCCGGGAAAACGGGTTGGTATAAATACGGTCCGTAGACGAAGGGGATCGCTTCCGCTAGCGTTATCATCGGCTTCATTGAGAATGCCGGATCTGGAGATCTGGAGAGAAGGTGGGTGAACTGAAGTGCGATCCCACGTACAACCGCCTTTCAAGCGCGTGGCTTGATCTGGGTGGGTACGCCAGGGAGGTCCTAGCTGCCCAGCTTGTGTTGTTTTGTTCTGGGGTTCACGCTCTGCGGGCCCCATGCCGATATGGGGTATCGACGAGGAAATCTTGCTTCTAGCATGTTGTAGAAGCTTTCAAATACTGCTTGAGTAGCAGGAAGCAAAGCAAAAAGGTGAAAATCACTGAGTATCTCAAAATACAGTGTTTTGCAAAACTAGCTTGACAGTTTCACACACTCTCTTTCGTTCTGCAGGATCGTGCCAAGTTGCACTAAGCCAAATATGGCTAGTGCTATTTAGCCCTGTAATGAAATGTCTTGTCACCAATAATCACATGACTGAAATGTCTTGGAAAGTCTCAGGCACTGCTTTGAAACTATCTCCTAACGATGTCCCTTCTTCTCTACCGTACTTCCATGCCTTCAGAATGGCTCCAAGGCTAGCACCTTTGACAATTCAGCTTATATGTGATATGTTAAAGAGCGATGAAGCTTTCACTATATCCCAAATTGCTAACACAGCTGAATGCAGCTGACAATCTGTCTATTCCATCCGCTCAAACCTCCACTAATATGGCGATGCGAGGGCACCGTTGATTCGTGGTGGAAGGCGTCGTGCTGTCACGCCATTAATGCTCGAAGCTCTTTGCGATCACTTATTGGAAAAATCCGGCCTATATCTAGATGAGATAGCAATCTTCCTCTGAGATGAGTTTGGCCAGCACGTAGCGCCCTGCAGCATCAGCAGGGGTCTCAACTTAATTGGTTGGTCCAAAAAGTCTGCCCAGGCAAAGGCAAAGAAGCGGAATCAAGATCTACGGGACTTCTATATTCATTATGTTTCAGACTTCGCCTCGTGGCAGCTCGTCTTTGTGGACGAGTCCGGTTATGATACAGAGGAACTCAAAATCAGCTTCACCAAGACACCTGTCTGAATTTTTTGACGCCCCACTGCCAAGATATTAGCCTAAATATTTTACCGAGGTACGGAATTCTTGCCAAGACTTACCGACCTTACTGTATGAAACATGATGTTACAGTGAAGAGCCTGTTCGTAACTGCTGTAGAAACTCATTGATCATGTGATATTTTTATGCAAACGAGACAAACTAGCGTCCCACTCCACCCAGTGTCAACTCTCCGCGGCATCAAAGCACTGACCGTGGAAACCACTAATCCAAGTGTTGAACTGGGTTAAGTTGGTGGATATCAGACACGCAGGTGTTTCACCCTTTGCTCTGGCTCCCGGTCAGGCTGAGAACTGATGTCAGGATTTCGTGCTCCTATTGACTTTCATTTCTAGGGGAAAATGGCGTCTACCTTCAGCAGCCGTGGCGAAGAGAATAATGATCAATTTAGCCAATGGGAAGCATCGGCCTATTATGCACCTACCCCAGGCAATCTTGGGCCTGCTCCGAGTTCACTGTCTGAATTTGATGCTGTCCAACCCAACCCTTCATCTGATGCTGGCTACCATTCTCAGCCAAACGTACCCTTACCCAATAAACTCCCATTATTACACTTTGGAGAGTGGGTGGAAGGAAGAGCCTATGATGAGGACTCACCAACCTGCATTCACTACTCGATTGAGTGGAAGGTCACCCTGAATAATTGGAAAGTGGTGCAGGACACAGAGTAGGACCTCCTGCTTGCTCCCAGATTTCATTGGCGAGTTTTCCTACAGCCAAAGCTAAAGGAGCTGCTTTGCCGCAAATACCCACATAAGAACATTGAATCTGATGACACATCAGTCGTGGTTTCTGTCACCCGGCACTCCCAACGGGACCTGACTTGGCGTTTTGACAGAACTGATATTGATTGGAGTGCCATAGAGAAACAGCTTTGTGACTGGGGCGATCTCTTTCTTGCTGGCAAGAAATTGAGACTTGCTATTTCATTTAACTACATTGATCGTGGCCAAAATTCAACATCCACTTCCAAGATGACAGAGAAACGTGGCCGGTCATCTGCTACCCAGCGCATGCTTCAGGAGCGCGACTTACAGATTAACGAGGAGGAAGATCTATCTGGCCAATTCTCCACGTCTCGATATTCAGGGCCTTCGTGATGCTGCTGTACAAGAATACAGCAGGTGGCAGCAATCTCAAGTGGGTGATGAAGGGTGGAAAGTGGAGTTTCAGAAAGCTTGTGACATTGCCCTCGATGATGGGCTGGATCTGGAGCAGATCAACGAGGACAGGAACCCAGAATATTTTAGACAGCGGGGGGTCAAATGGGGTATCGCACGTCGTTTTGTCAAGGATATTCAGCTCTGGGCTGACAATATTGTAATACAAAGGAGTGAAGATGCACTATCACAGAGATGCGATTAGCCAGCTTTCTTATTTAAGCATTTGTGTTTGTCATACTGTGCTCTATCCTCTACTGGACTGTAACTCATCTGCATTCCTCAATCGTGAGACCGGCATGCTGAAAATGCCCACGTGCGCTCTGCGCCCTTGAACCAACAACGTCCACACACCATTCCAGAAATGCATGAAATCCTTGCTCAGGGTTCTCTTCATATTCACGCCACTTGCGCTTGATGAATTGCTTCAACTCAGCAAAGAACTCTTCGATCGGGTTTAGATCTGGCGAGTAAGGTGGTAGGTATATCAGCTTCACTCCTGAGTCTAAGCACATCTTGTCAATCCGTTCTGTGTGGTGGAAGGATGCATTATCCATGATAATAACAGATTTTGGCTCCGGCCATCGACCACAGTGCTGGAGAAGCTGCTCAATAAAGTCCTCAAAGATATTAGCATCTGTCGAGCCTTGGAATACCCGTGACAAAACAATGCCATCCTGCACATAGGCAGGCAGTATTTGAAAACGCTGATCCCGGTGAAACTTGGATACTTGCACTGGTGTCACACCAAGAGGCGACCAGCCGGTTCGCCGAAAGCCAACCCGCCTGTCGCACCCGGACTCGTCCACGAACACCAGCTGATATGAAGACAACGAAGACAGATTATAAAGATAATAGTCACGCAGGTCCGCATTTTGCTCTTTCGCAACCTGGCGGACTGCTTTCTTAGACCAACCGATCGAAGCCAGAGCTCGGCTGATACTTTGTACCGTCACAAGCTTTCCAAACTCGTCCCATAAAAAAACTGCCATCTCGTCACGGTATAAAGTCGGCTTTTCCATCAAATGCTCACAAAGAGCATCCAGCATGGGTGGTGTGATGCTTCGCGGGCGGCCAACGCCATTTCGAGGTGCTCTCACATTTCCAAAGTACCGCAGTGGCGCGAATGCTGATCACAGTACGTTTGCTACAGTCAGCCACATATGCCATCTGCGATGTAGTTAGTGATCCATCCCCGATCATATCACGAATGAGGTTGAGTTAAGGCTGTTTCAGGTTCGGTGCCATCTTGTTTAATGCCTTGTCGGAAAGAGAGTGAAGCTGTTGATTCTGCCACGGTGTAGTGTTAAGCATACGGCCCGACTTTAAACCGACTTCCTGGCTTGTAACCCCAGTCCTTCCGGTCTGTTTGGCCATCCAGCCCACTCTACCACGTGACTCTGAAACCTTAATAGAGTTAGACCGTCATCGACAGCCCTGAACCAAACCGTGCGAACACAGTCGCTCCTCACATGCCTTTGGTGGTCCACTTGGAAAAAGACTGCGGCTCGGCCCGACCGGATCCATCATGGCAGCAGACGCATACTCAATTTTCCGGTTTCAGAATGCGTGAAGCACTGCCCAATTCAGAATCCAGAAATGAATGGTCCTCGCCAAATCTCATTGTATCTCAAATATTATAGCTGTTTGTAGCTACTAAAACTGAAAACTCTGTCTACCAATATTCATATCCCGACCTGCCTGATTGATCACCTTGTCATAGTTATTAAAGATAGTATTGCCGGACTTAAATACCTGTTAGTTCTTCTCAATATCGGATGGGCTTAAATATCTTACCTCTTGGTATTCCACTTCCTGTTTAGGCCGGGCAATTTCAACGATCTTGGCCTTCACAACCATATATCCATTGTCGTCCTTGGATGCAAACCTACAGATGTCAAGATGATTGCGTCGGATAGGAAGTGTCTCGCCAATGCCAGGATAAGAAGCAGACTTTTCCTCAACGATCTGGCCAACTTGTGTAAATATAAGGCTAAGTAGATATATTGTGAATCACTTACCATCATGCTGTAGGTGGGAAGTGTTTCATAAAAAAAGACCACTTTAACTTTCTTCCCTATATCATTCCTTTTCCTTATGGTTTCTGGAAAAGCCATTCCAAGTACTTTCAGATCATGGGATTTTTCTTTCAGGATTTTCAATCTTGTTTGATCGGTTTGTCGGACAACACCGAAGATCAATCGGACAAGCTCGCCCCACTTCGCCAGGTTTGAACCTGCAAATGGTGTCCCAAGGAAGACCATGCCTTTAACATGTTCTGCAATGCTGTGTATACTATCACCAGTTGCATTTCGCTCGCCAAGAACAACAACCTCCGCACAAACAAGGCCGCTGAGACTGAGTGCCACGAGGACAATGGGTCGATCTTTCTATTGCAGAGAGGCTGTTAGGCATTGACATATGCTTTAGAGCAGAATGTAGGACTTACACTATCAGCTGTGGCTCGTTCAGCACTTAGCAAAGTACAGAGGCTGCTTGCATCACTCTCCAGACTCTCTTGAGTGACCTCTGCAGTGTCTGAGTGTATGATGTTGGAGTCATAGCCAAAGCTCATGATTCGACTGTCCGCAATATCAGTTGCAAGAAGATCCCGAGGCCAAAGGCATCCGTCTTTCATCCAGGTCTTCTCCCGATGGCCTCGCAAGCCATGGACAAAGATAATGCTATTTCCACCCCTCTATCAGCAACGGTTACAGCAATTTGTAGGAGAAACGAACTCTACTTCAGGTTTTTCAGAGGTATGCAATGTTGATAAACCATATTGTGACATCTTTCTAGACTCCTGTCTTAAAGGCGTCTTGTGTAAATGAATGTTCCTTCACACTGATTTTGCGGCTTTCAAAAAATCAAATGGCTAGGAGCCACCCCGCAACCTCGCCCTATACTCCTTCCTGCATTGTTCCCAAACTGGAAAAGCGGGGCAGGACTGCCTCTTGGCGTGGTTGTCTTGCCTGCTGCTGACGTCGGTGTGGAACAACAGCAACACCATTCTGTCCACATAACAGTCTCTGCAGCCTGTATCAACTATGGCTCAGTTTAATAATCAACACTGCGTTGGGAATCAAGCTGGGCGGGACATTAATATCGGTACGCCGTTCACATCCTCGTACCCGTGCAGCCCAAACAAAAGAATAGAAAATAAGTACTATGATCGCGATCTCGACAGCCTGCTAGAGCCGGTCAATGCTCAACAAGCAGCCTTCAATACTTCCGGAAAAGATGATGACCCTCTGTGCCTTCCCAATACTCGAGTTCAGGTCCTCCGGCGAATACGGGAGTGGGCCAACGGAACTGATGAGCGATACATTTTTTGGCTGAGTGGCTGGGCCGGGACTGGGAAATCCACTATAGCCCGGACGATAGCTCGCGAATACTATGATCACAACTGCTTTACAGCAAGCTTTTTCTTCTCAAGAGGCGGCGGAGACGTAGGCCATGCCAGAAAGTTTGTCGGCACTATTGCGTTGGAGTTATCGAGGAGATGCGCCGACTTCAAGTCATTATGCCACAATGCGCTACAGAACAACAAAGGCATCATCAACAAAACCCTACAGGACCAATGGAATAAGCTCATTCAGCAACCACTATCTGAGCTGGAAGCCAAATCCTTTCAAGCGCCTTTACTTATCGTGATTGACGCACTAGACGAGTGTGACGAAAGCAATGTGGGGCTTGTACTCCAGCTATTGAGTGGTTTCCAACGCTTGGGCTCATTCCGGCCTTGCGTACTTATCACAAGCAGGCCGGATATACTAGTCCAGCATGGTTTTAAATGCTTTTCCAGGGAGGCCCATCGGGATTTTGTGCTGCATGATATAGCACAGTCCATTGTTGAGGATGATATTGACACCTTTCTACGGCATAGCCTTCAAGCGGTTCGGCAAAAAATGTTTCTCAATAAAGGATGGCCAAAGGAGGAAGATATTCATCGATTGGTTCAGAGAGCAGCTGGTCGGTTCATTTGGGCAGCAACTGCATGTCGGTTCATCGATGAAGGCAAACAATATGCTCCTAATAGGCTCAAGAAGCTCCTTCCGATCGACGGTCCACTGACTAAGCCTGAAGAAAAACTCAACGAAATATACATCACGGTTCTTAAAAATGCGATCGGAGATAGCCTTGATGAGGAAGAGAAAGAAGAGTCATGCGGCCTTCTTAGAAAAGTCCTGGGAACAATTGTCATACTCTTTTCACCACTGGCAATCTCCTCGTTAGCTAGATTGCTGGATATTGAGGAAGAGGAGGTAAGCAGTTGTTGAAGGATCTTCACTCCATCCTAGATATCTCGGAGAATACAGCTCGATCAATCCGACTCCACCACCCTTCTTTCCGCGACTTCCTCCTTGACAAAAGCAGATGCCGTGACGCCAATTTTGTGGTGGACGAGAAACAAATATACAGTCATCTGGCTGATCGCTGTATTACACTTATGGAGAAGTCACTCAAGCGAGATATCTGTGACATCCGTGCCTCAGATACCCCTCTAGCTGATATCAGCAAGAGCCAGGTGGGCAGATACCTTCCTGCGGAAGTTCAATACACATGTCTCTACTGGATTCAGTATCTGGAGAAAAGTGGAGGTTGGCTTCATGAAAATGGGCCTCTGCATCAATTTCTTCAGAAATACTTCCTCTACTGGCTTGAAGCGCTTAGCCTCGTTGGAGGTGTCTCAGAAGGACTCTTGCAATATCAAAACTTGAGAGCTTAGCTCAGGTTAGTTTTCATTGATTGAAGCTAATACCATCTGCAGATCTCTCTAACTTTCTCTAGAGTTATATAGGAGATTCCCAATTGGTTGATCTGATCCAAGACGCACGCCGCTTTATTCTGTATTTCAAGGGCGCAATAGAAAATTACCCGCTACATGTATACAGCTCAGCACTCATCTTCAGCCCAGCCTGCAGCATAATAAGAAATATATACATGCAGGTGTGTTCTCTCCTAACTTCAAGCTGCTCGTGTCTGTATCCCTTCATGAGACAGTCAGAATCTGGCATGTGAGCACTGGCAATTGCCTGCAGACTCTCAAGTTTGACTGTGTAGTCCATAATATGTCATTCAACATTTCCTGCTCACATCTCTATACTGATATTGGGACTATCAATGTATCACCAGTTCTGGATGCTGTGCAAATTTCAACAACCCCTAACCAACTACGGATCCAGGGCTGTAATGTGGCTACCAACTGTGCATGGATCACCTGGAACTCGGAGAATATGGTATGGCTGCCTGCAGAGTGTCGACTGGGTTCCTATTCTGTGGTAGCAGCAGCTATCTCTATTGGTTGTACTTCAGGCCGAGTGTTGATATTGAACTTCAACCCTAGGCATCCTATCCTTGCCCATTAGCATTTGAATGTCTTTATTTATTTTTTAGATACTGAAATTTATTACTTCATTGATCCTGCAAATAGTGATCTTTCTAGCTATCTCTTATGTTTTCTAATCTCTATTCAAAACAGAGAATTTATAGTGTTTTGTCAAAGAGCAGGAATCTTCAGAAAGCACCTTGTATGTTTCTCTATTCCATAGCCACATTGAGAGTGACGTCAGTGCTACTCGCTGAGAAAGGCAAAAAGAAAATCATGCAGGAGTACAGTCTTATGCTTCGGAAAACTATAATCCAAAGGACCAATTGGCTTGTTACATACCGCTCATTTCATGTTTCATACAGCTGAACGTTACGACAACCTAGGCAGCCTCAGTAAATTACTTGCACTAATGTCTTGGCAGTGGGGCTTCAAGACAGGAAAGACATCAGTGTTGGAGAAGCCGATTTCAAGAGTCCCTGTATTACCAGCAGAGTCGCTAGAAAGCAGAATCAGATCCAAAGGAAGTGCACTAGTTACCATCAGAACCCCCCGGGCAGGAGTGATGACAGCGTAGCTACCTCCAAAGACAGTATCAGTTGCCTGTGATCCAGGCAAAAGTGTGTACCTAGGTGCTGAATAGGAAGCACGCTGCACGCCTAAAATGGAGCGGCAGCAGTGCAGGAAGCACGTTGCATGCCTAAAACGGCGTGGCAGCAGTGTAAAATGGGGTGCAACACCAGATCCAAAAGCAGCGCAACGCCCTGGGTGGAGCGGCGGATCCAAGGCTGGTCAAGAAGTCACGCCATGAATTCCACTTCGCGAGGATCATGATCAGCGAGGCCTTTCACAAAATCTTGGCTCAACAATGTCGGCTTCCCTGAGAGCCCGGGAATTTAATGTGATTCCAAATCAGGCAGCTGGACTAGAGACCTGGAGATTTGTGGGGCTGGAGGGAAGTACGAGATGGGTTCGGCGGCTGGGTGTGGGAACGATAGGCTTGGCAAAGGCTGGTATTGGATGATATACCCCATTAATAATTTTCGGGGTTTGCTTTGGCGCCTGTCCGGTAGAAATGCCGAGCTCGAGCTTTAAGGTGGTGCGTCGAGCTATCAACTCTTTACTCCGAAGTTGCCGAGAAGCGCCGAGAAGCGGGAAGTCGCTCAATCTGTTGATGATATGTGTTTTGACAAAGGAGTTGATTCATTAAATTATTATAATTCTACTTTGTTTGTTGCTAACTACTTCTGGAATCATTCGCTGTGTCCACAACTTGAAGTCATCTTTCCCCGTCATCCTTCTATTCTTGGAAGACATTTTCAGGCCTCATTGACCACTCTACACACTCGTCCAGGGTCAACACACCCCCATACTTCTTATAGGTGAGTGTATCACACCCATGAATGATCCTCCTCAGATTACGGGTACAATTTGCAGCCATGGAATCAGAAACACCGATCTTCAGGCCCTGGCACCGCAGAGCTTTGACCTTAAACCACACTTTGGCCTTGCAGCGCGGGGCTCCCCAACCAATACATAGGGTATCAAAGGTCTGACTGATTGGTTCAGCAACAATCTCTTTGTCCTTGAGACCGAGACAGAATTTTTCCATCACACTCTCGGCATGTTTGACGTGTATTGAGTCGTTGTAATCCCGCGGCCCAGTACACTTAACAGGCGCTTCCTCCGGCTCAGGGATATCGCTTGGGCTGGTGGCTGACTTGGTTGTCGTAGCCGTACTCTCAGGGACAATATCAGCAGCAGAGGTGCTTGTGACACTGGCGGCAGACTCGGCCGTGCCGGCCGTACTCTTAGGAGCTGTGTCGGGAGTAGAGGTGGCCGTGGTTTCACTACCTGGTCGGCTTGCAGAGTGTGTCACAGTCACAGTAACTGTCTGTTGGCTGATTCCAGGTGAAGCTGTATCTGCCGATTTAGGGGTTGTTCCTTCTCCACCTCGGAATGTACTTGATGTTGTTTGTGCTGATTTCATGGTCCGAGAAACTGGGTCCCTCCGTTCAGTTTTTCCATTGGGTTGCTGAGAAGTTCGACGCTTAGGATATTGATCAATACTCCAAATTATTGTGCCTCCAAAGCAATGTTGGCTGGCCCATTGTCGCTTCATTTTCATAGTCTCCATGTCATCATAGCCAATCCATTGGTTGCCGAAGGTAATCTGTTTCATCATCTCTTTATTCTGAAGCTGGAGCTGCTTCTCTGAGATAACACGCTTAATCTCCTTCAATGTTAATACGCCCTTGGTTTTGGTGCAACTGCCTTCGTTACTTGGAGCGGTCCAAGAGCAGCCAACTCTTTTGCAATGAGGATCCGACAGTGTGTATCCTCTCCCATAGTATGCCAAACCGAAGTTGATTTTAGCCGGGTTAATATCGGCGTACCACAGCGGGAGGATTAAGTTGCGAATCTCAGAGATATTGGTATGGCCGGCGACGATATTCCCAAATTTGCCGTTGCCATCCCAAGGGCCATGTAGGTCGTACGTCATCAGGCCAAAGAAGTCTACATGCTCCTTCATTGCTTTCAGATCAAACCAGCGCAAATACCAGTAGCTTGCTGGCAGAGCAACACTGATGCCATACTTTGTTCCAAACTCAGCGCGCATCTCTTTAACAAGAGACACAAAATTCTTCGTATCCTTTGGGCTGCCATTCCGCTCTGGTGCTCCAGGACTAATATGGTCATTAGTAATAGCAAAAAACAGACAACAGATAAGTAAAGGAGAGCTCTTACTATTCCCAGTCAATATCAACACCCTTGAAACCATGTCTATCCATGAATCTTTTGAGGAAAGTAATAAATTTCTTGCGGTTATCCTGGCATGATGCAAGCTTACTCCACGTTTTTTTCTGTTGCGCCTGGATCACTGAAGGCCCAACCCCCTACTGCTATCCAAACTTCAGGAGATTTTGATGGTTTGGCGTGGATAAAGTCCTTATAAATAGCCTTACGGGAAGGGCTCGATGGGACAACAGCAAAGCTAATTGAGTCAATGCTCGCGAAGGCCAGAAAGAGGTAGGTTAACTGGTCTATGTCTGTACTCTCAGGAGAGATTCCGTCACACTGCTGAGCTTTGACATTGTCGAGTTGAAAGTATCTAACTGTCCGACCAGTTGCAGAATTTAGCGCGCATTTTTTGGGAGAGCGGGAAATTGTTTCACAGGAGCCGTAGCCTTTTTGGCATGAGGAGCAAAACTCCAGACCAGTCTAAGCCATGTTAGATGCAAAATCACGTTTTCGGATACAATCACGTACCCCACAGTAGCCGGCAGAAGAGCAGCAGACATTGAGAGGACATTTCACGTCATTCCTAGGGTGATTTTTCCCACATGTAGCACCAGTATCAACAAGCGCCGTCACCCAAAGAGATTGCAGGCTGAATAGAAGTGGGTAAAAGAAAGAAGTCTTCCTCATAATAAGTTATAAAGCTTCGTAGTAAGAACGTTTGATGCTTGATAACAATAGAAATAAAGAAATGAATGGAAGATTGCATGCAGTGCAGCCAGAGTGATTGCATTCAACATTGTTAAGTCATACAAGTCAGCAGCTCAAAGTCACTTCTACAACTTTGAAAGTAAAATCTAATTCAAGTTAGATGCAGGACACTTACTTCTTCAGTAAACTCAGGAACATCATCTTGCTTAGAATTTTTGACTTTGAGTTTAATCAAATAATCATTGAATTGCATTAATGCAGCATGATGATGTTGTTCTGCATCAAAAGTAAGCATTCATTCTTCAGACAGTTGTAAGTGAATGAAATTCTCTTTTGAGGTTTTCTGCAACTGCATTCCCTTTCAGAAGTTTTGGGCCTCTTCAATCTGATTAAATTGAAAGATTTCTGCCAGCTCATGTCTTTTCAAAGAAATCTTAAAATGATTGACAGCAAAAAAATAGCAAACTCCTTGCAAATAGTTCACTATAAGTTCAGAGATACTAAAGCCATCTGCCCACTCAAAGATTTTGAACATTCATCACAGTCATTCCAAGAAAAGTCTGACTGAGCTTTTCAGTGATTTAATTATCTATTATATACTCTGACATTACTGTCTCTGACTCAGATTTCTTCTTTCTGTTCAGGGTTTTGAGAGCTATTCTGGTCTAACTTGAGTTAGATTGTATTGTATGATTCACTGAGATCAATGGCAAAAAAATGAAAATGACATATTTTATGAACTCTGAAATATTGAAGTTGCTACAATATACAGTAAGCAATTGTTTCAACTGATTCTAACTTGAGTTATAATTCTCATTGAAAAAATAGTGAAGAGTCAATGCAATAGAGTATCTGATATTGCAGTCACTAATGAAGAAGTCAGCTGGTCTATTGACATGCAATAAAGAAGTTAGAAACTTCAGCAACAGTTATCAGAGAAGTTAAGTGCTATATCAGCATGAAAGAGAGAGCTTGAGTACTATATCAGTAGAGAATGAGGGGGTTGAAGCATGTTCACCAAGTGAATATTATTATTATTATTATTATTCTTCATTATAGTCACATGCAGTTAAAGACTATAGTAACTACCAGCTAAATCTAATATTCAGCTAAATTTATCAATTAATTATACAAAGTAAATTTCAGCTCTACCAAGTGAATAGAAGTGTAAGTTTTTTTGACTACAAGATGATGAAATATATAGAATTAGTAATGTTAGCCACTAGTGAAATAACAGTGTACTTTCACAATGTCAGTACAATAATATCTAATTCAAGTGAGATTTTCAGAGTAGGTGATCATTGCGCATATCAATTTCTGTGAGACTGAAAAAACTCACTAAGTCTGCTGAGTAATTCTCACTGAATGTTAAATAAAGTATTTGAATCAGATAATATTCATTGAGTATAACTGACTGATCACACTTTATCATAATCAGTAAGTCGACTTGTCAAGAGCGATCTAGCTTGAATATTTGAATATTGATCATCAATCTCATTGACTTGTTGAGTGAGTAGTGTCTGTGTGAATGAATAGTGAATAGTGATAAATGAGTAGTCACTGTTCATGAGTACTACCCTACTCATTGATTTTTAAGTTTAGCGAGAGCTGCAGCAGATGAAGTACTATGTAAGTAATTTTTACTGAATCACTGTTTTGTTATCAATGAGAAAATCTTCTGCTTTTTTTGTTAAATATGAGCACTCTAACATGAAAACTAGAAAGATATGAAAGCTACAACTGTAAGTGATTGAGTGATTGATGTGATTCTTTATTTGACTTAAAGACTTGCTAACTTATTTTTTAAGAAAAAGCAGCAAACAGCAAGTAGAGTATACAGAATTTAATATGAGTGATTGATAAAATATGAAAAAGTTTTTGATATTAATCAAAGGACTGTAGTTCATTTCTTGAACTCTATAGATACATTGACAAATTAATATCTTAACTTAGTAGCTCAACTTAAGATTTATCATTTTTAATGTGATTAGATTGACAAAATCTAGGTCAGTATCAGCTCAGAGTCTGCTCTGCTGCTCAATGCTAGTATCAGTTTTGAGAGCATGACTCTGTCAACTACATCACATAAATAATGATTTGCAACTTCATATCACCACTGAACATATGTTCATTGTCTGTATGATGACTTGGTCATATGTACTTCTTTCATTTTCTTTCCTCTATTTTCTTTTTTAGTTGTTTGCACTCACACTTCTTTGGTTGGTTTTCTTTGTCAGCTGATTTCCTTTTTGTCATTTTTTAAATTACTTATTTGTCTTACCTTTCTTTATTGAGCATGTTTGCAGCCAAGACATTTATTGTTTGGTTGATGAAAAACTAATAAGATCAAATCTCACTTGATTGATGCTTTGTCTTACATCAAGCATATAGACTGCACTGTTGATTGCTGTAGATAGATTTCTTCTCCAGCTTTCAGTTTTAGTTAGATGATCAATATATTGATTTATTTCTAATATTG
Organism: Malbranchea zuffiana; assembly: GCA_039700045.1. Taxonomy (NCBI): domain Eukaryota; kingdom Fungi; phylum Ascomycota; class Eurotiomycetes; order Onygenales; family Malbrancheaceae; genus Malbranchea; species Malbranchea zuffiana. The sequence goes on from JARUPO010000002.1 coordinate 2,598,191, forward strand.
TTTGTATCATTACAGTCTAAGCTAGTCATGAATCTTTAAGCTAATACTTTATGCAGCGTCTATGAATTCACCTTTTCGGTAGTGATAACTATTATTCAAGTTGAAAGTAACTATTTTTATTAGACTCTATGAAAGAAACAATCTGAATCATTATTCTGCTGTTTCTACCACCTTTGATTCATTTTTCTTTTACTCATTATCAGCTAACTTTCTATCGACTCGCTTGACTCCCTCTTCTCTTCTATGTTTATTTTCAGACTTCACAGCAGATTCAGTTTGTTGTTTCTATTTCTTTATCGTCATCTGTATCATCCTGTCTTCATTTGCCTTCTTCAACCTCTCTATTTCACTCATGGACAATCTCAGCTCTTTCAATCAGCAGTTGTTTCAAACTGATTTCTTCTCGTAATAATGCAACAAATATTATAAATGAATCAGTGCAGCATCTTCTTTATCTGAATTTATTTCTTTGATGCATCTGCAGATTGTACCTCAATTTCATGTTGATCAACATTTCTTTCACTATTCATGCATCAAGTACTATTTTGAGAAGAAGCATTTGTATTTGAAATGCATTCTTTGTCTCATTTTATTCTGCGATGAAATCTCTCTGTCATGATAAGATGTTTGTCAATGTGTTCTTTTTCTCTGATGTCCATCAGATCATGAAGTTGTATGTCAAGAGAATGTCTGATCAGTTTGTCTGTTGACTTCTTAGCTTTTTCATTGTTATGAAGTATTTCAACACATGATGATGTAAGAGAATGCTAAGCAACTCTTTTCACTGCAAACTCTTCAGCTTTATAGTTCACTTCTTGTTACAGACTAAAGAGGCTTAGTTTCACAGAATATATGAGACAGGACATGGAAAGATATTCTATTGAATAGCACTGGAAAATAGTTATTCTGACATCAATCATAGTCATCTCAGCAGTGGCTAAAATAGCTATGAGATAAGCATCTAAGCCATCTTAGCTAGAGATATAATAGCTATGATGAAGAATATCTTAGGGACCTTAGCTGAAGCTATGAGCACTAAGATAGACACTATGTATATAAGAGTAAGCTCATTCATCAGAAGAACTTTTATAGTTCTTCCTGATTATTGCTCTCTTAGAACATACTATATACATAGCATGACTTCTTCAGATCCTTATGAATATACCTTTGTTGCAACCCAACTAGCTCCCCTATTCTGTTGTATTCATCACCAGATCCTCACTAGCTTACTCTTCAGGTCTGAGCTCAGCTCTCAAGAGTGATAAATCTACACAAGTCCAGCAATTTTGAGCTCTACAAGCTTACGTTTACTCTAGGAGTTCAAGGTTTCTAACAACATAATTACCTCTCTACCATAGAAGAACATCAGTGTTCCCTTGTAGAAAGTTGTGGATTAACAACAAGACGGCTTATACCTTTGTGAACCCCAAGTACTCACAACTGTGAACTTGAAGGACTATTGCCACAGCTGTGCTTATTCAGAATAAGACAGCCCCTCTTATACAACAAGGTAAAGTGATTCTATATCTTTGTTGTAATCTAACAGTTATCAGGTAAAAACGGCGGATCTATTCAGTCTTGAAAGTAGCCCAAAAGTACTCAGACACTACATTGACAATAGAACAACTACCAACACACAAAACCAACATGGTAAAGTATCTGACAACATGGTACTGAGATCAGCAATCAATGTGAGCAACAGTATTCAAGAAGTGATTGCCAAAATCAATGAACTTGAAGAAAAGATGATGCAGGATCATGAGACCATCACCACTCTACAAGCTAAAGTGTCAGAAGAAGCAGAGAAGGCTATAAAGATTAAAATCAAACCCTTCACAGGAAAATATGACAAGTTGAAGTCCTTTTGGGCTCAGATAGAGATCTTTTTCAAGCCGAAGATTACTTCGGAATTTTGGTCCGGTACGCTCCGGGCGGTGGCGATATATAATCCGGCTAGCTCGATGTTCATCTCTCGTTCAGCGCCGGCGGACCCCGGGGTTCCGGGCCGGAGTCCATTGGAGAATAGGCTATCGATGCCCGCGAACACGATGGTGTACTCAGGTTTTCGATCCGGCGCCCCCGGAAGCCCTTCCGGCCTCAGGCTCCGTCAGAGCGTACTGGACGTTCAACCCCTCCGCCTGCTCCGCCACGAGCCCGCGTCCGGACGCCCGAGGTATAGGCGTAAGCCTGCTCTACTTTTGGGGGGAGAGGCCTGGAGCTTGGGTGTAATAAGCCATATTCTTAGGCGATGTACCCCTACAAGTTTGGCATCAACGCCCCCAGCACCCCGGGCGTAACTGCCCCATCAGCGTAGGGAGTACGACCCCGTACACCGGTGCGGGGTGCCCCAGAATTGGGCTTATATTCGCCTATCCTGCGGCGCAACGCCCCCCAATCAAGGCAACACCCGCCCCGAAGTTTGGGCGTCAAGCGCCCAATGTTAGGCGACGATACCCCTGGAGCTTAGGCGCTGTCGCCCCTACTGTTAGGGGGCTGAGCCCCCAGGCTTCGGCGTCTCAGCGCTGGACTTTGAAGTCGACAAAGTCGATCAGCCCTCTATGTCCGATTGCGCTAACCTGAGGGGGCCCCCGGTCACGCCGGGATGCTTAGGTGCGTCGTCAACGTGGTAGAGTCGTCGCTGGGAGTCTAGCGATCCCCTCGGGCGCAGAAGAGAAAAAAGGACTTCGGAAAGGTAGGTTGCAGGATCGGTGTTTATTTTTGAATAGAAGAATAGAACATCCTCATGACAAAGTGGAAAATAGGAAAAAAATCTGCCAACTCGCCGTATAAGCGTGGTAGGGCTTAACCGACGCCGCAGACGGGTTCTCCGCATCTCCCAGACCACAACGGTGTTGGGCGATCCGTGCCGGGGCGCGGGCCGGGCTCGCTATCTCGACTTGAAAAACTGGACGTCGGAATGCTTATGTGCGTCTGGCGCCAGCGAGGTCCGGTGATGTGCGCCGGCCACCTCTGGGATATACGCTGTCGGTACCCCCGAATCCGATGGTCACCCCGGAATTCCGGTCCGGCGCGCCGCGGAGCCCTTCCGGCCGTCATCGCTCTCCCAGCTCGTCGGATGTTCACTTCCACCTAGCGCCGGCGAGGTCCGGTGTTCCGGGCCGGCCACCCCCGGAGTATAGGCTATTGATGCCCCCGAATCCGGTGGATACTCCGGGATCCCGGTCCGGCGCAGCCCGGCGTCCTTCCGGCCGTCCACCGTCCTCTGGCTCGTCGGATTTTCAACTTCCCCCCGGCGCCGGCGGACTTCAGCGCTCCGGGCCGGCCATCCCCGGGTCCTAGGCTATCGGTACCCCCGAATCCGGCGGTTAGCCCGGGATTGCGGTCCGGGGTGGCCCGGACCCGTTTCGGTGACCGGAAGCGCTCCGGCTCGTCGCATTTTTGACTTCCACTCAGCGCCGGCGGAGTCCGGGGCTCCGGCCCGGTCACCCCGGAATTCCGGTCCGGCGCGCACTCACGAGCCAGGTGTTGCTCCGGAGGGGCCGGACCCAACTTGAGGTGAAAAATTCCAAGTCCCGCGAAACGGGTTTCCTGCACCAAAAAACAGGCAAAATTTGTATGGAAAATCGCCCAGTTTTACATTTCCCATACAAATCGTGTCAGCCTTCAGACCTTTATTGCAACACGAGCTGCATCTTGCATTCTGAGGACCGAAAGGGCCTCGGTGGGTATATGTAGGCAAGAGGTTGGTCGGGTCGAACAAAAGTGAAGTCTCTTGAGAAATCTTAGGCTTGCTTGCGTTCACATTTAGGCTTGATCTTCTAATATAAGCCCTACAGTCTGCGGGTATTGGCTTCGGGTCTGGGCGTTGGGCGTCACCTCTTAGATGAGAGCGTTTTATACAATCAGCCTGACCAGTGCCCCCAATCTTCGGTTCTGAGGCCTGTTCCATATTTGATCGGGGGCTTCTTGCATCCTCTCCACGTACGTTCACTCGACGGGGGTTTGTGTGAGGGTCCTCACCGCCGGGGATGGCGTGCTGTTCCTGGCGTCCGAAGCCCAAGGATCTATGTTCTTTGGCGACGGATGGGGTCTGTCTACCGCTGGCCGCTGGCTTGCGTTTAGCTAAGATTCCTGGAGGGAGGTGGGCTCCGAGATCCGCTGATACTTTCGGCGTGCTCGGGGTTCATACCCTCCAACCGAGAGGCTGATGTTGCAGTCCAGGGCGGCTTTCACGAGCCAACCTGGCCTCTGCGCCGGAAAGCCTTCTGGGAGATACCGTGGGGGCAATTGGATGTTCGGGACGGTCACGCGGTGCGCCGGGTGGTCGTTCCGGGCGAGCTTCTCCCCAG